>JAZHEH010000164.1:2862068-4293102 GCA_036589455.1 Ateles fusciceps | reverse complement strand
TGCACATTGTTAGCTAATTTTCCCAATATCATTTTATTAAATATAGGATCCTTTCCCCATTGCTTGCTTTTGCTGTGAGGTTTGTCGAAGATTAGGTGGTTGTAGGTGTGTGGTGTTGCTCCAGAGGCTTCTGTTCTGTTCCCATTGGTCTATGTCTCTGTTTTGGTACCAGTACCTACGCTGTTTTGATTACTGTTGCCTTGTAGTATAATTTTAAGTCTGGTGTTGTGATGCCTTAGCTTTGTTGTTTTTGCTTTTAGGATTTTCTTGGTTATGCGGGTACTTTTCAGTTCCACACGAAGTTCAAAGTGTTTTTTTCCAGTTCTGTGAAGAAGGTCATTGGTAGTTTGATGGGGATAGTGTTGAATCTACAAATTACTCTGGGCAGTATGGCCATTTTCATGATATTAATTCTTCCCTATCCATGAGCATGGAATGTTTTTTCCCATCTGTTTGTGTCTTCTCTTATTTCCTTGAGCAGTGGTTTGTAGTTTTCCTTGAAGAGGTCCTTTACCTCCTTTGTTAGTTTTATTCCTAGGTATTTTATTCTCCTTGTAGCAATTTTGAATGGGAGTTCACTCTTGATTTGGCTCTCCGTTTGTCTGTTATTGGTGTATAGGAATGCGTGTGATTTCTACACATTGATTTTGTATCCTGAGACTTTCCTGAAGTTGCTTATCAGCTAAAAGAAAATTGGACTCGAATGAGAGAGTCTTCTAAAATATACAGATCATGTCGTCTGCAAATAGAGACAATTTGACTTCCTCCTTTCCTAATTGAATATCCTTTATTTCTTTTTCTTGCCTGATTGCTCTGGCTAGAACTTCTAATACTATATTGAATAGGAATGGTAAGAGGGCATCCTTGTCTATGCCAAGTTTCAAAAAGAATGCTTCGGTTATTGCCCATTCAGTATGATATTGGCAGTGGGTTTGTTGTAAATAGCTTTTATTATTTTGTGATATGTTTCATCGATACCTAGTTTATTGAGAGTTTTTACATAAAGAGGTTGCTGAACTTTGTCAAAGGCCTTCTCTGCATCTATATTGAGATAATCTTGTGGTTTTTGTCTTTGGTTGAGTTTATGTGGTGGATTACGTTAAAGGACTTGTGTATGTTGAACCAGCCTTGCATCCCTGAGGGATGAAGCCCACTTGATCGTGATGGATAAGCTTTTTGATGTGCTGCTGTAATTATTTGCCAGTATTTTTATTGAAGATTTTTGCATCTATGTGCATCATGGAGATTGGCCTGTTAACTTTTCTTTTTTTGTTGAGTCTCTGCTGGGTTTTGGTATCAGAGGATGATGTTGGTCTCATAAAATGAGTTAGGGAGGATTCCCTCTTTTGTATTGTTTCCGGTAGTTTTAGAAGGAATGGTACAAGCTCCTTCTTGTATATCTAGTAGAATTCAGCTATGAACCCCATCTGGACCTGGACTATTTTTGGTTGGTAGGCTATTAATTGCTTCCTCAACTTCAGCCCTTGATATTGGTCTATTCAGGGTTCCAACCTTTTCCTGGTTTAGTCTTGGGAGGGTGGGGAAGTGTCTAGGAATTTATTCATTTCTTCCAGGTGTACTGGTTTATGTTATAGAGTTGTTCGTAGCAGGTCTCTGATGGTAGTTTGTATTCTCTGTGGGATTGGTGGTGATATCCCCTTTACCATTTATTGCATCTATTTGATTCTTCTCCTTTATTGATCTGGCTAGTGGTCTATTTTATTGATCTTTTTCAAAACAACAAGCTTCTGGATTTATTGATTTTTTGAAGGGTTTTTTGTGTCTCTATCTCCTTCAGTTCTGCTCTGATCTTAGTTATTTCTTTGTCTTCTGCTAGCTTTTGAGTTTTTTTGATCTTGCTCCTCTAGCTCTTTCAGTTTTGATGATAGGGTGTCGATTTTTTTTCTTTTCTCGCTTCTCATGTGGGCATTTATTGCTACAAATTACCCTCTAGACACTGCTTTAAATGTATTCCAGATATTCTGGTATGTTTTCTCTTCATTCTCATTGGTTTCAAAGAACATCTTTATTTCTGCTTTCATTTCATTGTTTATCCAGTTGACATTCAGGAGCCAGTTGTTCAGTTTCCATGAAGTTGTGTGGTTTTGAGTTAGTTTCTCAGTCCTGAATTCTTGTTTGGTTGCAGTGGTCTGAGAGACTGTTTGTTATGATTTCCGTTATTTTGCATTTGATGAGGAGTGATTTGCTTCCATTTATGTGGTCAATTTTAGAGTAAGTGTAATGTGTTGCTAAGAAGAATGCATATTCTGTGGATTTAGGGTGGAGAGTTTTGTAGATGTCTATTGGGTCTGCTTGTTGCAGTTCTGCATTCAAGTCCTTGGATATCCTTGTTGATTTTCTGTCTCATTGATCTGTCTAATATTGACAGTGGAGTGTTAAAGTTTTCCCACTATTATAGTGCAGGAGTCTAAGTCTTTTTGTAGGTCATTAAAAACTTGCTTTATGTATCTGGGTGCTCCTGTATTGGGTGCATATATATTTAGGATAGTTAGTTCTTCTTGTTGTATTAATCCTTTCACCATTTTGTAATGCCCTTCTTTGTCTCTTTTGATCTTTGTTGGTTTAAAGTCCATTTTATCAGAGACTAGAATTGCAACCCCTGCTTTTTTTTGCTTTCCATTTGCTTGGTAGATCTTCTTCCATCCCTCTATTTTGAGTCTATATGTATCTCTTGTGTGTGAGGTGGGTCTCCTGAATATAGCACACCGATGGGTCTTGACTTTTTACCCAGTTTGCCAGTCTGTGTCTTTTGATTAGGGTGTTTAGGCCATTTACATTTATCGTTAATATTGTTATGTGAGATTTGATCCTGCCATTTTGTTACTGGTTGGTTGTTTTGCCCAGTTGGTCAACGCAGTTTCCTCATTGCCCTCATTGTTCTTTACCATTTGGTTCATTTTTGCCCTGGCTGGTACTGGATGTTTTTCTTCTGTGTTTAGTGCTTCTTTCAGGAGCTTTTGTAAGGCAGGTCTGGTGGCGATGAAATCTCTTAGTAATTGTTGTCCATAAAGGATTTTATTTCTCTTTCACTTAGGAAGCTTAATTTGGATGGATATGCGATTCTGGGTTGAATGTCTTTTCTTTAAGGGTGTTGAATATTGGCCCCCACTCGCTTCTGGCTTGTAGGGTTCCTGCCGAGAGATCCGCTGTGAGTCTGATGGGCTTTCCTTTGTAGATGACCTGACCTTTCTCTCTCTGGCTACCCTTAGCATTTTTTCCTTCATTTCAACCCTGGTGAATCTGATGATTATGTTCCTTGGGGTTGCTCTTCTTGAGGAGTATCTCTGTGATGTTCTTTGTAATTTCTGTATTTGAAATGTTGACCTGCTTTGCTACGTTGGGGAAGTTCTCCTGGATAATATCCTGAAGAGTGTTTTCCAGCTTGGATTAATTTTTCCCATCCTCTTCAGGTACACCGATTAAGTGATTAGGTCTTTTCGCATAATCCCATATTTCTTGGAGGCTTTGTTCATTTATTTTCACTCCTTTTTCTCTTTCTTGCCTTTTCTTTTTATTGCATTGAGTTGATCTCTTCAATCTCTGATATCCTCTTCTGCTTGGTCAATTTGGCTATTGAAACTTGTGTATGCTTCGTGAAGTTCTCGTGCTGTGTTTTTCAGCTCTATCAAGTCGTTTATGTTCTTCTCTAGGCTGGTTATTCTAGTTAGCATTTCGTCTAATCTTTTTTCAAGGTTCTTATTTTCTTTGCATTGGATTAGAACATGTTGTTTTAGCTCAGAGGAGTTTGTTATTACCCATCTTCTGAAGTCTGCTTCTGTCAGCTTGTCAAAATCATTCTCTGACCTGTTTTGTTGCCTTGCTGGTGAGTCACTGTGATCTCTCTGGGGAGGAGAGACATTCCAGACTTTCATGTTTTCAACCTTTTTGCACTGGTTTCTTCCCATCTTCGTAGATTTATCTATCCTTGATCTTTGAAGTTGGTGATTTCGGGTGGATTCTCTGAGTGGACATCCTTTCTGTTAGAGCTGGAGTTATTTCTCCTGCATGAGACTTGTTTTTTTAATGCAGGTGTCAGTGTGCCCCTTGAGACAGTCTGTCCATTGTCTGCCTGTGGAGGCGCTGCTGGCTGCCTTTTTCTCTAGCCATGTTGCTGTTTATTCTTTGCCTGATTTCCGCTTACCCCGGTGGGATTTGCCCCTCCTTCCCAATGGCTGGCCTCTTTTCCCTCTGCCGAGCTGGCTTCTCTGGGATGGAGCTCCATCTGATGTGTTAACTGCAAAACTCTCCTGGGAGAGGGATTCTGGTTGCTGGATCTTGTGGAGGTGGGACCTGTCTGGCCATATCCCCCTCCCTGCTTTCAACTCTCCTTCCTGTGGGATGGGCAGTTCCTTCTTACAAGCCCTCTTAGTGTTAGACCAAGTCTCCGCCCTGGTCTGCACTGACAAGGCACCGGTCTGGCGGGGGCTGCCGGCCTGGGCTGCCGCCCGGGTCTACATCTTGGGGTAGTTTTCAGCCAGGCAGCATTTTCCTTGCCTGTGTGCTGCCGAAGTCTCGGAGTGAAGTGCTGTATCTGATTTGGATTACTGAGGAGGTGACGTCACCCACCCCACGCCATCCTGCTGCCAGATACACTTCCCAGGTAGGGCAGTGCCCCACCTGTCCTTGGCTCATCTCCTTTGGGCTGCTTTTGCCGCCTTTTTTGGGGTTAATCCCACTGTTCAACCAGTTCCTTTGGGAATGAACCAAGTACCTAGCTTGGAGATGTGGGTGTCTCTCTGGTTCTGTGTTTCATTCGGTGGGAGCTGCACTCTGGAGAAGCTCCCTTTTGGACATCTTGGTCCCCCCAGGTGTCTCTTTTTAAGGGACCATAATCTTCTGGGGAAAATAGATAAGTCTATTTATATATGATGTTGTTATACATCAAGAGCTGTGATGGAGATGTGTTCAAGATTCTACAGATGCATGGAAGAATGGAGATTTGCTGTTGGTAGAATGAGGAAGTTTCATGGGCAAAGATGGGAATTAAGCTGGTCTTGAAAAAATAGGATTTTGCCCAGGACCTGGGGCAGGGAATGGGCAAGTACATGCCGTGTTTGGGAGATATGTCTGTGTCATGTAATGCACCATGGAGGTCTGAGGAAGGATGGCATTGGCAGTTGTATTTGTCATGGTGGACCTAACTTGGGATTCAGAATGGGGCATGACAGGGGATATTCTGAACAATATGTAGCACCTGGAAATAATTTAGCTGGCAATGTCTCACAACAAATTCTTCTCTCTGTTCTTCAGGACAAATATCACCGAAATACGTCAAGTGAATTTCCTGGGCAGTGCCTGGCTGACTTCCCAAGGTCTCTTGCTGAATAAGGTAGAAGAAACACTGTTTGAGTCAGTGGTGCTTAGTAGAATCACCGGTAGAAGTTAAAATAATATGAACACAAATGTAAAACTTTAAAAAAACACCCTTGAATAATTAAAATCGGCAGGTCTGGGGATAGAGTCTGCACATGGATGGTTTCTAAAGATCTTCGGGTGAATATAATAGGCATCCAGTGTTAAAAGTCACTATTTCTCGTGGTGGCTCATGCCTGTAATCCTAGCACTTTGGGAGCCTGAGGTGGGTGGATCACCTGAGGTCAGGAGTTGGAGACCAGCCTGACCAACACAGAGAAACCCCGTCTCTACCAAAAATACAAAATTAGCAGGGCATGGTGGTATATACCCGTAATCCCAGCTACTCAGGAGGCTGAGGCAGGAAAATTGCTTGGACCCAGGAGGTGGAGGTTGTGGTGAGCCGAGATCACACTATTACAATCCAGCCTGGGCGACAAGAGCAAAACTCCATCTCAAGAAAAAAAAAAAAAAAAAAAAAAAAAAAAGTCACTATTTCTAGAAGACTTGGAAGGGAAACTGAGTTTTTCTGAAGTCCTGAGACACCGTATGTGGCAGAACCTGTACAAAAATAAGTCATCCAATAAAAGGCAAGGAACCGGGCAAGGACTAATCTCAGGACTGGCAGTGTCCATGTTCCAGGGTTTAGAGAAAGTCATTTTTAAAATTTTTGTGTTTACATAGTAGATGTATATATTTATGGAGTATAAGGGATATTTAGGTAGACTATTATCACCTTGTTATGCTTTCAAATACTAGATCTTATTCACTCTTTCCAAGCTTTTTTTTGTACCCGTTAAACCATCTCTACTCCATGCCCCCTATCCACCAACTTCCTTTCCCAGTCTCTGGTAGCCATCTTTTTACTTTAGAGAAAGTCTTTCTAAAAGCAAAGCAAGTAGAAGAAATGTAATCATTAGGCAACCAGGCTCTGAGGTCTAATGGTAAGATCTGAATTTAATGGTGCCCTCAACACTCCTCAGTAATTACCTCAGAAGGAAACAATGGCGCCAAAGGGAAGCCCTGATTTTGAACAGTCCCAAGCGACAGCAAATGAGAAGTAATCTGACTAAGAAACCAATTCAGAGTCATTCCTCCACTTTCTTTTCCGTAGTGACACCTTAATCACACTTGTTTATTCTGTAAACCTTAGTTAAACAAACTTACCCTCCAAGACACTGGGAGTTTGCCAGGGAACAGTTAGTTTAATTGGATCTCATCTGTTTTTGTTCCTAATGAGCCTCCCGTTTCATAGCCTGCTCCTAGCTTGAAATAAAATGTCCCCCCCTGTCTGGGATGATTAAAAACCTGGTTAAACATACAGTATATAGTAGCTGCCAAAATGTTTCCACCAGGCAATACTGCTCAGAACTAAGACCTGCAGGCAGGATAGGGAGAGAGAAATCTGTTGATTTTCCCAGCTGAAAAACAAGCAAACAAATCACATCCAACTACCTGAGCTGTATTTTATTAAAGAATCCACCTGAGAATTGCATTCATTTCTCAAGATTTGCTACCAAATGGTCTCCCCATTCTGTGTTTTAAACACTCCTCCATGCTTTTTGTTTTCTAGTTGGTTTGTAATTTAGAAAATATGATAAATAATTTTGGGGATCCATTAAGTCTTACCAGTGTTTCTGTGTGAAATTAGGCTACTATGTTTGCCAAAGAGCTGCTCTGTGCTATAAAATCTTTGTTTAAAATAAAAATATTGGCCGGGTTCAGTGGCTCACACCTGTAATACCAGCACTTTGGGAGGCCGAGGCGGGCAGATCACCTGAGGTTGGGAGTTTGAGATCAGCCTGACCAACATGGAGAAATCCCATCTCTACTAAAAATACAAAAATTAGCTGGGCTTGGTGGCACATGCCTGTAATCACAGCTACTTGGGAGGCGGAGGCAAGAGAATTGCTTGAACCCAGGAAGCGGAGGTTGCAGTGAGCTGAGATCACGCCATTGCACTCCAGCTTGAGCAACAAGGGCAAAACTCTGTCTCAAAAAAAAAAAAAAATTTACAAAATTATTAATACTTATGGATTAGAATAAACATGACTTCATCTTGCAGCTATGGGCATTGTCTATTTAAGAAACTGCAAGGCACTGATCATTGGGCATTTCATTAGGAGACACATTTTAAAAATCTAATTCTCCAAGCACTTTGTTCTTAGACTCTCACATCCCTTTCACCCTCCCCCAAAATCAGGATCACAGGATTTCTCCTATCTGTCTTGTATATTTTTGCAAGCTAACTATTATGATAGAGAAAAATCTTTCACAAATAATAAAGGGGCAGGCGTTTTCTGGATCATAATGATCAAATAGACTGAGCTAAATTGCTCATTGATCTGTGAGTCCTTATTTGAAAATCTGACGAAGGTGTAGAACTTTTAGAAAAGACAAATGTACACACACTATTACATACATCATAACACTAAGCATGAGGAGTGGGATTCATTTTATGAATACATAGTATTTGTTACGGTGAAGAGTGAAAGGTTGATACTCAACATATATTTATCCAATGAATAAATGAGTGAATGAAATTTCAGGATGGATTTGGATGGCCTTGAAAGTTAGTGTCAATAAACTCTGGGATCAGAGCCTCCACTATGAATGAAATAATTATGAAATTGAATTCTCCTGATTTCTTTTGGCCCTAGAGTCTTCCTTTCCTTTACTGCGTTAAGGGTTGACCGTTTCCTTCCTTTTCAAACAATTAAAATGTATGGAGGGCACGTATGTTTGATTAGGTTTTCACATAGAGAATTACAGTTACTTCCAACCTGTCTCATGGAAGTTACTGGAGGTTTCCTTGATGGGATATTTGGTTGTTCCTAAATTCCTCTGGAGTGCATTTAATTACCATCTATAGTTTTTCTCCCACATTTCTAATATAATGCACTTTATTATTATAGCTTCATTCTCAGAAGGCACCATTTCCCCCCTTTATTTCCAAGTTCCTAGGGCATTTGAGTACATGTCTTGACAAAGGACATATCCCATCTCTGCTGCTGGAATGGGCTGCCCTCTGAGCTTCTTCAGGCACACGTTCTGAAAAGACATTCACACAGGGAAGAATTCCATTCTCCTTCCTACTCATTCAACTGTCCTGATTTTGTCTGCATCATTTTAAAACACTTCTGTGCCTACTGTCTTTGTCAGCTATAGCTGCCATAAGAATATACCAAAGACTAGGTAAAATAAAACAACAGGTATTATTTCTCACAGTTCTGGAGGTTGGCAAATCCACAACGAAGATGATGGCCAGTTTGGTCCCTGGTGAGGGCCCACTCTCATGACCTAACCCAACCCTAATTACCTCCCAAAGGACCCATCTGCAAATACCCTCACACTGGAGGTTAGGACTTCAGCAGTAGGTCACACACCTACTGCTACTTACGCATGTCTCTGAAAGCTGTAGGGGGTCACAGATGTCACTATCACCAAACAATGAAAAAGCACAAGGCATCTTCTTTGATTTGTTTTTATAGGGACATGTCCACACTTCCCTCCCTCCCCTTTGCCATTCAATGAAAGAATACAGGATGTGACTATAAAGTGATGTCTCTGATTTTTAACATTTAAAATAAAAAAGAAATTATACCTTTAAAGGAAATATGGTGCCTTTTCAAGAAGTCCCTTGGGGAACCACACTCTTAGTATAATGATGCTTCTGAATGGCAGAGTACCTTTTTTTAATTCCCCAAGGAAAATGCCTGCAGACTTTGTGGCGTGTTCTTTTGAACATCCACTGCCAGGAAAATCCCTGACCTTTACGCGATGAATTTGATTTTGGGAAATGGCAAAATTGCATTTGGAGACAAGTTTTGCAATCAAGTTAAGTGATCACACCAGAGAATTCTGCTTTAGGAACAAAATTGGGACAGATAATAGACTAAAAAGAATGCCTTCACCACCAGGCTTGTAAAACTTGTCTTGAGACCAATTACAATACAGACCTTTTCAAACTGATTTTTAGCAATAAGAGCATAGTATGGTTAGTGTGTAAATTAAGGTGAAAACTTTGAAACACAAAATATACTTGAAAGCCTAAGTAATCCTATTTTTTAGTTTTACCTTTCCAAGGCTCTCTTTGAACACTTCGATTTTTATTTGAAAATAAGACCAATTTGAAATTCATATTAATTGATGCTTCAAGAGTTCATGAAACCAAGCAGTTTCAAGTGACTTTGTGTTGGATCACCCTGTCCTGAGATTTATCTTTTGGAATACATAAACTGCACATATGTCTCATTTATTCTGCTCAATGCCTCCCGATGAAATCAGTAGCAACAATATATGCATAGTAGGGAAATAACTGGACAAAAGATGAATAATAATTTTGATTGTAATTAAGGACAGGGAGAGAAGAGGAGGAAAGCACAGTCATTAAAAACATATATAAGTAATTGGCTTCTTTGCTTTCTTGTGAAATACACTAGCCCCGCAACATGATTCTTCCTCATTGACTTTAGAAGTGCTGCTTCTACCATGTTCAGTTCCTAGTGGCATTGCAGGAGATCCATTTGCAATTTGTGTGACTGACTCAAGATTTCATACAATTCTTGTTTCTGAAATGTCTTCTGATCACTGAGTCATAAGAGTAACAATTCTCAAGTTGTTATTGTTCTGAAAGTCTTCTAAGGGTCTGGGATACTTGGACAATGATATTATTCCCATTGGTACTTTCCATCCTTTTGTGCGTGGTATTATTTCCAGCCAACTTTGGAAAAATAGCATTTCAACATCTTTACATATTCATATTGCACCTGCTTCTGGACTGTAAATAATTATTTATAATTTAACTTTATAGAAAATCTTCACAGGAACCAGATCACAGGGCACATATGTGATGACTGATTGCTTCTATTTCTTATTTCCCAAGTATAAAAACATATTTATAATGAAAAGCTTATCCTTGTTTTATCTCCAAATCAGCAAAAATGAAACCTCTTTGATATTATCCAGATAGACTGCTCTTTCAATTTTGACCTTAAAGAACAATAGCCAATCCCATTAAAATCCTATTTCCAAAGTGGCTTTCAGAAAGTCCCCTACACTTACACTATCCCCAGATGCAACAGGTTTATTTTTGGATGCAATTAATGCTTTCGTTTATTCTTTTCAGAATCTGATTTCATCATTCAGCTACTGTGGCATAATCAAGAAAAGCTGGATGAATTGTCTCCTAACTGGATTATAATGAAAGAAGCTCAAACTGGTCCTAAAATAGTTTTGATGTTTGGAGTCTTTCACAAAGAGAAACGAAAGCATGATAAGAATGTGCTAATTTGCAAGGGAAGCAAGTCTGTCACAATTAAAAAAGGGTGTCCAATTATATTGTTTCCACACATCATTCCACCACTCCAACAGGACATGGGCTCATAGAGAACAGAGTCAAGCCTTGTGGTTCCTGTTGTGCCCAGCACCAAGCATTGTGCTTGGCATATAGTAGGTGCTCAATAAACATTTGAATGTAATTTAATCTAGGTTCTTCTAGGGAGAAAATATGGTTTGGGGTTCAAGACAAAGATCTAAACATGCCCAGTACAGTGGCTCATGCCTGTAATCCCAGCACTTTAGGAGGCTGGGGCAAGAGGATCACTTGAGTCTAGGAGTTCAAGATCAGCCTAGGCAGCACTCCAGCCCTGGGTGACAGAGCAAGACCCTGGCTTGAACCAAAACAAAACAAAACAACACAAAACCCAAAACATTTAAACATTAGATTCTCCAGATACAGTTATACCTAAGCAACCTTCTAAATTGAAAATGTATCAGTCTTTGAAAACACATCTGTTCTGTATTTCTCACAGTCTTATTGATGATGGGGATAATGACATTTGATATATGCCATGATCTTAACAGGAAATGACAATGTAATATTCCAGCCCTTCTAGGTACCACATTTACCCTGGCACAGAATGCCTTAATTCCAAGATGTGATTCACTGTAATCCTGAGAATTACAGTAATTTGGGGGTATAATATTATGGCCAAAGGCAACGGGCCCAAAGGAAACTTCTCACTGTGAAGCCAAGAATAAACTGAAATGGTCAAGAATTGAATGCTTGAAGTCTTTTAATAAATTATAAGTAGAAGGTAAACTCAGTTACTTCTGGGCTAGTGCCAGCAGGAAAGGGTCTAATCAGAGAAGGTAGCACAGATGCAGCAATGGAATCCTGATGAATCATATTTCAGTATCAGCAGGGCTATCAGGAGACCACTCTGAGATGATACGACAAATAGTGACCTCAATGTCCAACTTTAGGAAAAATGAAGATTGTAGGAATTAGGTTAGGAGGTCAAGACTTTCAGGGAAGTAGAGTGAGAACCAGAGGCCAGGGAGAGTGTTGTCAAGTATGCTGACCAGACACTGAACACAGAGGATACAGCTTGATGCTCACGAAGGCATTCCAGGCAGGAATAAATTCCTCCCAGTGACCCACTGACCCTCAGTTACCAGGCATGAGGTCAACCAGCTCTCTTAAGCTCTTATCCATTCCTATGGAAGAGAAGAAGCCTTGAAAATGCTACCAAGCCTTTGGGCTCAGAATGAATCATGATGGAGGGCTCTGCAGCACTTGACCCTGGAAGGCATCTCAGTTCTGTCAACTGTTGCCTCAAAGGGATGTTCATTTCCTTTTACACAACATGTAGCCTCTCTGAGGAGGATTTATGTCAGGTAAAGAGGAATACTGAATAAGCTGTTGTGGTGGATGTGTCTATTCTGTGCCCAAAATTGGAATTTGGGCTTAGAATTTAAATACAGGATGTGGCTGAATGAACACAGTCCAGGGTTCCAGTATAAGATATAAAGAGACTTTGTTTTGCATCAGTTCTAGTATTTCTAGAAATTCTTGTTACATTTGATGCAGTGAAATCAGTAATTCCCTGAAACTCTGTTCCTTGTCAGTTTCCATAGTACTCTGCAGTTTTCATTATCCCTTTACTTCTCTGAGCCTTCACAGACTCCTCCTTATCTTCTCAACTTAGGTAAATATTGATGTTCCCCAATAATCCATCCTCAGACCTTGCTTTCTCTATGTGAGCTCAGCCATGCTGCTTCCTCCAATCATCAACTATATTCTGATGACATCTACATCTGGGGGGATATGTCATGGTTAGAAAAAAAATAATATATATATATAAAATATATACACACAAATATTATAACATATATTATATACACATATATACATATATATACACACACACACATCCAGAAAGAAAATAAAATTAAAATTACATCCCACTTCCTGCTTCACACCTCTGGCTCCAGCAGCTCTATTGTCACCTGTGTAACCTTCATTTGCATCATGCAATCTGTCCCTACGAAACTGATGCCTGACTGCCTCTTTAGGACCCTTTTCTGCTTCCTTACAAACTGGATAAGGGCTTAGGTGGCTGACAATATTCCAAACATACCCTTTCTCCCAAATGCACTGTTTTGTAATTGTCTGGATTTGACTATCTCATAAGATAGAGAGCTTCCTGCAAGAAAGAACTGAATCTTGTACAGTCTGTATTCTTTGAGCATAATACCTGGCATGTAGTAAGTTTTCTTTTTTTTTCTTTTTTTCAGTTAGAGTATCACTCACTCTGTTGCCTAGGCTGTAGTGCAGTGGCATAATCTGCTCACTGCAAACTTTGCCTTATGGGTTCAGGTGATTCTTCTGCCTCAGCCTCAAGAGTAGCTGGGATTACAGGTGTCAGCTACCATGCCCAGTTAACATGCAGTAGGCTTGCAGCAAACACTGAGGGAATAAACTCATGAGAGGCAGCTATTTTTACAAATATAAAATATTAACATTGTAAGAAATCTTAAAGTTTTATCCCAACTTTTTCTTTATTTTTATTTTTTAGTTTTTTTTTAAAGGCTAGTCAAGTGAAAGCCTGGGAGTAGAGAAGGAACAAAGAAATCTTTAACTGGTTGTGATCAATTAGTTGTAAACTCCACTGCACTCGGACCAGTCATTGACCTCATCCCAACTCTTAAGAAAAATGCTGCTTTGACATAGTAGACAAAATGGTGCCTTGCAGAAGCCTAATTTCCATTTTTAATTGAATAGCAGCCTTTTTTTTTTCCTTTTCCCATCGATTCTACCATTTTATGAAACCATAGAAGGGTTATATCTGAATCACACAATTCATTATATTAGTGTTTTCCAAACTTCAATAAATCTCACCACATCTTCATAGTGTTTGCTCTACCCATGGACCAGCTGTTCTAATGTTCAAATAAATTCATCTTCATCCAAAGCAATGTTGTCAATAAAATATAAACTATTTTATCTTATTTTAAGTTCCAGGATACATGTACAGGATGTGCAGGTTTGTTACATAGGTAAATGTGTGCCATGATGGTTTGCTGCACCTATCAACCCACCACCTAGGTATTAAGCCCAGCATGCATTAGCTATTTATCCTGATGCTCTCCCTTCCTCCACCCCCCCGGACAGGCCCCAGTGTGTGTTGTTCCCCTCAATGTGTCCCTGTGTTCTCATCAATCAGTTCTCACTTGTAAGTGAGAACATGCAGTATTTGGTTTTCTGTTCCTGTGTTAGTTTGCTGAGGATAATGGCTTCCAGTTCCATCCATGTCCCTGCAAATAACATAATCTCATTCCTTTTTATGGCTGCATAGTATTCCATGATATATATGTACCACATTTTCTTTATCCTGTCTATCATCAATGGGCATTTGGTTTGATTCCATGTCTTTGCTATTGTGAATATTGCTGCAATCAATATACGTGTGCATGTATCTTTATAATGGAATGATTTTATTCCTTTGGCTATAACTTGGTAATGGGATTGCTGGGCCAAATGGTATTTCCAGTTCTAGGTCTTTGAGGAATGACCACACTGTCTTCTACAATGGTTGAACTAATTTATACGCCCACCAACTAATTCACCACAGCCTCATCAACATCTGTTGTTTCTTGACTCTTTAATAATCGCAACTCTGGCATGAGATGGTATCTCATTGTGGTTTTGATTTACATTTCTCTAATGATCAGTGCAAATCACAGTTTTGACATGTTGCTTATATATTTTTAGTACATTAAAATAAATAATTAACTAGTACAATAAAAACTCACTGATGTACCACCTAAAGTCATTTTTTGTATCAGATGGTATGTAAATCATGCTTTGAGAAATCAATTTGAATGTATGATTGACTACTTTCTTGAATTATTCTCTTAGGGTCCTGTATAGACAATTCTGATTCCTCAACAAGCTTTCATATTCTCTAAAAGATACTCTCTAAACTTTCTCTTTTCTTCGTTGTCATCATCATTTTATGTTCCTTAGCTCCTTGATCGTTGTCAAGCTCTCACCATATTCAACAAACATCTGTTGAATAGATCTACTTGCTGCTTCTGAGATGGTACATATCATCGTCCCTTATAAAGTCAAAGCTATTGCATAAGGTTATAAAATTGGAAGGTGAGATGTCCATGAGATTGCACCTTGCAAATCTTCAAGTACAAGGAGGCAATTGACTCTGGGTCACAGCTCCTATATTCTTGAATGTTTGCATTAAGGCCACACCTCCCACAGACTCTTTCAGCTAATGGGTGAACCCGTAGAGGATGTGAAAGAAGGCGTATCTCTAGGCAACACGGAACTCCTCTCATAGCCAATTTTGGTTTCAGGGCTCCCTGAAAGATTGCTGAACCTACTGACACTACATCACTTCCACCAACTCCCTTCCCTCTCTCCTTCACTTGGGATCACACCTGCATCATAATTTGATTGATTGCTTTCCCACTCTTTCTTGCCTCATTTTTTGGAGGCATTTTTCTTAATAAAGTTCCTACATATATAATGCTGATATGCTTCTTGGGATACCTGAACTAACATAGAAAGTATTAGTGAGAAGTACATAAATGTCAGAGATATTTCAAGCTGAATTTTTCTAGGAGAGTTTGGATAGAGTTAGTTCTGATTTCAGACAGTGTGGAGTTGAATTTCTGAATTACTTAGTTGCATTAGTTTGTTAGGGTTGCCATAACAAAATACCACACATTGAGTGGCTTAAACCAGAGACATGTATTTTCTCACTCTTCTAGCAGCTAAAAATCCGAGTTTAATAAGTGTCCATAGGGTTGATTTCTTCTAAGGCTTCTCTCCTTGGCTTACAGATTGTGATATTCTCCCTGTATCTACACATCATCTATCCTCTGTGCGTGTCTCTTTCCAAACCTTCTATTTTTACAGAACTCCAGTCATATTGGATTAGGGCCCATCCTAATAACCTAATTTTAACGGAATGATCTCTTTGAATACCCCCATCTTCAAATACAGTCACAGTTTAAGGTACTGTGAGTAAGGACTTCAACATTTGACTTTTAGAGGAACACAGTTAAGTCCATAGCACCACCTGAATAACTTCGAGCCAGTCACTTGACTTTACAGAGCCTTAGTCTGTAAAATAGGGGGATAATATCCACCATATGATTTTGTTCAAATTAAATACAGTGACATATACAATGTCACTGGTACATATAAGGCAATTGTCATTTTTAGAAAATCCTTCCAATTTACTAAATCAGTGCCATTAATTTATTTAGAATTAATGTATACAGGGGTTCTATTATCAGAGGTATGTCTCATAGCTATATGAAGTAGAATTATATGATAAGTTCGAAAAGGAAGAGGAAAGAAGTGCAGAGTGTCTGACTGCATAGCTTCATGTTGATAATACGACAGTTTTATGATTCTGAGCCTGGCGTATTTATTCAAGCTATACCAGAATTCAGAAATGGACAGCTAAGAGGCACATTTGGCCTGAAGATGTCTGTGATTTTCCAGACAGTATTTTAAAAATCAGGATAGAAATATCTTTAAATATAGCATGCCTCAACAGTTTTTCATGGTTTTTATTTTCATATCCCTAACACATGGTCACATTCTACAGGTATAATACTTACCCAGCCCTTAAAAGCTTTTAAATTGACAAACTGTGTAGCTCAGACCACAGGTTTGGAATGTACTGCTTCTATGTCCTTGACTATTCTTAAAACATATTTTCTACCATATTATCTAAATCATCTGAGAAAGACACAAGTGCCTCCACATTGTTATCCTCTGGGGATGCTCAAGTTCCTTCAATATCCACAAATTCTTCCTACAATCATCCAAGGCTGCTCCTCATGCCACCAGTAAATATTAATCAACAAAATAACAAATAGTGGGAAGTGCCAAGCATCTTTAGTGACATGCACACTTAACTTTAAACACAGGCTATTTGGGGTGATACTCCCTCTTCTGTCTGAAGATAGGCAAGCACACTCTGCACCCCAGACTTAACAAACTTCATGATGTACCCACCCTAAAAAGACATGGTTTTCAGAGTACACAGAGTTTTTCTCTAGATGCTTCACAGCATCGCCATTCTCCAGCTATACGAGCTTGCTTTTTAAAAAAGATTCCTTCAGGAATCCGGTATCCAGAAGAAAATAGGGCAGTTTTCAAAGTTTCTTTCTTTTTTTTTTTTTTTTGAGACAGAGCCTCACTCCACCACCAGGCGCCAGGCTGGAGTGCAGTGGCGCGACCTCGGCTCACTGCAACCTCAGCCTGCTGGGTTCAAGCAATTCTCCTGCCTCAGCCTTTCAAGTAGCTGGGACTATAGGCGCGCGCCACCACGCCCAGCTAATTTTTTTGTATTTTTAGTAGAGACGGGGTTTCACCATGTTGGCCAGGATGGTCTCGATCTCTTGACCTCGTGACCCGCCCGCCTCGGCCTCCCAAAGTGCTGGGATTACAGGCGTGAGCCACCGCGCCCGGCCAGTTTTCAAACTTTCATTGCATTACTTTTCATTATCAAGATTATAAAGTAAATTAAAACTATTATCATGATCCACTTCTCCAGATGGTGATACAAAGATTGCGTGAATATAGACAATTTTAAAGAAATGCATAAAAGAACTTGTATGGTTAAGAAGCAAAGCCAAAGAGAAGTTGGGAGGAAGCGTTCCCAAATTGTCTTCCTGAAGACTAATTAATTTGACTAGGTCAAGAATAAGAATCTCTACAGAAACTTGCTAAGCTTGTTAAATGGAGTCATGCTTTGCTTAATGATGGGGATGCATTCTGAGAAATGTGTCCTTAGAAGATTCAGTTGTTGTGTCAACATCACAGAGTGTACTTCCACAAACCTCGAAGGCATAGCAGTCTACATGCCTACATGATGTGATATGGCTTATTGCTCCTTGGCTACCAACCTGTACAGCATGCAGACAGTTGTGACACAATTTTAGGTATTTGTGTATTTTCACATACATGAACATAGAAGAGATGCGGTACAGATACCATGTAAAACTCCAAAAATAATATACCCGTATAGCACATTTGCTGTGAATGGAGCTTGTAGGACTGGAAGTTGCTTTTGTGGAGTCAGTGAGTGAGTGGTCAGTGAATACTACCTCATAGACATTGAAGACTTTATAAACACTGTACACTAAATTTAACTTAAAATTTCTTTCTTCAATAATAAATTAGCTTACTTCAACTTTGTTACTTTTTAATTTTTTAAAAACATTTGACTCTTGTGATAACACTTAGCTTAAAACACAAACATGCTGTATAGTTGTACAAAAACATTTCTTTCCTTATAGTCTCATTCTACAAGCTTTTTCTATTAATTTTTTTTTACTTAAAAAAAAGAAATTTTTGTTAACGACTAAGACACAAACACACATTAGCCTAGGCCTATACAGGGCCAGGATCATTAACATCAGTGTCTTCACCTCCACATCCTGTCCCACTGGGAGGCCTTCAGGGACAATAACACCTGTGGAGCTGTCATCTTCCATAATGACAATGCCTTCTTCTGGAAGACATCCTGAAGGGCCTACCTGAGGCTATTTTAAAGCTACCTGCCTTTTGAAAAAATAAGTAGAGATGGAGTCTCTAAATAATAACGAAATAATGATGAAAAGTACAATATAGTATATAAACCAGTAATAAAGTCATGTATTATCATTAACAAACATTATGTATTGTGCACAATGGTGTATGCTATGCTTTCATAAGACTGGCAGCACAGTTGGTTTTTTTACACTAACATCACCACAAACACCTGAGTTATGATGTTAGGATGGCTATAATTTCACTATGTGATAATAATTTTTCAGTTCTATTAAAATCAGGAGACCACCATTGTATATATTCAGCTCACTGTTGACCCAAGGATTCTTATGCAGCAAGTGAGTGTGTAGTTAAGTTGCTTAAATTAAGTTCAATTGCTGTTCCAATTTTCTTAGTCATTCTACATTTCCTTATGACACTTCTGACCATACGAGAATGCAGCAAAACCTCATAATTCATAATCACATCAGCTATGCACACAGATGACGTACATTTATTCTGTGTAAGCATCTTAAAAACAAACTCAAACCCATCTTTTCCCATTGCATAACCTTTAAGCACAATCCAACCATTTCATTTGATGCTAATAAAAAGATCTGCTGATGCAAAGCCATATAATAGTGGGGGGTGGTGTGTTAATACTTCAAGTATTTTCAAGGTAATTTTTACTTTTTTGACTACAGACAAGGTGGTGCCTTATTTTGTCATCCCTCAGGCTGAGATGAAAATCGACAGGAATTTAAATCTAGAATTAGAACATATGAGCAAGAAAATTTGATTTCTTTTCTGATGCATGCCAGAAATAGTATATTCCCAATAACATACAATAAAGGAAGTCCAAAAAGTATTCATCTAATCCTTACTAAAGTTATTATCAATGAGTTCTAAATTTTACTTTGTCCTTTAAGAATCACAAATTATTGGTTTCAAATGTTTGTGATCATCATTTAATGTGCCTTATACTGCTATCCTATAAGGTTTGTTTTTCTTTTCTTTTGAGATGGACTCTTGCTTTCTTGCCCAGTCCAGAGTGCAGTGGCACGATCTTGGTTCACTGCAACCTCTGCCTCCTGGGTTCAAGTGATTCTCATGCATCAGCCTCTTGAGAAGCTGGGACTAGAGGCATGGGTGCCACTATACAGGGCTATTTTTGTATTTTTAGTAGAGATGAGGTTTCACCATGTTGGCCAGGCTGGTCTCCAACTTCTGGCCTTAGGTAATCTGCCTGCCTCAGCCTCCCAAAGTGCTGGGATAAGTTTTTATCCCATAATTACCCCATAAAATGTGAATAAAAAAATGAATGCCTCAGAAAAGGCAATATAAAACAATTAAGAAATTAACTATTAGTCATTATAAATATAGTTAAAGATCTAAATGAAATCATGGTTATAGAAATAAAGAAAGCCATGACAACGATGTTTTATCAAAGAGAGAATATCAATAAAGATATAGAAATTATTGCCTGTATCTTTACCTCATTGTATATTTTTGGTGTCTTTGTTGAATATTAGTTGACTATATATGTGTGGTTTTATTTCTGGTCTCTGTATTCTGTTTTGATTACTATATCTTTGTAAAATAATTTGAAAGCAAAAAAAGAAATTATTTTAGAAAGAACCATCTGAAAATGCTTGAATTGCAATACATAATAACCAAAATAAAAAATTCACTAGCAGAAAGTAAAAAGACAACCCACAAAATGGGAGAAAATTTTTGTAAACCATTTATCTGATACGGGACTTTTATCCAAAATACATAAAGAATTTATACAACTCAACAATCAAAAGAAAAATCACTCATTTGAAAAATTAAGAAAGGATCTGAATATAAATTTCTTCAAAAAGCATGCAAATGACCCATATGCACATACAAAGATGTTCAACATCTTTAATCCTTTAGGAAAATGAAAATTAAAATCATGATGAGGGCCAAGCATGGTGGCTCGAGCCTGTGATCCTAGTGCTTTGGGAGGCCCAGGCAGGAGGATTGCTTGAGGCAAGGAATTTAAAACCCTGTCTCTACAAAAAAATTAAAAAGGTAGCCAGGCATGGTGATACATGCCTGTAGGTCTAGCTACTCAGGAGGTTAAGGCAGGAGAATCACTTGAACCCAGGAGTTTGAGGTTGCAGTGAGCTATGATTGTGCCACTGCACTCCAGTCTGGGCAACAGAGCGAGACTGTCTCAAAAAAAGAAAAATCAAAATGAGATGGCACTTCACACTCAGCAGGATAACTATAATCAAAAGCACAGAAGAACAAGTACGGGGAAGCATACAAAGAAATTGGAACTCTCATACACTGTTGGTGGGAAGGGAAAGTGCTTCGGAAAGCCTTCTAGTAATTCCTCTGTTAAACAAAGAGTTATCCCATGATCTAGAAAGTAAGTGATTATATCACAGTTTCTGTTGCACAATTTTAATTCATTTAGCTTACTGATACAACTTAACAAATTTATTTTAGTGATAAAATTATACAATTTAACATAATTTGAAACCAAGTAAAGTAATGCTTTTTCCCTTGTGACAGCATTAGCGAGTACAATGAGTTTTTGAATATCAATCAGTATTAGTCACCACTCTTATCAACCAGAGTCCTCTCTTTAGCCCATTCTCTAGTTCAAGGCAATTCATGTTCATGAGGCTGACATGGGAATCAGGTATGACTCTGCAGTTCCTTCCAAACCATCAGTGACATGTTTGATTATATTTAGTACCATGTTTTATGATGTCATTTTATTCTTAGAATTTTGGCAAACCTTGAATAGCATTTATAGTCATTCCCCAACAACTAAAATATCTGATTTAATCTGCCAGATAGTAGAGTTTACAGAAAGATTTTTAAAGCTTATGTTTTCATATATATATATTTCCAATGAAACTTTTCTAAAATTGTCACTAAACACCCAGCAATAAGTCTATTATTATCTATACTAATTTGCTATACTTAGGCTGAGTAGAAAGTTTATTTTAATGGTCTCTTCAAAATTTCAACTCTGCCGCTGACATTTAGTGAATGTCAAGATACTTAATATAGGGCTGTATGTTCTGCTTTTTGTAATAGATTCTATAGGTATTGGCTTTATCCTGATGAGAAAATAATTCTATCTCAAATCTTAGAAAATGTATTTTTGGATCAAGTAAGTGTAATTTTATTAAAGTGTCTGACCCTTCATCAAATTCTTTTCATTTATTAATTTTATACATTTTAATAAAAAGAGAGAAGTGATCGTCTTATTTATGAGATATGTTTATTTGTTTAAATATGTAGAGCTTATTGAACTACATTAAAATAGAATGAAGCTGTGAGACCACATAAAACTTGAGAGGAGATTTAACAGGAGGTCAAAGAAGCTTTTACTTAAAGTTAACAATATCAACCATTTCCCAAGGCAAGAAAAATGTAAGATTTTAACATGCTAAAGTCATATGGTCAGCACCATTTAAATTGCCAACTGTCACAGTTTATGATTTGTCATTTAGGGTTTGTCTGACCCCCATACATGTGAGGTAGGGGAGGAAGAAGAGAGAAGGTAGATCCATCTCAGGTGCCTGCTCAGGTAGTCAGAACTTAGGAGATGAACCACAGTGAGTAGCGGGAGAGTTAAGAAATCTGTCTAAGGATGGGCCACTTGTCAAAGCAGTTGGAGCCAAAATCTGTTCTTAGTCCAGGTATTTAGCAAGGGACTTAGAGAGACAAACAAAACTGCTGCCAGAAGCCAAGTGGACGCCATTATGGTGCATGTAATGAAAACAGCTGAGAGAGAGAGAGAGAGAGAGAGAGAGAGAGAGAGGAGTGTAAATTGCAACTGCAAAAGGGTCGAAAAGGTCACTCACTGATACTGATTTTTAAAATTTCTTTTAATGATTTAATTACTATCGACTGAATTCTTTCAGTATGCCAGGCCTAGAGTAGGCTTCAGTGATGTAAATGTAAACAAAAGTGGCACAGTCTTTGACATCATCTAACACAGAGTCTAAGAGAAAGAGAGAAATATTAGTCTAATGGCCTTGAAAATAAAAACAAGTTACAATCATGAAGCGTATAATAAAGGACAACGTTGCTACGATAACCCTTAAAGAGGCAACCTGACTTCTCAGGATCCCCTGCCTTCTGGTTTCTGGTCATATATGACCAATGGCACGTACCAGTACCAGAGCAGACAGCAGAAAGAGACTGAGATCTAGACATTGTTTCCTCTGCCTCCTGCCAATTATGGCTTTCTAGTCTCAGAGAAGCCTGTACCTCCCCAGCAGCTCTGGCCATGTTCTCGTCATGGTTCCAGCTCTTGTTACTATAGCTCGTTATTGTTAGTATCTGGATGGCTTGAGATTAAAGGGTCCATGGGTTGGCCTGGTGCATTGGCTCACACCTGTCATCCCAGCACTTTGGGAGGCCAAGTTAGGTTGCTTACTTGAACCCGGAGTTTGAGACCAGCCGGGGCAACAAGGTGAAATCCCTTCTCAATAAAAATATAAAAATTAGCCAGGTATGGTGGCATGAGCCTCTAGTCTCAGCTACTCAGGAGGCTGAGATGGGAGGATTGTTTGAGCTCAGGAGGCAGAGGCTGCAGTGAGCTGAGATCATGCCACTGCACTCCAGCCTGAGGGACAGAGCAAGATACTGCCCCCCCCCCCCCCCAAAAAAAATAGAATATAAGTGTCCGTGGTAACAGTCATTCATTTCTTTTTAGAATTTGATTGGGATATACCCTTCTCTTTCCTGCAAGGACAACGGCTGACAGTCAGTTAGGTGAAACCTGGGGAAATGCAGACTAGGAAGATGAAACAGCAAGTGGGGTAGAGGTGAGGATGGCCGCTCATAGGTGAGTGTGTCTGGAACATGGAACACAACCCATCTGACATGAGGCAGGAGATCTGACAAACGCATGGGTCATTTGGGGGTTTTGTCTCTGCTATAAAAGCATTTCTAAAGGATTTAAGTCAGACTGTAACTTTATCAGATTTGAATTTTCAAAAGATTATTCTGACTGTTGAGAAAAACATTGGGAAATATCAACAGTGGGTGTGGATAGATGAGTTTCTTAAGAGCTCTTCGAACAGTTTGACGTAGAGCTGATGATTAATTAGACTAAGATGTCGGTAATGGAGGTAGACTAAGAGAAATTGAACTGAAAGGTTTAATCAGGGGTCAACAAAGTATGGCCTGTGGGTTGGCTGTCATTGTAAATAAAGTTTTATTGGCACATGGCCACACCTGTTTATTGTGTATTGTCTATGGTTACAACAGCAGAGGAGACTAGTTGGAACAGAGACTGTATGGCCCATGAAGTCTTAAATGCTTACTCTCTTGTGCTTTAAGAAAAACTTTGTCAGCCCTGGGTTAAATCAGTAGCACTTGGCATTAGATTAGATATGGGGGTGAGGGAAAAGAAGGGAAGCGGGAACAGAGGAGATGTGATTGCAGAAGCTCTTCTCTGACAGTGATAATCTTATTTTAGGTGCATGATTTTGAGATTTATAATATATATAAATATATGTTAATAAATATATAATATTAATATATATATTAATAAATATATATATGTGTGTGTTATATATATTATAAATATATATAATATAAAGATACACAATATGAAATATATGTACTCTTCTTGCATTCGCCACCAAATCATCCCAATGCTGATAAGACTTCTTCTATTGTTCTTTTCTTTTAATTGCAAAAATCTAGTTTCCCCTTTGAAGAACAGAAGTAGAGAAAACATTAATTCACAAGGGAAAGGGCCATTTTTCTAATTTTGTTAGAATGTCTCAGGGCTCAGTTCTCTTCTCTGATTTATGTATATTCACTCTTCTTTTTTGAAAATAAATCTTATCCAACCTCATGGCTCTAAATAATTTAAAATGATGACAACTAATAGTTTATATTTCTAGCCCAAACCTTTCAAACTCCAGACAAATAATTACTTTCTCAACATCCCCACTTGCATTTCTAATAGACATCTCACTATCACTGCATCCTTAACTGAATTCTTGACTTCCTCTTAAGTAGATCTACTAAGTTTTCCCATTTCAGTTGATGAAAGTGCCATCCTTTCAGTCATTCAGGCCAACACCACTGGATCCTCCATTAGCAACTGTGTTGCCTCTACCTTCAGAACATATCCAGAACCCCACCATCTTTCCCCTCCACCTCCATTGCCACTGTTCTGATCAGAGATGCCATCTTTCCTAGCCTGAATTTCTGTAATAGCCTCTAACAGGTCTACCTGCTTCTATACTTGGCCCACCCACTACAGTCTATTTTCAAAGCAGTAGAGTGAACCTTTTAAAATAGAAGTCAGATCATGTCCTCTCTCTACTCAAAACTCTCCAACAGCCTCTGATTTTTACTTGCTCAAAGTACTTAATATTGCACACAAGACCTTACATCATCTAGCTCCCGTATTCCTCTGGCTTCCAATATGTCTTATTCACTCCACTACATCATAGAACCTCCTTGAATTAACATGTTCCTAATCTAATGTATTCTAATAAAGGAGTGAAAAGTAAACCTGATTCCCAGAGGCAGTTAATAAGATGGTTGGAGGTATCCATTCCCTCCTGCACTCTCTTCTTTCCTTCCATCCTTGTATAAGTTATTAAGCAAAATCTTTAGTACCTTCTAATATGTGTTACATGACTGCTAGATGACAGTGATAGAAAAATTCATAAAAGAGAGGAGCACATAATCTGGTGGGGAAAAATGATATGGAAACCAACCAATGTAAGACGCTGTAAGAAGTGCAGGCATAGGGCCAGGCGCGGTGGCTCACACCTGTAATTCCAGCACTTTGGGAGGCCGAGGTGGGTGGATCACGAGGTCAAGAGATCGAGAACATCCTGACCAACATGGTGAAACCGTCTCTACTGAAATACAAAAATTAGCTGGGTGTGGTGGCACATGCCTGTAGTCCCAGCTACTCGGGAGGCTGAGGCGGGAGAATTGCTTGAACTCGGGAAGCAGAGGTTGCAGTGAGCCGAGATTGTGCCACTGCACTCCAGCCTGGTGCCTGGTGACAGAGCAAGACTATCTCTCAAAAAAAAAAAAGAAAAAGTGCAGGCACAGAATGATGGGATGTAATTTTAAAAAACTCACCATATCTAAGTTGGGAAGGATAGAGATTCTATATAATGGATGCAAGATCATTCCAAACAATGTAGTTTAGAAGAACCCAAAGAATTCTAAACTATCTAGTGGACTTCATGTTCCTCTACATCACTGAAGTATTTCCATAGTGACCAGGCCTGTGCTCTTGTGTGGAGCATGAGTGGTTAACCATTGAATTATATTCCTTTTGTCACCGTTTAAGTGCAATACAAATTCCTCTTTTTTCAGAATGCTTCCCAACTTCAGACACATTCTACCAAGAATAGATTTGACTTAATTATCTATATGTTTACAGTGTAAATGCAGCTTTTCTAAAAGAAGCCTACATTTGTTAAATCAGTCTATCAGATCATCTTTTTTCTAAGATGAGGGTGAGTTCAATATTGAAATGAACACAGTATAGAGACACTAAGAAATCTACCCAAGGGCGTACAGCTGAGCAAGGGCTGTGACTTAATTTTTTTCTTGAACATTAGGTTTCCTGAGTGCAAAGTTGTTATATTTGTTCCTACCTCATAAGATTGGTTTGAGCAGTAAAAGTGATATTTGAAACATGTAGAACACTTTCTATGCTGTCCTAATGGTGCAGTAACTGTTAGTTTCTCCAGTGCCCCACAGCCAACCTATTCTATTGGCTGCTGCAAATTCTAAGTTATAGACTATTAAAGATCTGGTCAAAACTGGATATGGATGCAAATGCACTTTAAAGTGACTTTGGGGGAGGTAGACATTACCAATTAGGTGGGTAGAAATGTTTTCTGTCCTGGAAAGTCCAAGTGTTGTCTATCACCAAGGACACCCTTGGAGAGAAACTTGAGTGAATCACCTGCCATCTCGGCCTCTATTGTTGGACACTACTTGACTCTTTAAAAGAGGTTGCTCTCGGCATCACATGTATTGACACTGGTTCTTGAGCATCATTATGGAAGGTAAGTGGCCCAGTATAGTTCCCTCCCCCATATATCTGGCTTCCATATTCCTCTGGCTTCCAATATGTCTTATTCACTCCACTACATCATAGAGCCTCCTTGAATTAACATGTTCCTAATCCAATGTATTCTAATAAAGGAGTGAAAAGTAAACATGATTCCCAGAGGCACTTAGTGAGATGGTTGGAGGTATCCATTCCCTTTATGCTTTTACATCAACTTGAGATCCTTTGATTGCACAGAGGCCTTTGACTTAATGTAATAAAATAATGACTTTTTCCACTCCAGTATTTCCACTGGTGTTTTACTTGAATCCATATTATACAAAAACAAAACAAAAACCCTTAGTCTCAATAGTTTACGCAGTTCCTTCTATGTCCAAAACACTCAATATTGAGTTCTCTCAATAAAAACAAAACTGAGAGGTATTTTTATAAACAGTTCAGTTGGAGACTCTCTTTACTATCTAAGGCAGGGGTCCCCAACCCCTGAGCCATGGACCAGAACCTGTTGGTAGCCTGTTAGAAGCTGGGCTGCACAGCAGGAGGTGAGTGGCAGGTGAGTGAGCAAAGCTTCATCTGAATTTACAGCAGTTCCCCACTGCTTGCATTACTGCCTGAGCTCTGCCTCCTGTCAGATAAGCAGCAGCATTACATTCTCTTAGGAGCGTGAACCCTATTATGAATCGTGCATGCAAGGGATCTAGGTTGTGTGCTGCCTATGAGAATCTAATGCCTGATGATCTGTCACTGTCTCCCTCAGATGGGACTATATAGTGGCAGGAAAACAGGTTTCCACTCATTCTACATTATGGTGTATATAATTATTTCATTATATATTACTATGTAATAATAATGGAAATAAAGTACACAACAAATGTAATGTGCTTGAATTATTCCAAAACAATCCCCTGCTCCCTGCATCCATGGAAAAATTGTCTTCCATGAAATTGGTCTCTGGTGCCAAAAATGTTGGGGACCACTGATCTAAAAAGGCATTTAACAAACTGTTTCTTACTTTTAATCAAACCATACTACACTGATTGACTTCAGAAATGTTTTGTTTAACTAGAAATGTTCAGGACTTTTGTAGATTGCTTTTATCATCATCATCATTACTTATAATAACACTAATAATAACAATAAATTATCAGACTTGGATAGAAACCTCAGAAGCTCAGTGAAGTGTACAGTTCATAATCACTACTGAATTGATATGTTTGCGGGTTAGAATTCATGTAACTGCACTAGGATAAATGGAGCTTCAGTATGATTAGCGTATTTGTTTACTGTAGCAAAAATATGATGTCCTAACTGTGTTTTGTTGACTCATCCTGGAAGCCATCAAAGACAGTCTCATTCAAAGATACAGCTCTGCCTGAGGGTGTTCCCCAGGCCCAAAGGAGGGCATGGCATAGAAGCAACTCTTATCCAACAAGAGATAGGAATTGTCCATTTTAGGGTCAGGTTCCACCTTCTACCTGGTCTCCAAGAGGGTACTCAAGAGACTATGCCTCCCATGACCATATGACCTTCCTTAGCTTTCCTCTCTTCCTCGTTCCCTGTTCTCACTGCACACGACTTTATGGAACTACTTCCCACACTTCTTGCACCTACATGCTTGTCATAGAGTCTTGCATGCCTTAACGAAACACTTGTTAATTTTTTAAGTGAGAGTCATTGAAACCTCACTCTGTGCCAGACATCTTTCATTTATGAAATAGTAGCTTCTATTTTTTTTTCTTTTTGAGACAGAGTCTCACTTTGTCACCAGGTTGGAGTACAGTGGTGTGATCTTGGCTTATGGCAACCTCGGCCTCCCAGGTTCAAGTGATTCCCCTGCCTCAGCCTCCCGAGTAGCTGGGACTACAGGTGCATGCCACCACACTGGGCTAATTTCTTTCTTTTTTTTTTTTTTTTCCATATTTTAGTAGAGATGGAGTTTCACCATATTTGCCAGGATGATCTTGAACTCCTAACCTCGTGATTCGCCTGTCTCAGCTCCGCAAAGTGCTGGGATTACAGGCACAAGCCACCACGCCAGGGCATTTTTGTACCCATTTTACATTTGGTAAATTAATGTTTGGAGGATGTTAAATAATTTACAAATCACAGAGTCAATTTCTATTCTTCGATTGCTTATATTGTTTGATTGCTATCTTTTTACTTTTATTTTGTGAATTCAGATTGATAAAACAGACAAGAGACTAAATGCTGTTATACAGTGACATTCCGGAAAATTCAAATTTCTCGGTGTGTTTTGATCTAAAGGACATAGAGATGTGTCTTTTTGTTGTTACACATGCAAAGAAGGCTTCTCTCCACTGCACAATATCCCATTGGCTTGGCTGTGAGCTCATCTGCTCTCATTCTTGGCTTCGGTTTCCTCAGGAAAATGAAACGCCTTGGGCTAAATGAGTTTTAGGATCCACTGGAAAGCTAACTTTATACAAACCCAAGTTATGTATTCTAGTCCCTCCAGCCAAATCTACATGGCTAGCTTTCTGTTTTATGCTGAATTCTCTTTATAACAACTTCTAAAGTGAACCTTTTCTATAAAGTGCCTGATAGAAAATATTTTAGGAATTTCTAGTTGTAAATTATTTGTGGCAATTTCTCAGTTCTGCATTGT
Organism: Ateles fusciceps; assembly: GCA_036589455.1. Lineage (NCBI taxonomy): Eukaryota > Metazoa > Chordata > Mammalia > Primates > Atelidae > Ateles > Ateles fusciceps. The sequence goes on along the minus strand of JAZHEH010000164.1, from coordinate 4,264,188 downwards.
AACACAAAAGACAATATGTAAATGAATGAGCGTGGCTGTGTTCCAACGAAATTATTTACATCAATGGGCAACAAAGCCAGTAGACATTCCCAGTGCTGCACACAGAGAACAGCCTCGAAGGCCCTCGCGTCAACACATGGCAGATGAGGAATGACAGGAACATTTCAAACATCACTTGCATTCTCTGTCTAACTGTCCTGCTGGAAACTTTGAAGACATTTCTTACTCACACAGCTTCTCAAAGAAACAAAGGATAAAGAAACCTTTTCTGTTTCTTTCTTGTATGAGCCTGAGTGGCTTCTACTTGACATGGAATGTTTTGTGTTGTGTTTGTACTGGGCTTAGAGGCTGAGAAGAGTCAATATCCAATGGGGGTGTTGTCTGGAGAGCTGGAGAATATACAAATACTGCATTTGGAATGTACTTTCCTCCTGAACAATTAACCTTTCTGCACAAGTTTGCTTGCTAAGGGTCTGTTACTGGCATTTTTGTTATAACCCCTCTAATACCAAGCCTTTTCAAAGGACTTATGACTCAGAACAAACATTCTTTTGAGGTTGAATCTGGTATTCTTGATTTAAGGAATACATTTATTTGTATAAACTTTTCAGAAAACTTCCTGGACCTGTTTTTAGGGATCCCAGAAAATCCTAGAAAAAAAATTACTGCCTCATTCTTGAGCTTCTAGCGGGTTTTGTGAGCTGAAAATGAGTAAACATGGTCAAACATTATTTTTTATCCCATTTGTATTGGAAATCTCTCCTGGGATAGTGATTTGTAATTAACGATAGTTCAAGAAACCTTGACATCTATCTTATAGTTGAAGAAAGGTGATATAGGCTGGCTTGTGAAGCAGTGAGCTCCTTGTCATTAGATGTAATCAAGCAGATATTGAGCAACCACCACTAATGATGCTGTTCAGAAATTTTGCATCAGGTAAGAGTTTAAGAAAATAGACTCTGCAGAGACTCACCTCCCTACCTCTGAGGCAAAAGCAAGGGAAGGACAGGAACAAGGTATAAAGCTTCCATACTCTCCCTTCTCTCCTCTCACCTCTTTAAACTGGAGAAACTCGATTTTACTCTTTTGCATATTAGACGTTTGGAGACTTTCTATGGAAGAAAGTGTTTTACTACTACTACTAATAAAATAAATAAATAAAATTTAAACCACTGGGCAACTGAGATCTTAAATTATCTTAATCTTAAGATTTAAATTTTCTACAAGTAGGCTTTGATACATTCCAAATAATAACTCATTCCTGTCTATCTCCCTCTCAGTATCTCTCTAATCTTCACAAAACAAGCATGAAAACTTTTTATTCTAGATATATTTTTCAGCTACATTTGATAGAAGAGTAGAAAATTCTTCATGTGTTTTTCATTTACAAGGAATAGTCATCAGTTTAGAATTTTGACCATCATTAATAAGTAAACTCTTCAAAAGTCAAGAAGAGTTATGTTTATTGAGAACTCAGCCCTTTAAGTATAAAAGGAAACCTTTAGTCAATATCCATTGGTCTGTTGCATCTTGGCCTTAGGGGCATAAATACTCTTTGTGTTATATCTTCACATTACTTTTATAGCTAATTCTCTTAAAGAAGGATAGAGTCAGAAAATACCAGTCATGGAATTCAGAAAAACCTGACAATATTAATATCAAACACTTATCAGGTATGGTAGGTACCTGCTAAAAATTTACTGAATGAATGATTGAGGCCATGATTATAGATACTCTCTATACAAATTCTTCTATAAAAAGAAGAATTTTGGGCAGGATGCAGTGGCTCACACCTGTACTCCCAGGACTTTGGGAGGCTGAGGTAAGTGGATCACGAAGTCAAGAGTTCAAGACCAGCCTGGCCAACATGGTGAAACCTCATCTCTATCAAAAATACAAAAAAATTAGTTGGGCATGGTGGCACATGCCTGTAGTCCCAGCTACTCGGGAGGCTGAGGCAGGAGAATCATTTGAACCTGGGAGGCAGAGGTTGCAGTGAGCCAAGATTGTGCCACTGCACTCCAGCCTGGGCAACAGAGTGAGACTTCGTCTCAAAAAAAGAAGAATTTTTAAGCCACTGTCATTTGATTTAAATATTGGGCCAATAATATGGATTTTAATAGTAATGTTGGAAAACCATTTCTAGCAATGAACTTTATAGCGACAAGCAGGCATTCTGCTTATATGAAAACCACCAATTGGAAAATATTGATTTGTACTTATTGTGCAGGTTCTGAAGAAAACCATATATGGTCTCTCTGGCAAAAGCTAGTGAATTTATGTTAAAAAGAATTTTTTTGTGTGTGTTGCAAGTGTTATACACACATAATTAGATGATAAATATAATTCTATTTGATTTTCCAAGTAATTAGTATTTTAAATATTTGCAAAAAGGACTATAGCACACATAAAAAGAGACATTGAGAAATCTGTTTTAAGTATAAAACCTAAGCAGTTGGCAGAGAACAAAAGAAAGAAATTTTTTTACATCTCATTATTAGGATTCAGTGCACACTTATTGAAGAGTTCCTTTCCCCTGAACCCTAGAATTCTGGCATAGAACAGAACCAAAGTGAATTATATATAACCCTGAAGCTTCATCAAGAGAATCACTGGTATTTGTTTACAGATCAGTATTGAAAACAAATCAGCCTGCAGGCTTTAGCTGTATGGATGGGTGCAGTTTGCCCCTTAAAGAACCCAAGCTGGATTGAAAATGTTCTCTCTGGGCTCCTTATGTTCTTTCTGTTTCATTTCTCCTTTCCAATGAAGAGTTAATGAGATTAGAATGACCTTTAGCCTCAGCCAAGGTCTCTAATGCCCTATGATTGGGGCACCCTTGCCTTTTCCCTGGTCTTCCTTAGCATGGTAGCCTGTGATGCGTCCCAAAGTTGAGTTCTGGGTGACAGCCTGAGAAATCTTTAGTTGAAGTGATAGTTTTCCTTCGTCAGTCACCAATAAAGGGGCCTATTAATTTTCAAGGCATAGTGTAAGTTCCATCTGTTATCCCTAAGTGTTTGTGGAGATTACATGCCAGGGAGAAAAGTTACTGAATGAATTAAAAGTAAATGTCGCTTCCTAAAACTCAGCCCAGTAAACACAGCTTGGGGAAATATTTCCTTTGGCTTGAGTGACAGGTCTTGGAGTTAGGTAACGTGGTGCTTTCAGACATGGTTTACACCTGCAGAAACATACATTGCTGGACAGTTGTCCTGCCCCCTAGGGTATAGATCACTGGACAGTTCTTTCTCTCTGTCAGTTTTGCAGAGCCCAGAGGTGGATGCCTACATGACAACACTGTACTGTCCAGCATGATCAATAAGAAAACCCAATAAGGATCCAGAGCAATTTCCTTCTCTTATCCTTGCCTCTCAACTACATTTGCTTCCAGTGGACATGAGTCTAGGCTGGCAGTTGCTAAAAGATCCTGGGATGCAATGTTTTGTGTGAGAGCACCAAGCTTCATTTCTTATCTAAATTGCTAGCTGGTTCTTGTTTTTAAGCTTAAACACACTGAAGAACAGTTGCTTCTGATGATTTTTTCAGAACTGCTAGTTTCTAATTTGGCACTGCCTGCAATTTCCAAAGCTAATTTTAATATATATTAAAATATTTTAGGATTAGATATGACATCCTACTAATCATTCAAATGAAAAAAAAAGTAGAGTTGTTGAAATCACCATTGTTCTCTAATGGCAATAATAACAGGCAATTGTTATCTTTGTTCTGCCACTCCTATGTGGCTCTGAGATTTACAGCAAACTACAAATACATAACAATCTTATTTCTCAAGTTATGACTCATGTTCATCATATTCCTTTGGGTCTAGCAAATTTTCTTTTTTTTTTAAATATATATTTTATTGCATTTTAGGTTTTGGGGTACATGTGAAGAACACGCAAGATTGTTGCATAGGTACATACATGGCAATGTGGTTTGCTGCCTTCCTCCCCATCACCTATATCTGGCATTTCTCCCCATGTTATCCCTCCCCAACTCCCCATCCCCCAGCTGTCCCTCCCCTAGGTCCCCCCCCACAGACCCCAGTGTGTGATGCTCCCCTCCCTGTGTCCATGTGTTCTCATTGTTCAACACACACCTATGAGTGAGAACATGTGGTGTTTGATTTTCTGTTCTTTTTGCTGGCGATGTCTAGCCATTGGAAAACCAAAAAGTATGCCATTTTTTTTTTACCTTGAGTCTTAATTAACTAGGAGCCAATATATATGACAGAGTGGAGACTGTTTAGGAAAAGAAAGAAAAGGAAACTCACATTTATTGAGGCTTTATAACGTATGATTGTAGTGGGCACTGTTGGTGCTCTGCTCACATTCCCTTGGGTTCCTGTTTACATTTTCTAGCACCTCTTGCTGCCTTGCTAAGCTTTTTCTTCATCTAATGGCCTGCATCTGTGGCCCAGCTAGGGAGCGAAGATGGCCCTGGTATTGATGGAATCCCTGTGTCCAAGATGCAGAGAGTGGGAAGGGCTTGAGAGTTCGCAGCTTTGTAACATCTTGTAGCTAGACTGATGAGTTGAGGGAGGAAGGCAGCCTAGCTCTCTTGCCTTAAGTCACAGCAAAATCTGGAGCATAATTTGCACAAGACATTTGCTCTCTACAGGATCACTCTGAGATTGGGACTGTACCTGAAATTGTATTCTTGCTTGACTTCTCCCCCACACTCTATTACTTCTTTCTCCCGGGAACACTTTCTCAGTAAATCACTTGCTCCATAATCCTTGCCACAGAGTCTCCTTGGAATATACTTATGCTGTGCCTTCTACATACACTGTATTACATATGCTATGCCTTTTAGGTATACTGTATATTTAATCTGCACAAAAATTCTGCTAGGAAATGCAGAATCAGAGAGATCAATTAACCTGTTCAATATCATAGAGGGATATATAGAATACATAGATCCACTTCAGAGAATAAAGGCATTTGGAGACTAGATTGCTCTTGCAAACTAGACCTGAATACTAAGTTCTTACACAAAATACATCATTTGAGAAGGAAAATATAACTGCAGGTTTATTTTGCTGAAAATATATCAAGCATAAAGAGTATTCTATTTTGGTACTGGAAGCAAATGAGTCTTAAAAACTGCTATGTGACTTGTCTCAGGACCGCTTTTTAAAATAAGGAACACTCATGCATTGCATAATGATGCCTTGGTCAACAACAGACCACATGTATAATGATGGTCCCATAAGATTATAATTAAACTAAACATGCATACCACCTTAGTGACATTGTAGACCTTTCAACAGGACAAGACGTGGAAGTGGAAGAGCTGATGATCCTGACCCTGGGCAGCCTAGGCTAATGTGTGTGTTCATGTCTTTGTTTTAACAAAACTCTTCAAAAGTAAAAATGAAGTAAAATGAAAAAAAAATATATAGAATAAGAATATGAAGAAAGAAAATATTTTTGTACAGCTGTACAATGTGCGTGTTTTAAGCTAAGTGTTGTTATTACAAAATAGTCAAAAGTTTAAACTTTTATGATCATTTATTTACAAAGTAAAAAAGTTGTAATTAGCTAAGGTTAATTTATTACCAAAGAAAACGTTTTTAAAAAATTTAATGTAGCCAAAACATAAAGTGTGTATAAAGTCCTAGGCCTAAACATTCACTCACCACTCCCTGGCTCACCCAGAACAACTTCCAGTCCTGCAAGCTCTATTCACGGTACATGCCCTATATAAGTCTACCATTTTTTTATCTTTTATACCACATTTTTACTATACCTTTTCTCTTACTTACCATTGTGTTGCAATTGCCTGTGATACTCATACAATAGGTTTTATATTTCCAGTGTAGCAATGGGTTATATCATATAGCCTAGGTGTATAATAGGCTACACCATCTAGGTTTGTGTAAGCACACTCTGCAATGATGACATTGCCTAATGATGCATTTCTCAGAATGCATTCTCATTGTTAAGTGAGACATGACTGTACTTGTGTTGGAAGTGGCTAGATCCACTATCACACGCTGTCTTTGCTAGACACAAATGAGTGATTTATAAGCAGGAAATCAATAAAATCATCCTTTGCCATCCACAAAGGAAGTTAAGAAGCTTGGCAGAAAAAGGTCCTTCAAGCCTTCAACTTGGATTTTCTTTTAATAGCAAATTAGTTTAAGTCAATGGCCTCAAATGGAGAGAAGTACAGTCAGCATTTAGCTTGATCTTTCTCATTAATAACTTCCACTGTTTCTCCCACAATTAATTTTATAAAGTAGCCCCCGAAAACAAACAAACAAAATTCTTTCCATAACTTCCACAATGAAGTACTCTTCTCAGATTATCACTAAATTTAACCCAAAGATTCCATTATCTCTGCTTTTGTTTTTATTATTACCTTTGGTGCTTGGGGAGTTCAGAGCTGCCAGAGATGCAGGAGTTTATGACTCATATCAGAAGCACCACCAACAGTGTCAAGCGTTTGCAACTGGTAGCCTGGCCTTCATCTCACACTTTCCTGGACGTTCCAGGTCATACACACGAATACTGCCCAGTTCCCCTTTGGTTGAAGGAGGACTTCGAATCCCTTCACTAACATCTAGCAACAGCAATGTAGGCAGACAAAAGCCATAAGGTCTGAGTTCTATCAAGCAGTTGGAGGAATGACTTATAAGGGATTAAAATCTCAGAAAATGGGACAAGTTATAAATATTAGTTTTTCATTTGTGGATTCAACTAACACACATTAAATTCAAAGTATTTTACAAATATCAACTTTATAAGGAATGATATTTTAATTCATTTCATAGAAGTCTGAGGTTCAGAGGGATTGATAATTTGCTCACTCCAGTAAGTGAAAGAGTTGAGATTCACAGCTGGAATCTCCAATCTAAGCTCAGTGCTCCAACCCCTTCACAGTGTTCCACTGGGCTCAGCAGTCCACAATGAGAAAGGCATCCTGTGGAGGCTGGAGTGAATTCTCCGGGTCATCATTATCATGTTTTTGAGAGTTCACTGCAGGCAGTTTTGCCAGCTGCACCAGAGTGAGAGTGAAGCTGGAAGAGGCAGACATAGGACAGCTATGTCTTTAGAAATAAGCATCAAAAGAGAGTAGCCAGAGCTACTCTGGCTAGACTTAAGAGCCCTAGTGTTCTCCTCCGCAAAGAACTCTTATTCTATGTTATAACACTTTATTTATTAAATTCATTCTTATATGGAGACTACAATGTACCAGATCACCACCATCAAAGTACTTAAAAAAGTGGGGAGAGACAAACAAACTGGAAAATTTCCAGTTGTTGTAACTGTTACAAATGAAATAAACAGAGTGTGACAATGGAGGGTAACATTTAATTGTTCTTATTTATGTAGTCACTTTCACTAACAGACCATATGAGCTCCTGGGAGTGATACTTTTGTTTTTTATTCACCTTTGTATTTCAAATGTCTAGCATAATTTTAGATCCTCAATAAATGCTCATTTAATTAATGAATAGATGAGTGAACATATAAAGTAGCCTCTTAATGATGTGCTCTGTATTAGTCTCTTCTCACACTGCTACAAAGAACTGCCTGAGACTGGGTAATTTATTTAAAAAAAGAGGTTTAATTGACTCTCAGTTCCGCATGGCTGGATGGCCTCAGGAAACTTACAATCACGGTGGAAGGGGAAGAGGCACGTCTTACATGGTGGCAGGTGAGAGAGAGTGAGTGTGTGAAGGATGAATTGTCAGACACTTATGAAACCACCAGATCTCATGAGAACTCACTCACTATCACAAGAACAGCATGGGGAATGCTGCCTCCATGATCTAATCACCTACCAGGTCTCTCCCCTGGACACATGGAGATTACAGGGATTACAATTCAAGATGAGATTTGGGTAGGGACACAAAGCCTCACCATATCATGCTCTAAAGGATTGCCAGAACAGAAATAAGTAGCTCAAAGGAAAGCCCACTTTTTCCCTTTGAAATTGAAGCTAAAATGTTTTCAGACATTCTCTCTTTGATACATTTGGTCTTCCCATAATGAGAGACAGACTATTTACTCTGACACATTTTCTACTAGTGGCCACTTCCCATGAACATCTTATGGTGAAAGAGGTTACAACTGGCTGTTTTCCAGAAATAATTAAAAGATAATTAAAAAGAAATATTAATCTGAGGCTTTAGAACTTGTTGGATTTGAGTTTCTCAGTTGGTGTTAGAAGGGAAGTTTACTATCAAAATATTTTAAAAGTGCATTTTTTTACCACTAAATTTTCTAAGTTGTCTCAAATCTAACATTGAAGCAGTATCTTCATAATATAACCCTCCTTCTTCACTGCAATGCTACTTTAGGCAAAGTATATATAAAAATGAGAATTTAAAGAAACTTATATGATCTTTACTTCAACTCAGCCTTGACTAAATACCAACTTTCAAGTAAGGACTCATGAATGAGATCCCAGGTACCCTAAACACATAAACATGATAAAAACCATGAAGAGGAAAATGACTAGAGTTGCTTTAAAATGCCTTATCCAAAATATAAGAAAGTTTTTTTTTTTAATTTCCCAAATTAAATTTATTTACGCTCTCACTTATATTATTTTGGTTAACTGTCTTCATGTGATAAGTGCATTTTTTGACTTAATGAAACAGAGTTAAAAAAAAAAAAGCATAAAAATTACCATATAAGACCAGACCAATCAATGCCTTACATACTTTTATTTGTGTGGTTTGTCTTCTTTAGCCTTAACCCCCAATCTCCTTTAATCTTCTGCCCTGCAGTTTCCTAATGAGGATTTCTGAGAATATATATGAATATCTGCATATATTAAATAGTGATGACACATATAATAGTGAGGCTTTTAGGTAACATGTGAGCATGTGACATGTGTAGGGACACAGTTGGCTCTCAGTGAATGGTATATATTTAACACACACACATACATACACACACACACAGGAAAGGAAACTGTTTCATTGGGGCTTCTTTACTGGCCTGTCAATAATGATAACTGGCACCATTATTGTGTGCATTCTATCTGCTTTCCTTGCTCAATGCAGTAGTCTATCAGAGGTTTCTCAGGCAGTTTCAAACTTAAAGATTTAACTTCACATTTCAAAAAAGTAGCCATGTAAAACGAGTTTAAATTAAAGTAAATATGTTTGGAGTATGGCACAGGCAAGAGAAAAGAAGGGTCTTCTCGAATAAGTTACTGTTTATGCTTCAATATCCCCACATCTGGGAAGACAAATAACATTTCACTTTCTTTGTTCTGTTTGTTGCTGAGTACTATTTAATTGCAACCAGATACGAACTCATCCTAATGAAATGCAAAGAAGCCAAAAATGATCTTTTGGTGATGACAAGAAGTTAAGCATTTTGGTTTGGATAGTCACTAGAAGAAAAACAATTTTGCAGAAATCATGAGGGCATAAGCAGGCAGCAGGCAGCATGCTGCAAATGTCTGGGAGGCAAATATTATCTATCTAAATGAAACACATTGTGGGTTTGGCGGCCAACAGCTTCCATGATAAAATCAGTGTGAAGCAGAAGATGTGTATATCAGTAGAACTGTGTTTGATGTTAGCTCTGCCACTTGCTGCTGTGATCTTATCTATAAAAATAAAGACAAAATACCTTTCTTATACAAGGATGCTGCAAGAATTAGATTAGGTGACCCAGGTATGTGCAAGCCACCAACACAATGCTTCCATCAGGGCATGCTCAATCAACAGCATTCTGCCATCTCTGGATTGATCTAGGTCTGTTTTCACATCTGTGAGATGGTAGCCGCCTTAAGGTGTTGGGCATTTCTCTATGATTCTCAAAGGAAGCTCATCCAGCAATCCCAGTAGTGGGTATATAACCAAAGGGAATGAAATTAGTAGGCTGAAAATGCACTCCTAGATTATTGCAGCACTACTCACAATAGCCAAGATGTGGAATCAACCTAAGTGTCTATTGACAGATGAATGAATAAATAAAATTTGTTCTATATACACAATGAAATATTATTAAACCATTAAAAAATTAAAGTTCTGTCATTTGTGACAACATGGACAAGCCTGGGGTGCATTAGGTTAAGTAAAATAAGCCAGACACAGAAAGACAAATGTTACATGATATCATGCATATGGAATCTAAAAAGTTGCTTTCATAGAAGTAGAGAGCAGAAGAATAATAGTGACTAGAGGATGTAAAGGAGAGGGGAAGGGAGATGGTAGGCGTTTGGTCAATGGATACGAAGCTACAATTTGATAGAAGCAATAAGTTCTGGTGGTCTATTGCAGTGCAGGGTGATTAGAGTTAATGATAATGCATCACATATTTAAAGTTAGCTAGGAGAGACATTTAGGAATGATCTCATCACAAAGAAATGATAAATGCTGATTACTCTGATTTAATCACGTACTGCTTATACATCTTTTGAAACATCGTGTTGTACCCCATAAGTATGTACAATTATTACGTGTCAATTATGAATAAGAAAAAAGAAGATGAGAATGTGTCTCCATTATGCTATAATTTTGCTTGGGAAAAAAAGCATAATAAACATTATGGGATGAGACAGGGGCAGAGCAGATTTCTTTTAAAGGGGAACAATCAGAGTTTTAAATGACATGAACATATTTCAACGATGAAGAATTTTACTATTTAGGGAAATCAATCAGTTCTTGCCAAATGCTTTAAAGGTTCTATTATCTTTAGACCACTTGGAGGAAGATTCCATGTATTCGTATTCCTTTTTCTGTTACATTGTGCAGCTTATTTAGCAAACAGTTACTGGAGGTGTTTCCAAGCACCAGGAGAAAACCAGATTGTCAAGAAAGAAAGTTTTCTTGACCTGTGACATCCAAGCAGTCTCTGTTATCCTCAGATTTATGTAGTGTGGAAAGAGAGTCTCATTAATGAGACTCTCGGAAATTATACCATAATGGAGACACATTCTCATCTTCTTTTTCCTTATTCATTACTGACACATAATAAAAAATCATTAATGAGACTCTCTTTCCACACTACATAAATTGAAATAAAAAGAATACAAGTGGATCATGACACTGATCTATGCTTTTTGGGGATATGTTTTACTTTGCATTTGTTTGTTTGTTTGTTTGTTTGTTTGCTTTTTTGAAATGGAGCCTAACTCTGCCACCCAGGCTGAAGTGGCACGATCTTGGCAAATAGTTACTGGAGGTGTTTCTAAGCACCATGAAAATTCCAGGTGCACCTCCTGGGTTCAAGTAATTCTCTTGCCTCAGCATCTCTAGTAGCTGGGACTACAGGAGAGCACCACCACACCTGGTGGATGTCCAGGGGCATCCTCTACTGCCCTTCAACATTCAGGGGTCATGGATATATAGCTAGAGTTAGGTTGGGGACCACTCACTCTTTCACCAAATAGGAAGCACTTTTAAAACATCTGGATGCTTATCACAAAATCTGAGCACATGTCCAGATAATTTTTTTGTATTTTCATACAATAGATGGAATTTTGCTACATTGGTCAGGCTGGTCTCAAACTCCTGACCTCAGGTGATCTGCCTGACTTGGCCTCCCAAAGTGCTGGGATGACATGTGTGAGCCATGGCACCCAGCCCTATATTTGTTTTTTAGATACATGACCGAAGAAGAAGATAGAAGCAATGTTTTGGATGCTAACATATGCCAGAAACTGCTATTTTTTTCAGATAAATAATAATACCAAAAATAACTATTTATGTATTACATATGTCCTGGCTGTGAAGATATCAGCTCTTTATGCTTTGACCTTTCTGTTTTGAGTTTCAAAGTCAGAGTGATAAGTAGAGTAGAAGAAGTTAGGATCTAGACTTTTAAATAAAGCCAGGGAATATTCTACTTGAAAAAAAGAGAAACATTTGAAGGAGAGAGTTACTAGTTAATTTGTATACTTTTATTACTGTTATTTGTTTTAAGATGAAATCTGCTGACCCCTCACAGTATAAAGCATGAACCTAAAGGCACAAAACATAAGAGGTGCAATTTTAGAACTGTCACCTTCTCTGCCTGAGAAAGTATCTCCATGGGTGATTATTAATAATGATATATTTTAAAAAGTTGTAACAGAAAGTCCCAATACGTTGAAAATATATTATCTTCTCACTGACAAAATAGATAGCATTTATTATCTCTATCATGTGTGGCGATTTATTTGGCACATGTGGCATCTCTTTTTCTAAGGCTTTTCTTGCCAGCACATTAAGTTACTTCTTCATGATTGTTTTTTTTGCCTTATCTTTCTAACAAGACTGAGCAGAAGGTTAAAGACTATGTCATAGATTTCTTGTAATCTTCCACAGTGCTTACCGTACAATGATTGGCAGAGATAATCTCATGGATACCATGTCTTCAATATGGCTTATAAGGAAATGATAGCTACCATTGTATTGAATGTTTCCTATGTGATAGACATTCTGATGAGTTTTGTACACATATAATGGGCACTTCCTACAATAACGCAGCTAAGGAGGTACTATTATTTCTAACACACGAGGAAACAGAGTTAATGGGGAATCTCATATTACATAAATAGAAAGCAGAAGGGCCAAGTTTTCTCTGACTCCAAATGTATGTATCTTTACCCTCCATGCTAGAAAAGTATCTTATCTAAGAAAATTTTATTTGAGAAAAGCCTCATATTGCTGGTCTATTTGATTTTAGTCTGTTATTTTGTCGATCCAATCTAATTCCACATGCCAAAATAATTGCCAAATATTCTTCTAAATCTAACCTCATGTCTGAGAGCCTAGGGCAGCTTTCAAATTCATTTGATAATAAAATCTGGCCTCCATAGACTGGCTTTCAAGATATTTCTCCAGGGAGATGATCCAGATGGCCGAATAGGAACAGCTCTGGAGTGCAGTTCCCAGTGAGAATGCAGAGCATGAGTGATCACCGCATTTCCAAAATAATTTTTACTGCCCACAGACCAGGAGATTCCCAGGTAGGAAAGCACCACAAGTCCCTAGCACTGCTGTTTCAGCCTGCGCAGCAGGTCTCCACATAAAAACTCACACAAATCTGGGTGCCGTTTCAACTGGCGCTTGGAATGCCTGGGAGACAGAGTCACCCATTCAACTGAAAAAAAAGGGGGCTGAAACAGGGAGCCAGGGGAGATCTGGCTCAGCAGGTCCCACCCCCCACAAAGACCAGCAATCTGAAACAATCTGGATTGAGAGTTTCATAGCAAGCACAGCTGGACCCAGGATGGTCCAGCTCTGTTGGGGGAAGGACATCCGCCATTACTGAGGCAGTCCGCCATTACCAAGGCAGTCCGCCATTACTGAGGCAGTCCACCATTACCAAGGCAGACCTCCATTAGTGAGGCAATCCGCCATTACTGAGGCAGTCCGCCATTACAGAGACAGTCTGCCATCACTGAGGTAGACTGCCATTACCGAGGCAGTTCTAACGATACCTCTATAAACAAAACCACAAGGAAGTTCACACAGCAGCTGGGCAGAGCCCACGGCAGCTCAGTAACACCTCTGCTGGCAGACTGTGACTAGGCTACCTCCTCTCTGGGCAGGGCATCTCTGAAAAAAGGCAGCAGCATGTCAGGAACTTATACATAAAGCCCCACCTTCCCAGGACAGAGCACCTGGGAAAGAAGGTGGCTATGAGTTCCACTACAGCAGACTTAAATGTACCTGCCCAGCAGCTCTGAATGGAATAACGGAGCTCAAAGCTCAGCACTTGAGCTCCTATAAGGGACAGACTATCTCCTCAAGCAGCTTCCTGACCCCTGTATATCCAAGAGATACCTCCTTTGGATATACAGGGCTTTACCTCATAAAGGAGAGCTCAGGCTGACATCTGGCAGGTACCATTCTGGGACAAAGATAAGAGAAGAAGAAACTGGCAGCAACACTTACTGTTCTGCAGCTGCTGCAGGTGATCCCCAGGCAAGCAGGGTCTGGAGTGGACCTCCAGCAGTCCTACAGCTAAAGCACCTGACTGTTAGAAGGAAAACTAAAAAACAGAAAGAAATAACTTTATCATCAACAAAAAGGATGTCCACTCAGATACCCCATCTGAAAGTCACCAACTACAAAGACCACAGGTAGATAAATCCACAAAGATGGGAAGAAACCAGTGCAAAAAGGATGAAAACACACAAAACCAGAAGGCCTCTCCTCCTCCAAGGGATCATAACTCCTCATGAATTGAGTCTGATGAATTGACAGAAACAGGCTTCAGAAAGTGGGTAATAACAAACTTCTCTTAGCTAAAAGAGCATGCTTTAACCCAATGCCAAGAAACTAAGAAACTTGAAAAAAGGTTAGATGAGATGCTAACTAGAATAAACAGCTTAGAGAAGAATATAAATGAACTGATGGAGCTGAAAAACACAACACGAGAACTTCGTGAAGCATACACAAGTTTCAATAGCCAAATCGACCAAGCAGAAGAAAAGATATCATAGATTGAAGATCAACTCAATGAAATAAAATGAGAAAGAAAGAACAGAGAAAAAAGAGTAAAAAGAAATGAACAAAGCCCCCAAGAAATATGGGATTATGTGAAAAGACCTAATCTACATTTGATAGGTGTACCTGAACATGATGGAGAGAATGAATCCAAGCTGAAAAACACTCTTCAGGGTATTATCCAGGAGAACTTCCCCCAACCTAGCAAGCCAGGCCAATATTCAAGCCCAGGAAATACAGAGAACATCACAAAGGTATTCCTCAAGAGAGAAACCCCAAGGCACATAATCGTCAGATTCAACAGGGCTGAAATGGAGGAAAAAATGCTAAGGGCAGCCAGAGAGAAAGGTCAGGTTACCCAAAAAGGGAAGCCCATCAGACTCACAGCGGATCTCTTGGCAGAAACCCTACAAGTCAGAAGAGAGTGGGGGGCCAATATTCAACATCCTTAAAGAAAAGAACATTCAACCTAGAATTTTATATCCACCAAATTAAGATTCATAAGTGAAAGAGAAATAAAATCCTTTACAAACAAGCAGTTGCTCAGAGATTTCATCACCACCAGGCTTGCTTTACAAGAGCTCCTGAAAGAAGCACTAAACATAGAAAGCAACAACTAGTACCAGCCACTCCAAAAACGTACCAAATGGTAAAAAAACATCGATACAATGAAGAAACTGCATCAACTAACGGGCAAAACAACCAGCTAGCATCAAAATGGCAGGATCAAATTCACACATAACAATATTAACCTTAAATGTAAATGGGCTAAATGCCCCAATCAAAAGATACAGAGTGGCACGTTGGAAAAAAGTCAAAACCCATCAGTGTGCTGTATCCAGGAAACCCATCTCACATACAAAGATACACATAGGCTCAAAATAAAGGGAGATGGAGGAAGATTTACCAAGCAAATGGAGAGCAAAAAAAAAGCAGGAGTTGCAATCCTAGTCTCTGATAAAATAGACTTTAAACCAACAAAGATCAAAGGAGACAAAGAAGGACATTACATAATGGTAAACGGATCAATGCAACAAGAAGAGCTAATGATCCTAAATATATATGCACCCAATACAGGAGCATCCAGGTACATAAAGCAAGTTCTTAATGAACTACAAAGAGACTTAGACACCCACGCAATAATAGTGGGAGACTTTAACACTCCACTGTCAATATTAGACATCAACCAGACAGAAAATTAACAAGGATATCCAGGACTTGAACTCAGATCTGGACCAGGCAAATCTAATAGAATTTTACAGAACTCTCCACCCCAAATCCACAGAACATACATTCTTCTCTGCACCACATCACACCTACCCTAAAATTGAGCACATAATTGGAAGTAAATCACTCCCCCAGAAAATGCAAAAGAATGGAAATCATAACAGTCTCTCAGACCACAGTGCAATCAAATTAGAACTCAAGATTAAGAAATTAACTCAGAACTGCACAGCTTCATGGAAACTGAACAACTCTTGAATGTTGACTGGATAAACAGTGAAATGAAGGCAGAAATAAGGATGTTCTTTGAAACCAACGAGAATGAAGACACAAAGCACCAGAATCTCTGGGACACATTTAAAGTAGTGTCTAGAGGAAAATTTATAGCAATAAATGCCCACATGAGCAGCAAGGAAAGATCTAAAATCGACACCCTATCATCAAAAGTGAAAGAGCTAGAGAAGCAAGATCAAAAAAACTCAAAAGCTAGCAGAAGACAAGAAATAACCAAGATCAGAGCAGAACTGAAGGAGATAGAGACACAAAAAAATCCTTAAAAAAATCTATAAATCCAGGAGCTGGTTTTTTGAAAAGATCAACAAAATAGACTGCTAGCCAGATTAATAAAAAAGAAAAGAGAGAATAATCAAATAGATGCAATAAAAAATATAAAGGGGATATCACCACTGATTCCACAGAAATACAAACTACCATCAGAGACTCCTACAAACAATTCTATGCACATAAACCAGTAAACCTGGAGGAAATGGATAAATTCCTGGATACTTGCACCTTCCCAAGCCTAAACCAGGAAGAAGTTGAAACCTTGAATAGACCAATAACAAGGTCTGAAGTTGAGGCAGCAATTAACAGCCTACCAACCAAAAAAAGTCCAGGTCCAGACAGGTTCACAGCTGAATTCTACTAGACATACAAAGAGGAGTTGGTAACACTCCTTCTGAAACTATTCTAAACATTCCAAAAAGAGGGAATCCTTCTCAAATCATTTTATGAGACCAACATCATCCTGATACCAAAACCCGCCAGAAACTCAACAAGAAAAGAAAACTTCAGGCCAATATCCATGATGAAGGTAGATGCAAAAATCTTCAATAAAATACTGGCAAACCGATTGCAACAGCACATCAAAAAGCTTATCCATCATGATCAAGTAGGGTTCATCCCAGGGTCGCAAGGCCAGTTCAACATACACAAGTCTATAAACGTAATCCACCACATAAACAGAACCAAAGACAAAAACCATATGATTATCTCAATAGATGCAGAGAAGGCCTTCAACAAAATTCCACAGCCCTTTATGCTAAAAACTCTCAATAAACTAGGTATCTATGGAACGTATCTCAAAACAATAAACGCTAGTTATGACAAACCCACAGCCAATATCATAGTGAATGGGCACAAACTGGAAGCATTTCCTTTGAAATCTGGCACTAGACAAGGATGTCTTCTCTCACCACTCCTATTCAATATAGTATTCAAAGTTCTAGCCAGAGCAATCAGGCAAGAAAAAGAAATAAAGTTTATTCAATTAGGAAAGGAGGAAGTCAAATTGTCTCTATTTGCAGACCACATGATTGCATATTTAGAAGACCCCATCGTCTCGGCCCAAAATCTCCTGAAACTGAGAAGGAACTTCAGCAAAGTCTCAGGATACAAAATCAGTGTGCAGAAGTCACAAGCATTCCTATACACAATAACAGACAAAAAGAGAGCGAAATCAAGAAGAAACTGCCATTCACAATTGCTAAAAGAGAATAAAATACCTAGGAATACAACTAACCAAGGATGTAAAGGACCTCTTTAAGGAGAATTACAAACCACTGCTCAAGGAAATAAGAGAAGACACACACAGATGGAGAAACATTCCATGCTCATAGTTAGGAAGAATCAATATCATGAAAATGGTCCTACTGCCCAAAGTAATTTATAGATTCAACACTGTTCCCATCAAGCTACCTATGACCTTCTTCACAGAAATGGAAAAAAAACCACCTTAAACTTCATACAGAACCAAAAGAGAGCCCACATAGCCAAGTCAATTCTAAGCAAAATGAACAAAGCCGGAGGCATCACACTACCTGACTTCAAACTATACTACAAGACTACAGTAATCGAAACAGCATGGTACTGGTACCAAAACAGAGATATAGACCAATGGAACAGAACAGAGGCCTCGGAGGCAACATCACACAGCTACAATCATCTGATCTTTGACAAACCTGACAAAAACAAGCAATGAGGAAAGGATTCCCCTGTTTAATAAATGGTGTTGGGAAAACTGGCTAGCCATGTGCAGAAAGCAGAAACTGGACCCCTTCCTGACACCTTACACTAAAATTAACTCCAGATGGATTAAACACTTAAACATAAGAACTAACACGATAAAAACCCTAGAAGAAAACCTAGGCAAAACCATTCAGGACATATGCATAGGCAAGGACTTCATGACTAAAACACCGAAAGCATTGGCAACAAAAGCCAAAATAGACAAATGGCATCTAATTAAACTCCAGAGCTTCTGCACAGCAAAAGAAACAATCATTAGAGTGAACTGGCAACCAACAGAATGGGAAAAAATTTTTGTAATCTACCCATCTGACAAAGGACTTATATCCAAAATCTACAAAGAACTAAAACAGATTTATAAGAAAAAAACAAACCCATTCAAAAGTGGGCAAAGGATATGAACAGACACTTTTCAAAATAAGACATATATGAGGCCAACAAACATATGAAAAAATGCTCATCATCACTGGTCATTAGAGAAATGCAAATCAAAATCACATTGAGATAACATCTCACACCAGTTAGAATGGCGATCACTAAAAAATCTGGAGACAACAGATGCTGGAGAGGATGTGGAGAAATAGGAGCACTTTTGCACTGTTGGTGGGAGTGTAAATTAGTTCAACCATTGTGGAAGTCAGTGTGGCAATTCCTCAAGGACCTAGAAAGAGAAATTCCATTTGACCCAGCAATCCCGTTATTGGATATATATCCAAAGGATTATAAATCATTCCATTATAAAAACACATGTACATGTACGTTCATTGTGGCACTGTTTACAATAGCAAAGACCTGGAACCAACCCAAACACCCATCGATGATAGACTGAACAAGGAAAATGTGGCACATATACACAATGGAATACTATGCAGCCATAAAAAAGATGAGTTCATGTCCTTTGTAGGGACATGGATGAATCTGGAAACCATCATTCTCAGCAAACTGACACAAGAACAGAAATTCAAACACCACCTGCTCTCACCCATAGGTGAGTGTTGAACAATGAGAACACACGGACACAGGGAGGGGGAGTATCACACACTGGGGTGTGTTGGGGGGCACTAGGGGAGGGACAGCGGGGGGTAGGTAGTTGGGGAGAGATAACATTGGGAGAAATGCCAGATATAGGTGATGGGGGATGGAGGCAGCAAACCACATTGCCATATATGTACCTATGCAACAATCCTGCATGTTCTTCACACGTACCCCAGAACCTAAAGTGCAATAAAATAAAACAAAATAAAATAAAAGATATTTCTCCATTAATTAATTCAAATCTCATCTTTTCTCATTCTCCTTTAAAGCTCATCTGACCATTTTAAAAAATCAGTTTCTGCTAATAACATGTAAATTCAGCAGTCATAGTCATCTGCAACTCTCCACTCTATGGAGGGGGCCTAGTTATATGGTGGGGAAAACAACTGGGTTTGAAAGTTTTTAGTACATTCTTATAGTCGCATTTTTAAATTCCTTGATCACCATGTCTTCAACTGTACAACTAGCTCCACAGTTATTTTGTATCCCTTTACCCTGAGTTAATTTTCTCCATAATACTAATTAACTGTATTTGTCAGGTTAAGTAATGCTATGTTATTCTATGGAAATAAACCTTAAATCTCAGTTGGTTATCAGAATAATTGTTTTTTGTGTGTTTTCATTACAGCTTGACATGTATCAGATCTTTGTCCTCTATTGCATTGCTGTGTGAACTGGAACATGTAAAGTCTAAAGAGAAGATGACAAGAAGAGATGGAAAAGGCTCTTCTCTGGCTTGGCTTGAAAGTGGCACCCACGGCTTTTGTTCACAAGTCAACTGAACAGAACTAGTCAGGTGGCCCTAATCTAATTGCAAATAATGCAGGGGAATTCAGACGAGCACATGTACGTTTGGTAAGCACTATCTCTGCCACACTATCTCACAGAAGAGCATATATTTATTTGCTTCTCTCCTCTCTCTCCCTTCACTAAAAGATTCATTTATATGGTTGCAGATTTTGTTTTATTTTCCATGCCAATAAGATCAAGTGGAACAGTGGCTGGTACATAGTGGGTCAAATTGTTGAGTGAAAGAATGCATGCAATTGATTAAAGATGGCCACACATTCTTTGATGGTTCTTTCATTGAGAAGAAATGAAAATGAAATTCATGATAACTTTGACCAAACAATACAGCAGAAGTGGCACTATGCTAACTGTAGGCCTAGCTTGCAAGAGAGTAGACAGTTTCCACTTTCTTCCTAGTGGGGTCTATCTTGAGGAAAGGAAGCACACAATAGCCACTTGGGGATGCTACATAGAGAGAGAAGAGAGAGAGGAAGAGACAGAGACAGATCTAAACAACTCCCAGTTCTTTCAGTACTTTGTGTTTATCTTATCTGAGCTCACAAACATTGTAGAGCAGAGATATATTGTTGCCCTCCAAATCCTTGACCCACAAAATAATACATAACAATAAATGCTGTTTTAAGCCCCAAAGTTTTAGAGTGATCTATTAATATTATGCAGCCATAGATAATTGGACTAATATTTATGATGACTGACCCTTGCCTGTTCAACCCCAGTACCTACAGTCTAAATCATACACATTTATTATCTCCAAGGACCAAATGCTCAATGTTTTAAAAAGATGCTTACTTTGTCATATCAATGTACAAGTGCTTCTATTCTGTGAAGTCTTTAACCTCTCTCTGGTCTAATTTTGAGGATGGTCTTCTTTTACATACCCTAAAGCTTCTGCATGGGTACATCCTGCCATAGCACTCAGGACACCTGATTACTTCTGTGTATTTATTCTTCTTTCGCTGTAATCTGTACAATGATGTTCACCATGTGACACATTCCAGGACACATTCTCAGTGGCCCCTAATCATTCTATACCCTTTACCTTCCTCCCCCAGGAGACAATCTGAAACACAAGTGAAAGAGAGTGATGTTCTTAGAGGCATGGTTTTTAACCTATGCCCATGAATTAAAAGCAATTTAAAAAACCAGTCTCTCACTTTAGCTATGCTTAGTTAATCTCACTTGTATATACATTTTTTCAAGTGACTCTCATGCATCTACAGCTTCTGTAACCACCAATTCAGACACCAGAGGTGACAGCAGCTGCTATAATACACTCATTGGTTTAAAAGTTTTTGTTTTCCTATTAGTTGCAAAACTTTTAAGAGCAGGCAGCTTGAGTCTCAGTTACCCGGTTGAGGTAACCCACATCTGCTATTATTTGTACATAAAAGTAAGTGAAGATATAATTGGCAATGTCATGCAAAACTGGAAATAAATATTTTTTAAAGTCATTTGGGTCTATAATTTAATCACAAGATAATTATACTTGGAATGCAAAAGGATTGGATCATGGTGGCACTGTTTTAAAGTCTCCTTTAAATATAATGAAATATTGCAATAGGTGATCATAACTGCACTTTGACTCCAATTAATATAAAATAATTGGGGAGTAAACTCTCCCCCTGTTCCAAATTAACAGCTCTTTGGCTACAAGGCAAAAAGAGTGGGAACATTTTCTCAGTATCACTAAAAATAGCTTAAATATCTAAGTAAATTTAGAAATGATAAATCAGTCTCCACAGTTAAAGACTGAAATTTAAAAAATCATATTACCCAAGACTCATAGTTTCAGGAATGTTCTCAAAATAAAAATCTGTCTTACAAACCAAAGGCAACAGACGTAGTTGAATAATTCTATACTACTTTTACAAAAATATGGCATTATAGCATAAGGTAAATATGGTGGTTCAACCAGCTAAGTAAACACTAATTCAGAATTAAGACTTGATCACAGCAATAAGGGATATTTTCCTCTAGTCAATCACTTAGGTTCAGAAACACCAAATTTATCTTAAGAAATTCTCATTAGGCAAAACTACTTGATAAATTGAGTAGTCGGAGATCAGAAGCATGCATCCAATTAAGAAGAATGTTATTGAGTGATTTTCATTTACTGGCCTCTTCTGTTCTCTGTATTTTAGTTCACGTTCAGCACCTCACTGAAGAGAGTTATATCCAAATTCATTTTATTGCCCAAGACCTCTTTCAAAAAATGGCTCTGGAGATTCCCGGGTAGAATAACTTTTCTCTTCTCAGCTTCCATAACATGCCTCAGGTATTTGGTATTCTCCCCTCTGAATTGTACTTATTTATCTGCATTAGCTTCTCTGCCAGTCTGGAAGTTCCTCAAGGAGCTGAGCCCATGTTTTATTCATGGTTGATCCTCTGTGGGGCACAGCACTTGGGCCTCCCTTCTTTGAGCAATCAAAAACAAAAGTGTCATTTTTCTTTCACTTATTTTCACCTCCATGTCCTCTTCTAAGAAAGACCTTTTCAAGTCATTGGTAGTTTTGAAGAGACTACATTTAAGTTTTGATAGACAAGCAAGGTAATTGATAAGTCCTGTGGTATAGAGAAAAAGTTCCTTCCTGTAGTGGTGGTATCTTGTATATATTTTATTTGAAATTTGAGATCCATTTGCTTTTATTATTGACAGGTGGTTTTTTTTGTTTGTTTAATTAAAAGCAATAATTAAGTTTCCCTTAATTACATGTTTTACTTGCCACTAGGTGGTATATCTAGGCATTGATATTGTAAAAGAAATGGAACACATTTGTTTGAATCATATCGTGCAGAGGTATAGAGGTTATCCAACTATTGTTTAGTTCTTTTTATTTTTAATTTTACACATAATACATGATTATCAAAGTCGCAGTGAGGAAAAAACAGCCCATTCTTTATATTTTGAAATTTTTTGGCCCTGAACACAAAACCTTAATTACAATATTTAATTTATTAGATAAAATATTGAGCTTCTATAACATTTGAGAGTGAGCAGCATATTGCAGAAGATGCTTGGAAGAGTCAGGCTGACCTAGCTCCAAGAAGCTTCTGGTTAAACATCAATATAATGGGGTTTGAAAAAGGTTCACACCCATTACTTTACAACATGAAGTAAGATTTAGGCTACAAGAGAGATGCAAGTTACAAATATGAAATAAGTTTGGGCTGCAAGGATAATTGACTCTGACACAAGTTCAGGAGCATTTTAGATTAGCAAAGTACAATTGGGATTTCAGCTGTTAGATATTTCATAAAATAACTACACCTCAATACATTGAAATTTAGGAATAAACAGAACATTAGTCAGATTCCATTTTTGCAATATACTTTGTTGCAACTTTCTCCTTTCTATTTTCCCTGTTCCCATCCTAGTATACCAAATTATCATCATATGCCTTCCCATCCATGATTCTAACATTTTAGATAAGTAAATTTTCCAAGTGTTTGGAATTGAGGTCTATGCTCATGTTCTTTTCCAAGAATTCCAAATTCCTTCAGCTTAATCTTATTATATCTTCTTTTAATATCCCTGAACTAAATGACTTTAATCTAGAATTTGTACATACAACCAAAATGACAAAGGTGCTTTTCATGAATCCCCAAACCTCCTGATAGTGTATATAAAATTGTGAATTTTCCTGGAGTTAGATTTCATGACCATGGTCAAATCCTCAAAAGCAGCTCCTGCCCCACTGAATTTAAGAAGTTCTAGTACTTCTAGACCATTGGTGATATGCTACACAAAAGGCGCTTGTAATGGCAGCCTTTAAGATTTCTAGGAAGTATGCAGAATAATTTTCTGAAGGTAATGGTCATCAAAAGAGTGACCATGGAATCTCTTCTTTTGCAAGGCATTCATTATTGAGTAACTCCTTATCTCTTGGTATAACTTTGGCATGAAGTGAAAAGTCTAACCTCTCAATGTTGTTCCCCCTTCTGTTCCTCCTCTGTCTCTCTTAGGCTTAATAAGGTCATCTATTCACTTGAATCAGAGTCACAGTCAAAGCCGTGACCATCATTGACTTGGCACTGTCCGTATCCTGTGTGTGTCTCCAGGAGACGGGCTAGTGTCTGGGGCTAGAAGGGTTTGGGTTGCTGGTAATTCAGCCATGTGCATGTGCTCATGAGTGTATGTATAATAAGAGAGAGACAGAGGGGGAGAAGTAGAGAGGGAAGAGAGATGATAGAGAGAGAGAGATCAATCTGAGAGAGAAAGATATGTATATACTCACACACACATACATATATATATAGATATATATATAGCTATATATATAACTATAGTTATATACCATATATTTAGCTATATAATATATATATATATATATATATATATATATATATATATAACAGTTTTGCATTTTATATTTAGGTATATGATCTGTTTTTAGTTAATTTTGTTATGAGTATAAGGTCTTTCTCTGGATGCTTTTTTTCATATGAATGTTCATATAAAATTGTTTTTATATGAATTTTCATAGAGTTTTATATATAATTATAGTTTTTTATATATAGCTATATATGTATATATAAATCTGAGAGAGATCAATCTGAGAGAAAGATTATGTATACACACACACACAAATACATAAATATGAAAGAGAGTGAGAGAGATCAAATCTGATCTCTAATTGTATTTACTTCAGACCTCTCAAGCTGCAAAGGGACCAGACAAATATAAATAAGTGAAAAGATTCAGTGGGGTCAATGGAAATCAAGAATAGGGCAGTCTTGGCAGTTTCTTCTCTATTCTCACTGATTTCATTGATTGGATGACAGACTAATGTCAAGTCAGACATATTTTTATGCAAAGCTTAGAATCTGGATTTTTGTGTGCAATTTTCCAAGGTCTATGCATTAACAACTAATTAAAAACATTTAAAAGAATATGGAGCAAATAGAGGAAATTCTTTTCAGTTTGATAAAAAATGGCTACAGAAAACATATAGCTAACATCATACTTAAGGTAAAAAAAAAAAACCTAGATGCTTTCCAATTAAGGTCAGAAACAAGGCAAGGATTCCTCTCACCAATTCTTTTCAACATTGTGCTAGAAGTGTTAGCTAAGAAAAATAAGACAAAATAGAAAATAAAATGTAAACGCTTTGGAAATGAAGAAATAAAACTGTCTTTTTCTCAGATGACATAGTCATCTCTGAAGAATACAAGATAATTGACAAAACCCACTCCTGGAACTAAGAAGTGATAGTAAGGTTGCAGGATACAATGTTAGTATATGAAAGTCAATCACATTTCTATATATTAGCAATGAACATAGAGAATTTGAAACTAAAAGTACAATACTGTTACATTAGCATCCAATAAATAAAATACCTAGGTATAAATGTAGCAAGATATGCACAAGATCTACATGAGGAAAACAACAAAACTCCGATGAAGAAAATCAAAGAAGACTAAATAAATGGAGAGCTATTCCATGCTCATGGATAGGAATACTCAATATTGTAAAGATGTAAGTTTTACCCAATTTGATGTACAGATTTAATATAATCCCAATCATAATTCCAGCAAGTTATTTTGTAGATATTAACAAAATGATTCTAAAGTTTATATGATGAGGCAAAAGACACAGAATAGCCAGCACAATATTGAAGGTGAAGAACAAACTTAGAGAACTGGCACCACTCAACTTCAAGACTTACTATAATTAAGACAACGTGAAGTTGATTAAAGAATAGACAGGCTGAGCATCGTGGCTCACATTTGTAATACTAGCACTTTGGGAGGCTGAGATGGGTGGATCACTTGAGGTCAGAAGTTCAAGACCAGCATGGCCAACATGGTGAAACTTCCTCTCTACTAAAAATACAAAACTTAGCCAGGTGTGGTGGTGGACACCTGTATTCCCCACTACTCGGGAGGCTGAGGCAGGAGAATCGCTTGAACCCAGGCGGCAGAGGTTGCAGTGGGCCGAGATTGCACCATTGCACTCCAGCCTGAGTGACAAGAGTGAAACTCCGTGTCAAAAAATATATATATATGGAACAGAAAAGAGGATTCAAAAATAGTCCCACATAAATTAGTCAACTGGTCTTTTACAAAGGAGCAAAGGTAATGCAATGCAGTACAAACATACTCTTTTAAACAACTGCTGCTAGAGGTGCCAGGTTCAACAAACCTGAACATGTATATATACAGAATCTAGAGACAGACCTTATACTCTTTACAAAATTAACTAAAAGCAGAACATATACCTAAATATAAAATGCAAAACCATCAAATTCCTAGGAGATAACATAGAAGAAAACCTAGAAGACCTTGAGTATGCAAATGACTTTTAGACACAATACCAAAGGCATGATCCATGTCGGAAATCATTCATATGCTGGACTTCATTAAACTTAAAACCCTCTTGCTCTGCTAAAGGAAATGTTAACAAAATGAGAAGACGTCATACGCTGGAAGAAAATATTTGTAAAAGATACATCTGACAAAGAATTATTATCCAAAATATATAAAAACACTCTTAAAACTCAGACACTAAGAAAAAACAACCGAATTTAAAAACATGTTAAACACCATAAGAAGCACCTTCCAAAAGAAGACATACAGATAGCAAATAGCATATGTAAAGATGCTTCCCATCATATGAATCATGGGAGTGTATATTAAAACAGCAAGAGATACCATTAGGAATGTATTTGAATGACGAAAATCCAAAAACTTAAAACACTAAATTCTGGTGAGGATGAGAAACTCCTTGCCTATTCATTGCTGTCGGAAATGCAAAATGGTACAGCCAGTTTGTAAATATTTTGGCAGTTTCTATAAAAACTAAACATACTCTTACCATATGATCCAGCAATTGTACTCCTTGGTATTTATCCAAAGAAATCAAAAATTAAAAACCTGCACATAGATATTTATAGTAGCTTTATTTATAATTGCTAAAACTGGAAGCAACCAAGATATACCAGGAAACCAAATAACTGGAAGTACAAAGGTGGTACAAACAGACAATGGACTATTATTCAACACTAAATATAAATGAGCTGCCAAGCCACAACCAACATGGAGGAACCTTGAATTCCTATATTTAATGCATTCTCCCTATTACTAAGTGAAAGAAGACAATCTGAAAGGCTTGTATACTATATGCTTCCAACTGTAAGACATTCTAGAAAAGGAAAAGCTATGGAGACAGTAAAATGATAAGTGGCTACCAGGGGTTGGCAGAAAGGAATAAATAGGTGAAGCACAGAGGATTATTAGGGAAGTAAAAATACTCTGTATGATATTGTAATGCTGGACACATGTCATTATATATACATTTGTTCAAACCCCTAGAATGTACAATATCTAGAATGAACCCTCATATGAACTATGAACTTTGGGGGAATTATGATGTGTCAGTGTAGGTTCATCAAGTGTAACAAATGTGCCACTCTGGTGAGGGGTGTAAATAAGATGAGAGGCTGTGCATGCATTGGGGTAGGGAACATAAGTGATATCTCTGTGTCTTCCTCTTAATTTGGCTTTGAATCTACAAATGCTCTAAAAAGAAGTCTTTCTTTAAAAAAGTACTGAACAAACAAAACATACATTTGTTGATATGGAACCTAGGGGGCCTAAAGTTTGCATATTTTCACCTATTGATTAATCACCCCACTTATTTTCCTTGACCATCTTTGTAGTAAATATGGACTATTCCGTATCTACAAAAAATGCCTTGAAATTTCCTGTCTTACAGCTTATTCTTATAAAACCCTCTCAGTTTACAATTTGTTCTCTTGACTGTTCTACTTCCTTAGTCTACCATTCCCAGATTATCTGCCTCCATGGTGCAGCATTTTTTCTTCTAGAATTATGAAATATATAATCTCTATCTTCTGCATGGCAAATTGTCATGTATTTGTCCATCGGGTATTCTTTCTGATGCTGCTGTTGTTATTTTCACATGTTCATATGTCTGTCTCCTCTCTTTTCATTATTAATTCATTCATTCATTTATTCATCCTACATAAACCCATTCTATACTCTGCATCGTTGGGCTTGACATTGAAGATTAGACCACAGGGCAAGACTCTTTCCATACTTTGTAACTCACCATAAATGTACTTCTAATATACATGGACCAATCAAGAAGGCTGTTATAAACCTTTGAGACATGAAACCTTCTGAAGGCTTTTTGTATTGATATGGTGTTATGGACTGAATGTTTGTGTCCCCTCAAAATTTAAATACAGAAGTCCTAAACCCAATGTGATAATATTGGGAAGTGGGGCCTTTGGGAGATAATTAGATTTCGAGGAGGTCATAAAAGTGGATGAAAGTGGGTTCCTCATGATGGGATTAGCTCCCTTATTAGAAGAGAACAGAGCAGGCTCTCTCTCAGTCTAAAGTGTGACTTATACACAATTGGTATTCAGAAATGTGTATTGTTTGGTTACTTATTTTTATTTGCAGTAAGTTATAACACATTAACAATATATTCCTACATTTTACAATGTGGATGCCATTGTCGTTGCCAATGAATATCTATGTGGGAACTAATTGAGGACCAGTAACAATCCGTACACATTGATTTACAAACAAGGAAGAAAAATTATTTGTTTACATTGATACTGTCCATGTACATTTTTTTTCAATTCAAAAGAAACATATAGTTCTGTCATAAAGAGATTTCTGTCCCTTTAATTTTCTGAGCTTATTTCTGAAAGCACTTACGATAGCTTTGCACAGTTCAGCATTTATGAAGGAAAGCTTTGTTAGTCTAAAATGTAGCTGTAATCTTTTTTTCAAATAATCTCAGCACAATGCTTTTAAACCTTATTTTGTTACCTCAATTTTTTCCCAACAAGTGAATGTGGACTTAAATTCATTTTTCATAGAAGCATTAATGATTGTTTCTTGTAATCACACTCAGTGAGAGTCAAACAATAGTGTCTCCATGTGAAATAGACTCTGCAATAAGGTGGAAATTAAATTCTTTTTAAATGGCCCCCAAAAAACACACATCATAGTGGTCATCTTTGAGGTGAGAATTATCTGTTTTAGTAGCTCTTGAGAGATTGGACTATGCTTCACAGAAAAATTCTCATGACTTACTAATATGTTTCAGTCCGTTGTTCTGAAAGCACAGGATAAGAATTGTAATGATAATGATGAAAATATATGAAGACATTGAAAAATGAGGTTCCCATTGTCATAGCACATTGGTTATCTTTATCTCATTCAACAGCATATTTTAAAATGTCACACTGATTTCCAAACAAGGAAGAAAAATTTAAAGGTTCAGGCAATGCATGCTAAACTTATTGTGATAATACATTCATATATGTTGAAAATATTGGATAAAGAATGAAAAAGAGAGAAGAAAAGCATGCCTAAAGATAGCCAGTGCTTGGTCAGTAGAAATCTTAGGGCAGAATTCAATGACTTAGGTTGATGATTCCTCAAAGTTTTAGAAACAGAAATACCATTTGACCCAACAATCCCATTATTGGGTATATACCCAAAGGATTATAAAACATTCTATTATGAAGACACATGGACACATATGTTTATTGCAGCACTGTTTACAATAGCAAAGACTTGGAACCAACCAAGATGCCCATCAAAGATAGACTGGATAAGGAAATACCTCTGTAACTAAGCTGCACATTCTGCACATGTACCCCAAAACTTAAAGTATAATAAAAAAAAAATAGCAAAAAAGAAAAAAAGAACTTATCTAGATCTTTTGGGATTTTTCTCCTCTCTCTGATTAATCAAAATATAACAAGGCAGAAATGAGGAAAGATGTAAACTTTTTGTGGCCAATCAGGAAACATACCTTGGGGCATATATGGTGAGTCCAGGGATTAGTGGCCCAGAATAATAGAAAAAGAAGAGATTCAATAGAAGAAAAAGGACATGTATCATCATTTATCTCTGCTCCATCTCTCCATTTATTCTGCAAGGATGGGCACAAAGGCAGAAAACTGCAGGAATTAAAGAGGCAGATCTACAGAGTCACTCAGGGCTCGTTGTCCAGAGTTGGATGAAAATGGCTTCCTAACCCTGCCCCAGTGAATATTACTCGTGTCCATGATCATGTAATTTACCTCTTCTAACCTCCAGTTGTTTCACCTGTAAAATGGGGATAATTAAGGTACCTAAATCACAGACACTGGAGATATTAAATGATATAATGCAGAGGAAGAGTATTAAGTACAATGTCTGGCATTTACTAAGCCTCCAGTAGAGTCTAGCCATAAGGTTTCTATTATATTAATAATTAAAAATATATAAGGGATTTTAGCCATTCTTTGATGAGTTTAGTTACCCAAACTTTTTTTCTATAATAAGCTCTTTTGCTAACACTGGAGAACTGGCGACATGTACCCTCAGTCACAATGTGTTTGACTCAGCTGCAGAGAGCTGTCTTGTCCAAGGACTGATTGTGGTAGAAACCCCCTGATTCTTCTGGGACATTAAAGATGATATTGCTTGACTGTGTCCCCACCCAAATATCATCTTGAATTGTAGCTCCCATAATTCCCATGTATCATGGGAGAAACCCAGTGGGAGGTAATTGAATCACAATAGTGAATAAATCTCATGAAATCTGATGGTTTTATAAAGGGGAATTCCCCTGCACACTCTCTCTTGCCTGCTGCCATATAAGACGTCACTTTGCTCTTCCTTCACGGTCCAGCATGATTGTGAAGCCTCCCCCAGCCATGTAAAACTGAGTGCATTAAACCTCTTTTGTTTATAAATTACCCAGTTTTGGGTATGTCCTTATTAGCAATGCAAGAACAGACTAATACACAAGATAACTGACACCACAGAACTCCCTGAGCGGTTAAGACTTTGTGGGTCTAAAAATACCAGACATTTTTCTCTGAGGAGCTGTACTTCTGCATTGGCTAAATGCATTCCCAGAGGCTTCGAATAACAACTCTGGCAACTGGTTTGCCCACAAAATTGAGCTGATCCCTCTTCCAGTGACGTTAATCTCTGAACTTTGGAGAACCTAATCTGGTTGGCTAGCTTCAACTATTCAAATTGTCTTCAGGAAGCGACTGCTTCCTTTCTTTCTCACAAAGTTACATGGCTTACATTTTCTGCTGCTAGAGAACACTCAGCCATGGATTCTCTCAGACCAAGGATGGAAGGAGAAATTCTGACAGTCTGTTCTAGGACCATTTGGAAAAGAGGGGCCTGAGACCCTACCAGAGAAGGAGGGAGGTTGGGGTCCTAAGTCCTGGGGAAGGGAATATAGGAATTAGGGCCTGATTATTGATCTGGGCCTGCTCCTATTAAGGAAAGTGCATTTATGGGATAGAGAAGAGGGGGGATGATTCACCATATATTAGTTATAGATTCTAGAGATCTAGCAAAATAATCAGAAAACAAAAACTACAAGAGTATGTTTAACCTAGAAAAATGAATACTCATTAACTTATATGCATCTCTTTTTATTTATCCTTTTAGTCACTCAATACCATTAACTAAGAAATTATACAACACGAGACACTGTGCTAGGGGTGCAGCATTGACTAAAAAAAAAAAAAAAAACCTCACATTTCTTGCGTAACAACACAAATATATTTTATTATACACATACCAGATACATTTTATTTGTTCTAACCAATTCTGTCTCATAGGAACAACCTATATCTAAAAAAATTGCAGGTTTGTGTCACAGGAAACTATAAAAATTTTGGTTTGTTATTTTATAGTTATATCTCAGAAGTTCCAGTTTCTTGGTGTTCTTTTCTGGTATTAAAGTTACCTGCTTAAACTTTTACAATGAAGACTAAAAGCATTGGCTAAATGCATTCTCAGAGGCTTTGAATAACAACTCTGGTAACTGGTTTGCCCACAAAATTGAGCTGATTTATAACAGACTTAAAAAATTAATTAAATGCATAATATATATTACCAGAATAATAGAATGAGTAAGGAAGATTTTTCAGTAGATAATAACTTGTGGATAAACCCATGATTTTTTTCTCTGCACAAAATTAGGGACATAAATTACCGTTTTTTTTTAATTGTACTTTAGCTTCTGGAGTACATGTGCAGATCATGCAGGATTGTTGCATAGGTACACACATGGCAATGTGGTTTGCTGCCTCCATCCCCCCCATCACCTACATCTGGCATTTCTCCCCCCCCCATGTTATCTCTCCCTGACCTCTCCACACTCCTGCTGTCCCCTCCCTTGGCCCCCCACAACAGACCCCAGTGTGTGATGCTGCCCTCCCTGTGTCCATGTGTTCTCATTGTTCATCACCCACCTATGAGTGAGAACATGTGGTGTTTGATTTTCTGTTCTTGTGTCAGTTTGCTGAGAATTATGGTTTCCAGATTCATCCCCTGTTCCTACAATGGACACAAACTCATTATTTTTTATGGCTACATAGTATTCCATGGTATATATGTGCCACATTTTCCTTGTCCAGTCTATCATTGATGGGCATTTGAGTTGGTTCCAGGTCTTTGCTATTGTAAACAATGCTGCTGTGAACATACCTGTGCATGTGTCTTTATAATAGAATGATTTATAATCCTTTGGATATATACCCAGTAATGGGATTGCTGGGTCAAATGGAATTTCTATTTCTAGGTCCTTGAGGAAGAGTCACACTGTCTTTCACAATGGTTGAACTAGTTTATACTCCCACAAACAGTGTAAAAGTATTCCTATTTCTCCACATCCTCTCCAGCATCTGTTGTCTCCAGATTTCTTAATGATCGCCATTCTAACTGGCATGAGGTGGTATCTCAATGCGGTTTTGATTTCCATTTCTCTAATAATCAGTGATGACGAGCATTTTTTCATATGTTTGTTGGCCTCATATATGTCCTTTTTTGAAAAGCGTCTATTCATACCCTTTAACCACTTTGGGATGGGTTTGTTTTTTCTTGTAAATCTGTTTTAGGTCTTTGTCAATTCTGGATTTTAGCCCTTGGTCAGATGGGTAGATCGCAAAATTTTTTCCCATTCTGTTGGTTGCCAGTTCACTCTAATGATTGTTTCTTTGCTGTACAGAAGTTCTGGAGTTTAACTAGGTCCCATTTGTCTATTTTGGCTTTTGTTGCCAATGCTTTTGGTGTTTTAGTCATGAAATCCTTGCCTATGCCTACATCCTGAATGGTTTTGCCTAGGTTTTCTTCTAGGATTTTTATTCTGTTAGGTCTTATGTTTAAGTCTTTAATCCATCTGGAGTTAATTTTAGTGTAAGGTGTCAGGAAGAGGTCCAGTTTCTGCTTTCTGCACATGACTAGTCAGCTTTCCCAACACCTTTTATTAAACAGGGAATCCTTTCCCCCATTGCTTGTTTTTGTGAGGTTTGTCAAAGACCAGTTGGTTGTAGATGTGTGGTGTTGCCTCCAGGGCCTCTGTTCTGTTCCATTGGTCTATATGTCTGTTTTGGTACCAGTACCATGCTGTTTTGATGACTGTAGTCTTGTAGTATAGCCTGAAATCAGGTAGTGTGATGCCTCCAGCTTTGTTCTTTTTGCTTAGAACTGACTTGGCTATGTGGGCTCTCTTTTGGTTCCATATGAAGTTTAAGGTGTTTTTTTCCAGTTCTATGAAGAAGGCCACTGGTAGCTTGATGGGGATAGTGTTGAATCTATAACTTACTTTGGGCAGTATGGCCATTTTCACAATATTGATTCTAATCATGAACATGGAATGTTTCTCCATCTGTTTGTGTCCTCTCTTATTTCCTTGAGCAGTGGTTTGTAGTTCTCCTTAAAGAGGTCCTTTATGTTCTTTGTTAGTTGTATTCCTAGGTATTTTATTCTCTTTGTAGCAATTGTGAATGGGAATTTGCTTATGATTTGGCTGTTAGTCTGTTATTGGTGTACAGAAAGGCTTGTGATTTCCACACATTGATTTTTTATCCCGAGACTTTGCTGAAGTTGCTTATCAGTTTAAGGAGATTTTGGGCTGAGATGATAGGGTCTTCTAAATATACAATCATCTTATCTGCAAATAGAGACAATTTGACTTCCTCCTTTCCTAATTGAATACCTTTTTTTTCTTGTCTAATTGCTCTGGCTGGAACTTCCAAAACTATATTGAATAGGAGTGGCGAGAGAGGGCATCCTTGTCTAGTGCTGGATTTCTAAGGGAATGCTTCCAGTTTTTGCCCATTCGGTATGATATCGGCTGTAGGTTTGTCATAAATAGCTTTCATAGTTTTGAGATATGTTCCTTCAATATCTAGTTTATTGAGAGGTTTGTAGCATAAAGGTTGTTGAATTTTGTCAAAGGCCTTCTCCACATCTATTGAGATGATCATGTGGTTTTTGTCTTTGGTTCTGTTTATGTGGTGGATTACATTTATAGACTTGTGTATATTGAATCAGCCTTGCATCCCCAGGATGAAGCCTACTTGATCATGACGGATAAGTTTTTTGATGTGTTGTTGCAATCAGTTTGGCAGTAATTTTATTGAAGATTTTTGCATCTGTGTTCATCATGGATATTGGCCTGAGGTTTTCTTTTTTTATTGAGTCTCTGCTGGATTTTGGTATCAGGATGATATTGGTCTCATAAAATGACTTGGGAAGGATTACCTCTTTTTGTATTGTTTGGAATAATTTCAGAAGAAATGGTACCAGCTCCTTTTTGTACATCTGATAGAATTCAGCTGTGAACTCATCTGGACCTGGACTTTTTTTGGTTGGTAGGCTGTTAATTGCTGCCTCAACTTCAGACCTTGTTATTGGTCTATTCAAGGTTTCAACTTCTTCCTCGTTTAGGCTTGGGAGGGTGCAAGTGTCCAAGAATTTATCAATTTCTTCCAGGTTTACTGGTTTATGTGCATAGAGTTGTTTGTAGTAGTCTCTGATTGTAGTTTGTATTTCTGTGGAATCAGTGGTGATATCCCCTTTATCATTCTTTATTGCATCTATTTGATTCTTCTCCCTTTTCTTTTCATTAATCTGGCTAGCAGTCTATTTTGTTGATCCTTTCAGAAAACCAGCTCCTGGAATTATTGATTTTTTGAAGGGTTTTTTGTGTCTCTATCTCCTTCAGTTCTGCTCTGATCTTGGTTATTTCTTGTCTTCTGCTATGTTTTTAGTTTTTCTGATCTTGCTCTTCTAGCTCTTTCAATTTTGATGATAGGATGTCGATCTTAGAATCTTTCCTCACTTCTCATGTGGCTGGATATGAAATTCTAGGTGGAAAGTTCTTTTCTTTAAGGATATTGAATATTGGCCCCCACACTCTCTGGCTTGTAGGTTTTATGCTAAGAGATCTGCCATGAGTCTGATGGGCTTCCCTTTGCGGGCAACCCGACCTTTCTCTCTGGCTGCCCTTAGCATTTTTTCCTTAATTTCAACCCTGGTGAATCTGATGATTATGTTCCTTGGGATTGCTCTTCTTGAGGAATATGTTTGTGGTGTTCTCTGTATTTCCTGGACTTGAATGGTGGCCTGGCTTGCTAGGTTGGGGAAGTTCTCCTGGATGATATCCTGAAGAGTGTTTTCCAGGTTGGATTCATTCTCTCTGTCACATTCAGGTACACGTATCAAACGTAAATGAGGTCTTTTCACATAGTCCCATATTTTTGGAGGCTTTGTTCATTTATTTTCACTGTTTATTCTTGTCTTTTTATTTCACTGAGTTGATCTACAATCTCTGATATCCTTTCTTCTGCTTGGTCGATTCAACTATTGAAGCTTGTGTATGCTTCGCAAAGTTCTCATGTTGTGTTTTTCAGCTCTATCAAGTCGTTTATATTCTTCTCTAAGCGGTTTATTCTAGTCAGTATCTCATCTAACCTTTTTTCTAGGTTCTTAGTTTCTTTGCATTGGGTTAGCACATGTTCTTTTAGCTCTGAGAAGTTTGCTATTACCCACCTTCTGAAGCTTGTTTCTGTCAATTCATCAGATTCATTCTCCATCCAGCTTTGATCCCTAGCTGGTGAGGATTTGTGATCCTTTGCAGGAGGAGAGGTGTTCTGGTTTTTGGTGTTTTCATCCTTTTTGCACTGTTTTTTTCCCATCTTAGTGGCTTTATCTACCTGTGGTCTTTATAGTTGGTGACTTTCAGATGGGGTCTCTGAGTTGTCATCCTTTTTGTTGATGATGATGTTATTTCTTTCTGTTTTTTTAGTTTTCCTTCCAAAAGGCACCTCTGCTGCAGGACTGCTGGAGGTCCACTCCAGATACTCCTTGCCTGGGAATCACTCATGGGGGCTGCAGAACAGTAAGGGTTGCTTCCTGTTTCTTCTTCTGTTTTCTTTGTCCCAGAATGGTACCTGCCAGATGTCAGCCTGAGCTCTCATTTATGAGGTGTCTCTTTGGGTATACAGGGGTCTGGGAGCTGCTTGAGGAGACAGTTTGTCCCTTATAGGAGCTCAAGTGCTGTGCTGGAAGCTCCATTGTTCTGTACAGAGCTACTGGGCAGGTACTTTTAAGCTGCTTCAGTGGAACTCATAACCGTCTCTTTTCCCAGGTGCTCTGTCCTAGGAAGGTTGGCTTTATTTATAAGTTTCTGTTATGCTGCTGCCTTTTTTAAAAGATGCTCTGCCCTGCACCCAGCAGTCTAGTCACAGTCTGCCAGCAGAGGCAATGCTGAGCTACTATAGGCTCTGCCCAGCTGCTGTGTGAACTGCGTCGGTAGTGGTGGACTGCCTTGGTAGTGGTGGTTGCCCTTCCCCGCACTGAGCTGGACTGTCCTGAGTCCAGCTGCACTTGCTACAAAACTCTCAATCCAGAGCATTTCAGGTTGTTTGTTTTGTGGGGCTGGTACCCACCAAGCCAGATCATCTGGCTCCCGGTCTCTGCCCCCTCCCATTTCAGTTGAATGGGCTGCTCTGTCTCCCAGGTATTCCAGGCTCCAGTTGAAACAGCCGCCCAAATTTGTGTGAGTTTCTATGCACCAACCTGGCATGGGCTGAAACTGCTGTGCTGAAAACTTGTGGCACTTTTTGGCCCAGGAATCTCCTCCTATTTGGGCAGTGAAAATTTGTTTGGAAATGAGGTGAGCACTCACCTTCTGTGTTTTTCTTGCTGGGAAGTGCACTCAGGAGCTGTTCCTATTCAGCCATCTTGGATCCTCCCCCTCACTGTTTTTCTCTTTTTTAGAGATGGTTTGTAACAAGCTTTTAGAGATGGTTTGTAAAATACAGTGGCCATCAGACTGGATGTTACACAACAGCTTCAGTAAGACATAGAAGGCCATTTCATTGCTCAATTAAAGGGAATGTTTGTTGCAAAGACAATTATCCTTCCAACAAGCACCTGTGCTACCTTTTCAAGTACAGAGTAATGGTAGGCAGTGGCTGCCCAGCCAAGAACATTACCTGCTCTTCCTGCATATAAAGGAGTCATGAGACTGGTTTCAGCCAATAGAATGCTCATAAGCAAAAATGGTTAAGAAGCATGGGGACCCTTTCCAACTTCTCTCTCTCCAAATGCAAGCATCTAACTAAGTAGTCAGAGTCCAGAAGAGATTGCTGAAGCAATAGCTAGAAAGCGACTCACTCCTTAAAGAACTGTTTGAAAGAAAACTGCTCACTAATCGGAGACAACTGTTTAGACTTTACAAACATGCGCTATCTTCTTCTATTTTTATATTTCTTTGTTACAGCAGCAAGCATTACCTTAAACTATATTGAAAGCTTGTGGTTGAATGTGAAAACGTTGTATAGAAAGATAAACATATGTTAATGACAAATTAGGTCCAAGATAACAAGCCTGTTAAAAGATATATATCTCTTTTAAATGATTGAATAGAATTCATTATGACATTTCTTTTCCCCAGTAAGACAAATTAAATTTCTAAAAGAATGGTAGCACTTATGGTAAGATCTTATGTTGCAAATACAGTAGATGAATGAATAGAAACTGCTCAACCTCCATTCTGTTAAAGATTAACACTTATAATTTGTAATTTGGCTTTTTACACGTGCATCAGTATTAACACATGTCCATCTGAAAATATATTCTGAGCTTTAAATATAAACTATAGGGTTTTGTCAAGAATTATTAAAGGAGATGGGATCACATTTATTCATGTGATAAATAATTCTGGACCCTCCCATTTGCAGAAGAAAAGAAAGAAAAATAGTTTATTGACTTATAATATGCATCCATAATTTTTTATAACACAATAATAATACAAAAACACTGTAATCCTGTACCTGCAAAAGTGCTTAGTTCTGGGTCAGGCAAATTGAAAGCAAGATGGTGAGCCAGCCTCACCACCATATTGATGAGAATCACACCTTAATAGATGGAGAAGCAACTAGAGAGAGGTTTAGATGATCTTACATAACAGAGGCTTTTAATCATGCTGGAACCCTGCCTACCTCTAAATTCTTACACGGAGAAAAGAAAAACCTTTTATTTTTAAAACTCAATTGTGTTTTAGGATCTTTCTGTAACAGCAGCATAACTATGCCTAAATGTTATGTCCCAAATTGTGCCCCTTGAAATTTCCTATGTTGAAGACTTAGCTCCCAGTATCTCTGAATGTAACTGTATTTGGACTTTAAAAAATGCAATGGGGCTTTAAAAATGTAATTAAGTTAAAATAGAGTCTTTAGGGTAAGCCCTAATCCAATGACTGTGTCCTTATAAGAAAAGCAGATTAGAACACAGACAACAAACACATGCAGAGGGACGACCAAGTGAAGACACAGCAGGAAGACAGCCATCTACAAGCCAAAGAGAGGCCTCAGAAGAAACCCATCCTGTTCACATCTTGATCTTTGACTTCCAGCCTCTACAATTGTGAGAAAATAAATTGCTGATGTTTAAGCCACCCAGTCTGTCCTATGTTGTTATGGTAGCCCTAGAAAGTGAATACAAATAATACATAATTCATGCATTCATTCTTTCAACCTTTACTTAGCACTAATCTGTCCTGTGCTAATGATATAGATGACAAGGTAAATTAAATCCTTCTATGTCTTCAAGCAAATCACAGACAAATGGATAAAAAATCTCTCCTTTCATTATACATTGGTTCCTTATAATGGAATCTGCTATTTAAATGAAATATATTCCATCAGTTATAGGTTAAATTGTGTTCCCCAAAATTCACATGCTGAAATCCTAGCCTTTAGTCTTTCAGATTGTGACTGTGTTTGGAAATTTTGTGATTGAAGATGTAATTAGTTAGGATGACATCAGATTGGATTAGGAAGCCACCCTAACCTATATGACTGGGTATATTAATCAAGGTTCTCCAAAGAAACAGAACTAATTATGTGTGTGTAGGTGTGTGTGTGTGACACACACACAGAAATTATTATAAGAAACTGGCACACAATTATGGAGTCAAACAAATTCCAAGATCTCAAGGTGAGTCTGCAAGCAGGAGACCCAGGAGAGCTGGCACTATAGTTCCTGTTGGAGTCTGAAGCCCTGAGAATCAGCAAAGCCAATCTTTCAACTTCAGTCTGAAGGCCAGCAGGCTCCAGACCCAGGAAGAGCTGATATTTCAGTTTGAATTTGAACGCAAGAACAATTCCCCTTTACTTGAGGGGAGGGTCAGACTTTTTGTTCTATTCAGGTCTTCAATGAAGTGGAGGAGGCCTGCCCACGTTTGGGAGGATGATCTGCTTTGCTCAGTCTACTGATTCAAATGTTAATCTCATCCTAAAACATTCTTACAGACACACTCAAAATAATGCTTGATCAAATATCTGGGCATCCCATGGCCCAGTCAAGTTAACACATAAAATTAATCATCACAACCGGTGTTCTTATAAAAAGGGGAAATATGAACAACAGAAAAGACAACCATATAGGGAAGATGGGAGAATGTCTTTTACCATGGACATATCAGGCTACCAGATGCTAAGGAGAGGCAGGGAACAGATTCTCCCTTAAAGCCCTCAGAAAGAACCGACCCTACTGACATCTTGATTTGGGGCTCCCAGAACTGTAAAGCAGTAAGTTTCTGTTGCTTAAGCCACCCAGTTTGTGGAACTTTGTTATGGTTAGCTTTAGCAGGTTACACCATCTATTCTACACTAAAGTTAAATATTTCAAATTCTGGAATCAGTAAACAAACCCCTGCCATTTGCCATTTGGAGTTAGGAGAGTAAGCCATGTCAGTCCTTCACAGTTTCTTTCCTTGATCTCATTTTATCAGCAATTCACTGATGTACCCACTATTCTTTCAACCAACACTTATTAAGTGTCTTCATTCATATCTCTTGTATTGTGCTATAAAGATTATAATAAATACCACTGAGGAGAGGATGCTAATCTCAGAGTTAAATGTATTGTGATTCTTGGGGATATGTCAAACAATGAACTGAAATTGATTTATCTCTATGAATTCAAGTTGCTTGTATCCCACCAGTCTAAAGAAAATAAATTCCAAAAATAATATCACCTTTAAATCAATATTGAGAGACAAGAATATCAAAGAGACCAGATAGGCTATGTTAACATTTATCAAAAAATAATGTTGATATCAGGGAAAAAAATAGAAGACTCTTAAAAGATGGTTATTTTAGGGATTTGGGGGAAATAGAGAGAATGAAAAAATATTCTTAATCAAATGACTCGTTTATATTAATAATATGAAATATTTTTAATTATCTCACAAACTGAACACTTGCAAACAAATGTCCATGTCAAGGAAACAATTTTGTGTTTAAATCTCTGCAGATCTAAAGATTCATACTAACATCTCAATGGTTAGAAAACTATCATTGAAAGGAAGCTTGAAAACAATTACTTCTTAAGCTGCTTAATTTTTCACATTTCATTTCAAGATTGACACTAAAACAGTAATTGTTTTTCTTCTCTTGCTAATCCAACAATTTCATACTGACAGCCTTTCACTGGGAAATTTACCATCACATTACAGCTTTATATTTTTAAATACAAATATTTTCAAGCTGAAATTAGATACATTGGCAAGAAATATGGTCTTTAGTTAATGATTTATATTGCTGCTTTGGCAAAAGAAATGCTTCTTACATATATTATATAGACAAGTGGCTTCCAAACATTTTGTTGAAGTGTTCAAAGGGAATGCTTTATGATTACTGCTCAATAAAAATAGTGTGTTGACATTTTTACTCCCCTTACTTCACAGTAAAAAAAAAAAGAAAGAAAGAAAATGCTGCAATAGTATGTCATAGCAATTAATAGTATGTACTTTGAAATTGGTAGACCAAGCTGTAAATCCTGGATTTTATTTTATGAATTCTTTGGTTTAGGTAAGTGATTTAACATTTATGCTACAGTTTTCTTAGTTATAAAATGGGATCATTAGAGTATACAACTCTCAAGGTGTTTGAAAAGATTGAATAGGACAATTCATGGAAAGAACTTAAAAGGGAAATTAAATAAGTGCTCAATAGTTGTTAGTTGAGACTGATA
Organism: Ateles fusciceps; assembly: GCA_036589455.1. Taxonomy (NCBI): domain Eukaryota; kingdom Metazoa; phylum Chordata; class Mammalia; order Primates; family Atelidae; genus Ateles; species Ateles fusciceps. Next base: position 4,223,072 of record JAZHEH010000164.1, on the reverse strand, counting down.
GTTATTACTTACTGAGTGCTAATCAAGTGCCAGGTATACAGCTGTGGAGTAAAGACATGAAATTGAGGGATTTACACTTCTCTGGGACCTCACTAAATGTACTGTGAAATTTAAAAATGGGGATGTATGTGAAATCACCTTGAAAAAGAAAAAAAACTCTATATAAATACAAGAAAAATCTGTCAAGACAGGTAGTAACCAATGGACTATTTAATTCCAAAATGTAGATCAGCTTCTCACTTTGGAAAGTTATCGTTTTAATTTAAATTATTGCCAATATTTAACCTTAAATACATTGAACGTCTGTTCATTAATTGATTAACTCAATTATGCTATCATTTATGCATTCTCCAAACATGTACAAGTGTCCACTCTGTCATGGGAACTCCCCAGCCTTTCTGGCAGCTCAATGTTTTGTTTCTCAAGTATATAGCCATACCTTTCTTCCCCTTAATGTCAGCTTATTTCTTACTTCTTGGTTGACCCTCTAGGAGAGTACTATGATACACTCAGCAGTTTGTAGTGAACTTACAAATGTCTTAAAATAATTGAGTGTCCCTATACTAGCAAAGCATCAAATCTAATTGAAGGAGCCACCATGAAAATGAGTATCTGGCACAGTCTTGGCTGGGCTTGGGAAAACAATAGTTTGAGAACCTAGATGTTGGCAGACAACCATATTAAGATCTACTGGAATGGCATTTAAAGATTTCGTATATATGACAAAGCCCATCTACTCCTAAAATTGGCTTGATTTATAGCCCAGGATAATGGTGCTGCTAGTATCTGAAATGCTAAAAAAAAAAAAATCATATTTAATTGCTTTAATTCACTATTAATCGATTATTATAATGCACTGCTAAAGGACAATTCTTTCCAAGTTCTACAAGAATAAGTAACATAACCGTATTATGTTTCCAACTTGCTGACTATATAATATTGTGGTAATATAAACTATAATATAATCCAGTGGTTTAGTAGATGTTACTACTGCGACATTATATCATAAATTGGTATCATTTGTCATAATACATATAACTCAATTTTATTTTTAAAAATAGTAAAATCAAACATCACATGAGTTAAGAATGGATTTTATAATTTACTATTTATTTTCAAAATGTGAATGTAAATCAGATCTTCCCATCAAGACCCCAGAGGAATAATGATTTATTTCAATATTTGTGATTTTAGGATTTAGATAGTACCTATTTACCAAGATACTCACTTGTAAAATTTCTTTTAAGAATATAGAGGCAAAATAGTATAGCATAGAAAATACATTGAAAGTTCAGATTAACAGCCCCTTCTTTTTTTTAATAAACTCTAGGGTTAAAAAACACTCTATCCCTTGCCTCACTTCTCATTCACATGGTTTGTTTATAGAATCAACAATACTTGTGGGAAATGTTAAAGTATTCATCTTATTGTGTGCAGCTCTGATGGTTCCAAAGTTCTTTCTTGTGCTGAGCAGAAACTTATTTATTTTTTGCTTCCATTCAGTTTCAGTATTCCTTTTAGTGCTAAGAAAAATAATTCTCAGAAGGCGGCCAAGCAAGATGGTCAAATACAAGCACCCAGCAATGATCTCTCTCCTGCAGGAACACCACATTGAACTATTGACACACAAAAAGCCACCTTCTTAAGAATCAAAATCAGGTGAGTGATCATGGTAGCTGGTTTTTACATCATATTGAGGGGAAGACGCACTGAAGATGGTAGAAAGAGAGTCTTTAATCACCTATACCACCCCTCCCCGCATCCCCCCATCCCTTGGCAAGTATTACCACGTGGCACTGAGAGAGAATGTATGCACTTGGGGAAGGGAGAGTGCAGTGATTGCGAGACTTAGCACTGGAACTCAGTATTGTCCTGTCACAGTAAAATGTAACATGGGGTGGAAGTCAGCCATCATTCAGGGAGGGAGCACTGAGACCAACTCTAGCCAGAGGCAAATTGACCATCCCGATTGTCAGAACATGAGTTTCAGCAAGCCCTGCCACCATAGGCTAAAGGGCTACATCAACTTGAAAGGCAGTCTAGGCCACAAGGACTGAGATCCATGGGCAAGTCCTGGTCCTGTGCTATGCTGGGCTCAAAGGGGCCATGGGACTTGGAGTGCATGTGACCTGGTGAGATACCAGTCGGGTGGATGAGGGATGCTTGCACCAACCCTTCCCAACCCTAGGCAGTATAATTCACAGTTCCAAAGAGACTCGCTCCTTCTGCTTGAGCAAAAAGAGCTGTGCCTTGCAACTTGGATACCAGCTCAGCCACAGTAGAACAGGGTACCAGGCAGAGTCCTGAGGCCCCCATTCCAGGCCTTAGCTCAATTTTAGTTTTAAAAATAGCAAAAGCAAACATCACATAAGGTAAGAATGGATTTTATAATTTACTATTTATTTTCAAAATAGTAAATTGTAAGTTTACTGTTTATGAATTTATAGCATTTCTAGACACACATTGGGCCAGTAGATACCTGCTGCCTTGAAGGGAAAAACCCGGTCCTGGCATGATTCATTATCTTCTGACTAAAGAGCCCTTGAGCCATGAATAATTGTAGTGGTAGCTAGGCAATACTTGCCTCGGACCTGGGGTGAGACTTTCAGGTGTGCTGACTTCAGGTGAGCCCCAGCACATTATAGATGTGGTAGCCATGGGGAGAGTCTCTGAGGAAGGGAGAGGAAAGAGTAAAGGGGATTTTGTCTTGCAGCTTAGGTACCAGCTCAGCTACAGTGAGACAGAATGCCAGGCATGCCCTGGGGCTCCTGATTCCAGGCCTTGGCTCCAGGATGGCATCTCTGGGCCTGCCTGGTGTTAGGAGGAACTCATCACTCTAAAAGGAAGGACACAAGCCTGGATGACTTTGCCACCTGCTGAGTATAGGGCGTTTGGTCCATGAGTGAAAATAGGCAGGAGCCAGGCAGTGATCACTGCAGGCCTTGGGTGAGACCCAGTGCTGTACTGGCTAGTGCTTGTGCCCTAGTGCTTGCGCCACACGGGGTGCTTGCATTCATATCTCTCCTAGCTCCAGGAATCTCAGCACAGAGAGCGGCCCGGTTTGTCTGGAGGGAATGTGGTTCTGAGTCATTATTTAGGGGAATATTGCCTGAACATGGTCTACTTTGAAGTTTCTCAGTCTTTTTCATAATATGTCCCATCAGCATAAATATTATCAAGCTCCATTTCTTATAATTTTCATTATGTTGCCCAAATGAAAATATTCTGCTGCAAGTTATTGAAATCTAAAATTTTGTGTTAAAATATAAATTATTTGTTAAAATACTTAAACTATGACAGATTATTCTACATACAGAAACTTCTTTGGATATCTCAGTATGTTCTCATCTTTCCCCCATCCTATCACTATTCTTCCAGTGACTTATTCGAAGAATTGATCACAGTGCTCCGAGGGTGGTCTGATCAGCAGGGGAACTGAGCAGGACCCATCACTGCTTCCTGTTTTCTGGACCCAATTTATTTCCCTTTATCTGGTACCACACATGTCCACATCATAATCATGTTTTGCCTGGACAACCTCAACAGGCTCTGAAGTGGTCATCCTGCTTCCCCCATGAATTCTGAGTATTAATCTTCCACTTAGCAGCTAAAGGGCTTTTTTGAACACAAAGTTTATCAAGTTATCACCTCCTCAAAACATTCTATTCACTTCTCATAATAATGAGCATGAAATCCAGCTCTATACCCTGTGTTGTCTATATAACCTCACTTTCCTCAGTCTCCCCTTATTCCATTCTTCATTCATGAATCTCTAGCCAAAGTTGTCTTCTTCCTCTGTCTCAATGAGTAGGTCAAGCAGGCTCCACACAGCAGGGTGTGTGCACTGACTGTCTTTGTGTGGAATTCCTTCTCTCTTGCTGCATATTTACATGGCTGTCCTCTTCTTGTCATTCAGGTTTTAGTTTGTATCCCTCCTCTTCAATGAGGCCTTTCATGGCCTCCATAGTAAGCAGCTTCTCTCATCACTTTCTAAATGACATAATAGTACTTGCCACCATAAAATAGTCTTACGTATTTGTTTATTATCTAGTTGTCTAATAAGTCCCACAAAAGCAGTAATCTTAATAATTTTATTTAGAATAATGTTTGGAATGTAAATATTGTTGAGTGAATGAATGCATGCCTGTGTGACTATGAAGCTATTAACATCAAGGAGTTTGAACCTGGGCTTGAATTGCTAATCTGCATTTATTATGGTGAGTCTAACAGTCTGGGGTTATACATCTAAAAAAGGGGCAGGTAAAAATGTTACTTTCTTCTCAAGGTTATTGTAAAGATTAAATAAATTGCTCTTTGTAAAATGCATAGATAACTACTGTATAAATGTAGCAATTAATAGTAATCCAGCCCAATGTTTAGAATTTTGGCAGCCACAATGTTGACTCATATTACACCTAAAGTGCAATGTAAATTCTCTGTCTTTTTTTCTATGTGTGCTGCTTTGGAGTCTCACCTCTATTTTTTTTTTTTTTTTTTTTTTTGTGCTTACACAGCTGCCTTTTAGAAGCCAACTATAGGATTTTATATTGGTCAGCTTTATTTGGTTTCGTTCAGCACATCATTCTAATCTGTTGACAATGCTGAAGGTTTTGAGTTTGTTATTGATTGAATGTCACCTTGGATATCTGAACCCAGGACTTCAATCTAAAACTCTAAGCTACTTAACTCAAGTGACCTCAGTCTAGAGAACTCTGAGGATTCATGGGGCCAGTGTGTTGATTTCTAGCAGTTTCCTTTCACTTTCCTGGAGCAGAGGCCTGTGAAGTCTGGCCCTGGGTCTGTAAAACACATACCAGAAGTGGGAGAGGACACAGGTTAAAAGCAGAGTGACAGAGGAAAACTAATGAAGCCATAAGGATGCCTCAGCTGACAAGGACCAAGCTTATGGGAAGAAGGTACAGAAAAATAGAAATTTGGATATAGAGCAAATCTTGTTTTTTTTTCACTTTTAATTTTGAAATAATTATAGATTCATAGGAATGAATCTATATTCATATGCATAATACAAAAGGGTTGTAAGTACCCTTCACCCATTTCCATCTTACATAGTACTTAACACCAACACATGACTTTGATGTTGGTATAACGTGGGTATGTAGTTCTGTGTCATATCAGCAAATGTGTAGATTTGTGTAATCACCACTGTAATTAAGATAGAAAAATATTGTATCACCACAAAGATCTCCCCTACACTTTCCTTTTCCAATCATATACCCAAACCCTCATTATTTCTGACTCTGGGCAATCACTAACCTCGTATCCAATTTAATAATTTTATCATTGAGACACTACTATATAAATGGAATCATACCAGATGTGACCTTTCAAGATTGGGTTTTTCACTCAGTACAATGCCATTGTGATCTATCCTAGCTGTTGTGTGTATCAATAGTTTGCTCATTTTAATTGTTGAGTAGAATTCCATGCTGTGGATGTACCACAGTTTGCTTAACCACTCACCCATTGAGGCACATTTGGTCTTGCTTTTGGTGATTAAAAATAAACTGCTACGAACAATCATGTGCAGGTTGTTTTGTGTCCAAGTCTTCATTTTCCTGGGATAAATGCACAGAGTACCATTGCTGGGTTGAATGGTAACTGTATGTTTAGTTTTTTAAAAAGTGTCAACCTAGTTTAGTTTTTTGAGTGGTGTACTGACTTATATTTCCACTGTCACTAGTTTTTACTTTAGCTGTTCTAATACATGTGTAGTGATATCGCGTCATCATCTTAATTTGTATTTCCTTAATGGCTGGCGATGTTGATTCAGTTTTCATGGGCTTATTTGACACCCATATTTTCTTTATGATGAAATATCTCCTCATATCATTTTGTCATTTTCTATTTGAATTGTCTGTTTTTACTGTTGAGTGTTGAGTTTTTAAATACATTCTAGATATGAGTTCTTTGTCAGATAACACGGTTTCTGAATGTCTTCTCCCAGTCTGTTGCTTGTTTTTCGTCTTCTCAACAGGAATTTCAAAGAGCAAAGGTTGTTTAATTTTGATGAAATTCCATTTGCTTACTTTTTTCTTTTATGGATCATGTCTGAGAACTCACCAAGTCCTAGGTCCTGAAGATTTTCTTCTTTGTGACCTGCTACAAGTTTCATAGCATTACGTTTTACATTTAAATTAATTGTTCATTTTAAGTTAATTTTTGTGTAAAGGGTGAAGTTAAGATTAAAGTTCCTTTTTGCTTGTTTATCTATTATCTGATTTCTCAAGCACATTTTGAAAGACTATTCTTCCTCCATTAAATTGTTTCTGAACCTTTGACTGAAGGTGGTTGGGCATCTTTTTGGGTTCTTTGTTCTGTTGCATTGATCTGTCCTTCTGCCATTCCACACAGGACTATTGCTATATACTAAGTTGTGAAGTCATGTAGAGTAACTCCACCTACTTTCTTATTTTGCAAAGTAGCTTTAGCTATAATAGTTTCTTTGGCTGTCTGTACAATTTTTAGAATACTTTTGTCCATGTGTATAGATATCTGCTGGGATTTTAATATAAATTGTGTTAAGCCTATATATCAATTTGGGTAGATTTGACATGTTTATTATGTTGATATATACATACAAATACATTCCACAACATTTAGTTTTACTCATTAAAAAAAAAAATGGTAAAAGTATGTGTACTCCACCTTCCTGGAAGTGGAATATAGAAGTTACAGAACAAACCTTTTTTTAAATGTGTGTTTCTCTTTCCTACTATATTAGGTCTTTACAAAAGGCTAGTATTAACCCCATTTTAACAGTGAAAAAGTAGAACAAAGAAGTGAAGTGCCTTGTCCAATTATTTCTGGTTAGTTTGTATAAGGAGGTAATCTTTATAGCAAATTAGATTTTTGAAGGTTAGCTCTTATCATGTGAACACAATAATTCATTAAACCATTTAAAAAATCATATAATACCTGGCCTATACTGGATCAAGGTGAAAGTGAGAAAATATGCTAAGTTTAATACTTCATGAAAATAAGTAAACTCAGTTTTCTGAGTGTTGGCAGGGGACTGAAGGGTTCTTGTTCGTCTAATATCTGGCTGTTTGTCTTAGGATTGTGTACCTTTTCTGGGTGTCATTTTGCAACTCTGGGAAACATTGGTAATAGCTCCTGCTATGCCTATTTCTCATTATTAGTGTAAGAATCAAATGAGTTAGCATATATGCAAATATTTTATAAAATGTTAAGCTATTTATAAACGTAAAATGTTCTTGTCATTGCCATCATTACTCAAATAGTTACTGCACAGCAACACAGATGTCAAAAGAATGAGAAAAATGCTTAAGCAGAGAAATATGAGCAATCACAAAAGTAAGCGATGCAAACACAACACATCCAATAAATTTAAAAGATTATCTGCAAGGCTATAGTATCACATGCATAGGAATGGGATGAAGAATCGTATGTAATTATATAAAATAAGAAAATTACTTATGGGATTTCTTTCTATGGAAATTTAAAATTTTGATTCCTTATGTAACATATTTTAGATAAAAGACATGAAGACAGAAGAAAAGAAAGAGTCCACTTTTACTTCCCATTTCATCCCAGCATGGGACCCCGATTCCTATCAGGCCTGTCTCCTAAATATACGTCATTCTTATAGTCCCGTAATTCACCCTCTTTCCCCACCACCAATTTTTCAGAATCTTATCAATATCCTCATCTCCCACATGAACATTCTCTGACAATTCTAGCCCACTCTATTCTCTCACCCTTTTCTGAAATGTTATCGCTCTTATAGCCTAGGCCACAAAATTAGGCATTTAATTTTATATTGTATTGTATTGTTTTCTAATTATGTCATGGATATATTCTTTCCCATGATAGATTATGACTTCTTGGCAAGGAACCAATTTCCATGCTTTCCTGTGTCTCTTTCAGCATTTAGAAAATATGGGCATACAATTATACTCCATAAAAATTGTTAATTGACTAAACAATTTTCCTAGCTTCATTGTAACTCTTTAGTTCTATGATACTAAAGTACAGAACACAAAATGATGACAATTCCCATATCAATTATCTGAAATGATGAAATCATTCAATACACCTGGGCAGCTATGGAGAAATGTTGCTGACGGTGTGAGCAGTAGCGGTGCTTGCAAGGGCCATCCATCCTAAACAGCTCCCATACGCTTTGAGTTTTGGACTGATTCATCAGTATCCACTGAGTAGACTGCTTAAAAATAAGTATTAGGGTCCAGGCATGGTGGCTTACGCCTGTTATCCTAGCACTTGGGAGACCAAGGTGGGCAGATTGCCTGAGGTCAGGAGTTCAAGACCAGTCTGGTCAACATGGTGAAACTCCATCTCTATTAAAAATACAAAAAAATTAGCTGGGCATGGTGACCTGTGCCTCCCAGCTACTTGGGAGGCTGAGGCAGGGGAATTACTTGAACCAGGGAGGTGGAGGTTGCAGTAAGCAGAGATTGCACCACTGCACTCCAGCCTGGTGACAGAGCAAGACTGTATCTCAAAAAAAAAAAGAAGTATTGGAGTTTTATTGGAGTTTTATTCTTCCATTTATTTGTGTTATCATCAACCATTTGGTATCCATTGCCTCAAAGTAAATCAAGGTGATCTAAAGCGTTAATTTATGATTCTTGGAAAATTCTATAATGTTCACTCATCTTATTTTAAGAAAAAGTGAAAGTAAGCTGGGCATGGTGGCTCATGCCTGTAATCCCAGCACTTTGGGAGGCCGATGTCATAAGGACATCATGTTGATGACATGAGGACACCACTGAAAGTTATTTGAGTGAAATGATGACACAAATTAGGAGAGGTGGGGCAGATACTCATTTGAGAAAAAGCCAAGAGTGACTGGAAAGAGTCAAGGAGTGAGAGATAAGAGTTAAAGGTCATCCTTAGGAATCTAGTTTGGGTAACTAAGATAGCGTGGCTCCAACCTGTCTTAATCAGCTTGGGCTGCCATAACAAACATTCTACTGAGTGGTGTAAACAATGGAAATTTATCTTCTCAGAATTCTAGAGCCTCCAAAGTCTGAGATCAGGGTGCCAGCATTCTGATGAGGGCTCTCTTCCTGGCTTGCAGGCAGCTGGCTTCTTGTATCCTCATGTTCTCACAGAGAGAGATCATTTCTCTTGTGCCTCTTTTTATAACGGCAATAATCCCATTCATGAGGACTCCCCTGTCATGACCTAACTATTTCCCAAAGGCCCACCTCCAAATATACATTGGGGATTAGGGAGTTAACATATAAATTGCGGGGGAAGCACAACAACTCATCCCATAGCATACGCATTGTGATGTAGAATACAAGAAAATTTGGGGTAACTAATTTGGGGAGAAAATGACGAGTTTACATTAAACCAGGATGAACTTGAGGTGTGTTAAGAGGGAACTGCTTCTTCTCTACTACTTATATGTTCTGCCAGGAAGAGAAAATTCTGCTAGTGTGGTATTTCAGTTTCTTCTCTCCTCCCTGTACTCACTCTGCCCCTGGGGGAGGCAAACAATTTATTTGGTTGTTCAAACTGGGGGAGAGTGACTCTCTGTCCAGAAACAGCCTTCCTGTGGAAAGCATTGGCTGTCATCTTTCACTCCATGATTTACATATGTAAATCCTGTAGGAGCTTCCCTTTTGGAAGCCAAATTCTCCACAATCCAGGTCAGATTGTGGTTCATATTAACAGCCTCACTTACCCATATTTGAAAGTCATGTGTCCCAACCTGGTTATGGCTTGGCCTCCATCCTTCCTGCTTATTTTTCAGCATTCTCAGGCAATGAAAGGTATCCTTTTATAGGAAGGAATGTTTAGCGATTCCAACAAGGCCACTTTTGACAACATATCTGCGACCCTTTTTTTGGCATCTCACACAATTGGTTAAGTTTTTAAATTAAATTTAAAATATAAATATAAATATGATGTATGCTTTCATATACTTCCAAAATGTAATAAATGCTCAATAAGTATCTGTGGAGATTATATATTTAAAATTATGTGGGAAAAATAATTACATGCTGTTAAACATATTTTAGAGAGATTTAGAGATACTCATTTATTGAACTCCTATTTGACTGATAATGTGCTCAGTATGACCTGACATCCTACACTTTCTACAAACTTCCCCCATTCTCATTTTGCCAAACCAGATTGCCTTTCTCTTAAAAGCTCCTTCTCTCTTGTCACTGAACCTAAACTCATACTCTTAGTGGTAGGCAAAATAAATAACAGACCCACAAAGATGTTCATGCCTTAATTCCCAGACCCTGTGAATATGTTACGTTACATATCAAAAGGGAATTAAGGTTGTAAATGGAATTAAGGTTGCTAATCAGTTGACTGGAATATAAAAAGATTATTCTGGATTATCCAAATGAGTTCAATGTGACCATAATGGTTCTTATGCATAAGAAAGGAAGGCAGGAGAGTCAGAGTCCAAGAAGGAGATACGGTAACAGGAAGCAGAGGTCAAAATGATGCAATTGCTAGATTTGAACACAGAAGGACCCCCTAGCCAAGTGATGGGGATGACTTCTAGAAGCTGTGAAAGCCAAGGAAACAGACTCCTTTCTAGAAGAGAATGCACATTAATGACATCTGAGTTTAGCTTAGTGGAATCCATTTCATACTTCTGAACTGCAAAACTGTAAGATAGTAAATTTGTGTTGTTTTAAGCCACCAGGTTTGTGGCAATTTGTTGGCACCGCAATAGGAAACAAATACATTCTGCAATGATCCAATGCATCTTCCCCTGAGTGGCCATTTATAAATACATAGACTCTGACCCAGCCTGGCCAGAGATAAATCAGGCTCCTGCACCTCTCCATTGGCCAGTCCTGTGATCACAGGCAGGTTATTTAATTTTTGCATGACTATTTCCTCACCTTTAATATGGGGATTATCATGACACCACCCTTATAGGGATGAGTTAATAGATGCAAAAGCTTTTAGAAAAGTGGGCACATAACAAACACTATAGGAGTATATGCTAATATTTTCATTATTATGCTTACCTCAACAAATCATTTTAGAAATCAGTTCAAATGCCAGTTCTTCTATTTCCTTTTTGAACAATAAGATCTTTCTTTCTTAAATTCAGAGGACTTTATCTTTACAATGTTTTATAGCATGTGTTATTTTAATTTTTATTTAATCGCTTTCATACATATTGAATCCTCTCTAAGATATAAGATCCTTTAAAAAATTATTGCTATGCATTTTATTTCTTTATTTATTGTAATCTTGTTATTCCTATACTGTCTAGGCTAGTGTTTTGCATATTGTAGGTGTTCAATAAACATATTTAAACTACCAATGGTGTTTTCCACTTGTGCTAATTTCAAGAAACAAATGAAATCACTCACTATTCAGTGAGCAACACCTCTACAGAAAGAAGAATTAATAAAAACCTGAAGAGTAGCATGAAGTCTATAGAAAATACTCTCTACAAGTATTCAGTGCAACTCAGATTCTTTTCTCACTTTTACTCTAGATGTTCAACTTTAATAATGTTAGATCAAGTATGATTTTATAAATTAATTATTAGTCCATAAATTCTGTCTCATATAGTCTGTTCTGAAGGTTATCGCTTTGATTAAGAGGCATGGTATACTGTGGGGGACTGAATTTTAGTACTGTGTAATGACCTGGTTGGAATTAACATTTCTGAACTTCTAGAGCCTCTCCAGTAAGACTGCAGTTGTTGCTATGAAATTGACTTCAAAAGAAGCTTCTGATGACAATGCCTAGCTGATTGTTTCAGAGATGAAATGAAAAAAGAGCAAACATAATTACCACAGAAATAAATGTATTAAGTTCCAAAATTAACATTCTCATTAGTGATTATGTACATTTTTTTGATACATCTACAGTTAATCTTAAAACTCTGATCATTGGTGTGGGGTTATACTTCCTGGCATGACCCAAGAAGTGAAACTCAATTATGGTCAAATGCCATTAACTTTGGTAGTATGTTTAAAAATTAACCTCAAAACGCCCCCCAATTTTTGTTAAAACTATAGAAGTAGAAATTAGGTATTGAGAAGGTAAGAAAAGTAAATCTTCTAAACTATGTAATCTCTTATTTACTGACTCTTATAAGAATATCATTTCACATGGTTGTGCTTTCTATCACTAATCTGAAGTTTCAGCATAATATTTTTATTTAATTACATGATTACAAAACAAGTCTTTACTTACATCCTATGCACTGTATGCCAAATTAATTCTCCTTTGAAAAGGCCAATTGCTGATAAGAGCAATGAATTCTATTGAATAGCTCACTGAATATTGAGAGGGCAATTAAGAAATTTTTATGTACACACAGCAATACACATGGCTCACATATCAAGATGTAGAAGAGAACCTTTGAAGATAGCACAATTTACAAATGGAGGAAATACATCTTCAGCTTGCAAACCTCAAAGCTCTATGTCAAATAATGAGATAAATCTTCATTTCCGATGGCACTAATCCTATGCTGAAAAATTAATTCTCATTTGAAAAGGCCAATTGCTGATAATTCCAGAGAAAAGAGGTCTATTATTTTTAGTGGATATGAATCCATCCTGTTAATGCAGAAACTGACTTTTTCAGATTCTTTTAGCCTTTGGTATGGGTGAATTTTTAAAATTTCTCTTTTGCTGTGTTAGAAATAAATATAATGATTTTTTTACATGCTGATTTTGAAGCATTTAAAGGAAAACAGTTGATAGCTAATAAGACGCATGAGACATCACTAAGAGTCTAGAATTCCCATTTTGGTACTGCGTTACCAAACACTTCCATTTCCACTGGAAGGTGTCATTAGAAGCACTTAAGCAAAGAAAGCTACTAGGAGCAAAAACGCTCCAGAGAATTTCTATAAAGACTTTGATGCACCCATTGTCCCATAGTTTAAAATGATGTATCACTCAAAGAGCAACCTCATTAACAGATCATTTAGATTATCATTTAGATTATCATGACTTATGATGAACTCAAGCCTCTGTAATATTTTCTTAACAACTTGCTTTATTACAGCAATATAACAGACATCTGCCTTAAAGAGAAGTCTTTCTATTCTATTAGATGCCACTGAAATTCAGTATGTGGGGCAGGAGGAAGAAGTAATAAAGTCTTACAGGGGAAAAAAAAGAACTTGTTACCTAAGGGCAATATCAGAAATGATGAGAAATGAGATAAGTCAGTATGACTAATTCAACTAGAGCTAAAGACGATGGCTCTGAATCTGATTTGCTCTCCTCCAAAAGAAAAATGTGCTCTTGATAATAACAACTAATGTGTTCTTAATGCTTTTCAGGAAAATGACTATGTGGAGTTCCAAACTGTGTCCCATATTCTGTGCCAGGTTTATCTATCTATCTATCTATCTATCATCTCTATCAATGATCTATCCATCCATCTATCTAAAATTTATTTTAGGTATTTTCGATAGGTAGTAAAGTAACTCTGTATTTTAGGTATTATCATCACCATGTTAAAGATATTCCCAGAATAATATAGTTAGTAAGTTGTTTAAGTGGGGTTTGGATGCAGGTATCTTTGGTTGCGAAGTCTGTAGTCTTTACCCCCTCGTCATATTGCCTTGCTTTTGTTTTCTTCTTCACTTCTTTTGTCTTCGTTTCTTATTAAGACAAAGGCAGGAATTGACTGTAGGTGAAGACTCTTCTTTGGCTAATCAATTTATTTTATCCCTAAGGAAGATTCCTATTCTTGTTTCTTGTCTTTCTTCTCTCTCTCTTCCTCTCTCTTTTTTCTCTCTCCCTCTCTCCATCCCCCTCCCTCATAAAATGACTAGACTTTACCTTTGTAATAGATTAAATCATGGCCCCTAAAAGAGATATGCCTAGGTACTAATCCCTGGGAGCTTATCCATAAAAAATGTATTTGCATATCTAATGAAATAGGATCTTCAGAGGAGTTTCTTACGTTGGATTATCCAAGTGGACCCTAGGTGAAATCACATGTGTCCCTTTAAAGAGAGGGAGATAGCTGTCTCACTCTGGGCTGCTCAGTCTAGAGGGACGCAGATACATGCAGAGAAGAGACAATGAGATCAGTGAGTCAGAGGCTGGAGTTAGGCATCCTAAACCAAGACATTCCTGGAATTACCAGAAGCTGGAAGGCAAGGAATGGACTGTCTCCTAAAGCCATTAGAAGAAACATGACCCTATGGGCACCTTGAATTCTAGCTTCTGGGCTTCATAACTGAAGAGATAATAAATACCTGTTGTTTTAAGCCAACAAATTTGTGGTAGTTTCTTATAGCAGTCACAGGAAACTAACACAACTCCCTTCTTTTAAATTCTGGAATTAGTAGCAGGGGAAATTGCATGTAAAAACACTGCATGTTCACCTCTAGCTCTGCGAAATAGGAAGTATAGATAATTCTAGGAAACACAGGAGCATTTTACCTCTGCACAAGCCTATAAAGCTCCTGAGGTTCATGTAGTCTTTTTCCACCCTCGATGTCTCCCAAAATAATCTTCTGATTGCTGAAATATAGCCTACATTGAATAGATATTCATTGAACAAATCAACCTGCTCTGCAGGGGCTCCAGCAGGACTGGAACATTTCAGGAAAGAATAAAAGAGAGGTAAGAATTAATTTTTGCCTTGTTTGTCAGTGGCATGCTAATCCCTGCTCTGACATGTATTTTAGGTCCATCAGCGTATCTTAACTAGGAAGGCTTTGTGACTAGCAGAAAAGAAAATGTAGGTGAGCCATGCAATGGTGGACGTAGATGGTTCTCAGGGTGCGGTGACAGTTATGATTTAGTCATTAAAGGTGAATTGATACAAACACCTGAACATCTCCTAAATTATATTGTTCCAGAAATCCTTAAATTGCAAGAGAAATGGCAATGATGGGGCAATACTAAATGACATTACATAGGGCTATGATTCCCTTCTCTATGCCATTTGGAAAGTTAGAAGAAACCATATTAGGCCTGAGAATAGACTGTGCTTCTCAGTGTGGATCCTTCACACCCAGAGTGCCAGCCATCTAGAATGCACCTGTTCTGCCATGCTGGAGATGTACAGTCAAAGTCTGTTCTTACTAGCTGGTACCTTGCAGGACTAGATGTCAAGTATTTTTAACAGCACTTTAATTCATGCATTTTTCTAGAATATATATGAACTTCTTTCCATTCCAAGCATTGTGGCTTCCCTCCTGTCCTTATCTGGATCCTCATCTCTCACTTGGATGCCTAAAATCGCCACTTCAGAAACCCCTCTTTCTGCAGAATTGTTGCCCTGTAATTTATTCTCAACACATGCTTTCTTGAAACCTTATCCAAATATATGACTCCTCTACTAAATGCATAAGTACATAAAGAAAACAAACATACTGACTTTGTGTCATTCCACAGGATTAAATATAGATCCCATATTCTACACACACATTTATTATACTTATATATCTATATTATTATATATCTGTATGAAATACACATATGTTCTACATATTAAAAGGCCCTCACAATTTGAACCACATTACTATGGACTCAATGTTTGTGTCCCACTTCCAAATTCGTATGCTGAAACCTAGTGCCACTACACTCTAGCCAGGGTGACAAAGCCAGACTCTATCTCAAAACAAAAACAACAACAACAACAAAAAAACAAGTCTGCCACCTAAAGGGACATGTAAGGACTAGGGAGCATTCTTTGATTGTTTTAGAGATATTTGAACCAACAGAGAGAAATAGCTTGAAGGGATTGAAAGAAAAGAGCTTAGTTTCTTAATAATGGGAGAAGAAAGAGGATCTAGAACATAGCTAGAATTTCTTTTAGCTAGGAGAACCACCTCTCTAACTGTAACAGAAGGAAAGGAAGACATGAATGGTGGAAATACATCTTGGAGCCATGTTATGTGTAAAGTACGCTTCACAGGAAATGCTTCATTAACTTTCATGTGTCAAATTATGCTTCATGAGAAATACAGTAAGCAGCTGTTATCGTCATATATATATTTGTCAGCAGCACTCAACATCACTCAGTCCTCCCTTGAAATGGCCACTGTGTCCTTATTTCTGTTTATTCTTCTTTTCTCTCCATCCACTCATTCTGAATGTATTTTGCTGTCTCTTATTCCCTCATCAGATGTTTAAAGATAAAAATTCCCAGCACTTATTTCAAGATACGCATCCCTTCTTGCTCAATATAATCTCACTACTTAATTTTTTCCAATTCTATGGCTTCATTGGTCATGCCACAAATACTAAATGTCCATCTCCTGGACAGATCTTGCTTTTGAGTTCCAAAAATGTCTATTCAAATGTGTACTGAGATGTCTTTCTGGCAACTCAAAACCACATGCCATTGTATCTGAAAAGCTGGCCCCCTCAGGACTCTCACACAGGAAACTGCACCATAATTTACTTCATTGTTCAAGCCAATAAAATAGAAGTCTTACATGATTTCTCATTCTGCCACCAAGAATGGCCAGCCACTCTGATTTACATGGAACTGAGGCATCTCTTGGGAGGCAGAACTTTTAAAGCTAAAATTAATACAATTAATCATCTTCCAATCTGGCACATGGTCCTGTGCATTCTACTTCCTAAATATCTCTATTTGTTCAATTATTTCCATTCTTATGATCTCTGCTACTGTCTCTTATACAGGGATCCATACATTCACTCTTACCCCTCCATTTGTCACTATTTGTCACCCTCCAAATGCTTTCTGTATACCATGACCACAGACATTAATGAAAAATAGAATTTATTATATCAACCCCTTCCATCCTTCTCATTGTCTGTAAGATAAGACCCAGCAATATCTGGGCTCTGCGTGTCTCCTCAGACTCATTATTTCCTCTGTGCTACTAACCTTTCCATTTCTCAAATGTGCCATGAAACAGGACTGGAATTACTCCTCCCTACTCCTTCTTCCTATTAACTCCTCATCTTCTGGGTCTCAGAATCAATGTTGTTTCCCAAAGACGTTTTGCTTTCTTTCTCTCCCTAGACAAGATCAGACACGTCTTTTTCCCCCTGCCAATATCAAACTGCACTGCTCCTGCACAGAATTCATTATTTGTTCAATGTCCATCTTCCCAGCCACACTGGAAATTCCATGAAGCAACTATTTTTGTTTTATTCTCTTATCACTATATACAATACCTGAATCAATACCTAGAAGCAAAAAACTTTTGTGGAATGAATATTTTATTATAGAATATTTCCTTATGTGATATCATATCCTATTATAAATTCAGATAGCTTAACTAAAATTATAACTATATTAAGGAAAGAAATAAGGCCATGACCCCTCATAAAATTTAAGCAAGTTTTACTGTATCCCATTTGTATGGTTTGGATATGTGTCCCCACCCAAATCTCCAATTGTATTCCCCAATGTTGGAGTAGGGACCTGGTGGGAGGTAATTGGATGGGGCAGATTTCCCCCCTTTCTGTTCTTATGAGAATGAATGAGTTCTCACAAGATCTGGTTGTTTAAAAGTGTTTAGCAACTCCGTCTTTGCTCTCTTCCTCCTCCTCTGGCCATGTAAGATGTGCCTGCTTCTCTTGCATCTTCTGCTATGATTGTAAATTTCCTGAGGCCTCCACAGCCAGGTTTCCTGTACAGCCTGTATAACTGTGAGTCAATTAAAACTCTTTTATTTATAAATTATGCAGTCTTGGGTTGTTCTTTACAGCAATGTGAGAATGAACTAATACAGTACTGAATCTAAGATGTCATCAATGGTAACATGTATCATTATTTTAAGTATAACTAAGAAAGAAAAATAATGTTGAAAAATAAGTCATGAAACACCTTGACTAAAAGACATGTCTAGTTTTCAGATATCAAAAAGCAAAAAACTGGGAAAGGCCACAAGCTCCACAACAAATCTCAAGTTTGCTCCCTTCTCTCTACTGGGCAGTCCCTTCTTGGTCCACATCTCATTCCTGGGCCATTGCAACTTCCTTGTGTTCTCCTAACTAATATCTTCTCTTGTATACTTGAACACCCAGCTTCTTCACATTTCAACCCTAGTGATCATTTCAAAATACAAACCTGATCATTCCAAAATGCAAAGCCTGATCTCTGCATAACCTTATACTGGTTATTTATTCTATGACACATCACACATATATTTCCCCTTGTTTTCTGTCCTCCTGACATGGTTCCTAAAATATGCCACCTTCTTTTCTTTATCTGGAATATTCTGTGACTTGCTGTCCTCAAACTTTCCAATTAAGTCTCACATTTCAATGGTAGTGAAAATAAACTTGATTTTGACATATGAAATTGCGTTAGGAATATTTCTGTATAGAGGAAAATGCTATCATCTTTGGGAACTTTTTGTTCAACCAATTTCCAACTTTCGAATGCCTGGCTGTGACTTCTGTAGAATCAGGGAAATCACTATTTCTCTGTCCTTGAATACAGTTCCCGCATCATTCTTATGAAGATATATATATTTGCCCATCACTGAATTCATGTGTCTCTTCATCCACTCAGTGTTTATTGAGCCAATTTTATATGCCAAGTACTTTCCTTGCTTCTCTGTATGCAAAGATAAATCATTCTAGGATTAAAATATGGCAGAAAAAATAAAATCATTAACAAGTAAATTTTAAAAGCTAAATGCTAATAAAAAAGTGGTAGACACACATGCAAATATTGAATGCCATTTTATATCACTCTTCATTTTCCAGAAAACGGCATTAAGGCTTAAGATAATAAGGTAATTTCATGGAGATTTCATAGCTAATGAGTGAAAAGAGTGGGGCTTGAATTCTGGTTTCTCATATTTCATAACTAGTAAATCCCTTTACCAAGTGTCGTCAAACACGTCATTCATTTTACGTATGAAATCTCCTTTAATCATTATAACCGTGTGTCTTCATCAGCTTGAGCTGCTGTAATAAAATAACATAGACTGGCTATCTTATAAACAACAGAAATTTGTTTCTCACATCTCAGGAGGCTAGAAATCCCAAATCTGTGCCAGTATGGTCAGGTTCCAGTGAGAGCCCTATTTTGTGTTGCAGACTGCTGACTTCTCCTTATATCCTCACATGGGAAAGAGAAAGAGAACTCTCCAGAGTTCCTTTTATAAGGACACCAGTCCCATTCATAAGCACTCCACCCTCAAGACCTAATTACCTCCTATAGACCCCACCTTCTAGTACTGTCACATTGAAGGTTTGGTTTCAACATACACATTTTGATGGGAAACCACCATTCAGTCCATAACACCATGAAAAGTAACAATTTTTATTTCTGTTATACTGATGAGGAAACCAAGACTCAGATAGGCTCAGTAACTGGCCAAGCCACACAGTTAGTAAATAGCAGAGCCAGAATTCAAGCTCAAGTTTGTCCAACCAGGAAACCTCTGCAATGTCTACAGTCATGAGCTTCCTCTCTATTCCAGTTCCCATATATCTGTGAAATGATTAAATTATTTGTACATTACTAGCATGTATTGAGCATTTTATATGTCCCAGGAGTTCCTTAAAGGTGCATCCATGAATTAAGTTATTTAATTCCCCAAGAAACAATATGCAGGTTCTGAGGTACTATCCTAAGGTACTGAGGTATTATCCTGATAGCACACTGAGAATGCTATCTGGTCTCTCAAAGATGAAGAATTAAAGAACTAACGTCTCACTATTCCTCAGCAGGAGTCGATCTAAAAAGAATAATCCACCAGCTAGAGCATATGCCATTTTAGGTTAAATATACAATCTACTACAAGTTCCAGACCCAGCGTGGTCAATATTGCTTTTCTTCTTTTACATCTGTTCTGTTTTGCAAAATATATGTTATGGTTAAAGAGTAAGTCTAGTGAGCTGCCCTGAAATCAGAGCCATCTGTTTAAAGTTCTGTGGTGACTACTTCTTCCTTCCCCACCCTCATCCCCAACCACATGTTGAGATTCCTGGCAATATGCCCCTTCACCAGAAAGATAGAGAGCCAGTGAAGACCAAATGATGTTTCCCTTTCCTTCAGCTTCAGGGGCTTAAAGTCCCAGATGAGGGGCAGGGAGTATACTCCATGACAGAAATAAACAAACAGGTGGCCCAAGCAATGACCAACCAGGTCTCTGGAAACTTCTCAAGAACTCATCAGCTTGCAGCCTAATCTGGCAACAGTGGTACACATGGCTACATATAATATAATATGGATAGTACTACTATAGACAGGTGGGCCAACATGATCTGAAAGCACCAGTTAAGAACTCACACAGAAGTATAAGATACAAGGTAAAACTTATTGTTCAAAGGCATACAAGTACTTTACAACTTTGAAATGCCTCAAAAAATATAATGGTTTTGGGAGGACACTAGGGGAAGGATAGTAGAGGGGGGATTGGTGAGGGCTAACATTAGGAGAAATACCTAATGTAGATGACAGGGGGATGGAGGCAGCAAACCACCATGGCATGTGTATACCTATGTAACAATCCTGTATGATCTGCACATGTATCCCAGAATTTAAAATATAATAAAAAATAAATAATAAAAATTATGATGGTTTTGAGACAGTGCTATTCATAAAGAACTTATTTTAAAGACTATATGTGCATTCTCAAAAGGTTATTGCTGAACACATAATTTGCTTCCCACAATTTAAAAAATAAAAAACACTTTTGAGACCCTTTCTAACAAACCATTAAGGTTGAGCATGCAACATTGTTTAGAAGAACAACTGTGTGTTGTACATGATACTTCAGAAAAGCAGAGACTACTAAACACATCATTAGTAGGTGATATCACGAGTGTCTTCAAACTCAGACATAACTGGCACCAAATTTGCAGGAAAATGAGTTACCTTCCTAATGGCCCTCAATTACAGGTAGAGTGTGACTTTGCTTGTATTCCAGTAATGAAAGCATTTACTCTCATTCCTCATCTGATTTAAGGGCAACATAAGCTGAATGCAAGATGCCTTATAAAATTAGAAAAGCAATTGAACAAACATTAACACTGTGCCCCAGGATGACAAGAAGGAAATTTCATCACACACAAAAAAACATCAGTGTATCCAAAAATTTCTTTGGATTTCAAATTTGTAATCCCAGGTAAGAAATATGGGAAAGAAATTGAAAACTCAGTTATTTGGCCAAGCTAAGTCAAATGCATGTTTATAAATCTAATTTCTATTTCTTAGAGATACTGAGACACAGATACTATATGGGCTAATCATAAAGAAGACGACAAAACTTTTTTAATAAAAAAAAACATTAGCTACAAAAATTAGAACATAGAGACCAGAGAAATATAAATGGAAAACAAGGTATAATAGATATCACAACAACGAAAAGAAAAAAAAAGCTTATTAAATAATTTAGTGCTATACCTTACAAAAAACTGCAAAACAAATTCCAAATCAAAATGTTATTTAAAAACAATAAATAACCCCTGTAGTTCAAAACAAAACTAAATATGAACTTTTTAGAGGATAAGTACTTTTCTGCATCAGAGAAGAAATGACAACAAAGGTAGTGACAGATTCCACTACAGGAAAATTACAACTTCCTTGTACAATGAAAATTTTATCTGAAGCAAAGAGTAAATTAACATTTAATATGACAAACTCTTAATATCTGAATTGTATACAAAGTGCACAGAAATTGATAAAGACAAGTTCTGGTGATGGCTAGAAGATTGCTAGAAATGTGAATGATGTGTGGAAAAGCTTGATTGGGAGCATAATGAAAAAGAAGAGAAAAGAAAAGTCAGGTTTAGAGTAACAGCATTGTTGATAAGAATTGCTAGGGCCCCCCCAGATGGTTCTAATAAGCCTCATCTCCTGATATTCATATCCTTTTGGGAGGGATCTCACATTGACTTGGGTAGCCAATGTTATTGAAGAAATGTTGTTTGACTTCTGAGGAGAGGTTAGGAAAGATTTTGCAACTTCTGCCATGTACTTTCTTGGATCACTTGCTCTGGGGGAAAGGCAGCTGCCATATTGTGAGGGAACTCAAGCAGCTCTATGGAGAGGTCAACATGAAAATAACTGAAGCCTCCTGAGAACTGAAGCCTGCATCTACTTGATTATTGTACAAAGGAAGAAATTGAGGCACAGAGGTTAAGAGCCTTGCCCAAGTTTATACAGGAAGGAAGTGCCAGATCTAAGATCAGGTTCCCAGAGTCTGAGTTCTTAACCTCTACATGATACTTCCTTCTCCATGGTAGAAATAGAATGGCAGAGTGTTTAAAACTGTATGAAACTGAACAACAAAAAAGGAAATGCTAAAATTCAGAAACTGTTTGGATGTGAAGGGTGCACTGAAATGGCTTTAGTTTTTCAAATATGGATAACAAGGAGAACAGTGGAGTTATTAAGATAAAGATCAGACATAGTTTGGAAAGTGTTATGTGCACATAAATGTATTCATGTGTGATCATTCATGTCTGTTTAGAGAGCAAAATAATACACAGGGAATGTAGTGAGGAAGCTGGTTTGGAATGACCAGATTTGAGTTTTCCCAGGCAAGAAGAATTTCAGAGGGGCTTCATTTCACTAGCATATAGTTAAAAGATGGCTTCTGTCAAATGATAATGTGTATACTACTTTCCCTGTGGAGATTAATAAAATGTTGGAAATTTCCTCACTCCACATAATCTCTTTCTTGTCCCTGTCTTATTCTTATCAGTCACTCTAGGCATGGATCTAATCTTAAAAAAAATCTGACTCTTTAAAAACATATACTAATTAAGTAAAATTCAATCAAATTAGTTTATTTAAAACATGAATACAATAAAAAATAATTCTATTCATTTCACAATAAGTAGAATATAAACTACTATTCAGAATGCAAACGCTATATTTCATTAGCGTGTAAGAGAGAATATTCTAGTTTGAGAAGTGTTTTTTTTCTTCCAACTTTTCTTTCGTGGCTAACAACCATCAAGAGAAATGTTTTAGTTTTTCTTCTTCCAAATATATGTGACTTTATTTTATTTTAATATATAAGTCATTTTAATAAATAAATTTCTCTCTATGGGGAGGTAAGAAAGGGCACGTGCAGCAGGTGTTATTTTTGAAGAGTTCTGTACATATTCACAGCTGCTTAGTTGTTATGCACTGCTGCATGTAATGCCAAGAAAATTCAACACAAATCCTGAGACAAAAATCCCTAAGAAACCAGCAGAAATGAAATTGGACAAATCCTAATACATAATGTATATACTTCAATATCCTATTGCACGTGGTTATAAATTTGAATATGGCATACAGCTCATCTTTGTATTTTACTAAAATAAAACTAAAACCCACAAACTCTCTGGAGAGATTAAATTGATCATACATAAAAATGCCCAGGGAATGTTGAATTCCTTTTATGATAGAGGAACTAGACAGTGACCAGAGCAATGCAATTAACCAGACTGTTGGTCATGAGCTGATACTATTGTTCCACCAGCCCCACTTGATTTGCTACCAAGCTCATCACATACCCTCATTTGTTAGAGCCACTCTATGTTTGTTCCATTTCACTTGCATAGAAAAGAAAAATTTAGATCCTGAAAATCAACATGTTGTTGAATCCTAATTTTATCTGATTTAATTTGCAGATCTCACTTGCAGCTGTTTACATTTTCCATATTGTGTTAATAGTCAAATTTTATTTCTAAATATCACCTAATTTTTGCTGTGCAGGAAACAGGTTGTTTAACAAGCTATACCTACTTTGGGGTCCTTCAGTTTTTTTATTCTATTTGACTATGTGCTGTTTTCATCAAATATCTCTTCATCTGGACACCAAACATATTAATTTTTATTATAGCAACCAACAAGTATCATGATCCAAAGCACTAAAGTTGATTCTTCAAAATTATTTTGAAAATATCTCTTTTTAATGCAGAAAATAAATTTCCTTGTTTCTTATTTTAAATATTAAATATATTCATTTACAATATATATTTGATTTTCACTTGATATGTTCTTGCATCCTTTGAATAATTTTCATTTAGAAGAAGACACATTTCCAAACGTTTAATAAAGCCTCGTATAATTATACTTCATGCAAGAAATAAATAATTAGCTATGGAACCTGATCAGAAAATCTCATGAGCAGTAATGATTGAGGGCCCCTGAAGGATTCTATGCTTCCATATCCTTCCACTTCCCCAAATATACAATTAATTCAAAGCTGGACAGACAATAGGACAAGGTTTCAGCTATTAAACTCCAAATCCCTCAAAATTTAAAAACAAAAAAACAGATCAACAAAGCAAATAGCATGCCTTAACAATTAAAACGAACTTAATACATGGCTACACAACCCAGCCATTCCATTTCTAGCTATCTTCCCAAAAGAAATGAAAACATATATTCACACCAAGACATGTACAGAAATGTTCACAGCAACTTTTTACACAATAGCCAAGAAGTGGAAACAGCCCAAATGTCCGTCAATGAGTGAATGGATAAATAAAATGTGGCATAGCCATACAACAGATCATTACTCAACAGTTTTAAAAAAAGGGCAAAGATATATGCTACATCAGTGAACATCAATAACATTATGCGTGGTGAAAGAAGCCAGATACAAAAGACCACATACAAAGATATCATCTTTTATTTTGTTTCACTTTACTGTGCTTTGCAGATACCACATTCCTTACAAACTAAAGATTTTTGGCAACCCTGCATGGAGTAAGTCTATGGAGTCAATGAGAGTTATTCTGAACAGCATGCGCGTATTTAAAGTCTCAGTGTCACATTTTGGTAATTATCACAATATTTACAACTTTTTCACTATTATTACATCTGTTTTGATGATCTGCGATCAGTGATCTTTGATGTGGCTACCATAATTTTTTGAGGCACCATAAACCATACTCAGATAAGATGTTGAACTTAAATGTGTGTGTGTGTTTGAATGCTCCACGGACCAGACATTCTCCATTTCTCTTCTTCTCCCCCAGCTTCCATATACCCCGAGAAACAACAATATTGAAATTAGACCAATTAATAATCCTACAATGACCTGTGAGTGTTTAAGGGCAAACAAAGAGTCACCTGTATTTTCCTTTAAATCAAAAGCTAGAAATGATTAAGGTTAGTAAGGAATGCATACTGAAAGCCAAGACAGGCCAAAGCGAGGACTCCTGCCAAACAGGTTGCCGAATTGTGAATACAAAGGAAGAATTCTTGGAGAAAATTAAAAGTGCTACTCCAGCAAATATGCCAATGATAAGAAACTGAAACAACTTTATTGCTGATGTAAAAAAAGTTTTAGGGATCTGGGTAAAAGTTCAAACTAGCCACAATATTCCCTTAAGCCAAAGTCTGATCCAGAGTAAGGCCCTGACTTTCTTCACTTCTATAGAGGCTAAACGAAATAAGGAAGCTACAGAAGAAAAGTTTGAAGCTAGCAGAGGTGGATTAAGTAAAGAAGTCATCTCCCTGATACAAGAAGCAGCAAGTGCTGATGAAGAAGTTGTAGCACGTTATCCAGAAGATCTAGCTAAGAGAACGGATGGAGTAGGCTGCATTACATAATAGATTTTCAAGGTAGACAAATGGTCTTTTATTGGAAGAGGATGTTAACTAGGACTTTCACAGCTGTGGAGAAGTCAATATCTGGCTTCAAAGCTTCAAAGGACAGGTCGACTCCTTTGTTAGAGGCTAATGCAGCTGGTGACTTTAAGTTGAAGCCAATATTCATTTACCATTACAAAAATCCTAGTGCCCCTGAGAATTATGGTAAATTTATTCTGCTTCTCCTCTTCCCCTATAGGTGCAACAACAAAGCCTGAATACCAGCACATCTGTTTACAATGTGATTTACTGAATATATTAAGCCTGCTGTTGAGAACTACTGTCCAGGAAAAAAAAAAGATTTCTTTCAAAATATTATTGCTCATTGAAAATACACCTGGTCATCCAAGAATTCTGATGAAAATATATAAGGAGATTAATGTTGTTTTCATGCTACTAACACAGCATCCGTTCCATAGCTCATGGATCAATGAGTAATTTTGATTTTCTCATATAATTATTTAAGAAATACATGAACAGACATTTCTCAAAAAAGACATTCATGTGGCCAAGAAACATGAAAAAAGGTCAACATCACTGATCATTAGAGAAATGTAAAACAAAACCACAGTGAAATACCATCTAACACCAGTCAGAATGGTGATTATTAAAAAGTCAAAAACCAGCAGTCACTGACAAGGTTGTAGAGAGAAAGGAAGGCTTTTGCACTATTGGTGGGAATGTATATTAATTCAGCCATTGTGGAAGGCAGTGTGATGAATCCTCAAAGATCTACAGGCAGAAATATCATTTGACTCAGCAATCTTGTTAAAGGGTATATACCCAAAGAAGTATAAATCATCCTATTATAAAAATACATGCACACATACATTAATTGCAGCACTATTCACAATAGCAAAGACATAAAGTCAACCCAAATGTCCATCAGTGATAGACTGAATAAAGAAAATGTGGTACATATACACCATGGAATACTATGCAGCCATAAAAATGAATGAGATCATGTCCTTTGCAGGGATGGACCTGGAAGATGTTATCCTCAGCAAACTAATGCAGGAACTGAAAATCAAACAACACACGTTCTCACTTATGTGTGGAAGCTGAGTGGTGAGAACACATGGACACTTCAGAGGGAACAAAACACACTGGGGCCTGTCAGAGAGGTGGGGAAAGGGAGAGCATCAGGAAAAATAGCTAATGGATTCTGGGTTTAATACATAGGTGATGGGATGATCTGTGCAGCAAACCACCATGACACACGTTTACCTATGTAGCAAATACGCACATCCTGCACATATACCCTGGAACTTAAAAGTCTAAGGAAACAAAAGAAGAAAGAAGAAATACATTTCATAATGTTATAGCTGCCCTGAAAAGTGAGTCCTCTGGTGGATCTGGGCAAAGTAAATTGAAAATCTTCTGGAAAGGATTCACCATTCTAGATGCCATTAAGAACATTCATAATTCATGGGAGAAGGTCAAAATAACGTTAACTGGAACTTGGAAGATGTTGATTCCAACCCTTGTGAATGACTTTGAAGGGTTCAATAATTCAGTGGAGGAAGGAACTGCAAATGTGGTAGAAATGACAAGAGAACTAGAACTAGAAGTGGAGCCTGAATATGTGACCTAACTGATCAATCTCATGATAAAACTACAACAGATGGGAAGTTTCTTCTTCTGGATGAGGAAGAAAGGTGGCTTGTTGAGATGGAATCTACTTCTGGTGAAGATGCTATGAACACTGTTGAGGTAACAACAAAGGATGTTGAGTATTATATAAACGTTGATAAAGCAACAGAAAGGTTTTGAGAGTGGACACCAATTTTGAAAGTTCTATTATGAGTAAAATGCTATCAAACAGCATTGCGTGCAACAGAAAAATCTTTTGTGAAAGAAAGCATCAGTTGGTGCAACAAACTTTACTATGGTTTTAAGAAATTGCCACAGCCTTAGCTGGGCACAGTGGCTCACACCTATAATCCCAGCACTTTGGGAGGCCAAGGTAGGCAGGTCACTTGAGGTCAGGAGTTCAAGACCAGCCTGGCTAACATGGTGAAACTCTATCTCTATCAAAAAATACAAAAATTAGCGGGGTATGGTGGTACACACCTGTAGTCCCAGTTTCTTGGGGGGCTGAAGTGGGAGAATCACTTGAACCTGGGAGGCAGAGTTGAAGTGAGCCAAGATTGCACCACTGCACTTCAGCCTGGGTGACAGAGCAAGACACTGTCTCAAAAAAGTAAAAAATAAAAATAAATTGCCACAGCCACACAACCTTCAGCAACCATCCCTGATAGCAGACATCCACATTGAGATCAGAACCTCCGGTAGCAAAAAGATTATGACTTGCTAAAGGCTCAGATGATCATTAGCATTTTTTGGCAATGAAGTATTTTAAAAATTAATGTATGTACATTGTTTCTTTAGACATAAAACTATTGCATTTTTAATATATAACAATATAGTTTAAACATAACTTTTTAATGTATTAGGAAACCAAAAACTTCTTGTGACTATCTTTATTGCAGTCATCTGAAAGTGAACATGCAATATGTTCAGTTCAATAGGTATGTTGTTTTGTATGATTCCAGTTGTGCAGCCATAAAAATGAATGAGATCATGTCCTTTGCAGGGATGGAGCTGGAAGGTGTTATCCTTGGCGAATTAACGCAGGAATAGAAAACCAAACACCTCGTGTTCTCACTTATATGTGGGAGCCTAATGATGAGAACACATGTGTGTGTAAAGGATCTGTGTATTTATTGATTTATCACTTAGAAAATTTTTTTAACTCTTACGTATTTAGGGGGTACAAGATTTCTTATGTGCATATATTCCATAGTGGTGAATCCTGAGCTTTTAGTAAACCCATTACCTAGATAGTAAACATTGTTTCTAATAAGTAATTTTTCAACCCTCATGCCCCTCCCATCCTCCTTTTGAAGTTTCCATTGTCTATTATTCCACTCTATGTCCATCTGTACCCATTGTTCAGCTCCCACTTATAAATGAGAACGTATGGTATTTGACTTTCTGGGTTATTTCACTTAGGATAAAGGCCTCCAGGTCTCTCCATGTTGCTTGCAAAATACATGATTCCATTCTTTTTTATGCCTGAGTAGTATTTCATGTTGTACAGAAATTATATATATATGTATATATTTCTTTATATATAATGAAAATATATATAAATGCATAAATATGTACATATATGCATAAATTTATATAAATATACACATAAATATGTATGTGGTGTATATACACATTTTCTCCCATTGTTGGAGACTTAGGTGATTGTGATGAACACAGTCTTTGTGATTGTGAATAGTGCTGCAGTAAACATAAGAGTGCAAGTATGTCTTCTTTTATTTATATAAAATATCCAAAGAAGGGCACATATGTAGAGACAGAAAGTAGATGAGTGGTTGCACACTCGTGGAGAATGTGAATGGGAGACTATATGTACATGAGGTTTCTTTTGAAGCTGATGAAAATGTTCCATTGTTAGTGTGTGGTAAAAGCTAGATAAATTACACACTTAAAACATGTGAGTTTTTAGGGTATATACATTTTATTGCAGTAAAGCTATTAAAAACAAATGGCCTACATGCTCATAAAGCCAACCTTACTATGTTTATTGAAAACCTATAATCTATAGATAACACATGACTCAGATTACAGAGGGAATAGGTCTTAAACATAGAAACTATGATTGAAATGTATCCTGATCTCTAAATGTCTGACGTCAGCTCCTTTAATTGAGATGTTTCATAGAAGAAATGTACAGAAAGCTAAGAGGGGTGGAAAGATGGAGATACAAAAGAAGAGGCCAGGGTCAGGGGGCCCAAGTGTACCTAAATCACAAGAATGAGCCTGGTGATTCACTCTACAATCCTTTGCCTTTAGAGACCCTCTTGGAAAGGAATTAGAAAGCATCTTCAGAAGGGAAGGTGACAAAGACAGTGTAAAACAATGTAGGTTTTTTAGTGATTCTTTTTTAACTATTGTGTTTAGCATTTGGAAAACATTAGAAAAAAGTTTTAGCTATATATCATTATTTTATATATTGTATTTGCTGATACAAAGACTTGAAACGTTGGGTGACTGGTGATCAGTATATGCTAAATAAATATTTGTTTAATAGAAGAATGAGAGAACAATTATGCTATCCATAAATTGCAAGGTTAAATATGGATGAGATATATAATTCAAGGGCAATGGGGCATAAGCTGTGAGAGAAAACTGTGGAAGAAAAGCAGATTTGGGATAGGCTTACAAGATAATGAGGCCAGTCTTTGACATAATGAACTGAAGCAGACCTCATCCCATTGACTTGGAACCATCTGGAATACATCTCAATATATGGTTCTGGATTGAGAATATAAATTAGGAAGTTTTCAGCCTAGTTTAAGTCATGGAAATCTGTGACTTATACATCAATAATAAATCATTTTCTTTTAATTGATATGTGAAACATTCCCACATAATTAATTTTGGCCGTTATTCTGTAATATTTAGCTCTGATGGTAAATCTGAGTAAGTCTATTAAAATCTTCAGACATTACACATTTTCTTTGAGAACAACAGTGACTGTAAACAAAGCTGCCTTTGTTGGCTCATAAAGAACATTTGCTGTTCCCACAAATTACTTTCGATCATGCAAAAGTCCCTCTGTGACAGAGACTTGTCCTGTGGTTATTAACTTCCCTTTCTAATTTCACTTTGTTCCCTTTCTATACTCCTTTTGAGACATCCAGAATCTGAAAAACGTGACTCAATCTGCAGATTAGTTGGTGGCAAGAAAGAAAAATAGTTTATTTTCCCTCTTATTAAACGTTATTCTTGTTCTATATAAATTCACTTGATCTTGCTATGTGGCATTACAATGTTAGTTTTACTGGTAGGGCTATTAAAATACTACCAAATGGGGGATATATATATTATAGGGAACAGAACTTTGATTTGGGGTCAAAAGAACTTTTACTTAAATAACAGCTTTTCCATTTACCAACTTTATGATCTTGGGTAAATTAAAAGATTTTTCTGAGATTCAGTTTCTTGATCCATAAAAGTTGAGTAAATTTATGTTCCTAGTAGGTTTTTGATGATAATTACATGGCATTATATATATCTCCAATATCCAAATAGACTGGTTGGTGACTTTATCATTAGTTGATGATGGACAGAATATACACATTTATTTTAATTATACTATACATTTTTATATCTAATAAAATATATCAGTGGAGACATTATTCAAATATACTTCCCATAAAATTCAATGTAGCTAAGTTTTTGGAGCATTTTGAAATATATTATTTCCTACCATGTTCTGTGTGTATTCTTCCCTAGTTTTCCCTTCTTTTGATCTTAGATTCTTTTAGAAATTACCTGTTTGCTTACTTGAAACTATTCTTTCCTAAAGTAAGAAAGAACTTAAATTTTCAAAGAAAAAAATGTACACATAAGGTAAATAGATATGGTTCATACCCCTATATTATTATTTAAAATACACAAATTTGTTGTTAGGGATGACACCAAGCCTTCTGAACTCTCATGAGGTCTTGTAGAAGGATTGCCTCCTCTGCTATGAACAATGTTGCTTGGGATCAAATACTTAACCCTTTGGCACCATCTCTAGAGCAAAGTAATCATATTAGAAATTAGATCTCCAGCAGTTAATGAGTTGTTGCCCTTTTTTGAGGATTTTAGATTTGGGGCTTTCATTTCTATGATACAAAACAAATAATTAAAAGCAAAGTCTGCATTGTCAGGATGACCACTTGAGTACGGCCTCTGATTTCAATGTTTGGGATCATCTTGGTGGTGTTACTTCACTTTCTGGGGGCTAATGAGGAATGAAAAAAAAACCAGACACATATAAAGGAAGCGTCCACAGCAAGGAGGGCCTAATGCTGCCATGGCTCACTAGACCAATGAGGGTTCTGCAGAAGTTTAAGAGAAAACTACTGAGAGAATTAAGTTAATACATGATCTCGGGGTCATCGTGTCAAACTTGTGCTTACTCTTAGCAGTTAGTGCTGTAGTATTCTGTCACATTCATACCAGTTATTTCAGATTTCTCTGGCTTTTAAAATGTGTTTATATTTCATTTGTGCTATAGATGGAATGTTTGTGTTCCTCCAAATTTTGTTGTTGTTAAAACCTAATCTCAAATGTGATGCCATTAGGATGTGGGTGTCTATCGGAGGTAATTAGGTCACGGAACAAGTACCGTCATACAGGAAGTCCCAGAGAGCTCTCTCTCCTTCCTCCATGTGAGGACACAACAAAAAGTTGGTTGCCTATGGATCAGGATGCAGGCCCTCAGCAGACCCTGAATCTTCTAGCACCTCAATATTGGACACACCAGAGCTGTGAGAAATACATTTCCGTCTATGCTGTTCTGTTATTACAACCCTAGCAGCCAAGGACATTTATAAGTAAGTTTTAGGCTTTTTGGTTGCTTAAGATCTGTAAACATAAAGTGTTTTATGTTTTCTCTATATACAAATTTAAATAGAATTTTAATGAGTATAATTTTATATTTTATATTCTAGAGAAAGTTTTCCTTTAAAAGGAGGTCTGTGCTTCATTGAAGTTTGAGAAATATTGAATAATATCTTGATGTATTAATCAATTCTGTTTTTCATTTCCAGCATTTCATTATCCCTGGATGTTTCCCTGCTTTCAACAGTCACCAAGGAAGAGAGAACATAGAAGAAAGAGAGAACAAAAGAATTGATCTTTGGCTTTGAGTTTCAAATAGCATAGGCTCTGATGCAGACAAAAGATTAAGCAGAAAATACTATTAGGGAAATGTTGATCTGCACTTTACCCTTATTCTCAGACAAGGTCAAGATTCCACAGGACTAAGTTCAAAGGTAGGAAGTAAGGGAGACAATAGGAATCCCAAACAGATTTAGAGTCAGGTATAGGAAGAATGTGGCAACCATCTCCAAGTAAATCCAGGAAGTAGTCAGTCCTTTGTGGTCCTTCTCATCTAGCACAGGTAGGAACAGAAAAAAGTCTCCTGCCTGAGGTTGCAGGCAGGCTGGACTCCCTCAGTCTCTCAGATTCCCAAACTCAGTGTGGCACTAGAAAAATTCAATGATGTCCCAAAGAGGCTCTGAGGATATGTTTATTACAATCCATTATGGGATCAGGAGTAGCAGAATGCTTCCTTTGTACCCTGAATTGCAGTGGGGGTTGGGGCGGCTCAGAATATGCGGACCTGAAGAGGTTTTGCAGGCAGGGATGAGCAAGACAGGGTGGAGACAGTGTGGAGAGATGATGGAGACCCAGACATGATCCATGTCATGCCCACCCACATCCATATAGTCCTGCTAGGTCCTGGCACTGCATAAGCTGCATGGAGAAGGGAAACAAGGAAACTATTAATCCAGTGGAATCAAGTTTCTGATACCTAGTGGAATGATAGATCAAAACAGAAATGAAGTTTACTTGCATACAAATAGCATCACAACAAACAACAACAAATCTATCCTTTCTCTCTCTCTCTATTTCTGTATATCTGTATCTATCTATCTATTCATCTATCTGTCATCTGTCATCTATCTACCTGAATTTGTAGTGGGTGAGAATCATTAGGACTCTAAGATCATAGTCAAGTTTAAGATACTGTATATCTCTAAGGATGGAACTCGGAAGGTTAGAATGTACCAGGAAAAGTGCAGCAATTAGAGGAACCCAAAGATCAACATGTTTTAGGATCTATCTTCAGGATCTATCTTGCTCTAACCACTCCTGAAATTTCTGCAGTGTTGGACTTTGGATCTTGATGTTGATAATATCAAGCAACTATCATGATCGATTCCTACTATAGAAGCGATGTGGAGCCCACTGGATCCATTGGATCCCCCACTTTGTATGTGGATGGGGTTTGGGCCAAGAATGGGAGGTCCAGACCTCTGATGTCTTCCAAATAAAGGTAAGCTTTTGTGCCATTTTGGAGATAGTAACATGCAAAGACGAACTGCCATAAGATGAAAGGAACGAGAAATAGATTTTGTATATAATCAAGAAGTCTCCAAGTGTCAATGCTGTGATTCTTGATATGACTGTCTGCTGATAAATGGTTCCTGGGTCACTTAGGTTTGAATCGGGGCCACCTGGCTTTGTGGCAGATGAGTTGTGCACTAAACTTCATAAAGCTGACCCACTGCTCAGTCATCTGGGAAAACTGAGGCAGCCTACCAGGTCTCTAAATACAATCTGTAGTGTATTTGCCTTAAATCAATTAGAAAAACAGAAAATGGAAGGTTGTTTCCATACTCATCTGGTTTATAGGATTGATATAACTATTTCTCCTCTCTTCTTTTTCTCCAACAGCCTTGGAGGAAAAATCCAGTCTCATCCCACCAATATTAAGATAGCCAACCTTCTAGTGCTTTAGAGATCAGATTGGATTCACTTTCTAATTTTTCTAAGATTGTAAACCCTTAGTAGAAAGTCTTCTACACCTGATGTTATTCTACACACACTGTAAATACTTAATACATAAAGATAAGACTTTTGACACATTTGGCAATTCCTATTACGCTGAATCCAAATTTCCTGGAAATGTCTGATAACATACAATTAAAACGGGAAGATGAAGCTTGATGAGCACCCAAGAATACGAGAAGCTTTGCAGAAGGCAACAGCACAATCTAGTTTGGGGCAGGGCTGCCAAGAAACAAGTTATTTCAACAGTAACAGAGAACATCTCATCAAATTGGATTTCACACAGACTTAAGGCTATAATTCAGCTGAGGCAAACAGCAGGGAAAATCATTTTATTGTCCACTTCAAGTACCAAAGTGATTCCCCTCCTCTCATTAAGAGTTGATTTTGTTCTTTTCGCCTTTGAAAGCTGAATAAAATATAAAGGAGAGATTGTGTATCTACATGTAAAAAAACAAAGGGAGGGGGGAAGCTGTACTCAGAGGGAGAAACTGAAAGAAACACTTTAGTTACCTCTGGGACTTAATCTAGACCAAGGATTCTAAGATCACAATTTGGTCTGCTGTTAGGAGAGAGATTGTTCCCATGTCTCCCTTAAGCACCAAAAGCGATTACACAGCTCCAGCCCATGTGCAGGCATCAGCAACTATTCTGGGATTGACTCCAAATTCAAGTATGTGTAATAGATGAGGATTTTCCCCAGTGTGGAATATTTGAACAGATAACATCAGAACTAGTGGTTGATTTATTTTTTAAGTAAAGAAGAAACAAACCATAAAAGCGCAAGGCATTTCTTCTTAAGATTCAGACACATATTCAGTGAATTCACACAGTGAATATGTGTCACTGAATACATATCTGAACCTTAACAAGAAACAAGGGACGTTTGACTTAACTCTAATGTGCCACAATTAGTTTCTTTCTCCATCAAAAATCAAAGCTAGTCTATTTTCACCTGAATCTAGAATTGAGATTTCTCTGCCTTTTCCTTTGGCTGGTCACATTAATCATGCTTAAAATGGGAAAGCCAGAGGGTTTGGTCCAGACCTATCCCTAGCTTGTTTCCTATTCCTGATTCAGTCTCATCAGAGCTTTCCCATGATCTGTACAATTACCTTAACAGCTTCAGAATTTGACAAAGAAAATAGACAGAGGTATTTACATACAAAAATAAGACCACCTCTTTTGTCTCTCCCAGCAGATTCTACCAGTCTTAGAGCCAATGAGATTATCAAAATGACTCACTTTTAAACAAACAAACATAACTCACCACTCTTTTCTAGAATGCAAGAAAAATCACAAATTGGGACCAAGAAAAATCTGTTAATTGCTTAGATTCTTTATTTCTTTTTCATGTTTACTACCACTGACTAGTCTGGCTTATTCAGGGGTCTAAATAAAATAGTATGACCTAAAAATGCATATGCTGCTTTTAGTGAGAATATCTAATTACATGCTTCACTTTTATCTTAAACTCATTCTATTAAAAAGACAAAAAATAAAAATAAAACAAAAAACTTTACTACATTCCCATCTGGGTCATGATCAGTGCTGAAATACTAACCATACTAGATTCTAACTTTGAAATCATACAATAGTTAACATACCCTGAGTATCTACTATGTACCCAAATACCAATACTAAATACTCACTATGCAGTACTTTATTATAACCTCATCACAATACTTTGAAACATAGAATCATTAAATACCGTCATTTTCAGATGAAAAAACTCAGGTGTAGTAAGGTTAAGGAATTTGCTCAGAGTTGCACAGCTAGTAAGTTGCAGACACGTGACTTGAACCCAACTCTCTCTGACTCTAAATTCAGAGCTGAGCTTGGAAGCACTATAATGTCACTCCTCCACTCAAAAAACACCAATGACTTTATATCTTATAGTATACAACAATAAAAATACACAAAAATAAAACAAAACTCAAGATTTATAGTTATCTGGCCATTTCTTGTTAATTAAAATCTTAATTTTCACCAGTCATCCACATAAGTCTCCATGCTACCAGGCCATGTTCCTTAAAGTTTTCATAATGGCTCAGTTTACTTTTGTCTCTTCCCTTACATTTTGTTTTCCTTACAGTAATCTTCTGAAATGCACTTCCTTTCTCTCCTTCCCATAATTCCACTGTTATTCCATCTGTATTTTACATCCCAGGCCAAGTCTCTATAACCACACACAATTTAATACAGTTACAATCCAAATTGGTGTTCATAATTTAGCTGCTATAGATAGTAGTTGGTGTCATGGAGCTTACATTCGTATTTTACCTGAAGTAAACCTTTATCTATTGAGGTCAGGGACTACAGATTTGTAATTTGATTTTTTACTTCAAAATACAATATTAAACTCATATTCAGCTCTAAATAAATTCCTGTTGTTTAAATGAATAAATAAGAATTCATTACAGAATAACAAAGGATATTCACATGAATTTCCTAGACACTTCACATTTGTGTGAGCCACTTCCAAACAGTACATAAGGGATTAAATACAAATATATCTTTTCAATACTTATTAAAATGTGAGACAATTCAGCTTTAGTAGGAGTTTAATTATAAAATGAAACCAAGCAAAGCTTAAATACCCAGTTCAAAAGATTTCTGCTCTATAGTGAAAGACAGATCAATAATGATAAATTGGATTTTTAGCCTTTGGGAATAAACAGGGAAACAAAAAGAAAAATAAACCTTAGTAAAGCAATTTTGGTCTACCAC
Organism: Ateles fusciceps; assembly: GCA_036589455.1. Taxonomy (NCBI): domain Eukaryota; kingdom Metazoa; phylum Chordata; class Mammalia; order Primates; family Atelidae; genus Ateles; species Ateles fusciceps. Next base: position 4,186,397 of record JAZHEH010000164.1, on the reverse strand, counting down.
TAGTGAGTTGACAAAATTATTTTACAATCAATATTACATTCCACTGGAATGAAAACAAGATATATCAAAACCTTAACATGATAAATAGATATTTTATATTATTTGTCCAATAACAACTCTTAACAGATATAAGCTTTTTCTTTTAGAATATCTCATGTAACCAAATGTTTTTGAAAGAGGACCAATCCATTTGGTAAATCCCTAAAGTCATTTAGAACTACTGGTAATAAACAGTAGCAAACAGTGAAGGTGATGGTTTCAGAATATGTCACTTTCCTTTACATTCCTTTTTCCCTTTACTTTATACCAGCAAAGAAAGTCATCATCAAGCTAACAAAGTTAAAGCTCTAGGGCTACCTGCTTGCACAGGCCTCATCAAAGTCTATCTATTTATAGATAGCAAGTAAGATTTTTAAAATTCCTTTTCTTAAAGAGTGCCCTTCAAACTGGTTAAGCTTCAGGTTAGGGTTAGGGTTAGGGTTAGGGCCTTGACCTGAAGCATGTATGCCCTTGGAATCCAAAAAACTTAAAATTCTGTTTAGCAAAATTATTTTTTTGTTGTAGCTTTCTTAGGCTGTTGGTTTGCTAATTCATTCATTCATTCACTCTTCATTCATTCACTCATTAATCCAAAAAACAGGCAGAGATCACTGCTCTTACAACAGCTTTATAATGACTACAACTTCCTGCATCTTGTTCTGTGGCTTCTGCCACTAACAGGTAAAGGCATCAAACTTTCCTCTGGATAGCTTTTCTCTACTTTATGGCTTCTGTTTTTTCTCATCCTTTGTTGTTCTCTCTATTGACCTGTCAATTTTTGCTACAAGTACTTACTTCTTCCTGTATCTGGTTTATGGTTCCCAAGATGGGTTTTGTTATATCTGCAGTTATTCCATGTTGGGCAAAACTTTCAGAGTAGACTACCAGCAGATCATGTGCTGGCCATAATAGGCTGCCCACTATAACAAGGCCCTGCTCTGGTCAAACAAATGGAAGAAACCAACGATTGATGCCTTCCATGAATCTATGTTTACTTCTTTTCTTTTTCTTTCTCACAGCATTGCTATTTCACCTTCATAGCCAGAAAAACATAAGTCTACCCAGCATTATAAGTAGTAAAATATTTTTTGTTTTATTTTTTCTGTTTCAGGGCTTAATGTTAACTGAAACATCAATATAATTAATTAAAAAACAAATACAGCTACCATACATCTTACCATGTGTTCAGAGCTGAACTATTGTTTTCATGTGTCACTTCCCCTAATTCTCTCCAAACCCCTTGAGGTAGATGTTACTCCATTAGCCATTTCACAAATGAGGAAACTGAGGCTCAGAGAGTTTAGGCATGCTCAGTTAATAAGCATGGTTGCTAGGATTTAATCTAGGAGGTCTAACTCTACAGCAGCCACTTTCACCAGTGAACACTGGCATCACCTCAGGAGGTTTAAAAATCCAAGTTCCCACCCCCAGAGTTTCTGATGGATCAGAAATGTAGCCTGGTGGGGATGGGGGGGGCTATTTTTCATCTTCCTCGGTGATTCTCATACGTGTCCCAGCTTGATAACCACTGCTCTACAGACCAAGTTATTCACCATTAAGTAATAAATGAGTGAATGGACAATTGAATGCATTAATGCATGGCCTCCCCATTCTCTTATCTTTTAATAGATAGATTCTGAGGGTTCCATTTAAATAAAAATAACAATAACATTTAATTGGACTCCCAGAAAACAATAAAACCAATTTTGTCAAAATTGATTTACCCTGACCAAACCTGTTGCCAAAGAGTTAATGCTCTTTCCCTGAGAGAGGCAGTGAACAGATTCCGTAAATGACCAGGTCAGTCTAACTCCCTTTTTCACGTGGACAGGGACCGTGTTGGGAAAGCTGCAGAGCGCATCAAACTGAAGCTGTTCAAATGGGCCCATAGGTCCGTTTCTTTGTTTTATGTCCTCCCATTCCCTCAGCCTATTATCCCTAATGTGTCGTCCCTACTTGTTTTCTCTCTACTGGGGAGTAGGAGTCCCAGCACTATAGGCAATTAGCACTCAGAGTAGGCAATGGGAGCTTCATTTTTACCCCACAGCCAAATTTTTTTCTGTTCGTCACAGTCAAACCAAAGATACAGATAAAAGAACCTGGTAAAAATCTAAATACCTATCAAACACCAATTTGTTAGGTCTTAGTCACTGAACTGACATCATAAAGTGACTAAGAGACCCAAAGAGTTAATAACCTAGGGTTGGGGGAGAGGAGGATAGACAAGCAGGATAAGATGAGTTGTGAAGTTTTGTTTGTGTGTGTGTGTGTGTGTGTGTGTCCGTGTGTGTCTGTGTGTATCTATGCGTGATTCAATCTGATCATGCTGAGGTTTGTGAACCACTGCCTTATCAACTAGTTCTACCTGTCCTTATAGAGCTGAGGGACTAAATAAACAGGCATCGGTCAGAGCATCTATGACAATTAGACTCCAATCCACAAACGCTGCAGCAAACAGTCCAGGAAGCCAAACTGCAACCTCTGCCGCAATCAGCCTGGAGCAGGCAGGTCTTGGACAATAACAGCCAGCTTCCCTGACTTTTGATTTGCTTCCAACTCAGAACCAACCAAAGAAACTAATTATGCTCCCCAAAGCACTGAGGAGTTTTAAAATCCCAAGGTCCCACCTACAGAGTTTCTGATGGATCGGAGACGTAGCCTGGCCTAGGGGGCTATTTTTCATCTTCCACTTCTAGGTAACCTGACCGCAGCTTCCCTGTGCCAACAACCTCCAATCAGGGCACACGTGAAGCCTTCCCTTTTTGCATTACAAAACTTTCCCATTCCCCTGTCTATCTTTGAGTCTTTGCCAAAATGTAAGTTGCAAGAGACAATGGCTGACTTCCTTGCTGTAGCAAGTTCTGAATAAATAACCTCTGCTTGTTCTCACTTAAATTGCCTTTGTTTAATTTTACAGTGCAGTTGGGGGAGGGGCATGAATGCTGTTTTGAAATTTTAAGCCCACCCTCTCCAAGCAGGTGAACCTTCTCCTGTGTGTTTCCCTGAAATCTCCTTGTCTCCCACTTAAGATGTGTGTAGGAAGGGGGCAGGCAGATGACAGGAAGAGTGACTCGCACCTGCATAAATCCAGACAGATCAACCTAAGGAGGCAGAGGCTTGACTTCTTGCCAGTGTTACAGTGGTATTTGAATAAGAACCTAAGACCTTAGCATCAACCTCTAAAGAGGAATGATATCATGAATTCAGTCACCATTATGTTTGAAATGACAGAAAAATTATGCCATCCATTGACTTTCCCTAGATAGGATGAGGTTTTTGAAACATCATATGGAATGAACAATCAGGACAGGAATCAAGTTCAGTTAGGGAGAGATACATTTTGTTGTGGTTGAATACTCAGTGGTGCTAATATGGGTTGCTTACTTCAGAAGTTTGGAGAGGATGATATGCTCTGAGAAAAGGTGGAGCTCAGGGCCCAGGTGGTGGAAGAGGTAGAATTTTGAGCTGACCAGAAGAGATGAGAAGAAATTTGAGAAGTGGAACTTTAGCTTCCTCTAGGCTCCAGAGCCATTGGTGCAAATGTCTTACTGAAATTAAGCACATAAGAGTAATACAATACAGAAGTCAGTGCAGTGACCATACCCCTGACCCTTTGCTGGTTGTCAGCTCACTGGGTGGAGGGTGCTGTATTCACCCAAATCTAGAAAGCTGTGAGTCTCTGTGGGTCGGGTCACACCAACCTGCTGACATCTGTGCACTCACTACTTTCTAGATTGGATGCTGAGATTCTTTTTAATTTCTATAATTATTCAATATGTGCCTGAATGCTAAAAATAACTGGCATAACTAAACATAGAGAGAAACATTTTCTTATTAAGGCTGAATCTTTAAATAAACAAAAATAATGCCTTTCCCCACTGCCTAATGAACATTTCTAAATCATAGAAATTGGGTTCTTTGTTAAATTCACTGTCCATCTTTCTCCCTAACATTGATATTAGTAAGACAATTTTTTTTCTCCCTTCTAGAAGAATGTGTCAGAATTAGCACAAAGTAATCAGCAGGTTTAGTTAGAAGTTAGAAACTGAGAGGCAAATGAAGTTAAAGTTGGGATGAATTAATTAGTAAAAGGTGCTAGAGTTGTGTGTGCTCCTTAACTAAGTGTTGTTATTCAATGTGTCAGCACTGACAACTCAACACTTTGTGTGGTTTAGAAACACAGAAGAGAAAAGGCTGACACCCAAGGGCGCAGAATGGGAAAGTGTTGAGCAGAACATGAGACCCCTGGGAAGGGAAGAATAGGAACCATCTCTGGGATCGTTCTAGCCTGCCCATTCCCTTTCCTCTGAAGTTCAGCAGTACAGGGGGAGACCATCAAGGTCAACACGGGGGAGCGTGCTTGACCCATGTTTCCAGACATTGCGCAAATCTGTGCCGAGGAGCCTCAGAGGGCAGTGTCCATTCATAAGAGCCTAAAGTCCCCACACACACACACAAAAAAAAAACTGGGCTTGCATATTAGTTTGTTAGGGCTGCTGTAGCAAATATCGCAGACTGGATGGCTTAAACAACAGACAAATCTGTTTTCTCAGTTCTGGAAGCTATAAGTCCAAGACTAAGGAACCAGCAGAGTGATTACTTCTGAGGTCTCTTTTCTTGGTTTGTATATGGGTGACATCTCCCGGTGTTTTCACATGGTCTTTCCTCTGTATTTTTCTGTGTATTAGTCTAATCTCACACTGCTATAAAGAAATACTCCAGACTGGGTAATTTATAAGGGAAAGAGGTATTTGACGCAGAGTTCCACTTGGCTGGGGAGGCCTCAGGCAACTTACAATCATGGTGGAAAGCGAAGGAGAAGCAAAGGCACATGTTACATGGTGACAGGTGAGAGTGTGTGTGTCAGCTCAGGAAAAACTACCATTTATAAAACCATCAGATCTCATGAGAATTCACTCACTATCACAAGAACAGAATGGGGGAACCGCCCTCATAATCCAATGGCTTCCCACCAGGTCTCTCCCTAAACACCCAGGGATTACAATTCTAGATGAGATTTGGGTGGGGACACAAAGCCTAACCGCATCGGTCCTATTCTCCTCTTCTTGTGGAAATACCAGTCCTGCTGGATTAAGGCCCACCTCAATGACTTCTTTGAGCCTTACTTACGTGTATGAAGACTCCATCTCCAAATACAGTCACATTCTGAGGTACTAGGGGTTAGAATTCCAACATGTGAATTTTGGGGAGGCTCAATTCAGCCCGTAACAGCCTGCTGAAGAATTCTGTAGAAAAGGAAGCTGTGTGTGTGACAGTTAGTGCCACTGTGTGTTTTAAAATAAACAGCTTCTTGATGAAAACACAAGCCATCTGATTCTGGAACGGAGTAAGTGCTTTCATAGCCCCAATTCCTAGTAAAATTCACTGGGCAAGGCAAGACAAGTTACAATGACAAAAACTATTCCAATCCATACACAACCCCAGGTGACTGCTACATCAAATCAGCCTGCCCTCTGCTCCACTGCTGTCTAGCCCCCTTGTGCAGGAGGAGGAGTGGAAAGGCAGAAGGGAATGCATATAAGAGCTTCTACACTTAGAGATTGCAGAGTAGCTGTAATCCCAGCACTTTGGGAGGCCAAGGCGGGTGGATCACCTGAGGTTAGGAGTTCGAGACCAGCCTGGCCAACATGGTGAAACCCCATCTCTACAAAAAAATACAAAAAGTAGCTGTGCATGGTGGCGGGCACCTGTAATCCCAGCCACTCTGGAGACTGAGGCAGTGGAATTACATGAAGCCAGGAGGCGGAGGTTGCAGTGAGCAGAGATTGTGCCATTGCACTTCAGCCTGGATGACAAGAGCAAAACTCTGTCTCAAAAAAAAAAAAAAAAAAGAAAAAAAAAGAAATTGCAGAGTAGTTATTTCTAATATGAATTAAATACTGGTTTTCTTGATTGGTAGGACACTATGATTAGAAATTTTTAATTGATGGTATGAAAGCATCTTGCTGTTTTCTTTATTTAATTATTTGATGGTGAGTAATCATGCATTCAAGCCTAAGTCACTTGTTATATATTTTCATAAGAATCTTTTGTCTTAAAAAGTAAAAGTACTGACTGTATAACTTCTCATTTGGAAGGCAGCATCTTGTAATGAAGTCAGCAAAGACAGAGAAGAGGTTATATTAAAATGCTACTTCTAATTCCATCTATGTGACCTTGAGCAAGTTACTGAACTTATCTTAAGCACATATTTCTCATTGGTAAAATACAACCCTGTAAGGGAGAAGCAAGAGAGATATAGCATACAAAACAATAAGCACATTGCCCAACACATAACCTTTTTCTTATTTAGGTTAATTATGCAGGTAGAGATACGATTTGTTCCTATCTTTCCAATACAATGTCATGAAAATAAAAGGACCCATGCAAGAATACCAAAAGCCTGATTGTAAGTCCAATTTGATGCTTTGTTCAGTCACTCGACCTCTCTCAGCTTCAGAATTTTTAATGTTAAAATGAAGGCAATGGCTGGCCCTCTTTTGAACTTGACACAATTTATCGAGAGGATGAAATATGGAAAAGTACAAAAGGAGTCACTGGCAGGCTCTGATAATGAGTTAGTAGCATCTCCTTCATCATAAAGAGCTCAATTCGGGGGGGGACAAAGTATTAACCCTTTACAAATTACTGGAAAGATTAGGTAACATTTACTAGAAGTTTCTCTTGTAGGAATCATTTCTCAGCCAAAACAATGTAGCCTAAAGAAAGTGGGGCTAATTTTTGCAGATCAAGTTTTTTTTAAGTGCATATACATTTTGAAAATCAATATTTTCCCCCAGTTATTCAGGGTTATCTGATAATTCTTAGCCCAGTGCAAATGGAAATGGCACCTGCACTCCACATTTCCTAAGTTCTGAATTTGTTTGGTATATGTTGTTCCAGTCATTGTTTCCAGGTCATATCTCTGCATCCAACAATAAACCCGGTATTCAAAGAAAACAGATATCCAGAATGAGGAGGAAGAAAGGAGGTGAGAAGGGAGCACATGTGAAGAGGGAATAGGCCACACCCTCTAGTACTTCCAACTTTACGTTGATTCTGAGGCATCAGGATGGCAACTGAGCTTGGCACCCTGCCCCGGTTCTAGTTTCTACCTGGAGGACTCTAGAGATGGGGAAGTTTCTGTCAAAGAGTTCCCCTCTCTGGACATTTTTTTCCCCTTTGAGCTATTGGTTAAAAAAATTACTGTTTACTTTTGGGTAAAATATATATTCTTTTATTTATCTGATTTATATTTATTGAATGCCTGTAATGTTACAGGGACTATTCTAGGAACCTGGGAAACATTTCTGAGCAAAAAAGAGAAACATCCCTGTCCTCACAGAGCTTGTGATTTCAAAATTGTCTTTTTCTGAGTTAAAAGTCAACCATGTATTTTTAAAGACATGGCAGAGTGTAGCAATTTTCAAACTTTTTGATTTCAAAACCTCTTTACACTCTTAAAAATTGTCAAGGACTATAAAGAACTTTTGTTTATACAGGCTATATCTATCACTATTTACTATATTAAATGTTAAAACAGAAATTTAAAACAATAAACAATTTTAATTTATTAAAGTAATGACATAAAACCATTACATGCCAAAAATAACTGCTAGGGAATAAATGTTCATATCCCCCTACAATTCACATGTTGAAGGACTAATCCCCAATGTGATGATACTTGGAGGTGAGGCCTTTGGGAGGTGATTTGGTTTAGATAAGTCATGTGGGTATGCGCTCACAGTGGGATTAGTGCCCTTATAGGAAGAGGAAGAGATACCGAAGAACGAACTCTCCACTTTCATGCACTAAAGAAAGGCCATGTGATTATATAGCAAGCATGTGGCTGTCTCTAAGCCAAGAAGATGGCCAACACCAGAACATAGCCACACTTGCATCCTGTGCCCCAGACTTCCAGCTTCCAGAACTGTGAGAAAATAAATGCCTGTTGCTTAGGTGATCCAGTCTGTAGTATTTTGTTACAAGTAGCCCAAGCTAAGTCAATAACATATATTGTAAATAAATATATATATATCTTATTTTCTTTAAAAATAATGAGAAGGACACTGTTTTACGTTTTTATAAATATCTTTTTTTGGTCTGATGTCAGAGAATAGTTGTATTTTCATGGTTGCTTCTTTACTCAACTTGTGGTATCAACATCATGCAGGGTTTGGAAAATCCCACTGTACATTTATGAGAGAATGAGAGAGAAAAAGGCAAATCAAGTTTTAGTATCATTATGAAAATAGTTTCACTTCATGGATCTCCTGAGAGTGTCTCAGAGATTCCTGGGGGGTCCTAGACTACATTTTGAGAACTGATGGTATAGTGGGAAAAGTGTCTCTCTGGTAAACTGAGTTTTGATCTGTGATCTTGAGAAGATTTTTCACCTCTCTCAACCTCCGCTTCTTCCATCTGAAAATGAGTGGTTTGGATTGCATAATGGCCAGAATCTTTCCCGTCTGTGACCTTCTTTGCTCTGCCTGCCCTCTTTGAGTTGGCCATTTAGTATTTTAATGGAATGGACTTAGTTTTCCTTTTCTTTGCTCTCCCCATTATTCCCATATTCCTGGGTCTGGCACTAACCAGGGCTAGGATAAGGGGAAGGGGGTCTTTGTGATATTTGAAGTGTAAAAAGATACAGACTCCTAGCAAAAAAGCCAAGGGCTAGTCTATGCAGCCTCACCTTGACAATGCAGCTAATTTAGTATTGACAACAGATGCTTGGCCCCAGAATGGACAGGTAAGGGCAGCTTTCTTTTTATTTATTTTTCCTCTCCCTCAAGAGCATGATCTCATCCACATGATCTCAACCCCATTCAGCTACATCCTGAAAAACTGTGATGACTGACAAAAGGAGTCGAAGTGGGACTTTGGTATGAGCAAATAAGAAGCAAAGTAGTTTAGAACTATGCAAGACAAATAGAATTCCCCAGTGAAGTCTGTCCCACTTGGAGATGGTGAGTTCATAAGTCCTGAATGATGCCTCTGCCCCCACCTTTTGCTCCAGAGAAGCCTCCCCAGCCTGAACTCTTTGCTATTGAGAAGCCAGCTTGACTACATGAATAAACAGTGGTTCTCAGACTTGAATGTGCATCAGAATCTCCAGTAGAGCTTATTAATACAGATTTCAGGGCCCACTTCCACAGCTTCTAATTCATCAGGTCCAGGGTGGTGTTAGAGCAATTGCATTTTCAATAAGTTCTCAGGTGACCACATGTTGGGAACCAGTGAAACACAGTATAAATTATAGATGATTTGAGCTATATGGGAACAAGATATTTGGACTCTGAATGTCTCTGTAATCTGTTTACAAAACGATACTCCCAGTCCTCCAACATAATACTTTGTACCATTCTAACCTCTTATGATTAAGGGTGAAGTAAAAAGGGTCACATAACTCACTATATTTTTAGTGTAGTTATTCTAAGGGGAGATTCTATAAGGAGCACACTAATTTTAACATTTTTAAAAGCTTATTTTCTATTTTATGTTCTCTTGGGTGGGGAGGAGGGACTTCCTAGAGGAATGGCAGGGGTTACTACATGGTTAAAGCCTTAATTTGAACAATTTCTTTTCAGTCATTAGAGTGCAGATGTAAAATATTAGAAGTGAACATGGGTCTTGAGTTCATGATTGAGACTCCTGAGCTTTTAAATACCCTGCAATTATCTTAAACAGACTGAGCCTGTAATCTTTCCAGTCTGGGTTTAGCTTCATTATTCCATGACCTTTTACCAAGTATAAACACAACATCAAAGATTCTAATGGTTGAAATAAATGCAGTCTATTATGTTATACAAATGAAGATCAGTCTTTGGAAGCCCAGGGCTGAAATCAGAACATTTTGTGGAGACCATTATGGCCATGTGGTCAGTTCTCCCTGGCCTTATAAGGCCAAGAGATGAAAAGATCATAAATCAGTTAAGCACTTGGTGTGTTCCCCCCCCCCCCCACATATAGTATCTCATCTAATCCTGGCGATTTCTTTTTGTAGTGAGAGTGACTGCAAATAGAAACCCTAATCAACATACAGGAAAAGAGAGGTTCTGAGAAACGAACTGTTGTTTCAAGGCAGCCCAACTTAAACAGAACTCAGATTTGAGCCATTGTGTATCTAACTCTAATGCCCACAGTCCCTGGGAAACACAAAATTCAACTTTTTGTCAATGGATATTTATCAATATCAACTTTGTTGAGAGAAGAGAAATAGCAAAAATAAATAAATAAATAAATAAATAAAGTTCCTGCTCTCTAGGTACTTCCGACTTAGTGAAGAAAAATCAGAGTGTTTCTGGAAGGGATCAAGTTCACCTTCTCATTTTACTCATGACAAGATCAAGGTCCAGAGAAACCAGATGGTTTCTTGGTAGACAAAAAGCAAGTAGCAATGGTGTCTTGATACCTTTAAATCTAAAGAGAAATGTTTAACAAATATTTTTAATGAAAAAGTTGCTTATTTAAAGAATTATTTTTGCTTTCTTGCCAGAGCAAACCTTCCAGGTAGAAAGAAGACTGGTATCTAGGCTTTTACATGGGTTCTCTGTCAAGGTCAGGCATGAATAGCAAGTTCTCAATTCTCACCCTGACCTTGAAGGTCCAGAAATGTTCTTTCTGTTTCTGCAACAGGCCAAGCTTGTTTTCACCTCTGGACCTTTGTATCTGCTATTTTCTCTACCTTGGATGTTCTTCATTTGGATTTTCACAAGGCCAAGTCTTACTCATTACTCAGGTCTCAATTCAAGAGGATGTCCTCCAAGAGGTCTTCCTCTTGTCTGTCCTAAGAGCCCAGGATGTCAGTTCTCTCACAGGGCAATTGCTTCTGCATCCCATGACCAGGAGGGAGTATGTTCTCTGGGCTTAACTGGCTTTCCCCCATTTTACTGTCTCACTTCCCTTATCTCACCATACTTACTGAGATCAACTCCCTAATACATCACTTGCCTTTAATTCCTTGTTTTGGGGTTTGCTTTTGTGACAACCCAAACATAGAAAAGAAATCTTATTCAACCTGTCGCTCATGGCTCTGATTATTTTTTATAGCACTTATTACTACTGTCTGAAATTATTTTTTTATTAGTTTATCATCTGCACTTCCAGCTTACCTGACTCTCCACACTCTCCCCAACATTTTCCACCCAGTAAGATGCCTAACAGAATATAAATACTGTAGAGGCATAACTTTGCCTGTCCTGTTCACTGTTCTGTCCCAAAAACTTAGAACCTAGCACATAATAGGTGCTCAACATATGTTTGTTGAATTAATGAAAGAAACAAATGAAACTTTCCAATGTGTCAATATAAGGGAATCTTGGCTAGCAAATCATGCTTTTGAACTACTATATCAAAGGGTTTCTCTGTTTGGTTCAGTCCCATTTAGATTCCATTGCTCTCCTTTCCATTTTTGGAGGGAATCAATCCTTAATCAATCACTTTTTGTTAAACATGCTGTCCCTGCACAATCAAAAGTTAACAAAGATATGTAAAAATCAGTCCAGGCTTTGGAGCCAAAAAATTCATTATCTGCCTCAATCAATATTTATAACAGGTATATTGAAGACATGCTAAAGCAGAGTCTCTGTTCCTTTGCTTTCCATTCATCTCATTTGCCTTGCATAATCATCTATGTGTATTAAAAGGGCTCCTGCTCTGTTTCTGTTAGACACTGACCTTCAAGTGCTTGACTTAATAAGCTGGCAAATTACACTAAATGATACAGCCTTGTTCAGTCATTGCTATTACAAAGAATTGCAAGGAGAAACCAGAACAACTTGAAAACACAAGAAAGTACAACAGCTTTCAAAGGGAGTAAAAGTGAAAGTCAAGGGAAGAAAGTGTGTCCTCAAAGATGCTCTCATGGAACTGAGAGAACAGAATCCCATGGCATTCAAGATTGTTTTCCCCCTGATTAAAACATTCTGTCAAAGCAAAAGTCAAATGAGTACTTGCTTATGAAGCATGTGATACTTCAGAACATGACACAGGAATTCTATTTGTGTGAACAGTGTGTTTAAATAAACAAATGCCACTCAGGAAAAAGAGCATTTGTCACAGTTTTTTCCTATATCAAGTCAATATAAGAGACTATAGGGATTGAAGGTAAGGATGCTATTCCCCAAAATGGTTTGCTTCCATAAGAGATTATAAGGCACTGAAAATGGGAGATGTCCCTATTTTATTTAACAACCCCTCCTCATAAACCCAGTGCCTAGAAAAGAGCTTGCCACATATTATGTATCAATGCATACCTCATTTACAGATAAAATACACAGTTACTTGTACTTTCTTGGGAGAAAAAGATTCTCATATGCAACATGTTTAAACTAGCATAGTCCATCTTTGGCTTACGTTATTATCAGCAAGGAGCACTATGATTATGTTCTATTTCTTACACATCTTATTACATCCTCAGAAACAGATAATATTCCAGTTTTAGATATGTCTTATGTTAAGAACTGAATTCTATGTGATAAATAAAAGCTTAGTATTCAGAGCCAGGCACTTACCATTCTAAGCTTTCTTTTCCTGATATTAAAATGGGGCTACTAATGCTAATCATTTTATAGGATTGTCAGACAGATTAAATAACGTTGTTGATCTGGTTTGGCTGTGTCACTACCCATATCTCACCTTGAATTGTAATAATCCCCAGGTGTCAAAGGCAGGGCCAGGTGGAGGCAAAGGAATCATGGCAAGGGTTCCCCAATACTGTTCCGTGATAGTGAGTAAGTCTCATGAGATCTGATGGTTTTATAAATGGAAAGTTCCCCTGCACAAGCTCTCTTGCCTGCCGCCATGTAAGATGTCACTTTGCTCATCATTTGCCTTCCACCATGATGGTGAGGCCACCCCAGACATGTAGAACTGTAAGTCAATTAAACCTCTTTCCTTTATAAATTACCCAGTCTCTGGTATGTCTTTATTAGCAGCATGAGAACAGACTAATACTGTTGTACATGTTAAAAGCATCTATGTAGCACTCAGGACAGAGTAGACACTCAACACACATTGGTAAACTTCACATTTCACAGGTGAGAAAACTTTGGTTCAGAAGGATTGGATGACCTTTTCCAGGATCATCCCACTGGAAATAAGTAAAGATAGAATTTCAGAAAATAGAACTTCAAATTTCTCTGACTTCAGAACCCATACTCTTCATCCATGCGTGACTGCTTCCACTGCAAGGAGTATAATTCAGGTGCAAACTTTGCATATTTTCACTTCAGTTTACCTGGCTCACATATAGCAGCTGTTGGTATCAAAAGTCCTTGCTTTTAAAACGATGAACTGGTTGTTGTTGACTTTGGGAATGGGAGTGAATTTACAAAAGTTCGCAACTTTGGGGATTTTTTTTTTCACTTTATAATATAGACAGACACAAAACTTGGATCATTTTAAATGTAAAATATTTAGGAGCAGATTTGCTAAGTTTGCTATTTAAAATGTGTCTGATAAAGTTGATGTTCTTGGGATAAATGTGTCAAAAGTTGAGATAATATAACCAGTGTTGAAGCAGAAATGTTAAAAAAACAACAACAACAAAAATAGTGTGACTGTAAATGATGTTTTGTAGATCACCAACTCAAAGACTTCTTACATACCACCCTCCTGTATTAGTTGAACTATAAAGTGACAAGTTGGCAATGTGATTTTCATTGTCTCCCGGCAAAACGTTTTGACCTTGGAGGGAGCCTTGAATGATCTTGGTCTTCCATTCCCTGATTTTTTACTGTTCCTTTTATTTTATCCTTCCATATCCTCTCTCATATCCCTAAGCCATACTGAATGTCTCACAGTTTTGTTAGTCTTGATGCTATATTAGAGTCACCTGGCAAAATTGTAAAAGTTACAGATACCCAGGCATCAGTTGCAAGGATTCTTAATCAATTGCTTGAGGTGAATCTTTGGCATCATTTCTTTCTTTCTTTTCTTTCCTTTCTTCATTTCTTTCTTTCCTTCTTTTCTTTCTTTTGTTTCAACAGAATCTCGCCTTCTGTTGCCCAGGCTGGAGTGCAGTGGCATGATCTTTGCTCACTGCAACCTCCGTCTCCCAGGTTCAAGTGATTCTCCTGCCTCAGCCTCCTGAGTAGCTGGGATTACAGGCGTGTGCCACCATGCCTGGCTAATTTTTGTATTTTTAGTAGAGACGGGGTTTCATCATGTTGGTCAGGCTGGTCTCAAACTCCTGACATTGTGATCCACCCACCTCGACCTCCCAAAGTGCTGGGATTACAGGTGTGAGCCACCATGCCTGGCCCTTTGGCATCATTTCTAAAGGCTCCCTAACTGATTCTAATGCATAGCTGTGTTTGAGAATCCCTGTAATTTCTCTGCCTCTGAACCATTGCAAAAGTTAAAATGTCTTTCTTTCTATTTATCATTTGTGTGATTCCTAGCCATTCTCCAAAATGCAATTCAGAAGGCAGCAGTTCCAAGAAACTTCTTCATTACATAATATTGGTCCACCTTTGTGTTCAAAAATTTCTCTGTGCTTCATCCTAATCCACAATAGATTTCACTAAACTAAATTCCTTGAACATGAAGACAAGTAGTGGAAATTGCTTGTCTGTTTATATTTATAGTGCCTAGACTTGTCCATGTAGGAGCTATTTAAAAACATATTAAAGAATGAATGAGTGGATGAGAAAGGAATTCTTAGAAAGGAGTTAATAACTGTGGGTACTTGTCCTGGTTCTGCTGTTTACAAATTTGCCCTATAACTCTGATGCTAGGTTGACTACAGTTAGATTTAAAATACTATAATATATAAAGTTCAACATATGCATTTATTATGACCCAGCAATTTCACCCTTAGTTAGACATCCAAAAGAAATGCACAGATGCTCATTGAGTTAAAATGGGGTTATAGTCCAATATATCCACCATAATTCAAAAACACTGTAAATAAAAAATGAACTTAATACCCTTCTAAACCCATTTTAAACTTACAAAATCATAAGTCAAGCCATTGTAAGTCCAGATGCTCCTTGATTTATGCTGGGATTATATACCCCCCAAAGCCCATCTAGTCGAAAACTCCTTAAGTTGAACTATTTTAGGTCAGCGAATGTATTTCTGTATATATAGGCCCCTTGAAGGTATGTAGTAGATTGTTCATAGCAACACATTTTTAATAACCAAAAGACAAAAGCAATCATCAATGTCCATCGGTAGCAGAATGGATAAAATATTCGTGGCATAGTCACACACAGGATACCATGTAGCAACAAGCAACCTAGCAACGCATGCAATGATGTAGATGAATAATAGATAACTTTGAGCATATGGAGCCAGTCACAAAACAGGAAACTATCGTGTGTTATGCATTTACACGTAGAACTAGCACCAAAAAAGCAATCTCTCCTTGAGAAGTCAGGGCAGTGGTCAAATAGAGGAAGAGAGTAGTAATTGTAAGGGAGCACAAGATGAATTCTGGGGTGCTGGTTGTGCTTTTGATCTGGTCATTGGTTACACAACTGTATTCAGTTTATTAGAAATACATCAAGCAGTACACTTTGGATATGTATATACTTTTCTGTACATACATTATACTTCAATGAAAAGTTAATACTTTGGTATAAACAATCTGATGGATATGTGTATATAAAGTGACTTTGACCTAAATCTCAGAAACACTTCGTTAATATCTGAAGGAATTTACCTTTCAGGGATGGCTTCACAGATGGGGCCATCGTACTGGATGGCAGTGTTGATCAGTGTTAATTTTTTCAGTCAGAGAACTGTATAGTGGTTATGAGAGGGAGAGTGTGTCATGGAGAATGTGTGTGAAAGATGGAAATGTATTGTACTGTCCTGGCAACTTTAAACGAGTTTAAAACTATTTCACAATAAATAATTTAAAATGTGAAAAAAGAGAATTTGTTGCCCTTGCTTCAGAATCTTCCATACAAAATGTTTATCAAGCCACATAAAAGCACCAAAAGCAGGAATTTCACCAACCGTGTGAGAGCAGCCTGTATCTGTGTACCTTGTTCTTCTGTTACTTGCTATTAAAAGTTTTGTCCCAAATCAGATTTGTCACTTGTATTGTAATACACCACCCTAGAATTCATTAGAGGCTTCCAATGTTTACCCAAATCCTCATACTTGTAGAATACATATGCTGGATTAGGAGAAGACATTTATCCTCTGGAGACTTATTCTAATCTGTAGAGAATTGGGTTGTATTTGATGACATTCTCAGTTTTTAACATTGATTTAGGTAATTATTAAAAGTGCCTCATTTCTCTCTCGGAGGTGTTTTGGTTTTGAAAATAATTATATGGTTTTCCTGCTTCCAAGGAATCCTCCAGCTTTAGCTTTCTAGACATCTATGGTTTCAAAGATGTGAGCTAGATTCAGCAGGCCACTGTACGGCGGGGCAGACATCTCTCTGTGGGTTTGTCTTTGTGCAACAGATGCAGATTTATAACATCTCAGACTAAGAAATTTTTGTGGCTGGGCACGGTGGCTCACACCTGTAATCCTAGCAGTTTGAGAGGCTGAGGCGGGTGAATTACCTGAGCTCGGGCATTCAAAGCCAGCCTGGGCAACATGGCAAAATCCTGTCTCTACTAAACTACAAAAAAAAAAAAAAAAAAAAACACCCAGGTGTAATTGTGGGTGCCCGTAATCCCAGCTACTCTGGAGGCTGAGGCAGGAAAATTGCCTGAACCCAGGAGGTGAGGTTTCAGGGAACAAGATCATGCCACTGCACTCCAGCCTGGATGACAGAGCAAGATTCCATCTCAGGAAATAAAAAAAAAAAAAAAAAAGGAAATTTTTGCAAATGCCAAAAATCAAAAATAATCCCTTTTAGGGAAAGGAATTCATTAATTGCCTTATTGGTAATTATTATTATACATGCTAAGATTTCCCTTCTTGAGTGATGCTGAAAATAGGGCAGAAGGATCATGCCATTAAGATATTCCTATTTGAAATGTCTCTAGGTTTGTCCTGTTTACAATCAAAAGTTGCCTACTTCCTCACATACACAATTTTAATGCTTTATTCCCAAATCTTCCTGGGTTTAACATGTGTAATTATTAATTTATTCAACAAATGGATGGAGCAAGAGAGTATATTATCTTCTATGTGTCAAGAACTAAAAAGGATCAAGGCAGATTACTGAGGCAACTGGTAAATAAGGATGATTCCTTCAGTCCTTCTCTAGCCCATATTTCTATGGAGTCCTGTGGGTCTTTACAGCAACTCTTGCTTTCTTAAACTCTTACTTCCTAGTCCATCATCTGTGCTACCTTTTCTGGTCTTCTATTCTGCCCAGGCTCCAAGGTTAGGCAATTCAACTATCAACTCCCTGAATTAATCAACCCTCTTCATCTTCCATCATCCTAATCAATACCTCTCACTTAGTAAATTTAATAAATATCACTTGGTAAATACCATTCACTATTTTCTGAATACTGACAGTTTCAGATAATTTTTAAAATATTACTATAATTTCTTCTGATTCTGGCACAATCTCTTATTCTATGATCTCAGCTAAACTCAAGAGATTTCTTGGCATTCCTTTTATTAAGTTCTATTTCATTTTCTATTTTTTCTCTCAAGCCACTGACCTTCAAAGAGGAAAAACTTACACATTAGAAAGCCCAGGCCTTTTGCTTCATGAAGTAAACTGAGGCCATTAATTTCCTTTTCTAACTCAAAATCTCTCTGTCATCATTCACACCTTTCGACTTCCCTTCTGCACTGGAGGAAAGAGTGTCTTTTCTCTTCCCGAGTTGCTTTTACACTAGCTTCCTTCAATACAATTCTCTTTATCTAACCCCCAACCCTATAAAATTTAACTTGAGTTCTCAAAATGAGACTAAATTTGTTCTGAGGTCCTCCCAGACCACTTACAGTTGACCTTTGAACAACATGGGTTTGAATGACCCAGGTCCACTTTTTCCACCTCTGCCACCTCTGAGACAGCAAGACCAACCCCTCGTCTTCCTCTTCCTTAGTTTACTCAAGGTGAAGATGATAAAGATGAAGACCTACATGATGATCCACTTCCACTTAAAAAATAGTAAACATATTTTCTCTTCCTTCTGATCTTTTTAACACCATTTTTTTCTCTAGTTTACTTAGTTGTAAGAATACCATATATAATACACATAGCATACGAAATACATGTTGATCCCCTATGTTATTGGTAAAGCTTCTGGCCACCAGTATGTCATTAGTAGTTAAGTTTTAGAGGAATCAAAAGTTATACATGGATTTTTGACTGCAAAGGGGTCAGCATTCCTAACCTCTGTAAATGTCAACTGTATTGCCAAAGTCAATAACTCTTCTAAGTTTGCTTCTACATGACTAAGGGTATTTAAAAATTGGCCATCCCGTTCTTGAAATTCTTTCTTCTCTTGGCTTCTTTTCATAGATGCTTCCTTCTCTGCTCTTCCCCAAAACTCCTGTTTCATTTTTTTCTACTCTTGTTTTCTGAAAATATACATCCCCCGAGTTTGTATCCTCTGCCCACTACCCTATCAATGCAATCCCGTTCACTGTTCTCATGAATCTTTAACTGTCTTTTACCTAAGAAGGCCAAATCGTGTGTCAACACAGAGCTCCGTGAAGCATAACCCTCGGCCATAAACACAGCTAGGCAATGAGGGCAGAAACTACCATGATAGAGTGGTACTTCTTGACCCAGGTACCTGGCCCATGCTGACAGCACCAGGAGACAAAGCTGCAAACAAAGGTCAACCCTACAAATGGCATCTGTGGAATTAGAACATGGCAATCTAACTGTAAAATTCTCATATACTGAACTCAGGTAATCTCCAGAATCTTTTACAATGAACCACTCAAAGATTGGGATCACTCAAGACAGCCTGCACAGAACTCACAAACAGACATTTTAGAACAGATGGTCAGATTCACCAGA
The DNA here is from genome assembly GCA_036589455.1 of Ateles fusciceps. NCBI lineage: Eukaryota > Metazoa > Chordata > Mammalia > Primates > Atelidae > Ateles > Ateles fusciceps. The sequence goes on along the minus strand of JAZHEH010000164.1, from coordinate 4,167,457 downwards.
CTGCCTCTTATAAAATATATCATTGCTGCTCTCTGCTGGTCAAAAGCATTATTCCCTTCAATTAAGATGAGCAGAGGTGTAGAATGGGTCAAAAAGGGAAAACAGTGCTTTCAAAATGATATGGACTGGTGCTAGAGAAGAGTTATTAAATGACTTCATAGACTGCAATATATATCCTTATCCAGAAACACTGATTTTAGTGAGGGCCTATTGGATCCCTAAAGTAAAGATGTGCAAAGAATAGACTCATAGAAAATATGGGTTCTATCAGATATTTCACCAAGCACTAAATTAGTCACCACTTTTTAGTGCAGAACTTACTATAAGGCATCATGTTTGATTTTTTGCAGAAAAATTGGCAATTCCTACTGAGGAATTATTACCTTGATATACTACAAAATCCTAAACGTTATCTGAATCCTAAAATAAAGATTAAATCTCTATATATGTACAATCTATTCGACTGAAAACTTATTTTTAAGAGTGTATTGGTGGTAGCTTTTAATTATGCAGAATATTTGCATACTAAGGGTTTTTAACAAGCAGCGCAAATAGGAAAATCTCAGGCTCGAAAGCCTAACACACAGGCTTACCCAAGCTCTGCCACTTACTGGCTTCATTACCTTGTGTCGGTTCCTGAATATCTTTGAACTCCACTCTCCTATTTTCAAATGGGGGGAAATCATACTATCCACCTCATATTGTTATTTCAAATATTAATTGAAATATTTCCTATAAAATGCTTAACAGTGCTCCCTACAAGTAAATTGGCAGGCAATCATAACTGTTACCATTCATATAAGTAGTAGTATTTATTACATCTTCTGAAACAAAAATCTTTTACCACTGGTTTTAAATGTACTATGCAGCTATCTGGAGAAAGTTGTCTTTAGAGCTGTTCTTAGCTCTGACACTGGCTGTGTAATTTAAAGTAATGTCTTAAATTTCCTGAGCCTTGAAATGTTTCCGATGCTTGCCTTGCCCTAAGGTCCTAACATGTTTCTATGTTTTAATTTTATTTACCACTGTTCAATGACCTACGGTACAAAGTGTTTTGTTTTCTGACCTACTGTTCCCTACCTAATGACTTGCCTGAAGAACAAATAACCACTGGAGGAAGCGAGTAATGTTTCTGGAGAATTAGCACAGGATAATTTTTAGAAGGAACAATAGAAGCAGCAAAGTACACAGGCCCAACCATGCCTTTCTCTTTTCAGATATTCCCACACTAAAATGTGATCTGACTGTTCTGTGTTTATTAGTTCAGTAAGTAGGGATTAGGTTGTCACTGGGTGTGTAAACTAGAAGTCACAGTGTGCTGAATCTTGAGGAAACTGTCCAATTGCCAGAGGTAGAACAACCAGAATGTTCCAGATGTTTCCTGTCCTTTCTTCCATTCCTCCATTACAGTACCTCTCAAAGTCTAAGTTGATGACAATTCTCTTGGGATGCAGTTTTAGACATTTCTATACTAAGAGACATGGCAGGGAGTCATCCTCCAGTCCAAGCAAACTCATCAAGTTCAGTACTGTTGCTGGTAGTTTCCAGCAATATATGTTCTGTAGACAAAGGATCAGTTAGACCCCAAAGTTCTGATACAACGTAATGATAAGGGTTGAGTCAGGCCAACTTACTAATTTCTGTCTTCAGTAGTCAATGTTCTTTTTCCTTGAGAACATTCTTCATTTATTCGTGACTTCCTCCTTTCTCCAATAAGACCTCTCCTACCTTTTTATGATGCTATTCAGGCTCAGCTGACTCCATGCTCTGCCCAGGCCTGCCTTTCTTAACCTGTACCCTGTGAGCTCCTCTCAAACCTCACCTCTGGGTTCCATTCCTTTGATCAACCCTACTGTATTCATGAACACATCAGGCTAATATTTCCCTTTCTGTCCTGATGTCTTGGAAAAATATTTTAACAAGAGGGATCAGGGTTGAACATGGTAAAAGACCAATTCTCATGGTTAGATTTCAAGGCCAGAAAGACCCTGAAAACCTTTCAGAATTTTGGTGCACCTGACAACACCACTGGTGCACTGGAAGAGCTGCCTCTGTCACACAGAGCAAATGACAAAAGAAGTAACCCTTTCAGTTAAAAGAGAGCAGCAGTGAGTAGCATTTGCACAGATGTAGAATATGTGGGGGAAACACCTAAATCTCTTCCAATGGTTTCCTCAATGCTCAAGCCTTTCTTATCAGGGGAAGGCAGGATGAATTCTTCTCCCTCCTACTCCATACTTTTTCTTCTTTCATTTCTTTTTGGTACAATATTTGACAGATTTGAAGACGACATATCTTTTTTTTTTTTTTTTTTTGAGATGGAGTCTCACTCTATCACCAGGCCGGAGTGCAGTGGCGCAATCTGGGTTCACTGCAACCTCCACCTCATGGGTTCAAGCAATTCTCCTGCCTCAGCCTCCTGAGTAGCTGAGACTACAGGCACCCACTACCATGCCCAGTTAATTTTTTTTATTTTTTTATTTTTACTAGAGATGGAGTTTCACCATATTGGCCAGGATGGTCTCGATCTCTTGACCTCATGATCCGCCCACCTCAGCCTCCCAAAGTGCTGGGATTTCAGGCATGAGCCGATGCCATATCTTTAGTTAAAAAAAAAAAGGAGGCTTTGTTTGTTTATATTTTTTTATCAAATTAGTAAACTCTTTTAGCATCCTATAATCTAATCAAAATGTCTTTGGAGTGATGTTTTAGGTCTGACTCTAACTGTGTTAAAGTAATGTTTTAACTTTTTGGAGCCTCTGTTCATCTGCTCAACAGGGATAACAATTCCTGTCTAAGCACTTACTACTATAAAAACTTGGTAAAAGATAGTTATGATGAGATTATTAGCATTTTAATGAAAAACGTAGTGGTAAAATTAGCAACAGGAAATCTTTCCACACTGATTTAAAAAACTCTAGATATTCTTATGAACACGTTTAGAAATAATAATGAAACATTTATTTTTCTAAAATGAATGCTTTTTCCCTTATCCAACTGTTTTTTTTTTTTTTTTTAGATGGAGTCTTGCTCTGTTGCCCATGCTGGAGTGCAATGGTATGATCTTGGCTCACCACAACTTCTGCATCCTGGGATCAAGTAAATCTCCTGCCTCAGCCTGCCGAGTAGTTGGGACTACAGGCATATGCCATCACATCCAGCTAATTTTTGTATTTTTAGTAGAGAAAAATACCACGTTAGCCAGGCTGGTCTCGAACTCCTGACCTCAAGTGATCCACTGGACTCGGCCTTCCAAAGCACGTGAGCCACCGTGCCTAGCCAACTTTTTTGTTTTTAATCTTAAAGCTGTCACCTTAGAGTCCAGCAGAAACTACTGATGGCCACCTTTTCTAATAAACTCCTTCCGTTCCCTTGGATGAAGTCAAAATGCATACGTCGAATCATTGCCATCCACATGTCTTTGTTGGTGTTTCTGCCACCTGGAATTTTGTTTTTGTATTTCCAATTCCCTCTCGCCTATTCACCCTAAGGATCCCACTCAAATAGTGTAAATATTATTAATTCCTCAAAACTCAGTTCCACTTCCCTTCCATCAGATTTCCCATCTTATTTTTCTTAGTATACTTACACCTTGCTTTGCGTGTCAAAAATTTACATTCCTGTATATTTTCAAACACAAATATGCTTTTTCATGCCATGCTCTTTCTGTCTAGAGAGCATGCCGTCATTCTTGTTCCTTCTGGAAATCACTTACTAATCCTAAAAGCTCAAATTCTGAAGCCTTTCTCAGTAAGTTCTTATGCAAAGGTAAGGCACTTCTTTCTTTTCTTCTTCTTCTTCTTTTTTTTTTTTTTTTGCTTGTTGTTCTCTCACCATTGCTTTATATCCCTGTGGTAGGCAGAGATGTCCAAGAACTAATCCCCGAGAACTCTGAAGATGTTAACTTACATAGTACAAGGAACTTTGTGCGTGTGATTACCTTAAGGATCTTGACATGGGGAGATTATCCAGGCTAATCCTGACAGGGAGAATGCATTTCTAAAGGTTGTAAACTGAAAGAGAGAGGTGGGCAGTTGAGCGTCAGGGCAATGCAGTATGAGAAGACTCGGCCACCATGGCTGGTGCAAGGGAGTTGTGAGTCAGGAGTGCCGGCATCCTGGAGAGGATGGGAAAGGCAAAGAGACAGATTTTGCCCTAGAGTCTCCAGAAAGAAACACTGGCCTGCCAAGAACTTCATTTTACCCTAATGAAAGTCATTTCAGACTTCTGACCTCCAAAATGGTAAGGTAATAAATGTGTGTTGTTTCCAACCATGAAGTCTACGGTAATTGATTACAGCAGCCATGGGAAGCTAATACAATCACTGCACTTTAACACTAACTGGGTGAAAATACCTAGTTAGTATTTATGTTTACCTAGTGTTTATGTTGCTTTTAGATTTCTTAAAAAATTTGAAGCATACCACATCACACTAAGACTCTTATTTACAAGTTTTCTCTGGAGCAAAAATTAGGAAACTGAGAACTGCAGCCTGAGCTGCCACAGGTTCATTACTTGCTTCAATCATTTGCTTTGTGCTTGGAAGAGAAGAAAACGAGAAAGAAAGAAGAATGAGAAAAAAAATAGAAACATACACAAAAGTAACCAACCACCTCTTTCAGTTATATTAGTCAGAAGTACTTCAGGTAAAATGGGAAGATTACCAACAACTTTTTGAGCATGTACTAGGTAAAATGGTCATTAGAGAAACTGTGAATGTGGATACATGGCCCAGATGCCCCTTCAGTGAAAGACTCTGCCCAGTTTGCTGAGAGCACTGTCAGCAGAACACCCCCAGGGACCAGCTCTTCAGGGATGGCTTCGGCTGTAGACCATTATCTTGCTGTGATCACACCCTTCCCAGCCCTCATCCAATAGGACATAGACTTTCCATCTCCACTCAACTCAGGACAACGCTAAAGGAATGTTCTAGCCTCAGCGCTACCCCTGGAATTGGCTGAAGCTTTCATTGAAAGTGAAACACAGCTCAGCTTCTGCCTGGGCTTACTGTCCTTCTCTCCTTCCGTAGATGTCTATCTCAGGGGCATCCAATAAAAAATCTTCTGCACACTAAATGCTACCTTAGGGACTGCTTCCCAGGGACGCTAACCTATGACACTATTTTTAGAGTGAAGAAAACAGAAGTGTAGAAAGGTTAATTTACTCTCAGCCACATTTAATGATCAGTCTTTCTAACCCCAGAGTCCACATTCTTTGTAAAATCCTGAGCTTCTCACACTGGGCTATGTATCAAGTCAAAGTTACAGGATAGATATCCCTGGAGAGTCAATTTTACCCAATTACCAGAAATTTAAAACACTATCTCAGATTCAAAAGTTCATAGTAGAGTGCAAAATTCAATGTGCTTTTAAGAAAAAGGATGATCTTTCAAAAAAAAGTCTCTTTTTATCACAGGCAGCTGGAGTGCAGGCTCTGGTGCCAGGCTGCTCGGCTTTTAACCCATGTTTTGCTGGTTACTAGCTCTGTGGCTTTATGTAAGTTGCTTTCTCTTTTGTGCCTCAGCCTCTCCATCTAAAAATCAGGTTACAAAAATACATATTCCATGGGAAAATTGAGGAGAATGAAATTATATAGTTCATGTGAACTTCTTAGAACAACGTTTGGTACATCTTAAGTGATCAGAAAGTACTTGCAATCTTATCAAAGCCCATGGATACGTTCCCTTTCCTCTGTGTTTAGAGAACTTAATTAATTAATGCATCTAAAAGGATTGTACAATGTCAACGTAATGTACCTCCTCTGTACCTTGATTCTAATCTAAAACTTTATGTTAATAATTTTCTATCTCCTCCAATGTACCCTGCTATTCTAAAAACCAGCTTGAATTTAATGATATTAATACATGAACCTTCAATATTCTCTTATCTTCTAATGATTCAAGTCCAAACACTGCAGACTGCCTTCCAATGCCCTTTATTGTCTGGCCCTCATCTACTTTTCTGGTCTTTATTCTTTTTCTTCTTTCTTTTTTTTTTTGAGATAGAGCCTCCCTCTTTCACCCAGGCTGGGGTGCAGTGGCATGATCTTGGCTCACCACAAACTTCTCCTCCTGGCTTCAAGCGATTCTCCTGCCTCAGCCTCCCGAGTAGCTGGAATTATAGGTGCCCACCACCACATCTAGCTAATTTTTGTCTTTTTAGTAGAGACAGGGTTTCACCGTGTTGTCCAGACTGGTTCGAACTCCTGACCTCAGGTGATCCACCCACCATGGCCTCCCAAAGTGCTGGGATTATGGGCGTGAGCCACCGCGCGTAGCCCACTTTTCCAGTCTTTCTTCTGAATTTGCCCTGACAAAGTGGACTACTCTAGTCCCTGCTGCCTCCTTTCTTTCTGCAAAAGTGCATTTGCTCAAGTTGGTTTCTAAGGTTGGAAAGTGCCTGTCTACCCGCTATTGATCCGTTTTAAGGTCCTCTCAGTTTCAGTTTCTTCATGCAGCCCTTCCTATCCTCTGCAACCTGCCTCTGTCTCCGCTCCACTAGCATGCATTGTTTGGAACAGTCATTTATCCTTTGCTTTCAATCACTGCACATTGCTATTGATCCTTTTGGTGAAGTGTGACTTATACATACAGGTATAACTTGGAGATATTATGAGTCTGTTTCTAGACCCTGGCAGTAAAGCAAGTATAGCAATAGAACAGATCAGACAACCTTTTTGGTTTCTAGTGCATAAAAGTTATGTTCATATTATACTGTAATTTGTTATATGTAATAGCATTATGTCTAAGGATGTGATGCACATACCTTAGTTCAAAAACAATTTAATACTAAAAATGGTGACACAGAGACATGACATGAGTACATCCTGTTGGAAAAATGTCACTGATAAACTTGTTCAATGCAGGGTTGCCATGAGTCTTCAATTTTAAAAATACATGATATCCGCAAAGCGCAATAAAAGGAGGTATGTCTGGACAAATGGACTGTGAGTGCCCTAAGGGCAGGGAGTCTCTGTGTTCTCTCTTTTCATAGAAAGGACTATGATAAAAGAAAATCCTTATAGACATTCAATAATTATTTCTTTGGAATGTTAGTATTTACATAATTATCATTTTTTGGTATTATTTGTTCTAGTTGAGAAACCTGTCAGATATATTTTGAAAAATGATATATGAAGAAGGAAAATTTGACCTCTTCTTTGTAGAAAATGAAACCCCTGATTTGATGTAAGAATATGTATAGTCTACTGTGTTGGCTTAATGTTTGAATGCATGCTTACCATAGAAGAACTCAGAAAGGAAAAGTTTAGGAAAAGCATGACCCATCTTTTATTGAAATGCACACTTTAATTCTGTGAAAATGTTTTAGTGTAAAAGAAAAGGCCAGGTGCAGTGGCTCACACCTGTAATCCCAGCACTTTGGGAGGCCAAGGCAGGTAGATCATGAGGTCAGGAGTTTGAGACCAGCCTGACAAACATGATGAAACCCCATCTCTACTAAAAATACAAAAATTAGCCAGGCGTAATGATGCACGTCTGTAATCCTAGCTACTTGGGAGGCTGAGGCAGGAGAATCGCTTGAACCCAGGAGGTGGAGGTTGCAATGAGATGCAATCGTGCCACTGCACTCCAGCCTGGGTGATAGAACGAGACTCCATCTCAACAAAAAAGAGAAAAGAAAATAAAAAGAAATGATGCAAGTAAATCTGTATCCATTAAATAATAAAATCTCATTTTAGAGCATTACAATGAGGTCAAGCAAGGTAGCATATGGGTTTGCATATTGTTTCAGGACAAGAGGACAACAGAAAACAAATGAACAAAACAAAAACAAGAGTTAAACAAAATTTAGGCTGCCCTTGGCGGAGGATCTTAGAACCTGCTTTGATCAGAGGAAGGACAAAAGGAGTTTCTGTATTATTTGCTCGATGAATAGTTTGATCTGGAATGAAAGGAGCTTAGGCCACGTGAGAGTCCAGTGAGAGGTGATGAATTGGCTAGCTTTGGGAATACTGTGCATTACAAATGGGAGGGGTTAGTTATGGCTACACATCCTAAAACTTTAATACTCCTGGCAGATGGGCAGGACAAGCTTATGGCTATTCTTTGACTTCAGCTACTCTGTTTTGGGGGCTCTGTAGGGAAGATTATCTCTAATTATTAACTTGCTACTTCAGAAATGTGATTTTCAGTCAGGGTTCCTGGGGCCCTGAGAGCTCCTGGGTGTGTGAACTGTAACTTAATGGCAAAGATATGAGGTCAGAGTTGCTGTCTTCCTACATGTTTCCCACCTTTGCCTTCCTGCCGGCATCTCTTCACCTTGTCATGCTTTCTGAGCAGGAACTGACACAAAATTGATTTTGGACTCACAAGAAATGTGTCATAGCTATTTAGAGAGTGATAATAACAGGAAAGATTTACACGATCTGAAGAGAAACCAGTGAATCTTCAAGGATCTAGAACTAGAAATACCATTTGACCCAGCAACCCCATTACTGGGTATATACCCAGAGGATTATAAATCATTCTATTATAAAGACACATGCACATGTATGTTTATTGTGGCACTTTTCACAATAGCAAAGACTTGGAACCAACCCAAATGTCCATCAATGATAGACTGGATAAAGAAAATGTGGCACATATACACCATGGAATACTATGCAGTCACAAACAAGGATGAGTTTATGTCCTTTGCATGAACATGGATGAAACTAAAAACCATCACTCTCAGCAAACTGACACAAGAACAGAAAACCAAACACTGCATGTTCTCACTCATAAGTGGGAGTTGAACAATGAAAACACATGGACACAGGGAGGGGGAACATCACACACTGGGGCCTGTCAGGTGGTGGTGGGGTGGTGGGTAGGGGAGGGATAGCATTAGGAGAAATACCTAATGGGTTATGGATGCAGCAAACCACCATGGCACGTGTATACCTATGTAACAAACCTGTACGTTCTGCACATTACCCCAGAACTTAAAGTATAATTTAAAAAAAAAAGAAAAAAAAAGATAATCCTAATGCCCTGTAATAATTTGAGGATTAAGAAATAAAACTGCAAATATTATACATGGCATATAAATGTTTGAAAATAGGTGCTATAGATGGAGACAAAATTCTGTGAACAATACCAACTTATTTGGCATTTTCATATTCTTACTATATTTAGTTCATACTCATATTAGTTTAGTTCATATCTACGTAACATAGACAAGAGTAGATCCTACGAACTAAGCCATGGAGAGAAATTTCTTTATACTTGCAAGATAACAAAATTATGAAAGACTTTGAAACTGACCAAAAAGATAACTAGGTGTTGTTCAGAATTCTCAAGATGGCTCCCCCAACATTCAGATTTCCTGGTTACTTGATCAAGCATTAATTCAGGTACTCCTATTTGCAGATGTAAAGCCCTAAGTTAGTTGACTTAAAATACAGAGATTATCTACCTAAGGTTAAAATAATCACACAAGCCCTTAAAAGTAGAGAACAGAGAACTTTGTCCACTGGTGGCAGGGGGAGAAACAGAAAGACCCAAAGCAAGAGAAGGACTCAAAACTCCATTGCTGGTTTGAAGATAGAGAGGATTAAGTGAGAAGTAAGAGGGGTGGTCTCTAGGAGTGGAGAGTGACCACTGGCCAATACTTAGCAAGGAAATGGGGACCTCAGTCCTACAGCCACGTGGAACTGAATTCTGCCAGTGACCTGAATGAGCTTGCAAGGAGATTCTTCCCTGGAGATTCCAGACAGTAGCCCAGCCCAGCAAAACCTTGATTTTGGCCTTATGAAATCCTGTGGTAAAGGCAGCTGAGATAAGCTAGACACTTGATCTACATTTGATCATAAATGAGTATCATTTTAAGCCACTAATTTTATGATTATTTGTTACAATGTAATAGAAAACTAATACACTTGGTGTTTTCCACAGACCACTAGGCTTTGTTTAACCACAGCCATATTATTCTTTGTAGAATAAGAACTCTGTGCCTTTAATTTCCCTTGAGTGATTGTACAGCTCTGTAAGTTGTAGATCACTGATAACAATGCAAACATTTTTGTCTATAGATAGGCACATAAATTTTATCCTTCAGAAATACAACCCCCTTCTGCTCCATGCAATAAGCCATATTTTATCTATTTGTCAGTTCTTTTTGGCATGACTAATCTGCCAATATATATGAGTGGTACTTTAAATCTTACTTTGAACCATTTGTAACATCTATGCCACACTAAAGAGTTAAATCAAATGTTTGATGTATTTATTTTATATCTGAATAAGAGTCATGATATTGTCTCTTTTTTGAAATGTATCATTTAATAGAGATACATTCAGAAATTTCTAAAATTTACAGGGCAAGGAATATTTGTTAATCCCAGAGCTTATGTCAAAAACAGAGCTAAATATTATATATAAATTCATCTCTTCCTCACATGAAACACCTGATCCTGGTATGAAGCGTCCCTAATTGAAATACAGAAATCACGACTCAGGCACATCACAAAACTGCAGAACATGCAGTGCTGGAGTCTTCGAGCTGAGAGGTTAACACACTGGAATGTAGAACTGGAACCAACCCAAATGCCCATCAATGATAGACTGGACAAAGAAAATGTGGTACACATACACCATGGAATACTACTCAGCCATAAAAAACGATTAGTTCGTGTCCTTTGTAGGGACTTCGATGAATCTGGAAACCATCATTCTCAGCAAACTGACCCAAGAACAGAAAGCCAAGTACCATATGTTCTCACTCATAGGTGGGTGTTGAACAACGAGAACACGTGGACTCAGGGAGAGGAGCATCACACACAGGGGACAGTTGGGGGGAGGTAGGGGAGAGACAATGGGGGATGGGGAGGGAGGGGTGGGGAGGGATAACATGGGGAGAAATGCCAGATATAGTATGCACCTAAAGTAAAATAAATAAATTATTTGAAAAATAAAAATAAATAAATAAATAAATAAATAAATAAATAAAGCTACTACTACTTCCATTGTGCCATCAAGCTTTCTAATGTAAAATGGGGCTCATCTCCTTTCACCCTAACCCAGCACCTCCTCCTTATTTCTTTAGTCCACTCTTGATGTTAACATTTTCCTAATCACTCAAGTTTGAAAACTTAGAACCATTTTTGTCCTTTCCTTTCCCTTTCTTTCCATATGCATTGGTTATCAAATGCCTTGGTTCAGCATCTGCCATCTCTTGCAGCGTCTCCCTCTTTGTTTCTGCTGCTATCTGCATTTCTTCTCACACATAGCAGCTCAAATAGGAAAACAGGACCAAATCTTAGTTTTAGGTGCTTGGCACTTTTACAATTTTAGAGGGCTATCTTTAGGGGAAAAAATAGTAATATGAATAGAAAATGAAACATTTATTCAGAATGAGAAAAGAAATCCCAAGAAATTGACAATCTTGGAACTTCGTATTTCTTTGTTTTGAGATCTCTGATGGTAATTTACCAGAAATTTTTACATCCTGACTAAAATCCAACACCTTTTTCCATTCTAAACTCCCCCACAACTCCACCTACTCATAGGAGGCATGCAAAGAAGTAACCCTAATACTCAGGCTTCCTTTGCTTTAGAAACTTAGTCTACTATCAATTCTTTTTCCATTTTTAGTAAAGTAAATAAATTGTGCAATGGAAGGTCTAAAAAAATTATTCAGAGTTTCTTGGAGGTGGGGAGAGGTTATGACCCTGGGACATTTTAAACATTCAGGTACCTGAACTATAACCCAATCTTCTAAATAAAAACTTGAGGACATTTGTGTTTTTACAAGGCTCCGCAGGTGAAATGGATGCAACTGACCTATGAATTAAGAATGTGAAAACCACAGCTCCAGCTCAACTGCATAAAAAGTGACCTGATCCTCTGTATCCAAAGGTTAAAGCTTTGAGAGTGCAACAGAGTCCTCCAATATTTCCTGGGCACTGTGGTCTGCACAATGCAAAATGCAGAAGCTATAAAAAATGCAGGTGAAAAGGGCCCTGATTAAAATCTGAAACAGAAGCAACCACTTTCTCTCTGTGCAGTTACTATACTGGTCTTGATTCAAGTAAAGCAATGTGCCTGATGAGAATCACTGAAGCACAGAAAATGGTCTGGTACTGAGAGATAAGCAAATGAGTCCCAAGTATGAGAGGAGTACATAGGACCAGAGAAGAAGTATTTTCAATAGCCACACCTGACTATTGATTGCACTGGGCTCTTAGCTCAAAGGGATGATAGATAAACACAGGTCTATGCTGCAAGTTTGCCTGCATATTAATTGTAATTTATTGTTTCTATCTTTGTCCTTGCATTAGATGGTTTTATTCAGTATATGAATTCATTTTGAAGCATAGAGTCCATCATTCTCAGTAATTGACTTCACAAAATCCATCACCAAAAAATATTGTTTCAGAATCATTGAATATGGATTCTATGAAAGAGAAAGATCCTTTAAAGTGGGAGACCAATCAGGAGAATCAAGATTCTATTAGCCAGAGCAGGAAGCTCAGCTACCAGGATTTATCTTCAGATTCCTATCACATATGATTGCCTCAACTGAAACACAGGTTAGAGAGTCTGCTGTACTTCTAAAGTGATGAGAATAAATCTTCCTGTCACTTTATGTCACAGTCACACAGTTCCCGAATAGCAACCCATAGAGCCCTTGGCAAATTTGTTATCAGCAGTATGTGTTTACACATGGCAAGTGTCTGGGAAATAAAGAAAAAAAGGAAAATATTGATAGTGTAGAGGATGTTCTTCCTTCTGGAAAGTCATATAAAATTTTGAAAAAAGCTGAATAAAAACTATCTTTATGTTCAAAACAGGTTGGGAAATAATTCATTAGTAAGCATAATTCAAGTCACAGGAAAGCATTTTTTGTTCATTTGCTCTATCAAGACATATTTCATTGTTTCTCATGGTTACTGAGTGGTACATCTCTGCATATATATTTATGAAAGTATATTAGATGTGCCTTTTATATGTGTGTGTCTATATATACATGTGTATATATATGTGGGTGGGAGGCATATATTTATATATATTTATAGCATTATATGCTGTATACTTCTACATACCTTGCTTTCTGTCCTGGGAGGTGGACCAGGAGGCTTAAAATGTGCCTATGCCCTCTGGCTTCCAGTTGGGCTCAGCCTACGGAGTGCCCTGGCCTGAGCTGGAGGGAGATGAAGTATTCAAGCTCCCTCCCTCAGGCTTGGCTGCAGCTGGGTAAGGTACACTCCTTGAGCAAAGACTACAGTTCCATTTCTTGGACCTATCTACCCGATGCCCCCACCCCCAACCCTGAGTTCCAATAACTGTTCCCCCTTCTCTCCTTCAGTTCTTGGGGTGGCCCAGTTTGCTCTGCTTTTGCCAGCCAGAGAGACGGTACCATTCTTTATTGTTTCCCTGCATCCTTTGTAAATAGTTCCTTTATTAAACTCTTTTCAAATTACCCAGTTTGTGTGATCCTTATCTTCCTGACTTGGATCCTGACATTTTTACTGAATATTGACTAGTAACGTATTGCTCATTAATTGCCCTAAGATTGTTGAGCTCGTAATACATAATTCATTAATATTTTTCTTTATTATCAAAGTTTTAAAAAATGTATTTATTCCTAATTTCTTTCAAAAAAGACTTATGGCCGGAATTATTTTGACATTATATTTCAGGTCCCTAAAAAAAATCAAGTACTTAGGCAGGGCGTGGTGGCTTACGTCTGTAATCCCAGCACCTTTGGAGGCCAAGGTTGAAGATCACTTTAGATCAGGAGTTCGAGACCAGCCTGACCAACATGATGAAATCTCATCTCTACTAAAATTACAAAAATTAGTTGGGCGTGGTGGCAGAAGCCTGTAATCGCAGCTACTTGGGAGGCTGAGGTGGGAGAATTGCTTGAACCTGGGAAGCAGACGTTGCAGTGAGCCAAGATCACACCACTGCACTCCAGCCTGGGCAACAAGAGTGAAACTCCATCTTTAAAAAAAATCAAGTGCTATTTTTTATGAACTCTGGGCATTTAAATAGGTTTGTGCCTATACAAATCACTACCAACTTTTCACTCCAAATCATAGACTAAATACTACTCGATGCATCTCTTCATGTTATAAAATTAGGAAACTGTTGCCTAATGGCTTAACCTTTGATATAATGATTTTTGCTCAGTAGCTTAAATCTGTGACAATGTTTATATTTATTGTATTGTATGTACCATTTGCCTTTAGGCTAAGGAACCATATGCTTTAAGACATTATTTATCATAAAGAACAATCTATACCAAAATAACAACCTTTAGAAAATAAAAAACAGGATGCTCAAGTCAACAATTGCTAAGATATTGGACAGCAAGGTAAGTAATGGAGTTAATAATCTGGAAATATGGAATACTGACACTACTAAAACCATATTTGGGTGACTAAATTAATGCCACACTTTTCATCCACCTACCTAATGTGTATGCATCCAATGATGGTGGTTACATTTATCCAATGTCAAGGCATGCTTACACCATTCTGACATATAATACCTTCACCAAATGCTAATTATTTTACTAATGTAAAAATATTTACATATCAGAAGTGAAATTCCACTGTCAAGATGTGTTATTCATTGTTTTTCCTTTATCAGTTCAAAAAATATTATTCTTAAAAGAGAACTGGACCAAATTCAAACTGTGATAATACAGAAGAAAAAAGGAAGCTGAAGTAAACAACATTAAGAAAGACCAAATAAAGTGACAAATCACAGCAAATAACAAATAATTTATCCCTACTGAGAAGGACAGCACAATTCAATTTGTCAAATTATTTGATTTATCTCTGAGTGGCAATATGAATGATCAATCTGTTTTGATGAACACTAAAACTTTGCTGAATGGAAAATTGCACTACCTTTAACATGTCAAATTTAGGTACAGTAAAGAAAATGTGAATTGAATTAAATTGGCTTTGAGTATACTGCATTAAAAGATAAATTGTCAGCTTAGAAATATCTTCCCCAGTAGCTTTATTTGAACCAAAATATTTTGCCTCAGAGGAATTACGTAAGTGTGCAAACTATATAATAATTATTTCTTGGTCCTTAAATTTGAAATGTTCTCAAAAATCTAAATGCAGTAAAAGGCTAAGAAGATTATATGAAGAGAAAGATCTAGTTTGATCAATGACTTTGGCTGTGAATTAGAAATGATTTTATAGTTTTGTACTAAACAATTTAGCAAAACCCTGAAATTCTTTCTTCCTTCATGCATTTATGCATTTAACTGTTTGTTGAAATACTCTTACGTGCAAAGTTTGTCCTGGAAAGTAGCAATTAAATACTGTCTTCAAGGAGAGGAAAGTGATGAGAGAATTTCATCTGAGTAATTGTCATGACCAATATTTGAAACCGCTTTAAGCCATAGCTCCAAAACCATGTAACTGGAGCTTCAGGACCCGTCTTGTGAATCCTGGAAAATGAATTTTAAATTGAATCCTGAGAGATTAGTAGGAGTTATCTAGCTGAACAGAGAAGGGTCTCAAGTGAAAAAGCTTCCAGGGAGACAGCAACATCTCCAGAAGTCTAGAATGAGAAGTCACAGGACCATTCTAGGAATTCTGAGAAGTTGCTTTGGTGAAAGCAAATATGTTAAGTTTTGAAAAAGGACGTGGTTGACATAAGGCAAGTACAGGAAAAAACTTTAGAATGGTGAGGTGAAAATCTGTACTTTATTAGTAATTAGTCTCAGAGTCCCTGTTAGGAAGGAAGCCTTGGTTAGGAATATAGCCAAACTTTTAGTCCAGAGGCAAGACCAAGGATAGTAGCAACGAAGTAAAGAAAAGAGGAGGATGAGTTTCTCTGCATTGGTAATGAACACAGAGTCACAGTCTGGGGACACTGGAATAATGAGGAAAGGAGAAACAAAAAAGCAGGAATACAATTATAAAGGGAGGACAAACAAATTATAAAAACATGGATTTTCTTTGTTTCACTGTGTTGAAAATGTCCCTTTATTGACACCCTAATAATATTCGGTACTATCTACCACAAAGACAAAAAAGATAAATGTATTTGTAGTGTTTTGTTTTGTATTTGTGGAAATACAAGTTCTATATGTTGTGATATCAGGGCAGTGATGGAATTGCCTGTCACAATCAGTACGTAGAGTCAAATGTTGTTCAGCGAAGGGAGGATGACTCTAGCACTTGCAGACCCCTTGGAGATGGTATGAGACTTTTCATGGGGCAATGTGCAGGGATTGGAGCCAATCTTCTAGTTTCAAGGAGCGTGGAGTTCCAGCAAACATACAGGGTATGTAGAACTCTGGAAAGTTTGGGATTGATTTAAGGATGATGGGAGTGTTAAGCAGGGTAGTGCTTGGCTCTGTTTGTGCTCTGGATACACAGTGCAAATGGCTGAGAGGGTGGGAGGACTGAGGCAGAGAGGCCAGTTAGGGAAGCAAGTATGTTGGGTCACTTGCAAAGCCACCATTGACTCTGATGTTCTGGGATGGCTCCCCTGACTGTGATCTCAGTTGACCTGGCTCCAACCAAAGGACCCAGACCAAGTACTTAGACCTTGGTGAAAGACATTACCCCTGTCTTGGAGGAGGGAGTGATACAGCTGGGTGATTATGTGTGTGTTTGCATGTATGCATTGGATGAGCTGGATGAGTGTCTAAGCATAAAGGAAATGAGAAATAACAACATAGCTCAAGTGGTTATTCCTCCAGACAATCTGAGTATAAAATTGTGTGTGCGGTTACCCACACAATAAGAAATTGATGAGAACTTAATTGAATGAAATTAGAAATGTACAAGCCCCACCTTCTGTAATTCTTCCCTGGCAGAGAAATAGACCTAAATTCAGGCTATCAGTCTTAATACGTATCTAATGAAGAAGTCTAAAATAAAGGCAATCTGCTGACTTGGGTGCTTTGAGAAAAGACAGGCCTCAAGCTAGCCATTACTTCTTGTTAATCAACACAGTAGTTAATGAACACAAAATTTACATCCTTGTTATCATAACATTTAAGTTATATCTTTCAGCCCATTTTGTAACTTGTCATCACTCAGTTTTGTTTCTATCTAAAAATCTACTTGCTAAAAAGGGAAAAGAGCCTTTCTGTAATATTCTAAGATTTATTTTAATAGTTCTAAGGACTATGGACTGTAAACTTAAAATTAATGATGTTTGCCAAAGGAAATACCTCTGTTAGAACACTTGAAATAGAAACTTTAATTCCTTAAGAAAAGAATTAAGTCTAGCTTGTCATAGGAGGTTGATTTTAGCCATGAATCCCAGTGACACTGACATCATTAATCAAGTTCTAAGTAAGTCAACCTGTATAAGAAAATCACGATTTTATTAAACTTACAATGGTAACTAACGACTTCCATAGTTTTCCACAATTACATCAGGCCCTTACCTCCCTCTCTTAGTCTATTTGGGCTGCCGTAACAAAATACCATAGAATGGATGTGGATGTCTTCAACAAAAGACATTTAATGTTTTGCTATTCTGGAGGCTGAGAAGCCTGGGATCTGAGTGCTAGTATGGGTGAGATCTGGTGAGGGTTCTCATGCTTTGCAGATGGCTGTCTTCTCTCTGTATCCTAACACGGTGAAGAGAGAGAGCAAGCTCTCTGGTTTATAGGGGAACCAATCTTGTTACAAGGGACCCACCTTCATGACCTCATCTAAACCTACAATCTTGTCACAAGGGACCCACCTTCATGCTCTCATCTAAACTGAATTATCTCCCAAAGGCCTCATCTATCATCACATTGAGGATTAGCGCTTCAGCATATTAATTTTGAGGGGCATGATTTAGTCCACAGCCCTCCCTCTGTGCTTGTATCACTGCTTTTTCTTCCTTATTGTGGATGAACTTGAATGGTATGGGGTTCCATCTGAGGACACCCTCTAGCCTTGTGCATAGGCTTTAAAATATTTCTCCTCACACAGGGACAATATTGTCGGACCTTAGCCCTTTTTCTCTTACGTCCTCAAATTTCCCTTTTCTGCTGGATCAGCTCCATCGGCCTACACAATACTGTAAATGCTTCTACATTTAAGATAAATATAAAATCAAAATAGGCTGGGCGAGGTGGCTCACGCCTGTAATCCTAACAGTTTGGGAGGCAGAGAGGGGTGGATCACTTGAGGTCAGGAGTTCGAGACCAACCTGACCAACATGGTGAAAACTCATCTCTAGCAAAATACAAAAATTAGCCAGATGTGGTGGCACACACCTGTAATCCCAGCTACTCAATAGCCTGAGGCAGGATAATTGCTTGAACCTGGGAGGCAGAGGTTGTAGTGAACCCAGATGGCACCACTGCACTGCAGCCTGGGCAACAAAGCTAGATTCCATCTCAAAAATACAAAAATAAATAAATAAATAAAATTTAGGAAACTTTTGACCATACATCCCTTTCTAACTTACTAATTTCTTTACTTTCCATTATAACCACTCACCTATGTCTATATTCACCATCTCTAACTTCTTTTCTTCCATTCTCTCATTTTTTAAAGAAATAAGATCATTATACAAAACTCAAACAATATAGAAAAGCAAAGGAAGTCTTGCTTCTGTCACTGCCCCACCAAACTCATAATATGAGCCACTTTTTTAGTTTCTGATTTCTAATTCTTTCTACTTTTCTGATGCAGACATCAATATACTGTACAGACTTGTCTGCATTTTGTTTGTTTTTACTCAGATATACCCAGGAAATTTTCCCACTGTCATTATTTAAGGAATGGGTCCCCAGTCCCCAGGCCACACACAGACAGGTCCTGGTCCGTGGCCTGTTAGGAACCGGGCTGCACAGGTGGAAGTGAGCGAGGACAGCGATGATCATCACTTGAGTTCCGCCTGTGTCAGATGAGTCGCAGCATCAGATTCTCATAGAAGGGTGAAGCCTGTTGTGAACTATGCACATCAGGGATCTTTGTTGTACGCTCCTTATGAGAATGTAATCCCTGATAATAGGAGGTGGAACAGTTTCCTCTCGAAACAATCCCCACCCGCAACCCTGTCCATGGAAAAATAATCTTTCCTACAAAACTGGTCCCTGGTGCCAAAAAGGTTGGGGACCACTAATTTAAAGAGGTTCTTTATATTTTAATTTTTTTAATGGCTGTGTGTCATCATTGATTCAACCATTCCTCACTTGCTGGACATTGGGTTGTTGTCATTATAAACAATATCCTAATTAATACCTTAAATATGTGGCATTTGACATTTGTTCAGGTGTATGTACAGGCTAGATTCCTAGTAATAGAATTGTTGGCCCAAGGGTAAATGCATCTATAATTTATTTCATACATTACTGCCAAATTTCCTTCCATAGGAGTTGTACCATCTTCAAATTCCACAATGCAACATACAAAAAAGTATTTATTTTCCTGAAACCTTGCCAGCTGAGTGTATTTTCATATTTTGTATAGATAGATGCACAAAAATTGTATTTTCAGTGTTGTTTTAATTTCCATTTCTATTATTATGAACAACATTGAGCACGCCTTTTATGTGGTTAAAGGCCATTTGTATTTCTTTGTTAACTCTCTCTCTGTCCTTCTCTCTCTCTCTCTCTATATATATATATATATATGTGCATATATATATAAACTTTACTTGCTTCTCTATAAGTTGTTGATTAGTTCTTCTCAATTTCTTATAGCTCTTTATATACTAAAGAAATTATCTCATTGTCTGGACGATAACACGCAAATCATAAATACATCTATATTTAGCTTATCTTGAGTCTGGCTTTCTAGAACCTTAGAATTCTGCAAAAACACCAGATTCAAAACGCACTTAGAAGCACATATTTTACCACCTCTTGGGAGGTAGAAATATAGCTCCCTGAGCACTCAGCTACATATAAACATGACTACAAAAAGCCAAAGGTACAAAATTATACATCATGAGGTCTTTCATCAAGTATATCTACTCAGTACCCACCTGGGCTGTCAAATAGTGCTCTAAGTACCAGAGGCAGATGGTGACAAAGACCCAGGCCCTAACTCAAGGGTTTACACTGGTCACTAAACTGAAGGGCTAGTTAGTAGAAACAAAAAAGGGAAAAAAGTAAGAATTACATTGACTGGCTTGCAGTGCAAAAAAGAAAGAAAGAAAGGAAGGAAGGAAGGAAGGAAAGAAAAGAAAGAAATTATCACATTGTGCTGAATTGCATATTCATTATTCTTTGAATTTATCCTAATCGAGTTGTTTGCCCTTATACATGCTAAAATGTTCTTTGCCAAGATCAAGCATGACTTCTATGTAGCCAATTAGAATATCAACTCTTAGTTCACTGCAAAATAATAAATGGTTTATGTAATGGATACCCCAGTTACCCAGACTGGAGCATCACACATTGTATGCTTATATCAATATGTCACAGGCATCCCATAAATATATACAACAATTAGGTATTCATAAAAATTAAATCTTAAAAATTAAATCTCCCACAGAAATTTAAGGTAAAACAATTCTCAGAGTATACGCTGAATGTTCATGATTTATTATATCTTCAACCCATTTCTGAATCATGACCAACTCTTACGTTATAGCACATTTTCATTGCACAACCCCTGTGTCATCCACTATTGCTAGGATTCTCATTTTATTCATGTTGGAACAGTGACCTAAAGAGCTTAAATGTGTCAGTATCAGATCTGCAATGGAGATGAACGCTTGCCTATCCAACATCCATCTTTGTTAGTAATAGGCTACGATTTATATTAAAAGTGATAATGCTTCTGATTAAATATTCCATATTTCCAGATTTGATGCAGCTGAAACTAGTCCTCTGGGAAAGTTTAATTTATAGTATGTTACAAGTGATGTGTGAGACTTCTCCAAAGCTCTTTAAAAGGAATTCTTTCAGCTGAGACGCATGAAAGAATTCTTGCCCTTTCCTCTTTTTCCCTTTCTGCTGCCTGGAATGTAAGTGTAATGGTTGGAGCTCCAACAGCTGTGTTTGACCATGAGATGAACTTGTGAGTAAAAGCTATGCTCTAGGGCAGCGGTTTCCAAACTTTCTGTAACAGACAAAATAAATATTTTAGGCTTTATAGGCCACATTTGCTCTCTTTCATATTTTTCTATTTTTTTTGCTTGATTTTCTTTTTTATATACTCCTTTAAAAAGAAAAAGAAAATTTTAAATTTTGAAGGTCCTACAAGTGCAGTCTGGGTCAGATATACCTGTAGCTGCCTCACTCTAGGATGGTGGAAGAGAAAGATTAGAGGGTCCCTCATGATGGCAGAGCTGGCATGCCAGCCCTATTTTGCATACCTCCACACTTCCTTCATGAGAGAGAAATTAATATCCATCTGTTTAAGCTACTATTACTTTGTGTTTTCTATTATATGTAGATAAATGAATCCTAACTGATAAATGGCCTTCAAAGGAAATGTACATATCGCCTCTGCCAAAGAAACTTAGAAGACATTATTTTAAGGAGAAATACTATAAATACAAAAGTATATAAGTAGAAGAAAATTTCAAGGGCACATTTAGAAGAGAAGGCTGAAGTGAAGAATCTGCTCTGGAGGGTATGGAAAGACATTTTGATAAATATTATTCCATTGAAATCTCAGTTGAAGCCAGCTGATTGCAGTCCTGGGAGTGAGAAAGAGCAGTTTGAACTTGATTCAGTAGGTAATAAAGAGCTATTGGACACTCTTAATCCCAGTGAGGGCATAAGAAAGCCGTGTTTTAGAAGAAGTCATTTTTTAAATAATGTAGTCTGGACTGGAACATGGAAGCTCTATGCTGGTAATCCTGGAGGGCTGAATCTCAAAAGTTTGAAATGACAATAGAAAGAAAAAGTTGATTCTGAGAGATGTTACAGAGGTAGGGGCAGAATGAGCAGATTCGTATTTGTTAGATAAATGCATGTAAACGTTGGGAGAGGAGGGAAGAGGTGGCTATATCTGCAGGTAATAAATTTCTGGTCTTATAATGTTCATAACTATTTTTTGCTCCCTTGCTTACCTATCTCTTATTTTCTATATTGCAGTTGTTTCAACAGAACAATTCATACTTCAATCCTCAAAAAATTGTCAACTGACACAACTTTATACCATTTAGTTGGGTTTCCTAATCCCTTTCAATAAATAAGTAAACACAGAACTCCAGCTGTAGCTAAAGATTCTTGAATTTATTCAGGTCAATATATTGATTAATAACAATAAACGGTTTTTAAGAGCATGGCATTTGACAGATGTTGCAGACTACATAGATTCTCTGTTGTCTTCACAACAATCCTATTAGGCAGCAGCTGCACACATCCCACCTCACCTTCAATATTGTGCAACGGTTGCTTGGAAGAAGCTGTCTAGCCAGGAACTTCATTTCCCTGTATCCATACCATTTTGGTGAATGCTCATGACTGGATTTTACCAACAAATATGAACAGGAGTAGTGTTAATAGCTTCTGGGCTAAAGCAGTTATAAAAGTGCAAGAATGCTTTAAACTATCTTTCTCTGCTCAAAGAGATTTTAGGGGATCATGAAACAATTAGTTGGAGACACCCAGGATCCCCCAGAATCATTGCATGGAAAAGAGCCATGCATGAGAGCCACCTAACATGTAGAACTGTGACATAAATGAGAAATATACATTAATTCCCTTAAGCCACTGAGATATTTGAGCCAAGCCTGGCCTAATGTAACTAACACAGTAGGTGTTATTAACATTACCATTTATACACACAGAAATAAGACTTGGGAAGATGCGTCTAAGATACTAAGTGATAAAACTGTGATTAATATTTGAAGTATTCAATTTCAGATCCCATGTTCTTAACCATTACCCAGTATCATCATCTTTTTATATAAATTTTCAAAAGTTTATATAAATTTATAAATAACTTTATTTAGCCAACTAATATGGTAATATGAATTACTCATGGGTAAGCAAGAGGTAATGATACTAATCAGAGGAGAAATCAGTAAAATAGAAACAGAAAACAATAGAAAACATAAATGAAACCAAAGGTAGTTTTCTAAAAAAATCAGTAAAATCAATAAACCTTTAGCCAGGCTGATCAGAAAGAAAGAGAGGAAATACAAATTATTAACATCAGGAAAGAAAGAAGTGACATAACTACAAATTTTCCTGATAGTAAAGAATAATGTAGAAACATTATGAAAAAAATAGCACTCATGTGAAATGAACAGTTTTCACAAAACATAACAACCAAATGTATAAATTTATATAAAGAAATTCTAAACATCTATATTTTGAGGTGTGTTATTCATGTTCAGGAAGCCTCATAGCCAACTAATATAGTAACATGAATTACTAATGGGTAATATGCATTTTACATTAAAAATGGTATTTGTTTAAAGAATTCAATGATGTAAGATTTAAATATCGTTTTCCAAGTTTAACTGATAATTCCCCCTAAGCTTTTCTCATTGGTACAATAACAAGACTTAGGGGAAAGTACAAGGGCTGAGTAGTCAGAACTACTCGCATCAGAACATGACCTCTATGGCCTTGAGTAAGACATGTAACCTCTCTGAGGCTTAGTTTTTCTCTCTGCAAAAGACAGTTAACACCACCAGCTTTTTAGAATGATTCTAAATATTAGAAATAATGCTGGAAATCTTAATCACTCAATACACATAGACAGTGATTTAATTCAATCTAGAATTACGTATTTAAATGCCCACTATAATACATGCCAGATGTTATTGAGGCTCTGAAGATACAACAATCAACAAAACAGAAACAAATATCCCTGCCTATCTGCATGCCCTATATTCTTTTTTCCCCTTTCTAACAGTTCATAATAAGAGAAACCAATATTAAGGCACTTTCAATTCTGATCAAGATGGAGTAACAGGAACAAGATTAGCATTCCCATCTGAAACAACAACAAAAACCAAACAGGCAAAATATGTCAGACAACGGTTTAGGAAACACTGGCCATCAGGTAACAACAGACAGTGATTTCTGGAGATACTGGGAATGAATGAGATGAGCCCTGCAATTACTCGAGCAATTATGAGACAAGAAAGAATGCAAAAGGAGAACGGAAGGTACTTTAAATAAAAACACATAATATCAAAATAGCAGGATTCTACTAATGCAGTATGTACAGAGAAATTTAATCACTAAACATCTATGTTAGATAGCAAAAAAGATGTCAAATCAATAGCCTTAACTTCTACCTTAACAATAACATTTAATTAGAAAAATAAGAGTAAATTAAATCCACTGTAAGCAAAAGGTAATGATTACTAATCAGAGGAGAAATCAGTAAAATAGAAACAGAAAACAATAGAAAAAAATAGATGCAATCAAAAGGTAGTTTTTCATTAAAAAAAAATCAGTACAGTCAATAAACCTCTAGCCAGGCTGATAAGAAAAAAAGATAAAATACAAATTATTAATATCAGGAAATAAAGAAGTGACATAACTATAAATGTTCCTGATAGTAAAGAATAATATAGAAACATCATAAAAACAATATAACACTCATGTTAAATGAACAATTTTCATGAAAGATAAAAACAACCGAATTTTACTCAGTAAGAAAAATGTACTCTAAATAACCCTGTATCTGTTAAAGACATTAAAGTTACAGTTAAAAAACTTCCTACAAGGAATGTTCTAGGTCCAGATGGTTTGCCTGTAGATTCTACCAAACATATAAGGAGGAGATCATACAAATTCTAAACAAATTCTTCCTGAAGAAAAAAGAAGGAAGACTTTCACAAGCATTCTATGAGCCAGCATCACCCCAGTATTAAAGCCAGCGAAAGACATTACAAAGAAAAAATACAGAGTAACATCTCTGATGAGGATTGGTGCAAAATTTCTGAACAAAATGCCACCAGCAAATTAAATCCTACAGTGTATAAAATGATAATGCATTATGATCAAGTGGGGCTTATCTCAGGAATACAGGCAGTTTAACATTAGAAAATCAGCCTCTCTAATTTACAATATTAACAAACTAAAAAAGTGATCATTTCAATAGATGCTGAAAAAGTATTTGACAAAACTCCAATGTGAATTCCTGACAAAAACTCTCAGCAAATCAAGAACAAAAGGAAACTTCCTCAGTGTAAAAAAAAAAGCATCTTTTAAAAACCTACAGCTAACTTAATGATACAAAAGAATAAGAAAACTTAATACTTTCCCTATAATATCACGATTATGAGAAGTTATCTGCTCTTACTTGTTCTAATCTTATAGTGCAGATTCTAGCCAGTGCAATTAAAAAAAGAAACATAGTATCGAATATGAAGAAGATATATTTAGTTGAAGATGACAGAAGTATGTATCAATTCCAATGAAATCTGCATAAACATCTAATCGAAATAATTAGATACAGTCAGATTACAGTGTACAATATCTATATAAAAATAACTTCCATTAAGTTGAAATTAAATATTATTTATAATAGCTTTACAAATTGAAGATTTAGTAAAGTTGTCAATTTTCCCCAAATTGATTTATAGAGTCAGTAAAATCCACACCAAACTCACAGCAGGCATTGTTTATTTGGTAGAAATCAACAAGCTGATTTGAAATTAGTGTGGAAATCCAATGAATATAGACTAGCTAGGGAAATTTTAAAAGAGAAAAAGAATAAAGTTGGAGGAATAACACTGCCTGATTTCAAGACTGATTATAAAGCTACAATTATTTATATAGTGTGTGTCATTGGTATAATAAAATACAAGCTAATCAATGGAATAGAAATGGACCCATGAATAAGTAGAATATTGATATTTAACAATGCTATAGGCTAAGCAATAGAGGAAAATATAATATTTTTAGAAAATTATACAAAAACAATTAGGTATACATACGAAAAATATTTAATTCATACCTCATACCATGTACAAAAATTACCTAAAAAATATATTATAGATCTAAATATAAAACTATACAACTTAGAGAAAACAAGGAAAAATAATCTTAGTAATCTTGGATTAGGCAAAGGTTTCCTAGATATGAGACCAAAAACATAATTCACAAAAAAATTAAGTGGGACTCTATTAAATTCCAATATTCTGGTCTTCTAAAGACACTGACAGGAAAATATAGTTACCTAGCATATATGGGGGAGGCAGTGGTATGAATTGAATGTTTGTGTCCTCTCTAAAATTCATGTTAAAATTTATTTTCCAATGCAACAGCATTAAGAGCTGTGGCCTTTAGGAGATGAATTGGCTGTGTGGGCTCTGCCTTCATCAATAAATCCTGCCTTATAAACGTCTTGAGATGGTGCATTTACCCCTACTGTCCCTTCCACCTTGGGAGGAAACAGTATTAATTCCTCTGAAAGATGTAGGACCAGGCAACAATCTTGGAAGCAGAAAACAGCCCTCACCAGAAACAAAACCTGCAGACACCTTGATCTTAGAGTTTTCAACCTCCAGATCTATGAGCAATATATTTATGCTGTTTATAAATTAGCCAGTCTAAGGTGTCTTGCTATAGCATCACAAATGAACTAAGACAGGAAGAGGAGAAAACCTGCACTTAGAATATGTGAAGAGCTCTCAAAACCCAGTAATAAGAAAATAAACAACTTATTTAAAGAATGGAAAAGAGCTTTGAGCAGACACTTCCACCAACAAAGATATACAAAGGGCAAATAAGCAGAAAGAAAGATACTCCATATATTAGTCATTAAGAAATGCAATTCAACTATAAAGAGATGTTTATTACACTCCTAGTAAATCGGCTAAAATTAACATTCTGATCATACCAAGTGTGGTGAGGAGGTAGAGTGACAGGCATGCTCACAAGTGCTAGAGGGAAAGTAGTTTGTTTCCTAAAAAGTTAAACATGCACCTATGATATGGCCTAGTTATCTTACTCCTAGGGATTTAGTCAAGAGAACAGAAAGCCTATAGGCATACAAAGGCTTGTCCACAAATATTCGTATCAGCATTATTCATAATAGACCCAAACTGGAACAAATCAAATGCCCAGCAAGAAGTGAATGGATGGTCGGGCGTGGTGGCTCACGCCTGTATTCCCAGCATTGGGAGGCCAAGGAAGGCGGTCAGGAGTTGGAAACCAGCCTGGCCAACATGGCAAAACCCAGTCTCTACTAAAAATACAAAAATTAGCCTGGTGTGGCGGTGGGCACCTATAATCCCAGCTACTTGGGAGGCTAAGGTAAGCTTGAACCCGGGAGGTGGAAGTTGCAGTGAGCTGAGATCATGCACTGCACTTCAGGCTAGGTTACAGAGTGAGACTCCATCTCAAAAAAAAAAAAAAAAAGGAGTGAGTGGATGGTTAAGCAAACTGTTGTATGTGTCTATAATGGAATACTATGCAGCATTAAAAAGGAATTACTGATGTGCAGAGCAAAACATCTCAAAATAATTATACAGAATATAAGAAGCCAGATAAAAGAGTACACATTGTGTGATCCTAGTTATGTAAAATTGTCAAGAAAAAAAAAAAACTACCTCATGTGGAAAACAGATCCATGTTTCATGTTTTTCTGGGGAATGTGGTGAGGAGGACCAGGATAGACAAGAGAAAGTTCCAGGAATGATAGATGTATATGTTCACTATTTTGATATGTTTCACTATTTTATGAGTATATACATACACCAAAACTTATATACTTTAAATATGTACAGTTTATTGTATGTCAAGTATAGCTTAATTAAAAATTGTAAAACTATGAGATAAAAATAATTATCATTTAGAATTTTTTACTGAATCAAAATATTTTACAGATGCATAGAATTCTCTGCCTCCTATTATTTAGTCAATCATTTGCAGAGGGCTGGAGATAGTTTTGGCATGGAATAGCTGGTGTCCTTTCATTTAGCATGGCTAAAATTTAACTTAAATATTGTGAGGATATAAACAGATTAGATGTTAAATGCTTATTTGCTGGTAACTTCTTTAACATTGACATTCCAAGTGTTGTGCCCCTTAAAGATTAATTCACCACTGGCCATCAGTAGCCACTTTTATTTAATTATATTTGTAAAATGTAAATGAAGCAATGCAAATGCCTAAGAAAAGTATACCCAGGCGTGCAGAATGAAAAATGAAAGTCCTCCTGTTCATTTCTCATTTCTAAATACTTCTCCACGATTAACAATAAGAGCAAGGGTGACAAAGATGACGAACTGCCATTTCTAATCCTTTCTGGTAATTGCATTCACTTATTTTCTTTTGTGAACAGGAAAGTACTTGGAGAGAAATTATACAGTGATTCATGGTTCTGGGGAAGACTGCTGATATTTTGATGAGGCTACCTCAGTGCCCTCAGGAAATCAAAGTGTCCTATCACTCCGTGTCCATTATCATTACAAAGCTGTTCTTGCCTTCCAGGTAGTAAATGATTTTTTAAATAAAATGTTATTTCTAAAAGTATTCACTTGTCCTTTTGCTTCATCAGAAGAGCATTATTTTTATTTTAGGAAAGAATGACAGAAGAGAAAGAGAGAAAGGCTTATTGCATCCCATTTTATTTGCTATCAATCATTGCCTTTCCCCCAGGATTCTTGGTAATGTGATGATGTTAACTAGGAGTCCTTATCTCTGGGGCAGTGACCACAGAAGGCAAGTTTAGTGAAAACTGTCACAAGTTTCAGACTTTAGTAGCCGTCCGTGAAGAATGTTTAGCTCTATCCAACACTTTCTACAACTTGATGGCTATAGTTTCCTGAGTCTGAGTCTTCAGTGCATCAAAAATGGAAAAGATTCTGTTAGGCACAGGTATACAGATTCTTTCTTTACTCATAGGCTAGATAGGCTATGGAAATGGATATGCAAATAAAGGACAGCTTTACAGAAACTATCTAAATTTTTAGTTGGAGTCCTAATTTCCAAAATTTTCAGAAAGGAGCTCAACAACTAATGATAGATTAGGGAGATAACTAATATCAACTGAGTCCCCCACTATATGCTCATACAGTTAGAGACTTTATATTTGTAAATCTTATATCTCAAGGC
Source organism: Ateles fusciceps (assembly GCA_036589455.1). Classification (NCBI taxonomy): domain Eukaryota; kingdom Metazoa; phylum Chordata; class Mammalia; order Primates; family Atelidae; genus Ateles; species Ateles fusciceps. The sequence goes on along the minus strand of JAZHEH010000164.1, from coordinate 4,138,538 downwards.
CAGGTTAGCCTGGAAAAAATAAAGTGGGGTCAAGACAAGAACTAGCAACAGCATATCTGCCTCTGCCCTCACTGTCTACACCATCTTCTTTAAACATGATTTGCTAGCAGTTCTGAGAGTCCTGTGGTACATCTCACAAATGCTCACAAAGAGCATCCTCTTAGTACCACAAAGCATCTGCCAATTCCTTTCTCCTGGCTTATCGGACTTTGATCTATGACTGCTATCAGACCTGCTGAAAGTCATAAAACAGCTAAACTACTTCTACTCTACCAGTAGCCCTAGGGATGTTGCACACACAGGCACATTTATTTAAACATTCTCCCTATAAAGAGTTGATATATGTTCATGTTAAGTCAACCTATAGCTACAGCTCGGAATACCTATGGCTCTCTAATCAGGAATTAAAGCTCTATTTTGTCGTTATTGTTGTTGAGACAGGGTGAAGTGCAGGCTGGAGTGCAGTGGCACGATCATGGCTCATTACAGCCTTGACCTCCTGGGCTCAAGTGATCCTCCTACTTCAACCTCCCAAGTAGTGAAGACTATAGGCCTGCACAACCAGGTCCAGCTAATTTTTTATTTTGGGTAGAAATGGGGTCTTTCTATGATGCCCAGGCTAGTATGGAACTCCTGGGCTCAAGCAACCCTCCTGCCTCAGCCTCCCAAAGTGCTGAGATCACAGGTGTGTAATCTCTCTGCATTCAGGCTGAATTAAAACTCTAGAGATGGTTACTTAAGCACGTAACAGTGTTATTAGAAGCTGTGCTTCTAAGGGTTTACTGGCAAAAATATATATTAGAAATAAGTTTTAATTGAGTAAATGAGGTTGTAATGCTACCAAATTTAGTCACAGTCTTGGAAATTTTTTTTTTTTTGGTTTGGGTTTCATATGTATGTAGTTATATTTTATATTTGTGGGTGTGTGTGGTGTGTGTTTTACAGTGCCTCTATAAAACACACACCCTCTTCTTAGACTTCCTATGTGAGAAACTGGACCTGAACAGAAGGACGTTAGAATGGTTCGTCCCAAGTGATACTCACTCTCAGCCTTTGGTCCTGATTTTCTGTATTCACAATCTTTTGTGCAATCTCTGCTTTCTGTTGCCTTAAAAGAGTTATTTTCCATAAGAATCTCTATTCTCTTAAGCTTTAGAACTCTGTTAGGCCCATTCTTTAAAGACGGCAAATGTTCACACTAAAGAAGAACACCTCTACTTCTGTGGAAAGACAAATTAAACTTCTATCTATTCAAAGTCTAAGTAAACAGAAGTTTAAAAAGTAAAATTTTTATAGGAAAAGAGGGAATCTTGAGATTAAAGTACATTCAGAGAAACACCAAATTATATTTAGTAGCGCTTTACCACTAAGATTTTTGGAAATTATTCTGACAGTCAAACTAAATAGTAGATTCCCCATCCAAGGAGTTCTATGTGAAAATACTTAAAATTATAGATTAAACATGTTAAATCTCTCATTAGCATCAATTTTACCAAGCCATTTTTGGCAGGAAGTGTTTTTATATAAGTATAAATAGTATACTATTGAATAATAAACATAATTTCCTTGGATTTCTTACAGAAGTCTTTGAAAAAATGTTGTTTCCTTGGTTAGCCATTTAGTATAAGTCCCCAGACTTTTCTAGAAAATTTAGGTAAGCACTAAAAAGCAATATTTTGGATTATCAACAAACATAAAATCACTATATCTGAATATGAATCTTCTATATTTTAGTTTTAACCATAATCCCTGAAATTTGAGGTGAGGTAAGAGGAAGAGAAGGAAAGATCATCAGTTTTAAAGAATAAGGAGACCAAAACAAGCAATATTGTAATACATGTAGCATAGAATTATAGAGAAACCTGAATTGAATTGCACTGTGATTGCTTAGTATTATATCACAGTCATATGTGTTTTAAGATGAATTGCTGGGTTTTTAAATTACAAGAAAAAAATAAATAACCCATCAAAAAGTAGGCAAAGGATATGAACAGACACTTTTCAAAAGAAGACATTAATGCAGCCAACAAACCGATGGAAAAACAGCTCATCATCACTGGTCATTAGAGAACTGCAAATCAAAACCACATTGAGATACCATTTTACTTCAGTTAGAATGGTGATCATTAAAAAATCTGGAGACAACAGAAGCTGGATAGGATGTGGAGAAACAGGAACACTTTTACACTGTTGGTGGGAGTGTAAATTAGTTTCACGATTGTGGAAGACAGTGTGGTAATTCCTCAAGGATCTAGAAGTAAAAATATCATTTGACCTAGAAATCCCATTACTAGGTATATACCCAAAGGATTATAAATCATTCTACTATAAAGACACATGCACACAGATGTTCACTGTGGCACTGTTTATAACAGCAAAGACTTGGTACCTACCCAAATTCTCAACAATGATAGACTGGATAAAGAAAATGTGCACATATACACCATGGAATACTATGCAGCCATAAAAAAGGATGAGTTCATGTCCTTTGCAGGGACATGGATGAAGCTGGAAACCATCATTCTCAGCAAACTGACACAAGAACAGAAAACCAAACACCACATTTTCTCACTCATAAGTGGGTGTTGAACAATGAGGAAACATGGACACAGGGAGGGTAACATCACACACCAGGGCATGTTGGGGGGTGGTAGGAGCTATGGGAGGGATAGCAGGATTGGGGGGGATTGGGGGAGCAATAACATCAGGAGGAGAAACACTTAATGTAGGTGACAGGGGGATGGAGGCAGCAAACCACCATGGCATGTGTATACCTGTGCAACAATTCTGCACGATCTGCACATGTACCCCAGAACTTAAAATATAATAATAAAATAACTCTTGTTAAGGATATTAAATAATAAGCTGACACAATATATATTTAAAAAAAAGAAAAAGATAAATCGCTGGGTGATTTAACACGTAGGAAATAAAACATTGGAAAATTATTTTAAACATATTTATAATATATATGATAACATACCTGCTTTCAACAAATCAGCTGAATTGCATTTTTATTTATAAAAGGCAATTTTCCTCTTTCACCAATCTGGAAGTTTGATTTGCTTTATAATTTTTCTTTAACTCCTTGCATCAGATGTATTCTATATCTCCAAGTACTATATTTAGTCAAGAGTAGATTCACTTTTTAAGTGAAAAAATGGGCTTTGAGATACAAACAAGCTTTGCCTTAATATGCCAATTATACAACTCTTTTTAATTCCGACTTTTAGTCTGAGAGAGATGGTAAGATTTTTCAGTTCAGTTGCTCTCAACAACTGAGATACTGACTGACTCAAGTTTGAGTTACAAACAAATATACATAAAAACTTTCATTTTCTCTATTGATTCTTTACGCAAACTTCTAATTATGCTTTCAGGTAGTTAAATGGCAAAATCCAACTGCATCTATGACAAAGTGAGCTATATTTAAACTGCGGGATAAAGGAAAAAATGAGTCTTACTCAGTAGGCAACTGTCAACAATACTTTCCTAAAACAACAGTTAACAAGCTGCTAGACAAATGTCAACCTATATGACTTCAATAAAAGTAGATCCTGCAGAATGGGAGGGAGTGCCTGTGCTGGCAGAGAGGAGCCTGTCTTTGTTAGAGGCAGAGAACTAAAACTGTGCTGATCTTGGATAGCTGTACCCAGGAATGTAGCCTTTCGCTGGACAGTTTCCAAGTTATCGTACTTCATAAAAAAATTGGCATTATCATGTTTCCTTATAAGAAGTCAATATAAATGCATTTTCAGTAGAGTGATGGGATCAGATTTCACTCAGAATCCCTCTGTCAGAAGAATACAGAACTCACAGAATCCTATTGTTGGGATTAAGAATGTGGATTTGGGAATACCTGGATTGGAATCTTCCCCCTTCTTTGTTTTAGCTTGGTGACCTTGGCCAAGTCACCAAGTGATCCCTTATTTGTAGAATAGGAATAGTCACAGTTAGCTTCATGTTGACTGGGAAGAATAAATGCAGTGATGTGTGTGTGAGGTGCTTAGTAGAGCACATGGACTCAGTACTTGCTCAGCTCATGGTAGCTCTCACCAGCCTGCAAGACACAGGGAGCCAGGGGACATTTCTATAAATACTTGTCTCAGCTCTTGGGCAAGTGGGAACTTGTGTTCTACAAACTCTGATTATGGAATCAATATGATTTCACTTAGCTTAGTTCTTTAACTTTCCTAGGAGTCAACATCTACTGAGTACTCACTATGTACCAGGCTTGAGTCTGAATATTTTTTGTTTTGTTCTGAGACGGAGTCTCACTCTGTTGTCCAGGCTGTAGTACAGTGGTGTGATCTTGGCTCACTGTAACCTCCGCCTCCCTGGTTCAAGTGATTCTCCTGCCTCAGCCTCCTGAGTAGCTGGAATTATAGGTATGCACCACCATACCTGGCCGGCTAATTTTTGTATTTTTAGTAGAGATGGGGATTAGCCACGTTGGCCAATCTGGTCTCAAACACCTGATCTCAAATAATTCACCCACCTTGACCTTCCAAAGTGCTGAGATTACAGGTATGAGCCACTGTGCCTGGCCTATTCTGAATGTTTTAATTGAATTAATTCATTTAACATGAACTGTGTAAGATAGAAAGTAACATATTATTTTACAGAGAAAAATAAAATTATGACATAGAATTGCCTTGTGCTGAAAAATTAGTGGAAGATATGGGATTGAAATGCAAATAATATAACAAAAAAACTTGTGTTTTTACTGCTACTTTATTGCCTCTCCTACTGAGATGCAATGTCCTTAATGGAAGGATGATTCGAACGGTGTTTTGATGCCCTCCCAGCAATTGACTTGTTTTTCTGGCACAGCGTGCATGTCGATCTTCAGGGATCTCCCAATTTATTTGGGGAGATTCAACATGCAAAGATGGTAAAACATAATCACATTTATTTATTTATTTATTTTTATTTATTTATTTATCTTGAGACGAAGTCTCACTCTATCGCCCAGGCTGGAGTGCAGTGGCAGTGCTATGATCTAGGGTCACTGCAACCTCTGCTGCTCGGGTTCAAGTGACTCTCCTGCCTCAGCCTCATGAGTAGCTGGGATTACAGGCAACCTGCCACCATCCCCAGCTAATTTTTTTGGTATTTTTTGTAGAGATGGGGTTTTCACCATCTTGGCCAGGCTTGTCTCACACTCCCGACCTCGTGATCCACCTGCCTCGACCTCCCAAAGTGCTGGGATTAGAGGTGTGAGCCACTATGCCCAGCCACCATAATCACATTTATAAAGCCCCTACTCTGGTCCAAGCATTGGATTCAGTGCATTATGATCTCATTTTAGCCTCAAACTGACTTTGAACCATAGGTGTGCTTACTCTCATCTATAAGTCAATCGGACTTCCCAGGTATAATACAGACCCCCACTCTAATGTGTTTAAACTGAAATGGAATTAATTACAGGTAGTTCTGAGAATTTCTGAGGGAGCTGGAGCATCATACTCGGATGATTCTTGGTCAGGTTCAGTGCCAACCACACCCCCCGGAAAGCATGTGGAAGCAGCACTACAGCTTGTATGACTTAACGCTGAACACTGAAATTGCTGACACTTTTTCCTTGGCACCTGCTGGCTTTACTACCACCCTTGCCAGGAAATAGATTGTTTCCTCACTTCTAAACTGCAGTCTTCCAAGAGTGCATCTGATTGATGGAGACTTGGGTCAAATATCTGACTTAACTGCAAGGGAGGCCGGAAACAGTGTGTGAATTTAAATTCAGAGAAGCAAGACTTGTAAACTAAGGGAAGTTCCTGATTACAGGAAAGGTATTAAAAAGTGCTAGGTGGGGGAAAAAAACTTTGTGAATATCCACTACACCTCCTTTTTACAGATGAGAAAACTAAAGCTCATGGGTTAGATAACTGAGTCCGTATCACATGAGTAGTAAGCAGAAGACTGAGCGTATAGATGCAGACCTGTCTCCCCCACACAAAGAAACAGCAAAACAATGAGAGGTCTCAACAGTCTGTAGGAGAGAAGTTCAGGGGAGGAGAGCTCTCTTGTGGCTGCGGCCATCACAAAAGGCCCGAGGAAAGCAACATCATTTGGACAGCTCCCTAGAATCCTCATCTCAAGGTTGTAAGAAAAATGTTAGGAATAATTTCGTACACATTCTTCATTCCACAGAGAAGGAAACTGAGGCTTGTAGAAAAGAATTGCTCTGCCCAAGGTCATAGCCTCTTCGTGGCAAGTAGCTGAAAACCAAAGCCCGTGACAGTAGGTCCAGTGCTCTCTGCAGTGAGCCGTGGACCCCAACTACTAAATCACATCTCTGGAAGAATTGTTGAGTAGAAATTCTTTGAACTGATAAACAGAATGGGAGAGAGAGTCATGTGCTTCAGTAAAGCAAGAAAGAAAAGTTTTAATTTTGTATATGGTTTCATATAGAATAGTTCTTGCCCAGCTGTGCTCAAGTAGGTAAAAGGCCCTTGTTTACGCTAAGGAGCCTTTCTTGTCTCTGCACACCCCATTCTTTTCCTGCTAATACCAAGTATAGAAGGCAATGAAAGAAAAGGTCACCTGTTTTCTTCCTAATGGGGCACTGATGTTTTTAAGTGCTCATGTGATCTGTCCCAGAAAATGTCATATTGCATCCTTATAACCCTTAGCTGGCAGTTAGTTGAGTGGCTCTGTTGTTCAGACAATGAATCCACTCAATTTTTGCCTTTCACATGAACACCCACAGTTAACAAAACTTGGGAAGAAAATAATGGAAAAGTTGACCTCTCAGTTTTCTGGAAAAGGTGACTATATAAGTGTGTCTTTTCTGACTGTAGGCTTTATAAAACTTCTGAGAAGAGCGTGGTATTTTACACAAAAACAAGGGCTTGGTTGTTAGACTCTCCTGTGGTTGAAATTCAGCTCTATCCTTGCTGGTGGGTGATCTTGGACAAAAGACTTACACTTCCTGAGGGTCAGTTTATCTGCAAAATGAGAATAATGATAAATTTGTATGGGATTAGAAATAATGCAGACACTTGGCATTTATTAGGGACTTATTACATGAAGGATTATTAATTTTTCTCTATTTCATTAGCTACTTTGACTTAAGCTGGTCTCTTGGATGAGTTTTACTGACTCTCTGATATTTGATATTTGTTTAAGATTACTTACAAAAATGCATTAGTAGGCCAGGCATGGTAGTTCACGCATGTAATCCCAGCACTTTGGGAGGCCGAGGTGTGCAGATCACCTGAGGTCAGGAGCTCAGCTCAAGACAAGCCTTGAAACCCATCCCATCTGTACTAAAAATAAACACATTAGCTGGGCATGGCAGTATGCACCTGTAATCCCAGCGACTCTGGGAGGCTGAGGCAGGAGAATCACTTGAACCCAGGAGGTGGAGGTTGAGGTGAGCTGAGATTATGCCATTGCACTCCAGCCCCTGGGTGACAGAGCCAGACTCTGTCACAAAAGAAGAAAAAAAAAAAGAACAAAAAAGCATTAGTAATATGTGTTAACTCATATTATTTTCAGCAAGCTTTTTAAAATATGATTTTGTTACCTTTTTTTTTTATAGATAAGGATACTGCATTGATGAGTCCTTAAGTAACTGGTGACCAAGATGGCCTTAATGTCTCCCTCAGCTTCACTAAAGTTTAGTTGGGTTTCTTTTGACTATAGGCTGCTAGCTTCTTTTTTCTTAGATAATTTACTTAAGAAAAAAAAAAAACCTCTGCAATTGTTAATTATTTATCTACAATCTATAAATGTCTTTCTCAAGGATTTGGGACTCATTTCATTGAAATCATAGAATGACATAAGATGCCTATCTCCCTATCTCTGTGGAAGGGTAGAGGATCCTTAGACAAGTGACAGCTAGTACAAATGGCCTAATCACATCAACCAACTACAGTAGTCCTCCCTTATCCTTATCCGTGAGGGATACAGATCATTCATTTCAGTAAATGCCTGAAACCACAGAGAATTCTGGCCCCTATGTATACTACATACATATTTATTTTTCCTGCACAATTTCATGGATAGAAGATTCATTCTTACCCTAGATTTCAGCAACCTCAGCATACAATTTTTTTTCCTTAACTAGACAACTTTCACCTTTTCACCTAAAGGAAATACATTATAGCTTCTCATTGGAATATTCAAATTGCCAGTATCACTACCCTTGTGCATTGGGGCCATGATTAAGTAAAATCAGAGTTACTTGAATGCATGCACTGCAACAGTTCGTGTGGTAACTGAGAAGACTACTAAGTGACAAAGGGAGGATTCCCATCCCCTGCAGGAAAGAGTGGGATAGGGGAAGATTTCATCATGCTACACAGAATGGCATACAGTTTATGACTTATGAATTGTTAATGTCTGGGATTTTCCTTTAATATTTTAGATGGCAGTTGACCACGGATAAATGAAACTACAGAAAGGCAAACCCCAAATAAAGGAGGCCTACGGTATCCCTCTACCATCTCCCAGTACTTTTCCATTAGCTCAACTCAGAGTTGAAAACTCCCATTTGTTTCTTTTTATAGTTGCTTTCACCCTCTCTCATTCCCACTGCAGTAATCTTGGCCTCCACTGAAACAGTCCCGAATAAACCTTTCTTGACTGTCTAACTTGTCTGAGGCAATTTCTTTTACACTGGCCCAAAGTCACCAAATTAGACAAGGTAAAGCTGAGATTTTTTAGTCAAGCCGTTTGTGCTTATTTAATACGGACTTAAGTTGGGCTTTAAGACCAAGACAGCTGACTGAATTCTTAGTCTAAGAAAGGCACTATTCTGCAATTATAATCTAACTAAAACAGCCTTTCTTTTTCTACTGAAAAGTGAGAAAGCTGGACTAGATTCCCGGGTCACAATTAGATCTGGGAGATCATTCACAAGCCTCAGTGGACTAGGGAAGAGGGGGACCAAAAGAGGCCTGAGTGGGGGCTTCACAATCATGCATACTTAATAAATAAATAAAATAAATTGGGGCCATATGTTGACCTCATCGAAAAGGGTGGATACTGCTACAAGTAAAAAAAATGGAAAATCATTGTATTCTGACATTTATATGGCCGGTTCTAGTTCTATTTATTTTTTGTATTTATTTGAGATGGAGTTTTCACTCTTATTGCCCAGGCTGGAGTGCAATGGCACAATCTTGGCTCACCGCAATCTCCGCCTCCCACGTTCAACTAATTCTCCTGCCTTAGCCTCCCAAGTAGCTGGGATTACAAGCATGTCCCACCATGCCAGGATAATTTTTTTTTGTATTTAGTAGAGATGGGGCTTCACCATGTTGCTCAGGCTGGTCTCAAACTCCCGACGTCAGGTGATCCACCCAACTCGGCCTCCCAAAGTGCTGGGATTACAGGTGTGAGCCACCGTGCCCAGCCCTGTTCCAGTTCTAACACTGGCTCCTTCCTAGGACATAAAAACAAATCCAGTACACCTGTCTTTTCCTCAGAGCCTGCTTTCAAAGTTTGACCTATCTCATATGTTTATCTAATACTGTTGCCGATAAGCATTCAGTGAGTAGGTACTCCTCAGACACTATATATTTACATTTGTATTAAACATGATCTACTTTGGAGATAATGTCCAAGTCAAAAAGAAGAAAATCACTTAATTGATGGGAATTCCAGATCCCTGAACTAGGATGACTGGTGCAATTGGCTTTTTCACTCAAGAGTTATTTTATGCCTACTATATATAGGATTCAAATCCCTACATTGTGTAGGGATTTCAATAGAGAGTTTAAAAAATGTAGACCATGACCTTATAGAGAATGCAATCTAGTAGAAGAGATTTACTATACTCAAGCACTCTCAAAATACTAAATTTAAGGAAGTAGAATTGCTGATTTAGCTTTTTGGAGTTCTAATTCAGTAAGAACACTTTAAGCACAAACTATTGCTCAAGGTAGCTTACCAAACCATACATTACAGGGAATGGAAGATGAGATTCACAGAAGCAGGAAAGATTATGTTTACCTTTATATCTCTTCTCTCTTTCAGCTCTCTACTTCACACCTACCTTGTTCATATCTTAGGGCTTAACACATGCCTATTAAATGCATAAGTGACTATTTAAAAACTACTTCCTGCATTAAAATTATATTACATTTAAAGAGAAAATTTTAAGCAAAGTTTGCAATAATTTATCCCCCATGTTTTACAGGTTATTATGCTTTTCCAAATTAAATTCAGCATTCAACTGCTAACCTTAGCTTGAGCAAGACTAATCTATTAACATGCCCCGGGCAGGTTTATCAAAAACATCTCTTCACTATTAAAGCCTCAACCTACTTCAGCTACAAATCCCTGCAGACTCCCTTAGCATAAGACACTATCATTTCCATCTTCATTACAACACAGTTTAATTATCTGCCTTAGAAATAAGGTTCTTCCTCTTAATGAAGGTGGTTAGTCTGGGGTCTCCAAAGGACATAAGGTAGTTTCAAGGCTTAATTCTGATTGTATATGCAATTACAAGTTAGAAAATATGCTTGAGGCTGGGTGAGGTGGCTCACGCGTGTAATCCCAGCACTTTGGGAGGCCGAGGCAGGCAGATCAGAAGGTCAGGAGTTCGAGAGCAGCCTGGCCAATATGGTGAAACCCGGTCTCTGCTAAAGATGGAAAAACTACCTGGGCGTGGTGGTGCAGACTTGTAGTCCCAGCTACTCAGGAGGCTGAGGCAGGAGAATCGCTTGAACTCGGGAGGCGGAGGTTGCAGTGAGCCAAGATTACTCCACTGTACTCCAGCCTGGACAACAAAGCGAGACTGTGCCTCAAAAAAAAAAAAAAAAAAAGAAAAAGAAAAAAAGAAAATATGCTTTCAAGTCAATGAAAATTATTTCATCTGTTTCTCCAGTTAGAACACATAAATACTGGTTGGAATGAAGATTTTACTGTGATGTTTTATTTATCTAGAGCACTGCTTTTCAAATTTGAAGACAGCACTTCCAACTTCCAGGTGTCACTAGTGTCATCTGATGTCAGTTCCATCATTGCTACTCGGGTTCACATGAGGGTGGTGGATTTCCAGACCTAAGTTTATTTCCAGGTATAGTTACGCTGTGTTCAGGATAGTTACTTAAGTCCCACGGGCTTGATTTTCTCATCTGGAGTCCTACTTTTGGAGGTTGGTGATGATATTTAAGGAAATAATAGGCATGTGATTGGTGCAAATATTAGTTAGTAATTATATTACTTTGCTTACTTTTCCCCTTCCAAAACTGCCTATTCTAAATTTTTGCTTCCTCTTGTCCTGTCCTCAACCATATTTCTGATGTCCCATTCTCATCAGAGAACCATATTTCCTGTGTCACTGAGAAAAGGAGTCACCAGAGAACTCCTTCTAGTTTTCTGTCTTCCAACACTAAACATTTTTCTTTTCTTTTTTTGAGACAGGGTCTCACTCATTGCTCAGGCTTCAGTGCAAGTGGCGTGATCTCAGTTCACCGCAGCCTTGACCTCCTGGGCTCAGGTGATTCTCCCACCTCAGCCTACTGAGTAGCTGGGACTACAGGTATGTGCCACCATGCCTGGCTAATTTTTGTATTGTTAGTAGAGATGGGGTTTTGCCATGTTGTCCAGGCTGGTCTCAAAATCCTGAACTCAAGCGATCCACCCGCCTTGGCCTCCTAAAGTGCTGCAATTACAGGCATGAGCCACCATGCCCAGCAAACATCTATCTTCTCTATTATCTTTCCTTCTCCATTTTCATCTTTAAGGCATTTGGATACCATATCCTAAGACTGATTTCTCATCCCGGACTTTTGCCCATCTTGTTTGACCTTCCTCCAGACCTTCTCCATCATTTTTTCTTGCTTCTTTTAGTGAAGTCTTGCACTTTCTACTCACTGTGGTTCATTTCCCTCAACTTCAAACGTTAAGATCATAGTAGCCAGATTCAGTTCACAAAGCATCCTTCACATACATTTTTGCTAAGGAAACAACAGAGATGTGTACAAAGATTTTTGATCAAGAATTGCCATTGTAGAAATATAGTAGCGAACATTGGAAAATGCCCCAGTGGTCAAAAATACAGATTAACTAAATAAATTAGGGCAATATAGGTTAGCTAAATAAGATGGGGTGTTTTACAAAAATAGAAAATGTTATTGGAAATTCTTTAGTCATGGGTAAATACATCAAATTTGCATTAAGAATCATATAAATGTGTGTGTTGTCTGTAGGCACGAACATGTGGGTATATGCATTGAAAAAGGTGTGCATGTTATTTCTGGCTTGTGAGATACGAGCTAACTTTAATTTTCTTTGAGTTTCCCTGTATCCTCTAAGTGTCATATAAAAAAACTTGTTTCTATAATAGGTGAGAAAGCAATGTTTTTAAAAAATGCTTCTTTGCCTTTGTGTCCTCTTTCAAATATCAGCTCATTTATTTCTTTCTCTTAGCTATCTTTCTCCTTAAACTATAGTTTACATCAGCTACCTCCTTCCCCTTCTTTCCTGGTAATTTGGTGCCAGTTCATCGAGCCTCCATCATGGGTCATGCACTGTGCAAAGCACAGAGCAAGTTGCTGAGGATACAAGGATGATGGTGGCTGAATACAATAACTATTTTTTTCCATCAAGAGCTTTAACAGGCTGCTAAGAAACCAAGTACTCTGTCCGTTGCATCTAATTACCTAAGAAATAAGTACACAAAGACCACAAATATACTGCAATGTTTATGATAACACCAGTTTAATAAGTACCTAAAAATACAATCACCCAAACTCTGATAAATCTCACTTATGCATGATTCTAAAATCCATAAACAAACACAAAAATGCTCTTAAAGTAATTCCAGATTAATAACATGAATCAAATTTCCAGTACTAGAGTTTATGACTAGAATCCTAATAATAGTTTTTCATTGATGTTGCCTATAAATAAGAAAAAAGATTGATTTATAGTAATATCATAAGTATAAATATCTGTATCCCTAGAGTTCTGCTTTACAAATATTAAAGAATTTTTATGGTGAGAAACTTATTAGATAATACCTGCCAAATAAGTAAAAAGTAAATAAGAATAGCACATACATATGAATATAAATTAATCATTTTGGAACGGATTTTATAGCTTCAATTATTACAGATATTTTCTTTATTGTTTTACTTTTTTTATTATTTGGGTTAAACAAAGGAACCAGAAACTTCTGTTTGCAAGTTGCAATGGCTTCTTTCCTCTAGTGTTTATATATCTGTCTGTGTGTGTGTGTGTGTGTGTGTATGCACACGTGCACATGTGTATATGTGTATATATAGCATATTTGTGTATATATGTGTATATTTAGTATATTTGTGTATATATCATATAATACATTTGTGTGTGTATATATTTGTGTATATATGTGTATATTTGGTATATACATACACAAATGATTCTAGCCTCATATCCTTCCAAGTCTTCAATGTCTATTATTCCATTCTCCATAACTTAATATAATATATATATATATCTTATCCTAATGTAGTGAATATAATACTATGTGAATACACTATGATTATGAAGTGACTATATAGTAACTTTCTAATCTCCTGATTATGAAGAAATATTTAAAGGTTTATACTGGAAAGGGAGGATGTGTTAATCTGTTTTAAGTTGAGACTACAGGCAGAAGATGACTTCTCCCAACCACAGGCAACATTCTTGCTTATTTTAGTATATACTAGGTTTCAAACACTGCAACCAGAACTTGGAACAGCATGGACTTTACATGGCTATCACAGTAAAACCTGGTGCAACAGAGGCACCTCAGATGGACACTTAACCAGACTTGTAGGTCAGGAATATCCCCCCTGAAGGAAGTAGGATAAAGACATTTAAACTGAGACTTACAGTGTTAGCTGGTCTAAGAGGAAATCAAGATAGGGTAACAAGCTTTCTTTTCCCCAATTAATATCATTTGATTAAGTGTCCTTGATTTACCTGGCTCCAAACATGGAAACAGGGAAGCTAAAAAAGATAGCCATTCTCTAGACATTAAAGCTGAAGCTTCTTTTAAGGCTGATTCTCAGTGATATTTTAGCTCTGGGTCACATTAACTTACCTGGTTTGATCATCACCAAGATTCTGTTATAGGTGGGAGTATCATGTGGATTGCACTGACGTTCAGGATCTTTGAATGCTCATCCATGCATACATCCATCCATTCAAACCAACCCTATGTACTTATATGTTGAAAGGGGTCACGGTTGATATCATGGCACAATGAGCTGTGAAGCTTCTCCATTTAGGGAGTTTTTCATCCAACATGTAGGGCTAAGTCAAGTGCATGTGGCATGTACAAGCCGAATCTGCAGAAGCTCCGAGACTCCATGTAATTGAAGCGGTGTGTGCCTTGTCTCGTCTTTGACAACAAGGCAGTTTTTCTTCAGACCTCACTGCATTTATTACATACCATTACTACAGATACTGTAATTTTTTCCTTTGGGCCTTTAACATTCTCTGTGGGAACATTATTTATCAAAGAGTAAAATTTTGAAACTTAATAAAACAAACAGAAGAGATTCATGACTAACACTGGTACAATAGTGCCCTTGGGTCAAACATTTGCTTTACTAAATGCCACACAGTCTCCAGTTTCTAGCAATAAAACATGACTTCATTTGCTTTCAGCACCATCGGAAGCAGAGGAGATAGAATTACGGCTATAGCTTCGCAGATATTGGATGTTATAAGTGGACATTCAGACCAATTAGAAAGAGGAATGTCTGGGAAAGAACAGTGAAGGGAAGGAAGACTGTTGGCCTTGCAACAGGAGACCCAGCCAAGGGGATTTGGCACATTAGATGCAGGATGCCTAGTGAAATATCTTGAGAAACAGTATTGAACCTGTGAGTTGGAGGGAAACATTTCAGCAGAAGCAATCTGAATGATGCAAGTGATAATATCATTTCCTTGCTCAAAGCAACCCAGTGGTTCCTCTTTGGAATTAGAATGGGTTTCTTCAAGGGGACTGACAAGATCCTTGCAGTCCAGACTACACATTTTCTTTTCCTTACTTTCACCTTTAAGGCTTTACAGGCTCTAGTTCTAGCCTATCCTTCTCTCCCTTTCCTTCCTTCTCTCCCTTTCCTTCCTTCCATCCTTCCTTCCTTATTTCCTTCCTTCCTTCTCTCCCTTTCCTTCCTTCCTTCCATCCTCCCTCCCTCCGTCCTTCCTCCCTCCCTACTTCCTTCCTTTTTTCATCTAATAATAAGGGGTACAAATACAGTACCTTTTGTTACATGGATATATTGTGTGGTGGTGAAGTATGGACTTTCAGTGTAGCCATCACCTGAAAGGTGTACATTGTACCCATTAAGTAATTTCTCATCTCCCAACCCCCCTTCTACCTTTCCAGCCTCACATCCTGCCAAGTCTCCAATGTCTGCTGTTCCATTCCCCATGTCCGCGTGTACACGTTATTTTCAACATCAACTATTTCACATTATCTTAAGTGTTTTTAAAACTTATTTTTAATTGTCAAAATTGTATGTATTTATCATGTGTAACATGATGCTTTGAAATATGTATGCATTGTGGAATGGTTCAGTAGAGATAATTGACACATGTGTTCTCTCATTTTCTGTGTTGAGAACATTTAAAATCTACTCTCAGCAATTTTCAAAACTACGTTACTCACTTTAGTCACACTGTTGTGCAATAGATGTCCAAGTGATTCCTTCCATCAAACGAAAATGTGTATCCTTTCACTTGCATCTAGCCCACCACCGCTCCCACCGCCAGTCCCTGTTCATCACCATTTTACTTCCTACTTCTACAACTTCAGTTTTTTTAGATTCCACATATACATGATCTCTTGTGGAACATGTTTTTCTGTGCCTGGCTTATGTCACTTAACATAATGTCCTAAGGGTTCATACACGTTGTTGTAAATGACAGAATTTCCTTCTTTTAAAAGGCCAGATAGTATTCCACTGTCTATATGTACCACATTTTATTTGTCCATTCATCTGTTGACGGACACTACAGTTGTATCAGCCATTGTGAATAACGCTGCAATGAACATTAGAGTGCAAGTATCTCTTCAACATGCTAATATATTTTCCTTTGGGTATATACTCAGAAGTAAGATTTGCTGGATCATATGGAATTTCCGTTTTTCATTTTTGGAGGAATTTTATACAATTTTCCACAATGGTTGTAATTTTTTTTTTTTGAGACAGAGTCTTGCTCTGTTGGCCAGGATCAACTTCAGTGGCATGATCTTAGCTCACTGCAACCTCTGCATAATGGCTCTATTTATATTACCACCAAAAGAGTACTGGGGTCCTCCTTTTTCCACATAGCTGCCAGCACTTGTCATCTTTTGTCTTTTTGATAACAGCCATTCTAACAGGTGTGAAACGGTATCTCACTGTTCCCCTGCATTCTTGTTCCATGATTTCCAATTGCAAATGTTATCTTTCTGCTCCTTAAACCTTCGCAAGCATTCCTCTTGCCTTGGAACTTACTGTTCCTTCTACCTGAGAGTCTCTTTCTCTGATCTTTACAATATGGATTCTCTCTCTATCTAGATCTTAGCTCTAATGCCATCTCTTCAGAGATACTTCTGGTCACCTGTCTACAGCACCCTCTTCTTTCTTCTCCTTTATCAGACCATTACTCTCTATTTCTTTGCAATAACTGATTTTCCTTATAGCATATCTCACTACCAAAAATTGTTGTTTATTAATTTTATTGTATATTGCTACTTGTTTTCTTATTTATTGAGAGGCAGTAGAAAGCAGTGATTAAGGATAAGAATACACTTCAGAGTCAGCTTGGGTTTGAATCTTATCTCTGTCACTTACTATGTAGGCGACCATGGCAAGTTACTTAATTTCCCTGTGTTTCAATTTTGTCATTAATAAAGTTGGGATAAATATAGTACCTGCCTAATAGGGTTATTGTATTAAATGAATCAATCAGAACAAATCACTTAGAACAGTGCCTGAAACATAGCCACACTAAATAATTATTATTTGTCTTCTACATTAGAATGATAACAGTAAGAATCTTAGCCCTCTAGTTCAAATGCTGAATTCTCTAGTATCTAACATAGTGTTAGTAGATAATGGATACTCACTCAATACTCGTTAAGTAAATGTTTTACAGGAGATTGCCTAGAGGAGAATAAATTTTCAGGGGACTAGATCTGAAAAAGCAATTTAAGTCACTGATGAAGAGAAATGCACTATTACATAATGATGGGGAGTGATGGGAGGCGTTGTTAGCACAGTTAGCTGTAACCTGGTATTAATGAGGCCAAGGTGATAGGTTTGGCACCTTTGTATGTTCTACTTAGGCTTGTTCTGTACCATGATCATTTGTTCTGCATTTGTACGGCCAGTCAGCTGTCTTATGCATCAATGTCCACAATCAGGAAGACAGAGAACAAAGAAATACATTTATCAATTATGGCTAAGGAAAATCCATCTGAAAATGTTTTCCTGATAAATAGTGGTGATTCTCGGTGTTGTCAGTATGACATATTTCAGTACTAGCTCTCCACTGAGTTCAAACCACGTAGGACAGGTGATCGCATACTAATAATATTTCCAGTGCTTAAACAACCCCCCTCCTGAGACTGAAAGTTGGATTTAAACAACTGTGATAAGCATGTCCAACTTCTGCTCCCTTCCTGAGATATTTTTGGCTTCCACCAGGTGGTTCTAGGTAAGTACCGAACAGGACAATGTAGTTTTATTATACAAAAAATTGCCAAGAGTTGCAAAAAAATTCCTATGTATAACTTCTACAAACATAACTATTGTGTAAGACAGAATACACTTCACTTTTGGTTTAGACTTTTAAAACAATGTTTTATATTATCTAATATCCAAATTGTGCACGGCTTTGGGAGAAAACTTCATCTTCCTATGATGAAGGCTTTCGTTTTGGGGCAGCTTTTGTCTTAAGCAGGAAAAAAAATTCTCAGTCATGACAATTTCAGGTCTCCAGAGAAAGCCTTCTCATTTTCCCGTAGACACTTACTTGGCATTTAGCCAGGAGTTTTCTTCCCCTCCTTTTCCTTTTTTTTTTTTTTTTTTTTTTTTTGAGATAGGGTCTTGCTCTGTCGCCAGGCACCAGGATGGAGTGCAGTGGCGCGATCTCGGCTCACTGCAACCTCTGCCTCCCGGGTTCAAGTAATTCTCCTGCCTCAGCCTCCTGAGTAACTGGGACTACAGGCGTGCGCCACCATGTCCAGCTAATTTTTGTATTTTTTTAGTAGAGACGGGGCTTCACCGCGTTGGTGAGGATGGCCTCGATCTCTTGACCTCGTGATCCACCCGCCTCGGCCTGCCAAAGTGCTGGGATTACAGGCGTGAGCCACCACGCCCGGCCCCTCCTTTTCTTCTTTATCTTCCTCTTCTTCCTTTTCTGCTCCTTCCCCCTCCTACTGCCCCCCTTCTTCCATTTGTCCTCTTCCTCTTCTTTTTCTTCCTCCTCCCCCTCCTCTTCTTCTCCTTTTTCTGTTTCCTTCTCCTTCTGATCTCCTATTTTCCTTCTCTGCTTCATAGACACATGCTTTTGCCTGTGTTAGTTTACTCATCTGAGAAATGGAGATAGAAATATATGCCTAACTAGTTTCTTTAAATGTGAAAGCATGTATTTGAGTAAGTAGTCAGTAAAAGATAGCTAATCTTTATTATCATTATTCTAATGGACCTTTGCAACTAATCCTTAGGGTCAAAATTATTCCAGTTCATTTTCTTTATTTGATAGGATTTTTAACCATCTTTTAATCCATTTCCATAAATGACAAATGCATTCACATGAGGCATCTACTGTGCCAGCATACATCTATGTGAAGCATCATCAGAAAAAATAATTTCCCCTGCGTGGGCACAACATTTTTTCCCCCTATCTTAACTAATTGCTTTATATCTGACCCCTTAACTACATTGTTTCTTGTTCAATGCTGAGCACATCTTGCAAACGAAGGTTGAAATGCAGAACTGCTCTCTATCCTAGAGAGTAACCTTCTTTCTTTAATCTGAAACATAAATAACCTATCTCTGATTTCCAGATGAATAGCTATCTATTTCTATTTGACTTTCTGCTCATAGGTCCAATTTCCAAGCTTATGTCCTCAATATCCCTTTTACAAAGATTTACCCTCTCTTTCCTTTCCCTCTGATTATAATACTATTTTAAGAACTTTCTGCTCAGAACTTTTATTATCCTGAAGATAATAGCCAAATTGTCATAAGGAAGCAGTGACTTTATGAAAGAAATATGTACTTTTCAAAGCTCAACTTTTTGCCCAGAAACACATCTGGCAACACCTACAAATTTTGCCAGCTAAGGCCTCTGCTGTGGTCATAGAACTACTGCATTGTATCAGAGGGTCTGTAAAGTCCTCTTATTCTGGGGAAGTAGGTAGGGAAGTCAAGGTGGAGGTGGAATAAGGGAGAGAGAGTGCAGATAAAAGAAATTCTCCTGAAGAGTATGTCACCTTTTCAAGCATCTCTAAGTGAAATTGGTTCAGATTCCTAATCTTACTTAAAAATTCAATAATTAAAGAAGGGTTTAGATAAATTCAAATCAGCATCACTGATGCACTTAAAAGAATATGTACAGTTCTCCTCTCCTGCTTCCTCAACCCCTTTTTGTTTGTTGATTTTTGAGACAGGATCTCACTCTGTCACCCAGACTAAAGTGCAGTGATGCAATCACAGCTCACTGCAGCCTTGACTTCCCAGGCTCAAGGAATCCTCTCGCTTCAGTTTCCCAAGTAGCTGGGACTACAGGCATATGCCACCATGCCCAGGTGTTTTTTTTTTTTATCTTTTGTAGAGACAGGGTCTTGCTATGTTGCCCAGGCTGATCTTGAACACCTGGGCTCAAGGGATCCCTTGCCCCCACCTCCCAGAGTACTGGGATCACAGGTATGAGACATTGCGCCCAGCTCATTCTTTTTATTTAATAGCCTAATTTCACAGGATTTAGAAAAAAAAGTCACCAAACATTCTATTTTAGGGTAGCATGAGCATTTTGTTTTTCCTGAACTCCGTATGTTTGGCTTAAGGCAATGTGGATATTTTCTCATCTCATTTTATTCTGAGCAATATAGAAAGAAGTAATTCATTTATTTTGTTAATTTCTAAAGTATAGCTTAGCTAAAGTCAATAAAAGTCCAAGTTACCATTCACATAGGTGTATGGTCCATTTCTGACAATCTCAAAACCACACCATGACACTTAAAAAAATCCTGCTATTTTATATGTATATTTAAGTTTCTCATTCAAAACTAAGCAAACATGGAATTCAAAGGTAGCTAATCACGTGTGACTGCAGACAGTGGAATTAAAATGGATTTTCTAATGGTAACAAATATATAGTCAGATCATTAATGTTTATTAAGGGCAAAGGGACATTCCAAACACTGTGGCAAACTGGAAAGTGTTGTAACCTCTAAGAGTGACACCTGCTCAGTCATCCTCACTGAGATTTCTACCTAATTTATTAAAATTCATTTTTGTTTACTTTAAGTAAGCATTCTTGCCCCCTGCTAGGAACAGAAGGAAATGAGTGTAAAGGTTAATGGGGTTTTGATTACTTGAATGGGCAGAAGAGAATTGCTTGTCAGGAGCACATTGCTTGTAGGTCACACTGGTTGCAACAATGCCCTGTGGTTTTAGGGCATTTAGATCCTCCTTACTCATTCTCCAGAATCCTCATTTTTTTCCTGCAGGTATTTTGCTCTGCCTGAGATTGCGCACTCTCTATGCTGGATACATCTGACAACACCTATTCCTAATGTAATTCACTGGAGACCAAATGGCAGCAAATACAAAATAACCTTCCAGGCTGGCATGAAATCAGCATAGGCTCTGTAGCCCAATAGACCCAGGGCTGAAAACTGTGCACTTTATTAGCCAGATGACTTTGGGAAAGTCACTCAATTTTTCTGAACTTCAGTTTTTTCATCTGTCAAATGGGTCTAACTATAAAAAATGACAATTGGTGCCAATTCCCAGTTCATCAGGTAGATGTGCTAGTAAAATGAGAAAACTTTTACAAATCATGTAGCACATCGCAGATATATATTTACTAATACTACTTCAGTACGTGGAGGAAATGTTTGTCATATTTAATAATTTTTAGTTATTTATCTTGGTCATGAGTTTTGATTATTGAGAACATCACTCCAAAGAGTTCTGTTTTAATTGACTTACAGAGGCTGTGTTATAGAGGAGGACAATTCTGCGTTGGAGTGAAGGAAAAACACAGGGAAAAAGCATATCTTCAAAGCAGAAATATCTTGACTAGCCATATCCTGCTTTTTACTCACTTAAACCTCTAAATCCACCGCTGCAAGCAAGCACAGCCCACCCGTCCCAAGGAGGCAATCGAACAAAGAAAGCATCGAATCAAACCTTGGCTTCTCCCCCTTCTCCTCAACTGGCAAGAAAAATGCTAAAGGTGATCATCATAATAATATATTTAACATTTCTCATGTTATTTTGTTTCTAAAACATATGGTTTCTTGCTACATGTAGAGAATTGCTAAGACATTCATTTCAGCTCTTGGCAAATGGAACACATGTTGTGTAAAGACTAAATGAATAATTTTTGAAATGAGATTTTAAAAAGTATTTCTAGAGAAATGAACTCCCTTTTTTCCATATATGTATTTGGATTTTTTTCTTTTTTGAGTATCATTTCCTCACACAGAATAGCATCCTGAAGGAAACTTTATAGCATAACCATCCTGGTAATAGATTAATTACTAATACAAGTATTTGTTTAAGGTCTAACTTATTAACTAGAGGGCAAGATCTCTAAGGGCAGGGGTCCTGCCTGTTCACCACCTCATCAGCCAGATTCAGAAAGGAGCTAGGCACACAGCAGTTCCTCAAAAAAGTTTGGAGAGGCAGAACAGGTTGTGGTGAGGAGATAGCTGTAGAGTTAGAAAGTCCTGGAATTGAATCTGAATAAAATCTTACACTCTTTGCATACTTGGGCAAAATTCTTAAGTTTCCTATTTAGTTCCTCCTGGGAAAAGGAGAATAATATTTATGTTGTGGAGCTATTGTAAAAATAGTAAAATAACAATGTATATGAAGCACATAGCATTATACCTGATGCATTCCAAGTGTTTTATAAATAATTGCTATTTTAATGATCAGGATTACTGTATGGTGAGTATGTGTAGAATTAATTCTTTAATGTGATGCTGAGGACCACCCCTTGACTACTGAGTCCTTTTAAAGTCACCGTCTCCCAGTTTCCCATCTGCTTCACAGCTCCATCCATATGCCTTTTTGAAATATATATCCAGCTCCTGGTCCTTTTTAAACTTCAAGAAAAGCATCTTATGTCATCAGATGTCAATGAAATATAATATTAAAGGGATTTGTATCTCTGTTTAAGACCCCACATCTGTTATCAGTTAATATTTTGAAAGACAAAATATATTCTTACTAGCAGCAGTTTCTGATCCATCAGTCATATAAAAATGCTTTTCATATAATTGTGTACAAAATGTACTTAAGTTTTAAAAGCCCAATGATAGTTCACTAAGTATAGTGATTTCTTTAAAATGATGTTGTCATCCGATAGGTACGTAGGGAAGCAAAGCACCCATGTACTTGTTCTGAGAAATAAAAATGGTCCTTCTGAAATTCAATTAACTCAACTTCTCCACTCTCCTCAGTTAAAAGATTTTGCCACTTGAGAGTGAAAAATTACGACCACAGAAATTACATTTTAGTAATTACTCAGATTTATAAAATCGTGTTTCAAATACCAAAGGTCTAGTAAAACATTAGCATTCAGGGATTTCACTTTCCCCTTTATTTCTAAAATTTGCATTTTATTTTATGCCTTTAGCTTTTCTAATGAGGATTCAGAACATGTTCATCATCAAACCAGTGATGCACCTGGATGTGTACAATTTTGTAGTTCAAGTCCATCCCTTATATAGTAGATAACTATTGAAGAAAAACAAAACTAATATAATCTTTGTGAAGAAGCAGGATGTTTTCAGAAATGTGGGACGAGAGACCCAAAGATTTCAAAATTTCTGTGGGAGTGTTGATGGCTGTGGCCATTTCCCATTGCTGAACACTAACTTCTGCATGTTCCAAAACTGCAATTCTTTGAGGGCTCTTAACTTTTAGTTGGTAATACTGTTGTTGTTTCTTTTACCAAGTATTATCTACTAAACAATCTTGGAGTTCTGATTATAGACCTCTGTGCTATCTTTTAAGTAACTCTGGGAAACATGAAGCCTCATGTCTTTTCAGCAGCATTGGTTAACGTGATTTCAAGTATGCAGGAGAGGACTGCCCATCAAGAATGCTGTGTGTGTTCCACCTCCCTCACCATTTTGAACTAAGTACAATTTCTCATTGTTTCTTTTTTTTGGGGGCACTGAGGGTGGGAGGGCAACTCCTGTGTACCAGACATGGGATCAGGTGCTGGAGATTCAGTGATAAACCAGGAAAGAGAAACAAAACCCAAAAACCAAACTATAAAGGTTAGCAAACAGTTATCAACCAACATTCGAAACTCTACCGGCTTTAAATGTAAGTCTAGGGATGCTGTATTTTATTTGCCATCCCTTAAAAAAGGAATTAAAAAATACAAGAAGAAAGAAACTCTAATGGCCAGTAGCCATAAGAATCTATTTACATATTTTTCCCACCTCTCAAGTCGCATGCAAATTAATGTGTAATTGTATTTAGATGGCACAGCTGTTCTGACACTCTGCTCCCAGCTTTTATTTCTGAGTTTCAAAGGTTTCATAAGGAAATCTTGAAAGAAAAAAGTAAATATTTTGAAAAGGAGTTACAATTTGTCAGCAGTAATCCTTCCCTGGATAGGCAAAGAAAGGCAAATCTTGGTAGATCAGAGAATTGTGGCTTTTGAAAATAATAGCATTACCCTGAAATTCAATCTGCTAGCATTATTTTTTCCAAGCAAACCCTCTTTGCATTCAATTTGTCATTTATTACAGTAAGAAGCAAAATGGTCCAAAGAGAATTGTTTGCAGTAAGCACAGAGATATTCTGAACAAAGGTAGAATTTGATAGCATGTGCAAACACAGGGCAACAAAAACACATTACTTATCCAGCATTCAGAGTCACCTTTTCAGCAGAGAACTTTGTGTATTTGGTAGCAAAGGGAGAAGAAATCATGTTTATTGGAATGTTAAAATGTGTGATAGTGGGGATATTCTATTTTAAAGAAATATGAGACTGGAATATTGATGATGCCAGATATGAAGGCTGGAAAGTATTCATAAATGATTAATTGCCTATAGCTTAATGACAGAAGATAAGCATTGGTTTCCCAAACCTTTTTATGCTACAACAAAACCCCATACCAAGCCCTGCCCGAGGGTGCCGTATCATCATCAGAGCCCTTTCTGAGTATGTCAGGACAATGTGCCCTAGTGCTAAAGATGGTGGTTACATGAACAATAGAATGCTAGTTAGCAAAGCGATGAGGAGCTCAGGTCTCTATTAACCACTGCCAGTGCACCTAACCATGAATCACCGCTGTGCCACCTTGGCAGATGAACCATCTCTCACAGATGAGACACATTTTTTTCTGGGATCAGTTTAGTCTCTTAAATGATGTATGAAACCAGTTTAAGAAAGGCTGGGTTATTCCAAATAGTATGGCTTTTATTGTTTATTTGTCAGTTTCATTATTCCCTCCTCCGCTGACTATACAAATACATGTAAAGGAGAGAGTCGATGGTTTGAAACAAAGTTGGCACACAATGAATGGTAGAGATCCTTGTTTGTTAGTATTTTGATAACTTTTCTTACTACAATAACATGACCTCAACTATGATCAATCTACGTTATGCTTCCAGATAGAGATCTTGACTCATAACTCTCCCTAGTATTCATTCATTTCATATTGTTTTATATAATACTTAACATGAATTGATTTTGAGTCCTTTTCTCTAGAAGTATAACTTGTTTGAGACACTTACAAGCAGACATCCAATTATATTCAGAGGTAAAATTTATAATAGTTCAGGAGAGGAGTTTAACTGTCACGTATTCCACCAGCAGGTAATGTCAGCATTTTCTTATAATTAAATGGCTTCATCAAGATACTCTATTGCTTTAATTCTAAGATGCATCAATTTTAGGGCACATTATCCGTTGAGTCTCAATTCTTTTACCCTCTTGAGGAAAACATTCCATTGAAGGTATATATTAACTATAAATGATATCCTGGTTTAGAAACATTCTAAGATAAACTGTAGTTTTTAAAGTTGAAATTGATAGTAATTTGTGAGCATAAAATAAGTGCACAGAATCTTACATGCTTTATGGTCTTAAATGTTGACTTAAAATTATTCAAAAAATTAACAGAGCCTAATTACTCTCAATTTATTAAGGACAGCTTTTACTTAATAACTCTCCAGTGTTCTCAGGTTTGTCACTTAGCAGTATAATGTCAGGCAGGATACTAACCAGCTTAGGCTCAATCCTCATATCTTTGCAAACATAACTTCCATAACAAAATTTTCCCTAGAGGTTACTTCCAGTATTATAGCATCTAAGTGATTCATTATAAGCACTGAAAAGGGTCACATGCATTATTTTGTTCATATAAGTGAAGAGGAATACAAAAATTCTTTATTTAAAAATAAAAATAATGGCTGGGCTTGGCGACTCATGTCTGTAATCCCAGGATTTTGGGAGGCTGAAGCTGTAGATTGCTTGAGCCCAGGGGTTTGAGACCAGTCTGGGTAATATAACAAAACCCGTACCCCACCCCCACCGCCACCCCCTGCCACTCCGTCTTTACAAACAAGAAAAAAAATTAGTTGGGTGTGGTGGCACAGGCCTGTGGTTCCAGCTACTCAAGAGGTTGAGGCAGGAGGGGAGGGAGCTTGAGCCAGGAGGATGAGGCTGTAGTGAGCAGTGATCACAGGGCTGCACTCCAGCCTGGGAGACAGAGCAAGACCTTGGCTTTAAAAAAAAAAAAAAGAAGTCTTCTGGTTGTTTGTTTCAGAAGAGTAATAATGAACACTCATAAATGATCACAGCCTAGGAGGCCCTACAAAATGGCTGCAATTATTCTGCTTATGTTGGACAAGCTATTTTTTAGGATCAATTAGTTAATTGTGTGTTGCTTTAATTACTTTCACGCTTTTTAAAGCTTTCTTTGTGTCACCGCTGAGCTCAGGAGAAAGTAAAGCTTGAAGAGCAATTCTTTAAATGTGGATGTAAAATATACTAATGAATTTACTTGCTAGTTAGCACAGTGTTTTAAATAGGGTCCTCCTCATGCTGAGAAAAATATTTTATCAGAACCTGACTCCGAAGAGTCAAGAATAGGGAGAATCCTCACATTTATCTCACGATGGGTAATTTCTGGGTCTGCAAATCTCCCTGTAGCAGTCATTCACTATGGATCACATATTGCAATTTTAAAATTTATTTTAAGACTCAAGAAGGGAATGGCAAAGTATTACATGTTTCTTAACATCCACCTAGTCACTTAGCAAAGAAATTCAATCCTTTGAGCTTTTCGTTGTATAAAGGGGAACGTTTTATGCATGGCAATTTGAATGGCTATGCCTAGAGTACATAGAAGCACAGAGAAATTTCAAAGAATATGAATAATAGAATGACACTACAGGCAATTTTATAAATTATCAAGTGAGCTTTGTTTTCTTGATTTTCAAGATAGAAAGTATTCCCTACTTTAAATTTTTTCCCCCCTAATCCTATTTACTATTGATAAAAATTTAATTTAAGCACCAGTGGTCATGCGGGTAGTGTCAGATGGTCTCATGAGCCAGGTTTGGAAAAAACCTATGCCACTTCCACTCATTTAGGATAATCAATTGAGGAGAAAAACATAATTGTGTTTTTCTCCTCAATTGATTATCCAAAATGTTAAATGAAAAATGTTTGCCTGTGGCTCTTCTCTCATGCTTTTGTTTATAACCTATGACTCCTGCCACCTCCATACACCCTACTAGTCTCTGCATAAAAATGAGGTTTATTGACCATTGATCATCACTTAATATAGGTACTTGATGAATGTGTGAAAAATAATGGGTGAAAGAATAAATAAATGAGTAAAGGAATCAACCTATATCTTAGCCACAAGTAATAAACAATCTCAGGTCCTAATGGTCTCAGTGAAAATCTATACACGGTCTCTTAACTTTGAATTACTTTCTTAAATTATTAATTTGTCCATAGGTGTGGTCATACTTCATGGCCATGTTCCTGAGATAGGTCACCAGGAATATGAGTGAAAGTGGCAGTCTTTTTCCAAACCTGCCTCATGAGATCATCTCACACCACCCCCATGAGCTTTGCCTTCCCTTCTCTGCTGCTTGATTATCAATGCCCAAATTGGCTTTGGAGCTCGTGCATTAAAGATGGAGGAATGGGAGATTCCCAGGCAGAAAAGCGCCATGAATCTTAACGCCACTTTCAGCAGCATAGTGGGTTGACGCAGGGGAAGGCTGGTCCCCCTCACCGCCACAAAAAAAACAAAACAAAAAAAAAAAACAGCAATCGGAAGCGCTGAGGATTGAGAGTTTCACAGCAAGTACAGCTGAACCCAGGAAGGGCCAGCTCTGTGGGGGGAGGGGCGTCCGCCAAACGAAAACTATGAAACAGAAAAAACTTTACCACCAACAAGCTGGACATCCATTCAGAGACCTAATCTGAAAGTCAGCAATTACACAGACGACAGGTGGATAAATCCACAAAGATGGGAAGAAACCAGCGCAAAAAGGCTGAAAACACCCAAAATCAGAATGCCTTTCCTCCTACAGAGGATTGCAGTGCCTCATCACCAACTGAACAAGGCCTGATCGAGAATGAATGTGAGGAATCAACAGAATTACGCTTCAGAAGGTGGATAATGAGGAACTTCTGTGAGCTAAAAGAACATGCTCTAGCCCAATGCAAGGAAACTAAGAACCTTGAAAAAAGGTTTGACGAAATGTTAAAGAGAATGGACAATTTAGAGAGGAATATAAGTGAATTAATGGAGCTGAAAAACACAGTACGAGAACTTCGCGAAGTATGCACAAGTTTTAACAGTCGAATTGATCAAGCAGAAGAAAGGATTTCAGAGGTCGAAGACCAACTTAACGAAATAAAACAAGAAGACAAGATTAGAGAAAAAAGGGTAAAAAGGAATGAGCAAAGTCTCCAAGAAATATGGGACTACGTGAAAAGACCTAATCTACGTTTGATAGGTGTACCTGAATGTGACGAAGAGAATGAATCCAAGCTGGAAAATATTCTTCAGGATATTATCCAGGAAAACTTTCCCAACCTAGCAAGGCAGGACAATACTCAACTCCAGGTAATACAGAGAACACCACAAAGATATTCAAGAAGAGCAACCCCAAGGCACATAATCTTTAGATTCATCAGAGTTGAAATGAAGGAGAAAATACTAAGGGCAGCCAGAGAGAAAGGTCAGGTTACTCACAAGGGGAAGCCTATCAGACTCACAGCAGATCTCTCAGCAGAAACCCTACAAGCCAGAAGAGAGTGGGGGCCAATATTCAACATCCTTAAAGAAAAGAACTTTCAACCCAGAATTTCATATCCAGCCAAACTAAGTTTCATAAGTGAAGGAAAAATAAAATTTTTTACAAACAAGCAAGTACTCAGAGATTTCATTACCACCAGGCCTGCTTTACAAGAGCTTCTGAAATAAGCACTATACACAGTAAGGAACAACCAGTATCAGCCATTCCAAAAAACCCATCGTAAGCTGCATCCAGACCCATCTCACATGCAAGGATATACAGAGACTCAAAACAAAGGGATGGAAGAAGATTTGCCAATCAAATGGAGAGAAAAAAAAAAAGCAGGAGTTGCAATTCTCATCTCTGATAAAATAGACTTTAAAGTAATAGAAATCAAAAGAGATAAGAAGGACATTGTATAATGGTAGAGGGATCAATGTAATAGGAAGAGCTAACGATCCTAAGTCTAGGCACACCCAATATAGGAGCACCCAGATACATAGGGCAACTTCTTGGTGACTTACAAAGAGACTTGGACTCCCACACAATAATAGTGGGAGACTTTAACACTACATTGTCAATATTGGACAAATCAATGAGACAGAAGGTTAACAAGGACACCCGGGACTCGAACTTAGACCTCGAACAAGTAAACTTAACATTTACAGAACTCTCTACTCCAAATCCACAAAACATACATTTTCTTCAGTAACACATCACATCTATTCTAAAAGTGACCACATGGTTGGGAGTAAATCACTCCCCCAGCAATTGCATAGCATTTCATAGGTTTAAAGGAAATATTGGTTGGCTGTTTGTTCGTTATTTTCCTCCCTTATTCCTTCCTGTCTCCATTGTATAATACAATTAGTAGTATAAAAGAGCTTTTCAATACCCATTTTCAGACTGCATTCTAGCCTGGGCAATAGAGCAAGATTCCCGTTCTCTCTCCCCTCTTTTTCTCTTTGTTTCATTCTCTTTTTTTCCTTATTTCTTTCTCTTTTCTTTTCTTTTTCTTTCTTTAAAAAATAAATAAATAAATAAATAAATAAAGATGGAGGAACATCAGTCAGCCCTGGTTCCTGAATGATAGTATGACGCAATGAACCCTGCTGGAATTTTGGCCTATGGAAACGAGGAATCAACAGCTATTATGCTAAGTCACTGTTATTTCAAGGTTTACTTGTTACAGCAGCCATTTTTTTCTTTTATTACACATCTTCTAACACATATCCCTGTCCCCTACTTTCACTAAGTTCCCTTCCACCAAAGGGTTTTATTCCTATTGTTCTAATGGTGTCCTGTGAATTCCTATGCCTGGGTTAGATCTCAGCTCAAGTGTGGCTTCTCAAAGGGAAACTTCTCTTCTTCCTTTATTAAGTCATTTCTCTTCTATGTTCTCCTGGGAATCATATGACCTTACTCCTTAGCATTTGTCCAGGGAATATTCATTATCACAAATGTTCGCTCCCACAAGGTCACTGATGAGGTACAGATGCCAGTGACTTCCAGAGCTGTGGGCATCACCCAGGAGGCCAGGGCAGCAATGCAGGTGAGCACTTATGAAATGCCCCTCAGGACACCCACAGAGAACTGAAGGAGGTGACTGCCAATGCAATTCAATTGGGAATAAACATGGATTCAAATATTAATACAGATAAAGTCTCATTTATGTCAGCAGGCTTCTAAACTTTTAGAAAGTTCATGTAACCTAGATTTGCTGAATAAAAGACTTATTAACAATATAGTCATCTATTAAAGAGCTATGAAAAATCTTACAAAATGTCTCAGGGCTCATGTTCATTTGTGAGCCCAGGTAGCTCAGATGCACTGCACATTAATTTTAACTGCATGTGTGTTTTTTGCCATTGGATCTTCAAAAGGCTCTTATTGATTGGATGTGTAGTTGAAAACAGAGGCATTGATAAAAATGGAAACATTCACTGCCATTCAAGAAATCAAAGAAAGGAACCAATAACAAAGTTACATTTTTTGTTTAATTATTTAATTTTATTTTGCTTTTTTGCCTTGAGGCTGATAGTTATTCACCACCTACAAGACAACTGCCTTGGCCTTGATTCCAACTAGAACAGCCCGGTTGCAGTGCCTCATTAAGAATGTTGTAACTTCTTTCTGCCCAAGTAGACTCAGTTCTCCTCTTTGCTGAACCCTGAGGCCACTCATGAGAGTTACATGAGTAAGCCAGCAACACCCAGCTGTCTGGTTTTTACTTCTTCTGGAGTAAGCATCATTCCTGCAAGGAAGCAGTCAGTAACCAGTTTTGGGCAACTCAAGTTTCCCAGCTTCTCTTTTTGTTTTTCATATTTTGTTGATCTCTTCCTGCTCATTTCCTGCAACAAAAGTTTTGTTCTGGAGGCGTGGACCTCTTAAAGAATTTTAGCGTATTTTAATGATTAAAGTAGTATAAATACAGTATTAAGAATTTTCAATTAGTAAAGCAGAAGTTGTCATTGGTCCACAAGCTATTTTAGCATTCTAGCTTATTATCACTTAATGATTTCAATGTTACCTTCCATGGAGATCATGGTATGTTCCATTTTAATAAAACACATGTTTTCTGTTCCTAGTGCTGATTTAAATTTGTCCCTCCTTAATTAAGTCATTCTATCTAATCAGCTTTGGCATATTTTCCCATAGTAAGCATTTATCCTGTCACCTTTTTGATGGAGTAGAAACTTACCTTAGTCATTCAGCTTAATAGGACACAACCTCTTTAACACAAAACCATACCATCCCAGGAAGAACCAGGGATTTTTATCATTTACACCATGCAGATGCCTCATCTTAGCAAGAATTTCTTGCCTTCGAGGATATCTTCACATTTATCTGTGCGGGACTGGCTTCAGGTGTGTGCAACCTGTATAATCACACAGCGCTCCATGTTTAGAATGTTCCAACACTTGGTTTAATGTTCTGATATTGCCATCAAGAAATTCTTTAAAAAATATGAATAAGGAAATTATATTTTCATTTTACTCTGGGCCCTTTCTCTAAGCAAATGCCTACACAAGGCAAAGATGTAGATTCAAATTTCATGCAATGCTCATTTTTCAGGGAGAACAGGTGTAGTCTTGTCTCTTTATTCAATTTAGTATTGAGGTAGAAAATACAGTACATAAAACTTAAGTGTACCCTGTGATGAATTTTTACATGCACACACACACACATGCACGGTTGTAACCACCAATCATTTTAAGATACAGACATTATCAACCAATCATCTGTCTTCCTCCTATTTCTTCCCACTCGATCTCTGCACCTTCTATGGGTAAATATTATGCCAATACCTCACCAAATTTTGAACTTAATATAAATGAAATCAAATGGTATAGCTTTTTTGTGCTTTTTTTTTAGCATTATATCTGTGAGATTCATCCATGATCTAACAGAGGCATATTTTTTATAGCTGTATAGTAATCCATTATATGAATATATCACAATTTATCCATTCTATTGCAGTGGGTATCTGGGTTGTTTTTAATATTTGGTAATTATAAATATTAACTATTGTGAACATTCCTGCACATATCTTTTGGTATTTTCTTTTGGGTATGTAACTAGCAGTGGAATTGCTAGCCTGGCGTATGTACTTATGTTTAGCTTTAGTAGACATCAGTAGTGATTTTTGAATGCATATTACAACTTTTTTACAGCTGTATCCATGCCTTCATCATGTAAGATTTATTTTGACTTCAATACAGCACGTTTGATTGCTTCCAATAGTCCAATAGCTCTTTTAAACGTCACAACCATTTGGAATAAAAAATTTTCTTGATTTTTACAGATTTTCTTCCATATTGAAATTTAGAAGATTTACAACCAGACCAAGATTTCAGTTAGTAAAGAGTACATTAATTCTAGTTCTGATACTAGTTTAGTTTCTATTGATATGCAAATCAGTTGCATTTATTGCAAATATATATTAATGAGTATTCATAGAAAGAAAGTCAGAGAAAGTTTTAGCAGAGCTCCAATTGAAATTTCTGGTCTATATTACATGCTTAATTAATGCTTATTCTATGAATATGTATTAAACTGTGACTATCCTACCAATTAGAAACAACAAAAAAAATACTCATAATAAATAACCTATGTTTTTCTGAGCATTTTAAGTTGTATTTACAGTTCTAGAAATAGCTTAACTTTGGGGTCAGAACTATCATTAAGAGCACAAGTATGAGTGAGTCTCAGTAATAAGTAACAAAACCTAAATATATTGCCAAAATCTTAGAATGAGAAATCACTTCTTTAACAACTTCATTTGAGGAGCCATGATATTCCTGGGAGACATTTTAAAAAGTAGTGTTAACAAGGATATATGGGCTTTTGTAGAGACCACTCTAGCCAAATATGTGTATACTGTACATATGAGTAATTTTCAGAAAGTCCAGGTAAGGATCTGAAATCCAAATTACCGCATGTTGCAGACACTTGTCATTCCAAGAGTAAAAATTTACAATCATATTATTCTCACTTCTAACAATTACTCCAGAGGACTAAACTAAACTAAAATGTTTTCTAAACTCTCCATGGAGCCCTCCTTCAAATAACTAACACTGTTAGAAAAAAATTTTACCCCTAAGAGTTTTAACCTCAAGAGCCACTGCTAGCATCAGTGCTGCCTCTGTTTACAATTGATAATCAGAAAATAACTTAATTGGGAGGATAAAGGCAAATGGAATTTGGGAAATGATCAGGGTGCTATGCAAATGTTTGTTTATTTGGGGTGACCGTATTGAGTGCTGTCTCGCTGTGTTAAACAAGATATTTAGCACTGTATCAGCTTTTTGTTTTCTCCCATTTAAACCTTACAGCACATCTATGAGATAGGTGCCGTAATGTGCCCTGGAGGAAGGCAGTCTCCTGTAGGCAAGTCTTTAGACCTCTTGCTTATCTGTAAAAGTAGGCCTTGAGTCTGGGACACTTCCTTAACAAGATATAGAGTCCTCATGGCCTGCAGTGGACCTACCACCTTGTGTAGAATAACTTTCCCTGTTTTGTTCTGCTTGAGCCTGTGCATCCTGTGGCACCTGGCCAAACCCACTGTTATATCTGTCCGCTTCTGGGAGAGGATGAGGTGCTTCTGCTGCAGCACGGAAACGGTACCTATAGGCCAATTGTTCTGTATCAGCTTCTGGCTATGGGGGACTGACACACGGTACTGACACTGACCTTGCACTGTCCTTTCTCTATGTGACGAGTAAAGCATTGTTCCATTCAGTGCCTGATTGTGTTGTGTTTTCCTTGGTGACTCCAATATTAAAATCCAATAGGCAGAAGTGATCAGATTTCTACTCCTGATATAGACAAGAGATGCCCCTTCCTCCACAGTCCCTACTTTGCAGAAGAGGAAACTGAGTCAGAGAGTGGTTAAGTGACTTTTCCAAAGTCACCCAGTGAATGAGGGGTTGAGATTCAATAGGCCAGATCTATTTTATTAAAAAAAAAAAAAGGGAGGGGGGGCTTTCCTCCATACTTTTCTCCCAGTAAGCTTTTATTATGTAACTTGCCATTCCAATAAAGAAGGCATGTTGAGTATTCAGATGAGACTGCAGATTCCTGTGTAACAATATTCATGTGAGCTTCATGAAGCTTTCTGTTGTAGCAACATCTGTTACAGCCCAATATGCTTTAAACTGAGGCACTAGTGTGGCGTAAATCTAACTCAAATCTATTTATTGCTGCAGTCAAGATGTTGACATGCTTTGAGAACATTCAAGTTTAAAGGACAGGAGGCAATGTATAATAAAAGAGAAAGACACAGAAAAAAGGACTGAAAACATGATTAAATGTCAGAGAAGAATTCAGAAGTGGTGCTTGTAGAACTCCTAAGTGCTCACACATATTCATTAATCACACCACTGCAGGATACTATGAATGGTGAGCATCTATTGCCCATTTATTATATACTCTTTATAAAAAGAGTAAAGTGCATTTTGCTTGTATTAAGAAATTAGGCAAACCAATTTTCTTGAAATAGAAACATCCTTTCTGTCATTCAGTAGATGTCAAATTCCAATGAATCTTTTCTGAGGTCAAGAGTTCTCACTTCATCCCAGTTATCTTCTAAGTAGTAAGATCTATTTCCTCATTATCCTTCACACTCAATAAATAAATACCTTTATAAAATGCCTAATGTGTGTGAAGCATCCTTTTACATACTATCGACATGTTTATCCCATCACCTACTATAATTTTATAAGGTAGGTAAAATTTTAAACTTCATTTTAGAAACATGATTTGGACAAAAGGAAATGCTTATGCTCTACTGGTGGGAATGTAAATTAGTTCAGCCCCAGTGGAGAGCAGTTGGAGATTTCTCAAAGAACGAAGAGGTGAATTACCATTTGACCAGCAATCCTGTTACTGCTTATACACCCAAAGGAAAATAAATCATTCTATCAAAAAGACACATGCACCCAAATGTTCATCGCAGCTATCTGTAATGTTGGACTGAATAAACAAAAATGTGGGATGCATACATCATGAAATACCATGCAGCCACACCAAAGAACAAATTACTTCTTTTGCAACAACATGGATGCAGTTGGAGGCCATTATTCTAAGTCAACTAATGCAGAAACAGAAAACCAAATACCACATGTTCTCACCATTAGTGGAAGTTCAACATTGGGTACACCTGGACATAAAGATGAAAAAAACAGACACTGAGGAATACAAAGTAGAGAGGTATGGAGCAGGGTAGGAGTTGTAAAGCTACCTCTTGAGTACAGTGCTCACTTCTTGGGTAACAGGTTCAATTGTACTTCAAATCTCATCACTACACAATATACCTCTGTAACAAACCTGCACATCTACCCTCAGAATCCAAAATGAAAGTAGAAAAAGAAAGGAAAAGACATGATTCTCTTTAAGCAATTTGCACAAGGTCCCAGAGCAGTGACAGTTCAGTGCCTGGTGCTCAGATCTGTCGTCTAAGTTCTTTCCACATGTTTACATGGCTTCTATGTTATTCCTTCACGCTCAATGGATCTCTATGCCTCTACTTATAAATCCTGTAATGGGCAAGGTAGTTATCCTACCAGCTGTGTCACTCAATAGAAAACAAAGAAGCAGAATCTGCAAGAGTTACTAGGCCCACTCCTCACATTTGTGGGGCACAACAGGAATATATACAGAGGCTCTTGGCCCACGGCCCGTTCTCTATTCCCACCTCCAGTTCAGTCTTGCATGAATATCTATGGCCACCCTAGGCCATAAGTCCAAGCTCTGTTCACATTGTCCCCCAAGTAACCAATACTTGGCTACACTCCTGAGCTATAACTGTGCACAGTTTTGTGCAATTCACAGAAGCTGGACTAGGGAAATGACTCATGCAGTTCTGAAAAATTGGTTTGTGCCACTTGCATAAGAGATTCTGGGATCCTGAGTAGCCACAATGTGGAATAGAAGGCCGTGTGGGCTCTGGGCAGGCAGGTTTCACCTTGGCCCTATGGGGAACTGCACAGCAGGAAGAGGCTCAGAGTGAACCTCAAAGTCACAGTGATGGATCTTCCAAAGGTGTGTATTGACTAGATGATTGGCAGGAAAAAGGGGCATTGCAACAAATGTGATCATTCCAGGAAATCAAAGAAAAGAGTCACAATCATAGTTTTTTAAATGATTTTTCCTTGGAGTTGCTAATTATTCACAATCTACAAGGTAACTTCAGCTTACTCTACTTTGATTCCAACTGAGAACAGCCAGGTTTCAACGCCTCATTAGGAATGTCATGATTTCTTTTCTGACTGGGTAGACACACATCTCTAGCGTGCTGAACCTGCATGTTACCGCTAGAGCTCTGCCTCTGAAAGGCAAGGAATTGCCCTGTCCTTGCCCCTGCTGGCTCTCACTCTGTGGGGAGCAGGAGCTGCTTCTGCAGGGATGCAAGGCAAGGAATCATGCATCCTTCTAAGAACCTTGTATCAAATACAGTGCCCATGACACAACTTCTTATCTATGTCTTCTGAATGTCTTAAAGAATTTTCATAAACTTGAATGATACAAGCAATATGAGGTTAGTGGGAAGTCAGAGGTGGTGGACACACAATTGCTGATTAAATACATCTCAGTTTTCAGTTTTGGTAATACAAATTATCTAAAGTTTAACTCCCTGGGAGGGCTGCTTCTCTTTTTCCCCTTCTCCAACCCAGAATGGCTCAAGGTAGAGGGAAACACCTATTAGTGTTGTGGATGAAGTGAGGAGGAAACCTGTTTTATGCTCATTCCGGGGTTGGCTTCCATTGCAAAGCATAGTTGTTCTAAACCTCGAATGTGCCCCAGTGGGTATTTGATGAGGGCTAGTGGACAGGAATCCTTTTTGGACGCTGCCTCCACTCACTTTGAATATACTTCTACTTTGTATTTCCTCTACTCTTCCTATTTTTTTAAGAGTTCTCTCTTTTAATACATGTGCTTAGTTTGGTCCAATGAAAGGGGAAAGGACTCACTCTGATGACCTGGGCTCACTCCTAGCTTTACCACTTCCCAGCTATAGAATATTGGGAGTCTTTGGACTTCCCTGAGACTTAGTTTCTTTCTCTGAAATACAGGGCATTATGTTTGTCCTTTATACAGGATAGATTTAAAGATAAAAAATCTACAGTTTTTTACAGGTTAAAGGAGCTCTGTAAATCGTAGAGTGCTTGCAGAATGGTGAAGTGGAAATACAGTAGGATTAACATTCAGGTGACCCAGCCTTAAATCCAGGCTCTGTCAATGATTGGTTTTAGATTACTAATATTTAGAATGACGAGATGACTTTGACTTTCCTTAGAGGTCTAATAATCCATGAAATTAAAATTTCAAGTATTCAAAAACAATTTAAATTCAACCTTTGAGTCAGGAAATGAAAACTGATCTCTTTAGATTTCAAGGTTTTAAATATGATAAAGTATACACAAGCAGCAGGAAATGTTGGAAATAGATGTTTCACTTGAAATGGGCAGCTTTCTTAGAAAGAGAAACATACAGGATCCCTAATTATTTAACTCATTTGTTCAATAGACATTTACTGAGCATCTACTAAGGATGTAGGAATGTTTCTGATATAGTTGGGAGACATAAAAATTAGTAAGTTTGGGATCCTTTATATCAAGGGATTTCACATTTATTAATGGAGAGAAGCTCAAGAATATCTGCAATAAGTGGGACTTTCAAAATCGCTACCAATGAGAGTTATTTTTAAAAGTTCCACTGGGATGTAAGAAAAGAAGGAATATATTTGCTTTGTGGCAGACTTAACTGTGAATTTCCGGAAGTTTCAATGAGAAGCTGGTCCATCAAGGATGCAGGGAGGAAGAAGAAGATGACTATGGGGTAAATATTGAGTCAAACCTCAATGTTCTATAATTTTCTGAGTGTAATTCTACAAATGTCCTCTATTTGTTTCTTTTTCTTTTTCTTTTTTTAAGATGGAGTTTCACTCTTGTTGCCCGGCTGGAATGCAATGGTGCAAACTCAGCTCATCACAACCTCTGCCTCTTGGGTTCAAGCAATTTTCCTGCTTCAGCCTCCCAAGTAGCTGAGATTACAGGCATGCTCCACCACACCCAGCTAATCTTTTTTTTTTTTTTTTTTTTTTTTTGTATTTTTAGTAGAGACGAGGTTTCTCCATGTTGGTCAGGCTGGTTTCAAACTCCTGACCTCAGGTGACCCACCGACCCTCGGCCTCCCAAAGTGTTGGGATTATAGGTGTGAGCCACTGGCCCCAGACAACGTCCTGTATTTCTTAGTGAATGTCCATTTAATTCTTTTCTGAGAACATGTTCTAAGTTTGGGCATGAATGTATACATATATATATGTGTTGACACACATATATAGGACTTTATCTGGATCTTTATATCTTTTTGCTCTTTTAGAAAAGTTAATACAGAAAGCTCTGTTATGGCCCCAAAGAATAACATGACAGTTGCTTCAGGAAGTGTCTGGTCTAGTTGGTGAGACAAAAACCAAGATGGTTAATTCTTTGGTATAGGCCAAATGCTGTGCCTCCGTGATCCCATGTGTCTTTCACAACTGTGTAAGTCAGGCACTGTGATTAGCCCCATCTTCCAGATGAGGAGCCTGAGTCTTAGAAAGGCTAAATAACTTCTACTAAGAATGCAGCTGGTATATGCTTAGTCTATGCCTCAGGACTATATTTAACAAATACCCAGATAGAGCTTACTATGTGCTTTAAAATACTAACTCCTTTGTTTAATCTCTCTAACTAGTTTATGAGTAGGTGCTAGTCTTATATCCATTTTATAGTTGAAGAAATTAAGGAACAGAGACTCAGCAACTTGCCTGAGGTCACATGGTTAGTAAGTGATATACAGCTGGTGTTTGAAGCCAGGCGTTCTGTCTCCCAATCCATGCTCCTGACCATGCTCCTGACCACTCCGTGGGTAGCTTCTCAAATCCTGCTAGATTGGGCTTCAAAGCCATACGGTTAATCACTGTACTAAATGGCCTCTTTGTGCTATCACCTGAACAGAAACAACTGTAACATCAGTGACATCGAGAGAGCTGCTAATTCAACTGTCTGTGTTCAGGTTCTGCCTCTGTGCTCAGCCAGCCTGCCTCTGTAAGGCACCGACACACACTCCTTCCACCACTGACCTGCACTTTGCCATTCTCATCCTGTGGCTTTAATTAAATGTTAACATTCATTTGCCCTTTTCCATTGTGTTAAAGATAACCTTTGCTTCCTGTTGCGTCTAGATAAGCTTCACTCCATGACAGGTACCAAATAGGTTCATCTTGATATAAAGTAAAGAATGGAGACTCTTTGATCCTCTCTGCTGACATATTTTAAAATGCCAGTATGAATATTTGTTTTGTACTTACTTCTTTTATGGAATGTCAGGATAATAAATTATTTCTGGATACTGCAGTAGCTAAAAGGTTCAAGTCCAAATTAGTCATACTAAGTGGCTTTGACCCTTCCTGAGAGTCAAACAGACTTATGTCTGAGACACTTTCTTTTCTAAGAGTTGAAAATACATTATGGAGAGAGGTGCTGG
The DNA here is from genome assembly GCA_036589455.1 of Ateles fusciceps. NCBI lineage: Eukaryota > Metazoa > Chordata > Mammalia > Primates > Atelidae > Ateles > Ateles fusciceps. Next base: position 4,099,050 of record JAZHEH010000164.1, on the reverse strand, counting down.
TTGGGATTTAGAGGGTCACTATTTGCTGATTTGGAGGAAGGGTATAAAGAGGCTTTCTGGAACTTAACTCACACGTTCACTCTATTGGATGGGGGCTGGCTTCTTGCTAAAGTGATAGAGCACTAGACTGAGAATCAGGCCTAGATTCCAGTCTCATTTTTGCCACCGATGTATTATGTGAACTGGAAGAGGTCTCTTATTTCTCTGAACCCCAGTTGCTTTATTGCTAGATTTCACCAACACTACATCATTGAAGGACGTTATCTGATTTGCTCATCAGAACAAACCTATGAAATGCAGATTTGTATTCACATTTTAAAGAAGGGAAAACTGATCCTTAGAGAAGTTAAGCAATATCCCCAAGGTCACAACACAGCTAGTGAAGGAGGTGGAGCCAGAATTCAGTCCTGGGGCTGTCCAGTTTGTAAATCCATGCTCTTAACCATTATAGCTCCATTCATTGCTGGACAGTTCTGCATTTTTATGAATGCACTCACTGTCCCTTTAGAGTTGCTGCATATATCTCCTAAAAATGTTTTTGGCAGATGATCACTGTCTCTGATAGCCCATTGCAGTGATGCCATCTCTAACAGCATTTACTTTCCTAGCCTCGGAAAATTAGTTACCCCCCTGGTTAGTCAGGGTGGTTATTGGCTGTATATAGAGAGTTCTCTTGAATTTTACAGAAGGAAGACAATTCTCTGTGTTTCCCAATTTTGGTACTAGGAGAAATGTTATAATTTTATTTTTGTAAGTTTTATGATGTATTAGAAGGATATTTTAAAATGTAAGAGAAAATAAGAGTTAAAGATGAGCTTGGAAAAGAAGAAACGGCAGAAGAGATTACTCTTTGAAATGCAACTGGCTGGGCACGGTGGCTCACACCTGTAATCCCAGCACTTTGGGAGGTCCAGGCGGGTAGATCACGAGGTCAAGAGATCAAGACCATCCTGGCCAACACGGTGAAACCCTGTCTCTACTGAAAATACAAAAATTAGCTGGGCACGGTGGCACGTGCCTGTAGTCCCAGCTACTTCGGAGGCTGAGGCAGGAGAATTGCTTAAAACCGGGAGGTGGAGGTTGCAGTGAGCTGAGACCTCGCCATTGCACTCCAGCCTGGGTAACAAGAGCGAGACTCTGTCTCAAAAAAAAAAAAAAAAAAAAAAGAAATGCAACTTACAACAACTAAATATACACACAGAGGATCTGTGAGAATAAAACATTTCAAAGTATTAACAATATTTTATGTGGATGATTGGATTATAGAATTTCTCATTTCTTTTTTCTTTTTAAGCTTTGTTTGCTAACTTTTCTATAATACATATGCATTATTTTTGTGCCAAAAATAAGTGAATACACACACATATGTATATGTCTGCAGCAAGCAAACAATAAACCATCTAGCAGTCTTGGGCTAGCTAACATCCCAGACAGCAATTTGTTTATGGCAAATATCTAGACTAAGCTAACCGCCTGGGCTGGTCACATCAAAAAAATATATGTCCCTTTTTTAATATCTCTGATGTCATCCATTATCTCCAACCTAATTTCATGTTAGATTATTAGTGTGAGGTTTTCCTAAAGCAATATACCTCTTAAAGGATTACATGACAAGAAGTCTTCAGAGTAAGAACCTATTTTAATCAGTTAATTATTTCCATATTTCCATTTCTAAGCATTATATTTAGTTTCTTTTTTCTTTTCCTTCCTTCCTTCCTCCCTCTCGCCCTCCCCTCCCCTCAGCTTCCCTCTCCTCTCCTTTCCTTTCCTTTCTTTTTTTCAAGTTCTGGCTCTATTGCCCAGGCTGGAGTGCACTGGCATAAGGTTGGCTCACTGCAACACCCACCTCCCAGGCTCAAGCAATTCTCCCACCTCAGCCTCCCAAATAGCTGAGACTATAGGTCTACGCCACTATGACCAGCTAATTTTTTTATTTTTTGTAGATACGGAGTTTCGCCATGTTGCCCAGGCTGGTCTCTGACTCATGAGCTCAAATGATCTGCCTGCCTCAGCCTCCCAAAGGGCTGAGATTACAGGTGTGAGCCACTGCACTTGGCCTATATTTACTTTCTAGTCATTGAAATAGATCAAGATTTTTTTTAAACATGGTTAATGAAATGCATTCTCCTTTGTTTATGCCAATTTTGTCCATATGTCTAGACCTCCTGTATTAATTTCTGGCTATCCCACAGTTTCCTAATTGGCCATATTCTTTCTCATGATTCAGCAGCCATAGGTACAATGTCACCAGACTACTCTTTCTAAGAGACGTCATGTGGGTCAACACAGTCTTTGAGAATGTATGGTAATTTCCCCCAGTATCTATAGATCCCCCTCCAAAATAGAAGCCAAAATAGTCTCTTCATAATCTGGTCCTCTAAGTTTGGTATCAAATCACATTTCCTTGGGCTTCTAACATGCATCAGCCACCTCTGCCTTTCTGCCACATGGTCATACGTTGCTCAGCTTCTGGACTTCTGCTTTGATTCTTACTTTTCCTGGTCATTGACTGTCTTTTTTCCCCTTCTGCTTATTTTCTTTCTAGTGGTATCTCTTCCTAAAGCCTTCTGCAATTACCATGTCCACTGAAATTACTCTTTTTCATCAGCCTTTAGTAATTAAACTCTTTTGTATTGGTCCATTCCCATACTGCTATAAAGAACTACTTATGATTGGGTAATTTACAAAGGAAAGAGATTCACAGTTTAGCATGGCTCTAGAGGCCTCATAAAACTTCCAATCATGGCAGAAGGCTAAGGGGAAACAAGGCACCTTCTTCACAAGGCAGCAGGAAGAAGAGCAAGCAGGGGAAATGCCAGACACCTATAAAACCACCAGATCTCATGAGAACTCACTCACTATATAGAGAACAGCATGGGGGAAACCATCCCCATGATCCAATTACCTCCACCTGGTCTCGTCCTTGACACTCAAGATCATGGGGATTATGAAGATTGCAATTCAAGATGAGATTTTTAGGTGGGAACACAGCCAAACCATATCATCTTTACTAAATATTTGTTATTATTTTTTAATTAGCCTGTAATAATTGTACATATTTGTAGACTACATAGTGATGTTTCTGTACATACAATGTATAGTGATCAGATCAGGGTAATTAACATATCCATCATCTTAAAACATTTATCATTCTTTTATGTTGGGAACACTCACTATCCTTCTATTTGTCATTTAGTAAGATTTCTTTTACTATTCTCTAGGTCATATCTATCTCTCTGTCTGTCTGTCTATCTATCTATCTTCTATCATATCTGTAAGCTGTGGCTCCCCAACATGGCTGTTAGTTGTAGAAAGGTAGGAGTGTAATCTCTATATTGTACTTTCTTTTTATTCCTATCAGCATCTTGTTCAGTGTTGAGAATATAGTAGATACTTGATAAAATTTTGCTAAATCATATTAGGTTCGTGATAACTGAGTTTAATCCTCCACCAAATAAATGAGATTTTGTCCTTTGTAAATCAAATTTTAAGTACAAAGATCATTTAATTAAAAAAACTTCAATAATTATTCATTTATTTTATCCATTTTTGTCTATAAACAGAGCATTGTTCATGCTCAAATGTTTGACTAGTTGAAATAAGCTCTTCCTCTGACAACTTCCTGTCAAATGGTTATTTAAAACTCTCAAGTGTATTGCTCTAGGAGAATGACACACGGTGAATTAACATGGAATGATGCCTAAACAATGGGGGACAGAAGAGTAATTAACAGGAAGCAGCTATATCACAGTGTCCTCAAAGACTCCTAAATAACAGAAAAGTTATCTTTACTTAGCTAGCTGCCTGGTAAAGACTGTTGCCTCGTTAAGAATTGTTGCCTCTTTTATTTTACTGCCTTTATTTTTCTTTTACTATACTTCGCTGCTGTGGTTATGAAACTGACAAAGCAATTATGGAACAAAGGGCTGTGTTTTAGAACCTAGTGTTTGAATCTGCATTCTCCCTTAGTGAGAGCTTCTATCATCAAATTAGCCTAGAGGAATAGCATGCCGATTAAAAATAAGCTTCAAGTTCCATTGAAAGCTAGAAGTCTATTATTTGCCTAGATCCAGGCACAGAAAAAAGATGCTCTATATAAAATAATTACCAGTAACTTTGATTTCCATTGTCCTTTTAAAGTCAAATTATTTTAAAAATCATATAACAGAAAATGGCTAGAAGTAGTTTTTATCTAATAACATAGGTGAATAAACAAAAAAATCAATTTGAAAATTATTGCCCAATATTGCATCTTATGTACCAAACTTTACATTAGTATAAAGTTTTATTTTAGTATTCCTTCCAAGTATCCACCAAAAGAGCTATACTTTTGCCTCCTTCCATCTTCAGCCCATGAAAACAGATCCTATTTTCTCAAATTATTTCTTAATTTTTTTAATGATTAAATTTCAAATATTTAAAGACCTAAAGAGATCTCATGAGAGTTATGAACAGAAACCACCATATGTAAAATGAAAAAAAATTAAAATTTATCAATGGAGAATTATCAACATTGAATGATGATGCCTGCTTACATACTTTTCAGAATTTTAAAAAATTAGTTGAATTTTATGCTTGAAAAATAAGGATTTGTAAGCAACATCAAGCAATAGTGAAGTTTAGCCTAAATTTAGAATCAGAGAAACTGAATTTGATTTCTAGTGACATAATCTCTTACCACGTGACAGGTTGGTCATGTGATAACTTTTTACATCTCTTAATGGGGATGCCATTTGTACTAATTATTCTCACTTATTACTTATTTGTAATGTCATTCTTACTTACTTACCTATTTCACCACGTGATCTTTCAGAATAAGACTGTGAAAGTAGTTTATACCCATAAAGTGCTCTAGAAATGTGTTATTATTTCTCTCATATCTATTGCTATATAAACTGTGCATTTTCAAGTTTTATTTATATGGAGTAATTATACCCTATGAGAGGGGTTCCCAACCCCCTGAGTCACAGACCTGTACCAGTCTGTGCCCTCTTAGGAACTGGACTGCAAAGCAGGAGGTGAGTGAGCACTACTGCCTGAGCTCTACCTCCTGTCAGATCAGCAGTGGCATTAGAGTCTCACAAAAGTGTGAACCCTATTGTGAACTGCACATGTGAGGGATCCAGGTTGCATGCTCCTTATGAGAATGCCTGATGATTGATGAGCTCTGAGGTGAAACAGTCTCATTCAAAAACCATCCCTCCACCTTCGCCCAGGGGAAAAATTGTCTTCCAGGAAACCAATCAGACCCTGATGCCAAAAAGGTTGGGGACTGCTGCCCTATGACATCTAAGAAAGCAAAGTTGTTTAGAAAGAAAACATAGTAGTCTATACTGGGCACTCACTATATGCTAGGCATTGTGCAGGCAATACTTAATTTCATCTTTAAAATAATCCTTTGAATTAGGAATACCTTTATATTCAGCTTACAGATGAAGAAATATAAGCCCAAAGAGGTTAAAAGCGTGCCCAAATCAGGGCATAAATAGCAGAGTCAGCTGGATCCTAAATTTTCTCCAAATGCCATCCCCTTCCACACAACATTGCATTGGAGATCTTTTCCTCCACCATGGGATTTATAAAAGCAAGAGTCCACTTCAGGGAGGAGCCAATCCCCATGATAAATACGTGAAGGAGACTTGCCCATCAACAAAGAAGGTGCAAGACGCTTCCTTCTCGGATGGCCCTGGCAGCATGCCTGTTCCATAAATTGCCTCAGTGAGGCTTCTGCTACTTCATCCCCCCTATTAAGGTACTTCTATGGTTACTCTGCCTGTTTCCTTGTAATCCCTCAGATAAAAGAGCAAATGAGCAAATGAAAAATGCAGTCTAAAGGCCAAGTTTGAAAGAAACTGCACTACGGGAATAGGGTAAAGGAACTAATATTTTCGAAGTCACTATCACGTCTTTACTTCTAAGTTGTCTTACTTAATCCGTTAATAACAGTTTCCTAGATCTGTATTATTATTACCACTTTTCACAGATTTGCACTCAAAAAGATCAGGTAATTTCTCTCAGAACCTGGTTTGATTCAAATTGTTTCCAAAGTCTCTCTTTGTCTTATGACATTAGAATGCAAAACAGGGAATGAGGTGCAGAATAAGCCATTCGTTACCAAGAGGGCTACCTCAGTCCCCAAAGGGTAAAAACTGTTTCATGGTTGTCTTCGTATGTTTGGGTTGCTACAATGAATACCATAAACTAGGTAACTTCTAAATAACAGGAATATATTTCTCAGAGTATTAGAAGCTAGGAAGTCCAAGATAAAGGCACTGACAGATATGGCATCCGGTGAGGGCCCATTTTCTCACAGACAGCACCTTCTTGTCATATCCTGACATAGTCGACGGGCTGAGGGTCTCTTTAAAAAGGGCTATTTCATAAAGTCACTAATCCCATTCATGAGGACTCCACCCTCATGACCTAATCATCTCCCAAAGTCTTGACCGCTGAATACCATCACCTTGGGTTAGGATTTCAACATATACATTTTGGGGGAACATATTAGACCACTGCAATATCTAAAAGTCTTTCTCTTGCTATGCGTAAGGCATAAATATACAAATAACACATAAATATACAGTATATGTGGGGTATTAAAATTTCATTGGAGAAGAACACAGGCATAAGGAGAGAAATAGTAACTAAAGTCAACTAAACTTGCAGAGATTTGTAGCTCTCATCAAGGTCAGAACCAGGTCATGCTGTTTCTCAGCTGTGTCAGCCATGGGAGATAACATCACATATTTTAGAACAGATGAGGCAAACTTGGGGCACTTCTCAAAACCTGGTGAAATTCCATCCAATTCAATCAAAATCCAGAAGAATCAGCACTATTTCTTTCTTTTTTCTTTTTTTGAGACAGAATCTTGCTCTGTTGCCCAGCCTGGAGTGCAGTGGCATGATCTTGACTCACTGTAACCTCCGCCTCCTGCATTCAAGTGATTCTCCTGCCTCAGTCTCCCTAGTAGCTGGGATTACAGACGCGCACCACCACACCTGGATAATTTTTGTATTTTTAGTAGAAACAGGGTTTCATCATGTTGGCCAGGCTAGTCTCGACCTCCTGACCTCAGGTGATCCACCCACCTCAGGCTCCCAAAGTGCCGGGATTACAGGTGTGAGCCGCTGTGCCCAACCCAAAGCACTATTTCTAAACCATCAGTTAAAAAACACAGAGAAATGATTGGCCCATGTATGGGCAAACCAAGTTTTTGTTGTGCTCCTCTCTCCACACACAACATTCTACCATCACATTACAACCTGCCTTTCATTCTTTCATCCATCTCCCAGGATGGAGTCAGTCCTAGATTCATGCCTCCAAAAAATTCTTGACTTCTCCACCTTCCTTTATTCTTTTGTCTCCTGGAATGTCCAATGTCTGCACAGAGTGTCGTATAGCCCAGGCACTGCATTTACAAAGACCTGGATTTGAATTCTGACTCTGCAATAAATGATTGGGTGCAACTGATAGATCCTCTTCGTATGATATATCCTTTCTTTTTCCAGTTGTAAAATGGGACTACTGATGTCTACCTTTTGAGACAGTCGTGAATAGAGAATACGGAAACCACTTAGCACTCTGTTTGGCCAGCAGTGTTGATTTGATGTTAGTGTACCAGGAATTCTAACAACTAAGTTATGCTCTTCTTAGATCTGGAATCAAGTATATGTATATTGTGTATCAAACAGTACATATGTGTGAGCCATGAAGAATCACAAACCAGCAGGGTGCGGTGGCTCACACCTGTAATCCCAGCACTTTGGGAGGCGGAGGCGGGCAGATCACAAGGTCAGGAGTTTGAGACCAGCCTGACCAAAATGGTGAAAGCTTGTCTCTACTAAAAATACAAAAAAAAAAAAAAAAAAAAAAAAATTAGCTGCTGTGGTGGCCAGTGCCTGTAGTCCCATCTACTTGGGAGGCTGAGGCAGGAGAATCACTTGAACCCAGGAGGTAGAGGTTGCAGTAAGCCAAGATTGGGCCAATGCACTGGGTGACATAGTAAGACTCCATCTCAAAAAATAAACTAAAATAAAATCACAAACCATAACTCAGATGGCATCTCCTTCAGGAAAGCCACCTCTATATCCCTGCCTCCTCTCATCTAACTCTGAGCTGACACACGTTTCTTTGTTGTGTTCTTTATGTTATAAATGATTTATTTACTGTTCTGTCTCTTTCATTAGGCTGACTTCCTTATGGACAAGAATTCTGCCTTATGCAATTTCTTATTTTTACTACCTGGAATAAAGGTTTTTCATAGTTTACTGTTAAATGATGAATGTTGGCGATGTGTTTCCACTATTTGATTACCTATGTTGCATGGATATAGCCTATGTTTTCATCTTTGTCAGAAAGAATTTTATCCCTATATCTTAAAGCTGAGATAAAAATTCATACCCTCGAATACAATCTTATTTATGCTGATTTTAAAACTTGACTATATGGTAAATCCCTTAGCACAGAGAGAGAGGTATATATGAAATTTATCTTAAAACATAAAAACCTATACATGTTTACATTTCTTTCTTATTTCCTGTTTTCTCATATGTCATCAGCCTGTTTAACATACCATGCATAATTCCAGGGAAAGACATGCAGGTAGTAATTTCTATCCTTTCCTGGGCTTCACAGCTAATTTTAGCAAATGCATTGGGCAGACTTTTTGTAGAGATTCACAGTATTTATTTTACAATTTTTCATTATGAGTTTCAAGAGCACAAACACCCAAAAATCAGGAAGAAGAATGTGTACTGATATCAAACACGCAGTGTTCACCAGTAGCCCTTATCTACTGAATCGTAATAGCGCTTAATCCTATAGGTACATATTGACAGCCAGTTTATCTAATTACTCACATTCACAAATTAATTGGAGTCATAACACAATATATTATCTTGACTCTGACATGTTTTTGGAGGTCTATAGGGAGACCATATTTTTTGAAACAAGTGAACAGCTTGGAGTAGTTTAAAAGGATCTGATTTATAAGCATGGCTTAGAAGGTATCTTCATTCCCTTGGTGTACTTTTTTTTTTCAGTTAATGAAGATACTTGAATTAGAAAGTGTTAGAGCTTTGTTGGAATGATAATGTGAACCTTTTCATGGTAAGCTCAATAGCCAATGTTACAATCTACGTTTCTTTGAGATTTAATTAAAGAAATATGCATCAATTCAAGCAAATGCGTGTTCTTTTCTTAGTAACACTTTCTTCTCCTTTATCCTTTGAAACTCCATGCAAACATCACTTTCTAAGAAGCCTTTCTGGCCTCCTTCCACGTGTGATGAGGTTGGAAGCTTCAACTGGAACTCTGTGTATGCTGGGCACGTGACACCATTTCACTGTGATGTTTTCTCTCTTCTGCTGTTAAGCAACAGATCAAGGCCTGTAGCCTGGCACATTCTACAAATTAGGTGCTAGGTCAGGGACAAGGGATAAAAATCAGAAAAAAATGGGGACCTTTCCTTGAGGAATCATATTTCATAAGAAATACAAAAAGGTAAGCTAGTAATTAAAATTCAAGGTTAAAGTCTATGACCAAGATATTTTTGTTTTTTGTTTGTTTATTGGAGACAGAGTCTTGCTTTGTCCCCCAGGCTGGAGAATAGTGGGTCTCATCATGGCTCATTGCAGCCTCAACCTCCCAGCCCAAGCGATCCTCCTACCTTAGCCTCCCAAGTAGCAGGGACCACAGGAATGTGCTACTACACTTACTATTTTTTCTTTGTTTAGAGATGGAGTCTTGCTATGTTGCCCAGGCTGGTCTTGAGCTCCTGGAATCAAGTAGTCCTCCAGCCTCAGCCTCCCAAAATGTTGGGATTACAGGTGTGACCCACCACACCCAGCCCATGATATTTTCATAGTTCAATGAATTCAAAGGCCGGCTGAGAAATTACTTTGCATTGGTGCAGGTTTTTACAAGGATGATGTTTTCAGGTTATTGGTTTGTTTGCTATGAGAGATAACTCCATGGATATTTTGGATGTGCTATTATTAAATTATGTAGTTAAAAACATAGCTTAATAGCAAGCACCTGAGCAGCTAGTACTTTTCTATTCTAATATGTCCTGTGTACATTGCCATTTGCTTTCACTAGATGTAATTTTTAAAATGTAGTTTAATTCAGTATTTCCTAAACACTAAGTGTGTTAATTGCTGTTAATGACATGAGGCTAAGTAAATTTGTCATCTTGGGAACTTATTTTGAACTCGACCCTGTCTACATAACAGACACTATGCTAATATTTATCCTAGGCCAGATTATTTAATTCCTGTGAACACACACTGGGAGGAAGGCATTATCAATTCTATTTCAGAGATTAGAAAACTGATAATAAAAATAGTTAAATAACTTGTTCAATGCCACACAGCTGAGAAGGGGAAGAACCAGAAAACGGATCCTTTTACTCAAGCCTTGCTTCTTGTTAAACTAGCATATGATTTCCCAAAGGAGTCACCATACTATCTAGTGGCAGAAGATAAGACACGTATCCTAGTAGCCCTGTTACAGAAAGGCTGTCCTAAACCCTGCATAAACCAAGAAAATTGACATTTAAGAGAGAAAAATCCATAAAGGCTTCATGAAGAAGTTCGCAAGACAGTGGCAAGGATCTCCCAGAGACATAGTAAAAGGGAGATAGGAACATCTAACATAATATATAGTGTCTGTACTTCTGGTAAACTTCATACTGAAAAATTAGTAATACCTACTGTACTTTGAATACCTGTTGTGAATTTCAATTATAATTAGTGTTCACCGAATGACTACTGTGCATCTGGCAGTGAGTGAAGCTGCATTATTTTATCACTTTTCATTACAAGCTATGAAGTAGATGCTATTGTATCTCATTCAATATATGAGGAAACTGAGGTAAAGGATTTAAGTAACTTGCTGAAGTCTCACAGTTAAATAAACTGCAGAGCTAGCATTCAAAGCCTGAGCTCTTAGCACTGTATTACTTGACCTACTAGTAATATTGGGAAAGTGCTTATCTCTGTATCAATCCTATAATAAGTACTCAATAATAATTACAGGAGTTGCTACCATTTATCGCACATTATTATAATCAAAGGCACAAAAGCAAGACTATATACAACAATCTCAAAGAAGTCTACATGGTCCCTTTTGGTGAGGGATTGGTGTTTGGAGGAGACATATGGGCAAAGGCAAGTTGGGAGCACAAGAGAAGAATTTTCAAGGTCAGAAGGCATTTGACCTTGATTTGAGAAACATTTATGTAACAACAATGGTGTTATTATTGCAGGTCAGTAACCTGTAGAAACCAACTTATAAAGTGCACATTTAAAATGCACCTTTGGAAGTGAGAGATTATTGACCTACGCTTGGAAAGTGATTGAGTATGAGCTGCAGGGGGGAAGGAACATTAAAAGATAAGTTTTGGGGAATTGAGCTTAGGTGGATGAGTGGGATATGGTGGTGGACTAAATTAAATACGGGGCAAAGAACAGTAAAAAACAGCCTTAGTTTGAGGCTGCGTCAAAGGCATCAAAGGAATTAATAGAAGGAAAATGGCAACCCTGTTTGGGGAAACTTTGACTTACAGGAACCAATGTGGTGTACACCTAACGTTCAGCAGGTTGTTAGAAATATGTGTGACTTAGTATAGCCCATGAGAGAAAAAGACAGGGTTAACTGTATAGATTTTGATCCAGAACTGTGCAATATTGGTCACCAAATTATTACTCATCGTATCCAAAGTAGCTTTTGGTCACTATCCCTCTGTATAGTTTTTTGGGTGGTGGAGGGGCGGACAGAGTTTTATTCTTGTTGCCCAGGATGGAGTGCAATGGTATGATCTTGGCTCCCTGCAACCTCTGCCTCCTTGGTTCAAGTGATTCTCCTGCCTCAGCCTCCAGAGTAGCTGGGATTACAGGCACCCACCACCACACCTGGCTAATTTTGTATTTTTAATAGAGACAGGGTTTCACCATGTTGGCCAGGCTGGTCTCAAACTCCTGACCTCAGGTGATCCACCCACCTCAGTCCCCCAAAGTGCTGGGATTACAGGTGTGAGCCACTGTGCTCAGTCTGTATAGTTTTATTTATCTATATTTGGTGTGCTTTATAGTACCTGAAATTATGTGTGCCATATATACCTACCTTTATTTTTTATTATCAGTATTCTTTTTATTATTATAAGGAATTTGACATTTTCATCACTGTTTATAGATTCTAGATAAAGCTTGGCATATAGAAGGCATTCAACACATACATTTCATATGAATGAATGACTATACCAATCAATGGGTCTCAGTTTTTATAACCACAATGTAACACACACATTCCTTATCACTAATAGGTCATTAATACTTCTAAGACCATAAGAAAATCTATGAACTATCTGCTCAGAAAAAGGTACACATATTGCAATTTGTCATATATGTATAGAGGATTCATAGACATCTCAAGGCCCATAGATTCATCTAGAATTTGAGATACAAAGCTGTGGGCTCATCCCCACGTTTTCCTCACTGTGAACCTTGAAGGAAACCTAAACCTAGGGTTTTGGATAATTTTTTTTAAAACTGATCTCAAAATATCTTAGTAAAAGCAGTGTCATATATATGTGTGGGAGTATTAACTCTAGTCTCTACCCTAAAGCACGTAGGTGTTCGATGTACCCAAATCGGGAGTTCAAATTCCAGAGATGGTTATTGCAAACCTTGACAATATTTTCAGGACTTCTAGAAATATTACACATTGATAAATTTAATCAATTTACAATATTGATAAATTTAATTATAAATTGACAAAATTCATTGGTTTTCAAAACTGTAATTGGCTTAAAAGACCACAAAGGCAACTACTGCTTTCATGAACAAAACATGCACCCCAGCAAGCCCAGCAGCCTGGTGGCCTGGAAACAAGCTCTGTGGCTGGGATTCCAGTGGGTCCATGTATGGAATATCTCTGAAACTGAGTTACCTGAAAGGTAAGCTGAGCCTGCTGTTGGAACACATTCTGTCCACCACAGGGGTAAACCCTTCCTGCAAGGTGCTCCTCAGAAAGCCTAAACAACAGACTAGAGACCCCACTGATCTCACAGAAAGAATGGCTCAATACGCATATTTGTTTGAGTGTGTGTGTTTGCTAAATAATGGGTGGACTTATTTGGTCTGAGATTTGCTTTCTTTATAACATAAAGAGAAGAAGACTTGGGTAATTATATGACTTATTGAATGATCCAGGTTTTATGTCAGATAAACCCAAGAGCAAAGTAAGAGAATAGCCTTCACCATTCACTAATGGTTAAAGCTTACCAATCCTTGCCAATTATACATTCTCTAGTTAACCTACATTCATTTGCAACTGGTTGAGAGAAGAATGGGGACATGATTAAATTATAAGTATAAGGAGATCTCAGAGAAATGGGAGGAGAGACAGCAAAGTCCCACAACATGGAAAAAACAGCAGGAAGGTGTGTAGTGGAGTTAACGAATGCTTCACACTTTGAAAAGTATGAGCACTAAGGGGAAAACTTTAGTTTTACAATTAGAGATAAAATTCATTTTTAAGAAAAAAAATTAATAGAATGGCAGTGGAGTAGAAATTTTCAGAAAAAATGAATGATTAAAAACTTACTGAGTTCTGTTGTATAAAATACCATGCCAGGTTTTGTTAGGAAAACACAATATGTAATACAGACTTTCTGATTTTTAACAATATTTAAATTGGGGATTTCTTCAACTGCCAAAGGAGATGTTATGAAAAAATAGCGTCCAAGAGTAATGAAACACAAAGAAGTTATTATTTCTTTTGTTGCTCATTAACTTATTCTGTATCACTATTATTCTGTTCTAATTTATTTACTTTATCCAGTTTATTCCATCTTCTTTTGGTAAAATAGTACCAGGTTCTCCCTTTAGGTAAGTGGTCATACTCCATTTTCACTATGTGGCTAATATAGTGACTATGTGATACATACCACCAAATCTAACCATGGGCACAAATTGGGTTGAGACAATTGATACAATGCTTCAGTGATATTGATTCAGGGATGAGCCTATGGCTAAATTTGGGGCAATAAGAATGAGGTTCAGGAATTCTATTAGATACTTAAGGAACAGAGGCTTTTTTTTTTTTTTTTTTTTTTTACCATTGATAGGAGGAATTTAGGTTCAAAACTAAAGTTTTTTTCACTACTTGAGGCTGAGCCTAGAATTTCCAGGGGTTCTCAATCTGAAAACTAGAATCAAAGAAGAGGGGAAAAAGGAACCAGGTGACATTATTTTAGCTGCTGAATTAAGCCTCACCCCGAAGCTTCACTTTTAGTTTCCAAAAGTTTAGAAATGTTTTTAAACTTTTCAGCTATATAAGTTAATATATCCTTATTGTTATATAAACCAGTTTGATTTTAATTTTCTTAAACTTGACTTTTTTAAAAAAAAAAGCCTTATTGAAGAAATGTCTTTAAGAGCTTCAGGAAAAACCAAGGTAGTATTGAAAGTTTATGAAGGCATACAGTGGGCTAAATCTAGAAAAAGTAGGTTGGAACCAGCAATAAAGGGCCCTTCAAGCCTTCAAGGTATGTAAATTAGCTACAGATTGGGCTTTTAAATAATTAATCATTCATTCCTCTGTGCTCTTAACACCTGCTCCTTAGACCTCCATTGGTTACCGATGTTGCCCAGTCCTGGATTAGAGCTCATTGTTTAAATGTTTCTTTTACCCACTAGATTGAATAAAAACTCCCCAGATTTTTTGAGGACAGAGGCTATTTTTTACTCAAACTACTAACCTTATGTGTCCTAGCATAAAGCCTATTACATAGTAAGTAGTTGTAGCAGGGAGGAATGAGGTGAGAGCAAGTATTATTCCATTTTCATACTGCTATAAAGAGCTGCCTGAGACTGGGTAAATTTATAAAGGAAAGAGGTTTAATTTACTCACAGTTCAGCATGCCTGGAGAGGCCTCGGTAAACTTACAATCATGGTGGAAGGTGAAGAGGAAGCAAGACGCCTTCACAAGACGGCAGGAGGTAGAATTGCCTAGCAAATGGGGAAGACCACCTTATAAAACCATCAGATCTCGTGAGAACTCACTATCGTGAGAACAGCACGGAGAACCGCCCTCATGATCCAAATACCTACACCTGTTCTCTCCCTTGACAGGTGTAGATTATCAGGATTGTAATTCAAGGTGACATTTGGGTGGGGACACAAAGCCTATATCAGAGCATCATTTTGGCAAATCCACTCTGGCAGCAGTGGATTGAAAGACTGAAATGAAATAATGAGGAATGAGAAGAAAAGCAAATTAGGTATGCATTTGAGTATTCCAGAGAGAATAGAAAAGGGATGAGAGAAATAACTCAAGAAAATGTTAAAATTTGAATTCAAGCAGCCCCATGAATAAAATGGACATGGTCATACGAATAAGTGATTATACAGTGTTTCTTTTTCCTGTTCTCTTTTATTCACGTAAAGTTCTTAAAACTGTTGCCCATGGTAACATTCAGTGGAAAGCTGACCAGCATTTGGATACATCTATCAGATCAAACATTGATGAAAAAGCCCTGTATCTTTCTTTTTTCTAGAGTCAATTGTTCTAGATACACATGGGATTGGGTTTCTTAGAGCAATAGAAGTGACTGACATTGAGTTGCGGTATGATAATGTCCTTTTCCTCCCCTAAATACAAGCAAATTTGAAATTAAAAATAGCATAACCCCAAAGAGATAAATGTTTAAAACATGTCAAATATTTTCCAGTTTTTGTTGTATTTTAGAGTGTTGGTCTCACACTTTCTCCCATGATAGCATGATGTTGAGGAAAAAGAGGAATGATCAATCAAAGGAAGCACTGGCCTTAAAGAAACTTTAATGTATTTGAGTAAGAGATATTACTTTCTAGAGTAAACTTTAGAAATAGGTCCAGTATCCATAGTCACAGCTGATGATTAAGAAAATTTTCTAAAGAATCAGTCTTAAAAGGCAGCACACACTTCATCTCATTTATAAAATAGAAATTTTAAGGTAATATCACATTACTTCAGAAAACTTGGAAAACACATAGAAAAAACACAAAATGTAATTACTCATGATGTAATCTGTTAATGCAACTACTATTTACACTTTTTTTAAATTTAGTCTTTCAAATATTATTTATATGAACACCACTATGTAAACTTTTTCACACTCTGTGTGTTTGCTTGAAGAAGGCTTCCCTGACTTTCAATTTGTTATTTCTTCTCTTCCCCTGTCTCCACTATTCTTTTTCCCTAGCATGTTGGTTTTTGCTTTGTGGAACTTAACACAATTTTTATCAGTGGTTATATATGTTTTATGCCAGTTTTCCACATGACGGCGGAATCACAGTTGTTTTCTCAATATTGCCTACCCAACAGGAGGCAAGTTGCTGGCACATAGCACACACTGAAGGTAAACTATTAAAGTTTTCAGGCACTGTGGTGCAGTGGTGCAAGGCAGCAGCCTCTGCAGCTAAGCTTCCTGGGTTTGAACTCTCTGTGAAAGGCAGAATACTGCCCTCCCAAATATGTCCACATCCTGATTCTCAGAGCCTCTAAATATGTTACCTTATGTAATACAAATAACTTTGCAGGCATGACTAAGTTAACTATCTCAAGATGAGGAAATCATCTTAGGGTATCTGGTGGGTCCAAAGAAATCACAGGGGTCCTTATAAGTGGGAGGCAAGTGGGGCAGGGTTAGAAAAAGGCAATGTAATCATGGAAGCAGAGAGAGAGAGAGAGAGAGAGAGAGAGAGAGAGAGAGATACTAGAAGTGCCATGCTGCTGACTTTGAAGATGGAGGATGAAGCCACAAGCCAAGGAATATAGGTGGCCTCTAAGAATCTGGAAAAGATAAGGACAAAGATTCTACCCTAGATCCTCCATAAGAAACCAGCCCTGCTCACTTACTTTAGACTTCTGACCTCCAGAACTCTAACAGAATAAACCTGTGCTGTTTTAAGGCACTATGCATGTGGTCATTTGTTCCAGCAGCAGTAGGAAACAAATATGCCTGCTTTGCACATGAATGGTCTCAGCACTTCAGTCATTCTCTCTGTGTACCAGTTTCTTCAACTGTAAAACAAAGAACAAAGTGGCACCTGCCTCACAGCATAGTTTAAGTCCATAAATACGTGCAAAGCATGTAGAACAGTGCTTGGTACGTCCCACGTTATCAATAAATATTAATTGTTTTTAAAAGTATATATTGTCAAACTCAAATGACAGCCAGTTACTCCTTTCTAATTCTTTAATTTACCAATGCAATCAATTTGTGTTAAATTTCTTAATCTTTATTGCTTAGTTGGTGAATAGGGTATGTGTGTGTGTCTTTCTTGGTATCATAGTTTTTCATTTTAATTTGACTGTTTAGTTAGTTCACCTGCTGGGAGGAGGAAAAGCCTTTAGTCATCCTTATTCTCTGGTTCATGTTTAGCTGCCCACTCCTTGCCCACATTGGAGATCACAGTTGACCCTATAACAGCTCCTAAGGCCATCTACTTCTCAGCCAGGGAATCTTCTCTAGTCAACCTCACATTCCTTGCATTTGGGAGGAAGAAAAAGGTGATTGCTTTTATCAGCCTATATCTGGATTCCCTCTTTCTGTCTTGCTTTTCAGTTACCTCATCCTCAGTTTTAAGAATCTGCCCAGTCATTCAAGATGATGCTTCATGTTGTCCCTGTCTCTTATCATTTTGGGCTGCGGTAAAAAAAAAAATATCACAGACTAGGCAGTTTAAACCACAGAAATTTGTTTCTCACAGTTCTGGAGACTGAGAATCCCAAGGTCAAGGTGCTGGCAAATGCCATGTCTGGCGAAGGCCTGCTTCCTGGCTTGTAGACAGTCATGTTCTTGCAGAGAGGAAGAGAGAGCAATCTTGTGTCTCTTCTTTTTAAAATAAGGGCATCAATCCCATCATGAGGGCCCCACCCTCCTAACCTAATCTAAGCCAAATTACCTCCCAAAGCATCATCTCCCAATGCCATTACATTGGAGACTAGAGCTTCACCCTACCAGGTTGGGTTGGATACAAACATTCCACCCATAACAGTCCCCTTCACTCTAAAGATAATCCCCTATCGATTTTTCAACTTTTTTTTTTTTAATGATATAGAGTCTCTCTCTCTCTTCCAGGCTGGAGTGCAATGGTACCATCTCAGCTCATTGCAACCTCCACCTCCTGGGTTCAAGTGATTCTCCTGCCTCAGCCTCCCAAGTAGGTGGGATTATAGGCATGTACCACCATGCCTGGCTAACTTTTGTATTTTTAGTAGAGATGGGGTTTTGCTATGTTGGCCAGGCTGCTCTCAAACTTCTGACCTCAAATGATCCACCCTCCTTGGCCTCTCAAAGTGCTGAGATTACGGGCATGAGCCGCAATACCCAGCCCCAATTTTTCAACTTTACAATGATGGAAAACCATCACAATTTTGAGGTAATATACAGTATTCAATAAATTATATGAGCTATTCAACACAATATTATAAAATAGATTTTGTGTTACATAATCTTGCCCTACTCTGGGCTACCGTGAGTGTTCTAAGCATGTTTAAGGTAGGCTAGGTTAAGCTGTGATATGTGGTAGGTGAGGTACATTAAATGTATTTCTGACTTAAAGATATTTTCAATTTACAATGGGTTTATTGGGGCATAATCCTATTGTATATTGAGGAACATCTGTATTTAACACCTCCAGAGGTTACTGATGCCCCTGATCCTTTATCCACCTGAGGTCTTCAAGTTCTCATATTAGTGTCCTTATTTTCATTTTTACTGAGACAGTAGTCCTCAGGCCTGTATAATAAAATTATAAAATGGAAGAGCCTTTCAACCTGAATTTTTTTAAACTCAGGGGACTAGAGGTGTCCCATGTTCGAATTTCGGGTATGCAACTCTTTAATCCACAGGGAGAATGATGACGTGCCCCATGTTAATAACTAAGACAATCCCAATTTATAACTATTGATCCAGTATAATTAGTGGCATTCCCTGTTACTTTTAAAAGTGTCCTGGTTTGTATAATAACGTCTGTAATCACTGGATCTTGGATGTTGAATGAGTCCCTTTATTCCTCATCTGTAAAATACAATGATGACATCCTCTCATAGGATGCTGGGTGCAGTAACATGGGCAATAATCATGGTGCATAGCAGATGCTCGCTGTAGGTTAGATTCATTCCTTTAAATAATGACTGAGCTCCCTAAAACCAAGAAGAAAAAGGAAAGTCAGACTGGGGAAACTGATAAATTTGATTTGGAAGAAGGTATTTAAAAGCAGGATTTAGGGGAGAGAGATCCAAGATGGCCGATTAGCAGCAGCTCAGGATTGTAGCTCCCACTGAAAGTGCAGAGAGTGAGTGGACGCCACATTTTCAGACGAGTTTTTATTGCCCACGGACCAAGAGATTCTTGGTGGAGGAGCCCCACGGGTCACCAGCGCGACTCTTTTGGCGGGCGCGGCCGTTTTGCAGGCGCCCTGGCGCGGCGGTTCTCAGTCCGGAGTATATGGGACTGAGTGCCCTTTTCATTGGCGTTTGGAGCTCCGAGGAGGCAGAGTCTCCCATTCAGCTGATTGAAAAGCGGACTGAAGTGGGGGAACCAGGCCGGGAGATTCCCGGGCAGAAAAGTGCCAGGAATGAAAAGTGCCAGGAATCTTAACGCCGCTGTTTCAGCCGGCGTAGTGGGTCGCCGCAGGGGAAGGCTGGTCCCAACTCCCCACAAAAAAAAAAAAACAACAGCAGTTGGAACTGCTGAGGATTTAGAGTTTCACAGCAAGTACAGCTGAATCTAGGAAGGTCCAGCTCTGTGGGGGTGGGGTGTCCACCAAAGGAAAATTAAGAAATAGAAAAAACTTTATTACCAACAAGCTGGACGTCCACTCAGAGACCTAATCTGAAAGTCAGCAATTACACAGACGACAGGTGGATAAATCCACAAAGATGGGAAGAAACCAGCGCAAAAAGGCTGAAAACACCCGAAACCAGAATGGCTTTCCTCCTACAGAGGATTGCAGTGCCTCATCACCAATTGAACAAGGCCTGATTGAGAATGAATGTGAGGAATCAATAGAATCAGGCTTCAGAAGGTGGATAATGAGAAACTTCTGTGAGCTAAAAGAACATGTTCTAGCCCAATGCAAGGAAACTAAGAACCTGAAAAAAGGTTTGACGAAAGGTTAATGAGAATGGACAATTTAGAGAGGAATATAAGTGAATTAATGGAGCTGAAAAACACAATACGAGAACTTCGCGAAGTATGCACAAGTTTTAATAGTCGAACTGACCAAGCAGAAGAAAGGATTTCAGAGGTCGAAGACCAACTTAACGAAATAAAACTAGAAGACAAGATTAGAGAAAAAAGGGTAAAAAGGAATGAGCAAAGTCTCCAAGAAATATGGGACTATGTGAAAAGACCTAATCTATGTTTGATAGGTGTACCTGAATGTGACAAAGAGAATGAATCCAAGCTGGAAAATATTTTTCAGGATATTATCCAGGAAAAACTTTCCTAACCTAGCAAGGCAAGACAATACCCAACTCCAGGTAATACAGAGAACACCACAAAGATATTCCTCAAAAAGAGCAACCCCAAGGCACATAATCATTAGATTCATCAGGGTTGAAATGAAGGAGAAAATACTAAGGGCAGCCAGAGAGAAAGGACAGGTTACCCACAAGGGGAAGCCTATCAGACTCATAGCAGATCTCTCAGCAGAAACCCTACAAGCCAGAAGAGAGTGGGGGCCAATATTCAACATCCTTAAGGAAAAGAACTTTCAACCCAGAATTTCATATCCAGCCAAACTAAGTTTCATAAGTGAAGGAAAAATAAAATGTTTTACAAACAAGCAAGTACTCAGAGATTTCATTACCACCAGGCCTGCTTTACAAGAACTTCTGAAAGAGGCACTATATACAGAAAGGAACAACCAGTATCAACCATTCCAAAAAACCCATCGGTAAGCTGCATCCAGACCCATCTCACATGCAAGGATATACAGAGACTCAAAACAAAGGGATGGAAGAAGATTTGCCAATCAAATGGAGAGAAAAAAAAAAAAAAAAGCAGGAGTTGCAATTCTCGTCTCTGATAAAATAGACTTTAAAGTAATAGAAACCAAAAGAGATAAGAAGGACATTGTATAATGGTAGAGGGATCAATGTAACGGGAAGAGCTAATGATCCTAAGTCTAGGCACACCCAATATAGGAGCACCCAGATACATAGGGCAACTTCTTGGTGACTTACAAAGAGACTTGGACTCCCACACAATAATAGTGGGAGACTTTAACATTACATTGTCAATATTGGACAGATTAATGGGACAGAAGTTTAACAAGGATACCCGGGACTTGAACTTAGACCTCGAACAAGTAAACTTAATAAACATTTACAGAACTCTCTACTCCAAATCCACAAAGCATACATTTTTTTTCAGTAACACATCACATTTATTCTAAAAGTGACCACATGGTTGGGAGTAAATCACTCCCCCAGCAATTGCATAGCATTTCATAGGTTTAAATGAAACATTGGTTGGCTGTTTGTTTGTTATTTTCCTCCGTTATTCCTTCCTGTCTCCCATTCTATAACACAATTATTAGTATAAAAGAGCTTTTTAATATCCATTTCTAGACTGCATTCTAGCCTGAGCAATAGAGCAAGATTCCTGTTCTCTCTCCCTCTTTCCTTCTTTTCCTCTTTCTTTCATTCTCTTTTTCTTACTTCTTTCTCTCTTTCTCTCTTTTCTTTTCTTTCCTAAAAAGAAAAAAAAATAACCTAATAAAACAAACAAACAAAAAAAGCAGGATTTAGTTGGCGAAAAGACAGGCTTAGTCAACTTACCAATGGCTTAAAGCCAGAAAGGTCTAGTAGGGTCACAGAATCTCAGAAATAGATGAAACTTTACTCATTATCAAGTCTCTTTCCCCTGCTCATGCGAAAAGCTGCAACAATCTGTGACAGAGCCATCACCCAACTATTAATATTAATGGCTAACATTTATAGGACTTGGTGCTAAGCACCTCAGGTGGATTACTTTAAATCCTCTTTATAAGAACTCTATAAGGCAGATACTGTGATTGCCTCATGTAAAGATGAAGAGACTGATCTATGGTTACATGAGATTTGCAAGTTCATGTAGTCAAAATTCAGTATCTTCACTTTGGGTGACTGAGGCAAAAAAATTGCTTGAGGCCAGGAGGTCGAGACCAGCCTGGGCAACATAAGGAGAGAGAGAGAGAGAGAGTAAGAGACAGAGAGACAGAGAGAGAGATAAAGGGATAAAGGGAAAAAGGGGGAAGGAAGGGAGGTAAGGGAGGGAGGGAGGAAAAAGGGAGAAAGGAAGGAAAAAAGGAGGAAGGGAGGGAGGAGAGAATAATTCAGAGTCCTGCCTAATAATGAGTTTTTGGTTGCCACATAGGATTTTGATGAAAAATTTATAAACTTGAAATTTGTATTTGAGGAGTTCAAAATGCCCTTAAAATGTATAAATAATTTCAAAGAGTTTCTTTATTGTAAAGGATGCCTTATTTTTACTGATTTTATTTGGCAAATGTTACTTCCTATTTGCTAGTAGTTTTTTTAATCACAATGAAATGCTATAATATCTTGAAACACAATAGGCAATGATGAAAATGACACATTGGATATTTTTTCCAGAATGATCTACTGGTTTCAGGGCCTGGTAGAATGTGTTATCTATTGAGAAATTTACAGTGCAATGAATAGATAGTTACAAGGGTGTAGTGAAAATTGTTGAGGGTTTCACAGAACAACTTCATTCAAGTTGATCTGAAATAGCTCATTGTGTGAGTCTGAACCAGCAATATTTTTTTTTACTCCCCACCTTAGGTAGCCTTTCTGGAAAATGAAAGATGGGTTAGATTATTACTAATGCCTTTTTAAGTTTGACCAGCCTCTGATTCTCTGAAATATGGCCTAGATTCCTTGCAAATTGTCAGTTTGGCAACAAAGCTTGGTGCTTAGAAAAGCTCAGGGCATTCAGTAGAATTCAATTTTATATTTCACAGATGGAAACTAATTGAAATTATGTAGGTAGATCAAGTGTAACAGCAAACGCTTGCACCGCCATGTAGCAGACCTTTAGCCCAGAACTGCTTCAGTCTGTCAACAGCACTGAGCATGTTGCAGTGAAGTCGGTAATCATCTGTCTTTCTTACAGAAAGTCATTGCTGAGAGCAGAGTTTTGTTGGGTCAAGGACACCAGGTTGCTTGTTTTGAGAGGGATCATGGTCAGGATCTTGCAAACCAGAAGCGCTTTTCCAGTTCTGCATTAATAGCTGTTTAACTTGTCCCAGAACAGGGGCAACAGTGCCAAAAGGGAAGCAATGCGCACCAGCAGGACTAGACTATGGCCTGAGACTTTGAAGACTTCTAGTTTTAGCTTCTCCTGTCTGTATTGTGAGCACCCCGCGCCTCCAGGAGTTTCTTTGAAGCAGCAAATGGTCTGCCTGCTCCAGCTCCACTTCATGGCTCTTCTCTCTTTTTGGCATCTAATGAGGATTACCTCTAGCTGCTTTTCTCCTGCTCAAGTCTGTTCATTTATCTTAAGATCCAGGACTGTGACATCTGCCCAACTGGTCAGCCCGAAATGGCTCTCTCAGCAGTTAAAAAACAAAACAAACAAACAAACAAAACCCCCAAACCAACTAGTTATCAAAATCAATTCCATTGTAGTTATTTATTGATTGCATATAGGATGCTTTACCCTGTGCTTGAAGCTGGGTGTTCAGAAAAGATTCATATACATCCCTCCTTGTTCCACGTAGAGCTGACAAACTCCTAGAGGTGTAGACAGATCAACTATCCTTTATTTCAGGAGATGCACTAGGTTTTATAGAACAGAACTTCTCAAACTATATATGGTGAAGGATCAACTTTGTTCCTTATTTTTTTTCTGTCTAATTCATTGTACATTGATACTTTTGTAAAATACAAAATAACACTTATGTGTACTGTGACAATATCACATTGCTGGGATTGCTTCTAAATGCTTACATTCAATTTCTGTATTCTGTTGTTGTGAATGGGTAGGCAACAATTTGCAAAATAGCCTGATATGATTTGGCTCTGCGTCACCACCCAAATCTCATCTTGAATTTTAACCCCCAGCATTGGAGGCGGGGCCTAGTGGGAGGTCATTGAATCATAGGGGTGGACTCCTGCCTTACTGTTCTCATGATAGTGAGTGAGTTCTCACGAGATCTGATGGTTTAAAAATGCGTGGCACTTCCCTTCTTGCTCTCTCTCTCTCCTGTTCCGCCATGGTAAAACATGGTCCGTTCCTGCCATGATTGTAAGTTTCCTGAGGCCTCCAGCCATGCTTCCTGTTAAACTTGCAGAACTGTGAGTCAATGAAACTCTTTTCTTCATAAATTACCCAGTCTCAGGTTGTTCTTTGTAGCAGTGTGAGTATGAACTAATACATAGCCCCTTCCTGCAGTCAACCACTGGAGTAGCACTTGAATGAAACAGCTTAAAGAAAATGCTATTGAAACACACACTTAAATAAAATGCTATTGAGTACACAGTTCATCCTGTCTGGGGTATAAGCTCTATATATATCATGGAGAAACACCAGAGAATATCTTTTAGTTCTCTTCTTCCTTCATCTTTGCTTCATTTAAAGCCAGCAACTACCTCAATCTTCCAGTCCAGTTTTACTTTGCTTCAATCGGATTGCACTAAACCTGGTGATCTCCTCTATTCTATATCACACTTATGTTCTTTTGTTAATATCATTTTCTCCTCCTGCCCCTTATTCAGTCACGCTGGTTCCTCAGCCTGGTGCTGTCCTTACACTCTACGCTGACTCCTCATACTTCTTCAGAGCCCCTCTTGATCAGGTGAAGCTCTTCACACAAAGGCAGATGGCTCTAAACACACCATTGCTCTGTTACACTTCTGGAATGTCTGTTGGCACTGCCATTCAAGGACTCTTTGATCTAATTTCCACCAACTTTTCAGTTGTTCTTCACCACAATGACTGAATCAGTTTGCAATGCTGCACTGAAGCTGCATTATTTGCTGTTTTCCACGTGGATGCTGGACCTGCATACCTTCCTGCCTGTAATCATGCTTTTTTCCCCCTTCTGCCTTAAAGGTTGCCCCACATCATCATTTCCCAGTGCCCTGACTTGCCCCACTCATCCATCTTCACGAATAATGCCTATTTTAAAATAACTAGTTTCAATGCCACATCTATCAGGAAATCTTCTCCAGAGATCAAACCACAGTTGTAGCAATAGCTCCATCTGCTAATTTCCAATGTATTTCATTTTGCTTCCTTTCTGCTACCAGGTAGGGATTGTCTGTCTTCAACTATGGTGATTTGTAGGCACATCACTTATCATCCATGCAGGCTCTCTGAGGTCAGAATTCGTGCATTACTTACTCTCTGCAAGTGCCTCACACAGTGCCCTGTTTTGACCCTCATTTAATTGATTATTTATTCATTTGCAAACACAGACATTTTTGAACCTACAATGTGCTGTTCACATCTTACCAACCTTATAAGAATTTAACATCTATTGGGAGAAATCAGACAACGAATAGATAATTAACAAGCTATTTGGTAAATGCAAAGAGTATTTTGCACTGCGTAATACAGGAGATGCAGAGAGGATGCACAGCTCACAATGCAGATGAGCCACGTGTTCAGGGAGTCTCTTTAGAAGGTACCAGTGGAGGTGAGGGTAAAAGATGAGCAAGATTGGCACCTTATGGCTATCTGATGGCTGTTCTGTTTGATTTGGTTCCTTTGCACAGTTCTGAGAGTCTCTCTTAGGTTTCCACTCTGAGTCTTCTTTGCATACTTATGGGCAGCTGTAATCTACTTGTCTATGACTTAGAGTCCATTTAACCAACCACAATTTCAAATAAAGCAGTATAAGCAACTACATTGGGTTAAATACCGTCCCTCCAAAATTCATGTCCACCTGGAAGTCAGAATGTAACCTTTTTGGAAATAGGGTCTTTGCAGATGAAATTAATTAAGATGACCTCATCCTAGATGAAGGTGGTCAAATCCAATGACCGGTGTCCTTATCAGGAGAGGGAGATTTGAGGATAGAGAGACACACACAATGGGAATACAGCCTTTGGAAGACAGAGACAGAAGCTGGAGTGATGCAGCTATCAGCCAAGAAATGCCAAGGACTGCCAGCAACCCCCAGAAGCTGAGAATCCAAGGAAGAATTCTCTCCTGGAACCTTTGCAGAGTTCATTCCCATGCTTGTGATTTCCAGGTTTGATCTCACATTTGCAGCCTCCAGAACTGTAGGAGGATAATTATTATTTTTAAATTTAATTTTATTTAAGTTCCAGGACATATGTGCAAGATGTGCAGGTTTGTTACATAGGTAAACGTGTGCCATGGTGGTTTGCTGAACCTATCAACCCATCACCTAGGAGTTAAGCCCCACAGGCATTAGCTATTTATCCTGATGTTCTCCCCTCCCCCGACTCCCCTGACTTCCCTCAGGGAAGTAGGGGGAGGGAGCATGTTGTTCCCCTCCCTTTGTCCATGTGTTCTCACTGTTGAACTCCCACCTATAAGTGAGATCATGTGATGTTTGGTTTTCTGCTCCTGCATTAGTTTGCTGAGGATAATGGCTTCCAGCTCCATCCATGTCCCTGCAAAGGACATCTCATTCCTTTTTATGGCTGCATAGTATTCCATGGTGTATATACACTATATTTTCTTTATCCAGTCTGTCACTGATGGACATTTGGGTTGATTCTATGTCTTTACTATTGTGAATAGTGCTGCAATGAGCATACATGTGAATGTATCTTTATAATAAAATGCTTTATATTCCTTTGGATATATATCCAGTAATGGGATTTCTGGGTCAAATTATATTTCTGGTTATAGGTCTTTGAGGAATCACCACATTGTATTCCACAATGGTTGAGCTAATTTACATTCCCACCAACAGTGTAAAAGCATTCCTGTTGGGAGAATAAACTTATATGGTCTTAGGCCACCCAGTTTCTGAGAATTTGTTACAGCAGTCCTAGGAAACTAATATAGCAGCCTCTAGAGATAATGCATGTACATTCTCATTCTTAATTTGGCTTGATCATCATAGAAATGTCTTCTTTATTGTCCTAGACAGCTTAATTTCTACAGAGCACTCTGCTGATTTTGCACAAATTGGAGGCATGACAAAATTCTCTTAAAGAACTATGAATTTATTCTTGTTTTCTTAACGCAATAAAATTAAGTAAATGAATCTCACTTAAGTTTAAAAATATTGTTTTATCACATTTTCCAAGTATTAAACTTTTACATTCTTTGCATCTATGTATGTTCCTCACACAAAGTAGTTCCAGGTTCAGTATACATTTTGTAAAATTGTATCCAAGGTGCCACTTCCCAAATCATACTGCTTAACTGACTGAGAAATGTTACTTCTTTAGGGAAAATATCCAAGTCTGTGAATATGCACAGTAAACATTTTTATTAAAGTACACTGTAAAGATGAAAGTTCTAATATTACTTAGAACCCTGCCTTGATATTGGGTTGGCTCTTTGGTAAAAAAGAAATTGAAGTTACTCCTCTTTCTGGTAGTAATAGGAGGCCATCAAATTCTTCTCAGTAGGCTTATCATACGCATTTACAGGAAGATTTGAAATGATAACAATTCTGTTTAGAAGTTTCTGCCTATTCTTGAAAACATCACTAGCATTCATTTCATTTAACAAAGACATGAAGCCATTTGTCAGGAGGCAAGGGAGAGGGCAGCAAGGAACTTGAAATTGCAATAACATGAATAATTTGTGGAAGCTCAGGTCTACTTATTGTTAATGTCCAAACCTTGTGCCACAGATGCCTGACTTTCCCAATCCCTGGCTAATGTCAAGACATAGATAAGTGCGTGCACTCAATCAGAGGAAGAAAGGAAGCTGGCCGGTAGACAAGGGCATACATAAAGTGTATAAACAGGTTAATAATGCTTTATTCAATCAGGTGGAATTAACTGTTCTTCACCCCAATGCTTGAATTTGACAGGGAGCCTTGATTCACCGTTGCTGATAAATTGCTGGGTAGAATGAATGCCTCTGGGCTCAGACCATGTCATCTGTTGGAGATAAATGTTTTTGTTCTTTACTCTGGTAAGCACAGGTACAAATGCCCTAACAAAAGCTTTAACTTTGATGGTGTAAAATATCTGTGTCACTCTGAAAAAGGTGCTGTACACACAGAAGAGAAATGTAATCAATTTGTTGAATTTAAAAAATAGACCTATATCATGCTTTAATTAAGACAAAACATTTTAATCTACCTATAAAATGGTTCCTTATTAATGGCTATATTGTCATTTACTTTATCATTGACTATACAGATAAAAAAGAAGAAATTTAATAAAAGAAATTGGTTAGCAATTGCTAAAATGATTGGCTACTGGGACTACGTCTAAAATAGGCAAAATATGTCCAAATTAAGAATTATTTTTCACATATAATTCAACAG
The DNA here is from genome assembly GCA_036589455.1 of Ateles fusciceps. Classification (NCBI taxonomy): domain Eukaryota; kingdom Metazoa; phylum Chordata; class Mammalia; order Primates; family Atelidae; genus Ateles; species Ateles fusciceps. The sequence continues at coordinate 4,070,555 of JAZHEH010000164.1, read as the reverse complement.
TTTTAATGTCTATCAATTATGAATGAAATATAACTTATTTAACAAATTATTATTGAGAATTTACTATGTATTAGACAATTCCATAGATCTGGGATTTAATTCATTGCTGATAAAATTATAGAAATCTCTTTCATTCGTTTATTCATATATTCACTCAGAAGCATTCTTAGAGCACAGACCCTGTACAAAGCATTGTGTTAAGAGTAATTTTTTTCCTTCAAAGAAACTTCCCAGTCTAGTACAGCAGATGGATAAGAAAGTGGTTAGTTAAAATACAACAGGATAGATGTGTACACGAAGTTCAATATGATATGTGTATACAGAGGAATAATACTGAGGTTTGGTGATAACAGCACAGGGGAAGCAGAGACAATGAGGGGATTAGCTCTGGAGGAATGCAGGGCTCAGTGAAAGGGGCAAGGAAGGTGGAGAGGTTCACTGAAGAGGCAACACTTAATCTGGAATCTGAAGGATGGCGAAAACTTTACTAAAAGAACATCAGAGACAAGAAGCATTCCAGTGAGAAGGGGACAATATGTGCAATGAAAGAAAAAGGAAGCAGGAAAGTGGGTAAATTACTAGCTTGATATCATTGTTAGTAAGGTGTTAGCCAAACTGATGTGGAATATAAAAACTAAAGTAATAAGCAAAGATCAAGGAAGTTGGATACTGGAAAGTGTCCATTGAATTTGGAATTCAGGTTGTCACAGGTAATGTGTGAAAGAGCTCTTTCGGTGGGGGTGGAGGAAACTGAAGCCACAATGTAGTGGGTGGTGAGATTGTATGTCCCAGGAGGGCAAGGCCCAGCTCACACTGCCTGAACACAAATGGTGTCTACTAAATATCTCCTCACTGTTTAACAGATACATTCATAGTATTTTAATGTAAACACAAGAAAGAAGAGAATATGAGGCTTGAAGAAGGAAGGTCATGGTTTGGGGGAGACTTCTGGGTATATTTATAGAATTGTTGCCAGGCAGAGGCAGAGGGTGAGAATTCCGAAGAGGCTGATGCTAAAGGACTGAAGCCCAGGAGAGGTGGTTAAAAACAAAAAGAACAAAGATATTAAAAATGCTAGTAGAAGAGTAAGGCTTGAAGCAGAAATCACACTTTTTTTTTTCAGTCTGTTAATCAAGAAATATCTATAGGACATTTTCTACGATCTGGGACTGTAAGATTTCTTAGAGACATTCACAAATCCTACCTCTTGTCAACATGCTTCTACCTTAATCCACTGACCTTCAAATATTTTTATTACAATCCACATTGAGAAAGATATCTTATGTCGTGACCCAAAAATCACTCACACAGACACACACAAAGTTTCACAAAACTTGTACGTAGTATATACTGCATTTGCTGTGTTCTGCACTTTGATAACCTCTAGGTTACTCAATTTCAATTAAAACAATGGTTTATATCTACAACATTTAGTTATCTACTGCTGTTTAAACATTTTTTTTAACCATATACACCTTGGATAGTCTGGTGAAACCTATGGATACCATATTTGAAGAATTATACATATATATAAAATATATATTTATAAATATATATTACATATATTATATATTTATTTATATATTATTATTATATAAATATGTTATTTATATAATATATAAATATGTTATTTATTTATATATTACATATAAAATATTATATAATATACACCACACCCAGCTAATTTTTGTATTTTCAGTAGAGACTGCGTTTCACCATGTTGTCCAGGCTGGTTTCAAACTCCCGATCTCAAGTGATCTGCCTGTCTTGGCCTCCCAAAGTGCTGGGATTACAGGCATGAGCCACCACTCCCAGCCATATTTTTTTTAACGTTAAAAATAAAACATACAAGGTTACAAAGAAAATCAATTATACTGCAATGCAGTTATCAAAATATTAAAAAGGCATATAGAGATCAGGTCTGATAACTGTATAACATGAAAGTAGTCAATATAATAAATATTTTGAGATATCCATAACTGAAAATATTCCAGTGTCCATTGGCTGTGAAGTCACAGATGCTCCTAATAATACTGTGGTTTGTTCTCTACAGCCACAATTAAATGATATGCTAAATTTCTGTTGAGGTTAATGAAAATAAAGATGGCATGTTCTTTGCACTTAGGTTTGTAGACCCCTGAATGCTCTGATCCGCCTTGCCAGGATAAGGCTCCTGTGTTGATGGGAGCTGGAGAACTGGCTCCTGGCTCTCTCTCTGGCTACCTCAGTTCCTCCACTCTTATGCTCACACATCTCATTCTAGTTACCTCAGCCTTCTTCCCTTTTGTCAAACATTTGATGAGTGCTTCTGGTTCAGGGATTTTGCATTTACTAGAGTCTCCTGTGTCTACAATGCTCTCCCCAGATATCCATGTCTTACTTCTTCACTGTGTTCAAGTCCTCATCAAATGTCCCTTCTCAGAGAAGCCATCTTGGCCAGCTTATAGTATGACCAACTCCATCTTTCTCTATTCATTTACCATGCTGGCTTTCTCTTGACAACACTCATTTACCTAATAGAATATCATAAGCTGTCAAGCTTATTTGGTTAGTGACTCCCCTACTAGGATGTAACTTCTATAAGGCAAGGATTTCTTTGGCTTACCAACGTCATAGTGACTGTCACATAGCAAATGCTCAGTTTATTATTTGTTGAAATAGATCATTTCAACTGGCTATGGAAACTGCTAACATGTGAGGCATATCCATTATCCTGGGACCTCAGAGAGGAGGAAGGACTGCTCCTAGGAGAAGGGATTGCCTGGGTACAGTCTTGATATTATTAGATACTCAGGGAAAAAAGAAAATTGAATATATCGGTTGGAATTATGTTTAGATTCTGACCTAGGTAAGGTCTAAAGTCAAGCTTAATAAAAATAAGTGGCCTTGCTGGGCATGGTGGCTCATGCCTGTAACCTTATCACTTGGGGAGGCTGACACAGGCAGATTGCTTGAGTTCAGGAGTTGGAGACAAGCCTGGACAACATGGTAAAACCCCACCTCTACAAAAGATACAAAAATAAAAATAAAAACTTAAAAAATTATTAATCAGTCATACTTTAATATACTTAGTTTTTCATTTTATCTCTACCCCCTAAACTTTTATTTAATTAAAAATTGTATAAGAAGCAACTCAAACTAGGCATATGTAACTAATACAGAGGGCAATGTGAATTTCACATAAGGAAGATGAGTTTCATTAACAAAGAACTGGACTGGTAGGATTTATATAACATTTGTATTGATACAACCACTTTACTTTTCATAATGTAAATTTCATTTATTTTTCCAGTGAAACATATTACAACCATTCAAACGAATGAATGGAAATGTAACATTTGAGTGACTCCACTGATTTCCCCCTCCTTCAAATGGTTTTTGGATTCTTATATTAACCAGTCTTGAGATAAGCTTCATTTTATGCTGATTTAGAGAGTGTTTCAAGATGAAATGTCAGCAAGCCTTATCTGCAAACACCAGATCCAATAAGTTATATTTCGCACTAAAAATCAGAAACTGACACAATTTTAATTAGCCTCTAGTTAGTCAATACATATTTAATAAATGGTCACTTCAGCTTACCATTTAAGATATACATTTAATGGGTACAAATTATTCTCTAAATTATAGCGCTTTGTGCTTCAAGAGCATATTATAAAACCACAGAGATGAACATAAACATTGAAAATTCCTGAAGATATATAACAAAATGTTAATCAGCAAATAATTCATTACATGCTAAAAATGTAGACATTCAAAGTGTTAGAGAAAGATAATAACCCTTTCATTCTTTTAGCCTACAAAAATTACTTGATGCCAGAGCAAGACAGGGGGCTGTGCAAAGGTGCTGTAGATATAAAGGGAACAAGGTAGACAAGGTGCTTGTCTCCTGGAGCTTATTTTATAACAAGGAAGATGAATAATGAACAAACGCATATATAAATGAATTCGGGCACTTACAAGTGCTATGAATACAATCAAATAAGTAATAACATAATAATAGAATTTGAGTCCACATAGCTTTCCAGTCTCTTAGCATAAAGACAACCTAATTTAATTCTTGGTCCTATCAAGCCCTCACACTTTAAAAGTAGCTGCCTGTAGAAGATAGAAGGATTCCTGCACTCTTTTATACATTCTAGCCATCTGCAGCAGACAACAGACCCCATGTAGCAAAAATTCCTTTCTGAAATCCAATCTCATCAGCAAGTTACTCAGTGAAATAAAATTTTTCACCAGCAATTTTCCCATCCCCTTTAGTCTGTTGACACTGCTTTCTTGTCCTGAGTTTTGAGTCCTGTTGATTTTTCTTAAGAAACCCCAGGTGGGGTACAATTTTATTAGGGAAGGCTTCCTGGCTTCCATGTAACAGTGTGGAAGGTGAGGGCATATTGAACTGGAAAATAGGGACAGAAAAATTACTTCCTAATAGTGCAGCCACCTCAAAAGTATCTTCCCCACCATTTCTGAACACAAGGCAAAAACATGATGCCTTATAGGGAGCCATGCCTCAGAACATTTTTGAAACACTTGTTTCTTAAAAATTTGCATTTGCTTTTATGTAGACGCTTTTCTTCTCAACGTCTACTGTAAGAAATTGATGAGATGCAATTAGATTGTTATAAGGATGTTCATTTCATTGTAGTTTATAAGGATGTTCATTTCATTGTAATTTATAAACACTGAAAATTAAGAAATAAGAACCAAAATAGGCCAAAATAAGGGACTGGTTAGATAAATTAATATACATCCTTATTTTGAGTGCTTATAAATGTGGAATACTGTAGAGTCACTACCAGTTATGTTGCTAAAGAATATTTAATGACATGGAATCATGTTGATGATACAGACTTTGGCAAAAAGACAAAAAAAAGAATTTTTGATATAGTATTACATCACAATTCAAATTGTATGTATGTTCACAGAAAAATTAGTGAGCAGATATATAATCAAAAATTAATAGTGGTCTATTGGGTAACTTACAAAGCAATAATAACAACCTTTTTGAGACATTTCTTAAGATTTAAAAATTTTTTTTTTCTAAAGTTGATATGAGTTTTCTTTACAATCAGTCAGAGACGTTATTTTGAAATGCTTCTTCTTTTGAGTGGTGAACACTTCTTGAAGAGGAAACGAATTCATCCTTTGACACTTAATTGAGGGGTTAGAATCAAGCCAGAGGCGCTTGGCTGAGTCACCAGGTAAGGAAGGTGAAGGCAAGAGGTGGAAGCACAGAAAGGAGCTCATCACAAACTCCAGTCTTTGCAGAAGAATAAGCCAGATGATGTGAGGAGCTGTTGAGAAATGACACTAATGAGTCATAGAGGCATTGGGAATTGGCTTGTGGGGTTTTAATTTATATTGCGAAGAAATTCAGTGTGGAGGATTTGTCATTCTCTAAGATGAACTGGGCATTATTTTTATTATTTTCTTTTGTTGAAAGCTCCAAGTGAGGCCTTGAGGTACCAGCTAGAAGTTCCAGGGCCTGAGTTCTAGGCCTCTTGGCTTGGATTTGCTATCAAACATGGTGTGGATCACTTATCCACGAAAGCTGCAGCATGCTCATCTATATCACGGGATTGAGAATGTCTTCTTATGTTCCTCAACTCTCGGGGTTGTTGGGAGGGCCAAAGAAATGTGGAGCACTTCTCTGAGCATATTCTATACACCAGTAACCCAAAACAACTATGCAAACAAGCCTACAGTAAAAAAATCTTTGCAATCAGTAAGCATTGCACTTAGTGGAGACCTTGAGCAAATACTATGCATTTTTTGAGACTTGGTTCAGTACCATCAGTGGTAAGATAAGGATAATAATAGTCATGGTGATAGTTTTCTGTGTCAACTTGACTGTACCAATAAATGTCCAGATAAATGTCATTTCTGGGTGTGCCTGTGAAGGTGTTTCCATGTGAGATTAGCATTAGATCAGTGGACTCAGTTAAGTAGATTGCCCTCTCCAATGTGTTTGGGGGATCAATCCATTGAGAACCTGAATAGAACAAAAAGGTAGAGAAAGGGGGGAACTTATCCCTTTTTATTCTCTTGCCTGCCTTTCCTAGCTGGGAAATTGCTCTTTCCCTGACAATGAACTAAGGTTTACATCATTGGCTCCTCTGGTTCTCAGATGTTTGGACTTGGAATGGAGTGAAATCAAGGGTTTTCCTAAGACTCCAGCTTTCAAACTTCAAATCATGAAACTTCTCAGCCTCCAAAATTACCTGAGACAATTCCTCAAAATAAATAAATCTCTTTCTTACACATGTGTGTGTGTGTGTGTGTGTGTGTGTGTGTGTATCGTATTGCTTTGTTTCTCTGGAGAACCCTGATTACTACAACAGTAACCCATCAACAAGTTGTTATGATGATTGAATGTATCAATTTATACAAAATACCAAGCAGAGCATCTAGCACATATCAGTGATCAATATTTGTTATCACTAATGTTATTATTATTATCAATATCAGAATTATAGATATTACTCTTGATAAACTTATAATTTTCCTCAAGGTGATTCATACTGGTAGCTGCTATTTCCCTCTGGTATATTTATTCTGTGAACAATAATAGCTTGTCTACAATAGAGGCCTCTCTTTATGATACATATAAGAAATTTTCATTAATTTATTGTGATCATCAAAGGTACAATAATGATTTCAAAGTAGAGGCTGCTTCAGTTGGTACAGAACATTTTACAGAATGGTTTCACAGGTAGATGGAGTAATTTTTACTGTTTAAAGATAGAAATAATGAGACAAATTTATATTTTGGTGGAAATACCTTTGTTTGTTAATAGTTTTTAAGCAGATGGCATTGTACATAAGCTTTCAAAGAAGCCTACTGGAATATGGATTGGCTTCCTTATAACTTCCTTACAATGTAATACATTGTAATCCCCCAATGTATTACAGAATGGTTTAGAACCTGGGAATGCTAGAGTTAGAATGTGGCATGGAGGTTGCCTAGTCCACTTCAATCTATTGTATAAACCCATGTATTAGAGCCTTATATGTAGTAACTGCAGAATGAGAAACTCTCAACCTGTAATTATCAGTTGCATTAAATACTTTCCACAGTGCAAAAAACAACGCACAAGTGAAAACAAATTTCTCATGTACTCTTGTTCTTCACTAACCAGTTACATGAAGCTGTTCGTGTCTCTTGATTGAGTATAATATTACTGATGATTACAAAACCAAAAATCAACAAAACCCTGTTTCTTTGGAGAGCTTATAGCATGCTAGAAGCCTAATTGTTTGGAGAAAATTAATGGTCAATTTTTTGGAGAAAAAATCACATGTACCAAGCCCCACAGGTGAGGAGTATAGACTTCACAGCAAGATCATCAAATATATCAAGAGCTCAGCAAGTTGTAGCAAACATGGGCAAATTCCTAGTGAGGGAAGCATGTGCCAAAATGGCTTTCCAGAGGGGGAGTAAGAAACTTAGCACTCGCCCATTTGGTTAACACAATATTTTAATAAAATGTTCATTTTTACTACCATTCATTTTTTATTCTATCTTTACTTGTATTGATATATAATAGCTGTAATAGATTGAGGGTACGTGTGAAATTTTGATATCTGTATAAAATGTGTAATGATCAAAGCAGGGTAATTTGGATATTCATCACCTCAAACATTTCATTTTTCTTGCTTGTGGAAGATTAACAAATGCTGGCAAAGAAATGGTTTCATTTCCTGCCACTTTTCCACCAAAACCAAGCTATAGATGGCAAACACCACTCCTATAACAGTTTCTTTATACATCATTCAGCAATCTGAATAGTTTATTGTTGCAATTCAGATAGACAAATGTTTACTAGCCATGATGCTACATTACAATAACAGATATTCTACATTTACAACAGTAGGAAGAAATAATTTTGGAAGAAGCTGTTTGCAATTGACTATGGATCCATTCTATTTATAATATTGAATATAAACATGCTAGTCCCACAGAGAGGAAAATGTCTTTTCAGTTGAATTCTCTATCAAGCTGAGATATAGAATGTTAATTCTGCACCAATGTTGATGAATTCTGATTCTAAAAATATTTCTTTTAATGCATCATGAAATACTTAAGTTTCAGGTTTGTTGAAACAATTAGAATATGTTTCAATTTTTAGAACAAATGCTTTATTAAAATGCACATTTAAATGAGACACATCTCTAAGACCTGCTACTGTAAGTTGCTAAGTCCTCAATAACAATAATTAAAACTTACATCTCATTACTAATAAAGTGACAGATTGAATACTGCTTATGCACTACTAAAATTCCACTTTATTTTAGAAAAAAGTATTAAATGCTACTGAATCAAAAGTCAACATTGATTGATAATTTGTCTGCATCTATTACATGAAGCCTATGGCCAAATTAGGGATAAAAATAGAGAAACAAATGTCTTTCTATCCTATATGAGTAACAACCCAGGGCATGAGTATTGGCGTGGTGAAGATGTGGGCTCCTATCTCAGCTTTATGACTTACAAGCTATTTGACCTAGGATGGCATTCTTTAGCTTATCCTTATTTTTTCTTAAATGTGACCATTTGTGCCTACCACACTAGGTTGCTGTGAGGTTAAAATGAGAAAACATGTATCATTTTCTTGCCTTTCACCAGGGAGTGAGACATAAACTGTTTCTCTGTAGGGTTACTCTTACCTTAGGCCTTCCCTGCCTGCCTTGATCACATCACATTCCTTCATTATAAGCACTTTTTCACACTTAGAAGAATTATACTTGCTCATTTCTTCCTATTGTTGGGTAAGAAGATAGATATTGCAAATTTCAATATAAGTTCCATGAATGCAATGACTCTGTGTTTTGTTTGCTTTTGCTTTGCTTTTTCATTTTTACTCAAACTTGTGTATTTCTTGCTTCTGCTGTGACTGTCATATAATAGGTGCATAGTGAACTCTTGTTCAATAAACAAACATGCAAAATCCCTGTAGGTCATGAGTGATAAGTTTTTAAGAGGAGAATAACATTCAAAACTAAAATGAAGGTAAGATGAGAAGAAGTGGAAGACAGGAGATGCTTGTCCTGGGGCAATACCAAGAATGAGAGTATCTGGGGGAAGCATGTGGCAGACAGACCCAGATGGCCATGCAAATCCTCTGTCACTAACAACAAAAGCTTTAGTGAATGTATTCACAGCACCACTTTGAAATTCAAAGACAACATGTAGATGGGGCGTCATCTGCAAGCAGCAACATTTCTCTACTGATCCCATAAATTATTACATAAAAACCAGTAAAGGAAGACAAGGGTGGTCTTTAGAGATTTTGCAAATACCCCCAGGAGTTTGCTTAATGAAGAGGAAATATTCTGACATATGACAGAAATCTCATAACCAGATGTAAGCATTCTATAAAAAAAAAAAAGAAGGATTTTATTTAGCATACAGAGCTATACCTCTGTGGAACACCATAGCTAATTCTGCTGCACATTAGGCAGCTGAAGAGAACTGGTTCTTCCAGTCTGTAGATGGGTCACAGCCATATTTGCAAGAGTAGTCTCTCACCCAGAAATGTGGAGGCCCACAGAGCACCAGCCCAGGACACCCTTTCCCTACACACAGGTGTCAGAACTATGTGGCCCTGAGTGCACATGCAATAATGTAAGTGGTGAGGGCTGTGGTCACTAGAGATTGCCTTCTGTATTTAAAATGGGAACAACCATACTCAGGTGTAGCTTACTCTTGCCCTGTGTGGGCATGAACTTGGTGTCACCAAATTTGATTTTCTTTTCCCCAGAGACATCAACAGTATAGACTCTGGGAGATGGTCTAAAGCTCTTAACTTGGTTGCTGGCCTGAGAGAAGCAGAGTTAGAATAAGTGAAGTCTATCCAGTTAGCAAAAGCACAATATATAAAGATCATCTTTAAAACAAGCTAGCTTCCCTCTTTCCTGAGTCTCAAAAGACAGACTGGCTGGCAGCCCCAAGAGCTGTTGCAATCACGCCAGTCCAGAGAGGAAGAGACCAACACAACCTTCAAACACTTTCAAGCTTAAACCGATTTTGTCAACTGGAATTTAGTTTTTGAGCAGTCGTCATTTGAAGCATTACTGCAAAACACTTATGAGTGCTAAAGCAAAATCTTCGAAGACCTGATGCCTAAATCACTGGAGGACCATTATCGATTTAGGCCACACAGTTGCTATGAGTTGTTTTTGATTGATGCTATTTTTGCATTTTTTTTTCCTCAACCATCAAGCAGTTTTGATACACCTACTCCTTGCCAGGCACTGTGTTAGCCTTTGAGAGGTTGGAAGGGCTAAACACAGCACAATGCTTCCCTTGTCACAAAATAAGGATGCTGGGCCCACTGATGTAAGGTAACAGATCTGCCACTGAGTAAAAGGGTTTTAATGGTAAAAGTTGAAAAAATAACAAAAAAAGAAAAATTATTTCTTCAAGAAATGAGAACGTAACATTGGACCTAATTTTTCTTTTTACAAGCACTAATAGCTAAAATTCTATTCATAAGTGAAACATAGACTCTCAGCTATTATCATTTAAAATGCAATTATGAAAATATAATAAGTAATTTCTCATTTCTTTTTGTCTTCTAAGTTTCTCTACATTATTTATTAATTAGTTCTTGCAAGGATCCCAAGAGACAAGGATTGTATTACTAATATCCTGGTTGTGAGACTTTAGTAGCTTAACCCAAATCAGCAAAGTAAGATTAAAATAGGAATGAAATGAACAAGGGAAGTTATTTTATTGTATAAATAAATTTCAGAATTGGAAGAGGCTTTGTGGAGTACCTAATTCAACCTTTGCATTATATAAAATAAGACTATGAAGATGAGTAACTTGTTTAAAGGTCACACCGTTGCTGACAGGTCCGAGTTTCAAAACCACCTCAAATTATTGTACATTTCTCATTCCTTCAGTTAGCCATTCCATACCAGTCACTGCCTAACAATTTAGGACTAGGTACTGTACAAGGTGCTGTGATTTTGTGAACCAGATATGCAATTCTTGTTCATCAGTACTCTTCTCTATAGGAGGGTACAATAAAGGGTTTTAATGTGGCAATGGAAGATCAGGGAGCTACATGAGCTAAGAGAGAGGGGTGTAGTTCTTTCATTGTTCCCTAGAAATAAATCCCAATATGCACAGAGAGGGAAGGTATGGCCCAGGAACATTTACAAGAAGTTTATATATACACATATATATGTGTGTGTGTGTGTGTGTGTGTGTATATATATGTATATATGTGTGTATATATATGTGTGTATATACACATATATATGTATGTATACGTATATATGTGTGTGTATATGTATATATATACATATACCTATATATGTATATATATACACACACATATATATATATAAACTTCTTGTAAATTTTTTTTGTGTTTGATACATCTTAGAATATACATGTATGTATATATGTGTTCTAAGGTGGGTCAAACACAAAAATGCATATAGGGGCTGGGCAGTACACATAAAGGGATGAGTTCTGCACAGCATGAGTGCACATGCAATAACAGAAGTGGTAAGGACTGTGGTCACTAGAGATTGGCTTCTGTATTTAAAATGGGAGCAACCACACTCATGTGTACTTCACTCTTGCCTTGTGTTGGCGGGAGCTCAGTGTCACCAGATTTGATATTTTTTCCCAAAGCCATCAAGAGGATACAGTTTAGGAGATGGTCTAAAGCTCTTCACTTGGTTGCTGGCCTGAGACAAGCAGAGTCAGAATAAGTGAAGTCTACCCAGTTAGCAAAAGCACAATATACAAAGATCATCTTATTTGTGATTCAGTTCACACCTTCCTCTTGGGGGATCTTTGCATGGACTTGCTAATTGGGTTTCTCTGAATATTCAGTTGTTCACTGCTGACTGACTAGACGTCCCAAAGCCTTGATAACTGGAGAATTTCCAAATGCTGCATTTTTCAGCCAGGCAGCTGGCATAGTAATGGTAGATGTGAACTTATGTCCTTTTTCCTTTTATAGCAGTGCCTGAGTATCTGACTGACCTACTGGGATTATTTTACTCCTATGATAGGTGATTACAGAACCCAGTTACAGAAGTAAGTTCCTGCTAGCATGTACCATTTTCATCATTATACTTAATGGCTTAATGTGGGCCTAGCGCAGTATCAGGGCTTAGCATATATTTTCTCCTTTATCCAAAAATTACTCCTAAGTACAATTATTATTCAAATTCAGCTAGAAAACTGAGACTCAGAGGTTAAATAACTTTCAAAGTCAAGCACCTATTAAACGGATGAGAGTGATCGAAACCTGGATACATGAATTCGAAAAGTCAGTGCTGTCGCTATTTTATCTCCCTATGATGACAACCCAAGTGGTCAACTAGTAAAAAATTTAGTAAGTACTATGTACTTTTCTCTATAAAACAGTGAGCAATCTAGTGGACAAATTTGCTTTTCAGTTTAAACTAGAAATTCATATTTTCTTTAAAGCACAAAGTAGAAATTAATAGATTTCCTGGTATCTTGTACAGGAGGCTAAATCAAAAGTAAGAAGGAGGTTAATATTTTCAGTCTCTAGGGACCAATGATCACATTGGGTATACTTACATCAAAATAAAGATAGATATACAAACATACATGCATGCATGCATACATACATACATATACCCATATCAAAAACAGGCTTGGGTAACAGAAAACTAACAGGAAAAAATCCTATAGTTTGAAATGGAGGTATCAAAGTTCAAAGAAGCAGTCTCTCTCCCTGTGCATTAGGGATGGGGAGAGAAATTGCAGTGGGTTGGGGAAGGGTAAAGGCTATGGTATGTATGTACTAAGGTTCTCTTCTTCTAACCTTGGAATCACACCAAGTTTCAAATACTAGTCCCATACCCTGTTAACTCTGAATTTTGGCAAGCAATAACCATGTCAAGCTTTTTTTCATTGACTTTGTGAGCTTGGTGAAAAGAATAAATGAAATAATACATATCAAGTGCCTGACAGGGCGTCAAGCACAGAGTAGGTACCCATAATAATCACTTCTTCCCTTTCCTCTTCCTTTACTGATTCTCTGCTCAGCAGTGGAGGATTTTCAAAGTATGGGGCATATTAATATGGCAATGTTATTTGAATTTGTTCATTTGGAATATGCACCAGTATTTTCATTTAAATTTGTTCACTCTTCAAATTAGCATGGTGCTCCAAAAGGTAACAATATTTTGGCAATGAATATGTGCCAGCAACTTGGATTATTTTAAGGCTTGTACAATATTTATCTATGAAAAATTTTTACCCTTGAAATATTCAATAAGCACATAGTTATTTGCTGAATTATTCCATCCAAGCATAAAAGCTTCCCAATGAACGAGAGCACTGTCTTGTGACAAAGCTTATTTCTGTGTATTTTTAATAAGAAAGGGTTCAAAATGGTGATTTCTTGATATCCATTCAGGCTTTGAAAAGATACTTATCCAAGCAATACATTTTCTGAAAGTACAAAGGGAGTGGTAAACTCTTCAGAAAGGGAGGAGGATCTCATTTCTTTCTTTCTTTCTCTTTCCAGGAAGAAAGTCTCTACAAAACCACAGGTGGACAGAAAACTTTCCAGACAACTACAGTCTCACATAGATCTTAGGACTGTTAAAAAGAAAAGGAAAATACAAATATATATGCACAAAATTGCTGATAACCAAAACAAAAATAACACAAAAATTCTCCAGACTTGGAAAGTTTAATACATAATGAAACTTCTTCCTTATAGTTGCATGGCACAATTATTTTGTATTCAGATCTGAAATTTGCATTTTCATAAATGACAGTGAATATTCTGCTGTAGCAGATGCTTAATCCATTTAATAAGTGCGAGTCACTAAAAAGTCCCTGTCTCATGAAGTGGAAACCTACTATTTGGCTGAATATTCCTCTGGTTTTCCGGGAGGAATATGCAGGATACAAAATTTGATACTGACTTCTTCATGGTATCAAGAGTGATAGTTACATAAAAGCAAATCTGGTCTTTATGACTTTTGAAACTAGATTTTTACTTAGATTATAAACAGAATACAGATTTTCGTATTATCGGCTGGTGATTTTATGGGATGGGAGATTTAACAGAGCTGCGATTTTAGAATTAATTGGTTGATTTTCTAAAAAGAGGTAGTCAACAACTACCATAAGAGATCTGACCCAGTAGGTACTTAAAGCGAGGACTTGAGAGGCTGCATTTTCTATTTTAAATCTCAGAAAAAGTAGCAATATATATCAAGCACATGATTAAATATATGAATATATTATATTCATATATGTTTATGTATTACACACATACATTTTAAATATACATATACAAATATGTATATATCTATACTGTATCTCATAAATTATCCATAAATATGTTCTTTATCTTGACACATAAAAGTACATATATACAGAACTGTTCATGATAGCTTTTTTTAATTATTGAAGAAATAGATTCAAATTGAATGGTCACCAGTGGAGAATATGTTCAAATGAATTATGATACAGCTATATAATGGAGTGCCATGTAACTAGTAGGAACACAATGTTATATTTATGCAGTTGAAATGGATTAAATAAAAGTTATCCAATCAATCTCTCTACATTGATTACGGTATATTGTATAACAAGGTAGAAAATTTTAGGAAAATTATACGGGAGAGGAGATCTTTATTTTCATCTTAATTCCTTCTCTGTGAGCTAAATGCTATTCTTTTCATTTGTATTTTCATGCATTACTTTTTTTACTTTAACAGATAAAACAAATAAAAATGCACACAGCAATTCTGATGTTCAGCCAGTACCAAGAATACTGTGGCCCTCATATGATGTTGGGGTGCTAGAACAAGGTTTAATCACTAGAGTGTTTGTTGTTCCATCGACCAAAAATATTAATACTAGTTTTGCCCAGGGGGAAAAGGTATTCATATTGTACTAAAAATGTTTCCAAATATTTAAAGTTTCAAAACACGTTGAAACTTAGAATGTTTTGAATCATAAAGCAACCTTGAGCAGGTATCCTACTTAAAACATAACTAAGGTATGTTTTAAGTAACTACCTGAGGTATATTTAAGTAACATAACTGAGGTATATTTTAAGTAGACTACCTGCTCAAGGTGGTTTTATGATACATAGCCATTATCGTGACAATGAAATAAAATGAAATATGATGAGAAAGTGAACCATTCCACATCATCACCTAAGTAGGGTACCATATGAAGACCTGATGTAACACTGACAGTGTTAACACCCCTGTGTGATGTCCAACTAAAAATAATAATAATAAAGAATGGGAAAAATTTCCCCATGCTGTCAATCAACAATGATGTCATCATGACCCTGACAGAAAACGCAATCCAGGCGGTTGATACTACTAAATTAAAAATATCCATTTTTCCCCTGTTGGCATATCCTCTTTTTTTTGTCATAACTATTACATGCTAACCTTGTAATGAAAGGGCAGAGAGGTAACGGGGGACCAACGGCAAGGACTCTCTAGAAGCCTAGAGCCTTGGGTTCCATCTTAAAAGAGAAGCACTGAGCATATCACTTAATCTCTCAGCATTTCAACTTTCCTATCATCTATGAGATGAGAATAACACTTGCCATCTACCCTATAAAAGAGTTGAAAGGGATTCTGAGAAAGTCCATGTAAAGCACTTTGAACTTCTCAGAAGTAAGCTTTTATAGAAGTACAAAGCCTCACATCAAATGATACACTCATACCTTTCTGTGACATCAATGAGTGTTTCATAGATAGGATAATGCATAGGTCTAACACTGAGTGTGCTTTACCATTAAAATAATTTCTACAGCAATTTCTCTTCTTTTACCTGAACAGCATTCATATGCAGCCTTGACAAATCTTATACTGCTTCTCAGATCACTGCGAGGGGTCTCTGAGGCTCACTTTTGGCTCACGCAGCTGTGTTAGTTAGCCAACAGGTATAAAATGTGGTACTCCCCTACTTCTATCTATAGGCATTGCTAGAAAGTAATCTTCTAGAGAAAGAAAAGTGGAATAAATTTTAGTAGGTTATTTATGATGCCATGTGTTATGGCCACATTTGACACAGGACAGAACTAATTCATTCAAATTCCTTGTTAGCACCAACCTCTTCTGAAATTACAGCTTTTTCTCCTGCTATCTAGTCTACATTATTAAATACCACCTGTGTACCCAGCCCTATAGAGGAATGTTCCATCAGTCCTGGAAAAGGAATTTGTCTACAAAAGAGCATTTAAAGTACATAGCAATTCAAATCTTTCTTTAATACCTCGAAGATAGATTCTTAACACTGGCTATGTATTAAAATCACCTGAGTCCACTGGAGAGGGGCTAAATCATAATCTGTAGCTGTTACTGCTGCACAGAGATGTTTTATGAGATTCCACACATGTGTATTTATAGCAGCACTACTCACAATAGCCAAGTAGTGAAAACAGCCTAATGTCCATTCACAGATGAATGAATAAACCAACTAGATACAGGGGATGTTATTCAGACATAAACAAATGGGGGTAGCTATATGGGATACACAGGGTAGATATACGGGATGTTATTCAGATATAAAAGAATAAATGGATTACTGATATGTTACCACATGGATGAACCTCAAAACACTATACTAAGTGAAAAAAAGACACAAAAGATCACACGTCATGTAATCCCATTTATGTGAAATATCCAGAATAGGTAAATGCATAGACACAGAATTCAAATTGGTGGTTGCCAGAGGCAAGGGAGAGGTGAGAGATGAGAAACAACTGCTTAATGAGTATAGATTTTCCCTTTGGGATGATAAGAATATTTTGGAACTAGATTGAAAAGGTTGATGCATGACATTATAAATGTATATATACGCATACATGCATACATTCAGACATAGATTTATAGGTATTTACTTAGTAATCTGTGCTGAGAATCATGGTTTCAAGCATGGTTGTTGCACCAGTACCATTGCAACTGTACAGTGCTGGCTCTGTGCTATGCAATGCCATCAATCACCTGTGCATTTCTCAGTGCTCTTCTCAGTGTGACTTAGGGAGCATCACATTAAGTACTGAGCATCTTATATGAGCATCACCTGAAGTATTTGCTTGTGACAAATGCATACTCCTGGCTTCACTGAAGACCTACAGACTCATAATCTCATAGGAGTAATAGGGCAGGGTTATGCATTTAAAATCATTTCTCCAAGTTATTCTTATGCATTACATTTTAAATTTATTTTTAATCGACAAATAAAAATACATGAAGTTTTAAAGCCCTAAGGCTCTACTTCGGACTTCACCTTATTCTTCCCTATTTATCATTTTTTGAGCTTTTCTCATGACCTACCTCCTCTGCTTAATCCTGACTGTCCATTATCTCCTTTAATCTTCACTAATGACAGCGGTCTTCATTTACAGGAGAGAAAATTAAGACTGAGTAGAGGAAAATGAGTTGTTCCCAAGATTTCATATTTAGGAACTGGAAAAACCTGTAACCAAACTGTTGTTTTTCTCAAAAGCTCTTAGACACTTTACTTCTTAACAACTTATCCCTTCCAAGGACCATTTCCTGGTCTCTCATTGACCCATTGTCTCTTTCTTCTAATATTTTCCTGTAATCCTCTCAGTCGCCAGATAATCACCCATCAACCATCATCCCCAGACTTATCAACCAAGGAACCACTATTTTAAATAATCTTTTCTTGAAATTTCCAGGCCTATTTGGCTTTGGGTAAAGTTGACTGTCCCAGTTTAACCTGTTGAGACCAAATTAGTCTTGAATGAGCTGCTCTACCCCCACCCTGGCTGCTGCATTTAATCTTTGCACCTCCCTCTGCCCATCTTGCCCAACTCTAGAGGAAAACAAGGGCCTGCCTGTTCCCCATCCCTTCTCACTACCAGAGCTCCCTCCCTCCCAAGCTCATGCCCCCATCCTGGACTCTATCCCTCTCCACAAGGCCTAATCTGACCTTTGATTAACATGCTTAAATTCTACCACCACGTCCAAGTAATAATATTCCCAAGCTCATACCTGCATCCTTGACTCTCCCCTCTCCACTAGGTCTAATCTGATCTTTGATTAAACATACTTAAATTCTACCCCTACTCCCAAGTAATAACATCTAAGTTTAAAATCAATGTTGCTTCTGCTTTCTTAAATATTCTCTTATACCTATCCTTTGTATTTTCTTATCACCACTTTTTTTCTTATCTCCTCTCTCCTCTCAATGCTGCTCTCCTTAAAGTTATCAAAAATCCATCTTCAGGCCAAATCCATGTGTCAATGTTCAGTTCCTCCTCAACACCTGCTTCATCTGACATTTAATCTCCTTAAACTCTCCCCTTCCTCAGCCTCAGCCTCTGGGTGATCAATCTTTGTTTTCTCTTTCATTTTATTTGTCTCTTCTCCAGTAAGTCCCTTAAACTTTTCTGACCCTTAGCATCTTTACCTCTAAAATAGAAAAAAAAAAAAAGCTAATTCAGGCTGTTGCTACAGAAGCTCAACCAGTCGAAATGTCTACTTTGTGTATGTGCTCATTGAACAGACATTCCTCGCACATCTCCTGTATGCACAGTACTGAGTTAAACACTGGGGTGTAAAGATGAGATCAACATGGTCACCAGTATTGAAGAACTGTAAAACTGACTTGAAGAAACACATTGACAATAACCCAGATGCTTTGTTCATTCATTTATTAATTCAATTAATTTTAATCAAGTGGCTATCATATGTCAAGCAGTTATCCCGGCACTGAACATACAACAGTGAACCAGTCTGAATAAATCACTTCCCTTGTGTAGTTTACATTTTGGATAAGAACCACATGGCAGGCTAGATAACATCAGGGAGCAGTAAATGCTACCAAGGAAAAAAAAAAGAAGGATAATAAAATACACAGTTGTGGCAGTGAGGTGTGCTGGAAGCGGAGTCATAAACTACTTCTACGTGGAAATGACACTACCCAAGTCCTAAGTGATGACAAGAAGAATCAGATATTGAGAAAGTGCACTATAGGAGGAGGGTACTTCAAGTACAAATTCCCTGGGGTTAAAATGAACTTGCCATATCAAAAGGGCAGAAAGAGAGACAAAGGAGTTTTTTGAACAGTGAAGAGAGAAGTGGCTCATGGCTGTAATCTCAGCACTTGGGGAGGCCAACATCTCCAGGAAGATGGCTTGAGCCCAGGAGTTTGAGCCCAGCCTGGGCAACATAACAAAATCCCATTTCTGCTTAAAAAAAAAAAAAAAGAAAAAAGAAAAAGAAAAAGGCAGGCATGGTGCACACCTATAGTTCCAGCTATTGGGGAGGCTGAGGCGGGAAGATTGCCTGAGTCCAGAAGTTTGAGCTTGTAATGAGCTATGATTGTACAACTGCACTTCAGCCTGGGTGACAGAGGATAAGTAATAGAATTTGGAGAGGTCTTGTATACCATGATAATTAAGAAGTCTAGATTTAATTTTAAATAAAAAGGAAAGCCACTGGGAGGTTTTAGGTAGGAGAATGTGATACTCCAGCAAATGCTTTAAAGATTATCTGAAAGCTGCATGAATAATTGATTGTGTTTTGGGAGCAGTGGAAACAGGAAGACTACTTACATCCATCTCAGTAGCTCAGGCAAGAGATGATAGCTGAGATTGGGCTGGTGGCTGTGGAAATGGTGTGAAATGCTCGAATTTTGGTTACTGAATACGCTATCTAGTGTCTATCTATATATGTACTGGTTGTTTTTCATTTTACATACCAGAATTTATATTTTTTGAGCACTAGGGCTTTGCTTTGGTCATTTTTCTATGCTGCAATATCTAGAACGGCGCCTGACACAAAGTAGGTGCTAAATAAATAAACATTTGTTGAATTAAAGAATAAATAGCTTGCATGTGGATGCTGAGATAAACTCTTAAATTGTGGGCTTGAGCACTTGGGTTGAGTGTGTCATCAACTGAGATGGGAAAGACTAAAAAAGGCACATGTTTGTGAATAGAAAGCAAGAGTTCCACTTTTGGCAAGTTGGATTTGAGCTGTCTCTTGAGAGCAGACACTTTTATACACATGTATGGAGCTCAGCACCTGATTTTTTTTTTCCATTCATTCATGTTTTGTCTCCCTATTTGCTCTGCAAGCTTGGCAAGAGCAGGGGCTTCCTAAGTGTGACCCCCAAACAAGTGATATCAACATAACCTGCAACTTGTTAGAGATGCAATGTTTTGGGCTCCGCCCTAGACCAACTGTATGAGAAACTCTAGGGGATGAGGGCCAGGTTTGGTGGCTTACTCCTGTAACCCCAGCAGTTTGGGAGGCTGTGAGTGGATCACCTGAGGTCAGGAGTTTGAGACCAGCCTGACCAATATGATGAAACCCCATCCCTACTAAAAATACAAAAATTAGCCAGGTGTGGTGGCATGCACCTGTAGTCCCAGCTACTTGGGAGGCTGAGACAGGAGAATTGTTTGAAACCAGGAGGCAGAGGTTGCAGTGAGCCAAGATCTCACCACTGCACTCCAGCCTGGGCAACAGAGTGAGACTTAGTCAAGAAAAAAGAAAAAAAGAAAAGAAAAAGAAACTCTAGGGGATGAGTTCAGCATTCTGCATTTAACCAGACCTGTTTGTGACTCTGATGTGCATTAAGGTTTGGGAATCACTGATCTAAAACCCTGCCAGATATAGCCACAAGAAAGAGTTGAACATGATTTAGGGCAGCTATGCAAACTAGCAAACCATTTTGATTGCTTTTCTTCCCTCTCATCAAATCTCCCTTTATCATTTAAACTTGCTTAGCTGCTTTACTTTGTCCTTAGAATCAAATATTTTCTATTCTTTTAAATTATGTAACTATGGTTAACAGCAGAACTTTCCAAAAATAATTTTAGCCTTTCTAAACATTTCCTCATCTGTCACTTAAATTTTAGCCTCTGAGCAGCTATGAAACAGTAGGGATGGGAATTCTAACCCCCACTTCACATATAACCATATGTAGGCAAAATCTCATTAGGTGATTTATTGATGATTACATACATTTGGGTAGATCTGAGACATAAAACTTTTGCTGATAAATATGGGATAAGAAAACACTGACCTTGAGTTTTACCGTTAACACTGATACTACCTAGTAAACAGTAGGTGCTCAATAAATATTTATTGCTGAAGTGAATAATTCCTCAAACAGATGTTGCAGGATTCAAGAAAATGCAACTTTACCGTAGCATATATGTATTAGTTGAAACCAGGATACTGCATGACCCTAACATTTTGTTTAATTGGACACCCACTTCCCAGCTCCACCCATATTATCCAGCAACATGGGAATTTTAGCGGCGAGGCAGCTTATAACCTGAAGTTATTCATAATCAGTTTCTTATCTCCTTAAGACAATAATTGATATAGTGTTCTCTAATTCTTAATGTGGCTGTGCTTCTCATTCTGTCAATTACTTGTACATTTGAAACCATTTCAGTATTCCATATCCTGACCTCTGTTTTGAATTACCTGAACAAGGCAAACAACTGGTGATGCTGAGACTGATTCTTGCCAATGTATCTTTCTCTCTTTATTTTAAAACTGAGAACACTTCCCTACCCCAACTGGAATGCTTTTAGCCTATCATACCCAGGATAATAATGAAACATTCCTACATTTGCATAAAGCCATAGAATTTTCAATGTGTTTTCAGAATAAATTATCTCATTTAGCTTAGCTTAGAAAGCCCTAGACACAAGTTTTTAAAAAACTCAATAGACATTGAAACCCAGCTAGAATACTGAAACATTAATGATGATAATAATAATAATAGTAAACATTTTTTTGAATGTTCACTATGTTCCAGCCACTGAGCTGCTGGATGTGGATGGTAACATTTATCCGGGATGGGAAGGACTTACTATTGTTCTTATTTCACAGATGGTCAAGATATAGCTCAGCAAGTTTAAATGCTTTTCACGTCATACTCATAGTTCATAGATAAGCTGGGATTTTAATCCAGGTATGTCAGACGCCAAAACCCATGGCACTCACCACTTTTCCACTCCAAGACTGTCAGCCTCCAAACTTTATGACCTGAACCACTTTTCAAGTCCTACCTCATTAAAACAGTTAGCATCTAACAAACCCATTCAAAAGTGGGCAAATGACATGAACAGACACTTTTCAAAAGAAGACGTTTATGAGGTCAACAAACGTATGAAAAAATGCTCATCATCACTGGTCATTAGAGAAATGCAAATCAAAACCACATTGAGATATCATCTCACACCAGTTAGAATGGCAATCATTATAAAATCTGGAGACAACAGATGCTGGAGAGGATGTGGAGAAATAGGAACACTTTTACACTGTTAGGAGTGTAAATTAGTTCAACCATTGTGGAAGACAGTGTGGTGATTCCTCAAGGACCTAGAAATAGAAATTCCATTTGACCCAGCAATCCTATTATTGGGTATATATCCAAAGGATTATAAATCATTCCATTATAAAGACACATGTACATGTATGTTCATTGCGGCACTGTTTACAATAGCAAAGACCTGGAACCAACCCAAATGCCCATCAATGATAGACTGGACAGGGAAAATGTGGCACCTATACACCATGGAATACTATGCAGCCATAAAAACCGATGAGTTCATGTCCTTTGTAGGGACAGAGATGAATCTGGAAACCATCATTCTCAGCAAACTGACACAAGATCAGAAAAACAAACACTGCATATTCTCACTCACAGGCAGGTGTTGAACAGTGAGAACACATGGACACAGGGAGGGGGGAGCATCACAAACTCAGGTCTGTTGAGGGGAAATAGGGGAGGGACAGTGAGGGGTAGGGAGGTTGGGGAAGGATAACAGAGGGAGAAATGCCAGATATAGGTGACAGGGTATGGAGGCAGCAAACCACATTGCCATGTATGTACCTATGCAACAATCCTGCATGTTTTGCACATGTACTCCAGAATCTAAAGTGCAATAAAATATATATACATATACAGTTAGCATCACATCCGTGAATGCCTGTCATCTGTGTTAACTCAGGCAATGAGAAGACTGGCCTAGTTCATGTGGTCAAATACAGTGGGTCTATTTTAATTATATTTATGCTCCGTTGGGTCACATGGGCATAAATACATCTGGTTAGATTTTTTTTTTAATGCCTTCAATTACCTGGCATAACTAGTCACAAACATGTGCCAGTTATTTCATTATGGTCGTTGGCCATCTCAAGCTTTTACACCCTTTAATCCTACCTCTAATCTTTCTGTTTTTCACCAGCTTCTCCTGTCCTTTTCTGCCATTGGCTACTGGTTGTGATGTTGGAACTCTTATTATTACAGAAAAAACACATTTTCAGCTCCTATTGCCTAGCAGGCCTATTTTGAGCATGATGGATACAGCAGTGAAGAAAAGCATTACCTTGTCTAAAGTGCCTTACACTCGGGTGGGGATGATCGACATGTAAATAAATAAAGCATTCAGTTTTTTCATATTTTAGCCTCAGCGCTTCACAACTTGTCTTGGCTGTCACCCTGGGTGTCAGCTGCAAAGGTTCTTTCCAACAAAATAAACTCCTGCTTCTCCTTCTATCAAAGGGTAGACCACCCTGATGAGTCAACGTTTGACAAAGTGCCCAAGACGTTGTGTGCATGCTTACGTGCATGTGCAATGTTTAGGCACTCACACAGGATATTTGAAACAGAACTGTGTGATAGTTTCTTATCAGACCTCTGTATAAATGACCAATTTAAAGCTGAAGATGCATTAAAACACAGGCTTCAGGTGATATCTATAATTTAAACAAAGAAGGTGGGATGGTCAGGAATTTAGTTCTGAGAGTTTTGAGCTTACCTTCAATCAAGGTGAGCCTTTATGGTCTTTCTATTTAGGAAAGATTCTCTAGCTTTAAATGGCCATGCCTTATTGTGCTTTCACAGAAGGTCTATTTGAAACATTCTGGGCTTTTAATATACCAGTGAATTATGGCCCAAAGCCTTTATCCTGAAACTATTAGATAAAAACCATATTTTTAGTTTTTGGATAATATGAAGAGGCAAAGCCTTCTCAGGGCACTACACACAGCTGTTTATAAAATAAGTATTATTGATTGCTGTATTGTATAGTGCTATTAATTTAAGGCAGATATTTTTGTGTTGTTTAGGATTTTTACATGACATGCCCATGATGTAGTTTGTGAGAAAAGGAAAACATTTGGATGTAGGACTTGAGAGGAACTTCAGAATCTTGCAGCTGCCAAGTATAAATGTTATCCCAGATGAGCATAAACACATCAGTTTGGAATTTTTTTTTAATGCCTTCAATACCTGGCTTAAAGACTAGTCACGAACAGGCACCAGGTCTGATGCCCACAGTAGACAGAGCTTATCTACCAGGGTACGTTATTTTGCTGAATCCAGAGATAGTCTCAGAATCCTTCTCAGTACAGTGCTTCAGGCATTCACTGATGACGTATACAAGTGGGTCCATGAGATTAAATATTTTTGTCAGTCCAACTATAACTCAAACTCTTTTCATTTACAAAGGACAAGACTGATATTCCAAATGGTGACTTGACTTAAAGTCAAACAGTTAAGCAGTCAAGTTGTCACTACCACCAAGGCTACATACAGCTTCTACTCCTTGGCACAAGTGCTTTGAAAAAGGGGCATCATTTTAGGCAAGGAGATGTTTTTTGATTCAGTTATCAGCGCTTCTTTTCAGATAAACATTTGTGTCAACACGTTTCCATTGGCAAGCCCCTTCTCAGCCCCATGATGATCCTAGAATTTAGCAGCCAGTTGTGGAGTTCACTGTGTCTAATATTGTCTGCTCTTGCTTTTGCAGAGGCTATTCTTTCTATTTCCATAGAAGGCTTGATTATAAAATCACACAGTAAAGAAAATAGTTGTGTAAAAAAACTTCAACAGAAACACTGAAGGGACTTCGGCTTTAAAACAATACTTAGCTTTAAATAGGGAATCAAATATCATTGCATAACAAAGAAAATTAAAATATGACCCATCACTGGGAGGAAAAGGAATGCTTTATGAGAAAAAGATTTCTTTAAGATTATGTCTTATAAGAACTGCTTACACATCATACAGAGCATTAGAATGGTTTCATTACTACAATTTAAGAGTCAGATTAGAATAAGCATTAAAAGGGAAATCCCTGTATTAAAACCACCACTTTCCACTGAATCAGTTACACGCTTGTATCATGAACATCACAAAGAATCCTAGATTCAACACAACATGGAAAGGTGGTATGAAGATTATGTATTAATCTTAGCATTATCCCAATCTGACTTGTCTTAATAACTTTTATTCCATCCAGTCTCACTAAAATGGTCACTCCATCCTCCCAGTCACTATACCCAGAAACCCAAATTGTATGTTTCACTTCTTTCATTCTCTCCCTTATACACCAAATCCACCAAGTCCTACTGGCTCTACTTCTATAATACAAGCTAGTGGCATCCTCCTCTTCCCATTTTCAGTATTGCCCCACCCTAGGTAATGCTGCTGTCTCTCCCCTAGGCTATAAAATAAACTACAGAATGATGGCCCCACTTCTCTTCTTTCCACCTGCACCAATTTATACTTCACATGGTGGTTAGAGTAATTTTCCTACAACCTGAATCAGATAATGTCACTCCAACGCTTGAAATTTTCATATATCAACTCACTGCAATCAGAGTTAGTACAACTCCTTTAGATAGTGCACACATTTCTGCATACTTCCCCAGTCTTTTTTTTTTTCAATGAAACAAATTTTATTCTTTGAAAATAATCATATTGATACATTTTCTATCATATTAATAATTTTCTTTTTTTTTTGTTTTGGCTGTGTTTTATTTTTTTTTATTTTATTATTTATTTATTTATTTATTTATTTATTTTATTGTATTTTAGGTTTGGGGGTACATGTGAAATATCTCATAACATTCTTCTGTTCACTCACCATACTCCAGCAGATAGATCCTTTCCATTTTCTTAAACACATGCTCTTTCCTATTTCAATGACTTCCCATTAACAGTTCCTTTTTTTTTTTTTGAAAATCCTTTTCCCTTTTCTACACAAGCCCGGATCCTGCTCATCTTTCAGGTCTCGGTTTGAATATCATTTCATCAGATAACACCCCTCCCCATTTCATAGCAAATGCTTTCAGTACTTTGCTCATATCATTTTGGGATGCCTTCTAATCTTCCAGAACATGAACATTCACTCCCAACTGCCAGCATCTGTGTCTCTTTGTGGGAGGATGACCTTCAGTCTGCCAGAATGCCTTTGACTGTACAAGGAGAGCTTGAAGTGGCCGTGGATTTGTATCTGCCTTCACCCCAGAGTGCAGCCTTAGCCAATGACTGATGGATGAGGAGTATACATGCTCCAGCTCCCTGGCTTCATGATGGATGTAGCTCTGCAATCAAAATGTATTTCCCTTACATCTTCCCTGCAGGATTGAGCCAGTTTTCCTCTGAGGATCTTTGCTTGATATTGCATTCTTATTTATTCTCCTTCCCTTTCTGGACCTATTTTTTACTTCCCTACCACTTTTCCGGGAGCAATTTCTAATAAATCACATTGACACAAAATCTCATCTCAGGATCTGCTTCTGCAAAAGCACACCAAGAGACAACTCCAACTTTTACCCAGTTACTCTCCATCAATGCATCCCATTTATTTTATTCCAAGCATTTGTCAAAAACTGTTAATATATAGTGAATTTCTTGTTCACTTGTTTATTGTCTGTATCTCTCATTCAACTGTGAACAAATTGAGGACATGGACAGTATCCTTTTAAAACTAGTGTACCTCCAGCAGCCAGCACACGGTTTGGCCATAGTAGTTGCCTAACTAATGTTTTATTTTTAAAAATTAATGAATAAATAACAAAATCTTTCCTGGTGCCCCTGTTCATCCAGGTTGAATTACTTCTTCCTGCTCTGGTTTCCATGATGTCCATCAAGTAGCTTCTGATTAGAATTCAGGTTTTCATGGATCTTGATTATAAGGGTAGCATATCTTTGCCACACTGACATGAGTATATGGTTCATGTGACAATTCTCCTTGTTGTAATATGCTGTTCTCCTTTGAGAATACACTATATGCCAGGCAGAACTAACATAGAGACACAATATTTTATTAAATCCTAGCAAACAGCTTTGTGAGGTATATACATTATCTTGGGTTTTGCAGAAGAGAAAAACTAATATTCAGAGCTAAGGAATGTGCCCAAGGTGATCCAAATGGTTAGTGGTGATGGCTGTATTAGAATCCACGTGTCACTGCAAAGCTGTGTTCTTAAACCTCATCCTGCCTCTGTGCTACATGAAACTTAGCTTGAGTCATTCTCTTGGGAATAATGAAGTTAAAATATTGAGCTTCTGGACCTTCAATGTAGAGGGCCAAATCCTAGGATTCTATGACTTATGTGAGCCACTACTCAGATCCAGCTGGCCTTGACATTCTAAATGGCACCACCATTTTCTGCTCCTGCCAGTGCTAGTGCTCAAAACAGACTTGTAGAACTCTAAAATTAGATCCAATGTTCTGTTTTATTTTTTAATTTTATTTTTTGAGATAGGGTCTCACTGTGTCATGACCATAGCTCACTATGGGCTCCAGCTCCTGGCTCTAGTGATCCTCACGCTAACCCTCCTGAGCTGTTGGGACGACAGGCATGCACCACCACGCCTGACTAACTGGGTTTTTTTTTTTTTTTTTTTTTGTAGAGATGAGATTTCACTATGTCTCACAAGCTGGTCTAGACTCCTGGCCTCAAGCATCTTAGCCTCCCAAAGTGCTGGGATTATAGGTGCGAGCCACTATGCCCACCCCAATATATATACGTGTGTGTGTGTATCCTTATTTGTAGTAGAAATTGGGCTATATCATCCAAATGGTTAGTGGTGAAGGCTCTATTAGAATCCAAGTCAGACTGCAAAGCCCATGTTCTTAAACCTCATCATGACACCTCTGTCCTACATGAAGTCTGCTGAGCAAACTCTATATCCCAATTTCTACCACAGAGAATGGAGGCTAAGGATAAGGGGATTCTATATTTTCTATGCCTCAAGACTAGTGGCAAAGACTCTGAGATTAGGGATGAAAAGTATGGGGGAGTGGGATTTTGAGAAGAGTTGTTCTGATATTCAGCAATCTACAATTAAATTTTGGGCTGATGGTCAAAAGAGACAACAGTCTGGAAAACATGAAAAGCCAAAAGAATGACTTAGGGATGGAAATGATTTATTGATTTATTCAACGAATGATATTTATCCAACATCTAGATATGCCAAGTATGCACTTGAAACAAGAAAGACAAAGCAAAATGAGAAGCAGAAAGAGTCCTTACAACACTGGAGTGGAAACAGAGATGATTAGAACAGTGGTAAGGAACGTGACCTAGAGGCTGACAGCTCATGCTCGGGTGGCTCCCTGCTGAACTGGAATGCAGGCTCTGCCTCTTCCTTACTGCCTGTGTTACTCAATCTGTGCCAAATTTATTCCTGTGTAAAATGAGGATAAAAACAGTACACTCACCATGCTCATCAAGGTGTCCTAAAAATTAAATGACTTAGTGTGTGTTAAGTTTTTGGAGCAGTCTCTGACACATATGATGGCCATGTAAATTTGTTCATTAAACAAAGCAGAGTTTGGAGCTAAAATAAAATAGATGCAAGATATTACAGGGATGCAGAAAAGAAAACCTTAGCCTCGTGAGAAGGTGCAAAAACCAGAAAAGGATCACAGAGATGTAACATTTAAAGTGAGTCTTAAGGCCAGGCCCAGTGGCTCACACCTGTAATCCCAGAACTTTGGGAGGCTGAGGCAGGCGGATTACTTTAGGTCAGGTGTTTGAGACCAGCCTGGCCAATATGATGAAACCCCCATCTCTATTAAAAATAAAAAACTTAGTTGGGCATGGTGATGCGTAACTGTAATCCCAGCTACTCGGGAGGCTGAGGCATGAGAATCGCTTGAACCTAAAGGCGAACGTTGTATCGAGCCGAGATCACACCACTGCATTCCAGCCTGAGTGACAGAGCAAGACTCTGTCTTAAATAATAGTAATAGTATGAGTCTTAAAAGATGGTTTGGAATTCACCAGCAAAAAAAGTGAGGGAAAGAAAAGGGGGAGACAGGCCCCAGCACCTGCACAGGCAAAAGCAGGCAAGCGGGAAGCTACTTGATTGTGTACCTGAATGTGTTCGCATACGTAGTGAGAGGATGGGGAGTGATGAGATACCAGTTGTTGCTTAAAAGGAATTAGGGCATTAAAGGTCTTGTGAAGCAATAAAGGAGTTTGACTTCATGTTACTGAGAAGTAACTTTAAGAAAATTTTAAGTAAAAATAATTTTATGATCAGAGTTACAAAGTCCATTGTGGCCACAGTATGGAAGATGGCTTTTGTTGAGCGAAGTATCCACTTATCGGGCTGCAGGATTGAGCCAGGTAAGAATGACAGGAGCCTTAAATAATGAACTATCATGGGATCTGATATTTATAAGAAATCATAGCAACAGACAAGCCCATTTTGTTTGCAATGATCAAATCTGCAGTAGTTTATTTTGAATAAATGTGTTGATTCAAAGAATCAATCAAAGAGATAGAATCACAATGGAAAATCAGTTTCACAATCAGAAGTCAGTGCTCCAAATTAAAAGTCAGTCTTCACCTACTTGATGGGTGGAAAGGCATTTAAACAAACACTGTTTGTTTCTGACTTTTGAACACATCAAAGAAAGCATCAGTTTTGATGTTACCTGAGACACTGAAGAAATAATTATATATTTAAAAGGGCTAAGGAAATTTGCTAAGTGTCTATAAACAAGGGAATTATTTGGGATTAATTTTGTTACAATTTCTTGAGCACTTGCTCATTTCCATTGTGCTAGCAATTTACATATATTATCTCATTTACATTATTATCTCACAATAATTCAATAAGGTAGGTACTATCAGTCCCATTTAACAGATGAGAAACAGGGGTTTAAAGAGACTTAGATACTCACTTAAATGTCAAGGGAAAGAGCAGAAAACCCTAGTCTTTACACATGTACACAGCCCACACTGTTTACATCTGTGGTATCAGTTCTCACTATGAATTTATTTGAACTCAGACATTCTTTTTAAAGAAATAAAATTGCAACTTTCTGAAGCATACAATGGAGAGTAAAGAGGATGCTTTTCCTATTATAGTCTATTTTTTGCACAAATTATCCTTCTCACTTTTTATATACAAATGATGTTTTCATTGAGGCCGACCATTTGACTAAATTAAAAAATTATTTCTTAAACAGAATTCCAAGCAGACATGAAAATATATTGAGGACAACTCAGACTGGCAATTTGATAGCATTTACCTGTTACAATGTATGGTATAATATAACATATGGTATAATATATGGTACAATAATATGGTACAACATAGTGATGACAGCTTGGATTCCCTGCAATTAGCCAGGATGGATGGCCAGGAATGTAACTCTCAGCTATACTATTTACGACTGGTAAGATCTTGGGGCTAGTCACACAGTCTGTCTATGTCTCAGTTTCCTTATTTGTAAAATAGGATGACAGCTACTCTAATGCAGGTTGTATGTGAGATTAAATGAGATGATGTGGTCAAAGTGCCCAGCTCAGCTATGACCACTGTGAAAAGAATGACGTGATGTTTGATGAAAACAGTGGATGCTGGTTCAAGTTTCTATTTCTTTCAAATATGACTGTCTCAAAAATGACATGTTATTAAAATTTGCCTAGCTAGAGGAATATTCATAATGACAGTCTCCTACTGTTTAATATGTATTCTTAGTTGAATTTGTTTCTCATTGAAAAGTGCTGCCTTTTAATTCTCTCATGAGAATAATGTCATGGTGTTATGTTTGACTAAACTCAGGTTCTACATGAAAAAAGGCAGATTAAAATAAATATCTTCTGGAGTTGTTCTTATACTTCCTATCCCGTGTATATCCTGTGTACAACATAACAACCCCACAGCTAAGTTTCACAATGTTGTAAAAGGTCATTTTTAATGATTTAGGCCTTTCTTGTATCTTTCTACATTTACATTTTCTGGAATTTCAACATCAGAGTTTTCTTAAACTAAGTGAATAAATATTCAACTCTCAGTGTGTATTTTGAAATGACTCTTTGCATAATAATCTTTTTATATGAAAATGGCATCTCTGGGTGTACATAAACAGGTTTTACTGATATTTTAATGGAACCAACTGAAACACAGAGGCCTTTAACTTCAAACACAGTGCTCTCAATGTTTATTTATATAGGAATGCCATTTCCCATTCTAATGTTTTGTTACTTTATCACCAATACCCACTGTTTCCTTTCATTAATTAGCTATTAATGTTTTCTAAAATTAATTTTGCAGACAGTGTTCAGTGACAGATTTCTAAACTAATGAGTCTGACTTTGTCTTGAGGGAGGCAAAGGAGGGGAGGTGGTCACAAACATGCAAAGAGACAGTGTTGCTCTCTGCTTCAACCAAGGGGCAGAGGAATATGTCTTTCACATGTGGCCTTTGAGCCTGTGAGGCATTTAAGCCAAGTAACACCTCATTCACCAGTATTTTCCAAACACATTTTAAATCCCATATGCTAAGGGTTTTGATAGAGATGGTTTTGAGTGCTATGGGAAGACACTCAAGACCCACCTAGTCCAGTCTTGGGAATGGTCAAGAAGGACTTCCTGAGCAAAAATTATGGCTGAAGTTAAGAGGTAAAGAATGAGGACGTTTGACCTCGGCTAAGGTGCATGTGGGGGTTTCTATCAGGTAGGAGGAGCTGCATCTGCGAATGTCCCAGGCACAGGTAGATCTTGTCTTAATTATAAACGTATGAGTACTTCAGTATAGCTGGAAAATAAAGCACACAAGATAGTGTATCAAGAGGTTAAACCAGAACAATGGCAGAGGCCTTGTATACCATGGTAAGGAGCCTGCCCATGGTTTTATAGAGGGTGATGTAATCATAATTTGGCTATAGTGAGGAAGAAGGACTGGAAAGCTACTAAAAGGTGAGGAAACATTTTAAGAGGTTGTCTTAATGATCCAAGTGAAACATGCTTTGCTAATGACAGAAAGGACAGAGAAGATGTATTGAGACAAAGATAATTAGGATATCTAATACAGTTTGCCTGTTGACTAGATATCAAAAGTAAGGGTAATGTGAACTATAGCTTCCCAGGTAAATCCAAGGAGTCTGTCTCAAGTTTTTCACTGCCTCCTTAATTTCCAACTTCATTTTATTTTATTTATTTATTTATTTGGGGGGACTCTGACGTCTACACTGGAGTGTAGTGGTGCGATCACTGCAGCCTCAACCTCTTAGACTCAAGTAATCTTCCCACCTCAGCCTCCCAAGTAGCTGGGCCTACAGGTGAATGCCACCATGCCCAGCAAATTTTTGTATGTTTTTTAGCGTCATGTTGCCCAAGCTGGTCTCCAACTCCTGAGCTCAAGTGTCCTCCCACCTCAGCCTCCCAAAGTGCTGGGATTACAGGCACGAGCCACTGCACCCAGCCCACCTTCATTTTAGAGTGCTGGGTGGATGCTGCCATAACTCCATAACCTAAATTAGAAATTTACAGGAAGAGAAGAAGAAACACATGGCTCAAGAGTTGGGGAGAGAAAAAGATGGCAGCTGCATAGCAAGAACAGGGACTCAGGAGATCAGAGCTCAAATTGGGCAGGCACCATTCCCATTAGCTGTATAATTTTCAGAATTGGTTTTGGTCTGGGATGTGAGCTAAAAAGAAAGACAGTTTGGCAAAAGACCTTAAACTACATCTAGTTCTGCCCTGTTACTCTTCAAATTTTGAGCAAAGCCCATTTGAATTTATTGGGTTGAGTGCCTAACTCAATAAGCATGTGCTTGTTAGCACAGGTATTTTGGGATAAGAGCATGAGTAGGGAGCGTTTCATACTCTACTTAAACAGTTTAACCACCAGAAAGTATCACAGGCTCAAAGACTTTTCAGGCACTGATGGTCTTAAACAGTACCTAGCACAATGGTTCCCAACCATTTCTAGTCATGGACTCTGTTGGTCAAATTAACACTTACACTGAAATCCAGAATGCCAAATATAAAAAGGATGAAAGTGGAGTTGCTTCGGTTAAGGACAGTATGAGGTACCAGCTATTGGGCCCACCCTCAGCTGCTAAGGAAAACAATTCTGCAGAACCCAGAAGTATTGCTAATGTGCAGACATACACTCAAGCTCGAGGAGTGACTGCTGGAGTTGGTAGGTAGTAGTAAAAGTGATAAGATGATAGGACACCTAAAAGCCATGCTACTGATGGTAAAATGGTTCAAAATATTATTAGATTTAATTCATCAAATAGATCAAGGTCAACTTTGCCTGTAGAAAATGAGAGTATTATGCATGTAATAATTATGTATGAGGAAATACAAAGCCACCCAAATATATCCACCACCTTTTTCTGGTTTCTCCATTGATAAATATTTGCTATTAGCATATTCAGTTAATTTTTTTCTAGCACTTGGAAGCAGACATATTCATTTAAGAATAGATTGCAGGCCAGGTGCAGTGGCTTGCACCTATAATCTCAACAATTTGGGAAGCTGAGGGGGGCACATCACTTGAGGCCAGGAGTTTGAGAACAGGAGTTTGAGAACGTGGCCAACATGGTGAAACCCTGTCTCTACTAAAAATCCAAAAATTAGCCAGGTGTGGTGGTGTGCACCTATAATCCCAGCTATTCAGGAGGCTGAGGCAAGAGATTCACTTGAACCTGGGAAGCAGAGGTTGCAGTGAGCCGAGATCATGCCATTGTACTCTAGCCTGGGCAACAGACTGAGATCCTATCTCAAAAAAAAAAAAAAAAAAAAAAAAAAAAAAGATTGTAAAAGAAAATTTTAAATTATAAAAGCTCTATTCACCTCCTTTCTCCTTGTAAAATGGGAAGTGGTTGCATTATTGAATTTAGAGTAAAGAGAAGGATGTTGGTCTTGCCTGAACTACTGGTACTTTCCAATAATACAGCTTGGGAACCGGCATTTTAATCTAGTCATGATTTTAACACACGAAATCTGAGGCATCCAGGGGTCCCTCTGTGAGGTCATTAACCAAACCCAGGTTTATTTGTTTATTTTTCTGTAGCAGTGTTTGACAGATTATGGTCAGAGACTTCCCATGTGGAATAGAGACAATCAGATAGAAAAGATTTCTTCTCATTTCTAGTACTGAGCTTACAGTCTAGACAAAGCAAAAGCTGTTGGTAGTCAGTAAAAAGGACTTACTCATGATTTGAGATATAGTATTTTAGGAGATGAGGCATTACTCATGCAACCTGTGTTCATCTGCTTTATTAACATGTGTTATTTATGATGCTCAGGGTGCCAGTGCTTATAAATAGTTCTTGGAAACCATCTTACTAATGTTGTCCAAAGGTCTGATGGAGTCCAAAAAAAAGAGGTCTTTAGGGGACTGCCTGTCACAGGGAAAGGGAGAAGGTATAAAGATGAGAGAGGTCTTGCCTTCATAATCACCTCCAGGTGCTTCTGGGCAGCACCTCCAGAAGCTTGGGATCAATGTGAGAAATACAATCTTTCCTGTAAATAATGCAATGTGTTGCTATAATGCTCACACATACACACACAAAGAAAAAGGGTCAGGGACTCTTGGTTGAAACAGGGAAGGAAAGTAATTATCTGCTGGTTTGGCAGTAATTTATCGAGACTGGGAAAGCAAATCATTAGCAATCAAGAAAACTCTTAGGCTAGGGCAAGGCAGAGAGGTAAAACTATTAGACATATTCAGGAAGTATTTATGTGCTTTCTCTATCAGAAAGCACATAAATTTTACTTATTTTACTATATTTTTAAAAAAATTGTCCTTACTTAGAAACTGTAAAATATGAAGAATGCCTTCTTAGTCAAGCAGCATTATAATTGGGGTGACTGCATTGCTAGTAGTTTATTTTGTGCAGTTTTATAGTGGTCAGGCACATGGACTCAAAGCTGGACTGCTGGGTTCCATTTACAGGTAGGTATTTTTTGGATATTTTCCTTAACCTCTCTGCCTTTGTTTCATCATGCATAATTCAGGATAATAGCAGTACCAATCCCATAAAGTTGCTGGGAATTGTAAACGAATTCTTGTATGAAAAGCTCTGGGAATATTACCTAGCCCATTACAAATGCTATCTTAGAGTTGACTATTATTATTTATTCATATTTAAAAAACAACACTAAATTATATAATAGCTCATGTTTATTAAGTACTTATTGTGAGTCATATATTTTCCTGAGCATTTTATATGCAAGTCAGTCATCACATCGTAATGACAGAATTATTATCATCCCCCATTTTACAGAAAAGGAAATTAGCAGCAAAACTCAGGCCTGGAGCTCTTTATACCATTCCTTACACCTCTTTAAGGTGAATTTTGAATTTCCTTTTCTAGTCTTTTCACATAGTTTCCTTCTTCATTTAGAGCAATTAACAAAATGAATGTACTTTAAAAGGAACTAATCCAAGTAAAGAAGAATTAAGACAAGCTATGCCTGTTGAATTCAGCTCAACAATTAACATTTTCATAAGTCATGACACCATTCTCTTTGTATTTCATTTTAATGCTATTATTTTACTTGGTGACTGGTACATATAAATATTTTATACAGACTCTTCTCTTTGTGCCATTAGGATGATGAAGGGTATATATGCTAATGGAATTTAAGGTTCTCTGATTTTTCTTTTAGGGTCAATTGTCAATTATCTACAGTACAATTCTTGTAAGTTTAAGCAATTCTTTCTTCTATAGTTCTCTATCAGTATCCTCTTTGTTGAGATGAAGTATTTTAGTGGCAATAGACTTATTTATAACATAGCTAGAATTACAGTGTCTCATTTCATTGTGCCACTGCAGAAGACAATAAAGTACTGCTTTGTTGACAATGTAGTTGACACTATTTATTGTTATTCTTAATTATTACTGATAGTACATCAAAAGTGGAAAAGGTCAATTGAATAAACACATCCTTATAAATTTCACCTCTTCTAAGAAATACATGATTCTTTTGACTTAACACAATTCCTGGTCAATATAAGTGTCTGCCCCACTACACCTCAATTACCTGCCTAATCGGATCTGCCTACTGTATCCTCTATAGCAGCTTCTTCCTAATTGTTGACTATTCTAATGGGCAGTATGCTGCTGAATTATCTCCCACAGAAAGTCTGACTTCCTCCCTGTATTACCCTATCTCAGTGAAAGCCATTTACATTCAACTAGGCACTCAAGCCAGGATCTGAGAGTCATCTTTCAACAGTGACAATGAGAAATGATGCCTAGGGAAGGAATGGGGAGAGAGTGGCTTGACTTACTTGTTCCACAATCCTCATCATCACACTCTTTCTATACTCCATTTTACTTTCCATACTCTTGTTCATACATTTCCTCAATTCTATGTAGAATGCTATTTTAACATATTTAATACAGTATAACATCCATATCTCTCCAAATTGTAGAACTCCTAAATTCCACTTACACTAACACCTGAAGCTGCTGCAATTCTTCCCACTTTTTCTCTTACTATACCCAAATCCCATGAAAGGTGAGGAAAGGTGGATCACTTGTTTCTATATACTACAGCTGCACCTCACATACACTTCTATTATTGCATTTTCCACACCTCATGTATGCATGCATGTGTGTATGTATATATGGAGGAGGTGTATCTCCATTAGACTGGAGCTCTTCAAGGGACAGGTCTTATTCACATCTAAATTTGAAATACTTAACACAATTCCTGGTATGCAGCAGGACAGGGTGTGCTCAATAAATTATTGCAGAATAAATAGACAATAGATAAAAGAATGATTAGACTCAGGTTTTGCTTGTAGGTCTCATATGTCCCTGGAAAAATCACCTAACTTCTCACTGCTTAAGTTTATTCTTTCATTAAAAATAAAAAATTTTAAAAAAGACTATAATAATAAATAATACATATCCTATGAAACAGATGGTCTTGTGAACATCAAACTAGGATCTACTTGTAAACCCTTCCACATGCTGTGAAGCACCATGCCTGTGTGTGAGAATTAAAACATTGGGGGACCCAATCAAAGAAGTAGAAAAAGGACAGAAAAACTAGCCTTGAATATGTTTCCAAGATGCATACTGTTTGAAACCATGTCTCAGGTAACAATCAAGCAATTTAAGAAAGGGCTTTAGAAATCTAATCACAAGGAAAGGGATCTTTATGTCTCCCTTTGGGATATGACATTTAACAAATTAATTTAGAATTATTTAAAACCAACAGAGCTGAGAGGAAATTGAGAACACTGGTACTAATCAGTCCCAACTTAAATGTCGAAGATCATATAGCTAAAAGGTTACATTGCTACAATGGAAAAATTCAATTACTATGGACTCTTAAGGGCTTTACTTAAAATAGCACAAAACTGTAATGTTGTCAATTCCAATGAAAATAATTGCATTTCCCTAAATACTGTGAATAATTTGGTAAATACATCTATTCTCTTTACAAATTTCCAACATCTGCAGAACTCAGGAGCCCAAAACATAAATACGCAAATATTTCAGCAAGAGTTTTAAATGTGTTAATACCACCAAGTTTACTCAGCTGTTTCTATACTTGGATGTTTGATTTTTGTCTGAAGTTTAGTAAAGAGGAGGGAAGCTTGCTTCAAACTCACTATGAAGATTGTTAATTTGATTTTTTTTCCTCCTTTTAACAAACAATTCTTTTAGGAATTTCTTAAAAATTAAATGCGACAATCTATGTCCACAGTAAGTTAAAATTTTAAAGAAACGGATCTTCTAATCCCATGGCACTCAAACCTTAAGCAATTACTGAAAGATAGCTAATTCCGGGCTCTGGTGTTGATATTCAGATCCTGTTGGTCAGAATTGGGTACATTTGATAGGAACCATCATTGATTCTGACACTGATTCATGGATCTACATAGGTATCCATAGATTTCTAATTCAACCTTTTCCCTTTATAGATAAAGATGTTGAGAACCTGACAGAGAAAATAGTTTCTGAAAGACCCCCTGGACTCTTATAGCTGTGATTCAGAACCCAGGTCTCCTGACTTCCAGTGGAGTGCTCTTTCATACCATGAGACATCCTGGAAGGTCACAGACCTGGGCATCAGTGTTCAAGGAACACTGTTTTGAGCCCATACTGAATGCCTCTGGCCACAAGAGATCACACGGATTAATAGATCTATAAAACAGGAAACCTAAATGTGAGCTGCTCAGCCTAGCAGAGCAGAAAGAGCAAATGGGCACTCAAATCATGCAAGTGTTTATACTTGTAATTATCAAAGTTGTTAACACAGCTTCTCTTTATTAATTCTCACCACAGGCCAGGTCTAAATAAAACCAGGCAATCCTCCCAATACTCCTATGAGAAAGGCAGGTGCAATTCTTATTTTATAGATAAGGGGGCCTCCAAGCAAGCAACTGTAGCATAACTTGACAAAGAGTAGATGGCTGGGACAGTGGCCCATCTATACACCTCAACTTCCCAGACTCCCTTGCAACTAGAAATGCTTTTATGACATAGTTTTGGGTCAGTGAGATGTAAATAGAGGTCTGCTAAGGAGCTCTGAGAATTTTTGTTTGTCTGTTTACTCATTAATTGATTCCCTTATTTTAATATAGGTGTCATTCCTTCTGTCTTCATTATTTCCTCTAATTCCTGTCTGGAATAGGAACATGAGGTTGGAGTTGAAGCAACCATGTTGAGACTATGGATGATAAATGTGATAAAAGCCATATGCCAAAGTCAAGATGTAACTTGTTCAGGACTTCAGCCTTTTTATTGAGTGAGAGGAAAAAAATTATAGTTAAGCAACTAAAGTCAGATTTTTCTGTTCATACAGCCATATCCAATTCCAACTGGCAAATGATATGAAATCAGCTGTGGCCCCAGAGAAAAGATCCACAGATAGGAACTTTTTGGGATCTTCTGATGAAAATGACTAGATTTTCAACTCATCAGCCTACAGTGAAAGTCACTAATAAACAAGGTCTGCTCAGAAATACAGAATGCAATCAGCATATTATTATTTCACTCTGAAATATTCATAGACAGCCGAGGATGGGAAAGCAGAGATCAAAACAAATAATATAAAGAATTCAGAGGCTACAGATTCAGTGCAGGGAACAAACAAAAATAAATTTAAAAAATATATTTGATACCTTCGGGTGACATTTTTAAAAGGGTCACATAAATGGAGCAAGAATAACTAGCCAGTGTATAATAAAAGAGGAAAATACAGTCGTAATGAACTTTGGTAAATTTTTAAAAATGCATTAACAGATATAAAAAGTTTATCAAGGAAGAGTAAAAATAAATTTGAGAGAATCTCACATAAAGAAATATGTTTTAAAAGTGCTGGAAAGTCAGAGGTAAACAATTAGAAAACTACAATAGCAATTCAAGAGACTCAATATCTGACTAATGGAAGTTACAGAAAGACAAAGCATAATCAACAAAGAAGAAATACATTCTAAAGAAATAAAGCAAATAGTTCCCCAGAAGTGAAGCTTTAGGTCGTCAGACTAAAAGGGTCTACCAAAGGCACAAAACAGTGAAAGAAAAGAAATCCACACTGAGGCACATTTTTCAGAATTGCAGAGCATCTGGTTAAAGATAAAATGCTAAACAGCTTCCAGACAGGAAAAATAAAATAGGTTAGGTGAAAAGAACGGCGTTCTGCCTTTAAACAAGATAACAGAATATGAAAAGTGAAGCTTTAAAAATTCGGAGGAAAACCGTTCTCCTAAATTCCAGTATAAATTACAGGTCATGTGTGATGACATGTTTTAAATTGAGAATCAAAATCCTTGTAAAAAAATCCCTCTTTCTTTCTTAGCAAGTAAAGGAAGACACACTTCACTAATGACAGAGCAGCATCTCAGAAGAGGACATGGAATCTAACCCAAGAAAGAGGTAAAGATAATTCTTTTTTTAACTTTTATTTTAAATTCAGGGGTACATGTGCAAGTTTCTTACATAGGTAAACTTGTGTCACAGGAGTTTGTTGTACAGATGATTTTTTATACTCAGGATTTAAGCATAGTACCCAATAGTTATTTTTTCTGCTCCTCTCCCCCCCTCCCCTCCCACCCTTCACTCGCCAGTAGGACCCAGTGTCTGTTGTTCCCTCTTTCTGTCCATGAGTTCTAGCTTTCATTTATAAATGGGAACATGCGATATTTAGTTTTCTGTTCCTGCATTAGTATGACTCCAGTTCTATTCATGCTCCCACAAAAGATAACGACCTTCAGTTCCATTCATGTTCCTACAAAAGACATTATCTCTTTCTTTTTATGGCTGCGTAGTATTCCATGGTGTGTATGTGCAACAGCAAAGACATGGAATCAACTTAAATGCCCATCAGTGACAGATGGGATAAAGAAGATGTGGTACATAAACATCATGAAATACTATGTAGCAAAGAGAGTTCTAAGTGAGTCTCAGGAGGCCTAATGAACAAGCTGCCAATGGCAATAAGAGGAAAGCAGTAAGGAGAGATTTCCCCAGGAACAGAGGGGAAATGGAGAATTACAGTTTGATATTAAAGTTGAAATTAGCAAATTATACATATATAGAAAATTTGGCAAATGAAACCCCCCCAAAAATGCCATTTTAACTCTAAGGAAAAATAGGAAGTAAATGCAATGATCGTACGCTATCTAGATTAGGTGGGAATAGTATTACATGACTGTAATATTGTAAGCCCTTGAATGTCGAGTGAAAACATTAGGAGGTTGGCGACAAGGGAGAATGGTGTAGTTATAGGGGTGTGTAGGATAATCCTCATGTTCCATATGAGGAAGACAGGTAATACCTGGAATGGAAAAGTCAAGGATGATGAGTAAGAACAGATGTATTATGAACGTTTATATTAGGTTGGTACAAATGTAATATGGCTTGCCATTGTTTTTAATGCCAAAAATGCAAGCTGTTAATGCCAAAAAATGCAATTACTTACTTTGTATCAATCTAATTGTAGAACAAACAGTCAAAAGTTTCAAGGAAATTTCATCTATGGAGCAGAATTCAGAATTAGGGTAGGGTGGAACAAGTGGCTGATTTTCTGGTTTTCACCTTGTGTGTTTTTCTGTTATAGGTGAAGTGTCACAAGCTTTAAGGTGCAATTTCATTTTCTGTTTTAAAAGTTCATGTAGTACTTTAATTAAAGGCAATGTTAAATAAAAACATTTGGCTTTGGATTTGCCTTTTGAAAACTGAGTTCTGGTACTGAACTATTGTTTCACCATACAGAACTTTAAACACACACATGCACATATATATATATATATATTACTACCATGGATGGGTATATATGTATGTATACCCTACACATCCATAGTAGTAAAAACCTAGAAACAAGAGCTAATAGTAGTAAAAACCTAGAAACGAGCTAATATTAAATATATTAATATTAAAAATTTAATATCAATTAAATTATTCAACAAATATTAATTCAGCCAGCTTCTAGTTTAGGCACTGGGGGATACAGCAGTGGACACAGTAGATGGACCTCCCTGTTGATAACAAGTGTATATTTTGGGTGTGTTGGGATAGAATATCCTTGGCCAGGTCACATACTGTAATCTACTCCAGCCCTGGATTCCTCTTCTGTAAAATGGGCATACAATTACCCACTCGTTATTTTCAAAAATTGATTATGAGGACCTGTTCAGATTAAAATCGTTTCCATGTTAAGACACAACATCTCACAAAGCAGCATTTTACTATTAAAAGAATTCGTTTGGCCGGGTGCGGTGGCTCATGCCTGTAATCCCAGCACTTTTGGATCACGTGGTCAAGAGATCAAGACCTCCTGGCTAACATGATGAAACTCCTTCTCTACTAAAAATACAAAAAAATAGGCAGGTGTGGTGGCACGCTCCTGTAGTCCCAGCTGCTTGGGAGGCTGAGGCAGGAGAATCGCTTGAACCTGGGAGGCAGAGGTTGCAGTGAACTGAGATTGTGCCACTGCACTCCAGCCTGGGGGAGAGAGCAAGACTCCATCTCGGAAAAAAAAAAAATTCATTTCACAATCATTCCTAGCACTTGCAAACTGAACCGTTAGGGCTGAGACCTTCAATATTACACCACTGCCACCTTCCTCTTTACTACGAAAAGGCAGATTGCCGAAATCAGTTTCTAATCACTCGGTTTGTCTAACTATTGCAGGGCTTTTTGATGTTGCATTAGCAGAATATACAGTCTACATTTATTCCATTCTTCTGTCAGCCTATGCAAAAAAGTCAGATGAATCTATTCAAAATCAAGATGCACTGAATGGCATATGATGCAAAATAATGATTTTGCTAAACACAGCAACTATGTAATGCACCCCATTCCTTCCCCATCAACTTGGATACTGAGACTATTTTGTAAATCTGCAGAGACAAGACTTTTCTATATTTATTGAAAGGTCAAAAGTTTGGGAAGTGGAGAGGTATAAGGCAGATAGGAATATGTTATCATATTTACTAAACAATATGTTAGACACATAGCAGGCACTTTGTAAAGTACAGTACAAAACAAGAACCTGTTACCACTACCACCCTAGTTTGCACCATCACTTCTAGTAACAGCAAAAGCCTCTAAAGTGGTTTTCCTGCTTCTACCTTTCCCCCTTCCCACATGAAGACATCCATTAGAATGATCCATTGAAAATGTAATCCATATTATGAC
This sequence comes from Ateles fusciceps, assembly GCA_036589455.1. Lineage (NCBI taxonomy): Eukaryota > Metazoa > Chordata > Mammalia > Primates > Atelidae > Ateles > Ateles fusciceps. Next base: position 4,027,857 of record JAZHEH010000164.1, on the reverse strand, counting down.
ACTCTTCTCTCCACACTGTCATTATTTTCCCCAAAAGCTCAAATTTTCTCCAATAACCTACAGAAAGTATTTGTTAAATGAAAGAATCAACCAGTCTAGCAACCACCAGTGAGACCTGGGTCACTCTTGCAATGTGTTAAGTATTAAAATGGAAATACAAATCAATTAGAACATTGGAAAACCTACTATTTAACAGTACCACTACAGTATAGTACTGGGATATAGGACATGTGTTGTGTATAAGGACTCAAGGAAGTTAAGAGAAGTTTATGTGGGCCATAGTGGTTTGGGTTTCTTGTGTAGCAAAGACTTAAGTGTGAGTTAAAGATGTGAATGCACCAGTCATTACATTGTTATTTAATTAAAAGCAAGAAAGAAAAGAACACACATACCTGTATATCTCAAGTCCATAGCTATCATATCCTTGATTCTATAAGACACATTTTATCCTCTCTATAATAGTTTAAATGAACTATTTTAACAAAAACAGTTCGTTTTTCTTCTTCTTCTTTTTTTTTTTTTTTTTGAGACAAGAGTCTTGCTCTGTTGCCCCCAGACTGGAGTGCAGTGACGCAATCTTGGCTCAGTGCGACATCCACCTCCTGGGTTCAAGAGATTCTCCTGCCTCAGCCTCCCAGGTAGCTGGGTCTACAGGCACACGCAATTATGCCCAGCTAATTTTTATATTTTTTAGTAGTGATGGGGTTTCACCATTTTGGTCAGGTTGGCCTTGAACTCCTGACCTCAGTTGATCCGCCTGCCTCAACCTCCCAGAGTGCTGGGATTACAGGCATGACTCACCGCGCCCAGCCAAAAAATAGTTACTTCTGTGGATGCAGTAACACTGCACTGGAGCAGACAGATATATAGGTGACATACATGGACTGAAATAAAATCTGACTTGATGTGTCAAGTTTAAAGCAGTGACAGCCCCACTGTGAAGATGGTAGATACACTTGAACTCCAGTAAACTCTGTTATCTGGAATCCAATAAATTGCAAAATGATTAAGTGGTCTCTTAGCACATACATGGTACAAACCCAACTGATATTATAAGTAGTCTTTGAAGCCCTGAATTTACACGACTTAAGTAGAGATTAAATTGTGCACAGCATCATGAGAGTGTTAGGTTTATTTTATTGCATTCTAATTATTTGAAAATTGATAGCCTGTGTACATATGGCAACTTCCCATTGATCTGAATATTGGGTTAAGTGAAACACTCCGAACTTGCCAGCTGAACTGATTGCACCTAATGAGATGGAGTTGTGGAAATAGCCATGAGCCTTTCATCACAGACTGCAATCCTTCTGCAAATTTCTTGGTGAAGAAAGAAAACACAAAGTGCTACTGGAGAGTGGTTTTCAAGCCTCGCACAACCTCTTCATCCATAACCTTCAATTCTAGATGGCTGCATGTTGTTCGCTTGGCTAACTTCTAGAATAGACTGGTTGATTCTAGGCAACAGAATGCCATCACTAAAAAGAAATAAAAGAATTCAAAAATGTGTTTTTTTTTTTTTTTTTTTTTTTTTATATCAGGAAAGTTCTCATAAGTGGGGCATTCTCAGTTTAGGCAAAACTTAGAATTGTGTTTCCCAACTTTCAGCTAGTCACGTAACTACCTATAATTGCTCTAGCAAATGTATGTTTAGTTTATATATTATTTGTTATTTTTGTTAAGTTAATTCATTTAACTTACACTTAAATACATTATTGTTAAAGGAAATATTATATCACTACCAAATTATAAGTAGATATATTTTACTACAAAGAGGTAAATACAAATATACATAATATGAAATATTGTCATCAAATTTTAGTTCTGAGTTCAGGACTGTGATTGCTTTGCTGAAACAGAGATATACAAGTATTTGTGATGTGTTAAAACTGGCACTAAAAGATGTGTGTGTGTGTGTGTGTGTGTGTGTGTGCGCGCGCGTGTGTGCCTGATGCTGTTGAAATTTAGTTAAGCTTTTAAATTTATTTTAAAAATTTATATCTTTACTATAAAACTACTTGGAATCTACAAAATGCTAAAGAGTATTGTTATTTTCTCAGAGAGGCATATGTTATCCGGTGTTTCATAATATGTGTTGAGCATGAAATATTTTTTAGGCAGAAAATATAAGAAGATGTATATTTCTCTCCATGTCTGCTGGCAAATTGCGCTGTTGCTTTTGTTGTTTTTCAAATTCCTTGTCTCTATGACACTCTGCTTCTGCTCACTAAGTTAGTCACTCTTTGTAAAACACAACACAAACTTTTCATTTCCATTCTTGATTTACAGTATTTCTTTCACTGCTGCCTCACTTTCAGCTGTTAAAATACATCTCTTTGCCACCCAAAAACTTGCACGCAAAATAGCCAAAAAGTGAAAATACCCAAATTAATATCAACTGCTAAACGGTTAAACGTGGCAAATTCACACAAGGGAATACTATTTAGCAATAAAAGACTGAATTACTCACATGTGCTACAACGTCAATGGATCACAGATGCTAAGTAAAAAAGAAACAAACAAAAACTAGAAACAAAAGGCCTCATTTTACATGAATATATTTGTACGAAGTATCCAGGAAAGAAAAATCTATGAAGGCAGAAAGTAGATTAGTGGTTCCCTGGGGGCTACGGTGGGAGTGGAGGTTAACTGTAAATGGGCAGGTGGGATCTTACCGGGATGATGGAACCGTCCTAAAACTGGTTACCTATCATGATTGTACAACTTGGTATATTTATGAAAATTGACTGAATTTTATATTTAAAATGGGTGAATCTTTTGAAATAGATGTTTTTCCTTCATAAAATTATGTAAAAATTTCAGCCAGCTAGCTGGAAAACAATCATCTATCCATTGACCCATTCTTTCTTTTTTTAAGATTTTCTCTCATGCGATAATCTGAAGGTAACTTTTCCTTGTCTTGAAAAACTATCATTACGTTTTTATATATCTTAGATCTTTTAATTTCTTTCTTATATGATATTGAATATTTGTCTAATGTCCTTACTTGACTTTTTTTTGCAGATGTAAACTCTCAACTAGTCCATGTGAAATTAAATACTTATTGAATCTAAGTATATGAAGCAAATTCTATTTCATGAGGCTAACTATAATAAAAACAAGTGAAAATATCCATTAGCGCATATTATTAAATTGCCTGCTTTGAAATCTGCAATTTACCTTTTGTTATCTAACTTTAAAAAGTAGTTTAATGCCTCAACACATCAGTTATTAATTCAAAGAATAATAATAATAGCAGAAACAAAAGGTATAAGCAAGAGCAGCCACCTTTACTGAACATTTACTTTGAACTGGCCAAGCTGTTTGGTGTTTTTCATCTTGTAGATGTCATTCCAGAAAAAGAAGCTGAGACACAACGAAGTTAAATCAACTAGCTTTGGTCAGATGCCTTGGATGTAGAGCCTGAGGCAGGATTTGTACACATGGCTTTTGAAGGGAATGCTCTCAGGGGATGGTAGGAATGAGATGTAGGAAGGTAAAAGAAGGGAATGGATAATGGATAGGAGCTGTGTTTTTTTTGTTTGTTTGTTTTTTTTTTTTTTGAGACTGAGTTTCCCTCTGTTACCCAGGCTGAACTAAAGTGGCACAATCTCAGCTCATTGCACCTCTGCTTCCTGGGTTAAAGCGATTCACCTGCCTTAACCTCCCAGGTAGCTGGGATTACAGGCATGTGCCACCACACCTGGCTAATTTGTGTGTGTGTGTGTGTGTGTGTGTGTGTGTTTTAGTAGAGATGGGGTTTCACCGTGTTAGTCAGGATGGCCTCAATCTCCTGACCTCATGATCTGCCTGCCTCGGTCTGCCAAAGTGCTGGGATTACAGGCATGAGCCACCACGCCCAGCCAGGAGCTACAATTTTTCAAAGGAAGCTGAGCTCTAGTCTGATCCATAGGGAGCTCTGAGGATAAATAGGAGAGCAGTCTTTCCTGTCTTGAGACAAGAGAATGGGACTTAAATATACTTGTCCCTGTTACTGTGTATACATGTGTGCACCCATGTGTGTGTGTGTGTGTGTAGTCTTGGTTGTAGTCACACACAGCTACACATACATAAATGCACAAAATCTCCATTATGGCTTAGGTTGATCCATTAGCAAATATTTTTTAAATTAAATATTAATGCAAACTGGGATTAGAAAGTCAAGCCTATCTGACACCCTTCTTTAATCTTTTAATGAATTGATAAAAATAATTTTTAATTACATGCATTATTTAAATAGTGTCTGAGGAACTTGGAGGTTGCTTGAAAACAGTTGACTTCTCCCAATATTTTAAATATTCCCCACTCCATTTCTTATTTAAACTAATATATTTACATTCTCTTTGAATGAAGATTTGCTCAGAACCTCAGTTTGAACAGTGTCCTAAGCACCATATGTTCCAAATGAGTCACTCTGAATTTCTAAACAATTATTGCATATCTTTAATTTTCATTTTCTCAGAGATAAAATCATAAAGGCAAGAAAAATTTGATGTTAGGAAGCAGTTGATAAGCCAGCTGCCTCCCAAAGGAAAACAATGCCATGAAACTACAATGTACAAAATAAAAATGCTGGGTGTGGTGGCTCACACTTGTAATCCCAGCATCTTGAGAGGCTGAGGTGGGTGGATCATTTGAGGTCATGAGTTTGAAGCCAGCCTGGCCAACTTGGTGAAACCCTGTCTCTACCAAAAATAAAAAAAAAATAAAAAAAAATAAAAAATTAGCCAGGAGTGGTGGTACATATCTGTAATCCCAGCTACTTGGGAGGCTGAGGCAGGAGAATTGCTTGAACCCGGGAGGCGGAGGTTGCAATAAATCAAGATCACACCGCTGCACTCCAGCCTGGGTGATAGAGCGAGATCCTATTTCAAATAAAATAAAATAAACATAAATAAATAAATAACAAAAAAGCATGGCATGATGCCTGCCATCTAGCACTGCACAAGGAGTTACCAGCTTTGTTCTTAAGATGGCATGACTTATTGCAATAATAGAAAAACCATTTATAAGAAATGACACAAACTCTAAATGGAAATTGCTTGCCAGAGCACTCAGAGCCTTTGTTCATCCATTTTCATCCTTCTCTCAATCCAGCCTCTTTGCCATTTACATATAGATACACAGGGATATTTCCATGTCCTCTACTTATCTTGGTTACCTCATTTTTCTCCTTATCTTTCCTATTTTGAAAGCCAGCCTCACAGCTGTCAACTTTAGAATAAGTATCCAAGAGGTCTGAATACTTGGAGTAAATAGAATGTTTGATTGGACAACATTGTGTGTGCATTTCACTAAGTAAAATGCTACTGTGGATACCTGCCTATGATAAGGGCACCGTTCCCTATTAGTATGAAGCAATAATTGGTTGAGCATGGGAAAAATTAACATGTCCAAACATATTATGTAGTAGACAACACCTCTAACTGGTCACATATTTAAGCCACACAATGGCAAAATGGGGAAATAAGGTATATTGCTGTGAGGTAAAGGCAAATATGAGGCAGAGACCAATCCCTGGAAGTATTTTCTTTGAAAAGGGAATCCTTCAGAGAGTGAGGCATCTCATTTCTATTTTAAACCACAGCCAGAAACATTTCTCCTAAATGAGAAATTTGCCCTAGGGATTCCTGATGTTTGTCACAGAAACCGCTGTAAATTTATTTTCATTCATTGGAGAGAAGAGAAGGGAGGTAACATTCAAGACATACGCTTGCGCTTTTCATCTGTTATTTGATTTTCACTGTAAGTCTTTCAGGATAAAATAATATCCTTATGTTGTTGATAAGAGAACTGAGATTTAGCGAAATTAAAAATAAAACAAAGAGAAAAGACAAATTATAGCACATAAACGAAAGGACAGATCTTGGGGTAAAATCCAGACTTTTTGGACCTGATATTCATGTTTTTTTCATTCTTCAAGCACCTTAGAGCTTAATACATCAACTCCCAAATGTAACTGGGAGGAGGCTACAAGGAGACAACATTGTTTGGGATTAAACAAGAGCAGGATGTTTTGTTTGTCGCAAGATTCCTCGACACATTTAATATGCTGAAGTATATTTTGAGCTTCTGGGAAAGGCCTACAGGACAGTGTGTCCAAAATTTCATGATCATAGAGTCCTTTCTCCCTGCAAGCATTGCCTGACTTTGAAATTCTACCAAAAACATTTTAGATACTATGGTTGCTCCAGTAGTGCCCTACAAGAGAAGAGAAAGGCAAGGGCTAGAACGGCTTCTGTTTTTATTTCATAGACTTCTGCATCGCCTGAAATGTTGTGAGCTCATATTAATTTGAGAGATAAAATAAGTGTCATTTACATGAATAAAGAATAATACTATGTACATTCCCATTAGAATGTATTTACAGATATATGGCAGCAAATTACACTGCCATGTGTGTACCTATGCAACAATCTTCCATGTTCTTCACATGTACCCCCAAACCTAAAATGCAATTAAAAAATAAATAAATAAATAAAAAATAAAAAAAAAATAAAAAAAGAAATGCATGTATACTAAACATAGGTCCATATCTCTCGTAATTATTACGCAAAAGCAAAAGAGGAAATATATTCACATACGGTCTGATGAGTATTATAATGATACAGCAGTAAACAGAGTTATGTAAAACTGGGCACTGCTCTAAGTGAACAGTATACATTAATGTATTTATTTAATTATCATAATAATCCCCTGAAACATATGTAATTATCTCCATGTGTCAGATGAGGAACCTGGGACACAGGTAAGTTAAATTACTTCTCAAAAGTCCTACTAGTTACTTACACAAAGAAGTTTGTGGAATAACCTGATACCAACTGTTTTCTACTAAATTTCATACTACTTATGACTCACACATAAACCTATTTTACAGGAAGTCTAGAAGCCTTGTGAGGACGTCTGACACCTACATAAAGACTTACTAGGGCTACAGGATGTGATTTTGCCTTTTTAAACTTTCTATCCCCATCTTATCCTGCTTTTGCACTTTGGTTATTTTTTGATTAATATATATATATATTTTATATATTTTTTACATATATATTATATATTTTTAAATCAAAAAAATATATATATATATTTATATACAGTTAATATATATATATAGTTAATACCAAAATATATTTTCAAAGAAAAAAATATTATAAAATTTGATTTAGCAATATAAAAGTAATACTAATTGGCCAGGCACAGTGGTTCACACCTGTAATCCCAGCACTTTGGGAGGCCAAGTTGGGTGGATCACGAGGTCAGTAGTTCAAGACCAGCCTGGCCAAGATAGTGAAACCCCATCTCTATTAAAATACTAGCCAGGTGTGGTGGCAGGCACCTACAATCCCAGCTACTGGGGAGGCTGAGGCAGGGGACTGCTTGAATCTGGGAGGCGGAGGTGCAGTGAGCAGAGATCATGCCACTGCACTCCAGCCTGGGCGACAGAGTGAGATTCCGTCTCAAAAAAGAAAAAAAGTAATACTAATTTATAGTCATTTGTCTGATTCATATTCATTCATAGACATTTGATGAGCATCTACTAAGTAAAGCTGCAGGAAATATAAGCATAAATTGGAAACTTTCCACCTTAAAAAATATGCTTGGGGTTTACTGGAGAAGACAGGTGTTTGAACATTAGCAGCTTTGTTCTACCAGTAGCAAGATTCATGTTGACTGATGAACAGCCTCCCTTGAGGTCTTCCTTGCTACCAGAGACACATGCACACAGACACATCTGTATGAGGATTAGCCAGGTGGGGGCTGTTCCCTCATCACTGGATCACAGCACAACTATCCCTCCTGCAAGGTGATAACTGTATCTGTAATCTTATAACTTGCCTATTTTTCTGTGATGCTTTAATCATGCACAGATGTATGCTTTGGCTATAGGCAAAACACATGTAAAACATAATAAAAGGAAAAGGAGAATGAAACTAAAACAGAAGCCCCTATCATTATTACAGCAGAGAGAGAGAGAGAGAGAGAGAGAGAGAGAGGAGAAAGAGAGAGAATGGACCAACCACTTAGACTAGATTTTGGAAAATAAATGACAGTTATTAAAAATAATAAGAACAAATGCTTACATAGTACTAACCTTGAGCCAGGCATTGTAGGTGTTTTATATATTTTAACTTTTTTATGCTCAAAACTCTATGGCATAAATACTATTGTTACCTTATTTTTACTGATGAAGAAACTGAGACTCAGAAAGGATAAGCATCGGACCCAGTATTACAAATTGGGTATGTTCTGGGGCCTGTGTTCAAACTCAAGTGATCACTTCAGAGTGAACACTCTCGACCACCACCAGGTCATCTGTGATATAAAGTTGAGTAAGTACTGACTGAGTCACCCCTCTTTGCTGGCAACTGCACCTAATGTTATACAGATATATGAGAACATGCGGTATTTGGTTTTCTGTTACTGCATTCATTTGCTTAGGATAATAGCCTCCAGCTCCATCCATGTTGTTCCAAAGGACATGATCTCATTTTTTCACGGCTGTATAGTATTCCACACTCACAACCATTCTATAAGGTGAATCTTCTGCCCATTTGTTAATAAAGAAAAACTAAGAACAGATAACTATTATTGACTGGGTTTGGATGAAAACACAAGACTATTTGAATTCCACACAGTGTGTTTTTAGGGGGAAATTGTTTTTGGACTTAAGTTCTATGAAAGTACAAGTCATATCTTATTTACTTTAGAATCTAAAACCATAGCATGTTTTTATTCATTTTTAATTATTATGGATACTTAATAGGTGTATATATTTATTTTATATTTTGATATAGGCATATAATGTGTAATGATTCAATCAGGGTAATTGGAGCATCTATTACCTCAAGCATTTATCATTTCTTTTTGTTAGCAACATTCTAATTCTACTCTTTCACTTGTTTTAAAATATACAATAAGTTATTGTTGACTATAGTCATCCTCTTGTGCTATCAAACAATTGATTTTATTATTCTATCTAACCTATATTTGTACTTATTAACTATCCTATAGCATAGAGGACCAAAGCAAGAATTTTTTTTTCTACCATAAATTGCATCAAAATTAATTAAGAGTGATGTAATCTATGTCCCTTTCTTTATTCAAGAAAACAATATATCTTGAAATGAAAAGGAAAATTATATGGATCATCCTTAAGGACAAGTTTTATAAAGTACTTTAAAAAAAATGTATGAGATGTACTTAGGATTCCTGCCTAGCAAGCCATTTAATGAAATCTTTACACTGATCTTAAATGCAGCTGTGTACCTCTTGAAACCTCTCTTTATCACTCCTTTCCTTTTAAATCTGTTCCTCATATTAAATAGTTCTTACCTAGGTTTTCACATGAATGGTGCTTAGGCAGATGTAAGAAACTGGTGCTAGGGAAATAAAATGGAAACTCAGAAATGAAGGAAGCTGAGAATTGCCGAGCAGCCACAGACTCCCACTTTGCACCCGCTTCCTCCACCCACCCTTTCCCAAATATCACATAAGCATTCCAATTTTCCCTTGCAGAGGAAATGAAGCAAAACACATCAATGGAGTGAAATGGTTTGTCCCTAAGAATCATAAAACCAAAGCTCCTCTTAGCAGGTACAAAAAAAAAAAAAAAAAAAAAAAACAATGAACTCTTCTTTTAGTTAAGTAAGATTCCTAGGCAAAACATCAATATCCTGGGCTCTTCATAACGTTTTTGACATGGAAATATTTATAGAGATGGCTCTTTATCAATGATTCTAGAAACTGTTTGACTTGAAGTTGAAAAATGAATTCAAGGTATAAAAATCTGGCATTAGCTCAAAGATGTTGACCCAGAATTCTCTTATTTTTAAAGATTAAAAACAAACTCAGAACTCCTCAATTTTAAATGTTTTCCGGACCCAAAAATGTTTTTCATTTTATGTTGATAAATTACTATGTTCCAAAGGGGACTGCTTTTCTCCTTCTGGGGAAAAAAATAATGTACATTTCATATTGATATTCTTTTCCTTTTAAAATTAACCTCTAAAAAAAGTTACATAAACACATGCCAAAAAGTGACATGTTCAAAGAAGAAATGAAAAATGTCACTGTGTGTATATACCCACCCCCTGTGTGTATACTTTTTTAATGAGATCATTATTTTGCATTCTGTTTTGAAACTTGTTCTTTTAACTTAAGAAATATGATCTGAGTCTCTTTTCAACACACCGGTATTTGCCATTCTCATGGGACTTAGGGTGAATAGATGGGAGAATTTATCAACATGCAAATGAAACAAGGCTCGTGCCCGAGTTGAGTGAATTTGGACCAAGGAAGATGATACTGATTAGGTGAGAAAGAAACAAAGATTAGAAAAGACAGAAGTCTGGGACCTGAAGGAGGCGGCCAGGAAACCACATTGATCACGACACAGCCTTTTCAAGGTCAGGAAGGGAGTGACCTGGCAAGCAACAACTAGGTAGATGTAAGAACAGGTTACTGTGACCTTATGAGGAGCCAAAACTAATCATTGTAAGCTAAGCACTTTATGTCTACTAAATATGTGTTCTTTACAGACAATGCTATATGAGCTAGATCCAGTTGTTGAGGATTTTATAGAAGAAGAAATAGAGGATCAGAAAAGTTAAATACTTTGCTGGAGATGACACAGCTTGTTAGAGCAGGGATTGCAGTTAAAGTGTTTTCCTTCCAATGTCACAGCATGTTCCATTTCAAAGCTTCCATTTCAAGCTTTATTCTTTATCTAGTGCCCTTTTTACGATGTCCATCTTCTCCCTCTATGCTTGTACACATGGTTAAATAGAAATTCATCTCCCAGAAAATCTTCACAAGTCTTGGTGCAAAAGCATCAGGGTTCTTCAATGAGCTCAATGTATGTTAACTGATGAATCTCATGGCTTATGTTTGTGGAGTATGTGTATGTGTGTGGAGTGTACAAGAGTGTACACATATGAGTCTAGCATATGTTTATACAAACATGTATTTGTGTACAAATAGGGGTGTGTAGATGCATACACACAATATAAACCTCATTGATTTTAATAACCATCTTATACGTATTTTCAAAGGCAGAGAATTAGGTCTGTGACAACCAGATATCAAACTTTCCAAAAGCTAATAAGAGATGATTGATGGCTAACATTTACAGACACAAGAGAAGTACAAATGCACCACCATTAAAAATATCTGATGAACCTAAGAATACAAGTGGAACATTCCTCTCTATGTATTGGAATTTTACTCTATTTGTGGTGGCACAGTGTATAAACAACTTTCAGGAATTCCTCTGTTGCTTTAAGAGAAGTTTGAGAGTTTTTTCTCAAGCATTTTCAACATAATAAATAAACTAGTACTTGAACACATTTTGTTGGGTCTTCTCCCCTGAGAGATGTTACCAATTATTTGGATTGATAGTACAACATAGCAGCTGTTAGGAAATGGGATTTTAAGTCAGTGCCTTTGCCTCATCACACATCCGGAGAACACCATTCCCACACCTTTCCCACCTTGTTCAATTTTAAGTCTTCCATGGTGATGCCTCCATTGTCTAAGCTACAGTATCTATTTTTGCAAATTTAGAGGGTTGTACTGACAGATTCTCTCTAAATTTCTTTTTTTCTATTCTCTCATTTGCTACCAAGTCCTTCCCTTCTCTTTGAACACATCTGTAAAAATAATCTTGCAGTAATATACCCAAGAAAATGTCTCCTTTATCTAAGTTGGGAAGAGTATTCTTTTAAAACTATGACCACGAATCTCAAATGGGCACTCAGCACTGCCCAACAATCTTCTCACATTTGCTCGGTAAATTCACTTCCCCAGGCTCTGATAAGACTATATGGTACTTCCTTTTCTCTTTGAAATATCAATCACTCCCACCATACAAATGCTTTTCACCTTACCCTACTTCATATTAACTGAGAAGAAAGCAATTGGACATAATATCTCTCAACTTCCCATTATAAATGTACCAATATCTAAGCTGGTATTCTCTGCTTTCCCTAGCATGTACTGCAGAGAAAGAGAGGCTTTGCCGCAACTAAAGCCAACTCCTTTACAGCAACAGGGACCTCAGTGTTTTGGTTTTTTCCTCCCCCCCATGGCACCCCAGACCTAGAAGAGTACCCGAGGCTCAGTAAATATAAATTCAATGAATGAATGAATGACTATGACTATGAAAGATTTCGTCTGTCCAAAACGGGGAGGAGGACAAGCATCAGGACAGCTTTAGGGTGATACTCAACATCTGCATTACATGGCTAGATAATCACATGTAAAACAAATGATAAATAAATAGGAGATAGTGTTCACCCCTGCCTCATCTACTCTGTCTACATCTTACCTGGCTTCTTACATTGTATCTAACAATTAATGGTTACATTCATAGAATATATTAATAGAGCCAGCTACTGTCCATTCATTTCTATAAGTCTTAACAACAGTGACCAATTTACATAAGATGAAACTGAAGCTCAAAGGAGTCAAGTATGTTACCAATGTCAACTCTTAAGTGAAGGAGGTGGGGTTCAAATCCATGGATTTTTTTTTAATGGGAAAGTCCATACTCTCACCACTCAGCCATGCTGTCAATCAGCCCCTGAGACCTTCCTGCAAGTCCAAGTTCAACTGAGTTTCTTAGCCAATCCTTCGGGAAATAGGACTACATTTTACTGCAGTCTACTGGAAATGTCATGCTGTCAATAATCCCATCCTAATTGTGTCAGACATGAAGTCTAAATGGCCACAGAGATAGGCAGAGAGACATGGCAACCCCTAATGGGAACTTGATATCCAACCTTTGTCTTATAGGATTGGATCTTGCTTTCTGTGTTCCCAGTCATGAATTTTAACCATGCAAGAAAAGGCAAGATCTTCTAAGATTACAACAGGAGCAGATCTTGGTTTTATGGGATCTGAAGCACATATGATTTGGGGAAGTGGGGTCTATGTGAAAAGAATTAAAAATCACATATAAAATTTGGCATGGAAGTTAATATTTATTTAGAGTAGGAATGGGAAGGGGGCCATGCATTTGAAAGTCTCTGTAGCTTAATCATTTACTTCAAACTAATTCTGCCTCTGATCATGATCTAGCCCTAACTGGAAGGCAGAAACACAGTGGTTGAGAACTTTTGTTCTCCAAGTGGACAGCCTGAATTTGAATCCCACCTTGACCACTTCCATCCAGGTATATGACCTTAGGCGAGGGACTGAAACTACACAAGCATATACTTTCTCATTTGTTAAATTTTCAATTACAACTAGTTTATAAAAATTGCTAATATGAATGATCATATAAAGTCCTTTTCATAGTGCCTGACATATGCTTAACACAGTGCTCATTAAGGTTGTTTGACACGATCAGCCTCTAATGCCATCTTCTTGCTTATCATCTCTGGGATCTCTCTGCTTGAGACTCCCCTACTATATTCGTTTGATACCTCCTAAATGCTTGAGAACCAGGCATTTAGGATTTGGTTCTGAGTCTTCCCATTATGTATCTTCAACAAGATCCGGACCCTAACTCCATGCTGAACCAAAGCTTGGTTCCCCAGTCTCACTACAATTGTGTCATCACATTTTGGCATACCTATCGGCTTCACCAGAAGCCTTGTTTCTGCCTGTGTACCAGCAAATCTTCCCCATTTTCCTGGGCATAATCCAATAAAACTAGAAAAAAGTAACATGATGAAAAGCATTCACAATAGATTTTTAAGTAAAGAGTTAGAATTCCTATAATTATGGCTAATAAGGTTGTTTTTACAGGGATATACAAAAATTAGATACTACAAATATGTAAAATGGTGAGGTCCTCACCTAGAATATAATGATCACTCTATTACAGATAATTTAATTATTACAATATATATGCTACTGAACAGCACTGTGATTTCTAACAAGTCAATTAACCTTCCTTGGCCTCAATTTCCTCATAAAATGAGGAGGCTGGACTACACTCTTTATGATTCTTGCTAGTTCCAAAAAATATGTATTACTACATATACCTGGGATATTAATGTACCTTTCACATCTCAACTTGGAATGTGCCCATTTGAATATTTCCCTTTGAAACTGATAAGTGAGGGAGGAGGAACTACTCAAAGGAGCAACACTGTCTTCTTTTTTTGTGTGTGAAATTCACCTTTTTATCTCTACCATCACATCTTCTTACTATGGCAAGTGCTAAAGGAATATTATTTGACTTTTCAAAATTCCTTCTCTAAGAAAGTCCTATTAAGATAATTAGCATTGCTCCTAAAACTGTATGAGTATGGTGTATAACCCAAGTTGTTGAAGCAACCTGGTAAGAAGAAATGAAGACTAGACCTGCTCACCCCATATGGAAGGTAGAAGGAAGACCTAGATCAATGAAGAGGAGTGAAGTTTTGGGTTATGCTCATGCTAAAGATTGGTACAGGCAGTCATTTCATATAAAGGAAGTCTGAAAATAAGTGCTGAGTCCATGCCCTGGCAGTGATCTGCAGCAGAGCAAAGAGATGTCTGGGAATAGGCAGGTATGATACAGAAACAATATCAGAGCATGTAAAAGAAGATAGAGTCAGGAACTGTGTAGAAAATTCCTATCTGAACCCTTCACTGGCTTTCCAGGACCAAAGAGCAAGTCCTAAAGTCCTTATAATGGCCCTGTAGGGTATGACCTTGGCTCTCCCTCCACTGCTCCTCCCATTACCCTGGCGAGCTCCCTCTGCTTCAGCTACACTAGCCTGCCTGTGCTCCTTGGATACATGAGGCACACTTCTAACCAAAGTCTCTTGCGTGTGGCAATTTCTTTCCCTGGAATGCTCTTGTCCCAGACTCTCTCATGTCTCATGCACTCATTTCCTTTAAGTATTTTCAGACAAGTCAGTTCTTTGGAAGGGCCTTCTCTGACTACCCTTTACCTCTACTGTCTGACTACCCATAAAACAAATATGTAAAATGGTGAGGTCCTCACCAGAATATAATTACCACTCTATTAGAGATGATGTAATTATTACAATATTTATGCTGCCAAATAGCACTGTGATTCCTAACAAGTCAATTAACCTTTCTGAGCCTCAATTTACTCATAAAATGAGGAGGCTGGACAACCCTTTCTATGATTCCTGCTAGTTCCAAATAATATGCGTTAGTACATATACCTGGGATATCAATGTATCACTCATATCTCAACTTGGAATGCTGACACCCTGTTTCTGTCCCCTTGCCATATTTTGTGCTTGTCTCTATTAAACATTGAATTATATATTCCTATATTTATATTTTTGTCTTGCTTCCTCAATAGCACATGAATTTCTCAAGGACTAACTGTGTTCATATACTGTGCTTAGGACAACATATGGACCACAATACAGGCACATACATGTGCTTCTATTAGTGAATGATTGAATGAATGAATGAAATCTACTACAACTACTCTGATTCTTATTTTTGTAGCATTTATAGTTTGTATCTCAAAACTCAGCAGATGAGCTTGCAAGAATGGAGGCTTTATCTGTTCTGCTGATGGCCGCATCCCCAGTATCTAGAATAGTACCTGGCACTTGGGAGTTCTCAATAAATAGTCTTAAATGTTGTTTATCATGAAAAAGTTCTTGTACTCTAGTTTTAAGAACAGAAATGAATTGTTCTTTGATTTTGGTAACAAGTCACCACCAGAACCAGTTTTAAACCCAACCCAATCAATCAATGACAATTTTGCATTAGTAACCATGCTTTTGAAAGCCTAAAACTCTATATAAAACAGCAGTGTTTGTATTTGAGTGACAGCATCTTACAAGCACAGCTCTCACTTGTTTACCAAGCAGTGAAGCAACTCTTGGTTTCAGATATTGAGCTGTGGTGTCTCTCTCTCTCTCTCTCTTTTCATGGAAAGATGTTGGTGCCTAGCTATAACGGGAAAACACAAATAACATTATAATCCTATACAGGGTCCTAAGCATATACAAATACCAACTATATTAATTCACAAAACAAGCAGGGGAGGGAGGTGCTATGATTATTCCAATTTAGTATATAAAGAACTAGAGTACCGAGGGCTGCAGTGCTTACCCAAGGCCTACAGCTAAGGTGTATTCGAGCTGGGATTTTTATTGAATCCAATTATTTTGGCTTCAGAGTCTGTGTTCTTATTTTCTGCATTCTATGGCTTCCCTATGAGAACTGAAACACAGTTGTTATAATTCCAGCAGCCAGATTTGGCTTGATGATTACTCTACTGACATAATCAAATACTTTTCAAATAATTGTCGTGAACAGTCTGGCTGGTGGCCATGAATTTCAAACAGAAGAGGTAAAGGCAGACATCTGTGGGATGGTGGTACTGAAGCAAGCAATTAGGAAGGTACAGAATTTAGAGTTTAATAATTGGCACGTTGAACAATTAAGATAGCTTCCCTTGTGATTTCTTTGTGTGTGTATTTATGTATGTATGTGTGTGTGTGTGGTCATAGAGGTAGAAAACACCTCAATTTATGGTTAAATCCCTCAGCCTGATAGTTCTTTGTAATGGTACCTATTTCTAATCTTATAACTTCACTATCACCCAGCCTAGCTCTAAATTCTTGGACCATAAACAGAATAACAAGAGAGCTGCAATTTGAATAAGCATTTTATGAAACAGGTTATGTTTGAAGTTTATCTTCTGAGTGTAATTCATTAGATTTTTCTTTGCAGAAAATATTTCTGTCAATAAAAAATAATTTTTAAGTCATTTCATCTCTCTGGGACTTAGTTTCCTTATCTATAAGACAATCAATTTGAAACTGGCAGTTTCTGCAAGATGTTTTGTTCTATAAATCCTTGACAAATCAGAGCTACAATTATGCAAATTACTGATATATCTTCTCTTATTTTTCCCTCTTCCTCATTTTTCTGGGTTCACTATTGTACCTATGCTTTTACTAATGTCTCTGCATAGAACTAGAAGCAAAAAAAAAAAAAATCAGATTCTTAAATACAATTTTAAATTTACATGGGCATATTCTGTAAGAGAGGTTTATATTGCATATGACTTTTATGTATCTATGTATGTTTTATCTTACTTTGGAATATTTATCTTGTGCAGGCATAATGAATGTCTTTGGATTAGTACTACGATAAAGATATTGGAATTAATCTAGACTCCTTCACTTCCTTCCTTGTGATCTTAAGCAAGTTATTATTCACCCTGAACTTCTAGTTTATTCAGCCACAAAATCAAAATAACACTTGCAATTTTGCATGGTTGAGATGATAATTCCAAGGCAAGGCATATGCAGTACTTTCTTTTCACCCTCTTTGTCTTACACAGGTTCTCAACTAAGGTAAGCTTTCCTCCCTCCATTGTACTCTGTTCTCAATAACCAGAACCATCAGTATCTCTTCTTGTTTTCTACTTGTTGATAAAGGTTGGGGTATGTATTTTCTGTTGATGACCATCTTCATCAAGCCTTAAAACCCAGCTGATGCTCGTGTTGTGCTCTAATTCAATGCTGGATGCACTTGCTTCAAAATATTGCTCCAATATTCATCATATTATTGCCTTTGTCCATGCTTCAATCAACCCAATCCATACATCTCAGACCTTTTCATAAATAACAGTCCTCCTGGATTTAAGGTCTCACTTTTCTCAGTAGCATCTTAGGTTGAATTTCCTCCTTTCTCCAAAATCACCAGCCCTTCTCTGCCCCATCTGTTTCCCATCAATCCTACTTGTCTCTCCAAAGCAAACCAGATTGACTCTTAGTTTGAGAATAAACATTTACGTCTGTTTCTCTTCAAATTTTACCCCAGATCCCAACTAAAGTATGCACTTGATTTGACTGAAATTTAATGCTGATTTATTCATGTTACAAGATTGTGTGTAATTTATAACGTAGTTCCTTTATAATATTCTTTTACTGCGTTTAGAATAGCACAGTATGCATGTTTATGCTTATGAAATAATATAAGTGATTGAGAGTATTTCATGCATAGAATGTGTACAAGAAAGGCTTGTGGAAAGTTATTAATGAATGCCTAATTTAATACTTTCTCCCCTTTGCAAAATTATTCACCATTGCCCATGATGTTGTAATGCTTAGAAAATTAAAATTATATAACAAGATATGGAGTCTGATGGCCTGAGTTTGAATTCCAGTCTTATGACTTGCTAGCTGAGTAATCTTGATCCAAATTCAGTGGCCTCTATAGGTCTAAGTTTTCTTATGTCTAAAGCGGAAGTGATTTACTATCTCAAAGGACCATGGTGAAGACTAAATAAGATATTGGCATGCTATACAATATTGCATGAATAATATAGCTATACTATACTCTGTTTAACACATACCTGACATATAGATAACATTGAATAAAGTAAGATTAATATTATTTATAATTGTTTCATTTTATGACTAAAAATTAGGATTATGTCAGTCAAATAATAGTCTAAAATCACATGACTAATAAGAAATGAAGCTGTGATTAGACTCCAAGTATAACTTTAGATCCTCTGAGTGTAATCTCTGAATACACTAAATCTTCTTCTTCCAGTAGTCCGCTTTTAGGCATTAATGTTCTTGAAATAAGAGAAGATTAATTATAAGAGACCCTAAAGACAGTTAGATGGTATATGTATTCTCTTTATTCAATTCTAGATGGTGTAAAAAGGTTGTACGTTATAAAGTATTTTTATCTTTCTTAAACTTTACAGTTTACAAAGACTTCTCTGATACCCCCAATCACATGGCATTGGCATGCTATTGCATTGGGGGAAGCAGAATGCTGGGAGAATTAGAGCAAGACTCTACGAATTTCAATTAAGCTATTTGAGATGGAAATCAACCCTTCTAGTCATCTCTTGCCCCTTGGTCCTTATTAAGCATCATGGTCTGGACACATCGTCAGTGATGTTTTTCAGTTTGCCCAATTTATTGACAGATCCAGCACTTCTCCACTTCTGTCAACAGCACAGGAGAATTAAGAACTTGGGTTCTAAGAATCCATCTTTGCGTAGACAGCTAATACCTTGTTTAAGCCTTCTTGGGGAAGCTTGTATTACAGTACTACAGGTATCTACTAAATAAAATGAGTTGAACAAAAACAAAAGACAGTCTAGTGCTTATCCTAAGAAGAACTTAGATTACCAGTTGATTTCTTTTTGTCTTTTTATCAAAGATAAGTATCAATAAAAGTGACTTTTTTTTTCAAGTCGTGTGTGTTAATACATTTTTGTGAAATTTTGCTTTTATAAAGGCTGGTAGAAGGATGGCTCTTTCTTCATTCAGTAACTGCTTCAGCATAATTTAATACATATTTAGATGAAAAGTATGTATTTCCACAGCGCAGTGTTACATATAGAGATAATGAAATAGCTTTGCCATTAAAATTTTGATTCAATTTCTCCTTGGAATGCATTAACAGAAAACCACTTTCATTTTTATAGTTGGAAAAAAAAAAGGCAATTTACTGTTGTGAGAGTTCAGGAGTGTTCCAAACCAGCATAAATCTGGAGCCTCCTAAACTTCCCACTAAGTAGAGAGAGTCTATGAATTTAAAACACTGGTCATTGGTATTGTGTGTTATCCTGAGAAGTCTGCTTCCCACTATTATTTTCATGCCGACTGAACTGGCATTATGATTACTTTTCTTAAAAAGAAAACTTAATGAAGTTGAATGGAATTTTTGCCAAAAAAGTTAATAATAATATGATGTGCTTATTTGTTATTGGAACTCTGTATAAGTTTTGAGAAACCGTATCATGAGGATGCTTGAAATAGCAGTCCCAAATGTCAAATTTTAGAGCTACAGTAAAGGATATTTCTCTATTCTTTTGAAATACAATGAATATTTCCCCGAGGTATGATGAATTATCCAACTATGGAAGAGGAGGAAAGATTAGTCTAATGGTTACACCGTATATCAATTCCAAAGTAGGCCACTGATATCTATTTTATGGTAAATGATATGTATTATGTGTTACATAAATTCTCAAATTTTAATTACCTGTTAAACTCATTGAAGTTTTGAAATGGCAAGTTCCATGAAGATTATCAAGTCCAGTTTTCTCATTTTAGAACACTAGAAACTACAGAGGTAAAGTGACTTATCCAAGGTTAGAGAAAGCAGGAGAGTGGCAGAGAAGGCATAAGCATTTGTGTTCCAACTATTATTTTATATTCTCAGGTGAAAGAATGTTACCTGCTAACTGTAACTCTTAGTTTATAAATATATAGCATGGATTTCTGTGTAGTATTATGTATTCATGAATATCATACATAGATCAGAACAGGACCCGAGATTTAAGGACCTAACTCCAGTCTTCCACAATGAATGAGAACTCAAAGTACTCAAAGATAAGCAAATACAAATATTTTAGACTTTTACATTACCAATTTATTTTGAAGTACATGTATTCTGTACATAGCTAAAAAGCAAAATAACTACATTATGCAAACATTGTATTTTATATGCCCTTCAGAACATAATGCATGATGAAAATATCACAATACAAAAAAAAAGAAAAACTATATTCTGAATATTGTGTATACTGTAAAACAGTTGTAAGTTTACATGAGGAAGTTTAATAATTTAGGGAAAAAGTTTGCAATCATCCTCATAAGGCTTTAACCTAGGTTCAAGATTTTCTACTTAATACTCAAATTCTTTCATAGGAAAATTGAGCAGAGAGAAATAAGAAAGGTGAAGTAAATCATTATCTTCTGAACTTAGACATGCAAAATGGTGGAGGAGGAAAGGAACTCCTAGATGAAAATAAATCTGAATGAAATGAGCATCGGTACCTTTTTTTTAAAAGAAAGTTTCAGAAAAACTATGAAGATGCTAGCTTGATAATAAACATTGCTTATCATTTTATTAATTAAAATTAGACTGTCACTGTAGAGTACACACATTCTGATCTATAGACTTAAACTATATATGAGTTATATCAATCTATTCATTTGTTTTATATCTCCACAGAGAGAAAAGTATATAGTCAACTTAAATCTTGTTTTAAAGGTCTTCTCACTCTAAGATTCACTTTGGAGATTTGTCTTATGCAGACTTCAAAATAAAAAGTATGACTGCTTTTTGCCTCTATCAGCTTTTATGTATTAAATAATGTTTACTTAATGTGATTGTCAACATTTTACCATTTAAAATTATTCCTAACAATCACTGTAAATCATATGTAAAGTTTATGTAGAAGTTTCTGAGACAGTGTATTCTCTCCATAGTATTTCTCCAAGATTGGCTTGGAGAATGCTGACAAAAGGTAAAATACAAGAGAGAAATTGCATTTCTCTCTTCTATTTTAAAAGGTAAATACAAAAAAGAGAAATATAAGGTAAAATACAAGAGAGAAATTGTTCATGCAAATTAGTACAGCTTTGATTTTAAGTAATAATACAAAAGAAAGACTTTCATAGAGGTGAGTAGCTCTTAAAGGAAGGAAACACAAGTTCGTATTTGGGAGAGTGAATATTTGTGCTCCTGAAACAAGCAAAACCAATACTAGAATAGGTGTCATCACCAAAATCCAGAGTCAAAGTCCTCAACACAAGAGCTGAAAGAATGACCACACATCATCCATGAAATAAGATAAAACAAGTCCCTCAATAGAGCTAGGATTTCTGAGGTTATTTCATGAACTGTCAGTCCCAGAGAGAATAAAAACCAGTGTATTACAATGGGACGTCCCAATCACATTTGCCAAGTAAAAGAACACACATGCATGAACAGAGAAACCAAACCAAGTTACTGGTTTCATGAAAATGTACAACATGAAGTCAATTTTAAAGAGCAATGACCACTTCTAGATTTTAGAATTTATCCTCTTTCTAGAACTACAGATGTTTTCATCAGAGAGGGCTGCCAAAAGAATTCTGCAACTTATTTTAAAATTAAGCAAACAAACCCAGTTCTCCACCAACCCCCACCTCCTGCTCCCTGCACCCCCGCCCCCTTGAGTTATAAATGTAGGTTTCTGGTAACCTACATCAGAGTGACACACTTATTTTAATTTGATGTTTGCTATTTGTAAATGCAATCTCATTTATGTTACACTGTGGCAGCCATTCTCTGGAGAACAGGATTAGTTGTGGATGTAAATACGTTTATAACATATTTTCCTTTTTACTTAAGTTTAAAATTTGAAGCAAGAAGAATGCCTAAACATAACTACGTCAAACGTCATCTAGAGCTTCTTTTAAAAATTGCTCTGCCAACTTTAGAGAAATAACGACTGGCTGTATGCAAACACACTCTCAAATGTGTTCTGAGCAGTTAGAAAATTATAGTGTAAATTTACCCAGATTCCCAGAGAAACATTTAATTTAGGAAACAATAAGGGCTAATACAAAATTTAGTGTTTAAACAAAGAGATGATTGATCAGGAGAACAGGAGAAGGAGACTCTAATGAACATAAACAGCAATACTTGAAAAACAATTGGCTATCTAGAATCTATGTAAAGTCTGTTATACGAGTTTGAGTCTTTTCCCCTTAGAGTCTCTGTTAGTACGTAAAATAGGTAACATTATAAACACTTCTCCAGATGACCTTATGAAAAGCCTGTCATTCTTAGTCTCCAATCTTAGACCATAAGAAATTATGTCTATTTACTTCCATTTGATGAATGCATTTGCATAGCAAGAAACAAGTGATCTCACAATATACCCAAATAAAATTTGCCGATCCAATAAGAGGAGATATTAGATAAAATAATCAAACATGAGTATGGACTAAATACTCTCAAAATAAGCAGGCATATCCATTATAAACCCTTCATCACTTCAGTTTCGGTCCTGACATTTTGATCCAAAGTGTTTCTCACAGTTTTAACATTCTTTTGTGAAAACATTACTGCAACTTACAAAAAGTTTATTTCATTAATCTTTGCTCCCCGGAAGACCCTGGCTTCCTTCATGTCCATCCCAGAGTCACATTTGTCTCATCTCATTTCAGGTGCCTGTTACATTCACCTAAGACATTTTCATGGCAAAACAGAGAATTTTTAGAAGTCACTGAAAAGCACTCCCTTACCTTCTAAACCTGCTTCAATCAGCCCAAACTGTTCCAATAATTTAACAAAAAGCACAATGACGATCAGAACTGCTATCATTTCAAGCCCTTCCAAGTTCATGGTCAGCTAGGTCATGGTCCGACCACAGCCACTGAGAAGTGCTCCTCTGCCTGGCTTTCTTTGTAAAGCCATTAAACTACATTAAGAAGGCTACTGCTGGAGAAAGGGGAGGAGGAGAGCGCATGAGAGAGAGAGAGAGAGAGAGAGAGAGAGAGAGAAGGGAAAGGAGATGGAGAGGCTGAGAAAAAGGGCGTGAGTGAGAGAAAATGCATTCCCTGTCTGCTGTAGCAGAGGCCAGAAGTGACAGCCGGATAAAGTCGGGCCTGTCGGAATTATCCGCTTCCTGGTTGTCACTCCTTCACAGAGAGACAGCCACGCATGAAGTCGCGTGCAGATCACCCGAGGACCCGGCAGGTCAGCAGGAACGTCCGGAGGAAACCGGAGACCCGGCGTGGTGGAGATGGCTCTGCGCCCCGGGACTCCGCGCGCCCCCGCCGCCGCCACCAGTGGCTTCGTGGGGCCGGCCAGTTGCCTTGGAAACAAGAGAACCTAAGCAAGGGCTGGACTCCCGCTGCAGGCAGAGAGCAGAGCCCCCCCGCACCTTGAAATACGGAGGAAAAACTGAAAACGCTGAAAGGTGGAGTGACAACTTTCGTTCAGCTGTTTCAGTGACATTGTTGACCAGTAAGGAAGATCCAAATGTGTATTTTGTCCCAACTCGCTGAGTGCAGATTGAAAGGAGGCTTAAGGAGTCCTTCCATGTTGACTTTCTTTTCAATGAGTCACCTTAACCGAAAGCTCAGTCTCAGTCAGAACTAATATTCTGGTTTGAGTAGTAACTATCATATCTTTTCACAGCATGGGAATAATAAACTAATAAGTATTCATCATTTTGCATAGTATTTTAGAGGTTAGTAGCTACCTCCTATGCACTACCTCACACCAATCAATACACCAAAACAGATACAGTATTTAATGTGTTCCTTCTATCCTTTATAAATAATAGTTTAAGTAAATTTAGAGCCAGGAAAAGTTTGAGAAGAAAAAAATCCAAAAAAAAAAAAAAAAAAGGTGAAGTTTTGTCTCTCTCTCTCTTGCACAACTATTTCATCTTTTCCCCTCCTCCTAACTCTGCCCAAACAGACTAGGTCCACAATGAAATATAGAATTAAAAAAAATGCAAGAGAGAGAAAGCATCTTAGAAAGCCAATTCAAGTCTCCTGTTTCATAGATGAACAAACTGAGGACTGAAGAGAGCAAAGAGACGAGGTAAAGGCAGAGCAGGATAGAATGCAGGCATCCTTCACTTGGGGTTGGCTTTTGAGGCAGTGGAGTATAACAGTTCAGAATATAGACTCCAGAGACAGACCACTAGGATCTCTTACAAGCTGTGTGACCTTAGGTAAGTTACTTAACATCTCTGTGTCTTAATGTTCTCATCTATAAAAAGAGGCATGATAATAGCCCCTAGCTCATCACTCTGTTGAGGGAATTAATGACACTTTTAGAAGCAACACTTCTAGAAAAGAGTGAGTGCTCAATCACTACCACCTCAAGTGTTATTCAGAAGTGTCTCTATGTTCTACTCAGATTTTGCTGGGTTGCCAGAGTTATTTATCTCTTATTATTCTCTTAATCAGAAACCTTTCAAGGCTCCCTATTTGCCTGCAGAACAAAGTTGAAGTTCCTTTGAAGGGCATCCTGGTCTCTCCATGATCCGGTACTTCCTTGAGGATTGGGCCTCGGTGGTCTTACTCCTGTCAATACACTCTGCCTAACAGCTCAGCTTCCTTTACCCAAACTTATTCTGGGCTTTTCCATTTCCAGGCCTTGGCTCAAATCGCTCTATTAATTTAGAAAACTCTTTCTACACCATCTCTGCCTGTCAAGTTCTTAAAACTCTTTCATGATACTTCAACCAGAATTGGATCCAATCTCTCTTTTTTGTGTTTTTATGGTATTTTTCCTACTTATGAGATATTATATGATACCTATATGGGTATACATTCTCTCCATTAAAGGGTAGGCTTCCAGAGGGCAGAAATCATGCCTTGCTAGATAGTCCCTACTGTGCCTCCATGGAGGGCACTTCTTACTTCATAGACATTTGCTGGATAATAAAGGTCATCAATGATTAGGTGATTACTATACACCAGACGCTTTAATGCGTCACTCTTGCCTAGACATTATAAAAGTAGGGATGCTGATTTGCAGGTGAAACACTAGCCTCAGACAATTTAAGTAACAGGCTCAAGGTCACACAGCTGGTGAATGACGGAACGAAGCCTCAAATTCTTATTTGTTTAATGCAAAATCCATTATTTCTTCCCATTATCCAACAGGGCTTTAAATGAATTAAAAATCCAAATATTGGCACAAGTGCTTATCAGCACAGGTGTGAAGGTTACACCCAAAATATTCCCCCAAACTGTTTTGTGACATTCTTTTTCTTGAAAGAGAGAGGCAGGGTTTTGCTCTGTAGCCCGGGCTTGAGTGTAGTGGCATGATCACAGGTCACTGCAGCCCCAGACTCCGGAGCTCGGGTGATCTCCCTGCCTTGTCCTCCCATAGTGCTGGGACCACAGGCATGAGCTACCGAATCTGGCTGCCGTTCTGTTTTATCCATTAATCCCAGTAACTTTGGAAAATGAAAAGTGTATAAACTAGTAGCTAATTAAACTCAAGGATCTTTCTTCCTGCTCATTCACAGGATTAATAGTACTTAAACCCAAACCGCCTCTTAACTCCAAAGGGAGTTCTGTTTTTCTAGTACAGTGAACTCTGCATAACCCTTCAGCTTACCTCATATACAAATATCAGTCAGCAAGTCCTTTGTGTTCACATTTAAAGTTGATGACTTGGGGCAGAGAAATATTATAGGCAAGCACTATCAAAGAGCATCAGAGTGAGACTCCTTCTGCTCGATCTGGATGTCACAGTTACAGGTTCCTTTGCTATTATGTTGTTCTTCCCAAGGCCTGTCAAGTTCTTGAATCTCTTTCATGAAACTTCTTTCCTTTTTTTTTTTTTCTAAATGTTTACCTCATAGCTCAAGCCTTTGTCCTTCCAGTTCCCTCTCTTGTAGTGCTTATCCTCCTATATTCCCATGAATAAGTGACTTGACTTAAGTCTTAGTTCCAAAACTCCTATCACAGAGAGGCCCTTTCTCGCCATACTATATAGAAAAACCTCCCTCACCTGGCCCTGGAGCCACTACCCTCTGAACCAGTGATATTTTCCTCCAAAGCACTGTCACCACCTGGCGTGAATATTTGTTTATCACATGTCTCCTTCTGCCAGAATTGCTAGAATATAAACTTCTATCTAAGAGCTTAGAGATTTTTGTTTTTGTTCAATGTAATATCCTCGGTCGTAGAATGGTGCCTGGCGAATAAGAGGGAGTGAGTGGTTGTTGAACGAATAGTCTGATTGATATTCTCACCTAAGAAGCTCCCTGCTCTTTCACTGATCTGGCAGAACCCAATTTCCTGTTACCAAAGTGCCTCATCTGCCTGTGGACCCTGAGAGATTTCCATACATTTTTTTTTTTTTTGGAAGCCCTATTCCTATTGCTTCTTTTTAAGGTAAGATGTGAGCACTGCGTGCTCAAACATATTGGCTGTGCTCTATCTTCAGCATTTAATGTGAATATGATTTGTGGTTTCTGCCCATGTGAACAATGAAAGCAATACAAGGAAGGCAGCCAAGAAGGTTGCCCTGCCCAAAATATCTTAAAATCACTGGTGTGGAGGATGATAAGTGCCTTGGATAGCATCCACGCTCATCCTTTCATTGTCAGCTAAAAGAACACTGCATCTAAATAGGTAAAGTTACTTAACTACATATGCAACTCTTACCTTCAAGTCACAGCGTGGATTTAAACTAACATATTAATCCAATATATTTTCTTCCTGGAGGGCCCTGAATCCCCCTTCGAAAAGAGAAATATTAAGAGTGTCCAACAGAAAGAGGAAACCTAAATACTGGCTCCAAATCTTTGTCCTCATTTGGGTTACCTAAACTCGCTAAACTTGGCTTTGTTGATCTTTAAAATGAGGCCAATATTCCTCCTTCAGGGAAGTGTTGTGAGGATTAGGTGCAATAATATTTGTAAATGATACTAAATCTCTGTGGAGCATATATGTTGTCAAGCAGTGGGCTTAACACATAGACTCTTCTATTCTTACAACCCTTCTTTGAGGAAGAGAGGGGTTTACATTTCCATTTTACAGATGAGGAAACAAAGGCTTGTGAAAAACTAGTCAATTACTCCATGCCCCAAAGCTCTGAAGCCAGTGGGGTTGATAGCTGCTTGCTGACGCTCATAACATTTCCCATGTGACTTATATAACAGTGGCCAGGAATACCTAAAGCATTCAATGAACCAAACATCACTAGCCTAAGTAACCCAACACTTGATTGTGACTTTTTAAAAGATTTCTCAGCCAGGCATGGCAGCTCATGCCTGTAATCGCAGCACTTTGGGAGGCCAAAGAGGGCAGATCACAAGGTCAGGAGTTTGAGACCAGCCTGGCCAATATGGTGAAATCTCGTCTCTACTAAAAATACTAAATGAGCCGTGTGTGGTGGGCGCCTGTAGTCCCACCTACTCGGGAGGCTGAGGCAGGAGAATCACATGAACCCAGGAGGCGGAGGTTGCAGTGATCCTAGATCATGCCACTGCCCTCCAGCCTCGGCGACAGAGCAAGACTCTGTCTCAAAAATAAATAAATAAACACTTCTTGCCCTGTCTGCATTAATATTAGATACAAGAAAGTTCTGTGCCCCTGCCGCGTGTGTGTGTGTGTGTGTGTGTGTGTGTGCGTGTGTGTAAACAGGTAAGTATAAGGTGGTAGTGAGAGAAAAGGGATACTATTGTGACAGTTTGCCAAAATTTTCTTCTATACAATGCAATACATATATCTATGTATTCTCAAGAAACTACTGAGGAGGGCGCAAGTCTGTTTCAGGTGCCCCCCATTTAAAGAAGTTTGTTCAAAGTAATGTTGGGGGAGTCCTTCAGCTCAGGCTCTGCTGCTGCATGAAGGTTATCTCTTGCCTGTCCCCAGAAAAATGAGCATGCTTAATGAGAGACACTCTTACTTTTGCACTTCAGAGCATATCCCTAAAGTGCAGTTTATTCAAAATCACCAGTTACTCACAGTAATGAACCCATTTCTGCTTTGATTCCAGCAATATGGCTTTTGGAAGCAAAACAATGTTTTTTATAAAATGAAAGACGAGTTTGCCCTTTGATGAACTGAGGCGGGGAACAAAGGGATTCTGGTATGTTATTTCTTTCTAGATTCCAGGGTGGGAAGGCACTGAAGAGAGGAGGAGAAGGGGTGCAAACTTCCTCTATGCTTTCACCACAGAGTCCCAATGAGTTGGCCTTCTTATTCACTTTGTTTCTGATTATTATCTTTCATTCAATTGTTAAAGTTGTGGTCCAGGTACCATATAAGCCGGTATGAGTAATAAAAAGATGAATACCCAATTTTCCATAAGCTGATTATTACACATTGTATACCTGTACAACAATATCTCTTGCAGTCCATAAATATATCTATGTACTCACAAATATTAAAAATTCAAAAAAAATCTATCCTCAGCCCTCACTAGATTAAAATGTATTAAAAACAAAATTTAGATGATAATAGTTCATGTGTGTAGAATAATCACTATTTGACAGACTAGCATACTAAGCCTTTTATATGGTTTATTTCACTGTATCCTCCTGTAAACCCTATGAGGCAGCTACTAATGCTATCTCCATTTTGCAAGGGGAAACTGAGGAATGGAAGCCTCATTGGATTGTACCAGGAAATATCCAGTCCAGGATTTAAACCCAAATCTGACTCCAGTGATCAAGAGATAATATTTTAGATGCCATTGGAAACACCTGAAATTCAAAGCAGCATCTGGTAAAGGTTTTTAAAGGCAGTATGGAAAGTACCATGAGATGACGGAAAGGCTTTAATGGTAGTGGCAGGTAGGGGAATCGAACAAAGATTAGCTTTATAGAGATCACCTTGGGCTTGTAGTATGTAGATATTAGGTGGTATTTTTTTTTTTCCTTAGCAAAGGTAATCTATATTACATGACAAATGGAGAAGAAAACTAGTCTTGCCAGAGAATTCTTTTTATTTTTTGAGACAAAGTCTCACACAGGATGGAGTGCAGTGACTCAATCTCGGCTCACTGCAAACTCTGCCGCCTCCCCAGTTCAAGTGATTCTTCTGTCTCAGCCTCCCAAATAGCTGGGACTACGGGTACGTGTCACCACACCCAGCTAATTTTTGTATTTTTAATAGAGATGGGGTTTCACCATGTTGGCTAGGCTGGTCTTGAACTCCTGATCACATGTAATATGCCTACCTCTGCCTCCCAAAGTGCTGGGACTACAGGTGTGAGCCACCACACCCAGCCTTGCCAGAGAATTTACTCAGAGTCTGAAAGAACAGTCAAAGCCCATCAGATCACTTGCCCAAGTGCTCCTGGGAAGTTTTTTCACCTAATTTTTCAGGCCATCTCTCATTCTGGTGCATAAAATCAGCATCAGTGACTGCCTCTAACTTACTCTCTTCCTTTGGCGGTTACTTGATCCAAGAGAGGCCTGGCTGAATCTTATGATTGAGTGAATAGAAAGCAAATTTGGTCCTTCAAAATGAACTGAAAGAAAACTAGCAGAAGGTACTGCATTAGAAATGTATTTATTTATTTATTTATTTATTTTCTTTTTTTTTTTTTTTTGGAGATGAAGTCTCACTCTGTTGCCCAGGCTGGAGTGCAGTGGCGTGATCTAGGCTCACTGCAACCTCTCCCTCCTGGGTTCAAGCAATTCTCCTGCCTCAGCCTCCCGAGTAGCTGGGACTACAGGTGCATGCCATCACGACTGGCTAATTTTTTGTATTTTTAGTAGAGGCAGGGTTTCATCATGTTAGCCAGGATGGTCTCCATCTCCTGACCTCGTGATCCGCCAGCCTCTGCCTACCAAAATGCTGGGATTACAGGTGTGAGCCACCGTGCCCAGCCTGAGAAATGTATTTCAATATTAATGTGAATAGACAATGAGCCGCATTTATGGCAGAGGCAGTACAATGCGGAGGTTAAGAGTATGGTTGGGTTTAAATCCCCACTTTGTTTATTTAGAGCCTTGTGACTTTGGGCAAATTGCTGAGATGAGTCATACAAAGCACTTAGAAGAGAGACTGTCACCATGTAAATGCTCGATAAATAATAGCTATTATTATTGTTATTTATTGAGCTCTTGCTATACATCAAGTACTGTTCTAATTGAATTATCTTAGTATGTCCATATAACATACTCAATAAGCCAAGTACTATTATTATTTCTAGCCATTACATGGATAAGAAGGACTAGGGTATCTGCAATTGAGATGGAATTCTAAGAAAAACACATTGCTTATACTCACCCATGAGGTTGACCAAGATCTTCACCATGAGTAATATAGAAAGAAATTATAAACTTATAATGGCTTGGCTTTTAAATTATTTTTAAAAATGATGGAAACCTAGGTATCCTTGCTTCAAAAAAAATGTAAACAGCATGAATATAATTTTCTTGGACACTGATATTTGAGGACATCTTTGTCACCTCCCATTCTGGAACATTTCGCAGGCTGAACTACATCTGTGAGGTGTTGGCATGGCATCAGACTACAGACTCTACTCAAATTCAAGTGGGGTTTCAAAAGGTACTGTCATCTGCTGAGGAAATCCACCTTCAAGGGCATATTTGACTGCTTCATAAGTCTCATCAGCCCCATGATCTACGAATCACACTCTAGTTCTAGACTAGTCTAGCCGTGTTCAGTCTAATTCCACGACTAGACAATATCCTCAATGATGACGGATCAACACCACACCCAGACTGTACCACGCATCCTTGTTCTAAGAATAAATAGCAAACACAAGCTGCTTAGTGGGTAAAGGTGGTTAAATGAAGGAACGATAGACAGTGACTCAAAAACTCATTCAAGTTGTACATTACTTCATTCTTAAAGGACTGAAGACAACTGGGAGGAAAGGAACTGGTAGCAAGAGTGTCCAGCACTGGCAAGAGAGGACAGAGAACTAAGTTGTTATACATCCATATTGACTCATGTTGCTCAAGCTGTTCTGTGTAATAGCATTAACTAGAAATCTCCCTAAAAAGGAATCCTCAGACCTTTCCCAGAAATTCTAATTTCATCGGTCTTAGGTAGAGACACTGGATCTCCATTTTTGTTGAAAGTTCTAATGATTCTAATGCAGGACTTCTCTGGACCACATTGTGAGAAACACTGCATTAATCTGCTCAAATACCCTCACCCATGTAAGGAACAATGCATTCTCCCAGCTTATCAAAACTAGCTGAAAGTCACACATTCTACAAACTTGACATGATTAAGAATAGAACGGGGGTTCCTTCAGTTTCTCAAACTTCTCTGGAAAGCTTTTTCTTCTAATAAAAGTAAGAATTTTAAACTGATCAGGAATAGACACAAGTTTCTATTCCATGTTTAAAGTTTTTTGTTTTTTTTTTTATTCAGGTGATTCATTGCCTGCATTCATGACAGTTTTCTCTCATCACTGAGCTTTAGATACAAACTTTAGTAGAGATCAGAGGGCTGTGAACCATTCCACACTCTTCTGCATTGCTTCATAACCTAGCTTCCATCTTTGATCTGTCCCTGGAGAATCAGTCTTTCAGCTCCAAACGTAATCACTTAAGTGAAGGGCAGAACTGATGTGCAGTCATCTTAATAGCCAAGCTAAGTGAAGTAAATAGAATTGATGGATACAGATGTTCGGAAGTGTGAAGCTGATTTAGATAAAGTAGATATTTCAGTTTGAGATCTAATAAAAAGCAAAACAGCAGCCAGATGGAGCCTTTTCCCATTACTCCCTGGGGCTAATCTTTACCTAAATCAATACTATAAAAGTAACAAAAGACACAAAGTTGTCTGATGCATAATTCATTTATTATGAACCCATGTAAGACTCAAACAATTGAATCAGGATTATTTATGTGATCATTAAACCCAGGGGGTAATTTCAACAGATTTTTGCCCTGCTTAATAAAAATCTTAGTTGCAGATATATATGTAGCCAGATTTCATTCAAAATATTTTCTCTTCCAACAAATTATTCCTCATTACAGCTGACATGTTGAACTTCCTCACTGTAATAGAGTATAAATATTGTTTATTCTATTATCTTACTGCAGCAAAGAAATATAAAATGTAAAAAAAAAATACAACAATCCCCTTGACAATTATTCATGCTTACATGCTGTAGTCTAATTACTAACAATTCTAACTGAATGACTTGTTAGTAACCTTGATTTTAAACAGAAATACTTCAAATATAATAGCTATGATAACTAAGTTATACTGGGATCAAATTATGAATACTAATTAAGTATATATTTTATTTGAAAAACTCATGGGACATGCTGTTAGTAGGACCACACTTAAAAGAAAAATTATCATCAATGCAATGGAAATGTATCCCATTAAATAATATGAAGTGGCCTCAAAGAATTAAAGCTTAGCTTTTGTGGATAACTGAGGGCATGCTATGTTAAATTTATTATGTGCGGAAACATGAGCAGACTAAAACTCTTTTGAAGGGTCATCAAAACAAGCCAGTCTAGCATGGCCTGCTGGTTTGATAACTCAGGATGGCACCCCTCTGAACTATAGTATTGTTTAATAGTTCCCTACTACATAGCACATCATCACAAGCTGAGTGACCTAGAACAACACAAATTTATTATTTCTCAGTTTCTGTGGATAAGGAGTCTGGGTATGGGTTAGCAGAGTCCTCTATTCAGGCTTAAATCCAGGTGTAGGCTGGGGCTGTGCTCTTATCTGAAGCTCTGTGTCCTCCTCTAAGATTACAGTTTGTTCAAAGCATTCATTTCCTTGTAGTTTTATGACTGAGTTCCCCGTTTTCTTGCTAGCTGTTGGACAGGGACCATTCTCATCTAGACATTGCTCTTCGTGCCATGTTCTGTCTGCAATGTGGCAGGTTGCTCTTTCAAGGCTAGCAAGAAGTGTTTCCATGCTTCAAATTTCTCTGACCTCTTTTTGGGGTTTGGCCAGTTAGGTCAGGCTCACTTGGGATTGTGTCCCTTTGGATTAACTCAAAGTCAACTGATGAGGAACCTTAGTTACAGTTACAAAATCTTTTCACCCATATAGGGTACCAATATTACGGCAGGGATATCCTATCATAGTCACAAATCCAACTTACACTCAAAGGAAAGGGATTACATAGAGTGTGGACATTAGGGTCATTTTAGGTGTACAATCTTGAGGACTATTTTAGAATTCTGTCTACCACAACAGGTTTCTGCTCTAACTGCTGAGTGGCATGCTAGGTATTCTATGGTTGTGGGAGGCTAAAGGTTATTTTTTTATCTTACACATTTTTCAACCTATAACTGGGGGGGAGGCTCAGCATAGAACCACTGGACATTTGGCCACTGAATGCACAGAAGCCAATAGAAAGGTATAAAGTCCTGGAGTATAGGCTGTCTTTTTACAACTCATGGTAACAAGGAAAAGGAGAATGGCCAGAAAATGCCAATGCAAAACTCTGGCTACCTAGTCTAGTTAGAGTATATGTTGCATAGCTAGCTTCATCAACTGAAGTGTATAAGACAGAGAGAACTATCTAGAAAAGGATGAAGAGTACCATATTTGGGACCTTAACTCTATAGCTTCCAGGTTCCATTTATTTTAGAGTAGATTCTTCTTGTATTTATAGTTTTATTTTTATTTTCCCTGCTTCTTATTGCAATAGCTGCTCTGGTCTGGCTATGTTTCCACTATAGTTATGGCTGATCTTACGAATATCCATTTACTTCCTCATGGTAGATCATAGTGAAATACTGCCTGGATACAAATCCTAACTGGATACTTCACTGGCTACAGCTTTGGGTAGATGCCATCTCTCAGCCTCAGTTACATTACCTATACAACACAGACAGTAGTAATATCTTAAGAGTTGTTGAGTTGCAATACAGTTGACCCTTGAAAGACATAAGTTAGAGCTCCACAGACTCACTTATACACGAACTTCTTCTGCCTCTGCCACCTCTGAGTCAGTAAGACCAACTTCTCTTCTTCCTCCTCCTCCTCGGCCTACTCAGTGTGAAGATGATGAAGATGAAAGCCTTTATGATGATCTACTTCCACTTAAAAAATGGTAAGCATAGTCTCTCTTCTTTATGATTTTCTTAATATTTTCTTTTTACTAGTTTGCTTTAGTGTAAGAATTTAGCATATAACACATATACAATGTATGTGTTAATCAACTGTGATCAGTCAGGCTTCTGGTAAACAGTAGGCTATCAATTCTTCAATTCTGGGACAGTCAAAAGTTATACATAGATTTTCAACTGTGGAGGGATCAGGAGGTCAGTGTCCCAACCTCTGCATTGTTTAAAGATCAACGGAACTTAAAATACATCTAGCTCCCAGACAGTACCAAATTGACATTAAATAAATGCTATTGTTATTGTCATAATTAATACAAGGTGGGCATTATGGTTATTTGGCTCCCAAGGTATACCCAGAATCTAGGGCCATGTCTGATTTACAGCATCCACTCAATACATGCCTGTCACAATTACGTTAAGCCTCTCTGCCTTCTGATCTACCCACTGTATACCTGTTGTCAAAGTGAAAGGAACATGTAATTCCCCAGTTTCCATTTTCAGTGGCATTTTGCTGGTATTTTTCAATTTGCAGAATAAAATCTGAAAGTCATAGCAAGGCACGCAAAACTCCTATCAACTTTCCAAGGAGCTCTCTATCCTAATCTCCTGACAGCCTATGCTCACACTGTGTTCAGGTCATGAGGAACTACTGCTATAGCCCAAACATCAGGTTGATTCCCCCACTGCTTCCTTTTCCTTCTGAGAAGTTCTTGCCCATCATTTAAGAATCAGTTGAAATCTTTCCACTTCGGGGGAGTTTTTCATGAGTCCTTCTTCCAAAGACAAGATTAACTCCTGTTTCTTTCTGCTTTGTATCTGTATTCAACTACGATCCTTTCAAGATTTATGAGCAGGTTGACATGCTATGTCCTATACAAAACTATGAAACCTGGGGAGGAGGGGGCCATATCTGATTTATGTTTCTCTCCTCAGTACTTATCCATGCATCTGAAATGTATTAGTTGATCAGTAAATGTTGCAGTAAATAAAGGAGGAATGGAAAGGAAAAAAGAAAGACAAAAAATGAATGACATGCTACCTGGAGGGCATGAGGAAGATTTAAGCCAAAAGCATAACGCTCCAACAGAAATCACCATGCCCAGAATTCAACCATTAAAGACTTAATTTTTCAAATTAAGCATTCCAGGTGTCCTGAAAAAATCTCAAAGGGCAGAAAACTTTAATCATTAACTTTCATTTGCCACCTTTGTGCATGAAAAGTAAGACGCCTGGCAACCTGGGAACTTGAAGCCAATTGGCACTAATGTGTAAAGAGGGAGCTATGTTGAGAGCCGGTTTGATAGCAAGTACAGAAGCTTAACCAACAAAATACCTAGCTAGTTGAACTGGAAAATCCAGAGTTATTTTAAGACAACCTGGCTGAGCGCAGTGGCTCACACCTGTAATCCCAGCACTTCGGGAGGCCAAGGAGGGCGGATCACAAGGTCAGGAGATTGAGACCATCCTGGCTAACACAGTGAAACCCCACTCTACTAAAAATACAAAAAATTAGCTGGGCGTGACAGTATGTTCCTGTAATCCCAGCTACTCAGGAGGCTGAAGCAGGAGAATTGCTTGAACCCAGGAGGTGGAGGTTGCAGTCAGCCTAGATTGTACCACTGTCTGAAAGACAGAGCAAAACTCTGTCTCAAAAAACAAACAAACAAAGAAACAGAAAAAACAGAAAATGTTTAGAGGTCAGCTTCTGTGCTGGGAATAACTGGCTCAGGGTTTTATAATATATATTCCATTTCTTTAGGTACCCAAAATGCCCGACATGGTATTCTCACAGGTAACATCAGTTTTCTCTTACAAA
This sequence comes from Ateles fusciceps, assembly GCA_036589455.1. Lineage (NCBI taxonomy): Eukaryota > Metazoa > Chordata > Mammalia > Primates > Atelidae > Ateles > Ateles fusciceps. Next base: position 3,991,786 of record JAZHEH010000164.1, on the reverse strand, counting down.
CTGCTCTGGCCTTCACATTTCTTAGGTGGCCATTCAAGAGATACTTGCAAGATGGTTTAATGTTCTTGTGGGATTTGTGGGATATAAATGCTTGTCATGAGCAAAGGGAAAACTTGGCAACTGGTCTGAAGTATCAATTATTTCAAATAGTTTTTACAGTAGCCTGGATTTGATCAAACTCTCTACTTACATGCCAACTATCCCCTTTTCATATCCTTAATGATTTTAACATAAAGTCAATCAGCAGATTTTGATTAATGAACATAGAAATCATTTTTATTAACTAATATGAAATTATAAAAATATGTTTGCTATTCTGTGTCCAGAAAGAAACCACCTTTAATCATTTCTCCAATGCTCTCTTTTGGGACTAAAAGGTAACAATGTGTAGAGGAAATCAAATAAGCAAATATGTATTTAAATAAATCAGGGATTTTTTTGAGGAGTTGTTTCTTAACAATAACGTTGACAACCTGGTAAACAAGCAAACACTCCTATTATACATAAAAGGTGACAATGTGTGGCAATAATGAATAGAAAGTGTGCATATTTACCAAGAAATCATTGAGAAACTATATTATGGGTCCAATGATGATGGCCTTGCAGAAACATTTTGAAGATCCTCTTTAAGAACTGACATGGTTTGGCTGTGCCCCACCTCAATCTCATCTTGAATTCCCATGTGTTATGGGAGAGATTGGATGGGAGGTAATTGAATCATGGGAGCAGGTCTTTCCCATGTTGGTCTCATGATAGTGAATAAGTCCCACGAGATCTGATGGTTTTAAAAATGGGAGACTCCCTGCACAAGCTCTCTTCTCTTGTCTGCTGCCATGTGAGATGTGCCTTTCACCTTCTACCAGAATTGTGAGGCCTCCCTAGCCACGTGGAACTGTTAAGTCCAATACACCTCTTTATTTTGTAAATTGCCCAGTCTCTGGTATGTCTTTATTAGCAGCATGAAAACAGTCTAATACAGGAACTGTTTTTAAATCCAATTTATAAATCATCCTTCCCTGCCTGCTCTAGCTGACACCTGGCTGCCCTCAGGCTCAAATGTTCCAAACCTCTTCAAATCACATTTTGAGGATCACTGCTTTACTTCTTGTAAACACCTTTACCAAAGGGGGAGACATTCAAAAAGAGACAGGTAAAATGGCACCCAAGCAACTCAGCTATTCTCATTAGCTCATGTAAAGGTTTGCTAGAGAATAAGGTGGTAATTAATGGAAAGAATCAGCATTTAGTGTTATCATTAAATTCAATTATGTACAATGCTTGCTTACACTACCTGGATTAATTAGAAGTTCACAGCATCATTGTGAGTCAAAGCAATCCTAATAATTAATTTCTTACTACTCAAGGTAGAAAGAGCATCTACAATTCCACTTTATTTGGAAAAGCTATCTTAGATTCACCATTCACTTAAGCCACAGACTTTGAATGTTTGAAATGGGATTTTTGAAAAGGTCATTTTTCTATATATTTTATCAGCTATTTGCTTTTATATTTTTTGAGAGTTATGCATTGTGTATATAAGTACTGTGGCACTATTGTATCACCAAATAGTGGAAGAGAAAATGACACACTACTTGTGTGTTTTTTTCTTTCTAAAATCCTGTTTTGTTTTTTTTCAGTGCTTTTTGATATGTGTCTTATTAATTGCAAGTTTATACCTGAACTTAGGATTCATTCATTAAAGAGCCTGAGCATGAAGAGTAGCTTATTTTTCTCTTTATGAATGTAATCTTGTAATTTTACAAGGTTAGTAAAAACCCTCTTGAGTTTATTTTTTTCCTGGACATTAGAAACATAGAGAGTCTTTCAGTGAGAAATTGTTTGAAAGGGAATTATATTTAGGCCATAAACAAGCTGTGGAAAAAAAAACTCAATATATAATCCCCTCCTGTTAAAAATTTGAACTCCAGAATTTTACTAAATTGATAATGGCTGTGCACACCTGCGAAGAATGAGGAACAACTCTAAGCAGATGACCTATCGGGGCAATTTAAAGAGAGAATGTATGAAGTAAATTGGAGAAAAAATGTGCTAAAATACATTCAAGGAGGTGCAAATTCTAGTCTGGTACTTAGACCCTGTCTATTCACAGGCAGAGAGAAATAGAAAAGATAAATCTACAGGGAACCAAGACCTGTCTGCTTCCCAGGGTCTACTAGTCCTGCTTTATCGTGCTGGTTTTGCTTACAGTTTTGATCATTTGGTCGCAATTGACAGGTACTTGGACAAATCATATCTGCAGTCAGAATGGACTTACGGAGTAACAAGTCATCAGACACATGCTGTACATGGAGTGAACCTTGCCTGTAGCCCTGCTTTGAACTTATGCTCCCGTTCTTATAACTAGTTTTCCCCTAATGTCTAAATCCATAGTTTACTTCTAGTACCTGCCTCTCAATTACGAGGAATCTTTTCTTAGAAACTCTTCTAATCCTACCACCACTCTGCATCTCTGGAGGCTGCCTTCTCCTGGATGTTCCACTGTTATATATGTCTAGTCTCATCACATCTTGCTGAATTCCTCAGAAATTTGAATCACCTAGTAGCCTGTTAACTATCTGTGCACATGGGATAGTCCTCCCCTTATGAAAGTGAACTTCTTTCTACCCATAGTCAAGTCCATCCAGTATTTTCTCCTGGCCACCCTACACAGATGCACACAAGGCACACACACAGAGGCAAACAGACATCCGTTAAAAACGTTCCCACCACCATCGGCTCAGGTCCACTAAAACAAAATCCTTTAGGGTGTGTTTTTGTTTTTCAAAACTGGTTGTGTCCCACTAATCGATAGCAAAATCAGCTTTATGGATTCATGATTAGCAGTAATGGAATAGAAAAGAAAAAGAAAGAAAGAATAGAACAGGTGAATGTTTCGCAAGTCGAAAAGGCATTATTTTGTGAAATCCTTTTCAGTTATATTTATTTGTGTTTTTGTCTATGTTCCAGGTTATGATTTTTAAAAAGTGCACTTCTTACTGTAGTTCATCATCAGAAAAGTTTTCTAAGCCATGTATTAGAGCTCTTGGAGAGAAAAGCATCATTTCTACAGTTAACCTTATTGAAAGTGCAAATTCGTGATCTGAAATGGATTACACATTAAACCAGTACTTCCTTACAGACACAACGACAAACACAATTTCATCTGATAAGCAAGTTATCTTCAAGGAAGCAGAAAAGCAGGGTTCTGAGGGAACAGGCATCTAAATAATTACATTTTGATGGGAGGATGAGGAAATAATCTTTGTGATTGAATGGTTTACTGACTTAGGCGTTCTGGCCTGAAGGTGCCTGGCTAGGTAGGGGCCAGCAAACTTTGGCACTGAGAAATTTGAAAGGGTGATTGAGAAAACTATGGAGAAGGGTTTTGCATAGGTGAGCTCCAAGTGTATAATCATTCTACTGTTAACAAATTGTGCTGGGTAAAACTGGTGAAGGACAATGATGGCCAGAGCTTATATTTGTCTATGTCTTCACATATTTTAAAGTATTTTTATACCGACTTTATTATTTTAGTGAGGCATCTTAGATGCAAAATATAAGGTGGTGCTCATTCTCAGGACTGTGCAAGTGCAGTGCCCTGTGAGCGTTGCTTGCCTGACCCAATTCTGGGTCCTGTACATGAGATTTGACAGTATTGATTCCTAGGCCAGATGAGGTGGCCCATGCCTGCAATGCCAGCACTTTGGGAGGCTAAGGAGGGTGGATCACCTGCAGCCAGGAATTTGTGACCAGCCTGGCCAACATGGTGAAGCTGTCTCTACTAAAAATGCAAAAATTAGCTGGGTGTGGTGGTGCGTGCCTGTATAACCCGCTACTTTGGAAGCTGAGGCAGGAGAATTGCTTGAACCCGAGCGGTTGCAGTGAACTGAGATGGTGCCACTAGGATAGAGCAAGACTCTTGTCTCAAAAAAAAAAAAAAAAAAAGAAAGAAAGCAAAGTTAGTCACACAGAATTTAAGCTGAAAGGTCATGAGTTGTGGTAAATCTGAGTTTAAACCTTTGGCCTCTTTAGTTCTGGAAAAAAAATGCATTTTTTCATCTGCTTCAAAAGCCCTCAGTAAGAAGTTATTCTGCAGACATTTGCAAAGTAATGAACTGGCAAGATAAAGAGCCACACTATACTCATTTGTTATGAAATGTTTGCTCAGAAAGAATGGCAAAATGCAGCCAGCAAGGTTTCAGCCTTGAATCTCTGCATTTAGTTCCATTTCAGAGGCACTTCCATTTCAGAAAGACACAGACAAATTAAAAACCATTGAAGGAATGATAAAAAAAAATGATTAGGGAAAAGAAAGGTTTGATTTATGAGACCAGATTAAAGGAGATAAATGCCTGTTACTTGGCTAAGTGACAACCAGGGAATATGATAAGATTCTGCAAATATTGGGAGGATGTAAATATAGGTAATAGAGAAGACTTCTAAGTGTGGTACAAGATAGAACTAGTAGGAAAAAATGGAGTAAAATATTAAACTGTAGATAATATGAAGAGGGCTTTTGGCAAAAGGATTCATTAAGCGGGTAACCATACAAAATGGAAGACGGAGGAGTAGGACGAGGAGGAAGAGAGGGGAGAAGGGGAGAAGAATAAAAAGAACAGGAGTATGAGGAAGAAGAAAATGAAGGAAGAAAGAAAGGAGGAGGAAGGGAAGGAAAAATGTGGAGAGAGAGAAGGAAGAAGAGAAGGAAGGCAGGAGGGAGGGAGTGGGAGAAGAGAGAGGAGGAAAGAAAGGAAGAAGGAAAGAAAAGAAGGAAGGGAAGGGAAGAAAGGGAAGCAGAAGGAAGGGAAGGGAAGAAAGAAGGAGGGAGGGGAGAGAGAAGAAGGGAAAGAGAAAAAGAGGAAGAGAAGAAAGAAAAGAGAAAGAAAGGAAGGAGGGATAAACAGAAGGAAAGAAGGAAGGAAGGAGGGAAGGAAGGAAAGAAGGAGGGAGGGATGTTTTGTCCCACTGTACTTAACAGAAAATAAAAGAAATGGATTTCTGCAGTTCTAAGGGAGAATGAACATCTTCCCAGAAACCTGAGTCAGCCAAGGAGATGGTGTCAACACCCAACCTCAGGGGAGAAGGCCCTCACTAAATCAGAAGGCGACAGTAATGAGGAGCCGAAGTGGCCTTGGAAAGCCATTACTCCTATTAAATCCAGGGCTTGTGCACAGGCTACCTGCCAACTTTTGGCTAGCCTACAACACACAACAGTTACTGTAATTGAAACTGAATTATAATATTGTCCTGGCACACATTTTCCCCTAAATATACAACATATAATAATGCTGTTAAAATACGGACATCTGGAAAACAACCTAGAGTCCCATTGTTTGTAGCTGGCAACTGCCTTCTAAAGGAGTCCTTCACGCTTCCTTCTTCTACAGTATAAATGGTGACATGGTGAAAAGGGGCACTTCATTTAGGTGAATCAGAAGTTTAACGTTTGTTGAGAAGCAACTAGATGCCAAACACTATACCACTACTGTTTTTTTAATGATCTTCTATGTCACTGAGATTCACATACCTCTCCCAAGATTAAAAGTCTGATGTCAAAGAAGTCAACCAATTCATTCTAAATCACTTAAGAGATAAGAGAAATAGCCAGAAATAAATAGAATTCCAGTCTGCTTGTCCTCAAAATATTTCCATTCTATCTAACAGCAACTTGACCAATGCATAACATTTAGTAAATGTTCAATTAATATGTGCATAATTGTGCAGAATTGAATTAAAGTGATTTGATGGTTTAATTGAAATCTAAAAAGAATCTCTAATGACTTTTGGCAATGAACTGATGGAGTGTTGCCAAATTTTCACCAAATGTTGAAAGATGTATGAGTCAATTATGGCCACATTGAGAAATGGCCTCTCTCTCTCTCTCTCTCTCCTTTCTCTCTGTCTCTTTACAGCAGTTGTCACCTTTAGTGCCTGCTTAAAAACTCTAATTTCATTCAGGTATCTGGGTGAGATGATTTGATTTCAAGAAAGATGAACTCTTCACCCTGGGTCCTTAGGATAATCCTATTATCCTTTGATGTGATTAATGATCTAATTCCAGCCAATGAAATGTAAAGAGATGGATAAAGATTTTGAACCCCTGAGTGTCAAATACAATGCCTAGTAGTCAATAACTATTACATTCACAAGATATACTCATTCTGTATGTTCTTCATAGGCTCGTTTTTTGGCATCCTTGAGTGGACATGAACTCTTTCTTACAGTATATATGATATACGGAATACATATATTATGTATACATGGAATATATCATATCTCATGTAGATAGCTTTCACTTCCTTGGTTAATTCCTAGGTACTTTAATTTATCTGCAGCTACTGTAAATGGGATTACTTTCTTGATTTCTTTTTCAGATTGCTCATTGCTGACATATAGAAATACTATGGATTTTTATATTGATTTTGTATCCTGCAACTCATATAATATAATGAGTTTGGAAGTATATTCTCCTCCTAACTATTCAGAATAGTTTGACCAGGAATGGTGCTAATTTTTCTTTAAATGTTTGGTAGAATTCAGCAGGGAAGCCAGTGGGTCCTGGGCTTTTATCTGGGAGACTTTTGATCTTGGTACTTGTAATTGGCCTGTTCTGGTTTTGGATTTCTTCATGGTTCAATCTTAGTAGGATGTATATATCTACAAACTTACCTACTTATTTTAGGCTTTCCAGTTTGTTGGTATATATGGAATACATGAGATATTTTGATGCAGGCATGCGATGTATAATAATCACATCAGGGTAAATGAGATATCCCTAACCTCAAGCTTTTATCTTTTCTTTGTGTTACATACAATTCAATTATACGCTTAGTTATTTCAAAATGTGCAAATTAGTTTTGAGTGTAGCCACCTGTTGTGCTATCAAATACTAGATCTTATTCAGTCTGAAGAATGATGTTATTGTACCCATTAACGATCCCCATTATCCCCAGCCCCAGTACCCTTCCCGGACTCCGGTAACCATGATTCTACTCTCTCTCTTCATGCGTTAAATTGCTTTAATTTTTAGCTCCCACAAATAAGTGTGAACATTCTAAGTTTGTCTTTCTGTGCCTGGCTTATTTCACTTAACATAATGACCTCCAGTGTCATCCATGTTGTTGCAAATGAGAGGATCTCATTCATTTTTATGGCTGAATAGTATTCCCTTGTGTTAATGTACCATATTTCCATTATCCATTTGTCTTTTGTGGACACATAAGAAGCTTCCATATCTTGGATATTGTGAATAGTGCTGCAATAAAGATTGGAGTGCAGATATGTCTTGGATATACAATTAGAACTTCTTTTCCTATCCAGGAATATCTGGATTATATGGTAGCTCTATTTTTAGTTTTTTTTTTAAGAATCATCAAACTGTTCTCTATAGGGGTTGTACTAATTTACATTCCCACCAACAGTGTAATAGTGTCCCCTTTTCTCCATATCCTTGCCAGCATTTGTTATTACCTGTCTTTTAGATAAAAATCATTTTAATTGTGGTGAGATGATATCTCACTGTAGTTTTGATTTGCATTTCTCTGATGACCAGACTGTGTCCTTCCCTTCAGGGCAGCAAGTTCTACTGGTCCCAGGCAGGTCCAGAGAGGACATCCAGGAGCCAGGGCCTGGAGTCAAAAACCTCAGGAATCTAACTGGTGCTCTATTCTACCATGGCTGAGCTGCCACTCGAGCCACAAAACGAAGCCCTTTCTACTCTTCTCTGTCCTTTCCATAAGCAGAGGAGTCTCTTCCCCAGGCCCCAGACCCATGGTGAGTACTGCCTGACTACCACAGATGTTCACTCAAGGCCCCAGGGCACTTCAGTCACCTTGTGGTAAATGCTGCTGGGCCTAGGACTCTCTGTTTAGGGCAGTAGGCTCCTCTCTAGCCCAGGGCATGCCCAGAAATGAAAAAAACTGCATCTCTTGAGAGCAAACTATCTTTGCCTTCTTTGGTATTTAAGTTATCCCAAGTATATACTATGCTTCCTCAGTCTTGCAAAAGCAAAATACAAACCTAACATCTGAATAATTTCAATAAGTGCTAAGTTTGTATAAAACAATGCACATAATAATGACTTTATGTCTTCTATGATAGTATGCTGACTGAGGAATACTACTGACAGCTAATATACAACATTTGATTATCTACGATATTAAAAAATACTGTTTTATATACTCCTAAGAGGATACAGAAAAACATACCTAGTTTCCATACTTATTGAATTTACGACTGTACTGGCAGGCAAGATATAAATGCATGAAAACATTAAAAAAAGTCATGGTTTAAATGCCTATTTGAGATTTTCTTTTCAATAGAATTTACTAATATCTACGGGATACTACTATGCATCAGAACTTGTGTTAGGTATCAGTATACAAGAAAGAATACAATGAGGTTATTTCTTTCGAGAACTCCACCATCCTGAAGGGGAGGAAAACTTGCAAACACACAGTACCAAAACAACATCATTAGCAGTATAGAGAAAGGTACATGGTGCTATGGAATGCAGATGAGGAAAGACTTAGTTCTGCTGACAGTAAGCCTTACCAAGGAAGACTTTCCAAAGAGGTGAGACTCACTCTAGGTCTTGAAGAATGAGAGTTTTCCAGGCCAAAAAGGAAGAGCACTCCAGGAAGGGGAAATATTATATGCAAGGCCATGCAGTTAAAAAGATTATAGAAGAGTGTGACAGACTGGCATAGCTGTAATAAGTATTATTAGCAAACTTACTGTTATTTGTTGGGGAAGATGATATAAATACAACCTTAAAATGTCAATTTCTCATTTTTAAGCTCTACCAACTTAATAAAAATTGAGATGAGCTCAAGGCCTCCTTAAGTAGAATCTTAGCATTGCAACTAATATATTAACAAGTTTCCCTTTCATTAGTGTAGGAGAACTCATTAAAAAACAATGTATTCAGACTTCATAAGCAAAAGCGTACCTTCCTCTTTAGGCTAGTATATCAAATTACATGAGGACTGCTATTAACATTACATGGATCATCTAATAGATAATTTAAATATGCAGTAGTGTTCAAGAGAAAATCTACTTTTTGAAAAGTAATTATAATTGCAGCTGAGGCAACATGGAATATTTGATTAGTACAACACTAAGGATTGAGAATCATTTCTTATAGATGTACATTTAAATAAGTTATTCATTATAGCATAAATTGATCAGCATGTATATAACACAAAAATGTGTTAACCTGAATAAGTTTAGACGATCAGAACTACTGTTGTGAAATACACCTTTGAAGCACCGACTCTAAAGAACACAGTGGAATCAAAGTTATAAGAAATACAGATAATAACATTTATAGTTGCAGATTTCTGATTATATGAATTCCAGGAATTAAACAGTTGCACCATCCACTTTCATACAAAAACAAACTGGATAAATGAGTGATGACCTTCATTTTGCCAGTTTACAAAGTAAGGAAAAGCTTTATTAATTCTGTCAATGAGAAAATAAGAAATAATTGTATATTTAATTCTGTTCATATTTAATCAAAACCTTATAGAGCATTCCATATGGATGGTTTTCAACAAAAAGTGATGTCCTTAAAGAATAAGGAGCTTTAGCTTCAAACATAATAAGCGTTGCCATTGAACTTGCTTGCTCTTACCTCAAGTGAACCATTACTTTTTGCAAATGAATTTTAGCAGAATTTTCCAACTCCAGCCTCAGTGTTTCTTTTTGCTATTTCTTTTGTTGCTTTTTGAAAAAAAAAAATAAGTTTCTCTTCTTTTAGCTATGTTTTGCCCATCACTTCTGGCAGGGCTCAATGGTACCTTTAAGATACCAACTCATTGGTTCAGAAAGCTAAAACCCGTCCCTTTAAAGCCAAACCTGGATCAGGACTGAAATTAAATAGGATTAACTCCTAATTTGTTCCTGTGTCCAATTCTTCCATTGACTGTTTCCCAGTCCCTAATAATTGTCCTTGTTCATGTGTAAGACTCGGTGTCCTCTTCTTCCTTAGTTAATTGAGTCTCTCGTTTTGACTTTCTACTCTCAACTTCGACTATTTTATTCTCTTTGGGCTAAAACTAATATTCAGGTACTGTTTTCCCTTCCTGATCTCAATAGTTGATAGTTTCTGTTGTGCAGCTTAGAGTTCATGTCACTTTAGAGCAATTTCCTTTAATGCTTTTATGCAATTTCCCTCAAGATGCTTCTTAAAATTCATTTTGTGTCTTCCTTCCCTTCCTTTCTCCTCCTTCTTACCTTGCTTTCTCTCTCAATCCCTACAAAGACACAAACACATACACTTTTACTACATTATGATATACCTGTTGATATTGTCTCTAGGAATTTCATATGCAGGTATGTATTGTGTTTCTCATTTTGACAACATAAAATCTATGCACAAGAAGTCATCTCCTACTTCCTTTGCCGAGAAGCTGGAGTCCAGTAAATTGTATTGAGTAAGAAAAATTGTTTGGCTCATTTATTCACTAATTCACTCATTCATTCAACAGATATTTATTAAATGTTTGATATGTGTCAGGCCTTATACTAAGTGCTGCATTCAATACTCAATTTAACCACAAGAGATTTTTTTAATGATATTTCACTTTCTCTGTCTTACAGATTTTTTTAATGGAACATTCTCATCTACCTTGTTTTTCTAGTAGTTTCTGCTCATCCCTCATGATTCAACCTAAATATCAGGTTTTCCATGAAATATCTTCTAACCTTTAGATGTTTATCAGTTTCTTGCCTTTGCTATCATCCTAGAATATGGGATGTTTCACATTTCATAGTAATTATTTATTCACATGTCTGTTTTCTCCCGATTAGACTTACTTTGTGGAAAGAGACGCTATCACTGATCTCTGCCTCCTCAGTACTTGTAACAATGCAGGGTACAGCATATGTCCTTAGTCAGTTGTATACATGATAATAAGAGCATCTACATGTACAAAGTTTAGTATAAAGTCAACATCCAGCAGTTTAATAATATTATTAATAATCAATCCCAAACCAAGTGATTCCAATGACCTATAGTGTTTTAAAAGCTAGTATTAATCCAGACTAGTTTATTTAAATAAAATGGAATCAGAAGCAGCAAATCTGATTGTTCCATCCTCTAGAATATAACATATTAAGAAACACATTGGAAATTTTTATATTAACCCCTCTATTGGTACCAGATACAGTAGATACTGTAAGTTAATTAATATGGTATATTATAAGGAAATGAACCCAAGGATTCTAATTTCTTTATTGTTAGAAGAATGAAACTTTCCCAACAATTGGCCTATGTCTGTCACCGTTTTTATGGTAATGACTTCATATTTACACCTCCAACAGCGTTCCAAGTTTCTTGTCCATCTCAATACCAGTTACCTTCCATGGAGTAACTCAGAAATATTGCAAACATGATATGCTCAAAAGAGAACTCTCAATTCTACCTTGAAATCTCTCTTCAATCCTTATCTCTGTAAATAGCACCGTCCAACATCTCAAGTCAGAAACACAGGCACAGCAACCCTGACTTGGTCTTGATTCCACCTTTTATATCTCCACTCTCATCCAACCTTAAACAAGTCCTGCTGTCTTCATCCCAAGTAGATTAAACCCTTCTCTCCATTTCCTGTAACGTGTTACATCAGTGGAGAGTCCCATTTCTTCCTGTGTTTAGTACTGAAAGAGCTTCCTATCTGCACTCCTTGTTTCTGATCTTGCTCTTTCCAATTCAAAGAGTTTCTTTTCTTCAACAATTATATTTTAAGTTCTGGGATACATGTGCAGATCGTGCAGGTTTGTTACATAGGTATACACGTGCCACGGTGGTTTGCTGCACCCATCCCCCCACCAGCTACATTAGGTATTTCTCCTAATATTATCCCTCCCCAATCCCCCCACCCTCTGCTATCCCTCCCCTACCCCCCCCCCATAACTCCTGACAGGCCCCAGTATATGATGTTTCCCTCCCTGTGTCCATGTGCTCTCATTCTTCATTACCCACTTATGAGTGAGGACATGTGGTGTTTGGTTTTCTGTTCCTGTGTCAGTTTGCTGAGAATGATGGTTTCTAGCTTCATCCATGTCCCTGCAAAGGACATGAACTCATCCTTTTTATGGTTGCATAGCATTCCATGGTGTATATGTGCCACATTTTCTTTATCCAGGCTATCATTGATGGGCATTTGGGGTTGGTTCCAAGTCGTGTGCTATATCAGACTATTCCTCAAAACCATCCAGTGACTTCCCATGTTATTTAGAATAAAATTTCAAATTTTTTGTATGGCTTATCAAGTATTATATCCCTCTAATTTTTTCTACAATGTTTCAGCTTTAATGATTTTCTTTGAACTCCTGTAACACACCAAGGTCTCTACCTGCTGGCAGCCTTTGTATGAGCTGTTCTTTCTTCTTGAAATGCTCTTTCCATGAAGTCCTTTTATTGTTGGTTCCTTCTTAGCATTTTGATCTCTGTTCATATTCTCTGGTCATGTTCTTGAATAGTTGTTCCCTTCAACCCCATACAAATGTGTAATTTTTTCCATTCTTTCATAATTCAATTGCTTAATTCTCAATAGAATTGGTGATTTTGCTTTAATAATACTTGCCTTTATTTGTATCTTACTTGTTTTCCCTCCTAGAGTATAAATTTTTTTGGGCAAAGACTCTGCCACCCTCATAAGTCTTTTTACTCCCAGGCACCAGTATGGAGTAAAGCACTTAAAAAAATGTCTGTTGACAAGCAAATGCAATAAAACAAAATAATTTAAAATTAAAAAAAAAACCTCAATAGGCCTTAATTAAACAACTACTTTCTGCACATAGACATATTCATAAATTCTAGACCTTTAATATTAACATGAGTACTGTAAGGTGCATAATATCATTCTCATTTAATTAATGAGAAAAGCAATTTCTCAAAGTGTTAGTACAATTTTTGGATTTTAATCTAAGTTCCTGAGTCGAATCCTCATCCTTTGCTTTTTTTCATTCCATACCCCCAAAGCCATCATTTAATTTATATATGGTTTCTACCTCCTGCTGACATTTAACCATAAAATTGTTTTCCACCATTAAATTTAAAAGAAAAAAAATCCAGTCAAATAAAGCCCATGGCAATACATACTGGCATTCTGTTGTTGAAAACAACCACAAAAAAATAAAAACCATCAATAAAAACCTACTACATAAACCTGCCATAATAAATTAAAGATGTGTTAAAGGGAAAGAATGGATACTTCTGTTGATAAGGCTCATGGCCATTGGCCAAAGGAAATCTTCTGCTGTTCTTTAATAACTCAGTTCAAACACCTTGGAAATCTTTACACCACGACTCTATCATATCAGTTTAGAAATAAAATACAGGAAGTAATAAACATGTTATTTTCCTAAAGGTACTAAATTGTGAAAGAAAGAGTTCTTCCTCCAAGTGCCCACTGTCTGTTGCAAAGCCAGCTTAAGAAACTAGCTACAAAAACTCAACTTTTTTAAAAATACAACAATCATTCATAAACACCTAATGGGCAGGCAGGGGCACGGTGGTTGAGGGTTCAAGCTCAGAAATCAAGGGTTCAAGTCTCTCCTCAACTTTTACCAGCTGTATGACACTGAATAAATTACTTCTTTTGCTCATTATTAAAAAACAGTTAATAATAATGTATATCTGATAGGATTATGGGAGGAATAAAAAGGCGAAATGAGTAAAATGGCCACTATGTACAAAGATCTCCAAAAAAATAATGTTAACTTTGGCTACAGAATAATGTGTCCTGAGTGGCATAAGTTTCTGATACTCTGGGTGTTGAGAACAGAAGTATTATAGAAGGGGTAACAAGGTAGCTGGCAGAGTAAATGGAGTTAAATAACCTTGAGGTCTTTTAGGAACAAGCTATTCCCTTACCATTTTTTAAAATAGCTTTTGCTTGAGGTATAATTTGCACATCATAAAATTCACCCACTTAAGTGTACAACTGAATGGCTTTTAGGAAATTTACTGGGTTATATAACCGTCGCCAAAATCTAACATCAGAATATTTTCATTGCCTCAGAAAGATTCCTCATGCTCATTTACAGTAACTGCCATTCACACCCCCGCCCCAAGCAACCACTTATCTATATTCTGTCTCTGTAGATTTGCCTCTTCTGGATATTTTATATAAATGCTATACAAATATAACATATATAAATGCTATTATACCGTATGTGATCTTTTGTACATGGTTTCTTTCAGATCACATCATGTGAAGGCTCAACTCTGCAGCAGCATGTGTCAATTTGCTTCTATTGCTAAATTGTGTTCCATTCTGTAAATAGACTACATTGTTTTGATCCATTCACCAGTTGACAGACTTTTGAGTTATTTCTAGTTTTTGACTGTGACAACTCATGCTAGTATAAACATTTGTATACAAGTCTTTTTCTACACCTGTGTTTTCATTTCTTTTCAGTACATTCCCAGGAGCTCTCCCAGGAGCAGTCAGCTCACACACTGAAGTAGAAATAAAAGGCATATCAGTTCTTATCTCTGCCCTTTTCCCCCTAAATCCCCTTGTAACTTTGGGAGATAACTGTACCTCCTAGCATCTAGGCATCTTCACTTGTGAACTAAAGGCAGAAAAAAGATGTTCTCTGAGCTCTCTTTTACCTTAAAAAACATCATACTCTTAGTAACTAAAATTTTTATAAAGAAATCCGAAAAGTACAATCAATGGATTATCTCATAGCCAGCACTAATCACAAAAAGTATGATACAGAAAGCATTTGGATACTGTCTATTGCATGCAGAATCCAGGATTTACCAGTTGGCACTCTCCATGTGTCTGTTTTGCACTTGGAATTCTTGTATGTCACTCTATTTCTCTGCCCATATTTCGCTAAGGCAGTTTTTTGTTCAGAGTTAATTGGGCATAAAACAAACATTAGTACAAGAAAATAGGGTGGATTGTTTTAACAAACATTTAAAAAATATAAATCCAAGTAACTACCGTCACCTCCAAAATAGTCACCTCATTGGTTTTATATTTCTTTCCTTTATTCTGATATCACTCAGAGCATACTTGGATATTTCCCTTTGGAATTGCCCTCCAAAAAGTGGTATAGCCAATTTCTAAAATTAATTTTCAAACCTTATTATGAAACGTTTAGCTTGTCGAAGGAGGTATAAAGAAAAATACAATGAGCATGCATGTAACAATCACAAAGCTTTAAAATAACTGATTACCAGCCGGGCACAGTGGCTCACACCTGTAATCCCAGCACTTTGGGCGGCCGAGGTGGGTGGATCACAAGATCAGCAGTTCGAGACCAGCCTGACCAACATAGTGAACCCCATCTCTACCAAAAAAATACAAAAATTATCTGGGTGTAGTGATGCGTGCCTGTAATCCCAGCTACTCAGGAGGCTGAGGCAGGAGAATCACTTGAACACTGAAGACAGAGGTTGCAGTGAGCCAAGATCGAGCCATTGGACTCCAGCCTGGGCGACAGAGCGAGACTCCATCTCAAAACAAAAAGCAAAACAAACAAACAAACAAAAATTGATTACTGATTCTCTGGGGTCTATTAATATCCCTCATCAACTTTCTCTGTAGTTATCGCCAATAATTTCTACATTTGAACATGACTGTCCTCACACATGTATTTATATTTTTACATATGTATGTTACCCTGGGTAATATATGATATTGCTTTTCTAGTTTAAGTATTTATATAAATGGTATCAAAATGGTATCATACTATATGTATGATCCAATATAATCCAGTTTGCTGGATTAACTCAATATCATGTTTGGTCAATTTATTCACATTGAGAGGTGAGTTCTAATTTGATATTCACCTTGTAAAACAATTAAATTTTTAATAAACCACAATTTTATATACTATTTCCTATTGGTATATATTTAGATGATATCTAGTATTTTGCTCCCACAAACACTTTTAGTTCTAAACATTCTTGTATCTATCTTCTTTGTGTACTTATTGAGGGGTTTCCCTAGAGCTACCATTACCTAGGAATGAAATTTCCAGATTCTGAGAAGTGAATACCTTCATTTTTACTAATTACTACTGCATTTCTCCAAACTGTTTATATCCACTTTTATTCTGTTCATCAAGGTATAAAGCTCCCCTAAACTCAGTACCTTTAGACATTTTAATTTTCCTAGTTGCCAATTTGATTCTTAAATAGCAAATTTAACCAAAAATAAGTGACTATGTCCTGTGAATATACCTCTGTGCTTGGTTCTGTGTGGAATGCAAAATGTGATATAATACAAAATGTGATATAATGGAAGTACACTGGAATTGGAGGAACCAAAAACAGCCCTCACTCTTGCTGTCTGTGAAAACCTGAGCAAGTTGTTTAACCTCTTCAAGGCTCAGTTTCTTCATCTGTAATATGAAGGATTGGACAGGAAAATGTTTCAGGCTCCTTTCACCTTCATCCTACTTGACTGTATGATGGTCTACGGGAGCTTACAAGGCAGGAAGAGTTACAAAACGCACATAAGTAACTTTAATAGCAGACCTAAATATACATATAGAAGGCACTGGGAGAGCATAGGACACAGGATCTAAGTAGGGATGAGGGAGAAACTAGAAAGGTTTCATCCAAGTAGATTGAATGAAAATCCTTCCCCTTATAAGTCTTTGTATTTTTATTCAGAAGGGTACTCCACTCAGGAGACTTACTTAAGTACCACTGGTTATACATTGCGGCATAGGAACCTGGAAAACCAATCTAAAAAAAAAATTTGCTGAGTGCATAGTGCATTGCTACCCTAAAGAGAATTAGAATTCTTTTAGTAAAAATGATGTCTATCCAGGTATGGTGGTATGCGACTGTAATCCCAGCTACTGGGGAAGCTAAGGCAAGAGAATCGCTTGAACTCGGTAACCAGAGGTTGCAGTGAGCTGGGATCATGCCACTGCACTCCTGCCTAGGTAACAGAGTGAGACTCTGTCTCAAAAAATCCAAAACCAAACAAACAACAACAATGACAACAAAAAACGATGTCAAAGTGAGAATTGGTAACAACTAACAGTGCCTGCTATATACTGAAGAGTTACTTTGAAATTTAAAAGCAAAATAAAAGTCGTAGCACATAGTAACCATTCAACAATTGCTACTACCGAAAGGATTATACTAATATATAACTACTAATGTTATATTAATTACACTATATATATATATATGTACTCCTCCCCAGCACACTTTAATCCTTCATGGCCCAGATCAAATACCACATCTACTAACACCGTTCTCTGATTCTGCCACTCAGACTTTTTTCGATATCACTTGATCAGTTATAGTTGATGAAACACAAACTAATCTGACAAGTAAGAAAAAGGATTGTATTGGTAGGACACAAAACTATAGAATTCAGAGGAGCGCTAGCTCCAATAAGTTCTATAGGAACCTATAGAAACAGGGGAACCTAAATAAGTTTCATGGGGGTAAACACCACCAAGCTTGTGTGTTTAGCTTCTTGAGCTACCACAGTGAAAGTAATTATTTGATTCCTACCAGGATCCACAATGTGATTGCTCTTAAATAGGCAAGTGCTTTGTTGCCAGACAGATAAAGCATGATTGCTGTCTATTACAGGGTCACATGGACATAAGTTGTTGACTCTGGTCAAATGACACTATGATAGCTCAGTGTTATCCAATTGCAGAAATGCCTATTTGTTCACCAAAATTCTGCTGAGTAACTGTAATAACAATAAGAGGGAAATTGTTTCAGAGAAAGTTGCATTAATAAATTTAAAAGAAGTAACACATGGTGTTAATTCATAGAATGACAGGTAGAATGATTTAGTTTAAACATAGGATATGGAAAGGCACTTACTAGCTGCTTAAAAAGCAAAAAAACTAAGCAACATAATATAGAAATTAAATATATTTCAGTAGTAACCTGCAGGTCACAACCATGCCTTAAGATAATTTATTTGGTCTGTTAATTGTATTAAAAAGCAGAAACAATAATTTCCTGAATATAGGTAATAGATCTAACTATGGGATCTGAAGTGGGGGATGAGTAGAAGGGGAATAGGTGGGAAAATTAGGAAGAAATAATGGGGAAAATTGCAATCAGAGATTATATTTAGGAAGCAAGGATGGAAGCTTTCAAGATCCCCTATGATTTCAAGCTTGGATGAATTGGTGCTGCCAAGAAAATAATGGAGAAACAAAAGGTATGACAGGCAGAGGAAGAAGATAAGAAGATGCATGTGGTGTATGTTGAGTCTGATATATCAATAGGATGTCTCTGAGAAAATATGCAGAATTTGAATTATATAACTGGTGCTTATCAGAACAGGGCTGATGGTATAGAAAACCTTTTGCCATTTCTTATAATTTTCTATAGTTTCCTCTACTCTTGTATTCTCATTCTTATCAATCACTCAATTATTTTGCATATGTCTAGTTCTATGTAATTTCCACATTTATCTGTATATATTTCTGTAAGGTGAATTATCTCTGTAAACCATAGGCACTATTTTCCCTATTTTAAAAGAAGAAATTGAGTCTCATAAAAAGCCTACTTACTTTTCTTTTGACAATGAGCGAAAAAGAAATGTTAATCATCCTTTCTTCTCCCTAATCAGTGAGCTATGAAAAACATTTGGAGTCCATGCAAAATCATTATTTTTTTTTTTAAACTGTAACTCTCTACAAATTGGTGACCTCCTAAAGCTTTCCAAGATCCAGTATCTCATCTGTTGGCAGATTTTTCAAATGTATTCCTACTCATTGAAAAATAGTCCATTTACATTTTAAAAAGCTTGTTAGTATTAACCAGATTAATCTTTCTAATTATTCCTTAGGTCTGATCTTAGAAAACTATTTGAAGCCATCTGTTGTTTAAATTCAAGTCTGTTGCACTTAAAAGAACAGAACTTGATTTATATTATGTCTGATTTGTTCTGGCCTGTACAGAATAATAACTTGGCAAAATCTCATAAATAGCAGTTATAGTATGGTATAAGGCTGTGTTATACCTGCCACTGGGATTCATTATCACACACATCTTCTAAGGGGATTTAAAGGACATACGTATTTCAGAATTCTGTCTGTAATCACTATACACCCTGCTGATATGCAACCAGAAAAAAACATTCTACTGTTAGAGAAAAAAAAAGGTGTATTTCTAGTTTTCAGAAGACAAACTTCTTAGATACACAAACAAGGCTCCAGTGTTTAGTGTGAGACTCAATGGCCAAGTATATTTGTGGGAACTGAAGCTTCAGTGGAAAGAAGCATTAGGTGGATTTTTCAGATTTGTCTCAAAGTGGCCAGCTCCGTACATTACACTATCTATATTCTATGTGCATAGGGCAGATAAAAGGCTCTGGAATGTGTTGAATATTATCCCAAAATATGAATGTTGCCAAGAACCTCAGAACGTGACGTTATTTGGCAAGATAGGGTGTTTGCAGACAAAATTAGTTAAGATAAGGTCATAATGGATTAAAGTGGGCCCTAATTCCAATAAGTGGTGTTCCATAAGACCACGTGAAAACACACAGTGGAAGGAAAGCTATATGACAATAAAGTCAGAGTTTGGAGTAATGTAGCGACAAGTCAAGGAACACTAAGGATTGCCAACAACTACTAGAAGCTAGGAAGAAGGAAAGAAGGATTTTTCTCTAGAGCTTTCAGAGGGAATAGAGCCCCGCAGATGCCTTTCCTTAAGACTCCTAGGCTTCGGAACTATGACAAGAGTACATTTATTTTGTTTTACGCCACCCAATTTGTTATAGCAGCCTAGGAAACTAACGCTGATTCTAAATGACACATTGACAACTCTAATTCTATTTGCTTCCCTTACATAAGCAGAGAATCACATAAGGTGATATCATCTCCACACTCTTCCCATATCCTTAGTAATTGTACAAACACATGGATAAAACACATGCATTTTGACATTTTTATGCAAAAGTGTCTTCAAATAAAAAATAATTTAAGAGAAACGGTAATTACGTTTTAAATGACATTTTAAATCATTTCCTTTCATTAACAATTCTTACTACCTTCCTAAATGTGCAAATTATGGTCACCCAAGGGACCCAAGGGAGTAAGAGAGCACGACATGATGACAATATTTCCTTCGCGAAATACTTAAATTTAATCATAATCACCTGGACCTTTTGCTTCTTTCTTGCCATTTCTGGGGCATGTGAATCAGTTCTCGGCCTCAAGTCTTTGGCAATTCTTTGGTGGGCTTGTTTACAAACTACAAATGCTTTGTGGTTTCTGCTATCACCACAGTTCTGACGATCCCAAATCCTCAATCTTCTTTGATCATTAATCTAGAGGCTGATATCTTCAACTGCTTTCTGTAGTTAACTGACTTTTTACTTCAAACTGAACGTTGTGCAGAATGCAAGATCGGCAGTCAACGAGGTGCTGTTTGGTAATATTGATAACATTCTTTTCTTTGTGCCTCTGTTCACTTTTGCAAGGACTTTCTTTCCTTACTGCCCCACACCAATAAGAAACAGAGGATGCATAAACCACAAAAAAAACAACAACAGACCTAAGTGGAATCTTGGAAGCCTGCTTGCCAAGCTGATGCTTTCCCCTGCAAAAACTAGCTAAGACCAGGCAGAGGGTAGGAGGAAAGAGATAAGACTATGACTTCAAAGTGTAGATGGAGGATTCACCAGGACACACCCAGGAAGGTGGGATCCTCACCATGCTAGGAAAAGAACATCCATCTCAAGGGTGAGGAGGGGATGAAAGAGAGACAAAAGACTAGATTCTTCTCCTAGGGATAAAATAATTGAATGTCTTGCATACATATATAATATATACAGCATAGGGGAAAAAAGTTACTTGTGACTATACAAAGCTATTTTGATATCATTTCCTTTAATCTTCAGAATAACTCATTAATAAATATTGTCACTATTCTTCACTAGAGGACATTGAAAGCATAAATATCACGCCCAAGGACAGGCAGCTACTAAATGCTGGAGTTAGAATTAGAACACACTTCCTCTGACTATAAATCCACCATCCTCTTTCTAATTTACTTTAGTTTATAACCCATGATTTATTTCCTTTACAAATTACAAATGCCTTACCAGAACATTCGAAGAAAAAATTTATTCTCCCCTTATTCTCTACGAATTTCCTACATAAAACACCTAATCGCGTTCCTAGGCTCACAGTTTGCTATATCCTCTACAGGAAAAGAAAAAAATTTCCTGCCACTTACATATATGCACTTTGTATTCTCCCTGTAAAATGTCCTTTTCCTGATACAAGTCCTCCCTAAATGTCAAGATTCAAACATATCATTCTCTGTTCATTTTCTTAGCTAAGGGGCAGTAGTCTAGATGAAGGTGATTGAAGCCTAGAGATAAGGAATCCTTGGTAGCATCATGAGTTTTGAGTAAAAAACCGTTCATTTTTTTCTGAGCCTTGAGTTTTCCTCTGAAGGGCTACTTCTTTCCATCCACTTCCGTAAGAAAATGCTTCAGCCTGTTTGGAACCAACAATATAAGAACAGAAAAAGAAAGGGTTTATGAAATATGGACCCAATTATAGCAGTCTGCATTTTCTTATAATACTGGTGACAGCAGGAAAGTTGTGAAGCAGCTTTTAAGTCTATGACAAATAGACTTAAATAGAAAAAGTTCTGCAGGTCCAAAGTCAATAAAAGTATATGTAATATACTTGGAGTTAGATGGTAAATGAGGTCAAAATGCATTGAACATGGAACCATTGGAAAGCCAAGGTATATTTAGGTAGATACTACTTTAAAGAGAGAGAGAGAGAGAGCGAAATAAGAAAAAGTGAGGAGAGATGCCAGAGGAAATCTGGAAAGAAAGAAATCTATGTACTATGTCAACCTCTACCTTGGACAGGGAAAGCAGCTCTTTAGGGAGTTATACATCCCCATCTTGCAAGTATATTATCTCTCCTCAGTCAGTAAAATAGCTTCTATCATAATGAGCCTGTTCGTTATTCTCCTTGGAACAATTTGACCCACTGAATAAAAATGCTGCTTGTCTATGAATGTCTTTACCAGGATCCATGAGCCCAGGGCATTTCCCTAGAAGCAGTCATTCTCAAATTTATTGCCCATAAGAACTACCTAGGAATCAAAAGTGCACATTCTCTAACTTTACCCCCAGAGATTCTCAGGGAGAGCTTCAAATATTCACATTTTTAAAGGTCCCCTGTAGATTCTGATGCAGGCTGTCCTTTTTGCCACACCTTAAACTTACAGGCAGGAAGAAACAAATGCTCAGAGCCCTTCCCATGTGCCAGGTAGAGTTCCAAGGACTTTCCCTGTTCTCCTGTTGTTTTTATTAATAACTCATTACATTTTCACAATCACACTCTGAGGTAGATGCTATGAGACCCATTTTACCAATACTGGTGAGGGTCACAGTTAATAAATAAACAGAATTCAAGTCTCTGGTCTGTCTGTCTCATTGCTGTGCCTTTCTTCACTTCATCACATAGGAATATGACTATCTAGGAAAATAGGTTAGCAGAGGAGGCAAAGAACTCAGGAGATATACAATTATGTGCACAAGACATGCTCTGACAAAGGACTATAAGAACAGTCCATGAGAATTAGTGGTGGATTTTCCTGTAACCACAGACCCTGATAAGTCTACAGAACCAACCAATAAAAGGAAGTTAGGTGTTGGGGAAAGGACTTCATTATTGGAATCAATCTAATGTGGACTGTGAAAGAAATGTTAAGTTGCCAAAGAGAATAAAAGCTCAATGTGGTTTGTTCACTATGGGAAATGAAAGGACTTCAGTGGATGAGGTGCAAAATAAGCCCTGGAGCCATCTGTGGATGTAGCATAAGATCCATAAGCACATTATTTCGTAGGATTTGCAATAGCCAAAGCTCTTGCAAAGATTAAGAGAGAGTTTTAAGAAACAGTGGAGCAGAGAAGTTATATTTGTTGAATCTAAAATGAGCAGCCACCAATCCAAAGAAGAAAATAGAATTTATAGTGTTGCGCTAATCCTGAGACAGATAGATATGATGCAAGAAAAAGAAAACATGGAATGAACCAATCACAGCCATGATGCTGACCTGGCATATTCCCAGGTACTTTCAAATATGTTATCTTATTAAAGCATCACAAAATCCCCTATATGTGAGACTAGGCAGGATAGGTATCAGTATTCCCAATTTCCAGAAAAGGAAGTTAAAGTAACAATTTTGATTACCGTTATTATTTTTTAAGGTCATTCTTAAAGTCCTGTTGCTAGTAAATGTAGGATCTGGGAGTGCCCACAGGCATTCTGACTCCTATGTTAGTGCTGTCTTCAAATACTGGCATACACAGAGGCATAGACACTACAGAACTCAAGTCTGACAGAAAGTTCTGGTGTCCACGACACCTACTTATTGTGTCAGTGTGGTGGTTTTAAAGATATGTCCATATTGTTTTTGATACTCTTCTCTTCCAGTGGTGGAATTGACTTCCCCTTGCATTGCGTGTGTGTTGGACTTAGTGCTTCTGGACAACAGAATAATGCAAAAGTGATGGAATGTCACTTCCGAGGTTAGGTTATAAAAAGACTGGCTTCTGTCTTGGGAGGGCTGTCTCACGCTCTCTCCCTCTTGGATCTTGCTCTGAAGGAAGCCAGCTGCCATTCATGAGGATACTCTGGCAGCCTATGGAGAGGTCCATGTGGTGAGGAACTGGAGCCAGTCCACAACCATCTGAGTGAACCTGAAAGTGAATCTTCCACTCTCTCAAGCATGGAGTTGACTGCTGGCCCAACCAACAGCTTATCTGCAACTTCATGAGAGACCCTGACTCAGAAGCACTCAATTAACTCACGAAAACTGTGAGATAATTTTTTGTTGTTTTAAACCACTAAGTTTGGGGTGATTTGTTACACAGTAATGGATAACTAATATAGCAGAGAATCAAATGATTTCCACATCACAGGCAATCCTGATTTATTCATCAAACCACATATTTAAACAAAAAATCCTTGTCCTCCAATGGAACCACTTTTTAATAAAAAACAAAACAAAACAAAACAAAATTAGAGCTGTAAAAAGAAAGAAGCTTTGACTATCAAGGAAAGCAAATGGAGGCTGATGGCCAGTGTATGCTCCCTGTGGAAAGCTGGCCTCCTCACCAAATCACCTCAACATTGCTGAACTTGTTGCCATTTTCTTTACTATATTAGCTGAAACTGCACAAATAAAAGATTTAATGAGCTAACAACCATCCCATTAAAAATATGAAATTTCTCTGAGGGTGTTTAAATGACTAGTTATCCACTCATTAGTTAAAATTAAAGCCCATTACACTCCTAATAACTCATTGCTAAAACAGCCAGTGTTGAGAAATGGAGGATTTGATGAAGGCAGGTGGCAAGGTATTATTTCATTTTGGAGCATTTTGGGGCCTGGGTAGAGGTCCACAGTGGGCTGACACTTTGGAAAGAAATGATGAATGAAGCAGAGAGAGGCATCCTGGATGGAGTGGTACAATGCCAAAGCCCAACTCTGGCAGTGTAAAAAAAAAACTATATATATATATATATATATACACACACACACACACACACACACACACACACACACACACATATATATACACACACATATACACACACACATATGTATATGTATATGTATATATATGTATATTCCATAGTGTCTATATTCTATTTATAGTGCTTAGAATAGGTCTTGTAACCAAGAATAAAGAGCCTTTTCTTCTACTTTAAAATTAACCTGGTATTCCTCATAAGTTCTAATGGGCTACACTCTAAACCTAACCAAGATTCATAACAGAATTTCATGTGGAAATGAATTTTAAAATCATACTAACAAATAGAATTTGGAAGACAGCTCATTTGTAAGCTGAGCTAAAGTCTAAAGCACAGTGACTTACACGTGGAAAACTTAGACTCACAAACAACTTTTTTATGGTGCTATCTTTTAAATTTTAAGGATATTTGTGCTTCACTCAAATCACATTCTTTAGTACGTTCTTCTCAAAGTTTACTGTGCCGGTAAATCACCTAGGGAATGTGTTAAAACATGGATTCTGACGGGACTCAGGATTATGCCTTTCTCAAAAGCTCCCAGGTGATCCTGATGCTGCCGGAACTCAGAGTACACTTTCAACAGCAAAACTACAACCCACAATTTAAGAGAGCAACTCTAGACTTTCTATGATAAAAAAAAAAAAAAAAAAAAGATGACTCAACACTGCAACTCATGGTTTTAAGTTTTTGCTGCAATCAAACCACCAAATGAACATGATACTTAATACTGAAATTCATACTTCTAGACTTAAAGCTAACATCGTTTTAATTATTTTTAAATGTAAATTCCAGAACACCAATATAATGGTTAAGAATATAGGTCTGAAGTTAGAAATACATGAATTAATTATGTTTTAATTATTTATTTATGTATTTATTTATTTTCTGAGACAGAGTTTCGCTCTTGTGACCTTGGCTCACTGCAACCTCTGCCTCCCGGGTTCAAGTGATTCTTCTGCCTCAGCCTCCTGAGTAGCTGGGATTACAGGCACTCGCCACCATGCTTGACTAATTTTTGTATTTTTAGTAGAGATGGGTTTCACCTTGTTGGTCAGGCTGGTTTCAAATTGCTGACCTAAGGCGATCCACTCACCTCGGCCTCTCAAAGTGCTGGGATTACAGGCATGAGCCACCACTCCTGGTCAAAACATATGGATTAAATTTCTAGTTCCATAACCTTCTAGCTGTGTGACCTGGGCAAGTGAACTAGACAGAACCTGGTAAAGAGGAAACCACTTCAGTTATTTCAGATTGAAGAGATTTAATATAGGGAATTTATTGCCTGGGTAATGTTAAGGCTTAGAAGCCAAACAATGAAAAATGAGGCAACCAGGAGAGAATCATAATAGCTACATAGGGGAAGCAATGATCTCCTCTGTGGTTAGAGGAACCAAAAGAGCAGGCAACGCTGCAGGAGCGTGGTGGAAGCTGGCACCCCAGAGGCTGTCCATAGGGAGCTAGAGCCTCATAGGAGATACCACTGTGACTAGAGACACTGCTGAGGTGAGAGCTGGGACATACCCTGTCTACTCCCTTCTTCTCACCCTTCAATATCCCTCTAGTGTATTCCAAGAGTTGAACCTAGCCATAAGGCTGTCAGCAGGGAAGTCTGATAAATGTAGCTCCTTGTGATGTGAAGCAGAGGAAGGGAGGAACAGGAAATCGATCTGAGAGCAAACTGGCAAAGGATCAACACAGTGAGTTACTGACATGCTCTCATACTACATCCAATGCTCTAACAGGCATCTGCAGAATATGGGTGTATTTAAGTAAGATGTTACATACAAAGCAGAGTATAGTGCTTGGTACATTATTTTTATCAGTAGCAGCAGCAGCATCTTTTTGTAATGTGACAGCATTTTCCCCCGTTATTCCTTCCTCTCCTTTCACCCATTTTCCTGTTGAGTAAGAGTAGAGGCCATGTAGAGTCTCAGGGAGATAAATAATAAAATAATATATCCAAGTTATGCAGTGAGAAATTAAGAAAAAAATCTGCTGGTTCCATCTACACGAAAGAATCAGAAAAGCATAAGGGCTTCCACTGGGCACACAGCAAGAACAAGTTCTCAATGAGGTAGACTCAGGGGCCACACTCGCACCTGCAGGCTGTTTAAGCATCATCTTTTGGATTGTGCTGAAGACATGGGGGAAGATGTTTTCATCCACGCATAAAGGCTACCTGTGTGGGCTGGAAAGTGACTCAATGGAAAGACGCAGTTATTCATGGTATCCTTATCTGGATATCAGGAGTACTGAGCTTGACTGATATCTTGATTTTTTTCCCCTCTTGACTAGGACCGTATGTGCATGCATTTCCAGAAGCTGTGGCCGTAACTGAGAAGTACATCATTATCAAGGCACTAACAGTCTTTAGTGATGAAAAGAACTATTTTTCTCAGTAGACTTGTTTTCCAAGTTAAGTTATCAAAAGCTTACAAAATAGACACAGTTGTCTCTGTCAGGTTATATTGCAAAGAAATCA
Organism: Ateles fusciceps; assembly: GCA_036589455.1. Taxonomy (NCBI): domain Eukaryota; kingdom Metazoa; phylum Chordata; class Mammalia; order Primates; family Atelidae; genus Ateles; species Ateles fusciceps. The sequence continues at coordinate 3,964,767 of JAZHEH010000164.1, read as the reverse complement.
GAGTTTTGGCATATAGCTCCTCTGTGGAAGAAAATATAAGCAAGCACATTTGTATTCTGGCCTGTTCTCCTACAGCATAGGGAATGCAGCACTCTCTTTAGCAGTTTCATCCGGGTTCGTCGTGTTTGGGAGTTAGCAAGCTAAGCCTGTATGAATGTAACACTCTCTCGCTGAAGACAACCATCATAGCCTCAGCTAACTCATTCCAACCTTAAACCAAACCATCTTAATATAGAACTGTTTGGATAGCAAAAATTGTATGGAGAAGCCCATCAAGTTATTTGTAAATGAGAAGCCCAAATGTATAGCTCTGTAATACTTTAGAGCTGTATTGTGATATTTTATTTATTCATTACATATTTATTGAGTTAGAAAATAAATATAAAGCAATAATCCTAGAGACTTTTACCATCTGGCCTAGGAGCCAAAAGAATTCGTGCAGAAAATGAATGCCATGAGTTCTGGGGAAAGAGAGTTAGCTGTGGGTTGAAGGAGTCAGGAGGTCTCCAAGGTAGAGTGGAATAAAGTTAGGTTTTGATAGTCCGATTGAAGCTGGCCAGGTGGCACGAATGAAAGGATGCTTCTGCCTGAGAAAATTGGTTTTGTCAATTGCTTTGTGGTAGGAATGAACTAGTTGGCTGAGCAATGAGATTAAATAAGATAGGGTTCCATAGCCTGGACTTCATAGGTAGTCTGGCCAAGTTAGAACCTTGCCTTCACCATTTAATAATTTATAAATAATATTGGCCGTGGCCAGACACGGTGGCTCACACCTGTAATCCTAGTACTTTGGGAGGCTGAGATGGGTGGGTTGCCTGAGCTCAGGAGTTCAAGACTAGCTTGGGCAACATGGTGAAACCCTGTCTCCACTAAAATAAAAAATAAAAAAAAAAATCAGCCAGGCGTGGTGGCAGGCACCTATAATCCCAGCTATGCAGGAGGTTGAGGCACAAGAATTGCTTGAACCCGGGAGGTGGAGGTTGCAATGAGCCAAGACGGTGCCACTGCACTCCAGCCTAGGCAACAAAGTGAAACTCTGTCTTAAAAATAATAATAATAATAATAATAATAATATTGGCCACATCACTTAACCTCAACTTCCTCAAGTCCAAAATAGAAATAGTACTAGTGCTTGATTCATGGGGTTATTTCAAGTACCCACAAAACAAATACAGAGAAACAGCCTAACATATTGTAAGTGCTCAGTCAACATTCAGCTACTATTATTTTATCACTTCCTTTTTCCAACACATATTGAGTGTCTGCTATAGGGAAAGCAGAAGAGTAAATTAAGTCAGAATATGAAATGCTTTGACTGTAGGTGAAGGTACAGACATGTTTTCCTGCTGAAATAGAGGGGTCACTGGGGATACTGGGCTTAAGTAGGGACATGACAAGGGCTATTTTTAAGGATTAATCTAGCAGTGTAGTGCATGCAATGTATCATTCAGCAATGTCTTCCGTAAACCTTTAATGAAGCAGTAGAGAAAATTAAGATGAGGAATCTCTTGGAACCATAAAAGGCATTTAATTACTAAGTAATTGTGGGAGTTCAGTAAGGGTGGTGTCAAAAATACTAAGGGAAAAATTAGAGATAGTTACAGGAAATAGTCACAAAATCCCCTTGGAAGGCCACATGGTTTACATAGCTTCAAATGAAAGAATGGGCCAAAGGTGGTTGTTTCTTACCCTAGGGCATTAGAATATAGAGTAAATACTAGGAATTGTAAAGAGGCTTCCCCAGATAAGTCTGTTACCCCCACCTCCGTTAGCAAACCTTTGATCATCCTGCATGCATGACTGCCTTGTACTTGGGGGAGGGTGGGTGGAGGGTCAGCAGAAGTTTATTATCCACAAATAGCATTTCCTTTAGGTCTTGGAACCTGACCTTTAATCTTTACCCTCTAGTGGTGTTGACTCAAAGCCTTTGTCATTTACTGTGTGCTGAATATTGGCCAGCAAGGCCAGCGTGTTGGGGACAGTGGCCATTAATTCCTTCAGGTGAATGGCCTGCACACCCCAACCTGCTCTTTTACTGTATTCTGTGTCCGAGTGAATTTATTCATCCATCATTGGGTCAGGGTCTGCCTGATGGACCCTGACAAGTAATAAATCTGGGAGTACTTGCAAGTAATTGACACTCCCACCAGTGACTAGCTACAACCCAAAGAACATACAGGCTGCTAACATGGCTGGCCACCAGGGCTCTGGGTCCTTCTGGGTTCTTAAGGGTAGAGTGTGCAGGTTACCCACAGTTCTCCCTGTACTCAAAATGTGGAGCAACAAATTGCAATGGCAGTAGCTAACATCACAGGAAATGTGGCTATCAGCTCTTCAGGGTCTTCAAGTATAGGGTAAGCAAGCACAAGGGATAGCATTCTCAGGGACATTAACTTTGATCTAAAGAGCTAGAGCAGCAGTTCTCAATCTTATGTTTCTGCTCTGATTTACATAATGAAAGAGTTTCTCGTCTAGAAAACACTCCTGTGGGTGGACTAGGGTTATGAGCAATGCCTAGTCAGCTGCCTTTAACTCTAACTCCTTCTCTCTCTCAATAACATTTATCTAAATGAAAGCATATTATAATTAGAGTAACGGCCACTTGAATTTATTAATAAAGTAATTTATTCACTAGGTTTGGTAGTTTATCATTAGTGATAAATTATTTGCTAATCCGAAGAAAACTGGTATGAACACAACAGATTATCACTGATATTTTAACTAAGAATTTTGAGTCCAAAGACTACTTGAGTTATCCTCTAACATTCAGCAACATCTTTTATAAACCTTTAATGAAGTAGTAAAAACTATTAAGATGAGGAATCTCTTGACACCATAAAAGGCATTTCATTACTAAGTAATAAATCTGGGGGCCCTTACAAGTAATTGAGACTCCCACCAGTGACTAACTATACACGAAGGACCATACAGGCTGCTAACATGGCCGGCCACCCAAATGCCCAGTCAGTTATTTATCTGCCAAGTACAAGGCATGAAACAAACTTTTGACTCTTCTCTCTTTGCACATTCCAATATGAACATTGAATGTAATTTAATGTGCCATGGAAATGCAGAACTATAGAACTCATTATTATGCTCAGTATAAATGGAAGAGCTCTAATCTACCAGTGGAGGTGAAACATCCCTACTGGCTAGCAGGACAACCTTGGTCAGTTACCTTTCCTAGAAGAAGGTATTGAAGTGCCAAGATGATGATTTCCATACCTTTCTGCTCAGGCAACACCACCCACCATCACCTGAGTTAATGCCCAATCCCTAAATGTGTGTAACACGGACAAAGTGAATTTTTTTTTCTCTGTCTTGTTCACTTCCCATATACCTGCTAGAGTGAGAGTATAATCACATGTTATTTAGATATCTAGTTTTTAATAATATGCATTTTCATACAACATGACTGCAAGAAAAAAACTGGGATATCTTACAATGGAAGAAAATCTGGCTGTGGAGAGGTTACTGAAAAATGGTACATCTGCATTATGCTTTATGGGTGATTTAAAGGATTTTCAAATATTATTTTGACTACAAGTAAAATAACTGTATAATTTATCATACAAATTTGAAAGCATTTGAGTCAGACAAGCTATTAATGATAATTAGACTGAAATTACAGGCATAAATGGAGAGCCTCCTGATAAATTACAACGTAGTAACATCCTAAATATTATGTGCTGAACTGTGTTTCCCTCAAATTTATATGTTAAAGTTCTAAGTCTGTGATATGGTTTGGCTGTGTCCCCACCCAAATCTCACCTTGAATTGTAATAATCCCCACATGTCCTAGGAGAAACCCAGTGGGAGGTAATTGAATCATGGGGGCAAGTTTTCCCCATGCCATTCTGTTGATAGTGAATAAGTCTCATGAGATCTGATGGTTTTATAAAGGGCAGTTTCCCTGCACATGCTGTCTCTTGCCTGCTGTCACGTAAGACATGCCTTTGGTCTTCCTTCACTTTCTGCCATAATTGTGAGGCCTCCCAGCCATGCAGAACCGTGAGTCCATTAAACTTCTTTTTTTTTTATAAATTACCCAGTCTCGGATATGTCTTTAATAGCAGTGTGAGAACATACTAATACAGTCTCCATAGTCTCTATATCTCAGAATATGACTATAGTGGAATAGGGGATTTAGAGATAGTTAAGGTGAAATGAGATCATGAGGGTTGACCCTAATCCAATATATTTAGTGTCCCTATAAGAAAAGGAAATTAGGACACAAACATGCACATGCGCAGAGGTAAGACCATTTGAAGACTAAATGAGATTATGGCCATCTACAAGTCAAGGACAAAGGTCTCAGAAGAACTCGAACCTGCAGACACATACATTTTGGACTTCCGGTCTCCAGAACAGGGAGAAAATTAATTTCTGTTGTTTAAGCCAGCCAGTCTTTGGTATTTTGTTATGGCAGCTATAGCAAATTAACACTCTATTGATAGTGATTTTCATTTTAACCATCAGCTTTGAAACTAAACACATCATAAGATGAGGCTCTTCCATGACCACAGTTAAGTCCTGAGGCTGTTTGGTTGAAGAATTGATAAACTGCTTGAAGCATGACCCTACAAATAGCCCTAAACTTCCATCTCAAGACAGAGATATTTTTCCTCCTTGTTTTGTTGCCTAACAGCACTAAAAAATTTTTTAAAATCCCTAAACCAAAATAAAAACTGATTCGGGTCCTGTCTCTGACCCTTGTTAGTTAAGCACATGCTTAGTTGTGCTTAATCAAATGGATTCTCTGAGCCTTATTTGATTCATGATTACCGTAGAGCAATATTTGATCTACTTGACTCAGAGACTCAGAGAGTTATTACATAGATCAAACAAGATCAAAATAGTGACAGACAAACTGCAAAGCAGTTGCGATTGTTAATTTTATGTGTCAACTTGACTGGGCCACAGGGTGACCAGATTGAACATTATTTCTGGATCTGTCTGTGAGTTTCTGAATGAGATGACATTTAAATAGTGTGAAAGGAAAATAAATCTTGGGGCCTCCAAATCACTAAGCCAAAGGGAAAAGTCAAGCTGGGAACTGTTTAGGGCAAACCTGCCTCTCATTCTATTCAAGTCATCCCTCTGCTCACTGAGATAAATGCATATGTGATTGCTTCCTTTGGAAAGGCTAATCAGAAACTCGAACAAATGCAATCATTTGTCTCTTATCTACCTATGACCTGGAAGACCCTCCCGCTTTGAGTTGTTTCACCTTTGCTTCCAGTTATTGTGCCATTCCAAACCAAACCAGTGTTCATTTTACATATGTCGATTAATGTCTCATGTCTCCCTAAAATGTATAAAACCAAGCTATGCTTCGACCACCTTGGGCACATGTCATTAGGATCTCCTGAGGTGGTGTCATGAGTGTGTGTCCTAAACTTTGGCAAAATAAACTTCCTAAATTAACTGAGACCTGTCTTAGATTTTTGGGGTTCACAATAGGTATACTCAGTAAAGTAAATGGCTCTTCCCAATTTGAGTGGGCTTCATCCAATTCACTGAGGGCTTGAATGGAGCAAAAGATAATGAAATTCATCTCTTTTTATTTTCTGCTTCACTGCTTGAGCTAGGAAATTTCATTTCATCTTCTCCTGCCCTCTGCTCCCCTGGTTCTCTGGCCTGAAGACTTAGATGAAATTATACCTTTGCATCCTAGGCTTTCCAGCTTGCATATGGCAAATTGTGGAACTTCTTAGCCTATATAATCATGTGAGCAAATTTCTCATTTTACATATGATTATATAAATGATGATGTATGATATGTGTATATCCTATTCTCTAGAGAATCCTGGCTACTACAGTGGCCCATGCTATCAGATATTATTATTTTCCTAAAAGGGAGATTCTTACTGGGAAATCAGTTGAGTAACTGTGTATCTGAATAATGTGTTGGACCACAAGTAACATTAGAGATGATACATCCTGGGATCACCAAGTAAAGTAACTTCTGCCCTCACATATTAATTCATTTATTTTCAACCTCATTATTACAGCTGCAAAGCATTTCTACAGATATTTGTATAACCTGTATATCACCAACAACTTTTTTATTTAATCATCTCTTATAATTTCTCTCCTAGGTATTTATTTGTGTTTTTAATGAGATTAAAATATTTTAATTTTAAAAGCATTAAAATAAAGCTTGGACTAGACAATGTTTTATTCCTTTTTGTATGCACAGCAATTTCTACCATCTTCAAGGTGAGCCTCACCTTGTTTGCATTTTTTTCCAGTCCACTCTTCACTTGACAGAAAAATTATTCCAGCTAAAATCAAGAACAAGCACTTAACATTGGTCCTCTACTTATAGGTAATATTCCTGTATGTGGTAGGCAAGATTTCTGAAATAGCCTAAACATTGAAGCCATGCTCTTTCTGGCTGGATTTTTGCAGCATGTGGGGTTCACATATCTGCTGAGTGCTATATTTCTATGATAAATGCCACAGGTATACATGTGTATATTTTAAAATACAGGGTGTGGTATGCACCTTTTCTTATAGGAGTTAGTGATTGAGTCTTGTAGCAAATAAAAAAGGCCCCAAAAGTCTCTAATGATGATGATACACAATGACATTTTTCATTTTGTCAGAAGGCCACACACCAAACAAGTTTTCATTAATGTCTAAACATCTGAACACAAACTACACTTTCTTCTTACAATAAGGAAAGCCATTGTGAATAAGGCAGTTACATTTTAAACATTTATTTATTCAACAGATATTTATCTGAGTGCATACCCTGCGCCAAGCGCTATTTTAGATACTGAAGATATAGCAGAAAATAATCATATGATAACCCCTGCCCACATGGGCTACATTCTGTAAAGGCAGAGTAGAGTGAAAGTGCAGACTTTCAGCCTGGATGTGAATCTTGAACCCACTATTCACTAGCAGGTATCCTTCTCCAATTTCTTGGTCTCTTTGCACTCCACATTCTTCATTTGTTGAAATGGAAATGATATCTATCTCACTGGGTTGTGAAAACGATTCATGAGAATAATGTGTGATAAGTTCCTAGTATATGGTAGGCACTGTTCTTATTGTAATATCCTGAGATATTTGACTTTTAAAGATGTTATGGGTTGAACTGTGTCTTCACATAAAAGATACGTTGGGGCTGTAGGTCCTCGTATCTCAGAATGTGACTTTATTTGGAGATAAGATCTTTATATAGGTAATAAAGTTGAAAGCAGGTTGTTAGAGTGAGGCCTAACCCAATGTGATTAATGTCTTTATTGAAAAGAAAAGAAAGAAAATATGGACACAGAACCACACACACAGGGAGGATGTCATGGGAAGTTAAAGGCAGAAAGTGGAGCAATGCTTATATCAGGCAAGGAACACCAAGAATTGCCAGCAAACAGCCAGTGGCTAGATGAAAGGCATGGAACAGATTCATCACAGCCCTCAGAAGGAGCCAATCCTGCCAACACCTTCATCTCAGACTTGTAGTCTCCAAAACTGAGACAATAATCCTCTGTTGTTAAACTGCCCACTTTGTAGTACTTGGTAATGGCAAGAGTAGCAAACTAATACCAAGGGTTTTATCTTTAAGAGTGAGTTTGAAGAACATTTTTTAAATCCTATTTTATTGCAGATGAGCACATGATAGTCTTCTTAATGTCAGTCATCCTCTTATAATTTCTTATAATCACTATAGACACCATGATCCAAGTAAGAGTAAGAAAAGCCATAAGTAATTATAAATCTTTCAGAATAATTGTCACACTGTAAACACTATACCCTGGTTCTCTTTTTTAATATTAAAAATAAATCAGGAAAATATATAAAATAAAACTCCAAACATTCAAGACTATTTAGGGTATTTCTTTCTTTTAAAGGAAACTAATCTTTGAAACAAGCATCTAATGACTGTTTCCCATGGTGAGTTTCTTGTTTTGACTTTTAACCATGTCATCAGCTCATGACACAGTTGTAACCGCCCAGTGAAATAATGTTTTTGGCAATCAAATTGGTCCTGGGGTCCAAACATTTGTTGGAGAGTATTACAAAGAAATAAGATGAATGAATCCATTCTACTCTGCATTTATTGCAATTCACATAAGATGAAGAAAATTTGGAAAATTGGTCACTGTATTACCAACCGCTAACATGGAATTATCAAGAAAATAAAGGAAATGAGATTTAAATCTGAGAAGGGGATTGTGTGCAAGAACAGGAATTTGCAAACAGTTTACACTGGATCCATCTACTCATTCATTCATTCATTTATCAATTCATTAAAAAATATGTATTGAGCTGTATTGTGGCTATAACTCCTGCTCAAAATTTAAAATGTTGTTTCAGAATTTAGAATTAAGTGACATCCAATCTCTTACTGATTGATAAACATGACCTTATATTTATTTGATTCTGATAGAAAATGCTAATAAAAGTGGGAGGGACAGAAGGGGGTGGGGAGATGGGGGAGAAATAGCATGGGGAGAAATGCCAGATATAGGTGATGGGGGAGGAAGGCAGCAAATCACACTGCCATGTGTGTACCTATGCAACAATTTTTCATGTTCTTTACATGTATCCCAAAACCTAAAATGCAATAAAAAAAAAGAAAAAAAAACACACAATAAATATAAAAAAAAATCAACAGTCATTATGAATCATTGACTATATCGATTTGAAAGAGAAAAATAATTTTGATAAATTATCCTTTATATTCTATTTGTGAATGTACTAGAAAATTAAAATCATTTAATGATAAATTTTGTTTGTATCTTACCTAATTCCAAACAAACAGTGACAAAAAACCAAGGATATAAAGAGGCTTGGTTATCTATTCAAGTAAAAGGAATTCAGAGCTCTTAAAAAGAACGTTGATTTTGGTCTTTAGTTTCTTGATGCCTTCTTTTTGAAGAATTGACATGCTGTGAGAAAACCTTTTTATACTTAATTGTCTTTTTTGTCCAGAAAGTATTCCTAGCCAGTGTGTTATTATCTTGTAAAAGTGTGAGAATACAATGAAAATTAATGGATTTCTTTAAACTAACAATGAACCTTATTCATGTACCTTATTGTGTTTTTCATAACAGCCTCCGATGGAAAAAGAATACTGTGTTTCTAAAAATTCCCCACAGTGTACGACTACCCCTTTTATATGTTAAAAAATTTCAAATTAATGTTAATCATAAAAATGTAGGTGAAACGGTCTAAAAGTAGATCTGAATTTTTGGATTGAAATTATCAGTCCTTGCCTAAAAGGTCATGTTTAGCCAATTGGACAATTATTCTAAAATTCTCTCAAGTAGGAAGCCAGGTGTCAATATTCCCCAGAATTATTCCCAAGTTTCAAGTCCACAAATCCATTTAATTTTGCTTTCAGTCAGCATCCGCTGCTACACCCTGGAGGTTTACGCCAGAGGTATAAACTGGCTCAAAAATGTGTTTTCCTTGTTCTGCACATTTATCATAATTGTTGTCATCATCATCAGCTAATTTACATGCTTTAAGAAGACCTCTACTCTCCAGTTTCTTATTCTGAAATGACTCATTACTGACTGATTCTTAGATAATCTAGGCATTTAGACGGTAATCAAGCTTAGTGCTAAAGACAAGCACTGGAGTCAGATGTCTTCGTCGGTGACCTTACAACTTGTTAGCTGGTTGACTCATTTTTTGATTCTTCAGATTTTCCATCTATAAAATAATGATAATAACAATCCCTATTTCAAAGTCATATCATAATGATTAAATACAATACTACCTGCAAGTACCTAAGGCATTATTTGCCAGTTAGGAAATGCTCAAGAAATGTTAGCCATTGTTCTTGTCTGCTCCCAGAAGATATTTATATCGACAATCTGTGCTACAGATTTTGCTAAAAGAAAGACATTATCTAACACACAGTTAATACTAAAAGAAAAAAAATACTCTTATTAGTGTCTGCCTTCTGAAAGGATTTGTTGACTTGCAAATCCTGCTACAGTTTACTTTCCTTAGAGAACTAGGTACAACTAGGAACAAGTGGTTTTCTAATTGTGCCTAGAGAATTAGTTACAATTTTTAAGCTGTCTAGAATCTTAAACCCTAACGTGTCTCAGATTGGTTTTTTTTTTTTATTCCCCTTTCTTTTTTTTTCATAACAAGTAAATCAATTCCAAAAATAACAGAGAGAAAAAAGAATAAACTACATGATAAACCAAAGGTTGGAATCCTACAAAATTTGTAAAGTAACATAACAGCATACATACTCTGTGTTGTACTTGTCATAACCATAAAGAATTCATTTTGTAACTAAAATTAGCAGGAATTTATACTGTCCTTCAGGAGTAAAGGCAGCTCCAAATTCTTCCTTCTCTTTCAACACTCCTCTCTAACCCCTCACACCCCCAGAGAATAAATTCACTTAGCAAAACCCCAAAGAAGTGTTTGCCTAATCACTTGTGAATTAAGTATCTGCTGGGGTAAACAAGAGAGTACACATGGGAGAATGAAGAGGAGAGTGGCTAAGGCTGGGATAGGCTCTGATAAAAATGCACAATTCAGAGGAAATAGTCCAACTGCACATTCAACTCCTATTGTCTAGGGAAGAAAAAGAAATGTGAAATTCAAACTGAGATACTATGAACAATTTTGTAATGAAGCTGTATCGCTTATTAGAAAAGCACGCAGATGAACACTGTATAATGGCAGAGGGAGTCGCAGAATAGCCAAGGGGCTGGCTCCAGATGGAGACAGATCTCATGGTCAAGAAAGCAGTGAACCTTGTCTCCTGACCCAGAACTTGCTATTCTGCCAATTGCTGTTGATAAGATTGAAATAATAAGAAAGAACCACTAAAAATCATTAATTTTGCAAAACTAGTGGTATTAGAAAAAGCATAAGCTTTGGAATCTGATACATGTGATTTGATTCATGTTTCTTCCAGTTCTAGCTAGGTAATCTTGTGTAGATTACATCATATCTGAGCCTCAGTTTTAACTGGAAAACAAGATTATTAATACCTTCTTGTTCGGTTTGAGATAAAGGTTGAATTAAAAAAAAAAAATTTCCCTCCCCAAAGTAATACATATTCAGTCTTTGTCCTTGTTTAAAGCTCCCATTTTCTCCCCTGCACAAATGAACTGAGTGCCTCAGGAGCACAGCCAGGTAGACAGTCACATCCTTCTGTGGAAGCGATACAGACATCCTCACTGCATGTGAAATGGAAGAAATATTCTTACATTGTTTAACTGATGGATGAAATTAAAGTTAGAAGCACAGGCTAGGTAGCTCTTAACAGCCATTTTTATGTGTCCTTCCTGTCTACAGAACACAACTCAGGGAGCAAATAGGAGAATTACAATGGAGCGATAAGAAAAAAATTGTCATTCTGACGTCTGTTATTTAGCCAGATCTCCAGCACACTCATTTTATTATAGTTAATAATCATGGTAATCATTCACTGAGCTAAAGTACTAAGTACTTTATACATGGAATTGCACTGAATTCTCATGGTTGCTTTTTGAGATGAGTTGTTTCTTTATCTCTCTTTTGCAAATGAGGAAACAGAGGCTCAGAGAGCTTTAGTAACTTGTTTAAGATCATACAGTAGCTATTGCAGTTGAAGTCATGATTTGGATGCCTGTCTGATTCTACATTCTATCTTCTTGTCTTTCCATCCCTCTTACCTTTGACTGCCACAGCCCTGTGGCTCTCCTTCATTGAACTATCTAGTTAGATATACCTCTCAAGATGGAGCTGTGATCCCTTCTATTGGGCATCACTTCAGGCTTGTTTTCTGGCTCCAAATCTCTACGTATGTAGATAAGCGATACGCTCAAAACCTTTCCATAGACTCGCAGGGGTTCATCCTTGTAGCATAGACCTATCTTCATGACAAAGTGAAGGTCTGCTTTGTAACCAACTGCACCAACATTAGGGAAATCACCAGGTACTTTCATCGTTTTCATCTGTAATATAAAAATGTACGATGTACTTACAAACTACATGGCTTTTTGGGAAGCAGGCAAATTGAATTTTTCAAATTCTCAGTGGCAAGCTGTGCTGTAAAACATAATCACTGATTTTTAACATGTTCTTCGTGGCCTTTGCAATTCAAAGATGATGGTTTTGACTATCATCACTATCAGTGTGAAAAATGGGAGCTCAAAGAGAATCCAAAGCTTGACATCCTTCCTGCCCTCACTTTAGGGTTGAAATAAAAGTTCTTTAGGATTTGAAGAACATACTTAGAAATTCTCTCCATTGCATTTTCGTAGCACTCAGTATAAGGATTAGCCATAGAGAACCTAAATGCTGATAACATAAATTTTCCAAATCAGGAAGTAAATACTCAGTGCACAGAAACAGCTTTCTTGAGTACCATTGTGAGCCCAGAGATAGTCGAGAAAATTGAGTGTTTTGGGTTTTGGTGGCTTGGAGGATGGAGTGGGGCTAAGCTTACAGGTCAAAAGTTAGTTATCTTTAAGAAAATGTGAGCCCCATAAGTTATCTCTACCTTTATGATCCTTCTTTTACAATTCCCATTGTTAACATTTAATTTCTGTAACATTACATTACAAGGACTATTTCTCAATTGGAATTTCTGCCTCCAAACATATTATGCTGACAACAACCATATTACTTTCTTTTTAAAAATTCCTAAATTCATTCATGCATTTGTTCTTTCACCTATCAATACATCCAACCATATAGTTATTGAACAAATATTTATTGAAAGCCTGTTAAGTACTAGGTGCAAAGACTTTAGAACTGAATGGCATGGTTTCTGCCAAGAGGAATATATTACAAATTTATAGAAGGCAGAATACTATTATATAACATGATCAGAGCTATAATAGTAGTGCAGATAAATTGTTTTGAGAAAAATTTGGGCAGAGTGCGCATGCATAGGAAACAGTCAATAAATATGTGTTGGATAAAAAAAGAACAAAACATGTAATCCCCAGGTTAAAGATGGAAGGACCTCAGGATAGTACTTCATGATAAACTTTTTTTTTTTTTTTTTTTTTTACAATATAGCACTTATTTTATATGATATGAATTAATGAATAAATAAATGACAAGTCGATGAACCTATATTATGGAACAGTAGATATCGGAAAAAGCTAAAGAAAATCTCAAGAGCCAAATAAACAAATAGATCATGAGGACACACAAACCAAATTAACTGTAATAAAAAATAACATAAGACAAAAACAATGAGAAACAAATAAATAGCAAAGATGGGTGATTTCATAGTATGAAGAGTACTGTTTGTTAGTGGCAACTATCTTAGAAGAAAAAGTACATAATTGGACTTTGATGGGTGGGGATCTGCATAAAGTCACAAAAGGACATTGCAAGTGGATATAAAAATAGGAGAGAAAGGGAAAGAAGATGGGGAATTATGGCAGTCATTCAATCTGTCGGAAATACAGGATGGAATGGAAAACTGGAAAACGCAGGTTTATGTCAGAAATACAGGATAGAATGGAAAACTGGAAAAGGCACGTTTAGGATATAAAACTGGAAAAGGCAGGTTTATATCCTAAGGGTTTGAAATCTATGGTGGGTAAAGAGAGATGTTAAAAAGTATTTGGGGCTAAAGACTAACAAGCCATCTTTAAATCCAAATATGCAATTATGTGTTAAATACTAACTTCATTTTCCAGATTTTATTGAAATCATCAAAGTCCAGTGTGGTGGCTCATGCCTGTAATCCCAGCATTTTGGGAGGCTGAGGTGGGCAGATCACTTGACATCAGGAGTTCAAGACCAGCCTGGCCAATATGATGAAACACCATCTCTACTAAAAACATAAAAATTAGCTGGGTGTGGTGGTGTGCACCTGTAATCCTAAATACTCTGGAGGCTGAGACACAAGACTCTCTTGAACCTGAAGTTTGCAGTGAGCCAAGATCACACCACCGCCTTCAGGACTGGATAACAGAGTGAGACTCTGTCTCAAAAAATAAAAGAAAAGAAAAGAAAAGAAAACATTAAATCTTTCCTGTACTTAAAACAGTTGTATTTTTCCATCATATTTACATGTGATTTATTTGAAGCCATCTGCAGTTTGTTTCTTATTCTATTTTGTTTCTCACCCAATAGCTATTTATTCAGTTCCTGTTGTTGTTATTAACCTTGGCAGCAAGCATTTATCTACAACACCTTCAGAATAGAAATTTTTCAGATTAGCAATAATTTGAAGCCTGAGATCAGGATGATGCATTTTTGTCCATTAAGGAAACGTTCATATTCCAGTTTTAAGCAGCTCATATCTGTCTGCCAAATTCAAAAATACTTACATTCTGAAATATCTGAAATTAAAAGTATTAATTTTTTAGGCAGATTGTTCTGCTATTCTGTTTTCTCATGCTTACCACTCTGGTTGAGCTCAGGCTATGAATAAGTGATTAACTGGTGTGAACTATATGGCCATGTTGATGTTCAGAAAGGTGTGCTTGATCGTCCTATCATAGATAGTGTTTTGATATAAACATTAGACTTAAGGCTTAGGAATTGCACTTTTCACATATATGTTTAAATGTAGTGACAATTTCTCCTAATGTTAAAATGCATTCTCTGATAAAAAAGGCTTGAATGCTACTAGAGAATATACGGAACTCAGTCAGTTATCCCAGGTGCCACAAAGATGTAGCTATTACATGGCTGGTTTGACAGACAAGGAGCTACCCTCTTTAAAAATAAATAAATAAACAAACATACTCCAGCCTACAACCTGCAGAGCATGCTGCATGCAATGCCATGATTATGAATCCTACCAAATTTTCACCCATGCCAGCAATAGCATCTTCCTCATACGGAAATCTTCTTGGTAGCCTTGTCTTCAGAAAAAAACAAAGGCAGAGGAAAAACAAAAAGGAAATTCCTGTGGTAAGAGAGTTCAAGATTCTTGCTCTGACATTTAAAAGAAGAAAACCAGTAATTGCCAGGGTAGAATAGATAGAGCACTAAAGATGGGAGTGCAAAAAGTACTTCAGCTAGCTAGCTTAAGAAAGTGAAAGGCAGGTTACATATGCTAGTCCTTGAGCTAGGAGAAACAGCTATTATCCTAAAGCTGAGAAGAACACACTGTAGCAGTAAGACTAGGGATGAAAAACAACAACAACAATTAATCCTAACCCCATAGTCTCTGGTCTTTACCCAGTCAGAAAGTAGTAGAATGAGAAACAGACAGAGAAACAGAGAAACAGAGGGAGGGAGAGAGAAATAAAGAGAGAGAGAGAGAGATGGTTCTAGTTTATTATGTCAATTATACATTAAAAATGGGGTTTCTATGGTCTAAATGTGTTTCCTAAAACTTATATGTTGAAGTTTAATCACCAGTGTGTTAGTATTAAGAGATGAGGCTTAGGTAGGCACCATAGATTTTGGAATTAAAGAGATCATGGCAAAAAAAAAAAAAAAAAAAGAGATGAGGCATTTAGAAGGTGATTAAGTCATGAGGGCAGAGCCTCATGAGATCAGGGTCTTTATAAAAGCCTTGAGGGAGTGACTGGTTCTTTTCTGCCCTTCTGCCATGTAAGGACACAGCATTTCCCTTCTGATGCAGCATTCATGGTTCCATTTTAAAAGTGGAAAGAACAGCCCTTTTCAGACACTAAACCTGCTGGCATCTTATTGGACTTCCCAGCCTCTAGAGCTGGGAGAATATAGCTTCCTAGTATTTAGAAATTACCCAGTCTCAGGGTTTTTTTTTGTTGTAGCAGTATGAATAGACTAAGACAAAAATCTTACTTTACCTTTAACCAAATTAGCATGCGTAGACTGGGAAAGTAGATACATAACCTGGTTTCTTGTATGTGATTTGTCTTACTTGTACCTTTTTGCACCTACTTGATTCTTTTCTATCTTGTTTAATGCTGCTTACTTTATTTGCCTATCTTAGTGTCATTTTCTTCATTAGGGTCTGAGCCAAGCACAGGAGACTGCCTAATTGGACATAATTATTGCCTTTCAAGTGCTTGAAAGAAAGATCAAAACCAAGACTGGGTCAGGATATTTATTCCTAGCAAGTCATGCATTTTATATTCAGAAGAAGTTTATAAATTGAAGAATATTCATTATTCCAATGGCATTTTGATAAAATTTTTTACCAGAAGACACCTGATAAAAAATCATGGCTCCATGGGGAATTTGCTCTAGTGGAAATGCATCTGGGTAGGAGTTCCTGTTAAAATAAGACATATAGCTACATTTTACCTGTCAGGGATTTTTTTTTAAGTCTACATATGCAAAGGCAAAGCTGTTACTACCTTGTAAACACAGAACCTCTTGGGAGCATTTGCAATCTGACATCTTTCCATGTTGGCTGTATTTGATCTGAGATAGCAAAAATGCAAGTGGTTCCCCAAAAACTACCTATACAAGTAGGTTTGGAGCTAGTGTCTGGCAGGGATTGTGAAATAAAATGTACCCATTTTGACTCTGAACACCTCTTGCCCGGCTGGGTTAAAATGATGGTACAAGGTAGTCAGCCTGGCGTTGAGAAAAGCTGGAGGGATTTGGATTCAGCAAGATGTGAGTTTGAATTCAAGCTCTATCATGTTAGCTGGGGAGTCTCTATGATATACTTTGATTAAGGTAGTGATACCTACTGGGGTTGGAGTGATTAATGGAAACACTACATAAAATAGCCTTATTTGAATGACTAGAATTTAAGAAGCTGTCACACAAACACAAAAGAGATATGCTATTGTTAGTTTGACATACTACACATACAATAAAGTTCAAATCTGTGGTTTAAGGTTATTCTTATGACATTAAGACCATTTGTGATTAAGAAAATCATATCTAATACATGTGCATAAGGGAGACATACCTTCCCACAAAAATAGTTAAAATGTATGGAACATATACTATGTGCCAGGTCCTGTTCTAAAAAATTTACATGCAGGATACTCAACCATTTATAGTAAATCCAATTACTAGTCCAATATTGTCTTCATTCTGCAGTTGTGGTAACTTATGCCCAGTGAAGGTAAGTAACTGGCCCAGGTTACACAAATAGTAAGTGATGTAGCCAAATATATTCAGGTAGTCTGGCTCTAGAGCCTGTGAAGTTACTTATCATACCATACTACATAGGCTTTCTCTAAAAAGTCAACAATTGTTAGAGCAGAGAGGAACCTCATGTAGTATCAATTTAATGAAGAAATATCATCCTTTCCTTGATGAGTTTTAAGTTGAATAAAAAATAATGGATATAACTCTAGTTACTGTGTGGTTAATTGCTAAAGCATTGTAGCACAATTTATATATGTTTTGGATATTACAGGTGAGAGAATAAAAGAGAAAAATTTGGAATGACCAAAAACAGTCTTCATCCATTTGTCCTTCTATCCATCCACCCCCTCCATTCATCCACTCATCCACCTATCCATTCGTCAATCCCTCCGTCCATCTATGTACCTATTCTTTCTTATTGCAGTAAAGGGATGGAGAGTAAAATTTTACAGTTAGGTAGACCTAAATTCTAGTTCCTGTTGTATCACTTACTAACTGAATAGTCTTGAGCAATTAAGGTAACCTGACTGAGTCTCCCAAAATGGAAAAAAAATATTGAAATATACTTAATGGGAGTGTTATGAGAACTAAATTATGTTTATAGACTTCTAGGCACAGTATCTGGTACAAAATCAACACTAAATCAATCATGGTTATCAATATTAACATTAAAGCATTTATGTCAGGTACTGAGTTACAGTTATATTCTGAATATAAAGATTACTGAGACATACTTCTTGCTCTCTAAAAGATTCCAGAAGTTTAGTAGGGACTTTACACAAGTGTGATAAATGCAGAATGGTTATTTCTACCATTGTTTAGGGATGAGGAAATCAAGAAAACTAATAGTAGTTGACTGGGCATGGTGGCTCACTCCTGTAATCCCAGCATTTTGGGAGGCCCAAGTGAGAGGTTCTCATGAACCCAGGAGGTTGAGGCTGTAGTGAGCCATGATTATACCTTTACATGCCAGCCTTGGTGACAAAGTAAAACCCTGTCTCTAAGAATTTTTTAAAAGGAGAAGAATATAATTTGTTGAGATTTTCTGACGTTCAGACACTGAGATAAGTCGTTACACCACTTACTTGCTGTCTCATTTAATTCCGATGAGAACTGTTACTACCTCTATTTTACAAATGAGGAAAGTGAGGCTCAAAGAAATGCAGTTCATTGCCTGGAGTCATACACTTAAGAAAGGGAAAAGCCGAGACCTTAACCCAAGTTGCTCTTAATGTGAAAAACTAAGAAGATTGCCTTTAAGCTAAGTTTTACAAGATTACCAGCCATTTTTAAGTAGGTAGCTATCGAGGAGTAGTAAAGACACAGGAAGCAGTGAAAGTGAGAGTGACAAAAGTGACAGGAAAGTGATAAAAAGAAATCAAACTATGTGGCCCAGTTAGAAAATATCAGGTGATTCAATGTTCATTCAAAAATTGTTTTTTGAGCGTCCATTACACGTCAGGGACCTTTTCTAGATACTGAAGGTACAGGGCTATAAATCATAGACTAAAATTCCTGCCCACATGGACTTTATTATCTATTCTCTGGAAGGGAGACACCCAAAGTAAAATTAGAAACACACAATTAAATAAGAAGTTCTTTATAAAGTAAAATATAAACATATAATAAAGTATAAAACCTACGTTCTAAGTGCTATTGAGAAAAAAAGAAGTAGAGAAGAGGCCAAAGTAGGCTGAGAGTAGGGAGATTTTCTGGTGTTAAATCGATAGTCAGGGAAGGCTTAGCCAAGAAGATGATATATGGACATATGAGCTCTGAAGAGCTGAGAGTGAGCTACGGGAGATATCTAGCAGAAAAACTTGCCAGATACAGCAGGTAGCATTTGCAGAGACCCAGAAAGGAAGAATGACTGGCATACCTGAGGAACAGACAGGAGGTCACGGATTTAGTAAGGTAAATGTCACAGTGACCTTGATAATAGCAAAACTCTGAACAGAGAGAACTCAAGAAAGAGATGGAGGGGGAAAAACTAGACACTAATATATATATATATATATATATATATATGTATACATATGTGTATATATGTATATATCTATTTCTTATATATATATACACACACACATATATGTGTATATATATATACACATATTTGAAATATTCCAATAAACTGCTGAGCTTTGAGAAATTTATGAAAGTTGAATATATGAGAGGTAAAAGAACAATCTAGGCAAGAAGATCAATAGTAATAATGACCCAGAATGGAAATAGTTTTGACAGATGGCGAACCAGCTGAAGATGTGTGCTGACAGATACCTCTGGGGGGAAATAACGGATATATATATATATATATATATATTAGCAGAACATAGAAAAATGAACTAGCAAGACAGAAGAGAAAATGGAGAATTCTAGAGCCAAATCTTTGAGTAGTAGAAGGGGTAGGGATCTAGTTTACACATAGGGATGAAGTATGAAACCTGTGCATGTGTGGTGGGGGTGGGAGTGAAGGTGGGAGTGATTGAGGCCAAATGGGCCAGTTCAGCCACAGATTAAATTAGGGGTGTACAGGAACCAAATCTTTCAGGCTCTTCCATTTCAGGCACAGATATTTGGACTTTGTCCTAGTAGAAATGGGGATTTTTAAAGGGTTTTAGGTACAGGAATGAAATATTCCAATAAGCTTCACCAGGAAGGTGAAACTTCTGCTGAACTTTGAGGCATTTATGGGAGTTGAATGCATGAGAGGTTAGAGAACAATCTAGGCAAGAAAGTCAACAGTAATAATGACCCAGAATGGGAATAGTTTTGGCAGATGGAGGACCAGTTGAAGATGTGTGCCGGCAGATACCTCTGGGGGAGAGAATGGAAAATGGGAGTTATAGTTAAAAGGCTCTGGAATCTGCTTACCAGATACTGACTCCATCACTTACTATCTCTGTGACCTTGAGCATGAACCCTAATTTTTTGCTATCTAATCACTTGATATAACAATAAAGATAATAATAGTACCTTCCTCGTAAAATGAACTAAATTAAATCATATGGATAAAATATTACCCGTATGCCTGACAGACACTGTTCTCAGTAAATGTTAGCTGTTTTTCTATGTAGCATCTTGGAATCTGGGAGAGGATATGAGAGATTGGTTCTAGATTTATGTAATGTAATAGAAACATGATTGAAAGCACTACGATCTCAGAAGACTGATTATATTATATAAATCTAAATATTGATCTCTGATATTCAAATTCATCATTTAAAAGGTCAAGGCTTATAACAGAATTCATCTAGACTAACTCTGGAGATAATACAAGGGTCAAAGTAGCTCTTAAAGTTTAATAATTAAGCAGTTGAGCTGTGGAAATGGAAGGATACTTATCAGTAGTTCACACAAAAATACACATATATATTGTAAATAAACACAATGGGCATCTCCATACTGCTACCAAATTTTCATATTTTATGAACCACAATGCACTAGAAACAAAATTTGGTGCTTCAGAAGAATGTTTGATTAGTGATCATTTCTTTGTAATGAGTTATTTGAATGTACAGCAACATAAACTTATGGGAGAATTCAGAAAAAAGAACACAGCATTGTGCTTCAGGAGTCTTTACATTTTCTAGAAGCCCAAATTGTAAATAGAGTCTTATCTCACCTATCAAGGGAGCAGATTGCTACTTAAGTATCCACTTAATTTATCTGAAAATTCCATTTTTTTAAGTTATTGTATATTTAATGTATCAAACTTGATAGAGTTCTTTTTCAGGTTTTCCAGTTTGGTGAATAGATAGATATAGATAGATAGATGATAGATAGATAGATAGATGACAGATGATAGATAGATTATATATATATACACACACACACACATTTATGTGTGTGTGTGTGTATACAACATATTGCTTTTCTTTGTTAAATAGCTTGTTAAATTTAGTTCTGTTTCATGCATTAAAGATTACAGCAGATAGGTTTCTAAAAGGTCATCATAGATTCTACTCTGTTTGGGACTACATAGCTAATACCTGCTACTAAGGTGAAAGTGAGAAAAGGCACTTATTTGGTTTTGCAATTACAGATTTAACTCTCAAGCATTAAAATATTTCATCAAAGTGATATTGAAAGGTATCTAGTAAATTCATAAAATCTCATCCTTTAATCCAAAATTACTACAAGGAATGAATATGAACTAGAAAAACCAAAAGAGACTATCATATGAACAATTAGATACTAGACCAGGCAGTTTTTTGTGTTCAGTTCCCAAAATACTGAATATCTCAAAATAGGAGTGAATACAAGAGTGCTAGCCAAGTTTGCAAGAAAAATTTTATTTCCAAGTTGACAGGTACCTGAGTAAATAGGAAACTTAACTGTGCCTCATATGGTTGTGATGATAGGATTTAATTTAAGTGAATGAATGCCTACTAGATTTCTGGGCAGAAAATATAATTTAAACATAATTTTGCCATTAATTCGTCTTAATGGATTGGATAAAATGGCTCAGTGAACAGATTATATTGAAGAGAAAATTTTCTAATGGCAAAGAAGCCTGTCGGAATATCCTTAGCTTGAGCAACATAGTAAGACCTTGTCTCTACAAAACATAAAAAATTATCTGGCAGCAGTGGCGTGCATTTATGGTCCTAGCTACTTGGGAGGCTGAGGTAGGAGAATCACTTGAGCCCAGGAGTTGAGAGTGGCAGTGAGTTATCATCATGCCACTGCCTGCCAGCCAGAGCAATAATCCTTAAAATACAAAGCTATAATATAAAAAATTTTTGGTGAGATTTTAGAAAGTAGGAAGATAGAGTAGCCAATTTAATACAACTTTCAACTAAAAAAGATCTGAGAGGCTTACGGAAGTTTGTGTTGTAGAAATCTAGTGTTTGGGTTTCTCAGCAGGTATTTTCTTTTCTTTTGGTAATAGCAGTTGGGGTTTCCTTTGGGGAACTATTTCATTTCATATTGCCATGTAATTTCACATCAATAAGAGGAAGACCAAAAAAATTCAAGCCCAGACTACCAAGTTCATGGTGAGATTCGGACCCAGTGTACTGATGAACAAGTCACATAATCTTTATAAAGATTGGGTTTCTCATTTTTATTTTATTTTGTTTATTTATCTTCTTTTTGAGAAGGAGTTTCGCACTTGTTGCCAGGCTCAAGTGCAAAGGCGCGATCTCAGCTCACTGCAACCTCTCCCTCCTGGGTTCAAGCGATTCTCCTGCCTCAGCCTCCCGAGTAACTGGGATTACAGGCACAGCACCACGCCTGGCAAATTTTTTGTATTTTTAGTAGAGATGGGGTTTTGCCATATTGGCTAAGCTGGTCTCAAACTTCTGGCCTCAAGTGATCCACCCACCATGGCCTCCCAAAGTTTTGGGATTACAGGTGTGAGCTACCAGGCCCAGCCTAGGGTTGCTCATTTTTAGAATAGAAGCAACATTAGCACCATGCTAGTGAAATGCCACCACAAATACTTTGCAGAATTATTGTGACAATTACAATAGAGAAAGGATTGCTACATAGATATTAAGAACATCCAGGTGGTGCTTGCTAGTGTAAACGAACATGACTAACCACAATAGGTGAGTGTATTAGTTCATTTTCACCCTGCTGATAAAGACATACCAAAAACTGGATAATTTACAAGGAAAAAAATGTTTAATGGACTCACAGTTCCACTTGGCTAGGGAGGCCTCACAAACTTGGCGGAAGGTGAAAGGCCAAAGCCACGTCTTACGTGGCAGCAGGCAATAGAGAGATTGAGAGTCAAACAGAAGGGGTTTCCCATTATAAAACCATCAGATCTAGTGAGATGTATTCACTAGCACGAGAACAGTATGGGGAAACTGTACCCATGATTCAATTATCTCCCACTGGGTCCCTCCCACAATACGTGGGAATTATGGGAGCTACAATTCAAGATGAGATTTAGGTGGGAACATAGCCAAACCACATCAGTGAGCTTCATTACAAAGTTTTAAAAAATGAAGGCAACAACAGGTGAACTGTATGGTATGGGCATGATAACTCAATAGATTGCTTTAAAAAAATGACGGCAGTTTATTTTCATCAATGGTTGGTCTGTTTATTATCAACATGAGAATAATAAATGTATCTTATATGAAATGAAAGATCAGATTGATGTCCACTTGACATTCCCCATGAACTATGCTGGTATTAGGGAGGGATTAGATACTCTCAGATATACTGGCTTTGGCTTCCTGGGAATGGAGTGCAGTTTGGTGACAGCTGGGCAGAGAGCCCCAGGTACACTCCTCATTCATGTGTAGAAGGCACAGCCATGGAAAGCATTTCTTGGACTTATTTATACCATCAGTGCCCTAATGACAGAAGAAATACAACTTATTTCACATTCATTTTTAAAAGTAACCTTAAACATCAGGCACACAAAAGAAGTGGTAGAGAATTGAGAGGTAATGGGGGAACAAAAAGCACTTAGTGTGATAATTTAGAGGGTGTGTGGAAACTTCATACAAATTTAAATTTCCCAACAGCTTGCAAATGGATTACTCAAATATTCAAAAGCACAAGTTTCTAGAGGTGCATTAGTCATAAAGGCCATGGAATATAGCCTTTTATGTTTATTGTTTTCATTTACATTCTGTCCAACCCTGAGTCTTGTAGTCTAAAAGAGTGCTACATGCTTCAGACATCCAAGAATGTCTGCTGAAGCTGAGTCCCTCCACTGTAGAATAAAAACAGCCTGGGTTCAAGTAACAGACTCACTTCTCAGTAAAGCTGGCCCACTGATTTGGGCCATTCACTTTTATTTTCTGAGCCTCAGTTTCTTCATCTGTAAACTGAGGGGCTAATAATGTACTTATAGTGTAGTGGTAAAGATAACATGGGAACATGTATGTCAAATGCATAGGTCCAGGGGTGTAGTGCATTTGATTAAGAGTACAACAAATAATTACAATTATCATTGTTACTTTTTTGATACAGTTGTGGGGAAAATACTCGTGTTCAAAAAGGTATCTTTCAAGGCAGAGTCTCCCTCCTAAGAGAAGGAATTTCAGAAAAAACCACACAAGGATTCAAGGTGGATAGAGAGTTTCTCGCCTCTTGAAAATTACAGTCTAAACTTTTGACTTCTAACATTTACCCGGGAGTATCTTAAGTTTGGGAGAAAACATTTGTGTTTTCTCCAAAAGAAAAGCACAAAAGTGCCCTCCTGCCTACATTATTATTATACAACTTATTTTTTTCTTCTTTTGAAACCTCTGTGGCAGAGAAAACTTTTATATTAGAAAGAAATTAAAATGAAAACATTTGCAAAATTTTGTGAAACCTAATATAATCTTCTCCAAAGTGTAATGCATTAGTTTTCCTTAAAGTAGAAATAGTTCCCATTTACTGCCTTCAAGATAAAACTAAGATTCTTAGGATGGTATCCAAGTTCTTCCATGATCTGGATCCCAGCTTTTGAATGCTAGCATGATGCTAGAAGCATTTCAGCAGCCCCATAAGCCTATTTGCAGTTCCTTAGACATAACCAGATCTTTCAGTAATCCACGTTTTTTTCATTTACAGTATTTTTCCTTTTGAACATTCATTCTTCCCCAGCCATTCAAGTAGTTACTGCCTATCCTTCAAAATTCATTTCAAGTATATGCTCCTCAAAAAAGTGTGTTCTAAATTTCCCCATCCCCCCACATCTGTTAAGTTACTGGTTCTTAGTCTGTTTAAAGCATCCTTTTAGACCTGTATCATGAATTTTATGATTGGTATTATGTTTGCCTGTTTATCTGTCTCCCAGCTCGTTTGTTCATGTCTTGAGAATAACGTGTCTTCATAACCCCACAAGACTAGGCACACAGGGGACAGAGTAATTGGTCCTGTTTTAACTTGTGGATTGCATCCAATGTGAAAGCATTCTAAGCAATGCTAAATGCTACAGCAGTGCCAGAGAATAAGTTAATAAATGCATATGATAGATTATTATATTCACAGCAGAAGAAGTTAAGAACTACTGTTTGTTTTATGTCTGAGTAAAGATGGAATATCAAACACAATTTATTTGCAATCCAACGAAGCTTACTTCCAGATAGAAAGACATTTTTTTTCCCTTTTTCCTTTTTTTCTTTTCAGTAAGGAATTAAATTAGAAGAATCATTTGCATTTTTACATTAGTCTTCTCTGAATATGCAGGGCTGGTTGAATTCTGTCTGACACCTTCACAGATCTCGCTTAAGTAAGCTTTCCATTACTAAATAAATTGCATCCATTCTAATTAAAGATATGTAGAGAATACTACTCGGACAGGAGAAGCAAAGTGCTATGAAGAACTAGAGCTTCCATGGTAACCCTGCCAGGGATAATATAATTGATTCATATGGTCTCTCCTGCCACGTACTGATTCCATGCCAACAAGCCTTGAAAACTGTCCATCATTTCACAGAGCTATTTATAGACCAAGTCCAGCTGAGACAAATAAATGGTGATAGAACTTCCAGAGACAATTACTACAATGAACCATGAAAGATGCTCCTGCTTTCTAGCTCATTTGGTGATGGATTATCAACAACAAGGCTTACATAATTATGTAGTGAATATATGGGTAATTTACAGAAAGAAAGGGAAATATGTGTATCAATTCTTTTTTGTACAGGGGGATCGGCTGTGGGAGAAATAACTAAAAACTCCAACGTTATAGGCACCTCATCATGGCTTAATATTGGTACATCCTTCTGCCTCATTGCTGGTTGCTCACATCCGAGTTTGTCAGGCAATGTGTGAGAATATTATGCACACATAACAGGAAGTGATAAAGCCACATGAAAACAAAGAGTCAGAAAGTGAGACAAAGCTTGGGTAGTACAGTATGTTTTCATGCCTCTTACAGCATATTATAGCTCCTCTGGTTAGGACACAGGTGAGGTAGAGAAATGAGTTGATTTCTGTAAACCAAACTTCTCAACTATAGTAGCTCACATTCCTGACATTCGGTTTGGTTGCTGAATTTGTCAGCAGCACTCAAGGTTGATCAGGTGGTGTTTCACTGGAAGATGGGTATTTGTGCGTGGCGGTGGTGGTGGGTCCTTGCTATTTAAGTAGGGTGCCATTTGCACCAAACTCATTGCATCAATATCCTGGTTAGACCAGCTTGTTCAAACATTGGCTGCACTCCAGGTATTTCCCACATTTTAAATTTGCTCCTCCATTGCTATCTAGGTTACACTTAATAGCCTGTTGATTTAGAAGCCAGTCTCTCAGTTAATCATCAAGTTAGCAGGCAATTTGTTTAGATTAAACCTAGTGGAATACTCACATTGAGCTCTTTCAGCTCATATTTGCTTTTGAAAATCTTGAGATTTCAAGCTTTCATATATTTTACTCCCTCGTTAACAAAATGTTAGCACTATCTACTTTTAATATATTCTTTTTTCAATATGTATTGATATCTAAAGCCATAATAAATTCTTTTAATAAAAATGCTCCAATAGATTCATTATTTTCTCTTTTGCTGCACAATATTATCTCATAGCAGCATTGATGGAAATCTGCCCTCTATTTTTAGAGTGGGATAAAATAGAGAAGTCTTATAAGTTGGCTCTAAATTCTAGAAGCTGAAATCCAAGGCTCTTTCCAAAAGTTGGTGGGTGGTTTCCTATTTTTGCTTTTGTTTTGTTTTGGAAGAATTTGCTCTCTTAAATATTAACCTGTTGAAATACTATCATATATTTAAATACTACCTAAAACTTTCTACCTTTTCCTTTCTGATTGCATTTGATCATGCCATTTTTCTCAGTCTTCACAGAATTTTAAAACAGTTTCCAGATAGCCCTTAACACAAGGGATATTTATGTGTGCATTTATATATTTTAAGTGACCATAGAGATTTATTATTTTATAAATCTCTATATTCTTTTCCATTTTTGTTTAAATTAAAATATAGAAATGAAATACAGCAAGCCACCTTTATACATACTACATAGCTGTCTCCGTGATATTTATTAACAATTTTTCAAATTAAAAAAAAAACAGAGTTGAAATCATACATTTTTTCTTCTCCAGTCCAAGTCTCTCCTTCTTCCTATTCTGTCCAATAGGGTAAAAACAATCATTAATTCATTATGTGTCCTTACAAGCCATTTTTTAAATAGACACATATTATCTATGCATGAGCAATGTATCATATTGTGAGGTTTTTTTTCTTAATTCACATACATTCTACTATAGTATATTATTATGTTGCATCTTATTTCTTTTTGTTGTTCCACATTCTTTTTGAGATTTCTGTTATATTATTAACCTAGTTCATTACTTTAATCTGCTAAATATTATCACCTTGTATGAATTTTTCACTATTTTGAATACTGTGAACTCTATCTTCAAAATATATTCAAAATCCAAATACTCCTCACCACATCCAGGCTACCACTCTGAATTGTCTTGTCTCATTTGGATTATTGAACAGTCTTCTCCCATTCTGCATGCTTCCTCCTCAGAGACCCTACATCTACTCTCCATGAAACAGAGTGATTCTTTTAAAAGGCAAGTCATATTATGCCACTAACCTATTCAAAATCCTCAAGTGGCTGTGCCTCCCTTTCACTCAACACTTTAAACAGTGCTGCATTTAACTTTTACTTCTAGGTGGGAGAGTTTCTCTAGGGTGAAAGCCTGTAATTGAAATTCTCTCTTTTTCATATTACTTTCCCAAGTGATTATAGAAAGATTTATAGTCACAGCAGTGACTAAGTTAATGCATTCATTGAACCCTAGCATAGGGCTTTGTAGACAATAGATGATAAATAATTATGTAAATCCTTCATCCTTCAAGAAACAGTTCCTATATCACCCACCTACCATAACTCTTTTTCTATATCCCTTTCAGAAAGATTCATGCTTGGCATTCCTGTATAGAAATTTGGTAAGTACTTCCATTTTTGCATCTTCATGCTTATTGAATTATGTATTTCTGCTCCCCACCTGCCCACCCCCATCACTCACTTCCCCACTGTAGTAGTGCTTATTCTCTGGACTGGGTCTTCATTCACCCTAGTATCTAAGAAGAAAATGAAAATTTTCAAATTGGAGATGATCTACTTCCAAGAACAGAGGAATTTTCTTACACACATAATCCTCTTTTCATATCACCATAGTTGCTATTGGTGATCAATAGATATTGCTATTTTTTTTCCATTTTATAGATGAGAAAATTGAGGGCCATTATTTTCCCATTGTTAAAGAAGTAGGAAAAGGCAGAACCTACACTGTGAAAGTGCTAGACTGAAACCAAAGCACATTTTACTCTCATCTGGGACACAGAAAGTGCTTTGTGTATGCTTTTACTAAAAAATTTCCTAGGATAATACTACATAAATATTATCAGGTTTGATTAGTAAATAAAAGATTTTATTTACTTTAATCATATTCTTAAGTAAAAACAGCCTCAACAACTGGAAAAAAAACAATTTTCCTGTCTTTTACCCATAAGTCGTAAGTTTGTCTCTGTGTGTGTGGTGGGGATGGGGGGTGGTGAGCGAGAGAGAAGGGGTGGGGGAGGGAGGGAGAGAGAGAGAGAGAGAGAGATCCTATATTGTGCTTCTAGTGTCAACGTAAAGTATAGATCGCTTTTAATTTGAGGGATTTTTTGACAATTATTGATGGTTTCACTTTTAAGAATAAATCAATGAAATGCTAAGATATAATCAATACCTGAAAGCTTACTTCAACAAAGTGGCTACAAATGAAGAAAATGAGACATTGTTAACCTGAATCCATAATCAGATTTTTGGCTATAGATTAACTACTTATTACTCACCATATCGGCCAACCTACTTTATTCATACACAACCCCCAAAACTCATTTTCCTCCATGTTTCAATACCTCCCCCACCACTCACAGATACACTATATTTCCATCGGTGTCACTGACCACACACACACACACACACACACACACACACACACACACACACACACAGATTGCCTTGAGAAATAGACCGCTGGTTTTCACAGCACAGGGAGAGGCACCTGATAAGCTTGTTGCAAGGTGCATGTTCTCAGCTCAGCACCGTTAACTGCAGGATGCAAGCCCTAGTGTGTTTGTCTCTTTGCTTTTTAATCTGAACGGTCAAAGAATTGTTTACTGCTACTGAAAGGCAGCTGTGGGTAAAATCCGCAGTGTCATTGTCTACAGATTCTGGCAATGGGTTTAAGTAAACAACTAAGAGGTGTTCTGTGTCTTCATTAATAACTAAATGTCAGCTTGAGAGAAGGTATGAGATGTTGTTTCTTCCAGTTATCCCACTGGCTTTATTGAAAACTAAGTTTTGAACAATAATTCTCTTCCTTTTCAGTCACCCAATTAAGCTTGAAGCTTTTATTTTACCTTCTCAAGATTTCTATATCTCTCCAGGAGGAAAGTAGCACACAGTGGAGAGTTTTCACAGCATTGCAGGCAGATAGCAGACTGGAAATGATTAGCAATGACATATTCTATTTGGGGACTAGATTTATCATTCATATGCATTCATTTTCCAAGCAGCATTTTTACTCAACTTTTAAAAATACTTGGCATTCTTGGCTCATTCACGTACATAGAAAAGATACGTAGCATTACTCCCACCCAAATCCTTTCAAGTTATGTTGAATGTTGTCACTGAAATCATGTGTCATGTGTAACAGAGCTTACCCACTGAGCTGATGGTTCCTGCAGGTGAGTTAAAATTTGAATTCACTATGGTTGATTTATTCTTAGTTTTAAAATCCAACTTGGGCTTCAGATCTTGCCAAGGATTACCTATTTATAATCATTATAACCATGTCAGTGGGTGTAATAAAATTGGGTCTTCTCACCCCTTTTGGAATTACCAAGGAATAAATTAATATTTCTGTGACTCCCCACCTTTATTTTCTGTCAATAGCTATTCATTGAGCAGGAGTAAGTATTAAACTGTGAGATGCCCTGGAGATACAGCAGTGAACACAAAGACACCCAGTAACTCCAACATATTGCCAGTGGTCTAGCATGGAGACATATATTAGTCAAACACATGCATATTTAAGTAAATCACTAAAAGTATCAAAGGGCTGTGAAAGAGACAGGAGAAAAAAAAAAGCTGAGAAAGCCTAAGCAAATGGAACAGATCTACTTGTTTGAGGAAAGGGGAGATATTTCAAAAAGCTATCCTAAGTCAATGTTGTGTGACCTTGGAATGTATGCAGGATGTGGGAAAGGATCGAGGGGCAGATTTTCTAACAGAGATAATAGTACATGCTGAAATATGTAATACTTGGAATAAGAAAGGGAGAGAGAAAACTCTGCCATGACCAGAGACCATTAAAGAGAGAGTATGAACCCAGTGAGGTAAACAGGAGCATTCAGGGCATCACAGGCCATGGTAAAGACTACGGCTTTTATTCTAAGGGCAATGGAATATATAAATGGGCTTTACGCAGGGCAGTGATCTGATCAGGTCTATGTTAAAAGGAGAATCACTCTTCATAAAATTGAGAATAGACATATTTTGCATTGACAATATCAAAGGATCAGTATAATGACCTAAGAGGGTCATATGAATAAGGTCAAAGTAAAGATACAAAACTCCAAGCATCAGTAGATTTAATAGGTGCACTCTCTGGGTATAATTTTAGCTATGAGAATATCTGCTTCAATCTGTTATCCAAAACACACATTAATGCTGAAATTTTACAATTCTGCACTTAAAATGGAGCATCAATAGAAGATCCCAAGATTTAGTAACATCTACACCTGCTGTAACCTTTGAATCTGGTTAATAAAGAGGCCTATTGCCACTTAATTGTTTTATCTACTGCACAGCAAGCTGAACCCATGGTTCAAATCTGAATTATACATGAAACAAAATATCAGAAGTTATAAATGGGGTATTACCAAACATCCTTGGATATAATCATTATTAAAACCTTAAAGATAGAAATTATCAGCTTATATTTATTGAGTGACCCCAATGCTCCAGGTACAGTCACTGTATACAACAGTGACTACCACAGTATGAACTGTGTCTACCAAAATTCTTAAGTTGAAGTCCTAACTGCCAGTACCTCAGAATATGGCTGCATTTGGAGACAGAGCATTTTAAAAAGTAGTTAAGTTAAAATGATGCCATTAGGGTTGGCTCTAATTCAATGTGACTTTTTTCTATTGTAAAAAGAAGAAATATGGACACATAAAGAGATACCTGGGATGTGCACACACAGAGAAAAGACCAAGACTCAGCCAGAAGTCGGACATCTGCAAGCCAAGGAGTTAGGTACTAGAAGAAACCAACCCTGCTGACATCTTGATCTTGGACATCCAGCCTCCAAAACTATGATAAATGAATTTCTGGTGTTTATGCCACACAGTCTGCGATAGTTTGTTATGGCAGCCCTAACAAGGAATACGTTAAGGAATTTACAAATCTTTTTTTTTTTCAAACAGTTTACAATCTGGTGGGGAGACAGAGATAAATGTGAAAGGAGAGAGAGAATAGGTTCTTTGATAAGGGGAATATAAGGTACTATGGGAGAACTATCCTTAATTTCAGGGTCAGAAAATGATCACTGGAGAAATGTATTTTAATGTTGAAACCTATGTTTCATGATTTCATGAAATCTATTGAAACATAGATTTCTATGTTCAAAAATCTATTGAAATCATGTTGAAATCTATGTCCAACATGATTATGTTGAAATCTATGTTTAAATTAGGGATGACCACACTGGCCACAACTACATCACATAGAGATAGTTTGGGAGGTAATGGGATTTTTACTTGAAGTAGTGAGCTCTCTGGAGAGAAGGCAGAAGGGGAGATGAAATCAATTGCAGCCAAATATCATTAACTCTATATAGGTGCAACATAATTTACACTGATATACTAGGCTATCCTGGCATTAAAAGGGGCACTTTGTCTCTTTTCTTTTGCAACAAAAAGAGGGTGGAAGAGTTTTAGAAAAAGAGTGCATGCAATTACGCATGCAAAAACCCTTAAGACAGTGTGACAAGCCTGATGATCTGGATGCTTTGCATGGAGGGATCACTCAGTGAATATGTGCTGATTTTTAAAATAGATTTATCTATTACACTGTGGTTAAAATATCTTCAGATTTTACCTGGATTAATGCAAATGCCTATTCACTGGTTTTCCTCCTTCCATTCTCTGTCCCTACTACATTGTCTCACCACAGCACCCAGAAGGTTCATTTAAAAATCTGAGTTACATCTAGTCACTATCCTTAAGTAGCATTGGGAGCTTCCTACAACACTTCCAAATAAGCAAATACATAGATAAATAAGCAAGTAAATATATTAATAAATAAATGACCCATTAACTGCAAAGGTTGATATGATCTAGCCTATGCCTACCTTTCATACCTACTTTAATTCTACTCTCTGACTCACCCTACCTCACCCCATCCCCAGCCACACTGGCTTCTTGCAGGCCCACAAGAGCATTCCTAGCTCATCCTACTTCACAGCCTTGCACTTGCTCTGCCCTCTATCCAGAATACACTTTCACCAGTTTTTGGATGTCTCTCTCCTTATCTCATCACCTCCTCAGAAAGGCTCTCTATCATTCATCTGTCTAAATACCCCTTCCTTCCACTCTTCCATGGAATTATGTATTGTATCACCATCGTTTATTTTTTATGTTAAATATCATTTATCCTAAATTAAACCATGTTAAGTGCTTTTTCTCCTATCATCTCTCTTTCTACCCAAACTAAAGTTTAAACTCTATGGGAGTAGAAGCCTCATCTGATGGTGTTCTGCTTTTCCCAGCAAAGTGACTGGAACACAGTAGATATTAAATAAGTATTCATTGAATGGATAATATTAAATCACCCAAGTTGACTCTGATTGTAAATTCACATCATCTATCTTTAACATGAAACAGGGAAGAATGGGAAGATTTTGAACTGTTCCTAGAAAGTAGAGACAAATGTAATTCCGTGGTACAAAAGGCAGCATTAAAACTACCTCCCAGATTGACGTGGACTAACTTGTAGCATGTTAAGCCTGTGCCTGTAAGAACACATTGAACATTTCCCGTGTGCTCACAAATCACAGTGAATCAGAAAGGACAGAATTGATCCAAAGAATTTGCCAACCAGTATTGTCATTTGACTCTGAGCAAGATGCTTAACCATATAAAGAGTCCTGTAAATTATGGATGACAACACTGGCCACATCTACATCACATAGAGATAGTTTAGGAGGTAATGGGATTTTTATTTGAAGTAGTTGAGCTCTCTGGAGAGAAGGCAGAAAGGGGAGACCAAATAAATTGCAGCCAAATATCATTAACTCTATATATGTGCAACATAATTTACACTGATATACTAAACTATCCTGGCATTAAGAAGGGCACTTTGTCTCTTTTCTACAGATTACCTCCCTTATTGATCTCATCTATTTATCTTCTACACCTTATGGAATGGGGTTTCCTGGGGCTTTGTCAATACAAACTTTCAGGGTTGAAAGACAGTACTAGAAGCAACTGGGTAGAGGGTAAGCATAGCATTGCCACAAAGGCACAACTAGCCCAACAGTTAATGGTATTCATAAATTTGAAGGCATAGATTTAGATGAATGTGTTGCTTGAAATACTGATGGAGTGGGAAGGGTGACCAATATTGTTCTGGCTAAAGGCCATTCATGGCCAATCTCTATTTACCAGAATGAGAGCAAATGCTAGGTGACTTAAGTGGGAGTCAAGATAGAACCCCCAGCAGGAGGTGGGATAGATGTAACACAGAGAATGCTCCACACAAGAGTCTGAGGCTCTACAAAGGGTTCTGGGCCTAGCAGAAAATAAGAACACAAGTGTGAAGAGTATAATGCAATGGTTAGGAGTGTGGGCTCCCATACTGGAATGCCTCTATTTGAATCCTCTGTCTCTTCCATTTCCTAAGTTGGGTGACCTCAAGCAATTGACTTTTCTTCTTTAAAAAGAAGATTCACCATGTTGGTCAGGCTGGTCTTGAAGTCCTGACCTTGTGATCTGCCCACCGCGTCTCTACTAAAAATACAAAAATTAGCAGGGCATGGTGGTGCACACTTGTAATCCCAGCTACTAGGGAGGCTGAGGCAGGAGAATTGCTTGATCCCAGGAGGCAGAGGTTGTAGTGGACCAAGATCGCTCCACTGTGCTCCAGCCTGGGTGACAGAGTGATATTCCCTCTCAAAGAAGAAGAAGAAAAGAAGGAGAAGAGGAAGAAGAGGAAGAGGAAGGAAGAGGAAGAGGAGGAGGAGGAGAAGAAGAAGAAGAAGAAGAATATTCAATAATTTCTTCATCTCCACAAGGGAACAGTGCTAAAACATATAGAATGAATGCAAACAGTAAAAGGATTCACACATTTAAAATATATAGATAGAATTCAGCCACAACATAAGTAATAGTAATTTTTGGTTTTCCTTGTCATCACCATCATAGTCCTCATCAAGGTACTGGATCGTGGCCATGAAGCTTAGAGAGGCTGGTTAGCTGGAGCAGGTGCTGATGGAGCCAACCAGAAACATTTCAAACCAGGTAGCACAGATTTAACTGTGGAATATCAGATACAAAAATCTACTGGAGAAATGGCTGTGTCCCAAGTGCCACTAAATCATGGAACTTCGTTTTCCAATAACTTTGCTGAGCAGGACAAAACTAGCTCAAACAAGGGATTGAGTAGATACAACTTCGGGAGAACTAGGACAAACCATGGGAACTTGATGCTCCAATGCTCATCAGTCAAGGAAAAAATATCACACTTATCTCTTTCTAAGGCTAGAGTTTAGTCTGTAATGGGTGGTATATATTGGGGAATTTACTTTTTCATAGCAGATAATGTAGAAATGATAAAGAAGTTGGCTATTACTTTGTAGAACCTGGTGGTTTGTATGCAATTGCATCTTTCATTATGTTCTTGTATCCTTGATCTTTATTAAAGTGGAATTACCTTTCCTCTTAGACAATAAAGAGAAATTGAACAGCTGCTGAGACAATCATTTTCTTCAATAAATAGACATGAATTCCTTAAATAGTATACAAGAGGGATGATCTTTGTTTTACTATTTATGATGCCAGTCACTTGGCCTCTAAATTGACCTGCAACCAGGGCTATAATTTGACGATTGTTTATATTCCAACCAGATGCCAGTAGAGTTATGAAAGGCAGTCATAAAAAATAAACAAACAAACTTAGGGAAAGTGCGCTCCATATTCTCTATATCTCCCGTTGGCAAAACGCGTAAATTCCCCCTGTTGAGATACACCTTAATAAAAAACTAATTAATGCATTTCTTAATTCATAAAATATTTTTGAGGATTACTATTAGTCACACATGTGTTTGGCAATGCCAAGGCTGCAATGAACAAGGAACATTTAGTCCCAGCCTTCAGAAATCCTACTTCCTAGCAGATTCAGTATAAACAGAGAACCGAGGACCATGTACTTTTTCACTCCTCAGGTGAGGGAGGGGGATATGACTAACATTTTTTGAGTGTTTGTGGTGCCAGACACCATGCTGAACACTACAGATCTTTGGAGGGGTAGCTTATCTCTTGCAGGTACAGTCACTCAACTACATCACCACTGTAGCTCCCTATCTGGCCTCATAATCTTCAAGGAAATAAATCCACAAAGCTTGATAGGAACAGAACATCCGGAAAGCTCACTTCCTACACATACTATCCTTCCTTCTGCACAGTGTAAACTCTGAATTCTCATTTTAGTCAATAACCAACCTAAAAGAGATAACTTCATTTTGCTATGGGCTACAGGAGGTAAAGATAAGCTGCATTTTGGAGGCAATGGCCTGAAGGTAGGTTAATTTCATTCCAAGACTTAGACCATGTTATCTTTAAACAGAACAGGCAGGAGAGGAAGGGAAGGAATATCAATTGATGCCATTGCCTCCACAAATCCTTGATAAACTGCTCAGTAGGAACTAAATAATTGGTAATAGCTATTGTGTTTATTTTGTATAGCTAAACCAGAAATGAGTGTTCATGGAAATGTCATTCTATAGCCAAGAAAAAAAATAAGGAACAATGATCAGTTTGACATTTTAAACAAGAGGCATATTTTCATTTGGTTCGATAAAAAAAGTTTCTGAGCAACATTTAATTATAGTTTACTCCAGATTTCAGGTTTAATCTTTGTATTAACTTCTTTACCAAGGTCTCCTAAAATACACTTGGTTACTATTCTGAGAATGTCTTAAGCTTCTCTTCATGAAGCTTGGTGAGACAATAAACAAATGATATGTCATCAAAATTAACTTGCTAACAGGGACAAGGATTAAAATTGTCCCTTAAAATTTTTTTCCATTTCTGAAAAGAAAAACAATGCACACTGTTAAATTCCTGGCTCAGAAGGTGAACCAATATGGATCCTCTCTTGGGTCTGACCAGTCATTTTTGGTTTGCTTGGGAATATAATGTTTTGTGGACATTGGACTTTCAGTGTTAAAATAGCAGAGTGCCCAGCAAACCAGAATGCAATAGTCACCTTACATCTGTTTATAGATTTGTCATGAAAATTAAATAAAATAATGTCTATCAAAGGCATATCATAAAATACTATGTACTCACAAGCATTACAAAATGTCAGCTATTGTTAAATAGTACTTACTATGACAGGTGTTGTGCTAAGCAGTTAGTTTTACAAGAAACCTTTCTGTTCCTGAATATCTCAGCTTGCCTAATTGATGTCAGGGACAGCTCAGAAAGAGGAATGAGTAGACAGCAATAGATATCCTTTTCTCTGGGATGGGATGAAGGGCATTTACACACAAAATTGCAATAGTAGGAACAGCGGGAGAGGGCTGCCTTGAGTCTGAGAACAGGCTCCTCAGAAAGATTGAGGGAAGCTAGTGAATTATCTATAGGTGAGTAAACTATAAGTGATTATCATTACCAAAATATATTTATATGATAATCTAAAAGCAAATATAACATTTTATATATATGTGTAACCATATATAATAAACACATATGTAATAATAAATATATATAACTAAAAAGAGTCTCAACTGTTCCACACTAACTATACCTCTAAGTCTGAATTTCCTCGGCTGTATATGACATAAGACGTGTCCCTATTGCATAGTGGGGCTTTCTTCAATGAGTAAATGACATAATTTATGTCTATCACTTTTCATGTTTTAATTACTCAATATACTCATTGATTATTATCTTTTTACCTTTTCATAACAGATTTATTGGGGTAAATCAACATATCTTATAATTTAACGTGTTAAAGTTAATTATATTGAATGAATTCAATAGTGTTCAATATATGCACACTTGTGCAACAGTCAACACAATTAATTTTAGAACATCTTTGGTCTCCAAAACATCCTTGTATCCTGTTAGCTCTTACCCTCCACTTTTCCCCAACACTCCAGGCCTAGGCAACCACTCTAGAGAACTGCCTATTCTGGATATTTCATATATATTTCATATAATTAAAATTATACAACATATAGTCTTTTGTGATTTGCTTCATTCATTTAGCATAGTATTTTCAAGGATCATCCACATTGTATCAGTAAATCATTTCTTTTTGTTGCTGAATATTTCATTGCATACATGTAATAACTTTTATTTATAACTTGATGACATTTGGGTTGTTTTCATCTTTTGGGTATTATAAATAATATTGTCATGAACATTCATGTGCAAATTTTGTTGAGATATATTGTCTCTTTTTTTTTCTTTGAGACAAAATCTCACTCTGTTGCACCAGCTGAAGTTCAGTGGCACAATAGAGGCTCATTGCAGCCTTGACATCCCTGGGCTCAGGTGATCCTGCCACCTCAACCTCCTTAGTAGCTGGGACTATGGGAACATGCCACCATATTCAACTAATTTTTTGTAGAGATGGGGTATTGCCATGTTGCCCAAGCTGCTTTTAAACTCTTGGACTCACACAATCCATCTGCCTCAGTCTCCCAAAGTGTTGGGATTGCAAGTGTGACCCACTGCACCCAGCATGTGGACATATATTCTCATCTCTTTTAATGAATACCTTGGGTATATTTTTGGGAGTGGAACTGCTTGGTAGTACAGTAATGCTATGTTTAATTTTTTTTGAGGAACTGCCAGATATTTTTCCAAAGTAAATGCATCATTTTACATTCCTGCCAACAGTGCATGAAGGTTCTAATTTCTCCACAGATTTGCCAACATTTGTTATTATCAGTGTTTTTTATTATAGCCCTCCTAGTGCATGTGAAGTGGTATGTCAATGTGGTTTGATTTCCATTTTCTTGACAGCAGATAACGTTGAGCATCTTTTCATGTGCTTATTGGCCATTCTTATAGCTTCCTTGGATAAACATCTATTGAAATCCTTTGCTCTTTTCAAATTGGGTTGATATAAAATACTGTTAAGTAATTTCTATGCTTAGTCAGTACTTAAAGAGCACCTACTATGTTCCAAATACTTTATAATCACTAACATTTAAAAAGCAATCCTTCAAATTAGTATTATAATCTCCATTTTTTATATTAGTACACTCCAGATCAACAATAAAAGGAACAACTTACTGAGCTAAAAGAGGCAGATACAGGATTAGGACTAATGTTCAGCTAACATGGAAACCCCAAAAGCACAGTGATTTTTCAGATGCTAGCTGGCTACCTGAGTATACCTAAGTAAATGAACTCGTCTTCTCTTCTACTACCTTCTCTGATCCTCCAAATTTTTATCAGGAATGTGCCCTAAATGCACATCTTTGATGCTCCCCTAACATGGAGAATGAAATTCAGACTCCTTAGCATACCTCTCGGACTTTCCCATTCTTGATACGCTCCACCATCCCAGTCTCACTTGACACCATTCCCTAACCCTGTACATCAATCAGCTGGAAACAACAAGTTTCCCATTTTCCTACAGGAAATTTGCATTATTCTGTCTCCTGGAAAAATTCTGCTGATTCTACGGGCAGCTCGAAAGTCATCATCAGCTGTGCTAAATTCTCCTTGTCCCATGCAGTCACATTCCTTTCTCTCCTCGGCACACATCCCTTTCCTTAATTCAACCAATCTTGCTGTGTAGCTGTGATGTTCCTGATGTGTGCAAAGTAATGGAGACAGAATAGTGGACATAGTCCAGTCCCTGACACTAGAAAGCTGAAAGTCTAGCCACAGTCTGTTTCCACTGCTATCCTGCGAACAGTCTGAGCCCAGGGATAATATCATTAACTTTATCACCTTGCCAGCAAGCACATTTGCTGGTAAAATCTACATTATAAAAAAGGTAATTCTGATCTTTACTGAGACTACCAATACTCATACATCTTACAGGAAGATAGACTCTTTTGCTAATGACAATAAATGGAAAGAGACCCTGGCAATAAACTGCTGAGAACTGCACAGCACCACTTCCCAGCTATCTGCCATATGAGATTTAGAACAAAACAATGCAACACAAATGGGAAGGCAGAAGAGCACAATGAATATGCGGAGCTATAAACTAAGTGATAATTTTTGTCTTGATTGTGTGAGCTAACTATTAAGAAGATTATAATTAAGAGTTCATTTCTTATAGTACCAACAAGCATTTTAATCAACCTTGATAGCATTAACTCCAATTACCATTAGTAAACTATAAAGATTCTGTTTTAAATTGCAGTGAGTCAATAAATTCAAGATGGCACTTTAGGAGTAAATGTTAGCAGGACCTTATCACTTTCCTGAGCAGTCACTTAAGCTATGGATGGGGGCTTCATGAAGGCACAAGCAACAATGGGATTTCCGAAGAGCTATGAACTTCACAAATGCTGTTTGTACTCTGGTGTGAAACAAAAAATTATCCTTAAGAATGTTTGACTACTGTTTGATCTATGGATTTTTAGCTTTATAGCTTTAAAGAAAGACATTTTATTTAGACAAACAATATAATAGACTAACAAACTCAAAATAAAGGCTGACAAACAGAGTCGTTCGAAATTCTCATTATTAACTTACAATATTTGCATAAATTTGAACAGAGATGGATGGCTTTAAATGACTGTCACTGATTAAGAGACTGAAACAAACAAAAGACTAACAAAACATTATGTACAAAGACAGGCACATTAGCATATCCTATCTCATATCTCCCTTACAATGACATGAAGACAAATATTCCTGATTACACCTGAAGCAATAATGTAATTAAGGCAATAAATCACTTGAAGAAACCTAAGGGGGCTTCTTTTTAAACACATTGATTTGGGTATTAGGACTGTCACTGAAATACAAACATAAAATGAAATCAAATTTGTTGCAATGATGTATCGCTCAAAGATTTGCCCTCTTCCTGGAAAAATTTAATCAGTAGGTGGACATGTGACTGTACCCAATATATGTTTGCTTAGAAAGACTGCCAGATTGTTAGAAAACTCTTTTTCAAATGTCCATCAGGATAGATATTTATCCCTAGTAAGGCACATCACAGGATTGAAAGTCAAGTCAAAAGTAGTTGAACGCTTGGGTGTTGCATTTTTTTCCTCCCTTAAGAGATCTGGATTTTTTTTCAATGATTTAACTCTAAAATCTTATCTTTAAGATATGTAATGAAGTTCAGATTGAGGAGGACAATTAGACTATAGGGAAGCAAAGAAAAGATAGAACAACACTGGGCAGAATACAGGTATAACTATGCAGGGGTGGCACCACTCATTTTCAGAGAGGCCACCACAAAAAGTCCTGGCAAGAAAGAAAGTCCCTTGCTGGATGAGCCCCTGGAAATCTATGATGCAAGGAGTTCAGATATCTCAGACCTGCTACCCATTAGCACCTTGGTACACACACAAAAATGTGTTTTACAGACCAATGGTAATAATTGACTTAAACCCCAAACATTTCAAGTTATTTAGAAATTACTTTTTTGATCTAGATCTTGTTCTAGATTTTCCAACCATTAGAATCACACTATGAAGTTATCTATTAGAATGTTTTTTAATTTTATCTCTAATGTGATTATCCAGCTCTCCACAGCCATCACAGACATTTTCCACCAATCCTAGGCATAAAACATTTCACGTTTAGGTAAACTTAAAGACACTTTAGTAGAGTGATGACGAACACTCCAAGTAATTAATCATGTACATACCCAAGAATCTGCAACTCTGTATAAAGAATTTATGGTCCAACTACCCTAATCAAATGTCTGGATAATTCGTTCATTTACCAAGTATTGGTTGAATGCCTACTTGCCTACTGTGTGAAGTGTTATTCTTAGGGAACTTACTCATTTCCCTTAAAATCAACATCTACTTTTTTGTTAATCTACTGTGCAGCCTTTCAGAGAAAAAAATTAGGAACTAAGAATGTTTCAGTTTCTTTAACAAATTAAGAAAAGAGAATAAAAATGCACACTTTCATAATAACAATTTCAGTACTACCACCATTTGCATAAAAGCAATGTCTCTTTTACTATATTAAAAAAACTACTGCAGGCCAAGCACTGGGCTCAAAAAGAATAAACCACAATTCTTATATTTAATAATTAAATAATATTTAATAATTAAATAATATTTAATTATTTGGTAATCCTTATATTTAATATGGAAAACTTAACACATGTGGGAACCCACTCAGAACTCCAGAGTTGGTATGAAGATTATTTTATGCTGATGATATTTGAGATTTGACAGATGCAGAAAGAAGTCTTCTCAAAGCTTCTCTCATCTGACCAGAATCAGAACCTTGTGAGAAATTAGGCTGCATAAATTCCCCACTTTAGGGTGGGTCTACTCCCAGGAGAGAAACCAAGAGTAAACTACCATAAATTCCCTCTTGGGAGAGTGTCTAGGCCAGGAAGGAGAGGAAAAGGCCACATCTGCCTGCATAAACAAACACTATTATCAGGCATCTTTTAATCTCCTCTTTGTTTTCCTAAAAATCCATTTGTCTTTCCTAAATAAACCATCTGTTCTTCCTATAGAAGCCTTTTCTCCCCATCCCTTTCCCCTAGTAAGTTAGGTATATAGGCCTCTAACCTTAGCCACCAAGCAAACTTGCTAGTTCATTTGTTAGTTCTCATATTAATGGAAATAAACCTTTTGTTCTCCCTTAATCCATCTTTTGTCAGTTTAGTTTATAGGCCTCAGAGAGTGGACCGAGAGGGTACCAGAAATATTTTGCCTCCCCTGACACACATAAACCATTAATATAATAAAAATTTGTATATTTTATTTAAAAATAGTATAAAAACTGTATATTGAGAAAACGTCCTGTAGAGAAAATCACATACACATATGTTGTCATCATTATCATCATTATCATTATCAACTTCATCAAAGTGCTTCTTTTAAATGATATGGGGGTAAGGTAGTCTTCAAAGTAACTATAATGGATCTTGGCAAAATCAGTTCAGAGTTCAAAATCACTTATTTGGGCTAAATGAGATTTATTCTTCACAAACTTATTTTGGTCCTGTCTCATTCAAATTGTTCTCAAAATGAAAACATGCTTTTTATTCTGATTGTTTACTTTACATAAAGGCCTAACATATGTATACTTCCCTTTGCAGGCGGACTGTGCTGAAGACTATATATACATATAATAGACTATATAGAGAGTCTCCTATATATAGTTCCTATATATAGTCTATGTTAGTCCATATATACAGTCCCTCTCTAGATATACATATAAAATATCATTTCAGTCTTCCCCCAAACTGACTGAGATAGTCATTCTATCTATCCCCTTCTTAAAAATGAGGATTCTGATATTTAAAGTAGAGAGATAAACTATCAAAAAAAGTTTAGAGATAGTACAGGATGGAACTAGGTCTTGTCAAAGTAACAAATATCCTCTGGGTGGGCTCAAAGTTGTCACTGTGACTCTTACAAGAAAACAACAGCACGGTAATCAGAGTCAGAGAAGAAGCTGGAATGGTGAAAGCAGAGCTGGAGTAACGAGAAGGCGTGAACTGAAAGATAAGGCTGGACTCTAGAAGCTGGAAGAAGGCTAGAAAACAGATTCTCTCTTAGAGATTCCAGAAGGAGCCCAGCCTTGCTAACACCTTGATTTTGGCCCAGTGAAACTAATTCAAATTTCTGATGTGCAAAACTGTAGAGAATAAATGTGTTATTTTAAGCTGCTCAGTTTGTGGTAATGTATTATAGCTACAATAGGAAACCAAGAGAATCTCGTATCATCTTTTCTCAGTGGGGAAAATAAAAAGCAGTATTTACATGCCATCTGCCTTGGCAACTGGGGAGGCTCTTTCAGAACATAGCTGAGGCAAAAAAATTAAAAAAAAATTAAGAAGACAGAGTCACATATTCAGACCTCATCAGAAATTAAATCTGAAGCAAAAGCCCTTATAGTTGATATGCTAATATGAATAAAAGTTATATCCAAAAAGCAAGGTGACAAATTCTGGAAAACCTTTCATCTGACACTGCAATATCAATTTAAAACACTCCATTGGTGTTTCAATATTACAAAATGACCTGGAAACACCTGAAATGAGGGAGACATTGAGATTCATATTTTCATCCATGAAAGAGTATCATCACATTTATCAATAGCACACTAAGAGGGAGAACATCAGGATAAATAGCTAATGTATGCAAGGCTTAATACCTACGTGATGAATCCATAGGTGCAGCAAACCACCATAGCACACATGTTACAAATTTATCTATGGAACAAACCTCCACACCCTGTACATGTATCCTGGAGCACAAAATAAAATAAAAAATATTTTTAAAGCATACTAAATCACTGAGTGTTTTTTTACATTATCCTTCAAAACAAGATATTAAATAGATTTACTAATCAGTGTTAATAAATATTCTAAATATTTTTAAATAAAATATTTCTTCTGCCTCATTCAATGATCTAGAGTTAGTTTCATGAATTTGATGATGCTATCAAAAAGCTAAGTACAGCAGTAGATCATTGATCACCTTTGCTATGTAAGAAT
Source organism: Ateles fusciceps (assembly GCA_036589455.1). NCBI lineage: Eukaryota > Metazoa > Chordata > Mammalia > Primates > Atelidae > Ateles > Ateles fusciceps. The sequence goes on along the minus strand of JAZHEH010000164.1, from coordinate 3,920,896 downwards.
GGGGGCCATAAGTCAATAAATAAGTGGGAGCTCCTGTTTTCAATAGTTCTCTGCCCTTGAGTATGTCATTCTTCCCTAAAAGGGGTGCTACACTGCATCTATAAATTGAAGGTGGGTGATGGACTATATGATTAAAAGTCATAAAAATAACATGCTATTTATCCTAAGATGGCTGGGTACAGAAAATCTCATCAGCTCTTACTTAAGCAATTTTCCAAAAACTGGAAAGAAACACAATCACACACACCATGGGATCACTTTCTGCAGAGATGATTTGGGGACATATCTGAATGAGGCTGAAAAGTCAGACCTCACAAGTTCATTTTAGGCAGCTGCAATTTTAGCTGAGGCTGGAGCCTGTTGGACTCTGGGTTTTGTTTTTTTTTTTTTTTTTTTGGTCATGGTTAAGTCTGGGTAAGTACAACTCTAATTCTAATCACAGAGCAAGCTATTTCTAGACATGGAGCAGGGCCAGTGGAGAAAGGAGAGAGGCCCATGTCAATAGCACAGAGGCAGGTGATATCATAAGAAGTAGTAAGGTGTCGTGTGTACACTTTCCTTTAGAGGAATGAGAGCTAGTTAGTTATTACAATGTCATAAAGAAAAGGCAATATATTTCTTAGAATTCAAGCTAAAATGATGAAACCTGCCTTTGAACTTGAAGTTTCTGTGGCAAGTGCACACATTAAAAGACATCTGAAGGTAGGAAGAAGAGACATTGCCTTTCTTCTTAATCTGAAGTTCAGAAAAACCAGTAATTAGATTCATTATGTTAAAATTGAACTTAATTCCTTTAATTTGAACATTTCAAAGGGCTTTCAAAAGCTCACAAATTGCTATTAATCCCAATGGCACAAAGATGACCTATGTCACTTTAATGGTATGCTATGTTGAAATAAAATCACAAGAGTTTGATCATTCCTCTGAGGTTTCAGTTTCGTTTTGCTCTCCCATAAATTAATTTGAAGAGAAAAACCAACTTGGTGTCAGTGATTGAGTAATAATTTTAAAGCATACACATGCACATGTATATTTGCATACACAGATGAAATTTATTCTTTAAATAGTTACCTAGAATCTGCATAAGCAAAGCACAAACAACCCACAATGAATAGTTACTATCAATAAGACTCATATTCCATTTTTGCTGTGGACCACGCTTCAAGCACCAGCATTTTGATCCCAAACACAGAACGCACACTGGAATTCCTCTCTCTCTCTTTGTTTCTCTCTCTCTTTTCTTTCTCTTAATCTCCTTCTTGCTATCATTCACAGCCCTAGAGAATTTTAGACTAGAAAAGACTTAAGAAATGACTTATTTACTAGTTCTTCGTTTTATACATGTGTAAACTGATCCATCAAATTAAAGCAAGTTGACTGGGTTAATAGGGTTGCTAGTTAGGAAACCAGAAATTAAAGCCTACAGCATCTTTTGTCATCTCTTTCAAAATCTGTCTAAAAAATAATTACATAGTTTAGGAACAGAAAGTGTGGTGAGTGGGTTCTCCTTTTGTATTTTTCCTTTTGCTTCTGTCACATAGCATCCATTTTTCCTTTTCATGTTAGCACCTCAGTGTAGATTGCAAGGAACTACTCTCCTACCAAGAGCCCAGGCCCCTGAAGGGGGCTTCCAGGTTGAGGCATACGGCTCAGAGGTCTAACCAGTCAGAGCATGGTGTTACCTTGGCCAGGGTGTAGGTTCTGTTAGGGCACGTGGCCCAAGGAGGGCCAATGAGTCATGAGCAGCTTCTGCTGAAGCCCCGGCCAGGAGGCAGCTGCTCTTCCCCACTGAGGCTGACCCTCACAGGATGTGATGCAGACATTGTCTGCAACCGCCTAGCACCACGTGAAGCCAGAAAATAAAGCCATTAGGGTAGAAGCCATAGCCGAGAGATTAAATGGATTCCTAATGACATATTAAATTAAGTCCCACCTGAAGCCCAGAACTACCACCTGGGCCTTTCAGTGGGCCAATACATTGTGGGGTTTGTTTGTTTTTGTTGAAGCCAGTTTGAACTGGCTTTTGAGTCACGTAAGTACTAACTGGGCTTGCTAGATAAAATAATAAAACACAGGATGTGTGGTTAAATTTGAATTTCAGATAAACACTGAAAAACTTTTTTTTTTTTTTTTGAGATGGAGTTTCGCATTGTCACCTGGGCTGAAGTGCAGTGGTGAGATCTCAGCTCACTGCAACCTCTGCCTCCCAGGTTCAAGCAATTCTCCTGCCTCAGCCTCCCAAGTAGTGGTATAAGAATTTCCCATGCAATATTAGGAAAATCTGACAACTCTAATTCTAATCACAGAGCAAGCTATTTCTAGACATGGGGCAGGGTCAGTGGAGAAAGGAGAGAGGCCCATGTCAATAGCACAGAGGCAGGTGATATCATAAGAAGTAGTAAGGTGTCGTGTGTACACTTTCCTTTAGAGGAATGAGAGCTAGTTAGTTATTACAATGTCATAAAGAAAAGGCAATATATTTATCAAGCTGATGTTTCAAATCCCTTTTTCCTGCTCTGATCCCATCTCTTCCTTGGATTCAATGTCAAGTTCTGGAATTCATCCAGTAAGGAAGGAGGTAGCAAGAGCCTCTGTGTCAATCATGACCCTGGATTCAGTTTCATTCATTGTATTTCATCAGGTATTTGCAGACATTGTGCAGTACGATGCAGGGGAGCGTGTGTGAAAATGTCCTAATTGCTCTGCTCTAAAGGCTCTAACCTGTCCAGAGGAACAAATATAGGCAAAGACAACAAGATGACTGTAATGTCTGATGGATTAGTATGGATGGTGGGGGGAAAGGCTAACTCTGGAAAAGGTGGGAGTTGAGCTAGCCCTTGGTGGAGAGGTATGGTAGTGGGGGGTTGGGGGGAGTGGTCATCTCAAACACATGTCCTCTTGCCACTTCCTATTTTAATTCCTGCTCCTTCTCTTCTCTTCTTTGTTTGTTCTTTCTTTTCTCCTGCTTTTCTAGTAATTATAATGTTGTTTATCAAATTAGCACCATCAAGTGCAAATCTTACAACGGGGGTGTGGCCAAACATCCAAATGGTGCTGGATTGGTTAGGGCTCATGAATATGAAATAATATACTCTTATAGAGAATTCAAACTCTATATGTGTTGCATTCAGCAAATGTGTAGAATTTTAAAGCTGGAAGAGACCGTTACTAATCCCTGACTTTCTAGGTGGGAGAACAAATGTGAGAGGCAGATAGCTGGTAAAATTGCAGATCTGAGACTAGAAACCAATGAGGTTACACCAGGCATGGTGACTCATGCCTGCAGTCCCAGCACTTTGGGAGGCTGAGGTGGGCAGATCACTTCAGGCCAGGAGTTTGATACCAGCCTGGCCAATATGGTGAAACCCTGTCTCTACTAAAAATACAAAAATTAGCTGGGTGTGGTGGTGGGCACCTGTAATCCCACCTACTGGGGAAGCAGAGGCAGGAGAAGCACTTGAATCAGGGTGGCAGAGGTTGCAGTGAGCTGAGACCATACCATTGCACTCAGCCTGGTGACAGAGTAAGACTCTGTCTCAAAAAATGAAAAAGAAACCAATGAAGCTGACCTTAGAATCCAAGCTTGCTCACCTACTAAAGGCCATTAAACTAGCAGACTTTATGTCTCAATTTTGTTCTCTCTTAAAGCGTACCAGAGGAAAATATACAGGTGAAGTTTATTTTCATTTCATTCTCCATCAGCCTAGAATAATCTCATTTGGATATTTCTCAAATAAGGAAAAACATGGACTTTCTCTTTAAGAAATGACGATGTGTAAAGACTGTCCCATTTTACAAATCTCCTATGCCCATGTACAAAGGGAAACCCAAGGGGCTCCCCAAACACTTCCATTTGTCTTTTTCTGGGGCAGACCTATTAAGGTGTCACTGTTCAGAAAATTCAGCAACAAGTTAACTTGTCCCTGTTGGATGTGAGTCTACTGAACTTGGGAAAAATTGATATTTCCCTATTTCAGATATAAATGCAGGAAGAAAAGAAACCGCTTCCAGATTCTTAAAATACTTGGACTGATTTGCTGAGGAAAGGCCAGCGACAGAGAATTAAAGAGCAGAGTATCCCGTTTGCTTTTGCTTATGGCAATGAGATGTACAGTGTAAAATCGGGTTATCAGTGAAAATGAGTCTGATGTGCTGATCCATAACTCATTCCCTATACTTATGTTGTGAGCCCATTATATAATTTAGCAAGATTCTGGGGCCTTTCTCAAGGGAGGGCAAGTTCGAGAAAACACAGGTTCCAGGCAAGCACAAGGAAAGTCCTTTAATGAAGGAAGAAGTCAGGTCTATATTTTCCAAAAGCCCATGCTATTTATACCTCTAGCCCCTGATTTTTTTTATTGCATTTTAGGTTTGGGGCTACATGTGAAGAACATGCAAGATTGTTGCATAGGTACACACACGGCAGTGTGTACCCCATCATCTATATCTGGCATTTCTCCCCCCATGCTATCTCTCCCCCAACTCCCCCACCCCCCCGCTGTCCCTCCCCTATTTTCCCCCGACAGACCCCAGTGTGTGATGCTCCCCTCCCTGTGTCCATGTGTTCTCATCTGTTCAACACCTGCCTATGAGTGAGAATATGCGGTGTTTGATTTTCTGTTCTTGTGTCAGTTTGCTGAGAAGTTAGAATGGCGATCATTAAAAAACCTGGAGACAACAGATGCTGGAGAGGATATGGAGAAATAGGAACACTTTTACACTGTTGGTGGGAGTGTAAATTAGTTTAACCATTGTGGAAGACAGTGTGGCGATTCCTCAAGGACCTAGAAATAGAAATTCCATTTGACCCAGCGATCCCATTACTGGGTATATATCCAAAGGATTATAAATCATTCTACTGTAAGGACACATGCACACGAATGTTCATTGCAGCACAGTTTACAACAGCAAAGACCTGGAACCAACCCAAATGCCCATCAATGATAGACTGGACAGGGAAAATGTGGCACATACACACCATGGAATATTATGCAGTCCCCTGATGTTTTAATAGTAAAAGAATGGTGCTGAGTTTTACTTTTCCTGAAGCACACACTTTCACATTCAAGGAAATGAATCTTTAGCATATCCTGGATGAAAAAACAAGAAATGTCCTATTAACTTAAATAAGACATTAAAGGGTCTTTGATGTAATTCAACTTCTAAAACGCAAATACTTTCTCCTCCAGATTACTTACACTAGACACATTCTTAACCCCTTTGAAATGCAGAATGAGAAAAAAATTATCTGTCTTCTTCAAATTCACTGGCTAGATGGATTCTTTGCATGTACTTCAATTTCCCCAAACCTTAGTGCTATATTTTTTAAGGAAGTGGAGTTATTCAAAAATGATAATATGCTATGGCTGCAAATTCAGATTTATTCAATGGAAGCATAAATGACTATTTCTTCCTCGAATAGAAAATGAGTCACAGCAAGTTTCTGTGTAGTACTTTGTCTCTTCACATTATCACAGTTGTGTACATTATACCAAATGGTAACACAGAATAGGAATAGCTCATCATGGAATTCTGCTCTGAGAGAAAGACAAAGCATTTAGCTGCTAACAGCCCTTGTCAATTCCTCAAGACTTCCTTGAGGCAGGAATAACTTCATTCTTTCGCTGGTTTCCTAACAAGGGTAGTTGTATTCACAGGCTAACTCTCTTCCTTTTGCCCTTGTCCTTTCCTGCTGTTTTCTAAAGTTTTCAGTTCTGCAATGAAACCTTCAGCATTAAACATCCACGCAATCCCATCACCAAATGTCTCACCTGTATCTGCCTACAAAGATTGCTCTCTTTGATTACAGATGCACAACCAGGATCAGATATTAGGTCTACTTTTTCACTCTTCTCTGGATCCCACCTCCGCTGAATGATGTACCTACTCTCTTCTTCATCTTATTTTCCTCTTTCAATGGATCATTAACATATAAGCATTCTATAATACATCCTATTTTTTTTCTTTTTTTTGAGACAGAATTTTGCTCTTAATTGCCCAGGCTGGAGTGCAATGGCACCATCTCAGCTCACTGCAACCTCTGCCTCCCAGGCTAAAGCGATTCTCCTGCCTCAGTCTCCTGAGTAGATGGGAGTACAGGTGCACACCACCATGCCCAGCTAATTTTTGTATTTTTAGTAAAGACAGGATTTTAACACGTTGGCCAGGCTGGTCTCGAACTCCTGATCTAGGTGATCTGCCCACCTTGGACTCCCAAAGTACTGGGATTACAGGTGTGAGCCACCAAGTCTGGCTACATACTATTTTTTAAAAGACTTCCATAGGTCCCCCTCATCCCTCTCTAGACCAAGATGTCTTATGTTCTTTATTAAGTTCCTTTGGTCTGGCATCCCTTCCAAGGCATTTCTGAGCCCACGAGCCCATTCCAGTGAGACTGTGTTCTACACCAGTTTACTGTCATGATCACCAAGGACTTTTTTTAGTCCTCGTCTTAGTGTAGTGATCAGCAGCATTTGGGAGTTGATAACTGTTTCCTCCTTGAAATGTCTTCTTCCCCCTGGATTCAGTAATGTGCTTTTGGCAAGCTTTCTGCCTCCAGGGTGTTTCTTTCTTCTCTGTCGCCATTATTTATTAAGTGTAAGCTTAAAGAACTTTATATCCTGGAAGACCTCAGGGTCTGTCTCCAAATCTCTGTTAGTTTCCATATCCATTCACATCCAAATTTTATTGGCTATATTTGAAATATATCTGGAACCTATAACCAATTTCCACTGCTATCATCTTAGTCAATGTCACCATCTTCTCACCTCCATACAATTGAAATAGGCTCCTAAAAAGTGGCCTTGCTGATGGTTTTGCCACCTACAATCTATTCTTTGCCAAGCAGCCAGGTCTATCCTCTAAAAATATGTTAGATCTTGTCAGTCTCTTGTTTTGACACTGAGTATAACCTCATTTGTCCACTTTTCATCTAGAATAAAATTTAAAATTTCCACATGATCCACTCTACATCAACTCTATAATCTAATAGAATCACATCCCTGTCCTTCATGTAATGCCTTAATCCATTCCATCTGTTATAACAAAATACCACAGACTGCATAATTTATAAATAATAGACATTTATTTCTCACATTTCTGGAGGCTGGGAAGTCCAAGATCAAGGTGCAACAGATTCAGGTTCTGGTAAAGAATCATGCCCTACATCCAAGAGGGTGCCCTCTTGTTCCTCCGGAGAGGACAAACGCTGTGTCCACACATGGAGGGACGGCAGAGAGGCAAAAGGGACTAAGGTGCTCTGTTCCCCTTCTTTTATACAAGCACTCATCCCATGCGTGAGGGTAGAGCACTCACAACTAATCACTCCCGCAGAGGCCTCACTTCTTAATACTGTCACACTAGGCTGGGCATGGTGGCTCACGCCTGTAATCCCAGCACTTTGGGAGGCCGAGGCAGGCGGATCACGTAGTCAAGAGATCGAGACCATCCTGGCTAACACGGTGAAACCCCGCCTCTACTAAAAATACAAAAATTAGCTGGGTGTGGTGGCGTGCGCCTGTAGTCCCAGCTACTCAGGAGGCTGAGGCAGGAGAAGTGTTTGAACCCGGGAGGCAGAGGTTGCAGTGAGCCAAGATCACACCACTGCACTCCAGCCTGGTGCCTGGCAGCAAAGTGAGACTCTGTCTCAAAAAAAAAAAAAAAAAAAAAATACTGTCACACTGGAAATTAGGTTCCAACATAGGAATTTTGAAGAGGCACATACATTCCAACCACAGCACGTATTTTCCAGTGGCCATGCTGAATTTCTTGCTGTTTCTTGAATGCTGCAAACACACTCCCACCTGTGGGGTTTTGCTCCCCGTTTCCTCTACCTGGAGGACTCTCCCAACAGATATCGGTGACTTGCTCCTCCAAATAACTCAGATATCATCCAGTAAATTTGTACCTTGTATCCTCATTACTATCTGTTCTCATCCACCTGCTTTGCTTTTCATTGTACTTACTATAACAAAAACATTTACTTGTTTATTATTGTTTTCTTCTGCTTCTTTTAGAATGCAAGCTTCATGATAGCAGGAATTTGTTTTATTCTCTTTCATTCCTTCAAGTCTAGAACACTGCTGGTTCCTTTCCTATGGTTGAATGCATCTCCATCTCTGTGATACAGCCTCATGCCTCTGGACATAATTTAGATTTTCAGTGTTTTTTCTATTCACCAGTGTTCTAAACCTACACACACACACGCACACACAATATTAGCTTAAACACACACACCACATTTTTATACACATGTACACATATACATAGCATAATAATATTCAATGATTTATTGAATGTCTAATATAAAAAGGTATTACTATATAGGATTGTAGACATATTCTAAGAATGCTCAAGCAATTAAGAGATATTATGTTATGAAACAACCAATAAGTAAATTGTATACATTATTTTAATGAGAAAAATTCTAAAATTGATGGTTACATCTTAGTCTGGGACAGATGGCAACTGCATATGATTTGCTACATATCAAAGAATTAACTGGTAACTACACTCTGATGTTAGTTCTAGGATAACTAAATCTTTTTTAATAGCTTTATAATTGACAAAAATTCTTTGCTTGACCAAACTTTAGTCAAGTTTATGAATCTTCTCCTAGGCCTATCTGTGCACTTCCTTGTACAAACCAGTTTTAGCAAGAACCCTGATGCCAGTTTAGAAGGAACACCCACACACTCTGGGTTTATCTGATCATCCTCCAACCTCCCCCAGGTCTGATCGCCCTAACCTGCCTTTGGCAAGACACCTGTTAGATTGGTTGGCCAGAATCCCCTGTCTCCCTGAATTTCTTCTTAGTAATTTTCCATTCACTGACACTCCACCTAACCCTGGCTCCTTGAATTTAAATCCCCACTTTCCTATGTTACATTTGGAGGTGAGATCAGTCTCTCTACCCCACTGCAAAATCTCATTGCTGTGGTAGCTATACTCATTACAATGATCATGGGTTATTCCTTATTGTGCTTTAACAAGTCATGAGTTATCCCTTATTGTGCTTTAATAAGTATAATTGAGTAATTTTGTCTTTAACTAAAAAAAAAAAAAAAAAAAAAAAAAAAAACTTCTGATAGTCTGTCCTCTAAACTAGACCCTCTCAAAGAAACATGGCAGCAGGTATTTCCTTTCTATTATTGGAGCCCAGTGTATTTGGCAAGGCAGTGCTTAGAAAAGCTCAGTCTGTGGATTCTCACAGAAGTGAATCCAGGCCACTTTCCAGCTCAGCAACTTGCTTTTCTTCTGTATTCTTTCTGAGAAGTTTTAAACACCCAGCATCATGCATGACACATGGAAGGACCTAATAAATATGAGCCCTTATCATTATCATTACTATTTCTGTTAGTCCCAGTATTAGCTGCAAATATGTAAACTTCATAGAGTATGTTGGGGCAGTCTGAGGTTGCTCCGTCTCATCATCAGGGAAGTCTCAGTCCATCACAGCTAGTGGCCTGTCATCTTTTAAACTGTGAAGACAGAAGGCCTTGGTCTCCAGCTGAAAACCAATACGTCTCAGCCTCTTGCAGCTAAGTAGCTAATGTGTGGCTGAGGAAATGGAAACTTATAGAACTTGTAAAGACTATTTTTGGGGGGAAAAATGTCAAACTCTTTAAAAGAGAGGCATTGCAACCCTCTTCTGTCTCTTCCTCCTAAACTAATAGTGCAGAGTGCATAAATAACAGCATCAACAATATAGAAATATTTTCTAACTGCCAGCATCTTAGGGGTGGCATCAAACAGCACTAGTAGTCACTGTGTTCTTCACCATCACCCACGAGCAAAAAGCAAGTAGGCCAGTTTCAATTAATAATATATATAATTAAGCAACACAAATTATGAATGTTATTAAATTGCAACTCTTGAGCACATCTTTATAATATTCTCTGTGACAAAATGGGAGATATACGTAAGATAAGCCTATTGCCTACATAAATATGACAATTATCTCAAGGAAAAGCACTGGTGTAATTGTTTGAGTTTTGAGCTGAATCAGCCACCTTGTTCAAGAGCCAATATTTTTACTTGAGAGAGCAAGTGACAAACTATAGTTATTCAGACCTGGATATTTGCAGACATTTTCTTAAAGATGAGAAAAGTAAGCTGTACCTTCAAGGAAACAATTGACAGTATTGGTGACTAATGAGGAAATCTGAGCTTTCAGGCAAAAATTATTTTGGAAAAACTCATATCTGCTGCTTGGAGCTCGGAGCTTAGCAGTTTTGTGATTTTTAAAGTCTTTTCTGATTTTTAGGTTGATGGTTATTTTAATAAATATTGATAATTGATATCATAAAATGAAAACTTTGGTAACACTTGGAAATGTATATAACTTAATAAATCAATATTTTCCAACATTATGCATAGAGAAAAGATACATTCAAAGTTCAACATAAAACTAAAGGATTTTCACGGTGACCACAATGATATATGGCGTGACAAGGATCTCTTCGCATCTTTTCTGTGTTTACTGCCTTCTAACAAGATTGGTCTCTTATTTTATGTTTTGCTTTGTTTTATTCAGTATGCCTCTTGTCTCTTCTCATACAATTCCCTCTACCTGAAGAACTTTTTCCCACAGAAAATCACATGGCAGGCTATCACCTCATTCAAATCTCTCAACAAATGCACCCTCCATAAAGAAATCAACCATGTTATCCCTATTCAAAGTAACTTCCTTCCATATTTTTATTCTTCCTCATTTTACTCATAATTGCTGGGTATTTCCTAACCAATTTATTAACTATTTCTAGTCTTTTCCAAGGTAATCTAAGTGCCATGAAGTAGGGAGCTCGTCTCTTTTGTTCCCTGTGTGTTCCAAAGCCTTGAACAGTGTCTGGGGTAAATTATGTACTCAACAGATGTTTGTTGAGTGAATGAATCAATCAATACATAAACATTGCAAGTTCTAATACACTCAGGGTCAGAGCAGCTAAATATTCTAAACAAAGTCACACAGCTTTGTTGGCTAAGCTGGAACTGATAACAGATTATTGCCACAACCTAAACTCTTAACTAATAGGTTATTGCACATTTTGAACACCCTAAAAATTTACAAGTATATTCCTTCATTTCCTTCATTTCCCTTGCCAGCTTTTAGTCAGATAACCTAATTTAATTGAGAAAGGACTGTTTTATTGGTAGACAATTTGTCCCTCTTCCAATCCATATAGTTAAGAAAAAGAACAAAAGTTATAGTCAGTAATAATTATGCAGCTATAGGCTATCAGGAATGCTGAAATAAATTTACTCATTAAATGCAACAGTGGCCAAACTGATCAATATCCACAGGGCAATAAATAAATAAAATAAACAACTGAATTTCTCTAGGCCACAACTCTATTTCTATAGATAATTTACAGAGTTATAAAATAGCTCAAAACACCCAAAGACACTAAAGAATCAGAAAACCAACACAAAGCCTGTATACATTGAAGACATCCAATATTTTTGGTCCATTTCAAAATCTCATGGAACTTTTTCTATGTATTTTTAAACCAAAGGGTAATAAGTGTCTTTTAGCCCTAGGAGCAACCAAGTTAAGATTTGTATGAACTAGTAATATGATAATATAGAAACACTGACATTCAGAGGCTTCCCAAATTCTTTGTCATAATTTTATGCCCTCCAAGGAGAACTCAGTGTCAAGTGGTTACTGAGGGTAGCCTGTTTTGCTAATGAGGAGAATGTTCAAAGAGATAAATCGCAAGAATGAAGTTCAGATCAATGTAAATTCTAAGATTCTGCAAGGAGGCACAGAGGAGAAGGAGAAGCCAAGAAAATATAGGCTAAGGATTTTGAGGGAGAGTTTCAGAAGGAGAAAGAGTAGTGACATTAGGGACAGCTCTTGTGGTATGAGGGTTTGAGGAGAGACGTTTCAGGATGTTTTACTGTGTTTCATTGCAAAGTAACTTTTCAGTGCAATTGTTTCAATTCAATGATTTCAATGCAATGCAATTAATTAATCTTTTAGACTTTTTTGAGAAATGTTATTAAAGCCAAATTACTTTGCTCTGCTATGTTTAGACTTGGAATTATATTTCTTTTAGATTCAACAGCTAAGCTGTGGGTCTTGATCACAAGGAAGTCTGATATGATTCTCATTACAGTGACTTGCTGAGGAAATTTCATTAGTAGAGTGTGATCAGACACAGTGCTGACACAAGCTGTATTTCTTTCCACTATTTCACTTGTAAGCATTACTTTTAGTAAAGGTTAGTTCACAAACCAGTGACATCCCATATCTCTTTCTTTCTTCTATGATCTTGGGCTTCACTGTCAAATATGGCAACCAACAGCCCCATATTCCTTCTAGCACTTTAAATGTGGCTAGTGAGACTGAGAAACTTAACTTTTATGTTATTTGATTTATATTTAAACTTAAAAATTGAGAACAACTTAGTAGTTTTAGGAAACCTTCAAGTATTTTTTTTAACTGTTTTTTTTTTTTTTTTTTTTGGAGACATGGTCTTGCTCTGTCACCCAGTCTGGAATGCAGTGGCATGATCATAGTTTACTGCAACCTCGACCTCCTGGCCTCAAGCAATCTCCCCACCTCAGCCTCCCGAGTATCTGGGACTACAGGCATGTGCCACCATACTTGGTTAATTAAAAAGAAAATTATTTTTGGAGAGAAAGGGGTCTCAGTGTGTTGCCCAGGTTGGTCTCAAACTCCTGGCCTCAAGCAATCCCCTACCTTGGCCTCCCAAGGCACTGGAATCAGAGGCATGCACCCAGCCTCAAGTATTTTTTAAATACTATGTTTGTGGATCTGCTTTTTGAACTGTAAATTTTATAAAATTTCAATTAAAATATGTAAAAAATTCTGCAGGATTTGTAAACAGTGCAAAAAAGAACAAAAATATGTTATTAGAAATGTTATACTGAAGACACATTGAAATCATATACTTTGGATAATCGGGTTACATGAAACATTTTAATCTAATATTCATTCCGCCGTGCAACAAATATTTCATGAGTAGTTGGTATAAAGTACATTGTTGGGAAAAAAAAAAGGGTTAATAAAATTGTGCTGCACTGAATAGAATCAGGTAAAAATAAGTGTATGTGAGTGTATCAGTGATGGAACTGAGGGGGCCATACATGACTGAGATATGAGTTGATTCTTCATGCGGAATTTGAGACTTGAGTTTGCCTGTCATAAGTCGTGAGGGTTTAGAAAGGCAGACCGAAGCGAAGAGGAAGGGTCTTTGTAAAGCAATGGAAGCAGCGTAAAAAACAATGAGCAAGAGAAGAGTAGAAAAACCTGCCTGGTTGAATGCGACATATTTTGGGAGAGTGAAAAGAGCAGAAAAATAAGCACAATTTGTAACAATTGTAGTTGATGGCACTCCTTCTACAAAAGTATAGTATATACACTACAGAGTTTCATAAGCCTAGGAAGACATGGAAAATAATAGTACACTTACTGTATTTTGTTCAAATTAACAATGAGACCCATGGATTTAAATTCAAAAGTATTCTACCTAAAGAGATACTGGAGACTGTAAAAAGAGTAGCTTGAGCGTATTACTCGAAATTGTAATTAGTCATAGTTGTTTTAAAATAGGTCTGCAAATTCTTTGACAGTCTTCCCTTCCAAAGGTGATGCTTACTTCTCCTCCCCTGGAATGTAGGTCAGACTTAATGATCTCTTCGGATCCATAGGATGTGGCAGAATTAGAATTCTATGACTTGCAGGGTTATCAAAGGGATGTAGCTTCTGCCTGGTTTTTATTCCTGCATCACTGCCTCTGGGGGAAGCCAGCTTTCATGTTGTGAAGACATTCAAGCAAGCTTATGGAAAGACCCACATGGAGAGGAACTGAGGTTTCCTGCTGGAAACCAGTACAGCTTTGCTAGCCATGTGAGTGAATCTGGGGTGGATCAGCCAGCCACAGTTAAGCCTGCAGGTGACAGAAGCTTGGACCAACACCTTGACTGCAACCTCATCAACAATGCCAAGCTGGAGCCTCCCAGACAGGCCATTTCGGAATTCCTTACCCATGGGAAACTGTGAATTATAATCAGTGCTTATTACGTTAATGTATTATGTAGTACTTATTTATGCAGCAATAAATAACTAATAAATACATGCTATTTAAGAAGAAACTTATCCTATGTTTCCTGACCTTTCAGATATCCTGTAGGTACTGGAGGTGGGAAGTGTTGGGATGAGGGTGCTATCTTGGCGATAATAGCCTGGCAACATTGACAAAGGGATTGGATGGCCCGCAGACAGACAACACTGCAAGGTAACAGGGTCTATTTTAGTCTTTCAAGGTAGAGGTGACCTGGAGAAAGGCAATGGCAGTGGAAATAGAGAAACAGAAGTGACGAAACCTATAAATGTCAGGAATTATTCATTCAAAGATAATATCACATTTTTGAGCTAGAGTGACTTAGTAACTGGTGCTGCCTTAGAGAAAAATCCTTAGGTGCTTAGAAAAGAGAGGTTCGATTTTAGACAGTAACATTTAGGGTAACGGATGTGTTGAGATTTTAAATACAGATTAATTTGAGGCTGGAGAAGGGGCAAAGAGTTTGTGTTGATGTAAACTGAACTTTGATGTAATTGTCAAGAGGCTTTTTTGGGAGGGGTTGTTCACTTTTGCTAAAAATAGCAGAAAGCAAACTTTTGGATAGTGAGGGCTATTGATCAATATTTGGCCAAGGAGTTGGTTTGCTTATGATATCCTGGAATCAATAATGATGGAAAATCTATCCATGAATTTTTGGCTGATAGTTCTCAACAATGTTACAAAAAGTAAATGAAGACCCATACCACTGATATTAACAGAAACAGCAAAAACCAAAGAAAATATCTTTCCTCAGTTCTTGTTAACAAGGAGTCAGAATTGGCCAGGCAAAGTGGCTCACACCTGTAATTCCAGCACTGTGAGAGGCACCTGTAATTCCAGCACTGTGAGAGGCACCTGTAATTCCAGCACTATGAGAGGCCAAGACCAGCGGATCACTGGAGCCCAGGAGTTTGAGACCAGCCTGGGCAGCATGGCAAAAATCCACCTCTACCAAACAAAACGACAACAAAATTTAGCCAGGCATATGGGGGAATCAGCCTGTGGTCCCAGCTACTTGGGACGCCAAAGTGGGAGGATTACTTGAGCCCAGAAGGTTGAGGCTGCAGTGAGCCGTGACCATGCCACTGCACTCCAGCCTGGGTGACAGAGCAGGATCCTGTCTCAAAAAAGTTAAAGAAGTCAGAATTATCAGTTTTTGTTTTCTCTTTCATTCATATTTAGCTAAAATCTGGCCTTCCATTCATTTTCATGATAAAGCTCCTCATCATCCTCATCAAAGGAGGAAGGGGAAAAGCTACAGTGTTTTAATAACAAACTATTCCTAGGTATGGGGCACTTGACATACTCAATTTCTCTTAGCTCTGAGGTACTCTACCATGTAAGAAAGGGACACTTAATCCTCATTCACAAATCAGAAAATGGAGTGTAAGAGAAATGAATTGTCCAGAGCCTGGACTGGAAACACTCAAGTCTCTAGTCTAACCATTTCGCAGTTCTTCGACAGCTGCTTATCATATACACAACTAGCAATCATTCTCCCCTTTGTTCCTGCTCACACCGTGTTCTTACCTAACCTGCTGCCTGAACACCTGCAATCCCTTACCATCTCACGAACAGCCATGTGATCCTTTCCATGGATTCCACATGGATTCCCTTTCAAGCTTTCTCCATGTCCTTCCTTCTTTCTTCAGATTTCCGCTATCTCAGTTCCTCATAGAACTTTATCTGACCTCTAAATTAAGAGTTGATGACACATTGCTTGAAAGTGAAGAACTCTGGATTGGCCATTTATTACTACTTTGGTTAATTGACTTGACTGTCTTCTGGAAAACAGGGAGGGACTATAACTTATGCTGCTGTGAATTTCTTCATACCTTGCTGATTACTGACAGTCAATTGTTTTCATATGTGTATTTGATTTAAAAAGATCCAAGCTTGAAATTATGCTTAGAACCATCTCATTTGTTTCTATGATATGTAGATGGCTTTTAAATCTGTTTATAGCCTCATACTCGGTTTTATTTCCTCCACCAGCTTTCTTGATCAACAAAACTTTCTACAATGGTACATGTCTTTAGTATTCCTGTTATTTTTACATGGTGTTCTGCTACTTTTAACATGACTTTTCTCCATTATTCCCTGGAAAACTGCTTCCTTTAAGATTGTAGGTCATGCTGATGTTGGTATACAAGCATTCCTCTACCCCTTTTCCATTTGTGTAGCTACTCCGTGGTTATATAAGAGTGAATACGAATACGGTTTAGGGGTGGAACTTCACTGCTGTAAGCCAGAGAACATCAATCTAGCCCCTTGCCCCAGGCTTATGTGCAGGACTAGGAAGTAACCCAAATATACATCAATTAGCTGATGGCATTTCTTGGCTACAATAACTGGTTACAGGATTGGCAGTGGTCTTAGGTGGTCAAGTTAGACTAGCCATCATATTTTTATTTGGTAGTTAGAGGGAAACTATCTCTTGATGTAGACAAAGTGGCATTAGGGTAAGTAGATGTGAGATGTGGTACTGACAGACCCATCTCCAATCTGTGAGCTAAGCTTGCCTGAGGATGGGGCTGCCACATGGAAAAGGCCAGACTCAGGAAATTCTTGGAGAACTACCATGGAACTCCCATCCCTAGCCCGGAAGTCTGCTCTACCTCTGGGTATTTTTAGCTACATGAACCAATAAATGCCTTTAATTGCTTAAACCTAATTGGGTTGAGTTTTTCCATTACTTGTAACTGAAAGTGCCTTAAAAAAAATCCAGATAACATTTAACTCCCTTTGTAATGCCTTCTCAAATCTCTACAGGCAGGTCAGCTTATTGACCCTTCTTTTCTTCCCCATAACTTTGCTTCTACAGCACTCACCCCATTGGAAGTGTTTCATTGTAATGAACTGTTTTATGATCTGTTTTTCCAGCACACTTAGGAGTTCAGTAAGAACAGGACTAGATCCTATTCAGCATTACATCCCGGTTCTTAGGAGGCATCAACAAAGGAAGGAATGAATCTTCAGCTCCTTTACCCTGGTTCTCATTTCAGTCCCTGACAAGATATCTTGGAATCAATAATGATGGAAAATCTACCCACGAATCTTTGGCTGATGGTTCTCAACAATCTTACAAAAAGTAAATGAAGATCCATACTACTGATATTAACAGAAATAGCAAAAACCAAAGAAAATGTCTTTCTTCAGTTCTTCACACAGAGTCAGAATTGGCCAGGCAAAGTGGCTCACACCTGTAATTCCAGCACTGTGAGAGGCACCTGTAATTCCAGCACTGTGAGAGGCCAAGACTAGTGGATTGCTGGAGCCCAGGACCCACATACTCAACAGCTGAGGAAAGTGAGAGTTTACACAGTGTCTACACTATTGTATTGCAGTCTGCAGCAATTCAGCCTATTTATCACAGGTTTATTAGTCTCTGCCCCAAGTCTCCTTTAACCAAGTCCCATTACATTCCAATTCCTTCTGAAATTACTTAAAGCTTCTGCAAAATAGACCATTTTTATGTCCATTCATTTATTTACTCAGCAAATATCTATCCTGTGCCTCCCTGTGTCAGTCAGTGGTGTAAAGATACAATATTAACGAGAAAATCTTGCCCTTACATTCTAGCAGAGGAAGTTATAAACAAAATCTATAAGTAAATACAGAGGATGTTAGATGGTGACATGTTCTCTGACAAAAGAGCAGGGAAGTGAAACAGTAAGTCCTGGAGGTGTTTTTATGGCAATTTTAAGCAAAGTGGTCAGGACAGTTCTCATTGAGATGGTTCAAAGAAGGTTAGTGAGATATATACCTATCTTAGATTAAAAAAAAAAGTATTCACAGAGAGTAAACTTAAAGTACAAAGACCACCAGGCATATAAAACAATGTCCATAGTCATTAATCATCAGGAAAATGCAAATAAAATCACAATGACCTATCACCTCACATGTATCAGGATGGCTATTAGCACAGAAAACAAAAGATGAGTGTTGACAAAGATGTGGGGGAAATTGAAACCCTCTCATGCTCCTGTGGAAATACCACTGAGAAAGCTGTTGTGATGGTAAACAGTATGGAAGAGCCACCAAAAATTAAAATTAGAACCACCATATGATATAGCAATTTACTTCTGGGTTTTATCCAACATAACTGAAATAGGATCTTAAAGACATATTAGCACTCCCATGTTCATTGCCGCACAATTCACAATAGCCAAGAGGTAGAAATAATCTAAGTGTCCATCAATAGACGAATGGATAAAGAAAATGTGGTACATACAAACAATGGAATATATTATTGAATCTTTAAAATGGAGATTTTGTAATTTGTGATAACCTAAATGAATCTTTAATTTTTTTCTTTTCTGAAATTTTAATTTTTATGGGCACACAGTTGGTGTATGCATTTATAGGGAACATGAGATATTTTGATATGGGCATACAATGCATAATAACTACATCAGGGTAAATGGGATATTCACCACCTCAAGCATTCATCATTTCTTTTTATTATGATCACTGTAATTGTACTGTCTCAGTTATTCTAAAATGTAAAACAAATTATTGCTGACTATAGTCACCCTGTTTTGCTATCAAATACTAGATCTTATTCATTCCACCTAACTATATTTTTGTACCCAGTAAACGTCCCCCATTCCACCTGCACTGCCCTCCCCCGACCCCCGCCACCCCGGTCCCCACTACACTTCTCAGCCTCTGGTAATAATTCTACTCTCTATTTGAAAGAATCTTAAGGACATTATATAAGTGAAGAAAAAACAGTTACAGAAAAACAAATACTGCATGATTACACTTATATGTAGGTACCTGGAGTAAACACATTCATAGAATCAAAGAGTGGAATGAATGGTGGTTGCCAGGGGCTGGAGGAAGGAGAAATGAAGAGTTACTTTCTGTCCATGGACAGAAAGAGTCAGTTAAAATGAATAAGCTCTAGAGATCTGCTGTATAACTGCTGTATAACATCGTGTCTATGGTGAACAATATTACACATTTAAATATTGAACATTTTAAAAGGTAAGAGACATTTTCGGAGGCCGAGGCAGGCAGATCACCTAAGGTCAGGAGTTCGAGACCAGGTGTGGTAGTGCAGGCCTGTAATCCCAGCTATTCAGGAGGCTGAGGCAAGAGAATCACTTGAACCTGGGAGGCAGAGGTTGCAGTGAGCCGAGGTCGTGCCAAGCCTGGGTGACAGAGCAGAACTCTATGTCAAACAAACCAACCAACCAAATAAACAAAATATGAGAGTAGCTCTCGTGTTAAATGTTCTCACTACACGCACACGTAAAAACACACATGGACACAAAGACTCTGGATGAAGCATCTGGTGTGGGAGAGGAAAAGCAGGCTGAAGAGAGGGTGGAGCAGAGTGAATGAAGAGGCGTTGGGTGGGAAAGACATGGGATGATAAAATGACAGAGATAAAGCAGGTCAGTAAACCACTGTACTCTTCTGACTTAGGCGTTTTAACCATGGTAAAATGAGAAGCTTCTGTAAAGATTTCACAGACAATGCAGGATGACAGTCTCACTGTTAGAAGGCTGCACAGCCATGTGCATTATTCTGGGGCTAAGAAAAACAGCTGCTTTAGCTCCAAATAGGGAGGCATTATTTAATTAGTATTTGAAATTCCTATCAAGTGGCTCTATTTCTTTCTAATGAAGCCCAATGTATTTAATCCTTATTAAATATTTTAGCTAACTTGTCAATCACACACTTTTTAATATAAGGGTGGTGGCACATAAGTGAAATGGAATACACAAAGAGCTCCAAATTATGTGTAACTTGGTAGAGACATTAGGAGGCATCTTGTAAAGATATGGCATGTCCAATGTTTCACTTTGTTTTTCCTGACAGAAGACTGAGTAACAGAAGCACGTTTTTATTTTCTACTTCTGCAGTCCTGCTGCCTGTGATTGATAGCTATTAAATTAGGTTTTACCTCCCCAGTTTGGTCCAGATTAAATACACTTACAGCACAGCAAGCCACTGAGAGACAAAGGAGCAAACGGCAATTACTTTGTCTATTTTGGTTTTCTTCATAGTTAACCATCATTTAGACATCCAAAGGAAAATGGTTGGAGGACAAGAACAAAAGGAAAATGAATGAAATGATGGAGGATTAAACACATTTCATTTTAAGCTCCTCAAATTTACAAATATCAGCTTGCACACACATTTCTTAAGAGAACTCACTTCAAATGCAGAGGCAAAAGAGGAATCTTCTGGAATACGTAAGTTTATTGAGGTGATTTGTAGTATAGTCCTCTTTCCTGCCCTGTCATGGGACTCTATGTCAGTCATATTTGAAAAGAATTTATTTGGGAAGAATTCCACTTGTTCAGGACTCAGACAGAAGACAGAATCACATGCTCCCTAGATAGGGATACCAAGGTTATTACTTTGAAATGAGCAGGGTCAAAGTCATGCTAATGAGAGAAAAAATGCTTTCCTCATGTGAAATTGTGCTTCTTTTAAGATAAATAAATGAAATCATATTTGCTGTGGCAAAGTGTTTGCCTTCCATGTTTTATAAGGAAGTGATGGCAGTCTCCACTCTTGGAATGTCTGAACTGGGATTGTAGTGCCCATCATTCTGCTCTTTCTCAAGAGATCAGGGTCCTCACCCCTCTCACTCTAGGGAGCCACAAAGCGTATACATAGGGAATCCATATTTCACATTTTGCCCAAACATAAGATCATGCAGAGCACAAGAAGGAGAGAGACGGAAGGCCTGCATTTCCATCACATGTTAGAAAATTATGTTTCTTGAGAGGTGTGTTTGTGTATATGTGTCCGTGTGTCTGTGACTTACTGCATTTGTAGCTTGTGTGTGCTGAGGGGGTCCAGGGATGCACCAGATAAGAGACTTAAAAACAAAGAGGTAAAAAGATAAAGAAAAACAACAAAAAAGAGGAAATCTATGTGGGGTTATCTCTGAGGGTCTCGTGTGTGAATTTCCTCCCATTTTGTGGCATTAAAAATGCGTTAGTTAAATAAGGCAGCATTTGCAAGTTCTTCTCCTCTGTTCTATTTTCAGAAAGGGTCAGAGGAAAGCTCATGATCTCCTGGAGAGACTCGATCAGAGTTGGATCTGGCTGGGAGGTCACATTGGCCAACCCGATGTTTGTTACTCAAGGAAGAGAATGATCCAGAGAGCAGAGTGTTCTGGCATGAGGTGTCATGAAGTAGTCCCCACAGTTTTCACCCTCTGTGGGGCAGAAAGTAAAGCTTTACCATATTTGTTCACAGATGAGACGGGACATATAGAATAATAAAGAATCCCACATCCACAGTAGATCTTGGGCCATCAGTTAGATTTGGAGTCATTGTACCAGGACATATACTTCTGGGATTGCCTCTCCTTCCCAGGAATGTGTTTCTCAGTTTGGCCTAAGTTGGTCATTATATCAGTTGAATGGAAGTAAGTATTTAAAGGGAATGCAAAAGCAAGATCCAATGCTCTGTAATGCTGGATTAATCTGTTTTGGGGCCTTTTTACAGAAACTCAAATAGTTGAACAAAGGAATTACTCCAGAAAGCAGAATGTGTGTCCAGCCTTGATTTCTGTAGTCAGATAATTTAAGTATGAAACTTTGAATACTCTGTGACGGTAGCTATCTATTTATCTATCGATTACTCTCTCTCTCTCTCTCCTTCTTCTCTTGGACACAGACTTCTGGATCATGAATCAGACTGTTTATTTAGTCACAGAGCAGCCTGCATCAGTGCATTATGCCCAAACACCCCCTGGGCATTGAAGTAAGAACCAGATCACCCTGTGCATATAACAGGTATTGTACCATTCAAAAAAGGAACCCCAAATAGCTGGGTGTGATGGCATGTGCCTGTGGTCCTAGCTACTTGTGAGGCTGAGACAGGAGAATTGCTTGAACCCAGAAAACGGAGGTTGCAGTGAACCGGGATCGCACCACTGCACTAGCCTGGGCAACAGAGCAAGACTCCATTTCAAAAAAAAAGGAATCCCAGAATTATGAAACACAGAGCTTATTTTGAGTGCTTTTCCATCTGTCCATGCATTGCTCTGGAGAGAGATAAAGGAGACTTTTGCTATGTAATTTAAAACAAATCATCTTTAGGGAGGGAAGAAAGAAGATCTTTCCTCCAGCATCCTGAGATGTAAGCAAATGTCTCCAAGGGAGAGGAAGTGTCTATCTCTTAGGAGCTCTCTGCCTTTACAGTTGTCAGTCAATCATCCTTTTTTTTTTTTTAATATATATTTTTATTGCATTTTAGGTTTGGGGGTATATGTGAAGAACATGCAAGATTGTTGCATAGGTACACACATGGCAGTGTGATTTGCTGCCTTCCTCCCCATCACCTATATCTGGCATTTCTCCCCATGCTATCCCTCCCCAACTCCCCACCCCCCCACTGTCCCTCCCTTTTCCCCCCCCAACAGACCCCAGTGGGTGATGCTCCCCCTCCCTGTGTCCATGTGTTTGCATTGTTCAACACCCGCCTATGAGTGAGAACATGCGGTGTTTGATTTTCTGTTCTTGTGTCAGTTTGCTGAGAATGATGGTTTCCAGGTTCATCCATGTCCCTACAAAGGACATGAACTCATCATTTTTGATGGCTGCATAATATTCCATGGTGTATATGTGCCACATATACATCATCCTTTAACCTAGGTGCTCATGTTCTTTGCTCAGGAGGCTCCAATCATGCAGAAACATGAAAATATTCATAAAGAGTTGTTTCCCTACAAGATCCAGGATAATAATTCATCTCTTCAGAATATGATTGTAAAGTTGGAATGAGATTATTCAGGGATGGAGATAAGAAGCATGAAAATCAAGGACCAGTTAAGAAAGAGAGAAAGTATATAATTCCTTCAGCCTCTAAGCGGAAGTAGCTTTGCCCATGTGGGGCCGTCCACTGGGGGAGTTTTCACCTGCACTCCATAATGTACTACGCCTGGAATACAAATCAATGTTGATACATCCTTCTGCTGGAGTTGTCATTCTGCCATATTAGATTTTCCTGTTTTCCATGCTTCAATGAGATAAACATTTTCCCATTTATGATTAGATTCCAAGCTCTAGCATCAAGCATGGTACTTGGAATGTGAAATGTGTTTAAAAAAATAATGATCTATGTATTATTCCCTTCCATCCCAAACTGTAGCTTCCTAGGTGGTTTCCTAGTGCATATTCCTAACTTTTATTATGTGATATATACATCAGAAAAATGATGATGATGATGATGGTGATTTTGGCAGAGGAGGTGGAGATTATTGAGTTATGGGGCCAAATTTAATATCACTTCTATTATTTAGCTACTTGATTTTCAAAGGTGTTGCTTCTCCATCTACAATAGAAATATAATATCAATTATCTTTAATAGAATAATATCTATCTTAAAATAACTAAATAAAATTATGTAGGTACAGTATTTGGCATGGTGCCTAGTGCCCAGCAGGGTTGAAAAATGATTAGTGATTGCTATTTATCATTGTTAATTTTCTTTTCAAAAAGAAGTAAAGTATAGGAGGAAAAGTGAGGAGAGGGAGGAAAATATTGAGTTTTTTAGGTTGATTCTATAAGGCTTTGTTCCTTGCCAAGTTATTGTTATAAACAATTCAAGGAGAGAAGGAATGTGCAGAAGAGATTTAGGAAAGAACATTTTGAGACCGAATCCTCCAAATGAATCTCAGTCCATGCAGAAATTGTACTGGTGACAGCTGTTAGATTTGGGCAGAGACTAATGAAGAATTATAAAGGAGGTATAATGTTGATTTTCCTTCCGAATTTGCACAGGGGTCATTCCAACGTCAAATAATTATAAACAAAGAGACTTCCGTTGTAGGTTTGACATTGTGCAAGAGCAAGGTCAGCCCTCTCATGAGTGCTACAGCCTCCCTTATCTCTGTTTTTATAAGCTGTTCTATGTGGCCTCATGAAGTCGACAGGCACTGGATACCTACTGGTCAATGTTGGTGAAAAGCCCCAAGTTCCACTGAAAAAAAATACATCAAAATATTAGCATTACTAAGGAATGCATGGCACTGGATATCTTGTGTTTTTTTTTTTTTTTTTTTTTCTAATTCAACTGTAAAACAGAAAATTAATATGGCAAAATGATGTTCTTTGAATCTTTGTGTCCTTACATCTCTCCCCCCTCACTGCCATCTCTGTACTTCACTGCAATCTAGGCTGTCATCATCTTGTTTATAAACTGCTGTAATAGCTGCCTATAGCGTTCTCTCTCTCCTGTTTTATTCTATCCCCTGCCTCCAGTTAATCGATTGTCCACAGCAGTCAGCATGATATATACATCAGATAAATCAATATCTTGCTGAAAAGCATTCAATATCTTCCTATTAGGGATGTTCAAAATCCTCAAGATTGTTTAGATCTTCCAGTTCCTACTCTGATATCTTTGCAGCGTTCTTTACTGTTTCCTGACAGTCTACCCTCTATTTCATACATTCTTCCCCGTCTGTATTATGCCATTTCTTCTAAGTGGAATAACTGCTATTCAATTTTAAAAACTTTCCTATTGTGAAACTACTAGAAGAAAACATAGGGAAAAGCTTCTTGACAATGATCAAGGCAATGACTTTTTGATATAATCTCAAAAGCAAAGACAACAAGAAAAAACAGATAAATGAGATTAATTTAAACTAAAAAGTTTGTGTACAGGAAAGGAAACAATTAACAGGGTGAGTGAAGAGGCAACCTATGAAATGGGAGAAAATATTAGCAAAGCTTTTGATAAAAGGCTAATATCCTAAATACATAAGAAATTAAAGTAGTTCTATGGCAAGATAACAAACAGCATGATCATATAAAGGACAAAGGACCTAAATAGACATTTCTCTAAAGAAGACATACAAATGGCCAACGGGCATATGAAATGCTTGCTCATCATCACTAATCATCAGGAAATGCAAATCAAAACCACAATTATATATCACTTCACACCTGTTAAAATAGCTATTATCAAAAAGAGAAAAGATAGCAAGTGTTGGTAAGGATGTAGAGAAAAGAGAATACTGTACACTGTTGGTGGGAATCGAAAATGGAAAACAGTATAAAACTTAAAAACAGGACTAACATATGATCCAGCAATCCCATTTCTGGGTACGTATCCATAGGGAAAAAAATCAGTATATTGGAGAGATATCTGCACTCCCATGTTCATGGTAGCTAAGATTTAAAAACAATCTAATTATCCATGGATGGATAAAGAAAATGTGGTATATATATATATATATATATATATATTATATGCAGTGCGATATTATTCAGCCTTTAAAAAGGAGGCAATCCTCTCATTTGTGATAATATCAATCAACCTAGAAGATATTGTGCTAAGTGAAATAAGTCAAGCACAGAAAGACAAATATTGTATGATCTCACTTACATGTAGAATCTTAAGAAGTTGAACTCATACAAGAAAACTGTAGAATGGCGGTTGATAGGGGCTGGGGTAGGGATGGAAAGCTATTGGTCAAAAGATAACATTTCAGTTAAGATAAATAAGTTCTGGAGATCTTACTCAGAACATGGTGACTATAGTTAGTATTACTGCATTATATACTTGAAAATTGCTAATAAGTAGACCATAAATGTTCTAACCACAAACACACAAACAGATAAATATGAAGTGATAGATATTTTAATTGGTTGATTATATTAATTATTTAAAAGTGTATACATATATCAAAACATCACTTTTATATGAGAAGTCACTTTCATTCTGGACCAAGGTAGGAGCTACTGAAACTGCCATTTCCTCTATCAGAATTTATATTTCTTCTATTGTATCACTTTTTTCAATATGATCTGTAGTCTCTGATACACTATTTAACAATATCAATTATTTGCACCTAACCTTTTTGTTCTATGAGAGGTATTTCTTTTTTACAGAAAAAATTGGAAAGAATGAAAAGAGAAAGACGTTATGTTTAGCTCTTTGTTTCATAAACACTAACATGAAGCTCACAGCCTGCACATAGTCATGAAAGCCAAGATGTTGAAATTACAGAAAGAAGTATTTTATACTATAAAATTTCTGCATCCCTGCAGCCTACATTTTTTTTTTTTAGATGGATTCTCACTCTGTTGCCCAGGCTGGACTGCAGTGGTGCAATCTCAGTGTGAATTCGGCTCACTGCAGCCTCTGCCTCCGAGTTCAAGCCATTCTCCTGCCTCAGCCTCCTGAGTATCTGGGATTACTGGTGTTCACCACCACACCTGGCTAATTTTTGTGTTTTCAGTAGAGATGGGGTTTTGCCATGTTGGCCAGGCTAGTCTTAGATTCCTGACCTCAGGTGATCTGCCCGTCTCAGCCTCCCAAAGTGCTGGGATTACAGGTGTGAGCCACCACGCCCGACTCACCTACCTTTTTAACAAGCCATAGGTTAGAGATGATTGGCAAGATTACTTTAAGAGAAGGTCTCATAAGAGCAAATGAGGAATTAGAGAGGCTTCTTCTATTGAGAGAGAAATAAGGGAGTGGGAAGTACATGTTCACCTTCCCCTCTTGGGGTGATGCTCCAAGTGAGAGAAAGCAAAGATGGTCACAATATTGAGGTAGCTGGGGGGAAACATCTTGGGGGGGTGGTGTGTGTGTGTATGTGTGTGTGTGTGTGTTGTTTGTGTGTGTGTCGGTACTGTGTACTTGATTCCCACTTTTCATTTCATCACCTGGAAAAACGTCAAGCCCAGCAGAGAAGGTACTATATTTACCACAACGTAACATAGTGACACTCAGACAGAAGTTAAAATTGAGAGGCCTTGCTTAGAGAACTATTGCATGGAGAAAGCAGGTAAGGGCTCCAGAGTCCCAGGAAATCTTGTGACAACTGGTTGACCAGAAGATACTAGGAATTAAGATGAAGAAGTCACAGAATGCCGAAACTTACTACCATATCCTTAGACGTCAGCAATGAATGAACCTTAGACTTCAGCAATGAATGCCACTGCACACCAAGAAAAACAGTGATGCCCAACTTTATCTCAGTAGGCTACACTCTGACATAACCAGGGCCCAGATGGGACCAATCACACTTCATTTGATATTCTGGGAAGTCAAGAGATAGCACCTCGACAAGGGAACTCTCTTCCAATGATCACGATCAGTAGTATTTCCTTTGCACTCAGATGCTATCTTAGACAGGTAGGAGGAAAGCGACAAAACCCTTTTACAATAAGAGACAAAGCCTTGATTGCCACTTTCAACATTACACTGAGTATTTATGTAAAAGGCACTAAATTTAAATATAATTAAAGCAAAAGAAACTGAAAAAAAAACTTAAGTTTGAGTTTTATTACTACTAAAATTACAAGGGAGACATAAGTTCATGAAGCAGATATAACTTCTAAATTTCTGTTTTATTCTACTTACAGAATGCATGTTCCTAATAAGGCTCATTTTTTTCCATATGTAACATTATACCCAGCAGGAAGAAGCTGCCTTGTAAACGTTTGTTGAATGATAAAGTAAATGAGTAACTAATGCTGATTTAGGAAAGGTAACAAATTAGTGATTAACTTCTAACATGTTCCCTTAACTGTTTGCCACAAATCACTATTTCTACACCTCCTCCCATCTCTGTACTCCATGTCCCTGTCACATAGTTGAATGCAACTGATTTTTTAAATTTCACAGAATTTTAAAATATCAGGCATATGTTTTCACTAAAATCCATAGAGAGAAAACAATGCTACCAACACTTGCTCTTTGTTTGAATGTACAGTATCCTATATTTGAGCCATATGATTTATGAGAATTTTAAAAAATGGAGTGTTCCTTGCTCTCCTGAGGCTTGATGGAGGATGCGTAAAGGGATGTGTAAAAGCACATTTACCTTTTGTACTAGAAAAGGCATGGAGTCTCCATATCTGGACTACCTAATTTTTTCTAGTATGTGTAAATTTCTTAAAAATAAATGAGGAAGCTTCCTTTTTTAGGCTCATCTCACAATACTCCTATAAAGTATTTACCTAATATTTCTAAAATCTAAGAAAGCTGAAAGGCAAACACAAGCATGAAAAAACAGAACTTCAGAAAATCACAAAATGTTTTCAATTTTTCCATTATTGTATCATTTTAAGTTAGCAGATGTCAATCAAATATCTTCCAGATAAGACAGTCATGGTTCCACATGTTGGAAGAAACAAAAACTGGGTTGGACAATCCTGCTCCCCAAATGCGCGTAGGCTATTTTAATTTATTTTTTATTTTTCAACCCCTCTTCATAAGTTCTTTGTCCTTCACAACAAAGTTCTTTTGGCAAAACACCAAGGAAATAAAATGTATTCAGTACAGACATGACATAGGATAAAATAAAACTATGGGGGAAGGGACATTGGAGAGGAAAGGAGAAATGAGTACTCAGGAGAGAGAAAAGAAATAGAATGATCCTCAACAATCTATTTTTACTTGACCTTTGAAGGACTCTGGTTATATCTAGTCTTTTCTCTATCTTTCCCTAAACCTAAAATTATTAATAAAATAGAATTATAGGCATAAAATACTGCCTTACTCTAACATAACTTTAAAATCAATATTATGGGAGATTAACAAATAGCCAATTTTTAAAAGTAATCCTAATTAAGCATTTTTCATTAAATATTTTGACTTGTCAGTGGACAACTAAAACTGTCTACAAAAATAACACTACAGTATTTTCAGCAGAACACTAAAACCTTTCTCTCATCTTCCTAACCATGCCATTTGAAGTAAAATATGTGTTAAATATGCATATGCATATACAGTGGTAAGAATTTATTTAAGTAAAGGTAATCCTTTAAAGAATGGAGTATGAATTAATAAAATGAATACTCAAATTTTTGAAAGATATTTTGTATATTCAAATTATATATATGAACATATATACATACATATATGTCATGAACACATATATGTCATTAACCTTTAATTCTTTCAGAAGTTATGGTGATATAAATTACATTTAAAATAAACAAAGAAGAAACTCTCGGTAATGTCAGACACATTTGCCTTCACTGTTGTACTGCATGCAAACACATATTAAAAGTGGCCGGACCTGGTGGCTCATGTCTATCATCCCAGCACTTTGCGAGGCCAAGCAGTCAGATCGCTTAAGCCCAGGATTTTGATACCAGCCTAGGTAATATAGCAAGACCCCATCTCTATAGAAAAAAAAAAATACAAAAAATTAGCTGTTTGTAGTGATTCATGCCTGTGGTCCCAGGTACTCGAGAGGCTGAGGTGGGAGGATCGCTTGAGCAGGGGAGGCAGAGATTGCAGTGAGCTGTGATCATGCCACTCACTGCACTCAAGCCTGAGCAACAGAGTGAGATCCCATCTCAAACAAACAAAAATACCAATGTAATATGTGAAAATATTATTGAGCAATAAAAAGAAATAAAGTATTAACACATGCTACAGCATAGATAAACCTCAAAAACTTGTTGCTAAGGAAAAGAAAGAGGCACAAAAGACCACTTTAGTATGATTCAATTTATATGAAATCTCCAACAAAAGCAAAGGCATAGAGACCAGAGTAGGTAAGTAACTGTACATATGGACACATGGAATCTTTTGGGTGTGATGAAAATATTCTAAAATTGGATTGTTACAATGGTTGCACAATTTCACAAATGCAATGAAAATAATTGAATCATATACTTAAATATATATATATATACATAAAAATATTATGACATGTAAATTATACCTTAATAAAGCTATTTTTAAAATCTGACCATATACTACACAGAAAGGAGGAAAATGTATAACGACAGAACACTTAAATTCTGGAAATATTTTTGTGGTTTTTTTATTCTTTGAAAAAGCACCCTTTCCGTGGAATATGTAAATATGTAGCTTTCTTAGCTTAAATGGGGGAAAATGTATTCTTTGATAAAGAAGATAAATCAACATTAAACATGGTTTAAGGGAACAACCAGACTTAGCATTTATTTATTTAACAAATATTTATTGAGCATCTACTATGAGCCAGGCCACATTTTAAGCACTAGGGATAAATATGTAAAAGAAAAAATTAAGGCTTTTAATTTTTTCTTCATTGTTTCCAAACCTTCAGTGAAACCACACTAAATTTCTATAAATCCAAGCTGCTTTTTTTTAATGAAATATTTTAATTAAGCTTGTTGTATTTTTTTAACTCTATTCTTTTCTTTTTCATTTAAGAGCTTTTTTCGAATCATTCACATCCTCAGCATATTTCACATGGATCATGACTTTTCTTTTCTCACAAATGCACTCCAACTCAGTCTCAGGGCAAGACCAGCTCTTTTTGTGCAATGGTAGGGTTTACCCAACTGGGGTTGGAATTTTCAATACATGACTGAGAAAATGTTCAAGTCTACTTAGTAGGAACCTAAACCAGAAAAGTGGACCTCAGTACAGGGATGTTATGCTAGGAAATGGGTGTGTCTGTGAAAAAGTTTTAGAAAAAGATATGATTTACTTTTCCTAGGAATAGTCAGATTTAGCATTTATTTATTTAACAAATATTTTTTGAGCATCTACTACAAGTCAGGCAATGTGTTAAGCCCTGGGGATAAATGCATAAAATAAATAAATAAATAAGGCTTTTATTTTTTCTTCATTATTTCCAAACCTTCAATGAAGCCACATTTAATGACTCTTTTAGTGTCATTGTGACTAATTAGAAAAGGGACCATACCCCATATTTGGGAAAGGCTAATGAAGCCAAGTATAGCCTTCCCCCGCACTGCACCACCTCTGTGGTCACTCAGAGGTAGAGTACAGCAGTCAGGACTTCTAGGGGGATTCCCTGCAGGGGGCAGGCTTGGTCTTCAGCAGAAACACACGCTGAGCAAGGGTAACTCAAAGAAGGGCCCTGACTGAGAAGCAATGGTGCTCAATTATGAGGTTCAGAGAAATCACCTGCAGGCTCATTACAGTAAAGATCCCCAGGCTCCAGAAAGATGAATACAGTAGAAGGAGTGAGTAGGAGCTAGATCTTGACACGACAGGCCTAAGAACTGTCCATGTAGGGAAGAAGCAGGAAATGAATTTCAAGACTCAGTCCGTCCTCTTTTTCAAAGTCCTTAAAAAAACTGACTGCCAGAAACCATAGCGAACATGAATTCTCCTTGCAAGACATAAACAAATAAAGGCATGCCAGCTATATTGGTTTACGAAGCTGTAGGCTGATTTTCGTCTGGCCAAAGTAAGCATAAGTCATATGAATTGTTCTTATAACTTGAAAAAAATGTTTTAAACATAAAACAAATTAAGCCATGAGTAGGGAGGGTAAAGGAGTTTTTTTGTTTTTGTTTTTGTTTTTTTTTTTTCTTTAATAAAAGGAAAATTTGATACAATGCTTGAGCAGTGACAAATGTGGCGACCAGGAGAAACTGGGGCTGGCAGTATCTGAGTGGCTTTTAGAGAGGGGTAGGACTCAGTCAAATGGACGCAAAACAAAACAATGATTATTACAGGCATAGCGCCCTCCCTTTCTCATGCTGTTAATTCTGAGTCAGAGAATGACATCATATAGTCGTTTTTAAAGTAGGATTTACTTGCATACAATCCTTTTTAAATGTAATGTCTTATTTTGCCACTAACACAATTGTCCAGTAGGGCCTTTAGACCACTGGGACACAGATAGAGTGCCACAGCTGGGGCAGGCATAAACGTCAACTCGAATAAAAGTTAAGTTTCCTTAGTTGATAATTTTTACATAGGAATAATTCATATGACTTCAGGTTACTTTGGCCAGCATTAAAATCAGCCTACAGGCTTCAAAAACTACTACGGCTGACATGAGGGATGAAGTCTCCTAATTATACTTGGTGGTGGGAGGAAGCTATCATGGAATCACAATATTTGGGCAATTTACAACAGGATGCCCATAGATGCAATTGAAATTGGCAACATCCAGATTTCATTTATGGTGGTATACTTGCTGACGACTTAGCCACAAGGTAATATCCTGTGATAGAAATGGTAGGAATTAATGTGCACATTTTAAGCTTAGCTAAGCCTCTAAAAGAAAGAGGGCAGACTAGAATCATTTCTGAAATGCTATTTGATTGATTTTACAAAATATTTATTTTTTAGAGAAGTTTTAGTTTCACAACAAAATGGAATAAAGAGTACAGAGCTCCCATATACTCTCTGCCCCCACACAAGCACAGCCTACCCCATTATCAATATCCTATACCACAATGGTATACTGTTTACAATTGATGAACTTACATTAATACATCATTATCACCCAAAGTCCACAGTTTACATTAGGGTTCATGCTTGGTACTCTACATTCTATAGGTTTTGACTAATATATAATGACATATATCCACTATTATAGTATCATACAAAATAAGTTCACTGCCTTAAAAATCCTCTGTATGCTGCCTATTCATTGCTTTCTCTCTACTCTTCCCTGACAGTCAGTGATCTTTTTACTGTCTTCATAGTTTTGAACTTTCCAGAATGTCATATAGTTGGCAGCATACATTACACAGTCTTTTCAGAATAGCTTTCTTCACTTAATCATATGCATCTAAGGTCCCTCTATTTCTTTCAGTGGCTTGATAGTGCATTTTTTTTTTTAGCACCGAATATTTCATTGCCTGGATGCACCATAGTTTATCCATTCACTCCTGAAAAGTATCTTTATGCAAATTTTGGCAATTTGCATAAAGCTGCCATACACATTCACTTGTAGGTTATTGTGTGGCCATAGGTTTTCAACTCCTTTGAGTAAAGGCGAAGGAGTGTGATGGATGGATCATATGATAAGAGTATGTTTAGTCTGGCAGGAAGCTACCCAGGTGTCTTCCAAAGTAGCTGTACCATTTTGCTTCCCCCAACGGAAATGAATGAGAGTTCCTGTTGCTCCACATCCTGAACAGAATTTAGTGTTCTGGATTTTGGTCATTCTCGTAATGTGTGTAGTAGCTTCTCATTTTTGTTTTAATTTGCAATTCCCAAATGATTTTTTATTCTGATAATTTATAAGTTTGAAAATTTACTTAGCCCTCAAACTGGGAAGGAGATTATTTTTAAAACCTATATATTCAATTATTTAATCATTTATTCTTACCAAATCAAAGTTCCTAACTTCTCTTTCAATACAACTGTGTCAAAAGTAACATTAATTAAGCATTTTTAATCCTGATCTTTCTGTTCATTTAATCCAATATGCACTGAGCATCTATCTATTTTATCAGTCACTGTGAAAATAAAGAAATTTCCCTTATAGGAAAATTGTAAAATCATTATTTTGACAAGTCTGATACACTCTGGTACCAATGACAAACCTAAGATAGTATCTCGTGCATAATAGGATTTTAGCATTAGCAGAATTAATGTGGTTTCCTCCTCCTCTGCACTTTTATCAGGCTTGTGTTTTTAACTAGCACAATTTATTTCCCTACTGACATATCTTTTATCATAATGAACTAAAATATTACAATGATTCAATACAAATAGAAGTCTATTCTTGCATCACGTTTTATACTTACTAGCATGTATTTTAATCTTTGCCACAAAATTTCAAAGTGATAACGGCTTTTACAAATGACTTTCCTTAAAAGAGAAGGTAAATAGAAGAGCTTAATAAGGAAGAGTTTATCAGAGTTATTCTATTAGCAAAGTAGGATCAGAACAGTATGCGGGGGTCATGCAATTACCTTTGAGAACGTATGGCATATAACTGCTATCAACACAGTACATCAATGCTTATGACAGTGAAGAATCCTCAATTAAATCAACCTGCCCCAGGTTAGTTCTACGGGTAATGCTTCAAAAGTCATTTAAAAAATATCTCTCAAGTAGATATTAGCATAATTGAGCCATTATTTATGAAGGTTTTAGGGTGTCAGGTGGTTTTCCTTTTTTATCTTTAATTCTTACAATAGCCTGTGAGGGTTAAAGTCACTATAGATAAAAATGGAAGACTAGTAGGTAAGAAATCTGAGTCTCAGAGAGGCTTAATTACTTACCCAAGGTCATCGAGGTGGCTAAGTGGCTAATCTAGCAGTCGAAACCCAAATAGACAGTAAGTTCAGCTCTTTCCACCCTCACTACACTGCTTCTAATTGGATCATGAAATATGAATGTGTAGCCAAAGATAAAAATAGTTATACAATTGCAAATAAATCCAAAGACCTTCCAAAAAAGGCACTGATTTAAGGTTTTATTTACAGAAAAACTTCAAACAAAACATCAAAGCAATGTAAAGAGTGGAATGGAATCTGCTTCTGGTATGCATTTCTTACCAGAACCACTTCATTCAATAATAAAATATACGGAGGCTGAGACTGATTGTCATAAACTTACCATGAGCATTTCTTCAGTAATATATACTGAATTAAGGAAGAATGAAGGAGAAGGGCAAGGATATTCAATAAATTTAAAAAAGGAAGAGTAAGGAATATAGAACTATGTCTAAGAAGATACATAAGAACTTCAAAGAGGACCATGAAAAATTCAGGGAAAAGTTAAGAGTCTGAAGAACCAAAGGAAATTCTACCTAAATTCAAGAAAGCTTTTGTTGAGAACATTCCAACCACAAAAAAGTGAAATAAGGAACAAATAATAAAGACAAAAAGGGTATAAACAAAATAATTATCTTTATATCCTCCACAGTACCAAACACCATTCTTTCGTTTGCTTTGACATTGACCCTTCCGAGGCTAAATGTTATGAATATTTATATACTGCATAATGATAGCAAAAGACATTCATAAAATGGCAGCCAATGATGTTCAGACATTTATAAATGTAGAACTGGTATTCAAAGGCAATTTTGTCACAGATTACGTGCCGTGTATCTCAGATACTATCCAGATAAGGGTGGCATATTACCAGAGAGGTACAGAGCATAAATTAGCTCTAAAATGATGCAGAATGGGGATACCTAAGCAAATACAGAAGGATATTCAAATAGGGATCAAATTCCAAGATAGATTAATATTGCACGAACATATAGTTATTTGATTAAAATGATTATCACTGCCAGGACAGATTAGTGTCCACAAACTCCATTTCTAATGAGAAATACAGATAGGGAACATTTTAGAAAAAAAAAAAAATGTGACTAATGATCTTGATCACAATGTTTGGTACAGTTGACCCCAAACCACAACTATTCATCATTTAATAAAAAGTTACTGATAAATAATATTTCTCTAGTTACTGATCAATAAGAATGTATTGAGTGCATATGTGACTAAATGCCCTGTACCTGCCCTATTGTTCTCATAATCTCATTAAGGAACAAAGATATAAAAATATTCATATCGTATTGAAACTGCTACAATGGAAACATACAGATATAATTGCATAGAAGCACAGACATATGATGGCAGAGAGAGTACCCTAAATGTTTACTGGAGAAAACCACATCAACAAAACATTATTCTATGTGAAACTGAATAACTCCAAATAAAGTGAGGAAAAGTGTAGATTAGGTTCAAATTGCTCAATGAATAATCACACCTATTTCTCCCCGAGGGCCCAGTAAACATTGCTAGTCTACATTGCTTCTCATTCTTTGACCATAAAAAAGCACCTCAATTTAGCAAAGCATGATGGTTCCCACAAAGCACTTAAGGAAATCAGAATTGATTCTACTTATATTGATTTGGAGGAAGATATGTGCTGCAAATTTGGAACTAAAGTTATGATGCTCAACAGTCCTGAAGAGTGCATCTATTCACAAGTACAAAACAAGGA
Source organism: Ateles fusciceps (assembly GCA_036589455.1). Taxonomy (NCBI): domain Eukaryota; kingdom Metazoa; phylum Chordata; class Mammalia; order Primates; family Atelidae; genus Ateles; species Ateles fusciceps. Next base: position 3,885,134 of record JAZHEH010000164.1, on the reverse strand, counting down.
GATACAATTTTATTGAAATTTTAGTATCGCTGTTCAAATTAGCTGGGAAAAAGACCAGTGCCAAAGGTGAAGCAAATGACTTTTCTGCATTGTGCTTACAAATGATGCTCAATAAATGGAAGGTGAAAAGCCAGACTTAACGTTCCTGGAGGAAAAATTTAAGAAGGCAAATTGATGCGTAATCAATAGCTCCATCAATGTGCACCAGCATTCTTGGTGAAAGCAAACAAATAAAACCCCAAGACCAAAGCAAAGAATTTAAGAGTGGCAGGTTACAAACAGAAGGTAACACGGACCAGGTCAGATAATTGAACCACAGTTATAATCCGGTTGATTTTTTTTTTTTTTTAGTAGCGCAATCATCATTCTATTAACAGAATAGATTATTATCAACCCCAGCCTAAGTTTCATGTCTAAATTCTGAAACAAGCCCTCTTCCAAAGGAGGCAGAGAAATCTCTAGATCAGTGTGTCAAAGGCTCAGCCATATCTAAGTCTTTCTGTTACCCCAAATATTAACCTTGTGTAATAGATTTACTTATTGATCCCAATTCATTCTCCTATCATAAAATTGTATATCAGTATTACTGCCTCACAGCAGGTGGAGTATAATTTACTATATGAAGCCATGAGATTCGCTTAAACCAACAGGATATTAAAAGGTATAATGCAAACTGAAGCTTGAAATACGCATATGTAACTAAGTTTTCTCTGTTATGATTTAGTGATCAGCCACCACAAGAACATTCTGTAGGAACTATTGTCTGTTCAGTCTGAGCCCAAGGACAAAAATACATGGGGCTGGGTGCAGTGGCTTATGCCTGTCATCCCAGAACTTTGGGAGGCCAAGGTGAGAGGAACACTTGAGACTAGGAGTTCGAGACCAGCCTGGGCAAAATGGCAAGACCCCCATCTCTATTAAAAAACAAACAAACAAACAAACATAAAACATATATAAACCGAACCTTCAGCCTTTAGCTACACCTAGCTAACCTGCAGTGTGAAGAAGAGATACAGCTGAGCCTGTTTTAAATTAGATAAAATGACTGTGAGAGTAAATACTCATCATAGTTTGGAGTTGGTTCTCATCATTATTGTGGCTATAGCTGACTGATACCCATGCTCCTAGGTGTCAGTAATTGGTACCTTCATTATCTTCTTTTCTCAGTCATGCCCCAGGCTTCTATTCTATCTCCGATGACCAGGTTTGTATGCGGCTATAACCAACTTCCTTCCTAATCTGAATCTTTTTAGTTAGATGTTTGCTAACACTTGTCATGCTTTCCTGATAGTCTGCCTAAGTGAAACCTACTATTGACTTGCTTCCATGTACATAATTATCAACTGATTTATAAATAATACAAGACAAATAACAATTATTAATGTTATCATTTGTTAAGAAAGAGTTACAGGTCAGCCACATTTAAATATATATTTCATTTAACTTTCACAATAATACTGCAAGGCGGATTTTATAATTCAAGTATTTTCCGGGTTCAATTTATTTATTCTTTACTACTATTTATATTCCAGGCTCTCAGCTCAGAAAAAGTAAGTAACCTACCCAAGATACCCCAGACAGCTGGAAGAGATGCCAGGATTCAAACCCAGTTGATGCTAATCATGCTCTTCCAAGTCACATTGCTTAAATTGAGAGCATGAAGTTTTCAAGTAGTAAGACAGATATTCATGTTACAATGGAATAATTTTCAAGGAATAAGAATTGTCCGTTACATAGACCTAAGGATACTGATAAAATTCCTTTTCTCACCTAAAACATGGTGTGAACCATGTTATTTGTCAAGTAAGGTCAGAGAAGTAAAGAGGGTTGGATAAGGTACAATTCTCATAAAAAAGAAATATTAATTGAAGACATTTTAAGAAAAATTAATGGTAAAGTTTTAGAGTTTGAACTTTTCTCTACCTGGGAAACTGCCTAGAAAGATTGGCATCATGTAAACATTTAAGTGCTGGGACTTTGGGACCATGTAAGACAGGGTCCTCCACTCCCTGGATCAGTCTGTGGCCTGTTAGGAATGGAGCAGCACAGCAGGAGGTGAGTGGCAGGCAAGTGAGCATTACTGCCTGAGCTCTGCCTCCTGTCAGATCAGCGGTGGCGCTGGATTCTCACAGGAGCATGAGCCCTGTTGTGAACTGTGCATATGAGGGATCGAGGTTGCACGCTCCTGAGGAGACTCTAATAACTGATGGAATAGTTTCATTCCAGAACCATCCCCACCAACCCTCTCCGTGGAAAAAAATTGTTTTCCACGGAGAGGGTTTTGGTGAAATAAGGAACAAATAATAAACATAGAAACTCAGTTCAAATTCTATGTTTGGCTTTTTCTAGCTGAGTGTTCTAGATAAGTTACTGCTTTCTTGACACCTTAGTTTTCTCATCTGTAAAACAGGTCTAAGAGAAGTCATTACTTCATTGAGTTGTTGAGGGAGTTAGATGAAAAGTGTCTTATAATTTAGTACCGTATCCAGAACAGGCATATTGCAGTCATCTGAAAACATATGCACTGAATTTCTACAGCATCATTGCAAACAGGAGTCATGCTTTTCTTTTCCCTTTTGTTTTCGGTTTTTTTTTTTTTTTTTTTTCGAGACAGAGTCTGGCTCTGTTGCCCAGGCTGGAGTGCAATGGCACGATCTCGGCTCACTGCAAACTCCGCCTCCCAGGTTCAGTGGACTCTCCTGCCTCAGACTCTGGAGTAGCTGGCATTACAGACACGCGCCACCACTCCCAGCTAATTTTTGTTTTCTTAATAGAAACGGGGTTGCACCATGTTGGCCAGGATGGTCTCGATCTCCTGACCTTGTGATCCACTTGCCTTGGCCTCCCAAAGTGCTGGAATTACAGGTGTGAGCCACCGCGCCCAGCAGGAGTCACGCTTTTCTAAAGGAGACTTGGCCTTTCAAAGGACAGAGAAAGGCAGGGAACCATGCACAAAGATGGGGCGAAGGTAAAGGAAAGAGCAAAAAATTTAAACTGTTTTGATACAGTGTGTTGTAAAATGTAAATCAAGGCACGATAGAGACATGTGGACAAGTGAATATATATTCGAGGGGGTATAGTGGGTGAAGGTTTTTGAAAGACATGACTATGGGTTACATTTCACATAAGCAACCAGATGTTGTTATAGTCAGTGGGACTAAGGAAGGGCTTTGTTTAAAAGTGTCTGGAATGAATTTAAAATGCAGCAACTTCCACTTTGTGCTAGCAAGATGAATCCATGTTTTGAGCTGCTGTTTTCACCTCTTCATTGTTTATCAGGTTTGAGTCTAACTGGGCTTGATTGGAATCATGGGAAGCCACTAATTAAAATGATTAACAATATCAATAACGGCAAAGAGAATAGAAAAGGAAGCCTCTTATTTTTAATGGGCAAAACACCGATTCTTGCTGGCTGAATGAATAGAAGTTAATTGAGGACTGACACTGGATAACACATTTCTGAAATGTCGATTTTCATGCTTTTAGTAAAGGCACATTTTCTAGAAGAATAGGAGCTAAACCAAAATTAAAAATACAGACAAGACTTTTCTTCCTCCACTAATTGAATTAAAGCTAATTCCTAACCGCAGAATGTTTGCCGGCAGCTTGTTATCAACGACGTCTTCTGCTGGATGCTGTGCTTAACACCGGATATATTTCAGCTTTGCCACTGACTTTTAAATTACTCTAATCTGCTTTTATTTACAAATGCGGTTTCTGCAAATAGGCTTTGGATAGAACAGATTTGAGACACAATAACAGGACACAATCCAGGCTCAAGGAGAGAAGGAAAGGGCAAGCTCCCAGATCATCTCCTTACTATTTTATCTGACAATGCCAGGGGGAGCTTATTTCTAGAACACAAGGGAAGGCATTTAGATGGCACATTTCTCTACTTAAAATGTTCATCCTCTGGCTAAAGGGGGTTCATCATTTTGTTCCTGATGTCTAATCCAAGTTCTCCCTTGAAGTAGATAAGCTCAATGTCAAGAAAATCACGTGTCTACGTTTGGATAGTCTTACTGACTGCTGAGACTGTTATATACCTAATCAGAGCCTGGGAAATACCTGAGTCCTTCCCTCCTTCATACTAAAATTTAATCCAGAAGGACTCTGAATGAAGGCACAGGAATGCTTGATAAAATTACTTATGTTCTAGAAAACTGAGGTTGCCTTATACTTTGTTTACTACATCTTTTTTATTTTTTTTGGACATTTACTTCTAATTATGATTTAACTTCTGAATTATTTTTCTCCCTTGGTGTAAGGATAACTAATGCTTGCACAATTATTTTTTCTAAAATGCATTCACAAAATCACTACACGTGCCCTAAATTCAAAGACTGTCTCTGCATTTCTATCTCCGTAACCTTGAGCAAGTTATTTAACCTCTCTATACCTCATGTCTGTTCCTGTAAAATAGGAATAAGCATACTATGGACCGAATAAGATCACCATGAAGACTCTAAAGAGAGTTTTAGTAAAGGTGAATACAACATTGCCTGGCGCAGGTCAATTACCTGATAAAGGTTAGCTGGTTTACTACTCATATTATTATCACTATTCTGTGAGTTCTTTCAGGACATGGTAGCAGACCACACTTGGATTTCCCTATGTCTAACACTGCCTGGCAGATAGTAGGTGCTTAACAAACAACTGTGACATCATTTTACAAATCAACAAGTCCAAATTCTAACACCTTCAATCCTTCAAGTGGAGCCAGGATAGGAAAAAACACTTTTCTTATTCAAGTGCAATGCTTTTCCCGCCCCAGCTATATCCCATCAAGGTGGTAACTTGTTTATTTTGCCTCAACCCCTGGACATATTAGAATGCTCAACAACGGGAATGCTCCTTGAATTCTCTCTTTCCAATGCTGTCTTCTCATGTGGCAAAAATAAATAAATAAATTAATAATAATAATAATTAGCTGTTTCACCTCTTGCTGCATCATTTCTCAGGCCCACTATTTTTTTTCTTTTTAAAAAATATGTATCTGTATTCCCTTTGCACAGCTGTTTTCAAAAACAATAACAAAATTTTTCAAAGCAGACATACTGTCTTCAAATAAAATCTTTTACAGAAGCCAAGTTTTATAACAAAGAAAAAGCAATTCTTGGATATCTCTAGGGATTTCAAAAGCAAGACTATTGGAGCCTTGAACTCACCATGCAGCTGCTCTTTCTCCATTTCCCATTCCCTTCCCCTAAGCCCCTGAGGCAGTTTTGTTGAACCTTTAGGGTTTCAGTGAACACCATTTAAAATCCATGGTCTCCGGCCCAGCAATTTTGGATGCTTCTAGGTGCAACTTTCATTTACCGAACTTCTTTCTGTTTGTTAGTGGAACTGCTTCCAATTTTCAAAGAGAATAAATTGAAATATACAAATGCAGTATTAAGGATCTTCCAAAGTGGCTTAATACGCAGTGATAGAGTTGCTAAGCCAGATAATAAAGAAACCCTAGCTCCTTTATAACAAAAAAAAAAGGCTGATAAATCTTCCCTTACTTTTAATCTTTTTTTAATTAAAGCTGCAGTGGCTAAAGTGATTAGTCAACATGAAGTCAATGAAACTTAAGCTTTTATGTCTTTTTATTTTATGTGTGGGTGTGTGTATGTGTGTGTGTGTGTGTGTATGTGTGTGGTTTCTGATCTGAAGGAGAACACAGATTTAACTTTCATGCTCTAGTTATTTTAGTTCATATGTGTTAACTCAGTTCTCCAGCAATAAGTTCCCTGAGTCTTGTTATGATCATAAAACATTTTGCTTTTGAATCATTCTATAGTTTGCCTCGCCAGATATTTTCAAAGCATGTGTTCATTTAAAGGCAAATTTTCTGTCTTATAAATCTCTTTAGCCCTTCAAGACCAACCTGCTTATAATAGTTTACATAGACCTCAAATTTCAAATGAGGCCCATGAAAGAGACATGAGAAGGCCATATTGGTGGCAGTGAAAGTAATATTTCTTTACTAGAGCTAAAGATTTCCAAGGATTCTTAATGTGATTTTATGCCATCTACTGCTGTTTAATAAATGTATGTAAAGTTAGTGAGCCATGCAATATGTTGTACAGAGATATGTGGTCTTTTTAAAACTTAAGTCAAGACAGTGAATTTTGTCATTTTAATAAATGTCTAGAATAAGAAATACTTATTACTGTAACAATTTCTTTCCTGTGGAAATAAATGACTCAAATATGCCTTTTATTTAGGGATCTTCTTCTAGTAGAGTGAGCTGTTAAGAGTGTGAGTGAGCTGGTCTATGCACAATTATATTACCAATATTGCACACTGAAAATAGTCAGAAGGGAATTTTCATGTGAAATCCAGATGGTTATATGAAAAAGGTAATGATTATTAACAGAGTACTAGATATTTAAACTAATATGGACTTGTAAATAGAATGAATTCAAATTGAAGTACATTTATATAATCATTTTATTAATTATAGATAATGAACATTATTATGCAAATTTAAATGTTCATTTGAGGTTATAACATAGGCAACATTGTTTAAAAAAAAAACAATTTTGGGAAAATTTCAGCCAAGTTATGTTAACAAATACTAGAAATGATTACAAAGTAGAGAAAGAGGCCAACCACAGAGGGGTCCTTTTCTGGCCAAGACCTGCACCTGCCTGTATCTCTCCTATCATGTGAGAATGTAGATGACTTTTTCAAGGCTATATTTATGAATATCTCCATTAAATATTTTTCCTGTATATCAGCATTAGTAATTGCCCTCCTGACTTCTAGTGGAATCTTAAACAGAGTTAAATTTATCAAAACAAATGAAATTCAAGAGATGGAAACTCTTCTGTACAATTCACTGATAGTTTCAAATATGGCTGGCTGACTAATACAACAAAACCCTTTTCCAACCTCTGTTCATTGCCAATCTCCACTACAGAGACTGTGAAATGTACACATCTTCCCAGACTCCCTTGCAAGGTAGAATGGTCATGTGATACATTCCTGGCCATTGGGAGGTAAACAGGAGTCTGCTAATGTTTGATAAAGGTAGTGCTTCTTGATCAATGGGACTGACATGGTCAGAGCTGACACATCCCTTCTCCCTTCTTCTTGCTTTGAGTATGGATGATATGCCTGGAATTGAGGGAGCCATCTTATGAGGAGGAGTGAAAAATACAACAGATACCAACAATGGCTCTAATGTCGTTGGTCCATAAAACTGAAATATGTTACTAGCTTCCTTCAAATTTCTTGATATGTGAGGAGCTTAAGGCCTGTGTGTTTAAGGCAGTGTTGGTTTGCTTTTCTACTGCAGAGGAATCACCTATCAATACGTCTGTTGACAAGGTATCTATTCATAGTCTATCTACTCCACTTTATAAGCAAATATCGGTGAATATTTCTAACTCTTAATTGCCTTACCTTAGAGATCACAATCTAGGCTCAGGCTCCTCAAACAGTCAGGCTTGAAAACCCAGTGAACTTGCTTATTCTCTGACCCAATCGCAAAGGAAAATGAAAGCATTACATTCAGAACCATAGCCAAAACAAGTAGAGTGAAAGAAAATGAAACCTTCAAATTCACTAGTACCCAGCTTAACATTGTTGCAATATCATTAATAGTACAAGCCATACAAATTTTGTATAAGTAATCCATTTGGACTTTACATTTGAAATTGTCAAGTGAGTATATTAGTGAATACAACCTTTACATGTATTCACTGTAATGAGAATAACCTTCTCTTAGGTAACCTACTACATAGAAGTACAGATCAATACTTCTAATGCAGAAATCATTTCAGGAAATATCAGAAGCTATCAATTGTCAACTAATTGGAAGATTGTTTTCCTAAGTGAACAGCTATAAAATTCTGACTGTTCAAATCACTGTAATCATTTTATTTGCCCTATTCTCTGGGGGAATCTTAAACAAACCCTGCAGTGATTGCTTTGTTATTTCAAATCTTCCTAGTAATTTTCCAGTGTATTAAAAGACATTGAGTGTTGACACTGTTAGGAAAAAAACTGGGCATCTGCCGGATGGAACTGTTCATTTTCAGTCAACATAATTACTCTGTATTAACACATCTGCTATTTAAACAATATCACACTTTTTTTGCTAATAATTAACTTGATGGGATCATACATCTCTATTTGACTTGAATAAATATCAGAATCATTTTTATACTGTGAAAATAGTGCCAAGCCAAATGAAATGATTGGGCTTCAGCTATTTGGTGTCAATCACGTAACTTAATTGCATGACCTCCTTTAACAAAGCTAAACAAATCAAAACAAAACAGTCTAATTCCTAGAGTATATAGCAATTTATGTAATATCAGGAAAAAGAAAGTTAGTAAGTATAAAATATTTTTCCAAGACCTTGAAGGCTCCTTTATATTATGAAATGTGCAATCAGTACCAAAGGCTGTCAAAATAATCTTCCTTGTCCACAGTTCTGACCACATTCATCCTTTCTCAAACGTCCAGGGCTGCCTGTCATCTTCTATAACAAATTTAAATTATTCTCACTGCTTCAGGGTCTTCTATCTGCCCTTGTTTACAACATCTTTCTTAATTTCCCTTTCTCCATTGTTTACTCACAAGAGTCCTAATTCATAGGACTTTTCACACTGCAATATAATTGATTAGAAGAATTAATGATGCATCAAAATTCAAAAGGCACAGAAGTGAGCAAGTTATATAACCTCTATTAATTGTTTTTTTTCTCCTCTCATGAGAAAAAAATCAAGAACTACTAATGGACATTTTTCCTACTATGTCTTTCTGTTATAACCACTCATCCTCCTATGATTATTTTCAAATCAACTGCACATTCCTCTTCATTTCAAATAATTTGTCAGATATGCTAAACAGAATGTTGTCATTTTAATAAAAGTCTAGAATAAAAAGTACACATTACTGTAACAAATTCTTTCCCATGGGAATATATGACTCAAATATGGCTTTTATTTAGGGATATTTTGTAAATTGTTAAGTAGGTTTCAGGATTTGGAGAAAGATTTAATATTTATCGAACATCAAATATACTTACAACATTTACTTCATTATTTCATTTAAGAAATATCTACTAAATGTCATCTACAGAAAAGACGAGATACTCAAGACCGGTCCCACTTTCCACTGCTTAATTATTTATGCTGATTTTTGTTTTTGTGTTGTGTTGTATTGCTTCTTTGCTTTTAGTTTTCAAAATTTATTCTCCTTTTGCATTGTGGCTCAGATCAAGAAATTGTACTCTGCACTACTGTCTTGACCTCCAGAACCTGCCAGTGAAAGCTTACTACTGACAAATCGAGTTAGAAGGTACTATAGACACCCTCCTCTCCCAGGCTAGCAGAGATCCCCAGTAAGGAAAAAAAAAAGTGAGACTCTTAACAACTTTTCCTTCCTGGCCCTTGTGGTTCATAACATTACCAATCATCAGTGCCAAAAGCCCTGACTGATTTTATCCACTGGGGTAATCAAAATCAGTTATGATTCAAGTAAAGGGTGAAAACCTTTAGTCTATACCCTATGCTTTTCCATAGTTATTTTTCTTGTTGTGTCCAGTTCATCTCCCCCATTTTCTCCCTTGAATTTGTCTAGTCAGAAACCACTGTTAGCTAGGTTGATGCTTGCCACATTGCTAAATACAAGAGATAATGTTACTCCATCTGTTACTTGGCAGTTTAGGAACATTTGACTGAGTTGACCACTCTCTTCTCTTACAATTAGTCGTTTCCTTATCTTCTAAGACACAATGTCCTAATTTTCTACAGTTCTTACTGATGGCTTTCCATATTCTCCTTTAGCGGTACTTTGTATTTTTCTCTACCTCTCAACACTAGAGTGTCTCAGGGTTCAGTTCATTTACCCCATTCTTCTTCTATCATTGCTTATTATCTTGATGACTTCAGCCAGTCTCACAGCATTAAATATCTTCGATATGCTAACCACTCCCAAGTTCACTTGTATGTTATGGACAGCTAAAGTTCATATTCAACTGTTCTTAAATATCTAACAGGTCCCTGAAACTTAACAGGACCAGAGCCAAACTCTTAAGGATTCTTATATCACTTCCATTTGATCTTTTCTATCTCAGTTAATGGTAAATTCCTTCTTTGGGTTGTTTTCACATTGCTTAGGCCACATTTTCTTCTTTTTCTCTCACAACCCATATATAATTTGTTACAAAAGCACATGTTCTCACTACGTCAAAAGTTATCAACATCTGAACATTTCTCATCCTTTCCACATCTACCTAATCCAAACCCCACTCTAATCTGTATCATTGAAATAATCCTCCAACTGACCTGTTCCCAGCTCAAGCCTAGTAAAGTTAGTTATTACTATGTTCTGCGCAGAGCCTCCACTAGTTTCTCAGCACTCTCAAATAAAAGCCAAATATCTTGCATGGCCTGAATGCTCTGACACTCCTATCCCTCCCCTCTGCATGAATGTACTTCTCCCAGATAACTGCATGGCTTGCCCCTTCACTCCATACTGCTGTAGAATTTGTTAATATAATGGTTAATTCTATGTTTCAACATGTCTAGGCAACGTCTTCACAGCCTAGACATTGCCGTGAAGGTATTTTTAAAATGTGATTAATACTTAAAAAAGTGGACTTTGAATAAAGCAGATAATGTGGGTCGACCTTATCCATCAATTGAATGCCTTAAGAGCAATAACAAAGGTTTTCTGCAGAAGGAATTCTCAAGACTGCAACCTAGAAACCTTGCCTGAGTTTGCAGCCTGATGCTCTACAGAATGTGGACTCGAGACTGAACATCAGCCAGGATCTTGTAACCCCACCACTCTGGGAGCCTGAGGCAGGAGGACTGCTTGAGCCCAGGAGTTTGAGACCAGCCTGGGCAACATAGTGAGACCCCCATCTCCACACATATACACAAGATTAGCTGGGCATAGTGGTGTGTGCCTGTAGTTCCAGCTACTTGGGAGGCTGAGGTGGGAGGTTTGCTTAAGACTGGGAGGTCAAAGCTACAGTGAGTCATTATTACATCACTGCACTCGAGCCTGGGTGACAGAGTGAGACCTTGAATTAAAAAAAAAAAAAAAGACATCAACTGTTATCTGAACTTCTAGCCTGCCAGCCTGCCCCTACAAGTTTTATACTTGCCATAGACACATTAGCCAATTGTTTAAAATAAGTCAGTCTCTGACTCTCTCTCATATCTGTATCTACAACTATATCTGTATCTTTCTTTATCTATTTTTACGAGAAAGGTAGGAGATTTGATGATTGAAAAAGTAGGCCATGTGAAGATGGAGCAGAAAGAGACTTGAAAATGTTGGCTGTAAAGATTGTAATGGTGAGGGCACAAGAAAAGAAATGCCAGCAGCCACCCAGAAGCTGGAAAAGGCAAGAAAAAATTATCTCCCAGGCTTCAACCTGCTGACAACTTGATCTTGGCCTAGCAGTGTGGATGTCAGGTGTCTGGACTCCAGAATTGTGAGAGAAAAAATATCTGTTGTTTTAAGTCACCAAGTTTATGCTAATTTATTATAGCAGCCACAGGAAACTAATACGTAGTGACTTCCTTATCTGCAGGGGATACATTCCAAGTCCCCTAGTGGATGCCTGAACCATGGATAGTAGCAAATCTTATATATACAATGTTTTATGCCTATATATACATGTCAATGATAAAGTTTAATTTATAACTTAGGTACAGTAAGATATTAACACCAATAATTGATAATAAACTAGAATGATGATAATAAGCCACTGTAATAAAAATTATGCGACTATGATCTCACTCTTTCTCTCCCCTCTCTCAAAATATGTTATTATATTGTACTCACTCTTTTCTTCCTGTGATCTGTTGACCTGGTTGAACTGAGAGCTACTAAGTGACTAACAGGCAGGTAGCTATACAGCGTGGATACCTTTAACAAAGGGATAATTCACATCCCAGGCAGGACGGAGTGGGATTACACAAGATTTCATTATGCTACGCAGAACGGCAACAACTCTATACTTACAAATTGGTTATTTTTGAAATTTTCCATTTAATATTTTGGACCAGGTTGACTGTGGGTAACTGAAACTGAGAAAAAATGAATAAGGGGAACCACTGTACATATCTTGGTACTGCTTTAGGAAGCAGGATGTGGCTATAACAAATACCTGAAAATGAGGAAACAGCTTTCAAATTTGGAAATTGGTGGAGGCTGGAAGCATTTTGAGAAGCTTGAAAGAAAAAGTCTAGATTACTTATAAAAGATTTTTGGTAGAAATATAAGTGCTAAAGATTCTGCCAGGAAGGGCATGAGAGGAAGTAAGGAGTACAAGAAAAGATTCTAGCATCTTAGGGCATATCTATATATCATCATAAACAGATTGTTGGTAGAAACATGAAAAGTTAAAAGCTATTTTTTTAAGGGCTCAAAAGGAAATGAGGAACATGTCACTGGAAACTGGAGGAAAGGCGATCCTTGTTTTACAGTGTCAGGTGACCAAGCTTCCTTGTGCCCTTCATAATTGGAAAGCAGAACTTATAAACTATAAACTTAGATATTTAGCCAAGAATATTTCTAAGCAAATTGTTGAATATATGGCCTAGTTTCTTCTTGTGGCTTATAGTAAAATGAGAGAAGAAAGAAATAAGTTGAGGAAGAAACTGTTCAGCAAAAAGAAACCAACAGTGGATGATTCAGGAAATTCTCAGCCTACCCCAAATCAAAAAAAATATGCTAAAATTTATGAGATTCAGTGTCAGAAAACTGTGCTCTAAACAGAAATCCAAAGGGATGGTGGTGAAATCCCTTTTACTGCTGCTCAAGGGATTAGTCGTATGGCTCGGGGATCCACTCAACTGTCTCAGCATAAGTCAGAAATAGAGATGTTGTTATCCAGGAAAGATCTGGGGAGGACCCTCCTGCTTGATGATGTAAATCCTTCTGACATATGTAGGAGGTCCTTCAAGTTTTTGATAACATTATACCATCAGAAACATTGCCAACCTGGACTGAAAGGGAAAGAGGCAAGGCAAAAAGAAAGAAGGCTGTTGGACTTTCAAAATTCTGCAAGCAGGAAACAGGCTGAAATGACTACTTAGCTGCAAACATATGCTAGTCTTCAAGAAAGAAGAGAAATGATACTGGGCTTTGTGGAGTGGCAGGCCTAGCAGTCAGAGACCCAAGCCCATAAGGTGCTGGTGTCAGCCCAAAGAGCAGAGGAATGGGCTGAAAGGGCATAACCTTGAGCCACAGAGGGTTATTCCCAGCACTTACAAACTAATGGAGCTTATTTGTTCGAATTTTAAAATGGCTTGTGACTCTTCTTAACTCCACTTTTTTATCTTTTAAAATAGGAATGCCTATAACCATTGTCTTATGCCTATAACCATTATCCTATGCCAGTCCCATGATTTGCATGTTGGTGACATGTTTTCTAGTTTCCCAGTTCCAGACATGGAAAATAATTTTGCCTCGAGATGGATCATATTTAGAGTCTCACCCATAACTAATTGAGATCATTTAGATAATAAGATTTAGGATTTTGGAGCCGATGATATTGTAGTAATTTGTTATAGCAGCCACAGAAAACTACTGCAGTGAGAAACACTTAATTTAAAATTGCAGCATTCTCTCATGCTTTCTATCGCCTTCCCTCCTTTATTTTTTCCATATGTCTCCATATCACAACATGCATTTAAATTACTTTAGAAATAAGAAAACTTACAGACACACACACACACACACACACACATATATATATATATATACACACACACTACTTTTTATTCTTTTTAAAGTTATTTGTCTCCCTCACCATTTTAATGTAAACTCCATAAGTATAGCAATTTTTTATCTGTTTGTTTCTCACTGCTATATCCCTAGTGCCTTCAGTAGTGGCACAGGTACATAAGAGGTGCTCAAAAATGTTTCTGAGTGATTAAATAAAAATTTTCCCTTTTTTATATCCTCATAGAATTTGCCCATCTACATTCCATCCATCTATCCATCCACCTACCCTCCATCTCTCTATAAACCCATCTACCTTCTTACATGTCTATTTAAAAGCAAACATTCTTTTACTTATTAGCCCCAGGATCTGTGCAAGGAATTGAATGGTAAGCAAGACTGAGAACAAGCCTACAGAGTTCTTTCCTCTTGATTGGGAAACAGTAGTTGAACTATTAAAACACAATGCCATAATGATCACCAGCAGGGAAACAAAGGATGCCACGGAAGCAAATTAGAATAATACCTAATCGAGATGAGACAGTCTTCAGAAAATGTTTTCTCATTACACAAATCTGGAGTGTCATCTTTCTTACAACCAACAGATAATGTAAATCCACAGGGTTTTCAAACTCACTTTTGACTATACTACAGTGAAAAACAAGTATTTGTGAAGAAATGAGCATTTGCTTTAAAATTCATTTCCGCTTAAAAAATACTATTTATGTAAAGAGAGATGGGTGAATATGACCGTTCACTAAAATCTTCCTTTTAATTCCCCAAGAATAAATGGCTAGTCCAAAGCACAAGACAGAATACTTTTGACTTTCTGTAGGTAAATATCTTGAGATAAGCAGGAAGGTGTATGTCTTTCCAGGTCGTCAGCATTTTTGCTGACCATGAAAAAGATGAAGAAGAGTGAAAGCAAGAGAAGGGAGAGGAAGAGGAAGAAAACAACAGTAGCATTTTAAAGGCAGCAGCTTGTAGTATATTTGAATTCAGAAAATCTAGGTTAGCACACTAAATCAGAAACCTGCTAGTTCAATGGATAAGCCACTTCACTTATCAGTGCTTCAGTTTATCAGTTATAAAATGAGTTTGACATTTCCCTTGCCTACCTATGGAAGTATTATAAGAACCAAATAAAAGTACATGCAGATACTTTGAAATGTTTAATTTCCTTAAAAATGTAAGTTATTTTTCATGAAGACATTTTATTGAGATTTTATGATCTGCCAATCACCATGTACAGTTATTTGAAAATCACAAATAATTTGGAATTTGCAATTGTGAGAATTGAGGACATTAAACTTCATATATTCTGCTCATAGATATGAGGACAAATGTGTGGTTTTAAACACAGAGCAAAAGCAACATAATAGTGAGTATGTAACAGAATAATAGAGGTATTTCATACATTGAAAACAATAAAAAATTGGGGTAATGGAAATTCAATGTTCTAGCAACAGGCAGTGGGGGAATTTTCTTAGATCTGTGATAACAGCAAGTGGTTTTGTTAATCTGAAGCTGGTTTTTGTTCTGTGGTTATTGCCATTCCTGAGTAGTGAGTAACAAGACCTCTTTCCCATATGGCATTTTGTGGCTGAGATTAACAGTAGCATAAGGTGAAATGTCAGTGGTAAGACACAGTGGTTTATGTCATTTGTGAAATATGATCACAGACTCAAACATCCATGGTGACACAATATCCCAGAAAATATTACAATGCAAGTGAATCCAACTCTATGGGGGTAGTGAAAAGAGATTAAAGTCAAAAAATAGTTTTGAATTTTGGATCCACTGATTGCCTATTTTGCTCTTCGTCCTTGATTTTTCTTATTTATAAAATAGAAACGATAATCCTTATTTTACAAAGTCTTTTAAAGAATGAAAAATGTGAGTGTCCTTTAAGTTGTAACATGCTGCATAGAAGTTAGTGATAACTGCTGTTTTTGTTTTTGTAGATAACTCAAAACTTGTTTTGCTTGTAATGACAGATGAAAGCTTCCTTAATGAAGTTGCATTCCACAGTCCCAAGCTTTACCAAACACGTCAATGGTCTGGTGAAAGTAATCAAAGCCACCTTAAGGTGGTCTCTGTAATTTTCACTAAAGGACATGTGAGAAAATGTTTTGAAAACATCTTTGCTGGTAACAACATACCAAATAGGCTTCACGTCCATTTTCAAGTCCAAAGTCAATTTAGGGTTTAAGGAAAATGAAACTAAGAGAGAATAATTCTTAGGACATCTGAACATTCAAGATGGTTGGAAATTCTCACTCATTTAAAAGAAAAGAACGTTATTCATTACAAAACCTTATTTAACTGAAATAAGAATTTCATATTTTGATAGATAGATAAAAATGAGTGTTCTTTTTTTTTCTAACCTTCCAGAAGCTGGCAAGAATTTGCCTCCCTAATTGCTTGACTTAACCCACAGCAACTTAGGCACTGAGGGGGATCCGTGACTATCAACACATGAAGACAATAAGCCAGATAATGTCAGAATTTCGAATTTTAAAAGAAAATAAAAACAATTATACCTAATGATACCACTGCATTGTTAATTCTACACATTGCTTTCCATAGACATTTTCTAGCATACAGCTAAGCATCTTACTTTCAAGACCCTGCCTTCATGGAGGTGGGAGAAGGAAGTTAGAAGCTGCCAAGAGAAAAGAATCTTGGAGAGTAAAAGGTAGAAATATCTGGAAAGATTTGAGTCTTTCCTACTGCTGTTGGCGCTGCTCAGTAGTTGGGGTTAGGGCTCCCTCATCATACCGCCTTGGTTGCCGTCCTGCCGATGTTTACCAACTACATCGTTTCAAATGACTTAACCTGAAAGGAGATAATAACACCTCCCTCATAGGGTAGTTTTGACAAATAACTGAAGAAGTAAAGCACTTAAAACAGCCCCTAGTACAAAATAAGCACATGGTAAATATCAGCTACCATGATTGTAACTACTACCATGACAACCATGGCTAAAATTATCATCATTAATAGTAGTACTATTATTTGTCCCGCATGTGAAAGTGTTTCTTTAAAGAAGCCAGAGCATGGGAAGAAAGCCACAATGTCTGCTATCTCTGAAAAAAAAAGGTCCTTTTTGAAC
Source organism: Ateles fusciceps (assembly GCA_036589455.1). Classification (NCBI taxonomy): domain Eukaryota; kingdom Metazoa; phylum Chordata; class Mammalia; order Primates; family Atelidae; genus Ateles; species Ateles fusciceps. The sequence goes on along the minus strand of JAZHEH010000164.1, from coordinate 3,868,333 downwards.
AAGCCCTTCATAATACTTAATACTATGAAAGTTTTCAGGGTAAAGAGAAGCTGTATGCCTTACTAAAGGGAACACACTCTTTTGTTCTTATTGTAATTAATAGCAATAAACCTGTTTAATTCTGGATATTTACTTATTCAAGAAGGGGAATGATTTTTAGTAGATGAGACACTTGTGGCTACACATAGTTAGGCACTTTTTAGCCATTGTTACATTATTTTCTAATGCCTTATGGTCAGTCATTTTAGACCTATAGGCTCAAAGAAAAGGTCCCCTTGTTTAGGAAGTGAAGATTTATTTCACAGTAATGTGTGAGTCAGCTGTCTGATAGAATGTGCAGGCTAGAGGGTGAGGGATGTGGAGGTGAGATTTAAACATCTGAGATCCCTCCCAATGTTGACAGTTAACTATCTGGAAGAGGATAATGACTTAAAGTTCCAGAAAAGAATGATGATGACAGGAAAACATAAGTAGCAACAATTTATTGCACCCCTTATATGAAGGAGGTCGAAGGTCTGGTAGCTAGTGAACATAATCTGATTTAATTCTTTCAGCGATCTTAAAATATGGGTTTTATATACCTTATATTATAGCTGAGGATATTGTGTGCCATACTGAGGCACAATTTGGTGATGTCTCTGCAGAGAACTAAATGATCAGCAGAACTATGAGCGCCATCCAGGCTTCTTAAACTCCAACACCCTCACTCCTTCCATGACGTGAACCTTCCTGGAGCCCTTCCTCATGCCAGTCTCACCCTTGGCCCTTTGCCTCAGGGACTCATTCAAGCCTCATCACAGAGCTGAAGGTGAGCTATGATTATCCACGTGACACATGTGAGGGCACTGAGACCCCAAAGAATCCCCACAAAGCAGATCTGGCATTCATGATAGGCAACACAATAAATGCTGCTTTATAGTATTTGATTTTCTGGTGACAAGGTATGTCTTCTTAAATTGCCAAATGAACACAATGCCCATCTCCTTTCAGCTAGACATTTTCTCTTTGCAGGGAACCAGTGATGTGTGATGGCTGAGTGCCTAAGCTGTATGGTCAGACTACCTGCCTTTAAAGTACTGTCCTGTCACTCACCAGCTGGTGAACATGGGAACTTTCATCCATTTCTTCATCTAGAAACAATGACCTCTGAGGCTTGTTGGGAGGATCAACTGTGTTATGTGAAAGCATTGGAATAATGCAGGGAACATAATGAACACTCGAAAACATTAACTACTGTTGTTGTTACAGTTGGCCCAGCTAGGATATATTTTGTCAATGTAGTCCTTAGACCATTGCCTCAGAATCTCACAGGGTATAAGGCATTTCCATCATTAGGCTAAAAATCCCATTTTAATTCAACATTTGAGAGTGTGGCCCGAGATTTTACTTTTCTCACAATCTCCAGACAGTTCCAACACTGCTGAACAAGATCTCATTTTGACTAGCAAGGAATCAGGAAACTTCATTAACTGTGGATTTTGGGGACCCTACTTCAGACCTAGAAAATCAGAAACTCTGGGGAAGAGACCCAGGAGAATAACTATTTAACTCACTCTCTAAGAGATTCTAAGGTGTGCAAAAGCTTGAGAAGGTCGTGAGAGAGGCTTCAGTTGGTTCTATTAACATTATTTGACAGCGCAATTCACTAGAGACACAGCCTGATCGAATTCCTTATTCATCTTCTTGACTCCAGGGCAAAATGCTTCTGATATGCTAAGACAACCTCATCCCTTTCTGTAACAAAGGTAACGAGTTAATTTTCCAAACAGGGTGAGTAGATAATCCTTCTCAATTTACTAACATAATTCACCCAATATTAAGAAGCATTAAAAAAGGCATCCATTTTGCAAGCTCAACTAAGCAGTAGTTTTCTAGCACAAATATTAGAGGCAATAAAGAATTTCATTCAAGGTTGACAGCTTTAGCAAACAGTTTCCATTTTATATTGATGCTCTCCTATTTTCCATGTTGTTTCAGCATTCTGGATATAGAACCATTAAAAAATGCTTTGGTTAAATTCTGGATAGTTTAAGCTTTAAAATGTAACTTACTGAAAAGATACAGGGGTAGGAATTCAAGAAAGATTTGAACAACCCTTGAGTAGGGCAGTGAGCAGGTTAGCTCATAGGGTGACCAACTGCTTTAGTTTACTCAAGACCATCCTAATATCAGCACTGAGAGTACCAAGTTCTGGAAAATCCCTCAATTCTAGGCAAACAAGACAGGTGGTCCCACTAGTGTCAACCTGGCAGTAGACTTTCTATCCATCTCTTAATATGTGTCTGATTAAGTTGCTCTCATTCTGTCCTTTTCCAAATTCTAGATTCTTGAGAAAGAGAATTTTACTGGATTGACTTGGGTCAGGCATCTACATTTGGCCCAGTCAGATGTAGGCAAATGGCAAATGGTGCTATCCTCCCTTTGCCTCAAGCTGCCCAGGGCCCAACACTGAAATAGAGACCAATTTGTAGAGGAGACAGGATCCAGGCAAGGACCTTAAAGGGCCTCTATTACAATCTCTCAGAAAGTGTCTCCAGTTGCTTTATAAACTCACTTTTCCTTCACTTTGCTTTTCTGAATGCACCCAGGGATCCATGAACTACTAAAACCAACTATGCTTTACTAGGTCACAGCAGAGGGCTTGGTTGTGATAGAAAGCAATTAAAATGTGACTGACATTCATTGAGTACTTGATTTACACAACAGATATGTAGATGATAGATAGATAGATTGTAGTTTTATCAGATAAATCCAGTGATGTAGGTTCTATTGCACTCATTTTACAGATAAAGAAATTGAAGTGTTTTTTTTTTTCAGTTATAAAGGCTAGGAATTGAACCAAGATTTTCTAGCCTCAAACCGAGTTTCTATCTACAACACCCTGTTTTTCTTTTCCTCTCTCCCTTCCTTTTTTTCTCATACTCCCTGTTCCTCTGTCTATATATGTATGGTCATATTAATGTGATAGTCTTACAGACATTCTCATACATACATATATATATATATATACATATATATACACACACACACACACACACACACTCACACACATATATATATATACACACACACACACATATATATATGTGTGTGTGTGTGTGTGTGTCTGATTAAGTTGCTCTCATTCTGTCCTTTTCCAAATTCCAGATTCTTGAGAAAGAGAATTTTACTGGATTGACTTGGGTCAGGTATCTACATTTGGCCCAATCAGATATAGGTAAATGACAAATTGTGCTATCCTCCCTTTGCCTCAAGCTGTCCAGGGCCCAACACTGAAATAGAGACCAATTTGTGTATATATGTGTATATATATATATATATATATACACAATATATATATACCAATTTGTATATATATGTATACATATATACACAAATTGGTATATATATATTGTGTGTGTATATATATACATACACGCACATATTGCCTTAAATACAATTGTATATGTTTAATGGTTAGGATTTTCCACATAAGGCTCAGCAAGAACGAATGAATTGGCTAAGTTGAACATTTAGTAAGTGGAAATCTTTGACACTGCGGATTAAACTCAAATATTTTAATTCTGTATCTAGTCTTCCTTTCATCATATCTCTCTACTAAGCTTTTGAGCATCTCATTATCTGTTGCCTAATACAAAGAGAAGAAAACCCATCCCATTTTTATATCTGCAATAATGGCTATAGAATTTCTTCTATGTCTTCTTTGGGCAAAGCATTTGCTGAGCACTTGATATGGTATTATCTTCAAAGAAATAAACTCAGCCAATTACAGGGACAGTAAGTAATTGCTCCAAATCCATGCAACAAAAATAGGGCAGAGCAAGCCATCTGCCCTGAAATTCCTTGGCCTTTCCAGTTCACCAAACTGCATCTTTGAAGTCAGATCAAGATTTGTGTACATATCCTACCAGTAAGCATGTTTAAATGATGGGACATTGTCCCACTATATTGAGGCAACTCTTCCTTGCTTTGCTGTTACTTATAATTAGGAATACGGTTGTATCATTCACTTCTGTCTAATTTTTAACATATCAATGTACTACCCACCTATATATTTTCTTTCTTTATATTTCTTTAAGTGAACTCATTTGTTTTTACAGAAAGTCTTGCCCTAGTAATTATATCCATGAAATCACAGATGTACTGAACTTATTTCATAATTTATAAAATGCATTACAATAAATATATACATATTTTTAAATGCATGCCTTAAGAACATGTTTGAATCGACATCCAAGAAAAACTGGTTTTCCCAGTACATTGCTTATTTGTGGGGTGAGCTAGCCTAATCCAGCCTCTACAGCTCCATGCAGATTTGCTCCTCTTGAGTATTGGTGGGTGGCCCCCACTATGCTCACATAGCCAAATAAGTTGTTCTATTACAAAATTATAACTAATTTTTTACAGAATGAATTATAGACTAGGGTGCTTTTCATGAATTTGCAGATTCCCAAAGATCTCAAGATGTATCAAGAACTCCAAGGGATTTTTCACATCATATTTCACCCCCGGGTCGCCCTGGGCTCCAGGCTATCTTGAGCTGTTTTTGCATATTCTCTGATGAAACATTTTAAATAAGGCAAATTCTGAATCTGAAGAGCTTTGCGTGGCCTTTGCATATATCCTTTTCAATTGTGGAAAAGAAAATATCCATTGTATCTAACTTTTCCTTTTCTCTCTCTTTCCATTTTACTGTCTGCTTTATCGAGGAATCTTTCATTTAGTGGAGTCTAGATTTCTTCCTTTGCTACCGTCTTCGTTTCCCACCGAATAAATCGGGTCTCAGCTTATGATCACTTGTCATCTGCTGCTTCTTTTCCGGGACCGCCCCTAACAGCCTAGCAGAGCTCTGGGCTGTATTCCATGATCTCTTTTAATTCCTTGTTGGCAGCTTGCTGGCCCTTTCTCTCTACCTTCCTGCCAGGTTTAATGCCTTTTAGCATGCCAGCTCTGTTTTTTCACAATTTTTCCAAAATGAGGTGAAAAATCAAATCTCCAGCTCCAAATTCTCAGTGAGCAATATTTTCAGAGAATATTTCAACATCATTCACTCTCTCAATTTCTCATCTTCTCATCTTCTCCATCCATAAAAAGAAGCCCATAAAATAATCAGAAATAATCTTAATAACATAGCTCTTCTGGTGTTGGGGAGTAATGGGACTAGAGAAGAGCAGAGGTGTAAGCAATGCAATATGAGTTCATTCATGCAAATAAGAATCACAGTCCCTGGCCCGCATCCCTCTTTCCCACAGATCTATCTCTTCTAGAGAGTATGGGCAGATGGAAGAGGTGAGGGTATGCAGAGTTGGCATATGGCAGTCCCAGAACAGGGTTACTATCAAAAAGCAAATGCCAAAGCCATATGATACAGAGGACTGCTGGGGATGTAGTCCATCATTGCTCTATGGAATAAAAGAATACCTTCTCAGACATGACATTCTCTGAACCACATACAGACATACACAAGAAGAGAAGAATTGCTAATCATGACCATCAATTTTTGCCTGTCTCGGTAGCCTGTTAGCTAACTCCCCGCCCCCCATCTTAATCCCTATGAATCCATCCTGTATACTGATCCCATGGTAACACTTTTTAATTTTTAATTAATTAATTAATTAATTAATTATTTAGAGAGGGAGTTTTGCTCTTGTTGCCCAGGCTGGAGTGCAATGGTGTGATCTCAGTTCATTGTACCCTCTGCTTCCCAGGTTCAAGCAATTCTCCTGCCTTAGCCTCCTGAGTATATGGGATTACCAGCATGTGCCACCATGCCTGGCTAATTTTTTTTTTTTCACTAGAAATGGGGTTTCTCCATGTTGGTCAGGCTGGTCTCAAACTCCCAACCTCAGGTGATCTGCCTGCCTTGGCCTCCTAAAGTGCTGGGATTAAAGGCTTGAGCCCCTGTGCCTGGCCCCATGGTAACACTTTTATGATGTAAACTGAACCATGTCAAAGTCCCACCTAATAGCTCCCACCTATGACCGAAATCAGTGAGTACTTCACAAAGAGTTTTGGATAATCAGCAAGAGGTATAGTAGGAAAAGAAGTAGTGTGTTTAAATCACACAGCTATGATGACAGGTCTCACAAATTCTTGATCACTAACCTAAAAGTGCCCTCAATGCTGTGTGGCTATCAGACTACTTTACATTGGACTTTTCATTCCCCTCTTCTCATAGCCAACTGATTTTTGTTTCTCACTTCCAATTTCTTATACCTGTCCCTTCCTCATTTTCAGCTTAAAATTTGCTGGGAGAATAGAAATAATCAGAAGAGAACTCTAGCTTCTAGCACTACAGATTTTCACGTACCTGTATCTAAGCTCATATACCCCTCTTGTTTCTGTTAATATGGACTAACTGAACCCTTTTCTGGGAAAGACCCATTCCTCACTTGTGCTCTAAGCTTCAGCTCATTGCTCCAGTTCTCCTCTTATTTCCCCTACATTAACACTTTTTTAAATCAATATGTAAATACACCATTCCCTTTATAACCGTCATTATCATTATCATCATTTAAACCTCACTTTTATCATTTTCCCTCCAGCTACTGTTTCAAATTTCTCAGGAGAGTTTCCATGGTGACTTTCTTCAATTCTTTTACTCCAAATTCCTTTTGAACATGATTCAGTCTGGCTTTTACCTTTATCCTCACAAAAATGGCTCTCTTTAAAGTCATCAACTTCTCAGTCCAGATCTTAACCTGTCCAGCTGCAGGATTTGATAAGGTTGAAGGATCCCCTCCTTCTGGAAACACATTCTGAATTTGGTTTCCATGACATTAAACTGTATTAGTTTTCCTATTTCTTCCCTCATTTTTCTTCCTGTCTCCCTTGCTCTTCCTCCTCAACCCTAAATGCTCTTAATGAAGCAACCCCAGGGACTACATTTAGACTTTCCAGTTTGTCTGCACTGACTCTTACTGATCTTACCCAGTCTCATGGCTTTATGTATAATGCTAACAACTCCCAAAAGTATAGCTCCACTTAGGACCTCTCCCTGCCCTCCAGACTCATTCATCCAGTTGCCTACTTGCCATCTCTACCTGAATGTCTGTTGGGTATCTCAAGCTTGCCAGGTTCAAAACTGAGCTCCTGATGTTTTTCACTCTCAAATATCCTCCTTCTTAATTCTCTCCCCATTTCAGGATAGGTAAAGTCTTCTAATTAGTGAGGTAAAAAAAACTTAGTATCATCATTGTCTGTTCTTTTCCCACTCCACACATCTGATCTATGAGCTAATTCTGTTAAAACCACCTTAGTAGTTTTCAGCATATTCGGAATCCAACCACTTTCACCATGGCCATTGCCTCTGTGCTGCTCTGAGCCTTGTTCATCTTAAGTTTAAATTATTGTAATATCACTCCAGGCAGTCTCCCTGGAAAGTTACAACCTTGTCCCTTGTAATCTCCTCTCTATACAAGGGCCACAGTGATCCTGTGCAAACCCAAACTGGATAATATCACCCTACAGATCCAACCTTCCCATGGCTTTCAATCTCAGAGTACAAGCCAAAATCTCACAAAAGCCTACAAGGCCTTGCAAGATCTTGCCCCCCTCTTATGCCTCAGATTTTCTTTCCTATTGTTCTTTCTTCCCTTCATTCTGTTCCAGCTCTTTGCACAGTTCCAAGTATCCTCCTGCCTTGGGGCATTCACACATATTGCTTGCTCTATCCAATCACTCCCCCATCCCCTACCTATCCCATATGTGCAGGGTTTTTCTCTCACCTTTAGATGTTACCCAGACGTAACCTTTCTCAGTGCAATTTTATTTAATTACAACACTTTCTGTTGGTCTTCTTCTTGTTCTACTTTTGCTTGTCTCCATTGCACTTACCACTACCTGCTTGATTCTTGTCTTAGCTTAGATTGCCATCAACATCATAGACTGGATGGCTTAAACAACATGAATTTATTTCTCACGGTTCTTGATGTTGGGAAGATCATGATGTGGGCTGATTCAGTCCACCAGTATAGGTTCTGTTCCTGGCTTACAAACAGCCTTGTTTTTGCTGTGTCCTAACATGCAGAGAGAGAGAACACTCTGGCCTCTCTTCCTGTTCTTATAAAGATAATCCCATTATGGGAGCCCCACTTTCATTACCTCATCTAATTACCTAATTACCATCCAAAGTCCCCACCTCCAAATGCCATTCCATTGGAAATTAGGGATCTTTTACTGCAAAATTTCTTAGTGACTTTAGACAATGTTGTGTATGCATCTCCTGTGGGAGGTCTGGGCAGCTAAAATTCCCAATGTTTCCCATATACATTTGACCACTGGATTGTCAGGGAATCTTTTGGGATGTGTCCTTTAGACCCCTGCTAGTCATAATGTGATTTGTGGACTGGTGCAGGTTCACAAATTATTTATTACTTATCTGCAATAAGAAAAATACAGAAATGGAGAGTGAATATTTTAGAAAATGCTACAACAAATGGACAGTGCTGCCAAGAATAGTGATATGATTTGGCTCTGTGTCTGCACCCAAATCTGATCTCAAATTGTAATTCCTACATGTCAAAGGAGGGGCCTGGTGGGAGGGGCTGGATCATGGGGGGTGGTCTCTAATGATTTAGCAGCATTGCCTACTGCTGTCTCCTGAGTTCTCATGAGATCTGGTTATTTCAAAGTGTTTAGAATTGTTCTACTATAAAGACATATGCACACGTATGTTCATTGCAGCCCTGTGTACAATAGCAAAGACCTGGAACCAACCCAAATGCCCATAAATGATAGACTGGACAAAGAAAATGTGGCACATATACACTATGGAATACTATGCAGCCATAAAAAATGATGAGTTTGTGTCCTTTGTAGGGACTTGGATGAATCTGGAAACCATCATTCTCAGCAAACTGACACAAGAACAGAAAGCAAAGCACCGTATGTTCTCACTCATAGGTGGGTGTTGAACAATGAGAACACATGGACTCAGGGACAGGAGCATCACACACTGGGGGCAGTTGTGGGGGGGTAGGGGAGAGACTGCGGGGGGTGGGGAGGGATAACATGGGAAGAAATGCCAGATATAGTATGCACCTAAAGTAAAAAATGAAAAAAATTTAAATAAATAAATAAATAAACATAAAATTAAAAAAAAAAGTGTTTAGCACTCCCTGCCTCTCTCTCTCCCAATGCTCCACCATGGGAAGATGTGCCTTGCCTCCTCTTCACCTTCTGCAATGATTGTAAGTTTCCTGAGGCCTCCCTAGCCATGCAAACTGTGAGCCAATTAAACCCATTTTCCTCTTAAATTACTCAGTCTCAGGTAGTTCTTCAAAGCAGTGCAAAAATGAACTAATATAAAATGAACAGTGGTTTGTGGGTTCACATTTCATTTTTCTAGTAATTCACCTTTATTATGTTTTACAAGAATATCGGTTCATAGAATATTTAAAATAATAAGAATAATCTTTCATTTACTGCAGATAATTTGGGAAGCACTTCATTGAGGCAGATTTTAGGAAACATCAGTTAAATTACAAAGGTAGAAAAAAAATCACTTGAAAATCTAGTCTCTAGACTTTTTTCCTAACATTCCCCAGCTGCACTCTGTATGCCAACAGAGTTACATTGCTCCTCTAAGTCCCACATGTACCGAGGCCATTCATCTGCTTGCCATGTCTTTTCTGCCTCATATGCCTGATGCACTTTAAATCCTTCAGAATTTTGGTCAGAGGTTAATGGTGCTAGGAAAAGTCCCTAGATTCCTCTCCATAAACTTGGTGACCTCTCTTTGCTTCCACAACTTTCTGGTAATTTTATCCTAAAATCTTTTTTTTTTTCTTTCTTTTTTTTTTTTAATCCTAAAATCAACGCTTCTCTGCTGTTTCTTAAAATTTTATTTTTAATTAACACAAAATAATTGTTCACATTTATAAGGTCCAATGTTTCAATATATGTATATAATGTGTGATGATCAAATTAGAGTAATTAGAATATCTATCATCTCAATTATCATTTCTTTGTGGTAAGAACATTCAAAATCATTTATTCTGGCTGTTTTGAAATATTCAATACATTGTTGTTAACTATAATTACCCTACTATGCAATGGAATACCAGATCTTATTCCTTGTAAGTAACTGTAACTTTCTCCCCCATGGACCATTTTCAACTCATTCCCCTTCCTCCGTGTATTTTTCTGTTTTCACACTGCTGATAAAGATATACCCGAGACTGGGCAATACAAAAGAAAGAGGTTTATTGGACTTATAGTTCCAGGTGGCTGGGGAAGCCTCACACTCACAGTGGAAGGCAAGGAGGAACAAGTCACATCATATATAGATAGTGGCAGGCAAAGAGAACTTGTGCAGGAAAACTCCCTCTTATAGTAATCATCAGATCTCATGAGACATACTATCACAACAGCAGCATGGGAAAGACCTGCCCCCATGATTCAATTACCTCCCACCAGGTTCCTCCCACAACACGTGGGAATTCAAGATGAGATACAGATGGACACACAGCCAAACAATATCACCCGATACTCTCCCCAGCCCATGGTAGCCTCTATTCAGTTCTCTACATCTGTAAGATCAACTACTTCAGATTCTGAATATAAATGAGATTATGCAGTATTTGTCTTTCTGTGTTGGTTTATTTCAGTTGACATAATGTCTTCCAGGTGCATCTATGTTGTCTCAAATGATAGGATTTTATTTTTTATGGTTAAATAGTATTCCATTGTGTGTGTATGTGTGTATACCATATACACACATACACACACACACACCACATTTTATTTATTCATTTATTTATTCATTTTCTTTATCCATAAGTTATGTTATCTTAATGAACATTTAGGTTGATTCTGTATCTTGGCTATTGTGAATAGTGTGGCAACAAAGCATGGGAGTGAGACATCTCCTTGACATACTGATTTAATTTCCTTTGGATTTATATCCAATAGTGGGATTGCTGGATCATATGGTACTTCTAGTTTTAACTTTTTGAGAAATCTCCATATTGTTTTTCATGGCTAAACTAATTTACATTCTCCCCAACAGTGTTTAAGGGTACCCTTTTCTCCACATCCTTTCCAGCACTCCTTATCTTTTGTCTTTTCGGTAAGAGCCATTCTAACTGGAGTGAGGTAATACTTCACTGTATTTTGATTTGCATTTCCCTGATGATTAGTGATGTTAACTATTTTCTACATATACCTGTTGGCCATTCGAATGTCTTCTTTTGAGAAACGTCTAGAGAGGTCTTTTGCTTGTTTTTAAACCAGATTATTTGTGTTTTCATTATTGAGTTGTTTGAGTTCTCTTTTCTCTCCAACTTCATACCTCATCCCTGCACAACAATTAATCTAATTTCTGTCTCTATAGATTTCTGTATACTGGACATTCATATAAATGGAATCATAAAATATGTAGTCTTTTGTGCTTGGTTTCTTTCACTTAGTATAATATTTTTCAAGGTTCACCAGCAAAGCCATTTGAGATTGGGCTTTAATTTGCAGGAAATGTTTTCATTTTAAATTAAGTCATTTTACTTGTAGTAGGTTTATTCAGATCTATTTCATTGTCAATCAACAGTGGTTGTTTCTGCTTGTCTGTCTAGAAATTTGTAATGTCATCTAAGCTACCTAATTTGTTGGGATGCAAATGTTCACCACATTCTCATATGATCCTTTTTTATTTCTGTAAGGTTGGTAGTGATGTCTCCATTCCCATTTTTTATTTTATCAACTTATAACTTCTTTCCTTTTTTCTTCAGTCTAGTTAAAATTTTGTCAATTTTTATTTTTTTTCCTAAAGAACCATTAGAGTTCATTGATTTTTAAATCGTTTTTCTATTCCCTATTTTATTTATTTCTGTTCTAATATTTACTATTTTCTTCATTCTGATTGCTTTGCATTTAGTTTGCTCTTCTTTTTCTAGTTTCTTAAGTTGTCAGGTTAAACATGACTTGAGATGTTATTATATAGACATTTATAGTTATAAATTTCCTTCTAAGTACCATATAAGCTGCATTCTATAATTTTTCATAGGTTTTATCTTTATTTTCATTTATCTCATAGCATTTTCTAATCTTTATGTATTTTTTGGCCCATTGATTATTTAAGAAAATGTTGCTTAATTTCCTCATAATCGTGAATTCTAAATTTTTTTTTCTGTTATTGATTTCTTATTTCATTCCACTGTGGTTGGCAACCATACTTCGTATAATTTTTTAAAAATTTATTCAGACTTGTTTTATGCCCTAGCATATGATCTATCCTGGGAAATGTGCCATGTACTTGAGAAGAGTATATATTCTGCTGTTTTTGTATGGAGTATCACAGATGTCTATCAGATTTAGTTGGTTTACAGTGTTGTTCAAAGAAATACAGGACTTGAGTAACACTATATGCCAACCAGACCTGATAGACATTTACACAATGTTCCATACCAAAGTAGCAGAACTAGTTGTGACTATTCAGAATCTATTTTGAATTTTAATAGATATATTTTAATAGATCCATCTCATTTATTCATTTCCCATAAAAGTAATATGAGTAACACCCCTCTACAACCAAATAAAAAGTGGGTATTTTGGATACCTGTGATTAAACAGCTTGCTGTAGAACATGAAATCACCAAATGTTTTTGCTTAAGAACTCTCTGAAAATTAGCCTTGACAGGATTATTGGGGGATTAAGGCACAGGTGTAGACTGCCAGGCTGTCTCTCCAGCTTTGTGCACAGCCTTTTTTGAGTATAAATAGAAGAAGACTGCTTCTTCTTCTATTATTTCTTCTATTACTGCCTTCTGTTATTTCTGGAAATAACACACTCATTTATTTAGTCATTCATAAGAACTGAGCTGAATGACTACTGCAAGCCCAGCCTTTTGAGTACTTTGAGTAATTACAATAAGTACACTTGATTCTACTATAACATAAAATCAAGAATTTGATGGCCAATCCTACTGACAGAAGCTAAGAGTAAGAACTTGACATGCTCAATAGGTGTATACAATATGCCTTCCAGATCAATGCCAGATTATGAATTCTTTCTGTGCACAGGGTTCTCTACATGCTCCTTTCCTTACCTCAGTCAATTTCCAACCTCTGCAAGAAGGATTATTGTATGCAGTACCTCAGTCTACAAAACTCAGCTCTCTTCATTGTGTCTAGGACAATGTTCAGTGTCCTGGGACCACCAGTTGCAACCTCCTACCATACCCCCATTACATTGACTCATTTTGTTGATATATCTGAATACATACATATCTGGGTATAAAATGTGACCCTGAAACTTACTAGATATTGGACATTGAATTGTTTGCCTGACTTCACTGAGCTTCCTTAATCTTTTAATTGGAGACCAGGCACGAAAATATATTTCACAGAAGTGTAGTAAGGGTAAATATTTAAGATAAGGTACCTGACATATACTAGGCGCTCTCCAAGAGTGGTAGCTTGAAATACGTGAATAACAATTCTTGGCTCCTCATTCTGTGTTCTGGACTTACATGCGAGTTCTCAGCTAGGAGCTGAGGCTCATTCTGAAACTAAGCTAGTGACCTGGTCCTTCATCTGTTCCAGCACCTGCAAGCAATGTGTATACTCTTCCTTGGAGCAAGAACACCAAAGAAGTGAGGTGGATTTCTTTCTCCTTTTAGTCCTCTGGTTGTCAGCTGGAATGCTGCTATGAATGAACTGACCACCTGGTCCTATACTTCTGGTGGTCATTACCATCCTGCCCCTACACCCCACAAATTCACCATGCTCTACCCACCACTCCTGGAGACCAGGATCATTGTCCTCAGGCCTGTCCTGCCTAGTTCTTTTGCTTCCTCCTTTACCCATTTGTTCAGGTTATTAAAATCCCAAAACCAAGCAAGTCTCAGCCCAATCAAATTATGAACATTAAACACTGAACTCCAGAGTCTAACCCACAATGTTTATAGTATGCCGTGGATACATCTAACTTGTATGAAGATGCTTCAGAGAAACTTAGTGACTCAACACTCAATGCTGACCCAGATGGCCCCCTAATCTAGGCCAGATGGCAAACTGATGATTAACCTCATTCTGATGGACTTGTTTTCCCCAAAATGAGCTGTTATAATTAATCCTCTGTTATCTGGCATTTTGTCAACGAACATTATTCATTAACTAACATTTTCCCTGCCAGTTCAATGACAATTAATTATCACAGTGATAACCTATAGCACTAAAGTATTCTGAAATCATCTCAGGATTCAGAGAGTGAGAGAAAGAGGATAAGAGAGAGAATGAGAGACAGCAAGAGAGAGAGATCAAATCATGCTCGGCAGAATTTTAATATTAAGGGTATAAGGCATTACTTCTGCAGTGTCCTGGAAACCCCATCCCATTTACAAAAATGCCCCAGATAACTTCACCTAATGGGGCTGTCATGTAATATATAGAAAATCAACATACTTTAGAGTTGGCTGAATTTCTTCAGCAAGCATGGCCTCATCTCCACCCTACAATCATGGTACTGCATCCCGGGTATAGGTCAAGTCCGTAGAGGTGAAACAAATCTACATAATCCTGGCAGAGACAATATATCACTCACTATCATTATATTTACCATCCTACACTTGAAAAGAAAACAAACTCCCTTACCCTGATTCTAAGGCTTTTCAGAATGCTTAAAAATATTTTCTGAAATATGTCATGGCAAGAATCTCAATAAAAACAAAGCAAAACAAAACAATACACACACACACACACACACACACACACACACACACCACAAAAAAAAAAAAACCACAAAATAGAACATAATAAAACAAACTGGATACAATAACTTTTCTTCTGGGTTTCGGAATTAATTTTTACTTCTTAAGGATTGTTAACTTCAGCAGTGGAATAAGTGCCCCATTTGGTACATGGTAGGCATTCAAAGCATTTTGGTTTGTTTATGTAATAAGAGTTAAGAAAGAAATGTAGGTTTCCTGCAGCCAACTTCCAAAAAAATGTAATAAATATTAGAATGATATGTGTTTCCAACTTGAAAGTGCTCTGTTTTTCTGGATTTTAGTCTGCTATGGGAGCTATATGCAGCCTGCCTCATTGCTCATGACAGGACACCAAATAGTGTGGCTGACCCTGGAACTGCAGCAATGGAGCCATTTGAGGGCTACTGGGATATGCAGAATCAATGAACTGGCCTCAGAACGAAGGCTGTCTCCCTCTGCAAAAAGATAAAAGGAAGGAAGCAACAAAAGGTGAATATCTTCATAAAAACATTCTCAGACAGAGTATCTCATGTAATTCACAGCAGAGACTCCGAGACATGGTAAGATTCTTGTTGCTGGGATTTTAATGATCCAAGAACTCTGCCAAGTCAGTGTCCTGTCATATCAGCTCTGTGGCTTTTGGATAAAAAGAGCATGGCATTTTCTGAACATTGAAAGGGCATTGTGACTCATTTCTGACTCTCTCTCCCACTTAGGCACGTCAAATAGGTATGTTGCTTTAGTCAAGTTAAATTCTTAAAGCTCATGGGCACTAAGGATGTGGCCATGTTAATAACGCAGAGCCACAAAAACTTTAGGAAATATTCTGTTATCTTATCAGTGTGGTCAGCAAGCCTTGAGCAGCACCAGCAGACCCTGAGAATTCCTTCCAGATGGAAAGCTGGCACTGATGGGAACAAATTCTGTCCCAGAGGATCTTCTTTGGGAGCTACCCCCAGGGCAAATGGATCATTCTGGAAAAAGCTTACTGAAGAAAATACAAGGCTAGTTAATCACATGGTTCATTTCTTACAGTCCAGGTTCTAAGCTCAAGAAAACATATTCCCTGATAGAAAGTCAAAAAGAGAGAAGAAAGCCAAAAACTAGGATGAAGGAGAATGATCAGATAGTTACTAAAAGAATTAAAATGTACAAGGAAAGACAATAAATTTCAGAAAGGAAGAAGAAGAGAACGAATGTGTGAAAAAGACCTGAGATCAAGCCCTTGTATAGCAGGGAGAAGAGAATCTGAACAAGCTGAGTAAGGGTCCCCTTACTGCAAGGTACCAGAGCAGAGATGGCAAGAAAGATTGCTCCCAATCTCCAAAGAAAATATTTCAGAGCAAGAGAAAAGAGATAAATTCTGCTTCGATCACCTGCATTATGCGGCAGACCCAAGTTAGCTTGCATGGTAAATGAGCGATGATTTATAATAAATGGGTTGGCTCTTCGGTCCTAACACAGTCCCACTCTGGGGACCAGACCAGTCATACTAGTGGCCGCATGCCTTGTAGGATTTGGGGTCACCCAGAGAATGAGAAAAAACTAAGACAAGTGTTTCTCATTGTCACCATTAAGAGGAACTTTAGAAACTGACTTTTTAATCACTTGCTCTTAAATTGTAGGATGGGTAAATTCAGATGTTGTGAACCAGACTGGCTGACAAATCTAATGAAACGAACTCTAGCTGTAAAACAAAACCCCGTTTCGCTTTTTTGATAGTGCACTTTTTTAATTCTTCAAGCAAAACAGCTTCTTTATTCAATTTGAAATCTGTGTTCGTGCAAAAGTAATTTGTCTCACATTGCTCGACATCATCTACTAACTAGTTACACACAGTAGTGATTCTCCAAAACTATTTTTGATCTTCTAAACATGTGTTTAAAACACATACAAACTGAAGAAAATACTCTGAAATAAAATATACTTCAGTTTATTATATTATTATATACACTATTTTATTTATGTTATTATTATTTTTCTTTGAGACAGGGTATCACTCTGTCTCCCAGGCGGGGGTGAAGCGGAGAGATCACGTCTCACTGTAGCTTTAACCTCCCTAGGCTCAAGTGATCCTCCCACCTCAGCCTCCCAAGTAGCTGGGACTACATGCATGTACCACCACGCCCGGCTAATTTTTTTTCCCACCATATTGCCCAGGTTTGTCTCAAACTCCAGGTCTTCAGTGATCTGCCCACCTTGGCCTCCCAAAACATTGGGATTACAAGTATGAGCCACAGCACCTGGCCAATATACATTTTTGTCTTTTTAATCAGCCAATCCTTCCCTTTTAAAATTTGCTCTGAGACTTCTATCCAAGTTAATCATCAATCAGTACAGAGTAAAGGTTTTCAAAGTGAAAAAAGTCTTTATATTTGAAATATATTATGAAATAATACCTTCATTAAAAACATGATTACAAGCACCTTTTAAAATACAATCCTTTCCTTTCAATGAGAACATTTCGTAGAAATAACTTGGGAAACAAAAATGCTTCTCTTGGTCAAGTAGGGATTTTTTTCAGACAGCTCCTCTGCTGCCCTCTAAAGTTCCAGAAAAACATAACAGCTCTACTTTGCAGACAGTATTTTTTTCCACTGAAATACCAGAATTCTCTAAACCTCAAAGAGAACTGAACTCACTAGTCTCTGCTCTCAATACAGTGTGGCCAGGCATGTCTGCTCAAAGTCTACATGTGAGAAGACGGGTTACAAAAAAAAAAAAAAAAAAAAAAAGCTTAAAGGGCAGGTGTTGATGTTATTTCCAATGCCATTGTTACTTAGTGTGTCCCTATGATTCACGTGTTACTACACAACATAATCATGTAAATAGCCAGACTTTTATGTTTGGAAAATAATCAATACCTTTGGGATGTTCACAACTTGTGTTTTGTGCTTTTCTGTTATCTATACCATAATTATGACAGTAATATAATAAAAAATGAGGACAGTAGACAAAATATTGGGAATGTCTGCTAATAAATAATATATAAAGCTAGGACTCAGAAAGTGATGTCTGTTGGTTCCTGAACTCACCCACTTAGTGACACACCCAGGGGCTTGACATCAGGACAGATTCTTAGAACCTGAAGGTTGGCAGTGCCGTTTCACAGAAAGGAGGCAAAAGATGAGAAGAAAACAGGCTGTGAAATGACTAGTCTAGAATGTGGAAGGGAGGGAGATTCATTCCTTTCTGATCTTGTGTCAGGGACAAGGCAGAGAGTAAAAGAAGAAGAAGGGAAAGGAAAAAGGGAAGAAAGGAGAGAGGGAAGCAAGAGGCAGGGGAAAAAATGCAATATCGAATATTCATTGACCCTCTTCTTTGAACTATGTGCTTTTACTTGTTCACAGTAATCTTGTAACATGCTATTATCTGTTTTACAGATTAGAAAATTGAACTTGAAAAACAATAGATAATGTAGTTTAGTTGTACAGGTTGTGTGCAGTGAAGCCAAGTGCAGAAACGAAAGCCAAATGCACTAGGCATTGCTGCCTTTGCACTTCGCAATGCTTTCACCACATAACCTTCTGAGTCCCAGCTAGGGAGCTGGCAGGGAAGATGAAGAAGCATATGAAAAATAAAGAGGGGGTACACAATCACAGACCAGAAGGAGGATTAAGGGTAATTACAACACCAAAGAGCTTTTGGTGACTCACGAAAGCCACAGGGAGAAGTAGTTAGTTACAAGAGAATTCTTGGCCAAACTCCTAATTCAAAGGCCAGGTGTTGTAATTTGAAAAAAGAAAAATGTCCCCTCTGAAAACCTAAAATCAAAGGGCAGTGCTTTTTACTTCAGCTCTGCATCAGCAGTTCATTTAGATCAGCAGCCAGGACTGGGCATCGATGCTTTGAGTAGAGGAGGTCTCAAAATATGGCCCTTGGATCAGCGGCATCGGCATCTCCTGGGGATTGGTATAAACATAAATTCTCAACAGTCTCCCTACCTCCAGGCTCATGAAATAGGCATATCTGGGGGTGGGGTCTAGAAATCTCTGTTTTAACAAGGCTTGCAGGAGATTCTGGTGCATGCTCAAGTTTCAGAACTATGTTTGTATAAGTTCTTTAATTTGTTTGGCAAGTACTCTCTGTGGCTTTTACTATTAAGGCAAGTTTGAGAAGCTCTGTTTTTAGGAATTGAGGGAAAACTTTTGCCATAGGCCCAGTTAAAAATGCTTCCTTCCTCTGAAGAAAGGGATAGTAATTCAGATTCTCTTCCCTCATTTTAGTTGTGGATTCATTGAAATTAGGGCAGTAGAGTACTAATTCCCAGAGCCCTAATAAATTTGACTTCCCAATTCTGGGTGGAGTAACAGAATTGGGAGAGTTACAGAAGCTATGGAATTATGAAAATAGTAATTAGCAAATTTTATTGGAATCTTTATCTCTGCATTTTAGTTGCAGAAGTGGAGTATTTTATATGATATTTCGTCATGATTATATAAATGGAACTAAATGAGTTTTCTGAAATTTACATTTTGTGCTAAGAAAACAGGCTCTGCCAGCCTGGTGCGGTGGCTCACACCTGTAATCCCAGCACTTTGGGAGTATGAGACGGGCAGATCACAAGGTCAGGAGTTTGAGACCAGCCTGGCCAGCATGGTGAAACCCTGTCTCTACTAAAAATACAAAAATTAGCAGGGCATGGTGGTGCACGCCTGTAGTCCCAGCTACTCAGGAGGCTGAGGCAAGAGAATCGCTTGAACCCAGGAAGCAGAGATTGCAGTGAGACGATATTGCACCACTGCACTCCAGCCTGGGCAACATAGCGAGACACCATCTAGAAAAGAAAAAAGAAAACAGGCTATGCCAATGTTTATATGTTCTAGTTTCTATAGATTATAGAGGAAGGGGACTGAGACAGTGAACAATGTGCTTAATTTCCTTTTCCACAGGGCTTCATAATTCAGCATCAATCTTGGGGAACTGATATTTCCATTTCTTTTTTTATTATTATTATACTTTAAGTTCTGGGGTACATGTGCACTTCATGCAGGATTGTTACATAGGTATACACATGCCATGGTGGTTTGCTGCATCCATCCCCCCATCACCTATATTAGGTATTTCTCCAATGTTATCCTTCCCCTAGCTATCCCTCCCCTAGCTCCCCCCACTCCCCAATATGCCCTGGTGTGTGATATTCCCCTTCCTGTGTCCATGTGTTCTCATTGTTCAACACCCACTTATGAGTGAGAACATGCAGTGTCTTTTTTTCTGTTCTTGTGTCAGTTTGCTGAGAAGGATGGTTTCCAGATTCATCCATGTCCCTGCAAAGGACATGAACTCATCCTTTTTTATGGCTGCATAGTATTCCATGGTGTATATATGCGACATTTTCTTTATCCAATCTATCATTGATGGGCATTTGTGTTGGTTCCAAGTCTTTGCTATTGTAAACAGTGCTGCAGTGAATATACGTGTGCACGTGTCTTTATAATAGAATGAATTATAATCCTTTGGTTATATACCCAGTAATAGAATTGCTGGGTCAAATGGTATTTCTATTTCTAGATCCTTTAGGAATTGCCACACAGTCTTCCACAGGTGAGGAGACTGAGTCTTCAGCTACCTACTCAGCTATGGGCAAAATTGAGAAAGAATTCCTCAGTCCCTGCATTTTAATGAGAGAACCTATGGTATGCCTTTGAGGTCAGAAAATACATCATGCTTTATTTTACATCCCTAATAATATCTAGTAAAATATCTGACAAGATATTTACTAGATTTCTAAATACAAATATTTTTTTTATTTTATTGATTGCATTTGGAGAAAGGAAACAAACATTTCATGAAAAGAAATGTATCTGCATCTTTTTTTGGTACTAATTCACTTTTTACTTTGTATCATCATAAATATGACAATGTCCCATGTGGCAGAGATGCCTTGAAGTTAACCAAAAATTCACGAAGCTCCTTCCATAATGTAGAGTTGTTGCTGGCACTGGCTGCCCAGTCAGGCACTATATTTCTAGGCATGCTTCCTAGGGCTCTATAACAAGTTTTTGTTAATGGAATGAGAGTAAACATAATGTGTATCATATTTAGGGTGAAGCAGATAAGAAGCAAGTGTACCTTCATTACCTTCAATTTACCTATCCACTGAATGCAGAGGACCCCAAGATCCTAGGAGATGGTAGAGCAAAAAGGTGGATAGAACCCAGAATCCTGAACCATGAGGGAGAGGAAAGTCTCCAGTCCCCCAAGAATGCTTACAACATGAGTGAGAAAACCAGTTTCATTATGTTAATCAGCTGAATGTGGGGGTTTTAAAATATTACTACAACTCTCATTACCTTAACCAGTGCATCTCATTTCTTCTCTTAGTTTATTATGTTTTATGTTAGATGATGATTTTTTTAGTGTAGTTTCCATGTTTGGGAAAATAGAGATTATACAGTTGGATCATGAGCTGGGTTTTTCACTCATGAATTTTGAGGAACCTGGTGGTTTTTGTTCCCCTTGGCTTCTCTTCAAGGAGATACTGATTATAATAAGTGTACTATTTGAGATACAGTTCAGGTTATTGGTAAAATCTAGGCTATGCAGTCAGCTAGATCTGTATTCAATCATAGGCTTTTCTATAACTAAAATGTATGAACATACTCATACTGCTCAATTTTTCTCCTCTTCTGCAAAATGATGGTTAAAAATCCCTATATTCCAAGATTATGAAGATGACAGTTATTATTTATAAATGCCTAGTAAAGTGTCTGTCTTATAACTAGCATTAGATGCTGGTGGTAGACTTTCAAAGGTATGTCCTGCTACTTTTCAGAAGAGTAATATACTGTGTCAAAGCCATCAAGTTTGGTCATGTGTTTTAATTTGGTCAACAATGTGTAAGCAAAAAAGATGTGTCACTTGCAAGCTGAACCTAATCTCTTTCTTTCTGACATAATGATAGGCAGCATTTGGTTAGAAATTGCTCCATTATACTGGATATTGAAATGAAGATGACCTGGAGCAAAGCCACAATTACCCTAGAATGGGACAAATGTTAAACTTTTGCTGCTGTAAGACATTAGGATTTGGGGACCATTTATTACTGCAGCATAACCCAACTCTTCTGAAAAATATATAAAATACATAAAATATAGATTTCTCAGTCAGGGAATATGGGGAAATCCTTTAAACTCTCAAACTGTCTATCAGAAACTAGGGCATCTAGCCCTTTCCCTGTCCCCTCCCATCTTGCCTCCTCTGAATGACTAATAATAAAAACAGCATAGGCTTTGTCCTTGCTCTCCTTTCTGGAGAGGTTGTAAAACTCTAAAAAGTATGGAAAATGAAGTATTTTCCGATGTTTCTGAGTTTTTTATTTTAAAAAAAATTCTGAAGACAGAATCTAATCTCCAGGCTGTCCTTTGGAAGTTCAGATTTTAGAAAAAGAAACTGGAGCTTTGCATAAATTTTACATACATCATTTTATTAGGGTATCTATCTTCAGTGAGCACAAGCAAGCCTTAGATAAGAGTTTCATACTTTGTAGTGAAGCAAAGTTAGTATTGGAGGAGTCTCGTGGGGAACAACACAGAAGACTGAAAAAAAATTTTTTTCTTGAGACAGAGTTTTGCGCTGTCACTCAAGGCTGAAGTGCAGTGGCACAATCTTGGCTCACTGCAACCTCCGCCTCCTGGATTCAAGCGATTCTCCTGCCTTAGCCTCCCCAGTAGCTGGGACTACTGATGAGGGCTACTATGCCTGGCTAATTTTTGGATTTTTAGTAGAGATGGGGTTTTGCCATGTTGGCCAGGCTGTTCTCAAACCACTGACCTCAAGTGATTTACCTGCCTCAGCCTCCCAAAGTGCTGGGATTGCAGGCATGAGCCACTGCATCTGGCCCAGAAGACTGAGAATTCTTAATAGGGCTGTGGAGCAGCAGAACTTGATGGAGAATTGGTATCTGTGTAGAATGATTCTAAATTTATCAGACAAATGGCAGAATCCTATGATAAAAATACCATCTTTAATTATTTTATTTCATGAACTATATCAATGGAAAATATTTAGCTGAATTTCTACTTAAGAGTAGGCAAGATGAAAAAAATGAACGCCATTGAGAATTGTGTCAATTACTCTAAGTTTTCCAGTATTATTATTATTATTGAAACTGCCACAGTACACCTAGCAATTTGCTGCTTTATGGTCCTATTAACCCACAGCCTGCAGATGGAAAAAGCAATGTTTTTATGCTGATTTTACTATAATAACAGTGAAACAAAAGAGATCAATTCATCAAACTCCAAATATGCCTCAGGTTATGTCTTACTTTAGCGGACTTTCTTTGCAACACTGAATAGTTATTACAAAACTATAAATTGTGATGGTCTCCCTACTCTCCTTTCCACAGTTGCTAAGATATCTTAAAAAGAATGCTTTTCCCCAAAACATTATTTGTAGTGACCATATCTTTCTGCAGAGGCTAACCCAGGTCAGATAAGGATAAAGGAAGGGGCAGAACAGCAAGGAAGGAGAGCCTTTACATGAAGAAGAAACAAGCACATTAAAAATAATTATAATCAATGCTTTGTCCTATGCTGCCTACCTTATATTTTTTACTGATTTTTTCCTACTATCTCCTAACATATTTTTATTAGGAGTTTAACATACCAATATGTTCTTTCTAAAATACTGTTAAAAGACACACATTGGAGAATATATATTTCTCTACTTTTATTTAAATTTTCTTCAGCATTTGCTAAGTGTTTACACATTGGAGTTGCACTTTACTCCCAAAGCTACATTGAGTTGAATCCAGATTGATGCTAATTATCATCTTTTGGATGAAACTGGGGCTTAGAGAAGACAGGACAGAAGCGCAAGATTATGCTAATTATCATCTTTTGGATGAAACTGGGGCTTAGAGAAGACAGGACAGAAGCGGCAGTGGAGCCCAGACCACTGCACCCACAGCTCATATCGCATGGAAATGCCTTTACCTACCTATGAACTGATACCCAGAGCCTGACAACAACTTTCAACACTCCACTCACTGACTTTTCCTAACGAAAGCAAGTTATGGGTTAAAATGGTGGCATGTGAAATAAACCATTATTTAACTAATACTCCCATAATCAAGAAACACTTAGAGCATATATTTAATATTGATCACCCTTGGCACACTGTTCAAAGACCCTTTTAGGATGAAGAAAATCAAGTTCTAAGTTCCAGGGCTTACAAAACTGTACCGTGGAATATTCCTCGAAATGCAAATTTGGCTACATTGCAGCAACAGAGGTGAAAGCTTTGTGAAACCCTGATATTCTAGTTAAAGACTACTCATATCCATTTCTATAGTAATTTCTGATTTTGACATAAAAAATATGTTCTTATTTTTCAATCATTCTAGAAGATGAAAAATCTCGCTGGTATAACCGTGTTATTTAATTTTTAATTTCCACAAACCTTACTTTAAAATGCAAAAACCATTTTATCATGAAGAGCACCTTTCTTTCCAATGCCATGCTATTAAATTCTTATTCCTGCAGTGCTTTCTCACAGACTAGTTTTCTACAGAAGAAAAAAAAAATAAACTCATTGCTTCTCATATAAAGACCCAGGAGGGTTCTGCCTTCTAGATTAATGGCATTTGATTCAAATCTAGCACTTTACAAGTAAACATCTCTAGCCCAGAAGCAAAAGGAAGGTTCACTTCAGGTGTTTTCATCTTTGCTCAAGAGTCAACTACCTTCTGCACTTTATAAAGGTAAAGCTAGAAGAAAAGTAATCTATACTTATACCTATTCTTATCTACCTATCTATCTACTGAGTTTTTCATTATGCTGCTGGAAGTAGTATAATGAAATTTGCTATCTCTGCTGTGAACTAAATTGTGTCCCTCAAATATCGTATGTTGAAGCCCTAACCTCCAATGAGACTAAATGTGGAGTTAGGATTTTTAGGAGGCAAATAAGTTTAAATTAGGTTATAAAGGTGGGGCCATAATCTAATAGAACTGTGGCCTAATAGAACTGTAATAGGAAGATATTTCTCCCCCAATCCCCCATGTGAGGACTTAGTGAAAAGCTGCATGTCTGCAAGCTAGGATGAGCCCTTACCAGTTGGTCAGCACCTTGATCTTGGACTTACAGCCTACAGAACCGTGAGAATGTAAATTTCTGTTATTTTAGCCACCCAGCCTGTGGTATTTCTTTATGGAATCCCAAGACATCCCTAGTTTAAATATTAAGACTCCAAATCTCAAAGACAAGTTAACATGAGTCTATGTGCTAAACCTAGAAAACCTGAATGTCAAACTTGAGTTGTTAACCAGACACTGTGATATTTATGTTTCTTTTTGCTAGGCTTCAGCATCTTCCTTTGGGGGACCAAAATACTTGTGCGTGCTTGTTTCTTTTCTTAAGTGAAATTCGTCCCTAGAATGTAGAGCACTGTATTCTTTGTGCTCCAGTCTTTTCTTGCTTTTCTTCCTGGCTCCATCCTTGCTTACATCCTTTAAATTCAGGCAAGATGCTGTCCTGGGCACTGTCCTAGGTGCTGAAGATGCAACAGTGACCCAAACATGGTCTCTGACCTCGAGAAGTGTCCTAAGAGACTGCCTGTTACCAGCAGTTTCTCGCTTCAAGAATGTTTCCTGAATAAATTTTAAAAATCGATGTGTGTTGTTAAAAGCTCAATGTTACAGCTCTGATCCATGGGTTGAGTTATAATGAATTAGAGTTCTACAATTTATGTTGACCGTATTCCCAAAGCCAATTATTCTTCAGTTTGTCTATTCAGGTTTTTTCTTTCACAAACAACCATCTTGGCTAAACTTTATGCAGCTACCTGGGGCAACTTTGCATTGCCAAGCTATTTCTCAGGATTGTGCCTGACACCCAAGCTTACTGTCTGAGTCAAACTTAATGAGCTCATTTTATAGTCTCTCCTCTAGGTCTTGACAAAAATATTAAACCCACGGACCAAGATTGAATCCCTTTGAATACCACTGTCTTTTTTTGCATTCCGAAGTTAAAAAATAAGCAGTTTCTTGGTAGAATGCCCTAGTCAACAACATATCAATTAATCTGTGTATCATGGGGGTCACAACACCACAGCTTACTGATAAGCATATCATGGGGGCAAAATCAGAACAAAGTGAACATATATATGACTTTCTTTGACTCTCCAAACTTTTTCATTTAAGATAGCAATAAATAATACATGCTACTTGAAAAATTATTATGCTAGTTCTCACCAGCCTCTCTCAAAATATTTATGACTGGGTGTTATAATTAATTTCCCATAAGTGCACCATGTGCCAAAGTTGCCTAATTCTCTGCAAAAGCAAGTCCCACTGGGGACTCATTCTTCCAGCTCCAAGCCAGTGTGAAGCATTCCCCAACTGTCAGAATAACAGTAGGGTATTTTAGCCAAAGGAATACAAGCCTGGTGGTATTTTCTAGCTGATTTGTTATAAATTTCTTTCACCTTTTATTCTCTTATTGAAACGTTGTTATAAAACAAACCCATGAACAAAAATCTGTCTTCAATGTCTCTAGCCTGTTAATATCAACCTCTCAACATATCCTCCTACCTTTCAACAAATATTCCATTCTTATTTATTGGAATAACCTTTGTTCTTCTTTTTGAGTATTGCAATTTAATGAATTTTTAAATCATTAATTCTATTTGATGTGTTTTGGTGTTTTCCTTTCTTAATCTGGTTAATTTCCTAATGTTAAACCATTTAAATTAACACTGAAAGATACAGAACCTTAGGCTGTTTTTACTATTTATTTACTTAGCTGTTATTTCTTTTTTTTTAAATTATACTTTAAGTTCTGGGGTACATGTGCAGATCTTGCAGGACTGTTACATAGGTATACACATGCCATGGTAGTTTGCTGCTTAAGTAGCATTTGTCTCAACAGAGATTTCACAGCCTCCTTTAACCTAGGACCTGGGCCTTTTGAAATCTAAAAATTTTCTTTAGTGCCTTCTAAAGTCATAATACTACTACGCATTCCATATCATGAGAAAACCACAATTATCTATAAGGCAGTAAGATTCTTTTTAATAGTGGGGGGACTGACAAAACAAAACAAAACTAAAGCCCATAAAATGTTTAGCATTAAGAAGATGTTTTCCAGATTGTTGAAGAAGTGCTGAAGACAAAGTTAGGGGTTCCCAGATGGCAACCATTCCAATTCCAAATGCTACAGTTATTTTGGTCCTCAGAGGTAGTACTTTCCCCATAAGACCTGATTCAAGAATTGACCTTGGTTTTGATAATTTCTCATTGCCGTTTAGGTTAGGAAAGTCCAAGAGAAAGCAAGACGGGAAATGCACTAATGATAAGCAATACAGTTTTCAATATAGATTTCTGATCTTTCTAGTGTGATTATAGGGATTAGAGATTCAATCTGGATTCCTTATACAATTCTGAGGGAGAACCTTTTGCTAGTACGTTCTGTAGAATTTGATTATCTGGATGGCAATATCAAATACAGAAAAGAGAATTGGATTTCAGGGCTAGGCAACTGGGGTTAAAATTCCAACATTTTCACTTGCTCAGTTTTCTAATTTTAAAATGAAGGGTAGAGAATCCTTTTATTACTTCATCATTTCCACAAATACATACAGACTATAATATGCCAATCACTTTTTTTTCAGGTTCAGTAGACGATCTTTAAGGTCTCTTATCATTTATTTGTAGAACCTATTCAGCTAGACATCTGGCTTATATGTAAGCTTCTGTAATTCAAAAAAAAAAAAAAAAAAATGTGGGCCAGCCCAGTATCTGCAGGGCATAGGTCTGCCAGAAGACATTCCTGGCATGGGATATTCAATATTATAGAGATGTAAGTTACTTCTTCATCTGAAAAATTTATAAATATTTCACAGTGCCAAACAAAATCCCAAGGGATGTTCTTTTATTGCATACAGCATGGCCACTTAAAACAGGGTGACAGAACAAAGGCAGGAGAAAAGCAAAAGAGATTACAAAGAAATATGAAAAGAGACGAGGACTACCAGCGAGCAAAGCCATAGTTAGGCACTGAAATAAGTAAATAATTCAATCACTATAATAGGCTAGAGAGTTCTTAAATAGAACAACGGGTATTTGGAAAGTTAAAATTACTATAGGAAGTAGAAACTACCCAATAAGTGTCCCAAGAAAAACTGGATATTCAAATGAAATTTAAAAACAAATCCTGTAGTGAGTTCAAGGGGTCCGGGAGACTGACCAAGGAAAAAGATATGGCCACAAGGTAGTAATAGAACACAGTGAGCTTGATTTATGCAGTGCTTTGACAGGTTTGCAGGAAAAGGTAAGTCCCTCAGGACATGAGAACTTTCAGAGGCAATGTTGCAGGGATCACTATCTGAAACAGACAGGAAAAGAAAGGGGACTCCTGGAGAAGGGGATCAGAGAGGGGGACATACCTAAATACATGACGGTGTGGACACTCTGGGTCACAGAATTCTGAAGGTTCATAATGGCTTGGGATCTTTTATAGCCCTGGGGTTTATCTTATCTATGTCTAACAGATGCTTGGTGCAATTTCGTGTGATATGCAAAACAGGCAGGCTCTAAATGGGTAAAAATTTGCTTAATCAGGTTACATTTAAAACAACTGGATGTGTAAAAAAATTGAGCTTAGCACGGGTAGGCTTCTGGGCTAATGGATCCCAGCCTACTGTGAAGAAGGAAATGACACAGGGCCACTATACAGGGTCACCTGTGGCTCATTGAAATAACAAAGACTTCCCTCACTTTTCTTCACATGCCTATCTGTTTATGCACACGTCTCAGATGGATTAGAGATAAATATGGAAAAATCATGTGAGAAATGTAGGAAAATACATTTATAATATTAGGGTGATAAAGTCTAAACCTAAAAGTCACATATTTATGAAATAAAAGGTTGGATTTGACATAAAATGTTTAACAGTCTTCATCGAATTAATAAGAAGAACTGATGTTTGTTAATATGGTTTGGATTTGTGTCCTCACTTAAACCTCAGGTTGAAATGTAATCCCTGATGCTGGAGTGGGGCCTGGTGGGAGGTGATTGAATCATGGGGGCAGTTTCCAATGGTTTAGTACCATCCCTCTAGTGCTGTTCTCACCATAGCGTTCTCAAGAGATCTGGTTGTTTAAAAGTGTGTGGTACCTTCCTCTCTCTCTTCTTCCTGCTCTGGCCTTGTAAGATATGCCTGCTTCCTCTTCGTCTTCCGCTGTGAGTGAAAGTTTCCCAAGGCCTCCCCAGAAGCCGGGTAAATGCCACCATCATGCTTCCTGTACAACCTGCAGAACCATGAGCCAACTAAACCTCTTTTCTTTATAGATTACCCAGGCACAGGTATTTCTTTGTAGCCACGTAATAATGAACTAAAAAATCTGTATAGCATTTGTAATAATGCTCATGTATATTGAATTATGTAACTCTCACTTCAATTTATGAGATAGGGGCCAAGCGTGGTGGCTCACGCCTATAATCCCAGCACTTTGGGAGGCTGAGGTGGGCAGATCACCTGAGGTCAAGAGTTCGAGACCAGTCTGGCTAACACGGTGAAACCCATCTCTATCAAAACTACAAAAATTAGCCAGACATGATATCATATGCCTGTAATCCCAGCTACTTAGAAGGCTGAGGCAGGAGAATCAATTGAACCTGGGAGGCAGAGGTTGCAGTGAGGTGAAATCACACCATTGCGCTCCAGCCTGGGCGACAAGAGCAAAATTCCATCTCAAAAAAAAAAAAAAAATCATAAGATAGGTACTGTTATTCTCATTCCACAGTTACATAACTTATTACATGGATCACCACAACTAAAATAATATGCAGAAGTATCATATAACATTGTATAGGTTATAGGTGTACACTGCGCAGCCTGACATCTGTGTGTAGGGGGTGGCGGCGTTTTTGTGGGGGATCATTCCCACAGCCTTTGATGCTTTGATGTGAGCTGACCCTCTAAGATGGTACTGTACATGAGATGTACAAATGAACTCAGCAGCGTTCTTTCTAGGGTTCCTAAACTCATGAAGGTCTTACTCACCTTTGTCCCTAATGCACTACAGCTCCTACAGAAATGCCTTCATCACCTACTTCATTGTTTATGTGTTTAGCATTCAAGAAAATCCAAGGGCCACTTTGTTTAGAATGACTTTCCTGGCCTAACATGGCACATACATCAAGGTAAAACTGACCTCTTTCTTCTCCAATGGCCCATTGTTCCTTCCACAGACTACTCTCACAAAACCTGAATATTTTATCTTGCTTATTTATTTACTCATCTGACTCCTTCACCAGATTGCAGGCTGCTTGAGGGCAGGAATTCTTGTGATTTGTCTTTGCATAAATGGTTCCCAGCTGAGGTTGCATACACAGTGTTGAATAATTATTTGTTGAATAAATACAAAGGTCCAGAGAGATATTCTACTGAATGGTAATTTGCAAGATATCGATTTTTCTTTGCTCCCATTTGGTGATATTGTTAAACATTTACTCTAGGGCAAAGAAGAACAGAATGCATTCATAGTTGTCACTTCACAAATGAATTAGCAAGGAGGCAATCTCAGCTCTAAGATCTTTACAGTTAGCACAACACCCCGTCAGCTCATGCTATTAAACATTATAGATAAATACTGTGACATTAAGTTTTGTGGCAGTACAAATAAAAGCGTTAACAAGTAATGTAATTATCCCACTCCTTTTTAAAAATTATTAAATGCTAACCCTTACTCCATATACAATCATTCAATTACTACTCACTGCCTATAGTCCAAAATTCTTAACATATCGTAGAATGGCTTCTATAACCTGGCTCTTGTCTACTTCTCTAAATTTATCTCCTGCTAGCCCCTCCTATTCCCCAATCCCATCTATGTCACAGCATACATGTGCCCTATATTCAGATCACAATTTGCAAATTGAAATTGCAAGTTGCAATTGTCTTAATCCAATCTCAATTCTTTAAATCATCTCACAATTTTACGCTCTGGCATATTCTGCCACCGTAGCTCAGAATACCCTTTCCACTTATGCAGCACTTCAATCTATCATTCATAATGCAAGTCTCAGCCTAAAAGCCACATCAAATCCTCTATGAAACCTCCTCCCCCAGACCCCAGCAGACTCATGGGATCCTTGCTGAAAATGTTTAGGGTCCAAGGTGCACAACTTGTATCCATGGTGTTTAATACAATATTCTGTTTGTCATCATTTATCACATTTCCCATTGATCTTTCACCTTTTCGAAAGCAAGGATTGAGCTCAGCTTATTCCTGAATCCCTAATGTCTAACGAAAGACCTTCAAAAAGTAGCCACCTCGCCAAGGAGGGATGAAGTGGCAAACACAAAAGCCTGGTTCAGGCCCATCTTCAATCACTAGTTTTGTGAAAAAGTTCACTGCTGCTTCCCACAGCTCGCCAGGCCTGGGATTTGGTTTTGACATGATTATTTTTCTTTTGTGGCACAGGAAGGAAGCTCATGAGAAGAATGTTAGAAAAATCAACCTCGATTTTTCCCATGTCTCAGGACAGCAGAATGTCTCAGGACAGCTTCCTGGAAACACAGCAGCAGAAAGTAAGCTGCATTTATTTACTTAAAAAAAATGTGCTCTGATATTTTTTGATCATTACAAAGAATCTTGCTGGGTGACACTGCAGTGGACTGATGATACGTGTTTCCTTCTCTTTGTTTCAGTGAATTGTTCAGTTCTTTTTGGAATACTGTGGGTGAGAGCTTCATGCTACACAGTCTTAGAAGTATGCTTTGGGCTTGGATTAGGACACAGTCTTAATAATTGCACAACTCAAAAGCAACTTCTGAGATAAAAGCTGAATTTATAAATATGTGAGATACCCTGAACCTAGAAGGTAAGAAATAAGGAATGTAGTTTAGGTGGTTTTGGTGTTTTATCTGTCTCTAAAATCAAAGGAAATGGAAGCACTCCTCTGAAGAATCATCAGTTAAAAAATGTGAGTTTTGCCCATATTCATGTTTTGCTTAATTCTAGCCCTCCCTAATACATTGGCTGAAAGGTAAAGAATATTAAGAGAAAATGGCAAAGGTAATTTTCCTTCCACTGTCTCATTTCCTATTGACTAGGCTATTTCTTTATTTTTTTAAGTTTTTTAAAATTTTAGAACAGTTTTATGTTCCTATAAAAATTGCTAGGAGAGTACAGAGTTCCCATACATGCGGTGTGCAGTTTCCCTTCTTGTTAACATTTTATATTACTATGACACTTTCGTTACAATATTGACACATATTTATTACCTAAAGTCCTTATTTTATTTTGAGATGGATTTTGCTCTGTCTCCCAGGCTGGAGTGCAGTGGCACAATCTTGGCTCACTGCAACCTCCATCTCCTGGAATCAAGTAATCCTCCCACCTCGGCCTCCCAGAGTAGCTGGGACTACAGGTGTGTACCACGATGCCTGGCTAACTTTTTAATATTTTTAGTAAATATAGATTTTCACCATATTGCCCAAGCTGGTCTCAAACTCCTGAGCTCAAGTGATCCTCCCACCTCAGCCTCCCAAAGTGCTGGGATTATAGGTGTGAGCCTCTGTGTACAGCCCCAGATTTTATTTATGTTTATTAACTTTTTCTCTTAATCCCTTTTCTGTTCCAAGATCTCATCCAAGAAACCACATTGCATTTACTTGTCACGTCTCCTTAGGATCTTCTTGGCTATGACCGTTTCTCAGACTTTCTTTGTTTTTTGCTACCTTGTTCATTTTGAGGAGTACAGGTCAGCTGTCTTGTCCAATGTCCTTTAGCTGGCATTTGTCATATATCTTTCTCCTGATCAGAATAGGGTTATAAGTTTTTGGGAAGATGAATGCAGAAGAAAAGTGCCATTTTCATCACCTCATGACATCGCTGTGGATGTTGACCTTGATTTCCTGTCTGGGGCAGTGTTTGCCATGTTTCTCCACTGTAAAGTCATTTGTTTTTATGCCCCCTTTCCATAGTACACTCTTTGAAAGGAAGTAACTATGTGCTATCCACATTTAAGGAATGGGGAGCGATGTTCCATCTCTGGAAGGGTAGGAAGTATACATGATCAGAAAGTCTACAAAGTCAGATACCTACAGAAATTATTTGGAATTCTCCTGCATAGAGACTTATCTATTCTTCCCAATTTATTTATTCAATAATTTATTTCAGTAATATTTTGGGTTGTAATACAATACCACATAACCTATTTTATTGCTCAAATTATTCCACCTTTCATCATTAGGAGCTCATTCATTTGGCTCCTCTGTTCTTTTGGAATCATTGTAGATTTTTACTTTTTATTTATTTATTTAACACTTCCTTACTTTTTGATACTATATAATGGTTAATGCTCAACTTGCTTATGTTCTGCTCTAGTTCTGGAATCAACCATTTCTCCAAGGAGTCCTGGTTCCTTTTATTGAAAAATGGTATCTGAAACCAAATTGAGCGCAATAGATGCGCTCAATCCTACTAGGATATTCTTGCTGCTAGGCTCTTTCAACTGACACAGAAAGAGAATATATGTCTGCATACTAACCCATGTATATGTATTCACCTATATCTATAGATATTTCTATCTGTACCTATATTAAGTGAAACATGAATTCATACTGATGTATCTGACTCTAATTCACTACCAAACAGATCGTTCTAACCTCATCTCTTTGCTTATCCATAACCTCCCACTCCAACTCTGAGAAACATGGCTCCCATATTCACCATTTATTTATTTAATTGTTAAACTCCATTATACATCTATAGCAGCAATGGAATCATTAACTGTGTCTCCATAATCAAGAACTCAGTTAATTTTAAAAATACTATGTTTAAATTATTTCCAAACTTTCATTTCTAACTTTGAATTTTCTTAAGCCTGGGAGAAATTTTTTGGGAAAAAGAGGGAAGATAATGCCAAGACAAATTAAATGAGACAAAATTAAAGAATATGCATATGGTTAGAAAAAAGTTCTATCTTAAGTCAGGTATAAATTAGGAAACCTGATAAAGAACACGGAAGAAGATACTTAAATTAAGGATATTTAGATTAAGTAAACTATAATAGAAAAATAAAACGAATATGTCACAGTCACATGGGAGGTAGAAATTAAGATATAAACAAAAAGCCTCAATGTTGGCAGTGGGTAAATGAATCCATACCAGGGACACAGATTCCAGAAAGCAGAGAAAAGTAAATTTCCAAATGATTAATCAAACTGTCAGAGGTCAAGAGATCTATTAAAAATAAAAAAGATTGAAGTCTGAGATTTCAATATTCAGATATCCATGCCAAGGAAGATTTAATGGTATTCCAGGCACCGGGTCTTGTTAGCAGTTTACCTCAGTAATTTTACAGGGTGAGGAAATATCTAAGCATGTATGAATTGAGGCATATAAGAAAATAATTTAAGAGGATTTAGCTAAAATTAAGCATTGAAGAATTTTTTTAGGATCCAACACAAAGCTATCTTCCTCAAGAAACCTTCTGTGATAGCCTTTTAGATACAGCACAATAGAATGTTCATATGATATTTTTCACCAAATATTATTTGCATATGTTTGTGAGCTGGAGTGAGGTCTAGAGGGGCAAGGACTGTAACTTAGTTCCTTTTGATCATCAGCACCTAGCACTGTGCTTGGCAATGAGTGGTAACTCACTAGTTGGGTATCAAGTAAAAGAAAGAAGGAGAAGAGAGAATCTGAGCCACCGAGTGTTTATGAATGTAGATTTGAAAAAAAAAAAAAACTCTTTCTAGCACTAAATCAATACCCTTCCAATTGATTAGGAAGTAGACCCTTGCCATGTTCAATTTTCCAGTGACTTTTCACAAAACCTCTATTGCCACAATCATAGGTAATTCAGTGCCTAAAACTTACAATGAAAATAAATTTCATGAGGTCATTTCATTCATCCTATTATTCTGCAGTCCCATAATGAATAGCTCACTAGCATCTTAAATCTTTATTTTTCAGGGTGGTACAGCTAAGAAATTATAACATTATGCATTTGAGTTGTGTTCTAATTGCTGCCTGATGCATCAATAATACATGTAATTGTATTATTCTTTTCTGCAGACAGTTCCATCTTTGGAAATTGCTTTAGTGATGCAAAGGACTGGAGGGTAGATACTCCGGGTTTGTCCTCTAATTAAAATATGTCACTAGTTAGACTCAGAACACAGACAATTTTTTATTACTGGGAGTCTTTATTCCCAAACTGTTCATGGAATTAGCTGATATAAACACTGAGATTCGACATATCCTTCCAGACTTGATGAAAAAAAAAAATGATATCCCAAAGTTCTTGATTTGAAGAAAAAGTGAACTTTGATCACTTTGGTGAGACTTCCAATTTCTTGGCTGACTACAATTTATTTCTGAACAGTTAATTTACCTATTACAAAATACTATAGGAGAATTTTGAGAATACAGGATATGTGGAAAATGCTCTTTTTATTTTTATTTTTTGTTTTGCATGATACTCATAATATGCGGATAATTGCTAAAGTTGTGCACTTTATGTATAATTTTAACAGATAATGTTTGAAGTATATTCATTCTCATAAACTTCCAGGTTGTGAACATGGGTAAAGTCATTTAGTTCCTTGGGCTTCTGCCAACTTATCTGTAAAAATGAGCTAGCATTAATTCAACTACTTTTCTTCTTTGAAGAAAGATATACCTGAATAGCAGCACTTTAATTTGATAAGAGAGAAATCTCCTGGTGCAACATATTTACTTACTTTCATGGAGCACGGAAATCTCTGTTCCTTTCCTTCTCACAACCCCACTGCATCCCCAAACCCAAAACACCCATACATTTAGGGTTTTCTCTCTTAACAGGAGATTTCTACAAATACTTCCAAGGTCGTAAGGCTGAAGGAAAAACAACAAACAACCACCAACAAAAACACAGTACAAATGTAATTTAGGAATCATTAGAAATATGAACTCATTTAGGAAATAAGATTCCTATCAACTGAATCAAATTCATTTGATAAGTCATTCTGTAAAACCACAAAAAGTCCAGAAGTGCACACTCTCCATTTAATATCTGAAAAACTCGGAGAGAGATCCAAGATGGCCGATTAGCAGCAGCTCAGGATTGTAGCTCCCACTGAAAGCGCAGAGAGTGAGTGGACGCCACACTTTCAGACGAATTTTCATTGTCCATGGACCAAGAGATTCTTGGCAGAGGAGCCCCACGGGTCGCCAGCGCGACTCTTTTGGCTGGCGCGGCCGTTTTGCAGGCGCCCCCAGTGCGGCGGTTCTCAGTCCAGAGTATACGGGACTGAGTGCCCTTTTGGTTGGCGTTGGAGCTCCGGGAAGACAGTCTCCCATTCAGCTGATTGAAAAGCGGACTGAAGTGGGGAAGCAGACCCAGAGATTCCCGGGCAGAAAGCGCCACGAATCTTGGCGCCGCTGTTTCGGCCGGCATAGTGGGTCACCGCAGGGGAAGGCTGGTTCCCCCCACACACAAAAAAAAACAGCAGTTGGCACTGCTGAGGATTGAGAGTTTCACAGAGGGTACAGCTGAACCCGGGAAGGTCTAGCTCTGTGGGGGGGGGGGGGGGGGGGTCCACCAAAGGAAAACTAGGAAACAGAAAAAACTTTACCACCAACAAGCTGGACGTCCACTCAGAGACCTAATCTGAAGGTCAGCGATTGCACAGACGACAGGTGGATAAATCCACAAAGATGGGAAGAAACCAGCGCAAAAAGGCTGAAAACACCCGAAATCAGAATGCCTTTCCTCCTACAGAGGATTGCGGTGCCTCATCACCAATTGAAAAAGGCCTGATTGAGAATGAATGTGAGGAATCAATAGAATCAGGCTTCAGAAGGTGGATAATGAGAAACTTCTGTGAGTTAAAAGAACATGTTCTAGCCCAATGCAAGGAGACTAAGAACCTTGAAAAAAGGTTTGACGAGATGTTAACGAGAATGGACAATTTAGAAAGGAATATAAGTGAACTAATGGAGCTGAAAAACACAATACGAGAACTTTGCGAAGTATGCACAAGTTTTAACAGTCGAATTGATCAAGCAGAAGAAAGGATTTCAGAGGTCGAAGACCAACTTAACGAAATAAAACGAGAAGACAAGATTAGAGAAAAAAGGGTAAAAAGGAATGAGCAAAGTCTCCAAGAAATATGGGACTATGTGAAAAGACCTAATCTACGTTTGATAGGTGTACCTGAATGTGACGAAGAGAATGAATCCAAGTTGGAAAATATTTTTTAGGATATTATCAAGGAAAACTTTCCTAACCTAGCAAGGCAGGACAATACACAACTCCAGGTAATACAGAGAACACCACAAAGATATTCCTCAAAAAGAGCAACCCCAAGGCACATAATCATTAGATTCATCAGGGTTGAAACAAAGGAGAAAATACTAAGGGCAGCCAGAGAGAAAGGTCAGGTTACCCACAAGGGGAAGCCTATCAGACTCACAGCAGATCTCTCAGCAGAAACCCTACAAGCCAGAAGAGAGTGGGGGCCAATATTCAACATCCTTAAAGGAAAGAACTTTCAACCCAGAATTTCATATACAGCCAAACTAAGTTTCATAAGTGAAGGAAAAATACAATTTTTTACGAACAAGTAAGTACTCAGAGATTTCATTACCAGCAGGCCTGCTTTACAAGAGCTTCTGAAAGAGGCACTATATACAGAAAGGAACAACCAGTATCAGCCATTCCAAAAAACCCATCAGTAAGCTGCATCCAGACCCATCTCACATGCAAGGATATACAGAGACTCAAAACAAAGGGATGGAGGAAGATTTGCCAACCAAATGGAGAGCAAAAAAAAAAAAAAGTAGGAGTTGCAATTCTCATCTCTGATAAAATAGACTTTAAAGTAATAGAAACCAAAAGAGATAAGAAGGACATTGTATAATGGTAGAGGGATCAATGTAATGGGAAGAGCTAAAGATCCTAAGTCTATGTGCACCCAATATAGGAGCACCCAGATACATAGGGCAATTTCTTGGTGACTTACAAAGAGACTTGGACTCCCACACAATAATAGTGGGAGACTTTAACATTACATTGTCAATATTGGACAGATTAATAAGACAGAAGGTTAACAAGGATACCCGGGACTTGAACTTAGACCTCAAACAAGTAAACTTAATAAACATTTACAGAACTCTCTACTCCATATCCACAAAAGATACATTCTTTTTCAGTAACACATCACATTTATTCTAAAAGTGACCACATGGTTGGGAGTAAATCACTCCCCAGCAATTGCATAGCATTTATAGGTTTAAATGAAATATTGGTTGGCTGTTTGTTTGTTATTTTCCTCCCTTATTCCTTCCTGTCTCCATTGTGTAACACAATTATTAGTATAAAAGAGCTTTTTAATATCCATTTCTAGACTGCATTCTAGCCTGGGCAATAGAGCAAGATTCCCGTTCTCTCTCCCTCTTTTTCTTCTTCTTTTTCTCTTTCTTTCATTCTCTTTTTATTCCTTCTTTCTCTCTTTCTCTCTTTTCTTTTCTTTCTTAAAAAAAAAAAAGAAAAGAAAATATCTGAAAAACTCTTTTTAACAAATTTTTTTTACTTAACTCAAAATACTTATTTAGCCTTTGGCAGGAATTACTACTTAGTACAGCTTGATGCAAATGAAAGGAACTAGTATTTATCATGAGTTTCCCATGAAGCTTTACAGATGCATAGAGGGTACAGGAAAAGTAGAGAGTATGTTAGCGTGTATCTGAGTGGGTGGCCAGGTTGCTCAACTTGGAATTTAAGACAAGTCTTCTTTGAGGAGGTAAAAGGGGGAGACCTAAGTTTCTGTGGGAAAATTACTCAAAGCATAAAGAACAGCAGGTGCAAAGATCTGGAAATGGTACAGAAAATCTCCATGTCATGCCCAATTTAAAGTAAAATATGATTTTACAATTTTTTTAAAAGCATGATTATAGGAATGACAGTTTGTATACAGGTAGAATGTGCCAGATGTGACAGAGACTGGCCAGCTGGTGACCAATCTCATCTGTTCTTTCTCCTAAGAACATGTCAAGGCAACACATCACAGGCAACCTTGCAGGAGGTATGGTCTTGTGAATAAATAAATGATGACCACTGGACTCTGGTGGAAGTTTCTCGCCCATGAAAACTCCCAGGGATGATCCTTCATGGGTTTTTTGCCTTTGCTAACAACTTTGAAAGGCATGTATGGAAGACTGCAGAGTCCCAGATGAAAGAAAACTCTGAAATGACATTTGATTTTTTGTTTGTTTGTTTGAGACAAGATCTCTCTGTTGCCCAGGCTAGAGTGCAATGGTGTGATCATAGCTCACTGCAGTCTTGATCTTCTGGGCTCAGGCGATCCTTCCTCCTCAGCCTCTCAAGTAGCTGGAACTACAAGTGTGCACTACTATGCTGGGCTAATTTTTTTTTTTTTTTAAATTAAAGACAAGGTCTGCCTATGTTGCCCAGGCTGGTCTCGAACTCTCTGGCTCAAGCAATCTTCCTGCCTTGGCCTCCTAAAGTGCTGGGATTACAAACATACGCCACCAACATCTGGCCTGAAATGACATTTGAAATAGAGCTGTATGCTTACCAGAAACACTTTTGTTCTGACAAGACATCTAGATTTTAAGGTTTGTTCCTTATATCCGTATTGGCCTCAACTAATGTGATAAGAATCATTTTCTATAGGTTTGGGTGCCATTCTAAGTAACATAATCATAGCTAAACTGCCATTGGCTTAAAAACGAAAAACCCAGGGGAGAATCTTAGATGCAGAGCAATAAATTATCAAATGAAAAGAATAAAGCTGATGTATGTTGGAAGAGTCACAGATCCACTGGATAAAATTTTACGTTTTCCAATTCCCTAGCACAGGATCTTAGAAGTGGCCGTTTTTACCTCCAAAGATAGATTATCTACTGTATCCAACTAATTATGATTTTAAACATGAGTATCTGAGAGAAAGTTTGTTTTACAGCAGAAATCCATGTAGATGGCCATATTAAACAAAAAGGACTGAACCATAAATATCAGTAAATAAAGTATATCTATTGATACAAGTCATTTTACCAATTCATTCCTCAAGGATTTCCTTGAGCAGATGTACACACACTTTTTTTTTTTTTTTTTTTTTTGAGACAGAGTCTCACTCTGCTACCCAGGCTGGAGTGCAGTAGTGGTGATAATAACTTGCTTACTGCAGCCTTCAATTCCTAGGCTCAAGTGAACCTCTCACCTCAGCCTCCTCAGTAGCAAGAACTACAGGCATGTGTCACCATGTCTGTCTAATTTTTTATTTTATTTTATTTTATTTCTGTAGAGATAGGGTCTCTCTTATGTTGCCCAGGCTGCTCTTGAACTCCTGGCCTCAAGTGATCCTCCTGCCTTGGCTTCCTACAGTGCTGGGATAACAGGCATGAGCCATGACACTCAGCCCACATATCATTATTGATTATATGTTATTGGCTCTTTTGTCAAGATTTTATTTGGTTAGTTCACAGTGTTGAATGAATATATGTGTGACTAGTTGATTGAATGGTCTTAACTTCTTGAAGCATAATAGAAAAACATTTATTTTCTTAACTGCTACCTTTAAAATGCTTTGTAGGGTATTTCTTCCCCAACTCTGGATAATCTCTTGTGCAAATCCCAAACTATAGAGCCAATTATGTTTTAAGAAAGAGTCTCATTTTAGTATCTCTGTCACAATTTCCTGCATTGCATGAAGCCCTGCAATTCAGTCGAATACACATTTCAT
Organism: Ateles fusciceps; assembly: GCA_036589455.1. Taxonomy (NCBI): domain Eukaryota; kingdom Metazoa; phylum Chordata; class Mammalia; order Primates; family Atelidae; genus Ateles; species Ateles fusciceps. The sequence goes on along the minus strand of JAZHEH010000164.1, from coordinate 3,827,918 downwards.
TCTTTAATACAAATGTTTCTCCTACAGTTTCCATTCAGGCCTTATTCCAGACCTGTAGAGCTACAATGCAGTACAGAAAACCACTCTTTACTCTTCTCTCCTTTTGCTACTTTATCCCACTTGCTCTCGTGCTTCAGATTCTTTCAAAATCTGGGCAGGAGAGGAGCTTATGAGAGAAAAGCAGGCAACAGGGTTTTTGTTATGTGATGTGACTTACAGTTTTCTCCTGTCTTTGGATTTCCCTTCAGGTCAGGAATCCAAATGCTGGCCCTCCCTTGGGACATAAATGGAGTCCCCACTGGATCATCTGTAGTGTATTCTTCTCTGACATGGGTTGTACCCTTCCTGGATGACCTCTAGTCACAGCTCGGGAACCTCCTGTCAATTCAATTTACCCTACAGCCTCTAAAGAATGGGGCTTCTTTGCCTGGTAGACAGCCCTCTTAGTGGAAGTACCATTAGGTGCATTGTGACTATCTTCTAAGACATCCACTAGACCAATGGGAATTACATACATTCAAGCTGCATCAAATGCAAGGAACTTCAGCTACTGCATTCCCACTGTATCCTGCTCCCCATCGTAAGAGGCTCTAGACAGACAACCATCCTCAGAATTCTCTACAGAGAAAGCATGACCAGTCTATGCTTAGATGCACTTGTACCACATAAACTCCTACAAACATTTTTAAGGCTCTCCTAAAATTGTGTCTTTACATTTCATTCTAATACACTGGATTAGCCTTTGAGTTTCTGTTACTTGGAAAGTTTCTGGAAAAGGGACAAAGTCCTGTCTGCCCATCTAGCAGACAACTTGGTATCTGAGAAGACCTCTCGAAAACCACTTATTTTACTTGAACGGAGCACACCTTTCTAATCTACAGAGGGCAGGAGAAAAGTCAAGGGTCTGCCTCAGTAGATCTAAGACTCCCTACCACAATAACAAATTCCATTCCACAAAGACATTTGGCTTCTCTTTAATAGGGTGAATGGGAGTTCAAATATCACTTAGGCAACCTCTTACCAAGCTCCAGGGGGGACTGTCCGTTGGCTCAAGCACTATATTATCTGGGGCTAGAGCCCAAATATAAAGATAATGGGACAGGTTTCATTTTCCATCCTAGAACAGTTTTAAAGCAAATGTTTATTATGAGCTCTGTATAAAGAATTTAACAATCATTATCTCCTTTAATCCTCATAACAATTTTATGTGGTAGGGAGGATGACTCCCCCAATTTCAGATTTAATCACATGGCAACTCAGCAAATTGGTTCAGGTCATCAAACACCCTGTCAGTGAGCACACTAGGAATCAAAACCAGAGTGGATTAATGTCATTTTTTAAACTGTCTCAATGTTAGAAGATTTACGAGAAGACAAATTATACAAAATCACATTTAATCAACATGATTGTTACTGTTGGCTATATAAATCCAGGATAATTAACTCAAAATTTATTAGATGTTATAAAGATTGATTTAGAATTTATAATTTTCTAAATACTAAAGACAGCCAAATGGAAAATCTAATGGAAAAAAAGGTCTAATGCAAGACTGTACCACCAATAACATTAATAACAAAATTTACATTATTTAGGAATAGCTTTAACTAGAAATCTGAAAGTTTATATAAAAATTCCTATTAAGATGCCAGGTGTGATGGTGACTCATGCCTGTAATCCCAGCACTTTGGGAGGCTGAGGCAGGCAGATCACAAGGTCAGGAGTTCAAGATCAGCCTGGCCAACATAGTGAAACCCCGTCTCTTTTACAAATACAAAATTTAGCTGGGCATGTTGGTGCATGCCTGTAGTCTCAGCAGCTACTTGGGAGGCTGAGGCAGGAGAATCCCTTCAACCTGGGAGGTGGAGGTTGCAGTAAGCTGAGATGGCACCACCACACTCCAGCTTAGGCAACAGAGTGAGTCTTTATCTTAAAAAAAAAAAAAAAAAAAAAAAGGTTTACTAAAATACACACTAATGATTCAAGAGGTATGTTACAGATTTACTTGAAAAGTCTGAATATGTCTAAATTGCCACATTTGTTAAAATTAATTTATAATTAATCACAATTCAAAATTAAAATATCCCAGTAGAATATAATTGTGAACCTTCCATAATAATATACTTTCTGGAAGAACAGGTGAGCAGGTGAGAGAAAAAAAGATAACCAAAGAATACATTAACAAAAGATAGTATAGCAAGATATAAATATTAAATAATTTTTTTTAAAGGCATCATGTGTTTGCTGGTCATCAGCTGATTGACTCTGAACTCCTTATCCATGCTTCTTTAGTGCTCTGTGAAAATGGAGCTGGTACCTTTCACTATTGGTTCTTTGCTGACTAGAGGGATGTTAGGATGTTGGGTTAGGTCAGTAAAGGGTGCTAGATAGGAACTACAGGAGGAAAGGGTTTTCTTCTCTGTTCTGGTGTCCTTGCTTCTCAGACAAATTTCCACCATGCACATGATTTCTCTAGCACTATTCCTGCAATACAGAGCAGCTAGCAGCTTCCTGGAACACCCCACTTGGACAGTTTTGAGTCAAGTGCCTCTGAGATATCTTTTCATGAGCTACTTTCTCCAGAATCACTGCTCTGCCCTCTCCAAATTTTGTGAGGTTGGAGAAGGGCAGGAGTTTGGATCAAATCAGAATATGGAAACAACCTTATTATCACCAACAACCAGATGATGATAAAAGATAAAGAGGTTAGGATTTTGTGGTATGATGACCACAGTGATTGTTAAACACTTAACTTTTTTTTTTTTTCTGTCACAGATTGGGTTCCTACACAATTCAGAACTCAACACACCCTTTGCACTTTCTTCCTGTACAGACATGTTATTATCCACCATTTCTAGTTTGATTACCCATGGAGGCTGCTTAAGCAAGTAGACCTAACACATTCTCTATTTCTTCGCACGAGAAAATGTGAGCTACACAGACTAAGACAGAGTTAGAGAAAAGAGAATGAATGATTCAACCAAAATATCATTTCAGTACTGCTAAGTCATAGACTGGAATTTCTCCAAGTGGGGTCTGTTGATTGTCAGCATCAGAAGTAACTAGAAGTACCAGGTAAATAGCTCTAGCTCACCTCCTAAGATTCTCATTCCAGAAGCTTGTGGGTGGGGCCCTGCAGTCTGTGCATTTGAGTTAAGCTGATTCTGATACAGATGGTCCAAGAGCTACTCTTTAAGAAACAATTCTGAGATACATGAATGTTTTAGAAGTATTAAAACAGATTGTCAAGACAACACTAAAATAAACAAACAAGCAAAAATGTCTTTTATATCAACACCTCATCCAACAGGTTTAGATTCCATTCCAAATGGCAGTTTATGCCTGTATCAGGAGCTAAGGTGATTGGAAGTAAGAGTACAGGTAATCAGAGAAAGAAAGAAGAGAAAACGTGGTACTAGAAAAGGGCTGATGTATGTTGCTAAGAGTCAACAAAGAAAAACATGGAACAAGTCAGGGGCTTGTAATATGACTGAATCAACAGCTTCCTGTCCTTATTGCAGAGTCTAGTAAGACATCTCAGCTTGGAGACACAGCATCAGAAAGTCTGGCCTCCCAAGTCCTAAGAGCAATAAAACATTGAGCCCATTTCTAATGACAGGGTAGATATCCGGTACTCTCCATACCGGAGCTGTCATCTTGATCTTGGTTTGACTTTCATCAACTCTTGACTGATCCAACCTGACTAATCTCCCTGCCTCCAAGCTCCATCCACTTCAATCTTTCCAACACGCTGTAGCCGTAGTAGTTTTCTAGCTACTAGTTTGATTGTTATTGTTTCTCTCCGATAATATTTCAGTAGCCTCCCATTGCCTACAGCAGGGGTCCCCAACCTCGGGGCTGAGGACTGGTACCAGGCCACGGCCTATTAGGAACCAGGCTGCACGGCAGGAGGTGAGAGGCAGGTAAGCAAGTGTTATTGCCTGAGCTCCACCACCTGTCAGATCTGGGCAACATTAGATTCTCATAGGAGTATGAACCCTATACAAACTGCACATGCGAGGGATCTAGGTGGCATTCTCCTTGTGAGAATCTAATACCTGATTATCTGAGGTGTAATAGTTTCATCTGGAAACCATCCCCACCCTGCTCTGTCTGTAGAAAAACTGTATCCCGTGAAACTCGTCCCTAGGGCCAAAAACGTTGCGGACTATTGGCCTACAGGATAAAGTCCAGTTTCTCTCCAAGGGGCATGTGGAGGGGGCCACCTCTCCTCTATCTAAAGTAGATTAGTTGGATTTCAATCTATCTTTTATACTGACAACTGTGTGATGTTAGGCAAGTGATCTAACTTCCCTGGATGAAGTTTTCTCATCTGTAAAACACAGACATGAGAATCAATGGGACACTATTCACATGAACTATGACGTAAAGAGCATCCTGTAGAGGAGGACAATGAAGCAGCCTGAAAATACACACTGCACATGATTGCCAGGAAGGCTGATGCAGTGCACACAAAGTCTATATGATAGTGCTTGGCACACACTCAGTCTTCATTAAGAGTTGACTTGACTTGGATTATTATTACCCCTCTGTTATTTCTCTACATAACTCTTGCTTTTCATTCTTACCAAGTAACTCATGGTTTTCCAAATGATGCTGTTTGATACCTCAGGCTTTAGCACCACTGTTGTTTCAGTGCAAATTCCCTCCCTTCTTCACATGATAAACTTCTACTCATCCCACAAGTCCTAGCTCAGATATCTCCTCTGCGGACCTCCCTCAACCAGTTTTTAAACCTGTATTTTCATTAAAGCTATATCAAGTCCACACCTCTATTATTAGAATCAACCCTCTCCACAGTCATATAAACCTTTCATGTTAACAGTGTTCTACAAGAAGAGTATGTCTCAAACTATGCCATTCGTATAATACCTTCAAAACAGGTGCCATATCCTTCTAAAATTTTACTGTAATTTACTTAATCCTTTTCTGTAAATCAGTTCATAATTCTACCTATATAAGTTTATTTCAAATGAAACTTTACATAATTCATAAAAATAGTAATGCATAGTTATTCTAAAAGTAAATAATAGTTGCCATACAACAAAAATGTCATATCCATCTATGAACTTATCCATTAGCAGCACTCTTATGGGAAAATCTGTACTGATAGATAAAAGCTCTTTCAGTGCAAAGGTATCTGTCTTTATATCCCTGGTACCTACGATAATGTTGGTACAGAGCAACATCTTGACAATTTTAATTGCCATACTCTTTTGGAAAGCCTTGGCTTGAAATCTTGTCTTTAACAAGGAGAAAGGAGTTTACAGATCTTTACAAATTTAAGAGTGTACTGTTAGAGTGAGATTTTGCAGAAAATAAAATTCACCTGAATATTGTTTCTATACAGAAACAAGATTTTCAAATCGGCAACTGAGCGTATAGAAAGGCAATATTAAAGAATATTCTTTGAATTAGTTGAGAAAAAAACTTTGGTTACCCACCAAGGAACTTTTATCTTTTGGTAATTTAGAGCTATGAAATTCTCTTTGGCCAGTAGTTATATCAGAGTGAAAGATGTGCCTCAGAACAGCTGAAGGCCTTACCCCGTGGTGTTTGTATTCTCTTTCTGCTAGTGCTGACTTCATTTTTGAATTTTTTCTTGTCCCTTTTTGGCGTTATGTTTTATTATTTAAACTTTTAAAAAATCATTTATCTAATATATTTATTGAGCCAGTTAAATAACTAATTAGGTTGATTAAATAAGCAACCCAATAAGTCAATGGGTGAATAAATAAATGGATAAATACACAAGGTCACGAGCAGTCCTTAGATATGCCAATGCATTTGACCAGCTCAGCTGGGGGAAAATGAATAAACAGACAGTTTAGTGACACATAAATTAAAGAGCACCTTGATGGACGTATTTTTTCACTTCTTAGTCTCGTTACAACAATTTGAAGGCATGGCCTGTTGACACCAAAACCAATTCAGTTGAACAACTTGGGACATACAGTGTCAGAAGTAACAGGCTGTGTAGATGAGAAACAACAGAGGCGGGTGTTGTGTCTGCTAAGAAAGTGAACCACACATCTCTCTCTCCACGAAGCACAAGACATATGGAATTAAAAAAGCAAAAAACAAACAAACAAAAACAAAACAGTAACTCTGATGCAGAAGCAAACAGATACTAAAATTGTGCTGGCAAATGGCAAACTCACAGCCAAAGGGGAAACCGATTTTCTTTGTTACTTATGCGCTAAAATCACTGGTCCCATTGGGAACTAGCTTACTTAAAAGGCTACATAATATTGTAATTTTATTTATTAAAATCTATTCCAGATTTTTCATTTAAAATTCTTGAACAATACTACATATGCATTTATTACAATTCAAACATAATAGACCTCTGCAGTAGCGTAAATGATACATGTTAAAAACGAATCATTCAGAAATAAACTGGAATAAAATACTTTATTCTTCCCCCAACAGAAATCTCATAATTACATCTGTTTGGCAAACATATGAAACCTAAGTTTACATGAAGTGGAAAATAATTTGGATGCCATGTAAGAAGTCTTATGTATTTTAGTATATAGGATTCTATAAGCTTCGGAACACAATGATGAAAAAATTTCTTTTTCAGAAAGCTTATTTCAAACCAACAATTACACAGTCACTTTGAAATAGAACATTATAATTTTGATAGACACTTTAATTTCAGAGTTAATAAATGTAATCAATACTCCAAAAGGCTGACTTATTTTCCAAGTAATATATCTGGCTGTTTCTCCACATTTTATTACCATCTCTCTCTCACACACATACATATAAAAGAGAATGAATATTCACAAAGCAGTTTTATCCTAAAAATTTTAGAAAATGAAGCATCCAGGAACACGGACTAAAAATCTGGAATTAGCATTTATAATTTCCTAAAGTTAACTTGAGATAATCAAAAATTCAAGTTCACAAAGTCAATATGATTGCAATCCTTTTATAAAGCCCAGCATGTAAGAAGCAAACAAAAAAGCAAGTAAAATCAACTAAATTATTTAAGCATTTAATTCCTATAATACTAGAGTTTTGAAAAAGCTTTAAGTATTTTTATTCATCTTGAAAACGCATGTTTTAATGAAGCCATCATGGAAACTAACAGACAATTTCACTTAACTTTTTACTTTTATCACCTTAAAACAAGGTTTTTATAGGTAAGAGAACTGATCTGCGAGTCAAATGGCCTGGGTTTTAGTTTCTGAAATCTACTACTCATTAGCTTATTTAAACTTTAGAAACTTCATAAAGAACTTCTCTGACCCTTAATTGCTTTTTTCTACAAAACATTAACAAGTATCTTTGCCAGCAGAAGGATTAAACTAGACAAAGTATCTGAAGCAGATATGGAATTCAATCATGGCTTTTTATTTATGAAAGAGTACATGTAAGTAAAAAGTCATTGCATTATTAGAGATTCATAAGTTCATTAGAGTAGAAAATCTGTTTTAATGTATGGAAAATAAATCTGGGAAATGAAAGGTATATTCGTGTTTTCCATTTTTTAAATTTCAAACTCAATAGTAAAAGTACTAGCATAAATCCTATGTAAAACACCTGTAACTCTTCACCTGAACTGATTATTTAGGCCTACAATGTCACTTGGGAGTTTGTCAGAATAAAACTTGTTGAATTTAGGAAAGCCAGATTAAAAGTGTCGACTATGCGAAGTTGAAAGTTATATTGTGACTGGAACATGAGGATGACATTAGTCACACCTTCTTTTGACCCATTCTTAACATGCACAATGATGTACATTATAGTAGCTTCATTCTTAACTCCTATATTCAAAACATTGTTAATACAGATCAGGGTAAAAAAAAAAGTTGTTTAAGGCACCGTTTTGGGAACAATAGCATAAATTTAGGCAAGACCTTTAATCTCTAGCTTCTGAATTTCTTCTAAATCAATGTATTTTTGCATTATTTATATTTATGTGGTACCTCCTCATGTACTCTTGCCTTCCCAAGATGTTAGAGTTCTATGACTAATCATGAAATTCCTGCCTGAGTCAGTGACAATATTTAAGTGTAAAACAAAGTTAGTTTAACAACTGCCTCTCTCTCTCTCTCTTTTCTCTTTCTCACACACAAACTTTCTCTCTCTCTCTCTCTCTCTCTCTCTCCCCCTCACACACACACACACACACACACACACACACAAACATGTCCTAACTTAAGCAAATCATAGTTCAAAGAATCTGCAAACAAACAACTTGTCATCACTTTGCACATGTAGGAAAAAAGTTACAGAAATCACATTTGGAATGGGAACAGTACTATACCCTTACCTTTAATCTGTCTCCTTGGCTTTATTTGAATGAAAACAGTCACCATCATATCCACCATCTTCTCGTTCATGTTTAAGATGTCGCAAAATTTCTTATCAAGCTGATACGTTAAATTGTCCCACATTTCACATTTAGAAAAAGAAAAAAGAAACTGGCAAGAAACTGAACAAAAAAGTTTTGTTTCTCCAAAGGTCTTTGACAGTCCTCCCAGTTCTGAATGGCAGTGGTCTTCAACTCTGCAGCAATTATGGGCTGTACTCCTTCAATTCACATTTTTGAAATGCACAAACGTGTGGTTTTTTTGAAGGGGCAGTTTAAATGCAATACCATGGAGATAGTCTATGAACATTACCTAGATTAACCAAGCTTAAATGCAACTATGAGTCCCTTGTCAGCATCTGCAGCATACTTCCTTTTTTATATATTTGGTTCAAATTTCCCCTTGCTGAAAATTTAAAAATAACTGTCTCTCCATCTCTCCATCTCTCCATCTCTCTCTGTCAGTCTGTCTTTCTGAATAAATAGATACATACACAAATGAGAGAGAATTTTCTCTCTAATGCGCGCGCACCACACACACACACACACACACACACACACACACACACACACACACACATTGCCCAATGCAGATAGCTTGCTAAAGGATCTAACTCTAACTATGGTTACTACCCAATTCCCCCTGGAGTCCCAAAATTAAGGTTCAAAATTATGAAAGTAGCATAAAGGAGAAATTTGCTTTATGAAAATTATAATATCTTACTAGCCCAAATCCCTTTACTATCAAAATGGAGCTGAAAACAGGGCACATTCATCCCTATGTCAAGGTCTGATACACGCTCAAACTGGGAATAAGAAAAAGGAAATGAGTTATTTTCTTCTAATTAACAGCTTTGTTCAGAATGAGAAAATTGAGGTGGAAAGAATCTTCTTTTTATGAAAAGAAGAAATAACCAGGCACAGGATAGTTTCAATCTTGCCTGAATTAATTGAAACTGCACAGTTATCATAAAAGAGAGATGTCAAACAATCTTTGCCATTGTCAATCATTTTGCCCCAAGAATATACAAATGCCCAGATCTCAGGCTTTTAGTGGGCAGAGATTATTTTTTCAAAATTTATAGCGCTTTTAATGAGATCTTTTGATTTAGCCACGCTTGCCTCTTAAATGTTCCACGACATCCCTTCCTTCTGTGAAATTTTGCCTAAGTTCTCTTTATCTGAAATGTTGTTACTTCTTTTCTTCAGGCTTCTCTATTTCAGGAATAAATGATGAAATCATAACTGTTAATTTTCCCTCAATAAAGGAATCCATTTTTCTTATTAAAAATTCTTGAGAGCTGGAATAATTTAGATCAAAAGTTACAGGTCCTATTCCATTTTGCCACACAGTGCGGGCTCACTACATGCTCTAACCCTTAGCACGCTCTAAGAGGTTCTTAGGGTCTCCATGTAAAATCGCATAGTTGCTAATACATTATAATTTTTGGAAGACATTTATACCTATAGTTTGTTGAATCTACAGTTACCAGTTCGTCTGGATAAACACCTTCTCTTTTCTATTAAAAAGTGATTTTACCTTTATCTAACAGTTGTCTCAATAGGCAGGCATAAAATTAGTATAGTCTGAAGAACTGGGATTTATTTAATATGACAAAATTCCAGTCCACTGTTTTCATCTGGGATTAACTTGACATTTTAAAAATGTATGCTGCTTCTATACTTCATTTCTATAAAGAATATTATATTTGATGGGGAATAATTAAGGCAAAATGACAACTGAGCTGTAATTTTATACCTATCATCTTTCTAAAAAACTAGTCTTGTCTTGTATTTTCTTGCCTTAGCCACTCTCTTTTGCCAAATTCTCCTAAATACATCTTTCTCACTATATAAAGCAGTGGTACCAATCAACTATTAGATAGTGGGATGAAGGTGAAAGAGGTATTCAAAGCAAGCAAGTGCCTTTTATAACCTGTAGGTCCTTGAGGTAAATATGCAACAAAACTGTAATTACAGACCTTAACCATCCTTATAAATCACGAATCATGTAACAGCAATTTCTCCTGTAACAAGTAACATAATCTGTTATACTTTGCACTGAAAATATCAAGCATGAGAAAAGGATCTAACTACTTATTTGTCAAACTGGACACTTAGATGGACTGTTCATTTCAAAGGATGCTTTAGAATCTTTTTTTCTTTCCAGCAAAGGTAGTCAGTGGCTGAAATGTTTATATGGAAGAACAAAAAGCCCACCCTGCTACATTATAAACCTTTTATAGCAGAAAAGTGACTGATAGAAGAATTTACCAGAACGGTCATAGAGCAAGTGAGCAGGGACATAGTTTAGCGTTAATTCCCTAGAATGCTGAGGCCAGATGAAATCAGATGGAGTGAACAGTGTTGGTCAACTATGCTTCAAATTTCATGAGAGGAGTGTCTTAGTGTTGCTGTTTGCTAACAGAGGTGCTATATCAAAAACAGCTTTCATCTCTTGATTTCTGAAAAGGTAGTGAATATCCACATAGAAGAGTGACAGACATTTAATTACATAGACCACGTCTAAACTACAGTTTGGTCCTGAGCTTCTCAAACTTTAGTGTGCGTTCAAATCTTCTAGGATGTTTGTTACAAATGTTAATTCCCATGCTCCAATTCCATAGACTCTCATTCACTGGCTCTACAGGGCTCAAAGATCTACATTTTAAACATCTCCTGAGTAACTTAATCCACCCATCATCATATATTGCACATATCTGTACCCAGCCTGGTCAACAACGTCATGATGCTAGAGTGGCAGAAATGAAGACTATCTCTGTGTTGCTGATCTAAGTTAGGGGTCTTTCTTTAGAGAAGCCAATTTACACATGAACCAGTTTGAGGAAACCTCTAGGCTGCATTTTTCTAGTTCCTCAAGTTAGAATACAACTACAATGATTTGGAGGTTTCACATGGGATATTATCAGATGATATTCTAAGATACAAACTGAGGTCCTTTTAAAAAGTCATGAACAAGACAAAACTAATATGTTTTCATTAGTCTCAGTCAGTCTATGTATATATGCATTTTGACCATGTTAACCAAATTTGCTGTTCATTTTAGTTAAAATTAATAGGCCAGTTTTTTGTGAATTCAAAAATCCTTATAGAAAATCTATCAACCTTGTAGTAAGGTAGCCAATAAAAGTTTCTTAATATTCACTATAGTAACAAGTAATAAAAAGGCATCTAAAATTTTACTTTAAAAGTAATTGTGCTCTAGACTTTTAAATAATCTGATTGATTTATGTCCAAAGGGATGATGGTATCATAAAACCTGCATCTCATGAGCACTGGGCTGCTTTCAAAGTAGTGTCATACATATGAATTCATTTGATCTTTACAAGGTCCACAGAGCACCCTAAAGTTTAGAGAGACATGTTCTTGAACTGATTCTGTGAACTGTAGTTTCATAGATTTTTTTCCCCCATAGGATTTTTCTTATCACATAAAATAGCAGTACTACAGAAAAAGATCAAGCCAAACTCAGAACTTATCAGCTCACATACATAATCATTTTCTCCTATACTGATAGGTTCTGAGGCTGGCGACAGTCTATAAAAGAAATTTGTGACAATCCCATTAGATTAACACCCTTATGTATCCCAACAACTTTAAACTCAAGCAATATTGAACTGTTGCTAGTTTTCTGCAGGTGCTACGTTGTTTCATGATTACATGACTTCGTCCAACTGTCCTCTCTGCCTGGGACCTCTGGCTTCCCTCTCTCTTCTGCCTGGACAAATCCTATTTTTTCCTCTAAAACTCTGTTTAAACATCATCTCCTTGGAAACTTTCTTCTCTATCCTCCATCTGTATCATTTGTTTATGAACCCAACTTACCCTGACTTTGAGCACTCAAAAGGCAAATCATGCATCTTATTCATCTTAGTATCTTCACATTATCTCCTATATGTGATAGAGGCTAACCAATGTCCAATCTGAAACACAGTATTAAAAATAACTACTTTTCTCACTACATCCATTTGAATCACGTTAATAAGAATACAATAACTAGGTGGCTCATGCCTGTAATCCCAGCTAGACTGAGGCGGGTAGATCACCTGAGCTCAGGAGTTCAAGACCACCCTGGCCAACATGGAGAAACCCCATCTCTACTAAAAATACAAAAATTAGCAGGGTGTGGTGGTGTGTGCCTGTAATCCCAGCTACTCAGGAGGCTGAGGCAGGACAATTGCTTGAACCCGGTAGGTGAAGGTTGCAGTGAGTTGAGATTGCACTGCTGCACTCCAGGCTGGGTGACAGAGCAAGACTCCATCTCAAAAATAAACAAATAAATAAGAATATAATAACTAAATAGCAATAATTTATGACTATTGTGTGGACATGTGCTTAAAGCAGTTATCCTACAGCCAGTTTATTTTTTAAAAATTTTTCATTTACATTTTCTCTTCAGTAGGAGGACAGCAGAGTAGTTCAGAATGTAGACACTAGCGCCAGACTGTGTGCAAAGCCTGAATCTTTCTCTTCACAGCCACCTGACATTGGACAAGGCATTCAGTTCTCTGGGCCTCACTCTATAAAATAACAGTACTTGCCTCATTGGATTTTTGTGGGGGATTACGTGAGTAAATGCATGCATAGTTCTCAAAACAATACCTGGCATCTAGTGGACTCTCAATACTGGCACTTTAATAGTTAGTAAATCTACAACAGTTACTAATTACCTATGATAAAAAGTATACATACAAAGCAACCCTAGATATATTTATTCTTGTCACATCCATTCAGTATTCAACATGTTCTTTTGAATAAATTCAGATGAGTTTCATTCACTTCTTTTCCCCCATACTTTTACTAAATGGGCTACATGGGTAAAACTATGTAATTAAGTATCTAAGTTATCATTGTCCCATTAAATACAATGCAAACTGCATGTACAATTTTAAATGTTCTAATAGATGCATTAAGAATAATATAAACTTACGGGTAAAATAAATTTTAATATTAATTTTTTTTTGAGACAGGGTTTCTCTCTGTAGCCCAGGCTGGAGTGCAGTGGCATGATCATGGTTCACTGCAGCCTCAAACTCCTGGCCTGAAGCAATCCTTCTGCCTCAGCCTCCCGAGTAGTTGGGACTACAGGTGTGTATCACCACACCCGTCTTTTTTTTTTTTTTTTTTTCTATAGATAGAGTCTCGCTATGTTGCCTGGGTTGGCGTCAAATTCCCAGCCTCAAGTGATCCTCCTGTCTCAGTCTCCCAAAATGCTATCATTACAGGTGTGAGCCACCACTCCCAGCAATAATATATTTTTTATAAATAAATATATTAAATATTATTTTAAATGTGCAATCAATATAAAAATTATTGAGATCCAGCATGCATTTATACTTACAGCAAATCTCAACTAGGGCTAGCCACATTTTAGGTACTCAGTGGCTGCACATGGCCACTGGCCTAGGTGCTCCTAGTGGCTTTTTAAGTCAAAGATGCCTTTTCAACTCAATAACATGCAGCTTTTTAAATCTGTCACTAGGTGGTGCTGGAGACAAATACAGTACTGCTCCTTGACTAGAGCAAAAATTCTTACAACGATGCAGTTGAATCTTACAGTACAGTGTGCCTTGGGCTATGCTGATTACAAATTGTACAAAGATAGTTATGATGAATGAACAGGATAAAATTACCATCTTATAATAAGAAACAAGCAATATTAAAAAGCAAACACATCTTAATTCTTCTCCAACAGCTATTCTGAAATTTGCCAGGCCCAACTTACTTGTCAGGCCATGAAGTTTTAAAATTTCCGAGGAAGTAATTCTTGCAAAGTGTTTAATTTCACTTTATGTAAGTTGCATCTGATGGAAACTCTTTTTATCCCCAGAAGCCTTAGGGAATTTGAATCACTTGTTTAGTAGTACAGTTTATTTAGCCAATTTTTTTTTCCAGTTACATTCTTGAACAATACTTCATACAGCATCCAAAGACCACAGCATCTGCCCTTGAGGTTTGAATAGGTGACATTTATTTTGCTTGCAAAAACTAACTAGGAACAATATGATATTTTCACTGAAGGATGCAATACACGAAAAATACATGTATTTACTTTCTCATCAATTACAACAGAAATAGATTTCAAGGGAATCATTATTTAAAACTAATTTCTAACTCCATTCCTTTAACCAATTCAAAATTGTCTCAATCTTCAACTACTTTACCATGTTCTTTGCTCCTCAATCCAAAAACACATACACAAACAACTTAGGGTTCCAAGCTCACCAGAAATGAATTATGCTTATTGTGTTACAAAGCTTCTGTACCTTTAATCAGAAATGTCCCCTCTTCCACCAAGTATGAGGACTGCACTGTGGCAGGCCCTGTTGGCTGCTTACCCAATCATTCTTCCTACGTTCCTTGTAAATATAACTCAGATTTTGCTCAGATTAGCCGTGTATCTAATTAAATATTCACCTTCCCACTGTTGGCTAAAACTAGGAGTAAGTCAGACATACTCTGCTTCTTAAGATGTAGTCATTTGCAAAGAAATACTGGGGGAAGGATTTGATCTCTTTGAAGGAAACAGACAGGTGTGGTACCATCCTTCTTCACTTCTTCCTGCCTTGAACAAGCATAATGGAGTTGATGCAGCTGTCTGTTGCCCTGAGGCAATTAGCAAGGGGATGAAAACCATGAACAGCACTGGGGAGAGATCTGGACCTCTAATGCATTGCTCTGAGCTGATCAACTCTAGGATACCACCTTCCTTCAAATTTGCTGTATAAAAACACATTGACTCATTATTTCATGCTGCTGTTAGCTGAGCGCTATCTTGTTACTTATAGCGCAATTTATTCCTAACATGGGCACCTTCTCACTTCTGCTTCCTAACCCTCACTTTCCTTCTCACCATTCAATAGGACACTGTATGTCCACCTCAGAGCTAATTTCAGAGGGTTTTCCCTCTCATAGATCGGTATTCATGGAGTTGAGCTGAGCAAAGTTCATCCCAGCTAATAAATATATTTAGTATTATTGCTATATCATAACTTTGACTCATAAGTAAATTTAAAGGTGAGATTTCTATGAAAACTGGGAAGGAATAGAAATAGACAGTGATGTTAACCAGCATGTAAAGGGCCCTTTACATTTTACAGAGGCCTTTTGCAAACACTCTTTCATTTGACCCCACAGCAGCTTTGCACAATAGGTATGATTAATAATCCTCTTTTAAAAGTGTGAAAATTAAACCTTAGGAAGATTAAGTTACTCCCCACTACATATATCCATTATAATATAAACCTCCTCCTGGAGACTTGGTATGACAATTTCATCATTGGTACCATTTCCACTTAATTCCATTGCATGTTAGGATGATAACAAAGATTAACATTTATCAAACAGATACTATGTGCTGTAGGCATTTGCTGGATCAAGAGTGTTACATACATTACTGCATTTAATCCTCACAATCCTATAGCCTGGCACCATTAATATCCCCATTATAAATGAGTAAAGTGAACCATTATCCAGAAAAAATCCACCCTCCTCACCCCCTCCTCAGGCTGTTCCTCACTTAATGCCTGCATAGCATATCCCTATCCTTAGCTTCTAAGACACTGGACTTTTGTTTTTGAGTGAAAACCAAGCTTCTAAACTAGACTCATCCCACTTTCTGCTTTGTGTTTGTACAAGTATTTATTTCCATTGCTGCTAGACTGTAAATGTCACCTGTCTTTAAGAATGGCAATAATCTGGCCAGGCACAGTGGCTCATGCCTGTAATCCTAGCACTTTGGGAGGCCAAGGTGGGAGGATCACTTAAGGTCAGGAGTTTGAGACCAGCCTGGCCAACATGGTGAAAACTCATGTCTGTGAAAAATACAAAAATTAGCTGGGTGTGTTGGCGCCTGCCTGAAATCCCAGCTACTTGGGATAGCAGCGAGCCGAGATTGCACCATTGCACTCCAGCCTGGAGGACAAGAGCAAAATTCTGTCTCAACAAAAAAATGGCAATAATATGTCTCCTATCATGTAAAAAATGCAGCATTAAACCATTTGACTTTATTTTCCTATTGAAATGATGTTAATGAATTTTGGCTCTGAAAGCCTGTACTTCAGAACTCATTAGATTCCTGACTTTTAAATTAGCTTACAGTTTTCTTTCATCTCCAAGAAGAAGGTTTAATTTAAAATGTACTTAATAAGAAAACATGCACTTTAAAGATAAGCAAATACAGTTTTCATATGGTTTAAAGCAAGGCCCTTATTGATCAATACAAAGGTTAGGGTGAGGGAAGAAAAATAAGTACATAAAACAAGACACTTGTACTTATTCTGCTGAGACCACTGACATCCTATTACTTTTGAACAAAAAAGTCAGGCAGATTTAGACAGTGGGTGTTTTTACTTGATATAAATATTTAAATGATTCCTTTTTGTTCTGATAACATAATGGAATAATGCAAACTCTAGTTTTATCCAAATTCTGCCATTTACTAGTTATGAGACCTTTAACAAGTTGATGATACTCTCTAAGCCTCAGTTTCCTCATCTCTAAAATAAAGCTAATATGTTGACTCCTCATTTTAA
The DNA here is from genome assembly GCA_036589455.1 of Ateles fusciceps. Classification (NCBI taxonomy): domain Eukaryota; kingdom Metazoa; phylum Chordata; class Mammalia; order Primates; family Atelidae; genus Ateles; species Ateles fusciceps. The sequence continues at coordinate 3,811,022 of JAZHEH010000164.1, read as the reverse complement.
TTTGGAACTTTAAGTAAACTAATAGATTTAAATTTTTTGGCCAGGTGCATTGGCTCATGCCTGTAACCCAGCACTTTGGGAGGCTGAGGCGGGCAGATCACCTGAGTTCAAGAGTTCAAAACCAGCCTGGCCAACATGGTGAAATCCCATCTCTACTAAAAATACAGAAAAAAAAAAAAAATAGCAAGGCATGGTGGTGGGTGCCTGTAGTCCCAGCTACTTGGGAGACTGAGGCATGAGAATTGCTTGAACTCGGGAGACAGAGGTTGTAGTGAGCTGAGATCGTTTCACTGCACTCCAGCCTGGCAGACAGAGAGAGACCCTATCTCAACAAAAATAATCAAATAATAATAATAAATTGCTTGCCACATGCCTGTATATAGTGTGCATTCAACAAGTATAATTCATACTCTTCTCTCTTTAAATCTCCCAAACTAACTTGACTATTTTAATCTTGCTTCTCAGGTTTGTTAGACTTTGAAACAAAGACAATTTCTAGATACCAGATACTGGTAAACAGTGTATTAACAAAATAATAAATAAAAGTTATTTTTAGGAGATAGCTATTACTTTTATGACCTAAAGAAATAGCATACCTGCATATTATAATGATATTCTGTATGCTCGTTGAAGTAAAATTTTATTTATTTGCATTTCCTTTTAAGCCCTGGTGAATGTCCTCATTCTTGGGTTTTATAATCTAGAAATGCTTGAAAATACATAAATACCAATATTGCATTAGGTAGATGACAAAAGACACGTGCAAGGAAAAGCGTATATTTGCAAAGAAAGTTGGAAAGATCTCCATCTTTCTATCTGAGACTTTGAAGTGACATTGATTTTTTTTTTTTTGGTAATTTTCTGAATCTCTAGAAATTCCAATTATCTTCAATAAAAGATGGAATAACTCTCATTGTAAGTAGGACAACAGGAGCTCATTACATCCACGGTTGTTGGAGAATAAGATTTCTGACTTTGAGAAAATCATGTGTCTGAATTTACTGCAAATAATTGAAAATCTGGCTTTCAAAGCTGTCCCTTAGAGTTCCGTGATATCTTGTGTATAAGGCTCTAATTCCTGATTTACATTCTATTTTCCTTTTATATATACCTTTCTTTATCACTAGAAAGTGACCCTATTATTATTCAGAGACAAGGCTTAATTTGATTTTGTGTTAATAATACCATCTAGCATAATGGCTGGCACAGGCTAGTGGAAAGTCTATACCACATTTTGAACTGAGCTCATTACCAAAGTACTCATTAAAGCAATCCTATTAAAATACTACTGTTACTCCTTCAATTTTAATGACTTCACTATCATCTTTTGTTTGAAAGGTTTTTATTTGCAGATGGTGTTCAGACAAAAGGTTAGTCATTTTTTAATCAAATTTGAAGCACTGTAAATTACAATTGCTCCTTGGTAAAACATGACAAAAAATATCTGAGAAACTGATGTTTTATTTTGTACTTCTCCACAGTGTGGCAGCAAAGACTTAAGAAGCAGATAAAGTCACCATTGGGGAGAAAAGCCATTCAGAGTCTGGTTCAGGGAGACACAGGCCACAGAGATACTCTCAACACATATACATGAGAATCAAATGGCAATGGTCCATCTGTGCTCACAAGTCTTCAACAAAAGAAAGTACTGGTTAATGAGCTTCTTACGTTTTCTGTAAGATACGCATTGGCTTCGCCGAAGTTCCCTCAGCATTTAATAGGTAAAATCTATTGGAAATGTTAATACTTCTTTTGGAATGAAAAAAGGTCAATATAATTGGCTGATTTATATGATATTAATCTACTCAAAGAATGTCCAATTAATTGCAGCAAACCTCGATTAAACAATGAACACAATCTCTCTTTTATTTATCTGGCAAAGATCTGTTAAATAAAAATAGTAGCAATCCCATATGGGTGTCACAAGGAGTAGATGAGATGATACCCCAGGAAGTGCATGTGGCCTGTGTGGAGTGAGCAGGAGATAAATGCTGTTACATCCTTACCATCTTCTCCACTGCCACCATCACCCTTCTACCTCCACTAATCTGATGCCACTCTGTTTCAGGTAGAGAAACATTAGTCGTTTGCGGAGAAACAAAAATGACTAAGAGGACAGCCCTGTTGTGGAAGAGTTCATTCTGCAGGAGCAGAGACGAAGATGTAATTAAATAACCATGTCATTGTGTGATATGAAAACAAATTCATTTTCCTCCACATGTGGCTTGGACTTACTTCCCACTAACATACTGTCTACATGCATAGGACTCCACTACTCTGTTTTCTTCATTTGCCTTTAACTTTACTATTCAAGAAGACTCTTGTTCAGGCAAATAACTTGAGAGCTCATTACATAAGAAACTTCCTGAAACATCCAATCATTTTATTATAAAGACACATGCACATGTATGTTTATTGTGGCACTGTTCACAATGGCAAAGACTTGGAACCAACCCAAATGCCCATCAATGATAGACTGGATAAAGAAAATGTGGCACATATACACCATGGAATACTATGCAGCCATAAAATAGGATGCGTTCATGTCCTTTGCAGGGACATGGATGAAGCTGGAAACCATCATTCTCAGCAAACTGACACAAGAACAGAAAATCAAATGCTACATGTTCTCACTCATTAGTGGGAGTTGAACAATGAGAACACATAGACACAGGGAGGGGGACATCACACACTGGGACCTGTCAGGGGGTTGGGGGGTAGGGGAGGGACAGCATTAGGAGAAATACCTAATGTAGATTATGGGGTGATGGATGCAGCAAACCACCAAGGCACGTGTATACCTATGTAACAAACCTGCATGTTCTGCACATATACCCCAGTACTTAAAGTATAATAAATAAATAAATCCATCAGCTCCTCATGAGGAAGCATCAACAGACAACCTCTTCTTCATCAACAGCTTGTATTGGTGATATGTGAGAAGCTGGCATTGGACAGATGAGTCCCGGAAAGTAGCATATATTAAATGGGGGAGAAATTAATTGTCCTCAGAATAGCCATATTTTCAGATACATAGAGGTATTTTTTTATGTTGCATCTTCTTCATTAGAATAGATATACTCAGAACCTGTGATAAAAATCAATAACATCATATTGGAGACATCATGATGAATCCAATTCTGTAGTTTACTTTGTAATTATAAAAGAGTAATCGACCTCATACTAATGAAATAAATTGTTATATAAATATACTTACTAGTTAGTAAAGTTATTTTTAAACCCATTTATTTTAAAGAGGCATTCAAGCCCTTAAAGCTTTAGGATGAGGAAGTGAGATCTTGAGAGATTATGCGCTGTTTCAAATGACACACAGTTAGTAGAAGAAAGATGGGAGCTACATGCCTGTGTGGTTAGAAGCAGTATAGCTTAAACATTTTTATTCTAACTTAAGTGTATACAACCCTATTTTAAGTTAAAAAAAATAGGGAGCCCATATAATATACTATGCATGCTTTATCACTGGCACGATGGAATCAGAAAATCATGGGGTTTGAATCCTAGATCTGTCTCTTACTATCTGCAGGACTTTATTCAATATATTAAATAATCTTCAGCATATTTCTTTATCCACCAATAGTATTTTCCGCAGTGGCTCTGCTGAGAATGGAATAGTGTAACATAACCAGACTCTTTAGCCTTCACGTGGCATGTACTAAATGCTCAATACATTTTTTTTAACATCTTCATCTTAGTCACTCTCTATTAACTACTCTTTCAACTTTGCTACTTTATTGTTTTTAGTTAGATCTTATTTAGATTACCACAAGAGGAATGAAAAGAATCCAAATCCTTGGCTTGAACAATGGTACAAAACATCTTTAGTCCACTCTGCTGGGTCTATGGATCTGTATGACCTGAAGGTAGGAGAAGGGTTCAGGAGAGCTTGGTTTACTAATAAGCTTAACAGAGGTGCAAGAATGGTATCTCATATGCAAGAAAACAGGTTAAAATTATGATCAAACACTAGTCAGGTTTCCTTTCATAAAATAGGTGTAGGTCCTTTCAACAAAAGAGCTGCATAAATCACAGCAGATGATAAAGATCTTGAAAAAAGAGAAGGTATTAGCCTTGTGTTGTCACTGTTTCCAATGTGAGGCTGTCAGACCTTCTATGAAACCAGAAAAATGTTAGCTGTAAGATGTTCCCTGACCCTTTGGAGACAATGCAGTTTCCCTGACATAACCTTAGAAAAATCCATCTGGGTAATTTGCTTGAGCTGATATTGTTTCTAAGTGGTATTTATGCCTTCAAAAATGACAGTAACATGATGTCTTTAGTAATAATTCCGAAGGAGTAAACATGTTCAGTTCAGCAGAGAAAAGCATGGTGTCACTAACTCCAGGCAACTGGATCGCTACAAGCCTAATGTTTTTTTACATAGTACACAGAGGAAAAGGGCAGATATTTTAGAAAAGACATCATCACATTATTGATATCCACACAATAAAATATAACCACTTCAAGTAGAGTGTATGTTTCCACAGAGAACCCAGTGCCAACAAAAACAGCCCTAATGGGAAAAATAGTAACTAAATAATTATGGCTCTTCTTTCCACAAAAGAATTAAAATTACATTTACGGATAAGCAAACCCAATCAGCGCAGGGTCATTGGAGGGTTACAGAAGAAACAAGATAAAAATAAAAACAGAAAAATTCAAAGTAAAAGGAGGGATAGAGATAGGAAGGAACTGTTAAATTACAACAGAAAAAATAAGTGAAAGAAAGACTATCTCTCCATTAGATATTCTCAAATATCCAGCCTCCTTCTCACAAAGAGAATAGCGGAAAATACAGGCTGACCACTCCTTCCCATGGGAAGCATCATTATCTAAGTCTGATATATTCATCTTCCGGGGGAGATGTGTGCCTACAGGAAGACTTTTCATTGATTTACAAATTTGTTAATTCACTCATTCATTCTTTCTTACTTCTATCCTAAGCATGACCTATGATGTCTGTTTGATTTAGCCACTACCTATTTTCCAGGATTACCTAATACAACATGTTCTTACATTTCAGCCATTCTAAATTTCTTTCAGTGGCTTGACCATCTCCCTCCTTTTCTCTAGAAATGATTTCACCCTTCTTTGCCTCGCTGGTTTCCACATATTCTTTAGGTTGGTGCTTAACCATCACTTCCCTAGAGATTCCCATATGCCCCTCAACTAGGTTGGAGCTAGTGATAGGGGCTCCTGCTCCGGAAGAATTCTCCACTTCTGTACTGCCATACTCACTGCACTTCTAAGTTTCTTTCTCAATGAGTGCTACAGGTTGAATGTGCCCCCAGAGATCATGTGTTGGAAACTTAATTCCCAGTGCACTCGTGTTAAGAAGTAGAAACTTTAAGAGCTAATTAGGTCATAAGGGCTTCAGCCTTATAAACAGATTAATATCATCATCACAGGACTGGTTCATTATCACAAAAGTGGGTTCCTTAGAAAAGGATGAGTTTGGCCCTTCTCTCTCTTCTTTTGCCGTCTGCCCTTCCACCATGGGATGACCCTACAAGAAGGCCCTTGCTTGATGTTGGTCCTTAGCCTTGGACTTCCAAGCTTCAAGAAGCATGAGCCTAATACATTTCTGTTCATTATACATTACCCAGTTTGTGGTATTCTATTATAGCAGCACAAAACTGGCTAAGAGAACGAGCTATGTCTGTTGTAGATATAGCTAACTGGTTAGATAGATAACCAGTGTGTTATCTTCTTGCAGACCAGTTGCAAAGAGTAGTAACCCAATTTATTATTGTTCGGTGACAGAATAAACAAAGCAAGAAACTGGTTGACAAACGAAAAACATCTAGCAAGAAAACCTACATTGAGCTCTAACCTTGAGAAAAGTGCTATGAGAAGCAAGGGAGAAGGTAAGGGAAGAACAGTGTCCTCCTAAATATCTTCAGAAAAAGTTGTCATAGTTGTCATTTTCCTCTTTGTTGTCCCATGAATAATACTTGTATCTCCTGTATAATACAGACAAGGTCTCTTCATATAGCCCAAAGCTCAGTCAATGTACAAAGTAACCCAGCTCTACTGAGTCATCTAAAATCGAGGTCAGAAACCGTCACATGTGCATACCAAAGGGCAGAATAGGTCCTACCACAACAAATCACCCTTCTCCTTTCACCCCCTGAAAACTGATGAAAGGGCGTTGGGAGAAGTACAGGAGAGACAAGGGTGGTGGATGTTCTCCCTCTTCTCTCTCAAACTCCCCAAACTAAATTGGTTGTTGACATCTGTTAGAGTCACTAATCAACATTTAGGGTACTTATAAGAAGGAAAGGCTTGCATCAGTTTCTTCTCCTGTAGGCTGCTTAGCTGAAGAACACTCAGGTCTACCTTAGCCCAAGACAGAAATCTGTGCAGAACCCAGTGGATGTGTGTCTGGGAAGAGGTTAGGAACAGGAAGTTGTGTCTGGAAAAAGGATGTTTAGAAACAGGAAGTTGTGTCTGAAAAGAGTTTAGGGACATGAAGTTGTGGCTGGGAAAAGGAAGTTTAGAAACATGAAATTCTATCTGGAAAGAGTTTAGGAACATGAAGCTGTGTCTGAGAGGAGTTTAGGAACATACACAATAATAGAAACTGGCTCCTGATTGCAGTCTGGAGAATACCAAAGACTGGAGGATTGGTAGAACAGCCCATGTATGCCCAGAATGTGGTGTAGCACGCCTGGGAAAAAATGGGTACAGCTTATCCCAAGTCCGTGAAACACTTAGGGGATGTCAGAGAAGATCTTCATGGCTATTTGTGAAGAAAATGGAAATTCTAAGCCTTCATCAACAGCTGAAAAGTCTAACAAGGAAAAAGGGATTGTACATCCTCTATGAAGGCAGGGCCACAGTGAAGCCAAATATATACTCCCAGGAAAACAATAAGCACAACATAATCAGAAACAACCATGTCAGAGTGGGATCAGGGACCCCCCCCCCGCCCCCGTAAGTAACCATAAACACAGGTATGAAGTTTTTTTCACCCTCCTTACTCTACCTCACATACCAGAGGAGCTCAGTCACAAATGAAACAGGAAAAGAAGTAGAAAGTTTTGAACCCAAAATGTGATTGGGAATTTCCAAGTACTAACTTTAATATCTAAAGATAACCAGAAAGTTCTAGAAGATTTCCAATATGTTAATGGAGGCAAAGAAGCAGGGGAGGTTCACAGTAAAATTGGAGACAGTTTGTAAAAGAAAACCATCTTGTATTTATGCTCCAATAAATTGAAGTATTTCAATAAACTGCATGTTTCTTTAATCATGGATTTTTTATCTTGCCCAATACGAGTTATTACATGCCTACACTCCTTCAGGGTTAAGATTCTGCCTTACTTACTTCTGTAACAGCAACCCTGTTGCTGACATATTAACTGACATTCAACAAGTACTTGCTGAAGAACCACTGTGCACATAAATTCAAATCTCCCTTAACAAAAGGTTAAAGAAACACTCAATCATGGGAGTACAATGCCACCACTAGTGCACCTGTGTTTGGCAATTACCTTCTCTGCATGCACAGTTTTCTCTGATACATCGTAGAAGACACAAATTAGGCAACTTCTAATAACTTCTACCATTTCCTGTGGGGTTAGCTATGTGGATGTTATCCTATTTGTTCCACACAAAAGCCTATGGTCATATTTTTCTTCCCATCTCACACATAGGACAATGAAAGCTTTGAGAAGATAGGGGCTTCCTTCAAGGTCATACACCTAGTAAGAACTGAACATGAGATTTCCCATCCCAAATCTTTGCAATTCCAAATCCTGCTCCTATTCCACCCTCCCACATTTCACACAGTGCCTTGTCCCTGAATTTACAATAAGATCAAGGGTAGCACTCCCCCGCCGCACTCCATCAAACACTCAGTGACTATCAGTATAGGATCAATAAAGTGGCTCAGCAAGTCCGTAGACAGATGCAAGTGAGCACTTATGCCTCAAATCCAGCATCACCCCGGGGAGTTAGTTACAGGAAAATGCTTTCTTCCCTTTATTCTTTAATTTTCTTCTTCAGCAGTCAGTTCTAAGACACCTAATAAAGGCCACCTGCACTTTCCCTATAGTAGAGGAGACCCTAACCCCCTAATTATCAAAGAAACACACAGACGCTGAACAGCAACCTGCTGGTGAGAGACGCAGCAGGTGAAGGTGAGCAGAAGAATCAGTCCATAAGGACTCTCAGTCCCAAGGCTCTCAGCCCCGTTCGGCTCTCAACCACTCAAGGAGGCCTGAGGACACCGAAAGACCGGCAGTCATAAGCCCTTACCGCTGCAGATGAAAATATCCCTACGCTGTGGTGCAGAAAACAGTCGCTTTTCATCTGTATCTGGAATGGGGTTCTACGAAGCTTGTATTTGAAATGATGCAATTGAATCCCCCTGTAAGTCATCTCTGTAGTCTGAGCAGACCAGTGATTTCTAAATGTAGACTGCATAGGATGTGACCAAATTGCCAGGATATTTTCAGGGACACTGAAACAGCTCCTTGATGACCCCCTGCATTGCCTGGAGCCCAAGAGGAGAGAGTTTGAACCCTGCCCAAAATCATGTTCAGATTAAATAACAGCTAAGAGTTGCGTGCCTCTTATTGACCATGCCCTGTTTTAAACACTTTAATTAATTTAGTGAATCCTCCCAACAAGCCTATGAAGAAATACCATTATTACATCCATTTAACCCACTGAGCAAAGTGAAGACAAAGGGGCTTGAGTAACTTTCCCAGGGTCACGATTATGGACTGATTATGTCTCCCTCAAATTCACATGTTGGAATCCTAACTCCCAGTGTGACGGAATAAGGAGGTGGGGCCTTTGGGTGGTGATTCAAACATAAGGGTGAAGCCCTCCTAACGCGATTAATGCCCTTATAAAAGCTGTCCCAGGGAACTTGGTTGCTCTTTCACTCATGTGAGGATACCTTGAGAAATCAGCAGTCTACAGCACAGAACAGGCCTGTACTGGTCAGGGGTCTCTAGAGGGACAGAAATAACAGGAGAGAGAGATATATATATACAATATGCATATATATAATATATATAATACAGAAATATATATTATATATATTACACAGAAATATAAATAATATATAAATATATATATTTATATATAAATATTTATTAAAAATTAATACAAAATTTATAAATATTTATAAAAATATGTAAATATACATATAAATTTATATATAAATATTTATAAAAATTTATATATAAATATTTATTAAAAATTTATATAGGATATATATATATCTCCTATATAAATTTATATATAAATATATATAAATAGGATATATACACATATATAATAGGACATATATATTTATATATATCCTATATATATAAATTAATATATATTGATATATATAGCATATATATAAATATATACTATTTATAGGAGAGATATATATATCCTATTTTATATATATATTTATATATATAGAAGTTATAATATATAGGAGTCACATATATATAGGAGGATATATATATAGGATATGTGTGTGTATATATATATATATATAGGATATGTCTATATTTATATATATATATAGGAGTTAATGAAGTATTAACTCGTCTGATCACAAGTTCCCACAATAGGCTGTCTGCAAGCTGAGGAGCAAGGAGAGCCAGTCCAAGTCCTAAAACTGAAGGATGTTTGAGAGCAGGAGGCACCCAGCAGGGGAGAAGGATGTATGCTGGGAGGCTAGACCCAACTCTCTTTTCAGGTTTTTCTGCCTGCTCTATTTGCTAGCCATGCTGGCAGCTGATTAGACGGTGCCCACCCAGATTCAGAGTGGGTTTACCTTTCCCAGCCCCACTGACTCAAATGTTAATCTCCTATGGCAACACCCTGACACACAGACACATCCAGGATCAATACTTTGCGCCCCTTCATTCCAATCAAATTGACATTTAGTATTAATCATCACAAGGCCTTTCACCAGAACCCAACCATACTGACACTCTGATCTCAGTTTTCCAGCCTCCAGAGCTGTAAAAAATAAATGTCATTTAAGTAACCAGGTCTACAGTATTTTGTTATAGTAGCCAGAATTGATGAAGACAGTCACACAGCTAGGAATACGTGCAGCTGGGATTTGAACCCAGGTGCCCTTATTCCTAAGAGCTACATCCTACTAAAGTGAATAATGTCTCTGATTTTACAGGTCTTACTTGAAATTCATGGAAGTCTTATCTTCTGTGAGGATATCTATTAAGAAGTGAAGTCAGAACTTGGCTTGATGTTTCCGCACAATGTGTAGCCCTGAGTAAACAATATGTTATGAAGAAGCCCACAGAGGAAATTTTGCAAGGCAATCTATTCCTCCTTTTAACTTTAACTTGGATAGTTTATTTTCCAATGAAAAATGCGGTCTGCCCACCTGAGAAAATAATTTAGACAAACATTTCTACCATTCTTGTTTCAATATACTTTATCCAAAATGTGTGATATTTATAGACCTTTTCAATTTGGGTAAGAAAGATTCCTGGGTTGACTTTTATGAGGTGAAAATGTATGCTCTTGAGGCATATAAAGATACTGGAACATTCTTAATGTATTCCATTATCTTTTAATTAAATTGCCCTCTATTATCATTTCGAGAAGTAGAATTGGGAACTTGTTGAAGCATAGATTTTGGCATCCGGTACTTTTGTCATAATCACTGCATCTTCTTCAATTCATTTATCCTTCACAGCTTTATCTCTTTTGTGCCTCTAATCACCATCTACAGCTACACCCAGCTTTGAGACACAGTACTCCTTCCACAGTGCAGTATCCAATAGGGGCATCCAGTGGCATTCAAAATCGTTTTAGTGAATATTCTAAGCAAGAAACAGAATAGATCAAATTTTCTCAACATTAATGCCACACACTAAGGATTATTCCATGTGACTTAATAAAAACTACCTCATTTTGTGTATGCAACTGCCTTCATGTGAAAAATGGGGGATAATAATAGAACAGTCTCTCTAATTCCCACATATGGTTGTTGTAGGGATTCGGTGAATCATGACACAAAATTCATGAATGGACTTAACACACAACATGTTCTATAAAGCATCAGCTCTTGTTCTTCTCTGAGCTCTCTACTTGGAGGTTTCACAAGAATATAAAAAATAACATATCTAAAACTGAATTCATCCTGTTCCCTAGGACTATTTGCCATGGCCCTACTCCCCTAACTTCTCTAACTCAGGAATGACATCAGCATAACCAAAATCTGGGTGTAGGGCTGTCATCTAATTCTTCCTTTCCTGCATTGCCCAGTTGCAAGTCTCAGAGTGACTATCTCAAAAATATATTTCGACTATTCATTATCTTCACCCAAAGAACCACCTCCTCCCATCTGGACTACTGAAATGCCTTCCTAAATGCTCTTTTCAATTTCATTCTTTATCATCTCTCAGCTTTCTCTTCACAGCAGCCAGCGTAATTTCTACTCATGAAATGGTTGGAAGTTGTTTCAGTGTGTGTTTCTCAGACATTCCAGAAAAATCTGGAGAGCACGTGTGAGTTGTAAAAAAGCATCCTCATCCTTGGAGAGCATTATAATTAAAAAAAAAAAACTACTTTTTAAAATAGTTCTTAGAGGTGGCTGTCTTTCATGGCACTGTACCAATATACCTACCTCCTCTAGATGGTGATGGGGAAACATAGCAGTTTTAGAGACTATTTAAACACTAATTACTTCAACCTTTGTCTGTCATAGTTACTGCTGCATTAACAGAGGCAAATAAGTTGACAGGTGATTGCAAAATACATGACTATTTTAATATAATATGTGTTAGGATATTTTACTTCAGTGTACACATAATCATTCCCCACACCAATTGACTAAGAAGATTAATTTAACAGTTCAGAGACTCTGGGAAAAAAAAAATTGCAGGTACCACATTTTTTAACCTCTTTATGAGAGCTTTCTAAATGAATACTATTATTGTACAAAATGTTTCAGGCATATATGCATAGAGCAAAATACATTTTCAACTGCCACAGTATATTCTGCAGCCTCAACTTTTTTTTTTTTCTTTCTAGAGACAGAGTCTTGTTCTGTCACCCAGCCTGGTGCAATCATAGCTCACTGCAGCCTCTAACTCATGAGTTCAAGTGATCTTCCGGCCTCCTGAGTAGCTATGACCACAGGTGCATGCCACCACGCCCAGCTTACAGTATATTCTTTACGACTTATTCTTTCTACCCAAAGCAGTAAAAGAAAAAAATAAGACAAAAAATGCAAACTGCTCCTAAAATGCTCCTACCCTTATCCCTTCTCTCTGTAGCAAAGTGGCTAAAATCATGAGCTCTGGGGATAAATCCTACCTCTACTAGTTACTACCTATCTGACTATAGGCAAAATTCTCAATTCCTCTAATATTAAAACCTTATCTGTAAAGTGGGGATGAAAAAAACATAATGTATATTTCATTAGGTTACTGAGTAGATTAAATCAGTTAATATTTCTAAAGTACTTAGATCGTTGCTTAGCATATAGTAAACAATATATGTATTTGCTTATTTTCATTCCTGTTGCTATGGTATAAATGTTTGTGTCCCTGATAATCCACAAAGGATTAGTGCACCGATAAGGGCACTATTCATCAACTGCAGAGAGCTAACTAGCCCCTTCCAACATGTTAGGGTACAGCAAGAAGATTGGTCCTCATTGGACATCAAGTCCACTTTGATCTTGAAATTCCCAGCCTCTAGAAACTGTGAGAAGTAATTTTCTGTTGTTTATAAGCTACAAAGCTTATAGTATTTTGTTAAAGAATCCTGAATGAACTAAAACACCTACAGTCTTTATTTTTTATTTGTCAATGCCTCAGTGGTAGATGAGGTGATTAATTCTATAAGGCGTGTGTGTGTGTGTGTGTGTGTGTGTGTGTGTGTGTGTGTTTACTACTGTCAAATGCTGTATGCATAAATTTTGGTAATTTGAAATGACTTAGTCCTCAGTAATATTCACTCATCTGTTTTTCTTTTCCTTCCTTCCTTCCTTCCTTCTTTCCTTCTCTTTTTCTTTTCTTTTCATTGGGACAGGGTCAGTCTCTATAACCCAGATTGCAGTGCAGTAGTACGATCATAGCCTATTGTCACCTCAAACTCCTGGGCTCAGGTGATCCTCCTGCCTCAGCCTCATGAGCACCTGGGACTACAGGGGTGTGCTACCACACCTGGTTTTTTTTTTAATTAATATTTTGAGTAGAGACAAGATCTTGCTATGTCACCCAGGCTAGTCTCGAACTCCTGGACTGAAGAGATCCTCTCACCTCAGCCTCCCGAAGTGCTAAGATTATGGGCATGAGCCACTGTGCCTGGGCTCTTTTGCTTTTCGACACCTTTACCTAGAGGCTTTGAAGTACTCTTGCAATGATATATATCAGATAATGCATTTCTTCCTTAAAACCCTAACATGGATTTGGAAGATCCAAATTGTATAATATTTCTGTCATGATTCTTTTTCAACATTGTTGCCTTCCTGTGAAGGGGCTCAGGTTTGGTATGAGTGTGAGCCTCTCCTGCTCCTTTATTTTCTTCACCCTTGAGAGGATGGAGAGACATAGACATATCTGGGTGGTAGTGTGGGAAGAATAAGCTGGCATGCTCTTCTCTGCTCACTCCTCTTTTCACCTGCCTCACTGAGGTAGACTTTATTTCCTCCAGTCATTCTTATGGATGGGTTAATAGTGTCCATCATTCTTGGGATTGGACATTCTTGGGGTGTGAGCACATTTGGCTCTCACACTAAACAGATGTTTTGGCATCCGTGTTACCCCTATCATTTCCCCAACTTTGTCCAGAATCAGATAAGAATGAGGTGCTATTTATTGTGTGTTCCCTAGACATTCCCAAAAGTGTTTATGTGACTGTAAAACACAAGCTCTTGCATCTGATTTTTCCTGAAGCATTGTCTCATTGAGCTTCTTTCTGACTTATGCAATAGCCACTATGACCTTTTTTTTTCTTATGCTTCTTTCAATTCTGTGACTATATCAAGTTCTTTTTGATTTTTGGCGTTTACACCTGCTACTGGTTTGCCTTTTTACTCTTCACATACTTAACACTTATTCATTATTTGAGTTTCATTTTAAATATCAATTCTTCAGGGGAAACCTTCTAAGTCAGTCCCATATTGTTCTCTTCCATATCATCTAATCTTTTTCTTCCTATCACTTATTTTTTGAAACATTTTCTGTCTCTCTCCATTATCAGTTTGTAAGAGCCATGAAAGCAAAGAGTGCTGTCTGTTGGCTTGACCAGTGATTTTTTTTAATCAGGCACAGTGCCTTGCACATAATAGGAAGTCAATAAATACTTGTCAAATCCATGAATGACTTCTGTCTTAATCTATCTGATCAACCACAAATTCAACATACACTATGTGCAAATAAGTCACTTTGCTATTTTAGTTATATGCTCCTGCCCTCTGAAAGATTGTTTTCCAATATAGCCAGTAGCAGCCCAGCTTGAAGCTATCAGAAAATCATCTTCTCCTTCTCATAGCTTGGGGAATTTTCATGCTTAATTTGGCAAATAATAACCAGCAAAGTGCACATCAATAAAGAACCACTTATTAAAAGAATGAGCAATTTAACTCAAAAATATCTCAAAAAGAGACTTCTATGCTAGATTTTATAACCACATGTAAGTCATAATAGTATGTGAAGAAAAACACATCATTATATTTCATTGTTTAGCATGGTTTGTCTTTTCAACAATATGGAAAAATTCTGGGAGGCACTCGTCCTAATTTCATCTCTGTATGCTTTAAATGCATAGTATGTTGGACACTTTGTAGGTATTTCTTAAACACGTGCTGAATTTACTGCTGGGTACTGAGAAATGAAATAAGGATGTTCTCATTACTTATGAACTCAGATGTGAAGAGGCATAGAGAAGGTTATATTTTAACTTCAGGAAAAACGCTCAACCACTTTCCCAACCCCAATAAAATAAAAAAATGAAAGACGCCTTACAAAATAAGTGATATCCTAAATAGTTTATTCATTGGTATAGCGGCAGCTCATTTTCCAAACCTGTAACCACATTTTTTATTTGAAAGATAAGAATACGGCACTGTTCATGTTATCACTGGGGTAATAATTATCATTGCAAAAAGCATGCTCCTATTCTTTTGATTGTTTTTAATTGGGGATTTAGAGGTGTAGAAAGGAATTATAGATTATTATTCTTTGCTGCTTAAGTGATGCATGCTTTATATACATCTGTAATGATTAATAGAAATTCAATCTTCAAGTTATTATAACATGTTTTAGGAAATGAACAGTAATTATATCCTATCTAATTTTTATAATCGTTAGTAATCAGGTAAGACTTTATCTTGTTTTGAAAATTAAATTTTATTAAGCTTATAAATTACATTACAACAAAGAAAAATTGAGCAATTTTCTTATTACTAAATCAAAAATATTATCCAATTTTTTTACTGGACATTTTCTTGAATAAATGAATGAATATGCAGATGGTGTATGAATGTACGTAAGGATGGATATGTAGACAAATATATAAATAAGCACCTGATATGGCTTGGCTCTGTGTTCCACTCAGATCTCACCTTGAATTGTAATAATTCCTACATGTTGTGGGAGGGACCCTGTGGGAGGTAACTGAATCATAGGGGTGGGTTTTTCTCATTCTGTTCTTGTCATAGTCAATAAGTCTCATGAGATCTGATGGTTTTATAAAGGGGAGTTCCTCTGCACATGCTCTCTTGCCTGTCCCCCACCTAAGATGTCCCTTTGCTCCTCCTTCATCTTCCACCATGATTATGAGGGCTCCCCAGCCATGTGGAACTGTGAGTCCATTAAATCTCTTTCCTTTATAAATTACCCAGTCTCCAGTATGTCTTGATTAGCAGCATGGGAACAGACTAATACAGCACTTAATAATATTCTCATTCATATGTAACAAAATTGATATGCACCTTTTCTTGATTGATTGATATGTATAGCAACCTATTCATAAATAGAGTGATTTATATATAAAGCATACAATTTTAATTCATCTTAATAATCATGTATCACCTATTATTCTAGGTATTGCACTATAAGGAACACAAGTATGAAAAAGAATTCTATGAGATCTAGGTGCTCATATTCTAGCAAAATGGAAGCCATATTTGCAGAGACTAAGTTCAACTCCATAGATTTTCCACAAACAAAGTTTAACAACTTTTAAGGAAATATTATCAAACAATGCACAGAGCACTCCAGATTGTCTATGCTACTACTCATTGAAGCAACCCACTCCTCCAGTAGCAGATGAGTTTCAATGAAATGCCTAAGCAATTAGAGGAAATGCTTTTTCCTTATCAGATAAAACCCACAACGAATCAAAAAAGGGACCCTTTTTAACAATGTTTTCAGGGAACAGGCCTACCCCTACCCTTAGACTGACAATGATGCTTTAAGCTTTACCTACATACATCTGCACACTTAAGAGGACAGAATTTGACTCATGACATTTTAAACCTCATTAATTAGAATGCCACCATTACAAGAGTTAGGGCATTGAGATCATGCCTAGGCTGCAGTTTCCATCTAAGTAAAGTAATGGTAGTAAGTGAACATATGCTTCCCAAGATAATAATGAACATGTTTCGGTTGGGTTGTTGATTATACTAAACATAAATACAAAAATGAATAGGATTTCCTAAGAAAGCCCCTCAGTTATTCTGATATTGTTCTACTCATTCCCTTACCTTGGCTAATATTTTTTTAAAACAAGCCGTAGAAGACAAAAGGATCAACAATTCCTGCCACACTGAGACTTGGAAAAGTACAAAGTACTTTTACACTCACGGAAGATGGTGCAATGTAATGGAAGGGGCATGGACTTGGGCCGCAGGAAAACTTGGTTCAAACTCTGGTCCTGACATTTCTAGTAGGGTTGTCCTATTTTTTAAGTGGTAAAATTGGACTAAAACCTATCTCAGGATTAGTATAAATGTGAAAGAAATGATGGAGGTAAAGAGCCTACCACAGTAGTTGGCACATAATAGGTATTCAAAAATTGTTAAGTTACTCTTATATCCTATTTGTTACAGAGGCAAAATTCAGTGGATAGAAACTGTTTACAATGCTTTGAAAAACTCAACTATGTCAGATTTTAAAACTGATTTGCATAATCACAAAAAGTAAAAGTGGAACAATCACATTAAATATTGTATAATCAGACTTTGCAAATTCAATCTGAACTTCTTTCTAATTAGTACAAATTAGTGAGGTATGGTTGCATCTCTTAACTACTGTACCACAGGGTCCGGTCATCACCTGCTTCTATTTATGTTTGCTGTTCCCATAAGGACTCCTCCTAGGTACAAGCCCCATCAATAGGAGCTGGAACATTGCCTAAATGAAAAACTTTATTTATTCCTTACTTCCTGAAGGAACTGCCATGGGGTCGGTCCTAATCAGCACTTCATTTTAATACATTATCATCGAGTTCTAAGGATTAATTTTATAAATGATTAATGAAAGTACTTAATTGAATGTCACTCTCTACTGCCTCCAGCTATTACAGGTTGTTACTCTCACTGATTCTAGATCAATGTTTTTTAAACACTCAGCTTTGTAGTACTTTAAACCACATCTTCATTTAGAGACTCGCCTGTGCCTCAAATAAAACAATCTGGGTTTTGAGTTGTTGTTGTTTTTGGAATGACTGTACAGTGCTTGACCTGTGACAGTTCATGTTCGCTTTCCTCCATAGAAACAGAAGCTCAGTTTTGAGGAATGTGGTAAACACTCTCGCTATGCTACAGATTCTTGCACTCTTACAAGTGGCCATGTGGCATGGCTTTCAGCCAATGAAAAGCCTGTCTAGGGTATCTGCAAAAGTTGTGCTGTCTTTTTCTAAGCTTTGCCCCTTCCTCCATATTGCTTCTGTTTGTTCCACCTGCCCAGAGCATGGAAGGAAGATACAGTGCAGCAGGTATTTTCAGATTAGGAGAATGAAGACTAAGGAGACTGGACCTGAATAAAGATTAATTCAGCAGTCACCATAATAGGCAGCAGCATGGATTTGGCCCACAGTCATTGTTTGCTGACCCTTACTATAGGCAAATGGGTTAAGTTCAGTTCAGAATCAAGACAAAATGGAAAGAGAAATGATGACACCAACCGTTCAACTGCAGAAGAGGAGAAAGGATCCAAAATACATTAAGAACACCTGTGTTCACAGCTCACTTAGTGATGGAACATCAAGTAGCAAGCATATGTACATGTTGCAGATAGTGGTTAAAGCTTACTTTCTCAGGTTAAGATACGTTCAGTAACTGGAAAAGTCTATACCAAGCTGAGATAATTCAGTTTTGAGATAAGAGGATGAGTCGGAGCTGAGACTAATGGAATGTGCTATAAAATGGGATCGACTAATGGAATGTGCTATAAAATGAGATCGAAATCAATCTTAGTTTTTTAATCTTCTTTTTCTCCAAAGAGGGTTTGTTATAATAAAATATTCTCAGACCTCCTTCTACGCTTGTTACACTTTTTAAGACACCCTAGATGGTAGTAAATCCTTGGATTCAATTTCAGGATATAAGCAGAAAGAGTTGGGAAGGTACCATGAAATCTCTCAAGAGAGACTGTCAAGAGAGGCATTATCATCAACATTATGGTGTCTCTTGCATGATCTCAGGTGTTAGGAGACAAAATACAAGAGTTCTATTGCTTTGTGAATCTGAGGCTATCTGGCCTTTATTAACATTAAATACATCATGGCACGTCTCGAAAACTTAAGCTTTGATCATGTTCATGGAGAGGATTGAACATTTGATCAATTTAATGAGTTGAAATTCACAGTTCTGTCATCATTCCAGTATGTGATAATTAATAGCTAGCACACATTGATCTCGTATCAGGCATCAGGCCCTGTGTAGTGCACTGTATACAGTCTACAGTTGAGCTCATCTAATCCTCCAGACTTCAGTATAAGGTGTCATTACCATGCTAATTTTTCAGACAGTCTTATAGGGAAAGGGCAAGTTTCTTAACCTCAGTTTGTATGAAGCACTAAGATATTTCAACGAATATTCGAGAGCCGATGTGTTTCACCTTATAATTTTTGGTAGAAAAAAATCTGCTGTCAAATACATAATGCGCTTTTGTCTCCTAGGTTATACAGCTCTAGCTACAGTCTTGAGCCCTATACCAACCTGAAATTCAGAGTGAATAAATGTCACAAACATGACTGTATTATTATTTAATACATTTTATTTACAATTCAATATGGTGAATAGTTGTCTTCAAAGTTTTTATTTTTTAAATATTTGCTTTCCTTTCTATTTTCTAATATATCAATACTTAGGAAAGTACAGTCTGAGTGAATACAGTATAACTTGTCACAATAATTTTTAATATATCAGCAACAATTTTGGTAAAAACTGGGCAAATAATTGTTGATATAATATATTAATGGATAGGGGAGGTAGTACACAGACCATGAAATCTCTCAGCTCTTTGTAAATGTCTTAAAAGCTACATAGGACTCATTGTTTAGGCTAATTCTGGATCATTAGATAAGGAGACATGAAAAGCTTCCAAGTACCACAATAAAATAAGTAGATTAATTTATTTGTTTATTCATTCAGTAAATATTTATTGATAATTTTTAAGGATCAGACTAAACAAGATAGATACCAAGTTCTGGCTTTCTCAGCACTTGCATATCAAACGACAGCTGTGTCCATGATCAGTAAGTTGAAGATGGCAGGACAGGTCACCAGAGTATAGGCAAAGGTATGAGCTACACTCACAGCTAAGACACTGGACTATCTGCACTGGGTTTAAGCAAAGACCACAGGAGTGGTTTTCCAGAGCCACCAAGGTAGGTGAATGTATATCCAGATCCAATGTTCACAGCTTGGAATTCTAATCTTTAAAAACTAAGTTGAGGGCTCAAGTCAAAACATTTGACTCTGTCTCAGTAAAAACCATGACCACCTGCAGAAGGAAAAGCCTGGCTATTGCGTTTTGAGGGAGTTTGGAGCATTAATCTGCTCTTTCAGCTTGCAATTCTAGGCTTCCAAGTAAAAACCAACCTGCATATCTTGCCTCATCTAGCATTAGAGGGTAAAGATAGACAGAATGAGAGAAGAAATTGGGAAGTAGTTTTGAAAGCTGCAGTTTCTTTCCTTTTTTTTTTCTTTTTTTTGGAGACAATCCCTCTCTGTTGCTCAGGCTGGAGTGCAGTGACCCCACATGATCACAGCACACTGCAACCTTCACCTCCTGGGTTTAGGCAATTCTCTTGGATTCTCCTGCCTCAAACTCCTGAGTAGCTGGGATTACAGGTGCTGGCCACCATGCCTGGCTAATTTTTGTATTTTTAGTAGCGACAGGCTTTCTCCATGTTGGCTAGGCTTATCTGAAACTCCTGACCTCAAATAACCCACCCACCTCGGCCTCCCAAAGTGCTGGGATTACAGGTGTGAGTCACTGCACCCAGCCTAAAGCTGCAGTTTCTTTAACTTGTTATTTACTATAATGTTAGGAAAGGGCAAGAATCTTGAATCTGAAATAATAATGATGGCAATGGGGTTGAAAAAACTAAAAAGTTACTGTGTGGAGGTGAAATTATTATCTTTTTATCCCACTATTTTAAATATTTTATTCTACTTTAGGTGTTAAATACATGAAGCAGTTAATTGTCAGCAATAATATAATGTACAAGTCATAGTACAAGAAAGTCTTATTCTTTCAAGTCTTGATGTAGAAAATGATTGTAGGAGGTAAGTTAGGAATGAGGTGGGTAGGAAATTAAGGGTACCTTGCTATTTCAGCAGCTCTCAGAGTGTTTGGTATGTGATACATATTTTCCAAAAATCATTTCTAATGTGTCGGTATACTTGGAATCTTGGCACATTTAACTGCAAAACAAAGTCACTGTGATAGAGAAAAAGGAATACGTATATATAAACGTAGGGATATAATGAGATAGATACACATTCACATTTTAAAAATCAGGTTTTCTTCGCTGCAAAGATATGTGGGTTTCTTTTGAGGTTAATAATTATTACATAATATCAATGACAAAATCGCATTTCTTTGTTAAGAAGCCTAAAATATTAAGTGTGTTTTCATGCAATTGCATTTTAAAGACAATTCTGTGCAATCATCTTATTTTGTAGTGAGGTTCACAAACATACTTAATAGTAGACACATTTTTATTATAACAAAATACTGCTTTAATAAAAACACCGTGTTACTTCAAAATGCACAGGAAAAGTTTCTCTCCATTGTTGTGCAGTCTGAAAGACCACAGTGGGAAGCACAAAGGGTGGAGGGAAATCTAAGAAATATGAACTGGAATACCACACGGAGCAGCATTCTGCTCTTACAAGTCAGTGGATACTTTCCCTACTAAAGTTTTCTTTCAATACTTCATATAAACTTTTTTCTTTTGAAGTATTTCTAAATCAGAGAAGGTTAAAATCAATCTGTGTGTATGAACTTGCTGACAAGCTAGTTTGGCCACTTGCCTTTAGGATTTTATACTTTTCTCAGTGGCTGATGGGCAGGCAGCAATATTAAGCCTGCTGAGTAACTGAAACGTATTCTAAATTATATCGGTCTCTGAAGGAGATGAATTTTACGTAACCTTGGCATTTGTTTTAAATTACAGGAATCTACCACATTATATTATCCAAGATTCTTAAAAAATAGCCTTTATTCCTTTTCTAAATTACATCTCAAGGTTGTCAGATTTCCTATTAAAAGCTATTTAAGAAAAAATATACATATATACATATATATATACACACACACACATATACATATATATATATACACACACACACAGGTATATATTTTTTGGTGAAAAGTGTATGTATGTGCATATGTGTGTATATGTATATATACATATATATTTATATATACATGTATATATATGTGTGTATATATATACACACATATACACATACATATATATGCTTTTCACCAAAAAAAAAATATATATATATATATATTCTTCTACACATGCCAGACAGAACCAAGAATATGGTTTCTAGCTATATAGTACCTTCTTCCAAATAAGTTTAAAATCTCTTAGACAACCAATTATTGATGTTTAAAATCTGTAAATCATGAAGGTAGCAATACTTCTAAGTATCAAAATGAAAGCTATGAAATGATGGTATATCATGAATATATGCTCTCTCGCTTAAACTATTTGAATTTTTATTTTTAAAATAAATGTTATTGTATATATTTCAGGTATATATGATGCTATTCCTGCTTTGTTTGCTATTCAAAATCTCCCTCTTTTGTTAAAATATCATTAATGTACTAAAAGCAAATTGTTTGTTTAATGCATTGACTAATTTTTAAAGACTAAAAAAGTCGAATATAGGGTGACATCAAAATATGATTCAGAACCAGTGCTTGTCTAGCCTCATGACTATTAAATAAGTCACAGGAAGCTATCATGATGAACACCTTTCTGGAGAGTAACCATGTTGATTTCAAACTTACAGAAATTTATTTGGGGGTTAAGCATGAATGGTTAATAAAGAAAAACAGGAAAAAAAAACCTTTTAATAAGTACCTCATTTATTTCAGTTACTGTGTTAGCTAGGTTTTTCCTTTTCCTTCTCAGCGAATACTATAAAACCCATTTACTAAGAAATTGAGGCTAGACAAACGTGATGTAAAAGAAATGAATCTGGACCAATTCCTGCAAATCATGTTAGGAAGTTACAAGAAAGTAAAATGATTTATAGTAAATCAAGTGCTGTGAATAGCCACTGAGCTTTAGAAAGCCATAGAAGCAGACTCATAAGATACAGGATAGATGGTTCCTGTAGAAAGCTTCACAGAAAGTGAAAAAGCCTAAAGCTCCTTAAATGATGGTAACAGTAGTGTAGCGTATTACTTAACCAAATGATCTTTGGCTAGACTACTGAGTTTGAATTACAGCTGGGTCACACACTAAATATATGATTCTTGATAAGTTATTTACCATCTCTGTGCCTCAGTTTCCTTGCTTATAAAATAAGAATAGGACCTACTGCATAAAACCTGTGATAATTTAGTGATTGAATGCACATAAAACACTTAGCATAGTAATGTGTATATGGTACACATATATAAAATGTTAGCTTTAATTATTTCTGTGAAGACAAATACATTGCTTGTGGAACACATACGGAGATCAATGTTGCCCTTACAAACACTGCAATGCACTAGAAGAGCATATCAGTAATATCTTGTTCTTTAAATAAATTACTAGCATTTATATGATATTTATCATGAACAGAGAATATGATAAAGGCTTTTATGTATTTTATTTTCATTTAATTTTAATGAGATTTTGATGCATGTACTGCTATTCCCTTTTTGCAGGTGAGGAAATAAAGGTAAAGTGAATTTTAAGAACTTGCTTGAGCTCATAACTGTAGTGATAGCACCCATATTGAAAACCAAGTTAGCCATTGGTGTGCTGTATTCAGGAGACCCATCTCATGTACAAGGACACACACAGACTCAACATAAAGGGATGGAGGAAGATTTACCAAGCAAATGAAGAGCAAAAAGAAAAAAAAAAAAAAAGCAGGGATTGCAATCCTAGTCTCTGATAAAATGGACTTTAAACCAACAAAGATCAAAAGAGACAAAGAAGGGCATTACATAACGGTAACATGATCAATGCAACAAGAAGAACTAACTATACTAAATATATATGCACCCAATACAGGAGCACCCAGATACATAAAGCAAGTTCTTAACTATCTACGAAAAGACCTAGAGTCCTACACAATAATAGTGGGAGACTTTAACACTCCACTGTCAATATTAGACAGATCAATGAGACAGAAAATTAACAAGGATATCCAGGAATTAAACTCAGATCTGGATCAAGCAGACCTAATAAACATCTACACAAATCTCCACCCCAAATCCACAGAATATACATTTTTCTCAGCACCACATTGCACTTACTCTAAAATTGACCACATAATTGGAATTAAATCACTCCTCAGCAAATGCAAAAGAACAGAAATCATAACAGTCTATCAGACCACAGTGGAATCAAATTAGAACTCGGGATGAAGAAACTCACTCAAAACCACATAATTACATGAAAACGGAATAACCTGCTCCTGAATGACTACTGGATAAATAATGAAATGAAGGCAGAAATAAAGATGTCTTTGAAACCAATGAGAACAAAGACACAACTTACCAGAATCTCTGGGATCCATTTAAAGCAGTGTCTAGAGGGAAATTTATAGCATTAAATGCCCACATGAGAAGTGAGGAAAGATCTAAAATTGACACCCTATCATCATAATTAAAAGAACTAGAGGAGTAAGAGCAAACAAATTCAAAAGCTAGCAGAAGACAAGAAATACCTAAGATCAGAGCAGAACTGAAGGAGATAGAGACACAAAAAACCCTCAAAAACAAAACAAACAAAAAAAACCAATGAATCCAGGAGCTGATTTTTTGAAAAGATCAACAAAATAAATAGACTGCTAGCCAGACTAATAAAAAATAAAAGGGAGAAGAATCGAATAGATGCAAGAAAAAAATGATAAAGGGGATATCACTACCGATTTCACAGAAATACAAACTACCAACAGAGATTATTACAAACAAATCTATGCTTATAAACCAGTAAATCTAGAAGAAATGGATAAATTCCTGGATAGTTACACCCTCCCAAGACTAAACCAGGAAGAAGTTGAATTGCTGAATAGACCAATAACAAGGTCTGAAGTTTAGGCAGTAATTAATAGCCTACCAACCAAAAAAAGTCCAGGTCCAGACGGGTTCAGAGCTGAATTGTGCCAGATGTACAAGGAGGAGCTGGTTTCTGGAACTATTCTAAACAATACAAAACAAGGGTATCCTCCTTAACTCATTTTATGAGACCAACATCATACTGAAACCAAAACCTGGCAGAGACACAATTGAAATAGAAAATTTCAGGCCAATATCCATTATGAATATCGATGCAAAAATCTTCAATAAAATACTGCCAAACTGAATGCAACAGCACATCAAAAAGCTTATCCAACACGATCAAGTAGGCTTTATCCCAGGGATGCAAGACTGGTTCACTGTATGCAAATCTATAAATGTAATCCATCACATAAACAGAACCAAAGACAAATACCACATGATTATCTCAATCGAAGAAAAGGCCTTGGACAAATTTCAACAACCATTTAAGCTAAAAATTCTCAATAAACTAGGTATCGATGAAACATATCTCAAAATAATAAAAGCTATTTATGACAAACCCAAAGCCAATATCATACTGAATGGGCAAAAACTGGAAGCATTCCCTTTGAACACTGGCATCAGACAAGGGTGCCCTCTCACCATTCCTATTCAACATAGTAGTGGAATTTCTAGCCAGAGCAATCAGGCAAGAAAATAAATAAAGGGTATTCATTAAGGAAAAGGGGAAGTCAAACTGTCTCTATTTGCAGGCGACATGATTGTATATTTAGAAGACCCCATCTTCTCAGCCCAAAAATTCCTTAAGATGATAAGCACATTCAGTGAAGTCTCAGGATACAAAATCAATGTGCCCAAATCACAAGCATTCCTATATACCAATAACAGATAAACAGAGAGCCAAATCAAGAGCCAACTCCCATTCACAATTGCTACAAAGAGAATAAAATACCTAGGAATACAATTAACAAAGGATGTGAAGGACCTCTTCAAGGAGAACTACAAACACCACTGCTCAATGAAATAAGAGAGGACACAAACAGATAGAAAAACATTTCATGCTCATGGTTAGGAAGAATCAATCATGAAAATGGCCATATTGCCCAAAGTATTTTATAGATTCAATGCTATCTCCATTAAGCTACCAATGACCTTCACAGAACTGGAAAAAAACACCTTAAACTTTATATGAAACCAAAAAAGAGCCCGCATAGCCAAGACAATCCTAAGCAAAAAGAACAAAGCTTCAAGTATTATGCTACCTGACTTCGAACTATACTGCAAGGCTACAGGAATCAAAACAGCATAGTACTGATACCAAAACAGACATATAGACTAATGGAACAGAATAGAGGCCTTAAAGTAATGCCACACATCTACAACCATCTGATCTTTGACAAACCTGACAAAAACAAGCAATGGGGAAAGGATTCCCCTGTTTAATAAATGGTGTTGGGAAAACTGGCTAGCCATGTGCGGAAAGCTAAAACTGGACCCCTTCCTTACATCTCATACAAAAATTAACTCCAGATGGATTAAAGACTTAAACATAAGAACTAATACTATAAAAATCCTAGAAGAAAACGTAGGCAATATCATTCAGGATATAGGCATAGGCAAGGACTTCATGACTAAAACACCAAAAGCAATGCCAGCAAAAGCCAAAACAGACAAATGGGATCTAATTAAACTCCAGAGCTTCTGCACAGCAAAAGAAACAATCATTACAGTGAACTGCCAACTGACAGAATGGGAAAACATTTTTGCATGCTACCCATTTGACAAACGGCTAATATCCAGAAAGAACTAAAACAAAGTTACAAGAAACAAACAATTCCATTAAAAAGTGGGCAAAGGATATGAACAGACACTTTTCAAATGAAGACATTTATGCAGCCAACAAACGTGAAAAAATGTTCATAATCACTGGTCATTAGAGAAATGCAAATCAAAACCACATTGAGATACCATCTGAGGCCAGTTAGAATGGTGACCATTAAAAAATCTGGAGACAACAAATGCTGGAGAGAATGTGGAGAAATAGAAACACTTTTACCCTGGTTGGTAGGAGTATAAATCAGTTCACTATTGTGGAAGACAGTGTAGCAATTCCTCAAGGATCTAGAAAAAGAAATACCATTTGACCCAGCAATTCTATTACTGGGTATATACCCAAAGGATTATAAATCATTCTATTATAAAGACACATGCACATGTATGTTCATTGCGGGACTGTTTACAATAGCAAAGACTTGGAATCAACACAAATGCCCATCAGTGATAGACTAGAAAAGAAAATGTGGCACATATACACCATGAAATACTCTGCAGCCATAAAAAAGGATGAGATCATTTCCTTTGCAGTGACATGGATGAATGTGGAGACCATCATTCTCAGTAAACTGACACAAGAACAGAAAAACCAAACACCACATATTCTCACTCATAAGTGGGTGTCGAACAATAACACATGGACACAGGGAGGAGAACATCACACACTGGAGTCTGTTGGGTGTTGGAGGGCTAAGGGAGGGAGAGCAGGGGGTGGGGGAGATTGGCGATGGATAACATTAGGAGAAATATCTAACATAGGTGACAAGGGATAAAGGCAGCAAACCACCATGGCATGTGTATACCTATGTGACAATCCTCCAAGATCTGCACATGTACCCCAGATCTTAAAGTATAATTAAAAAAAAGAAAAAATAAAAGAAAACCAAATTACCTAATAAGTCCAATTCCTGACAACTACTTTACGATGCCTTTCTAAGGAATAATGCAACACAGGCATAGAATGGTGACAATTGTAGCCATAAGTGCCCTTTTCATTTCTAGCCCTCCAGTGCTTCATAAACTACTGTGTTCATGAGTGGCTGCTGAATAACAGCCTGTGGGACACATCTTCCCAGAGCATCCTCCCTGGCAGACAACAACTCAGGAGAACCATGAGCCCATCTGAAACCTCAGAAACAGCCCAGTGCCTGCAGGGAATGGTGCTGCAGCTGCAGGCAGGACCTCCAGGAGGGGTAGAAGTTTGGTGAAGTATCCCTGATCAGAGTCAAGTTCACATTGTATGGCTGTAAAACATGATGCTGTCAATTCATCCCAAATTGTTCAAGGTCAAACTCTTAGGCATCCAAAGGTATGCCATTCCTCTCCACTCAATTCCATCCCTTTCCATTTCATCCCATTCCATTTTTCCATTTGCTCCACTGTACTCCATTTCATTCCACTCCATTTCACTCTACTCCATTCTACTCAAATTTATTAACTACTTACTACACTACTTAGACTGTAAGTAAGAAGCTGCTGCTGCTACAAAAATGAATAAAATTCGGCTTAATACTTAAGGAGCTCTCAGGCTGACCAAGTTCAATTCAGTAGACAGGTTTAAAGAGCCAAAATCTAATTTAGTAATTTATAACATATCTCAACTTGAGAAATATAATACATTATAAAAATAATTTTAATATTCTTCGCTCTAAAACTAGAATTGGCCATAGCATTCTTCCCGTGTGTAGAAAAGTCTCCTCAGAAGACTTTATTTTTGAGGACTTGGTGAGAGTAAAATAAGATATTTTCAAGGTATGCTTTCAACGAAGCATGGAACCTAGAAAGGTGGGTTTTGCTGGCTGAGGATACTCCCTGGAAAGACTCAAGGTCTACCATCTCAAATTAGAGTTTTCTCAAAGGTGCTAAACTCTATTGGTACTTTTTATGAATCACATATTTCTACATATATTTCTTTTTGCCAAACTCTCCCTTTTGTAAAGTACCAGGACTTCAGGTAGCAATGACAAATGAAGCATAGTTACCATCATTTTATTTGTAGCATTTAGACTCAACTATTTTTCTGAAACATCTATTTTATTTCAATAGAGACTTGAGAAGCCTGCTAGTTTCCTTAATCCTATATTTTAAAAACATACTTCTAGGAAAACTGTAACTGTGAGGATCCAAGATGGCTGAATAGGAACAGCTCCAGAGTGCAGTTCCCAGCAAGAATAATGCAGAGTGTGAGTGCCCACTGCAGTTCCAAACAAATTTTCACTGCCCACAGACCAGGAGATTCCTGGGCCAAAAAGCGACAGGAGTTTGCAGCACTGGCGGTTTCACCCAGTGCCAAGTTGGCACACAGAAACTCACACAAATTTGGGTGGCCATTTCAAGTGGCACCTGGAATGCCTGGGAGACAAAGTTGCCCATTCAACTGAAAGGAAGGGGGCAGAGACAGGGAGCCAGGCTGTCTGGCTTGGCGGGTACCATGCCCACAAAACAAGCAATCTGAAATGCTCTGGATTTAGAGTTTTGCAGCAAGTGCAGCTGGACCCAGGACCATCCAGCTCAGTGGGGGAAGGGCGACCACCACTACCAAGGCAGTCTGCCACTACCAAGTCAGTTCACACTGCAGCTGGGCAGAGCCTGTGGCAGCTCAGCAATACCTCTGCTGGCAGACTGTGACTAGACTACTCTGTGCAGGGCAGGGCATCTATGAAAAAAGGCAGTAGCATGACAGGAACTTATAAATAAAGCTGACCTTCCTAGGACAGATCACCTGGGAAAGAGGCGGTTATGAGTTCTGCTGCAGCAGACTTAAAAGTACCCACCCAGCAGCTCTGCAGGGAACAACAGAGCTTCTAGCATAGCACTTGAACTCCTATAAGGGACAGACCATCTCCTCAAGCAGCTCCCTGACTCCTGCATACCCAAAGAGATACCTCATAAAGGAGAGCTCAGGCAGATATCTGGCAGGTACCCTTCTTGGACAAAGATAACAGAAGAAACCAGCAGCAATCCTTACTGTTCTGCAGCCACCACGGGTGATCCCTAGGCAAGCAGGGTCTAGAGTGAACCTCCAGCAGTCCCGCAGCAGAGGGTCCTGACTGTTAGAAGGAAAACTAAGAAACAGAAAGAAATAACTTCATCATCAACAAAAAGGATATCCACTCAGAGACCCCATCAGAAAGTCACCAACTACAAAGACCACAGGTAGATAAAGCCAGTAAGATGGGAAGAAACCAGCGCAAAAAGGATGAAAACACCAAAAACCTTAACACCTCTCCTCGTGCAAAGGATCACAACTCCTCACCAGCTAGGGATCAAGGATGGATGAAATCTGATGAATTGACAGAAACAGGCTTCAGAAGGTGTGTAATAACAAACTTCTCAGAGCTAAAAGAATATGTGCTAACCCAAGGCAAAGAAACTAAGAACCCAGAAAAAAGGTTACATGAGATGCTAACTAGAATAAACAGCTTAGAGAAGAACATAAACGACTTGATGGAACTGAAAAACACAGCACAAGAACTTTGCGAAGCATACACAAGTTTCAATAGCCAAATCGACCAAGCAGAAGAAAGAATATTGGAGATTGGATATCAACTCAATGGAATAAAACGAGAATGCAAGAATAGAGAAAAAAGAGTGAAAATAAATGAACAAAGCCTCCAAGAAATATGGGATTATGTGAAAAGATCTAATCTGCATTTGACAGGTGTACCTGAAAGAGATAAAGAGAATGAATCCAAGCTGGAAAACACTCTTCAGGATATTATCCAGGAGAACTTCCCCCAACCTAGCAAGCCAGGCCACCATTCAAGTCCAGGAAATACAGAGAAAACCACAAAGATATTCTTCAAGAGAGCAACCCCAAGGCACATAATCGTCAGATTCACCAGGGTTCAAATGAAGGAAAAAATGCAAAGGGCAGCCAAAGAAAAAGGTCTGGTTACCCACAAAGGGAAGCCCGTCAGATCCACAGCGGATCTCTCTGCAGGAACCCTACAAGCCAGAAGAGAATAGGGGTCAATATTCAATATGCTTAAAGAAAAGAACTTTCAACCTAGAATTTCATATCCAGCCAAACTAAGCTTCATAAGTGAAGGAGAAAGAAAATCCTTTATGGACAAGCAATTTCAGAGAGATTTTGTCACCACCAGGCCTGTCTTACAAGAGCTCCTGAAGACACACCAAACAAGGAAAGGAGTAACAAGTACCAGCCACTCCAAAAATGTACTAAATGGTAAAGACCATTGACACAATGAAAAAAATGTGTCAACCAACAGGCAAAACATCCATCTAGCATCAAAATGGCAGGAACAAATTCACACATAACAATATTAACATTAAATGTAAATGGGCTAAATGCCCCAATCAAAAGACACAAACTGGCAAATTGGATAAATGTCAAGACCCATCAGTGTGCTATAGTCAGGAAACCCATCTCACATGCAAGGACACACATAGGTTCAAAATAAAGTGATGGAGGAAGAATTATCAAGCAAATGGAGAGCAAAAAAAAAGCAGGAGTTGCAATCCTAGTCTCTGATAAAACGGACTTCAAACCAACAAAGATCAAAAGAGACAAAGAAAGGCATTACATAATGGTAAAACAATCACTGCATCAAGAAGAGCCAAGGATCCTAAATATATACACACGCAATACAGGAGCACCCAGGTACATAAAGCAAATTCTTAATGACCTACAAAGAGACTTAGATCCCCACACAATAATACTGGGAGACTTTAACACTCCACTGTCAATATTAGACAGATCAATGAGACAGAAAATTAACAAGGATATCCAGGACTTCTCAGATCTGGACCAAGTGGACCTAATAGACATCTACAGAAATCTCCACCCCAAATCCACAGAATATACATTCTTCTCAGCACCACATTGCACCTACTCTAAAACTGACCACATAATGGGAAGTAAATCACTCCTCAGCAAATGCAAAAGAATGGAAATCACAACAGATGGTCTCTCAGACCACAGGACAATCAAATTACAACTCAGAATTAAGGAAGTAACTCAGAACCGCACAACTTCATGGAAACTGAACAACTGGCTTCTGAATGTCGACTGAATAAACAATGAAATGAAGGCAAAAATAAAGTTGTTCTTTGAAACCAACAAGAACAAAGACAAAATGTACCAGAATCTCTGGGACACATTTAAAGCAGTGTCTAAAGGAAAATTTATAGCAATAAATGCCCACATGAGAAGTGAGGAAAGATCTAAAATTGACACCCTATTGTCAAAATTGAAAGAGCTAGAGGAGCAAGATCAAAAAAACTCAAAATGTGGCAGAAGACAAGAAATACCTAAGATCAGAGCAGAACTGAAGGAGATAGAGACACAAAAAAACCCTTCAAAAAATCAACAAATCCAGGAGCTGGTTTTTTGAAAAGATCAACAAAACAGACAGACCACTAGCCAGATTAATAAAAAAGAAAAGGGAGAAGAATCAAATAGATGCAATAAAAAAGATAAAGGACTTATCACCACTGATTCCACAGAAATGCAAACTACAATTAGAGATTGCTACAAACAACTCTATGCACATAAACCAGTAAACCTGGAAGAAATGGCTAAATTCCTGGACACTTGCACCCTTCCAAGACTAAACCAGGAAGAAGTTGAAACCTTGAACAGACCAATAACAAGGGCTGAAGTTGAGGCAGCAATTAATAGCCTACCAACCAAAAAAGTCCAGGTCCAGATGGGTTCACAGCTGAATTCTACCAGACATACAAAAAGGAGTTGGTATCATTCCTTCTGAAACTATTCCAAACAATACAAAAGAGGGAATCTTTCCCAAATCATTTTATGAGACCAACATCATCCTGATATCAAAACCCGACAGAGACTCAACAAAAAAAAAAGAAAACTTCAGGCCAGTATCCGTAATGAACATATATGCAAAAATCTTCAATAAAATACTGGCAAACTGATTGCAACAGCACATCAAAAAGCTTATCCATCACAATCAAATTGGCTTCATCCTGGGGATGCCAGGCTGGTTCAATATATGCAAGTCTATAAACATAATTCACCACATAAACAGAACCAAAGACAAAAACCACATGATTATCTCAATAGATGCAGAGAAGGGCTTCGACAAAATTCAACAGCCTTTATGCTAAAATCTCTCAATAAATTAGGTATCAAAGGAACATATCTCAAAACAATAGAAGCTATTTATGACAAACCTATGGCCAATATCATACTGAATGGGCAAAAACTGGAAGCATTCCCTTTGAAATCCGGCACTAGACAAGGATAACCTCTCTCACCACTCCTATTCAATATAGTATTGGAAGTTCTAGCCAGAGCAGTCAGGCAAGAAAAATAAATAAAGTGTATTTGATTAGGAAAGGGGGAAGTCAAATTGTCTATATTTGCGTATGACACGATTGTATATTTAGAAGACCCTATCATCTCAGCCCCAAATCTCCTGAAACTTATAAGCAATTTCAGCAAAGTCTCAGGATACAAAATCAATTTGCCAAAATCACAAGCATTCCTATACACCAATAACAGACAGAGAGCCAAATCAAGAGCAAACTCCCATTCACAATTGCTAGTAAGAGAATAAGATACCTAGGAATACAACTAACAAAGGATGTAAAGGACCTCTTCAAGGAGAACTACAAACCACTGCTCAAGGAAATAAGAGAGGACACAAACAGATGGAGAAACATTCCATGTTCATGGTTAGTTGGTTCCCTGCTGAGGCTGCATATTTGAGATTTTGCAAGCCAGGCAATATTGCAAGTTAATATGCTGTATAGATTCTGATTCGGAAGGAAAAATTCTCCCTCAGTGTTGCAGAGTTGCATTTACTAATTCTGCTTTCTTAGTATTTTGTGTGTTTGTTGTACTTTGTACTTTAAGTTTCAGCTAAATGACAAGTAACCAAAATATTAACGAAAGGAATATTTCCTATGCACCTACTCTGTTTACATATACTACCTCATTTAATATGCTTAATATGGCAGAGCATGGTGGCTCATGCCTATAATCTCAGCTCTTTGGGAGGACAAAGCAGGAAGATCACTTGAGGCAAGGACTTCGAGACCAGCATGGCCAACATGGCAAAACCCTGTCTATACTAAAAATACAAAAAAATATTAGCAGGTTGTGGTGGTACATGTCTGGAATCCCAGCTACTCAGAAGGTTGAGGCACAAGAATTGCTTGAACTCAGGAGACGGAGGTTGCAGTGAGCCAAGATTGCACCACTGCACTCCAAACTGGGTGACAGACTGAGACTATCACATACACAAAAAAGTAACACTTTCACTTTGAGAAGAGGTTCTTATTATCTCTTTACTAAAAAAATAAAGCAAAACAAATAGTGGATAACTATTTACCCAAAGTTAATAAATCTCAGCGTTAGATCTTCAGCCCTGTTTCATTCAAAGCAAAAATCTATGTTTTATTCTATTACACTCTGCTGTTTCTAAAACAAGCCAAATAATTTCTACCCCTCAAACATTTACCACTGAAAGGAAACAACTATGAAATCACACTGAGGTTGTAAAGTATTAAGAGGAAATTTCTATAAAGCCACACAATCATCTCATTTCCTTGTGGTCACACTTTATAGTCATTCGGTGAGGAATCAGGGTCTACACTGCACCACTCACGGGGGACTGAATAAGCACCAACATATCTGATAATCCTTGATTTCCCAAACTCTACAGGAGATCAAGGTTCTGGCAAATGCAAAAGTGAATAAAACCTTTCTTGTCATTTTCAATCTTAAATTCTGTATACAGTATAAGCATACTGTTGAGGGCGGCTTTTAATGTGGTGTAAAACTGCAGCTTATGTATAGTGGTGATGGGTGATGTTGCCACAACTTACCACTGCGTGCCATTCAGTAACGTTTACGCATTAAAGTTTATGCTACCATGTCAGCACTAGGACACTTTTAAATCATTATATCTGAAAGTACAGGAAGCTCTCAACTTTTGTGTGTGTAGTGTAGCCCTCAGCACATTGCACAAAACAAAAACAAACAAAAAATAACACCATCTGCACTGGATTAAATAGTGTTCCTTAAAATTTCATATCTACTTGGAATTTGTGAATATAAACTTATTTGGAAATAGAGTCTTTGCAAATATAATCAAGTCAAGATTAAGTCATACTGTATTAGAGAGAGCCCTGAATCCAGTCTGACTTTCGCTCTTATCATCCTTATAAGAAGGGGGGAAATTTGGACATGGAGATACAGATAATGAAAAGAAGGCCATGAACAGA
Organism: Ateles fusciceps; assembly: GCA_036589455.1. Lineage (NCBI taxonomy): Eukaryota > Metazoa > Chordata > Mammalia > Primates > Atelidae > Ateles > Ateles fusciceps. The sequence goes on along the minus strand of JAZHEH010000164.1, from coordinate 3,776,253 downwards.
TGGAGGCCATGAACAAACTGGAGTGATGCATTTGTAAGCATAAGAATGCTAAGGATTACCATCAACCACCAGAAGGTAAAAGAGACAAGAAAGGAGTTTTCAACAGCGTGTTTAAAAGTAGTGTGTCCCACCAACACCTTGACCTTAGACTTCTAGTCTCCAGATCTATGAGACAGTATTTTTTTTCTTTTTTTTTTTTTCTTGAAAGGGAGTCTCTCTGGATTACCAGGCTGAACTGCAGTGGTGCCATCTTGGCTCACTGCAACTTTTGCCTCCTGGGTTCAAGCAATTCCCTGGCTCAGCTTCCCTAGTGGCTGGGATTACAGGCGCCTGCCACCATACCTGGCTAATTTTTGTATTTTTAGTAGAGACAGGGTTTCAGCATATTGGCCAGGCTGGTTTTAAACTCCTGACCTTGTGATCCACCCACCTCGTCCTCCCAAAGTGCTGGGATTACAGGCATGAGCCCCACGCCCAGCCAAATTTCCGTTGTTTTCAGCCACACAGTTTGTGATAATTTGTTATAGCCACCCTAGAAAACTAATACACCATCCATAAATATCCATCTACCACATGCAAAATGCCATGTTCAGTGTCAAGAATATGGAACAATGGAGATGTATAACTGGTATCTGAGACACATATCAGTGTCTATAGACACAGAGGAGGAAGGTAAAAGAGTATTCCACTTCATTTTAACTCCAGCGTATTGCTTCTCTTCTAAAGAGCCACAGACAATTACTTCTCATCCTCCTCTTCCTCATTATTCCTTGGCTTACAAGCTAATGCATACATCATGGGGTTCCTAGTATTTCCTTTACTCCCCCAATATTTTGTGCCTCATAGTGTGTTCATACTGTGATATAATAAAAAGGCACAAAGTAGAAACACACCCTTCACATATTGCACACATTATCCAATGGTTTTATTAAGACTTGTGTTTTGGCATCTAAGCTATGTGAAATCTCACTCAAGGCTCTGTAATGCTGGTATGTTCCCTATATGAATGTGGCATGACTGAAAACGTAAAACTGTTATCACAAAACTGTTACATACATTGTAAAACAAACAGCTCTCTGATATGGTTTGGCTCTGTGTCCCCACACAAATCTCATCTCAAATTGTAATCCCCATGTGTCAAGGGAGAGACCTGGTGGAGGTGACTGGATCATAGGAGTGAATTTTCCATGCCGTTCTCCTGGTAGTGAGTGACCTCTCATGAGATCTGATGACTTAAAAGTGATATAGTTTCTTCTTTGCTCTCTCTCTCTCGGCCACCTTGTGAAGCAGGTAGTTGCTTCTCCTTCCGCCATGAGTGCAAGTTTCTTGAGGTCCCTTCAACCATGCGGAACTGTGAGTCAATTAAACCTCTTCTATTTATAAATTACCCAGTCTCAGGCAGTTCTTTATAGCACTGTGAAAATAGACTAATAGGCTCTCCAAATCCATCTAATGCATAAAAGCACCATTTGAACTGCCCAAGTGCAATAAGGCCTCTGACATTCTCTAGTTCTACCCTTTCCATCACCTCAGCTAAAGTATTTTCTCCTCCTGAACTCCAGAACCTCCTTTTATAAGAGTTAGAATTCCTAAACTGAAATAACCAACAGAAAGTGCAAAAGAAGGAAGGGAGAAAGGGAGGGTGAGATGGAAACAAAAATGATGAGTGCAGTTGTAAGTTTCAGGGATTCTTTCATTCCTAACATTGGTTTATCTGATATTACAAATTAAGGAAATTTTCAAATTATGCTTAATGCCCAATGACTTTGTTTATAGATTTGTAGCAGACCTTACAGAAAATGGAAAGACCACTGAAATAATCATGTCCAGATTGAGCTGACATTTACTGAGCTCCCTTTCCACTTCAAACTCCGTGTCAGGTATCATTTTATATGCTATGTAAGAATTCTTTTGTGCTTATTTACACATGATCAAATAGAAGTGAACAAAGTTTTATTGGCTTGTATGTAATCATCCATCATTATAACCAATAGGGATACTGGGCCTTAAACTTGTTTAGGTCTTCAGATTTTAAAATCTAAATGGTTCTTTCCAATAAACCATCTGGCCTCACCAAATATATTTCTGCACGAATCCTAGGCATGCATTATCTTGGGAGGAGTCTGTTTTTTGTTTTGTTTTGTTTTGTTTTTTGCTTTTACAAAACAGTCACATTGTCAAATAATTAAGAGAAGTTCTACAATTTAGAATATACATTTACATTGTCACCTGACAACCTTTAATAACAAAAATAACCTTACATGTACATAGATAGCATTTCAGCAACAGTCTTCTAACAGTGAGCCACAGCAAAAATTGTGAGCATGGGTACTTCAGCATGAAGGCTCAAATCAGGTGAGTATGCACAAGAGAGAGACTCATAAGAATCTGACTTTGCATTTACCCTAAAAGCAATGGCTGGGAATCACCAATTCAGTGTTCAAGATGACTTTATAAAATATAACTACCCTAAATAATGATGATTGACTCATTGACTGTACTTTGTCTTACTCTTAAATATGTACAAATTCTAGTAGCTTATAAAGGGATCAAGTAACTCCTGTAGAAAGAAAAACAAGTTTAATCTTGTTTGATCCACTGTTTACCAAATATTTTTGACTGTGGATCTAATTTATAAAGAATACATATTATCACCTCACAGGACATGAATGCTCAGTGGCAGATTTGGAGGCCCTTCTGTAGGTGTTCAGAGGTCTTTTTGGTCCTTCTTTTGAGTCTACATAATCTATTATTTAGAGTGTTTTAGGGCATCACTCATGGCCATAAATCAAGAGATGAGGCCAGGCACGGTGGCTCATGCCTGTAATCCCAGACCTTTGGGAGGCTGAGGCGGGTGGATCATCTGAGATCAGGGGTTCGAGACCAGCCTGACCAACATGGTGAACTTATGAGTAGGATGCTGGACTGTGCAGTGGAGGGGCCTGAAGCCTAAGTTTCATTAGCTCCACTATAAATCTGACTCTATAAATCTGACACTATAAATCATCTCTACTAAAAATACAAAAATAATCTGGGTGTGGTAGCACACACCTGTAACCCCAGCTACTTGGGAGGCTGAGGTGGGAGAATCACTTGGACCTGGGAGGCAGAGGTTGCAGTGAACCAAGATTGCACCATTGCACTCCAGCCTGGGCAACAGTGAGACTCCATCTCGGAAAAAAAGAGAGAGAGAGAGAGAGATGAAAAAAATTACAGAGATTCTAAGATATTTCTAATCCACTTGGCTATCAATAGCAACCTGAGTTGGTACTGCAGTCTGATAAAAATTTCCAACTTGTTCTTTGATTAGTAGTCCTTTAGCCTCATCCCAATTTACTGAAGTTCCTATGCTGATAAACCTCTTACCCTTTTCCTTTCCCTGAGGGAATGTTTATTCTAGTCTTGAACTTGAGCCAGGCACTCAGGTTCTGGGAGTGAGGGGGAGAGTTCACTGTATAAATAATGTCAAAGGTAACCTTTAAGGAATGCTGCGCCACCTGCAGAGTCAGATTTATAGTGGAGCTAATGAAGGTTAGACTTCAGGCCCCTCCACTGCACAGTCTAGCAACCCAACCATAAGTTCTCGGAAAATGTTCAAGTCATACAGTCATATAAGTTTCTTATTTATTTCTTCTTTTTTTTTAGACAGGTTCTCACTCTGTTGCCCACACTGGAGTGCAGTGGCATAATCATGGCTCACTGCAGTTTTGACTTCCTGGGCTCAAGTGATCCTCCTGGATAAGACACCTGAGTAGCTAGGAACAGAGGTACCTGCCACCATGCTCAGCTACTTTTAAAATATTTTTGTAGAGATGGAGTCTCCTTCTGTTGCTCAAGCTGCTCTTGAACTCCTAGGCTCAAGCAATCCTCCAACCTCAGCCTCTAAAACTGCTGGGATTACAGGCATGAGCCACTAAGCCCAGCCAAATGTTCTAATATTTAGAAAGTAAGATAGCTTAACTAGAATTAGTTAACGCTGCTCCCTTTCTGCTACAAGTTTTCTATGGGATACTTTCTTTCATGTCTTTTAGACTTGAGGGAAACTATGGGCATTTTTAGAATGCAACTAAATGTAGGTTTATTTAGGGGTTCATAGCAATTTATGTACAATCAGGTTATGGATAAGTGTCCTAGGGTAGGAATGACTTCCACAAATGTGTGTATCATCCAGTGTGCCAACTCATCTGACATCGTAATTCAAGGGTGACCCAAAAGTGGAATGAATATCACTGAAGAATATGGATAGTGGATGGCCTGCTCATTTCAAAGTCAGTTAAGCTTTGCAACTTGGAGTCAAAATATATTTTTAAAGACTTGAAAAAATGACTCAAATAAAAATGAGCTTACAAAATATTCAAAATCTTGAGAAAGCTCAAATATATCATTTTAATTATAATTTGTAAACATGTTGTAAAACATTTCAATAAAATAGCAAAGAATGTAAAGCTCTTGATTAGGATGTTATGAAATTACCTTTACTGACATTTTTAAAACAAGTTATTAAAGAGTGTCATAGAATTTAGATTAAAATAATAATACAATATAAAACAAAAGTGATCAAAATAAAAAGTGAAACTGTCAACTTACAAATTATGTTACACAAAGAAGAAAGTTGTAATAGCATTAATTTATATATATATATATATATATTTGATGCTATGGTGTGAGATATGCATACATATATATATGTATATGTATAATTTAACTATAATTAACCCTGCTCCCTTTCCTATACATATATATATATATATATATATGTATGTATGCATATCTCACACCAAAAGAAACAATCATTAGTACAAGAGAGAGAAATTTAAACTAGAAGTAATGAAGAAGCTCTTGGATTGAAAAAAGTGAATCTAAGTAATGAAGAGGAATAAACAATGAATCAAATAATTACATAAAAGATTAATTTCATGTTGAAATAAAACAAATTTCCAGCATTGATTAAAATAACATGAAAACACAATACACTACCAAAATGAGATTATCAGCAGTAGACTGTATTAATGAATACTGTCAATTCAATGACTTAAAATTAATGTATAACAAAGCTTAAAATATCATGAAATATTACAACTTATGTTACTAAAGGAAATCAATGGACATTCCCAAATTTCACAATTCTAAAAATTTATATATTACAAATTATGAATTATGAAGTAAAATAAAACTTTCCTAATTACAATAAAAAATAAATGTTTATCAACTCTGTTATAAGCCTGAATTATTTTTCTATCCTCTACATTAAAAGTGTTGAAAAATCATTCAACATTACGCAAGCAAGAACTAGGAAAAATATCACACAGATTCATAAGGTGGTTATTTTAGAATGTAACTCTTAATTTTTTCATATGTATATAATTTGTCAGCTTTCTAAAAATTATAATTTCCAAATTGATAATTTATAATCCTAACTATTCATTTTTACCCTTAGTTTTATATTTTAAACATGTACTCTTTTTCATAAGAGAGTCCTAAAACTGTATAATCTCTGGATCCTATAAAACCTAAATCTACTCTACAACAGAGATATTAAATGTAAGTAAACTTCAAAGCCAGTTCAAAAGCAGGGACCTAATATCATTTATGTAGTTTGCTTTGTTGTAGCTAATGTGTCAGCTGTGAAAATAAGTAATTCAAAATTTAAGCTACTGGAACTTTAAAATATTTTGAGCCTGAAGGGAATGCGAACTAAATCACATAAGCAGACAGTTGTAAAGTCAGCAGGTGTAACCTTTGTTTCTCTGATTATAGATTAACCTTTTCCTTACCTACATTGTTTTATAAAATGTTGCAAATGACTAAAGGGTGCCAGGGAAAACTTAAGTGTTGATTTTCATTATAGATTACTTCCCATCTTTCTTTTCTCACCCATACTTCATGACTATCACCTTGTCTAAGATGGAATGTTAAATACACTCTTAAATTAGTAAGGAAATAAAAATATACCTGTATGGATAAGAAAACAAACCATAATTTATTAAGTTTTTGTGACTCCTAAACTAGCCTTGTACAAAAAATGTTATAATACTATTAAATTTATTTATTTTCTGCCTATATCAGCACAACCTTAACTTTTAACATCTGAGTACTGACCACATTTCTCGGGAGTCCATATTTTCCGGATGCTCTTTCCCAGTTTTTTGCTTGAATAACCTCTTCAAAACTGGATTCTGATCCTTTCAGTTATTTCAGGTTGACATAGCTTTGAAAAATAGAGTACCACTGACCTAGAGTCAGCCTTTGAGAAATTCTCTCTCTCTCTCTCTCTCCACACACACACACACACACTCACACACACAAAGTTTAAGACATTGTATTTATTTTATAGCTCCACATCACAAATTACCAAAAATTTATTAGATTAAATGAAGTATCCATTTATTATCTCACAGTGCTATAGGTTGGACACTGGACACACTTGACTGGGTTCTCTGCTGAGAATCTCACAGACTGAAATCCAAATGTAGCTGGCTGGGCTCTATCTGGAAATTCCAAGGACTAATCCACTTTCATGTTCATTCTGGTTGTTGGCAGAAGCCAATTCCTTGCCATTGTAGGTCTGAGTTCCCGATTGGATTGCTGGCTCTCAAGCCAGGTGCTGCTCTCTCCAACCAAAGGCTTCCCCTGCATTCCTTCTCACATGGACCCTCCACCTTCAAACCTTCAAGTGCATCAAGTCCTTTGCAAAACTTTCAGTTCTGGGAATTGCCCACCCCTTTCCTGGAAAACTCATGAATAATTCACATCTTGTTTCTGTGTAATAAAGAACCATAAAAACAGGCAACCAGCATCCCTTGAGGCTACTCTGCCCATGGAGTATCCATTCTTTCTTTCCTTTACTTTCTTAATAAACTTGCTTCAAAACTTTCTGGCCTGTTCTTCTGCCACTGGTTGGAGAAAGTTTGACACTTTCAAAGTGTCAAAGGCATGTGAACTAGAGCAACTCCATCTTGAATAGGGGCTGGGTAAAATAAGGCTGAGACCTGCTGGGCTGCATTCCCAGGAGGTTAGGCATTGTAATTCACAGGATAAAGTAGGAGGTCATCACAAGAGATAGATCAAAACTCACCAACATCAAGATGGCAAGGAGAGTGACCTCTGGTCATCCTCACTGCTCATTATATACTAATTATAATACATTAGCATGTTAAAACACATTCCCATGACAGTTTACAAATGTTATAACAATGTCAGGAAGTTACCCTATATTGTCTAAAAAGGGGAGGAATCTGCAGTTCTGGGAATTGCCCACGCCTTTCCAGGAAAACTTATAAATAATCCACCCCTTGGATAACATGTAATCAAGAACCACAAAAAAGGGCAATTAGCAGTCTTGGGGCTGCTCTGCCCATGGAGTAGGCATTATTTTATTCCTTTACTTCCTTAATAAACTTGTTTTCACTTTATGGACTTGCCTTAAATTCTTTCTTGTGTGAGATCTAAGAACTCTCTATTGGGGTTTGGATCAGGACCCCTTTTCCGATAACAAAAGAATCATAGGACTGGATTTAATCACAAGATTAGATTAGACTCACCCCAGATAATTTTGCTATTTTAAAGTCAATCATTGGACCTATAATCACAGTAATGACATTTCACCATATTCCTAGGTTTTACCCACACTTATTTTGCAAGGGTAAGGGGTTACTGGGGGCCATTCTAGAATTCTGCCTACCACAGACTTTCTATTGGGATTGTAAGATTTCTATTCAATGGGTAGTCTAAACTAAGGAAAAGCAAAAAGTTGACTCTTCACAGGGGGCTTAAACCCTGGTTCATATAAAGCAGAGGAAATAAATCAGAAATAGCAAGACACCAAGACAGATAGATGTATTTCAATAGAATAGAAGACAGAGAAACAGAAACTTAACTTGCCATGATCCCAAAGACTGCATATTCTTTTTCTCTCTGATTCACTAATGTATGCTTTCTAGGAAAAGACATAACATATTCTAAAATGTTTGTTTTTTCTTAAAAGTTATTTGCATTTTTCTAATTGGCATATTATTTCATAATTATACTCATATTAAATCCGAAGGTTTGAGCCATTCTTACGTCTTCCTTCGGTAATAAGTTGTTTATGCTGTGGAATGTCTCAGTCTATAATTAAATTATTGTCTCTAACAAGTTAACCATATCCATGCATACATTAACATATAATTATAGTGTGGGAAAACATAGATGTGTGCCATAGAATGTCAAGCTGAATGAGGCTCTGCAGATCTGGGTTGGCATTTCTGGTAACTGATCTTCATTCAGGAGGTAGCAAGGGGCAGAACTAAAAACTCCAGGAGAAAGAGAAAACTTATTCTTATTTGAAATAAAGAGAAGGTATGATAATAGGAAATGTTATTTAGCAGATATCTACTCCAATCCAATTCCTCCTCCTTTCTATCACGGAAAAATACATTTCCTCATCCCATTGATACTGCTGATACAGCTCTTGTGCTGTGGTGATCCACTATGATCAAACCATGTCCCTAAGACTGGACACTAGGACAAATACATGTGGAGACGAATGCCAAAACCTGCTGTTCAACTGAGTCTTCCAGCAGAACCCAGTCTGGATCAGCTGAACCAAGTCACATACAGACCTGTGAGTCTGAAGACAAATATGTGCAATTGCAAACTCACTGTGTTTTGGGATAGTTTGTTACACAGCCTTGATGCAGCCATAGCCGACTAACAGAACAAAGAAAAGAAGGAAAAAAATCTTGAGATACAGGATTATGTTTAAATTTAATTAACCTAAATAGATACATATTTATATATGCACATTTATAGATTATATCTATATATATGACTCATGCACATGGTAAAAATAGCTCTTTTGGCAGAATTTTGTGTTAATATTTGCATTAAAGGAGGCTCTTAGATGATAATGTTGCCCACAATGAAATCTAACAACTGTGTAGCTGGAAGCATTGTTTCTCCTCTTTGGGATATAGTCCCTGTAGTCTCCCGGTTTTTCAGAAATTTAAAGGGATCATATAACTGTGTAAACTTAAGCATATGCACAAAACTGCTTTTGGGGAAGGCTATGATTTCTAAACAATCTCAGATATACATAGCTGAATATCCATGATCTGAAATGCTTAGGATCACATGTGTTTTAGATTTCAGATTTTTTTGGATTTTGAAATATTTGCATATGCATTTGCAGATACAAGCTATTTTATAGCTTGGGGATGAGTTCCAAGTCTAAACCTAAAATTTGTGTGTTTCATATACACCTTGCACATATAGCCTGAAGGTGATTTTATAAAATGTTTTGATAATTTTGTGCCTGAAACAAAGTTTGTGTACACTGAACCATCAGAAAGCAAAGGTGTCCCGATCTCAGCCACCCACGTGGACAGTCGTGGTTGTTTGGCATCATCATCATTACTGACTCTGAATTTATATGCTATTAATAAGCCCTCATTTTCTTACATTTATTCACACATAAGTATTTAACAGTAAAATATGTGGCATACTGTTAGTGCAGTGAAAAAATAATGTGTTCAGGGTAACCAAGCAGCACAGCAATGTCATCGCAATACCTGTGTTATCTGTTTGAAAATACCAGCAATAAACAATGGCAGGTCTTCACTTACTCAAAAATGTTTATATTTTACAGCAGTTCAGATCTTGAGTTTTCAGATTAGGGATATTCAACTTGTCGTACATTTAGTTTTGTAATTTTTTTTCTTAAGAGAAAAATACTTGCAGATTATATCAAGGTCACAATTGCCTGTTTGCATCAATAAAACATCAAAGGAAAAGAGGACTACTGGGATGGGAAGAATATTTCCAATACCCTACTGAAACAAATGTAAATGGGTTGGGAAAGTTGGCCACAAAGTCTTCTACTTCAGTGGCTGCAATAACACATCAATGCTGCATATAAAAATGTATATGCAAAGAAGTCTACAATGACTGCTGACCATCAGATTTCTTGTTCTATTCACTCTGAAGTCAAAAAAGGAGAAGCAACTATCTACATAATCAAATTGAATACTCATTACTTAAAGTGCTAATCACGTATACCCTCTCACATACACACACACAAAAATGGATGGTTTAAAATTGCTTAGATCACAATAGCCAATTACTTGGGCAGAATGGGGAAGGTGGTATGAGTGCAGAAATCTTACGTATCTGCCTCACCATGGTGGGATAGCATATATGCCTGTGGTTGAAACTAGGAAACCCTGCTAGGCACGGTGACTCATGCCTGTAATCCCAGTACTTTGGGTAGCCGAGGTGGGCAGATCATGATGTCAAGAGATCGAGACCATCCTGGCCAACATGGTAAAACCCCATCTCTACTAAAAATACAAAAAATTAGCTGGGTTTGGTGGCACTCGCCTGTAGTCCCTGCTGAGGCAGGAGAATCGCTTGAACCTGGGAGGCGGAGGTTGCAGTGAGCCGAGATCGTGCCACTGCATTCTACTCCAGCCTGGTGACAGAGCAAGACTCTGTCTCAAAAAAAAAAAAAAAAAAGAAAGAAAGAATTTAGGAAATCCTCTCTAACTTATAAATTAGCATTTAAGCATCTTTATTTTTTAAAAAATGCAAATTCACACCTAAGATTCAAATTTTCATTTTTTCCATACAGAGCAGGGTTTCTCAATTTCTACAATATTGATATTTGGGGTTGAATAATTCTTCGCTGTGGGGAATGACATATTCATAATAAGATGCTTAGTAGAATCTCTGGCCTCTGCCTACGAGAGGCGAGAAGCAGTCCCCCAGCCTGGAGTTGGGACGATTAAAAATGTCTGGAAAAAAGGCCAAATGTCCCCTGGGTGCAAAAGCACTCCTAGTTGAGAACCAATGATCTCTAGAGATACCATGCAGTACATTCTTTTTTCCAATAATAGATACTAATCACAAGCACATAAAATACCCACAATTATATGATGTTTACTACTTGCCAGATACATAGTAGCTTATTTTAATTCTCACAAAAGTCAAATGACCTATATACTAACTATCTAATATAATTCGGATGTTTATCTCCTCCAACTATCATGTTGAAATGTGAACCCCCATGTTGAAAGTGGGGCCTGGTGGGAGGGGTTTTGGTCATTGGGTGGATCCCCTCATGAATGACTCAGTACCCTCACCATGGTAATGAGTGAATTCTCACTCTATTACTTACTGTGACATCTGGTTGTTTAAAAGAGCCCAGCATCTCTCTTGCTCCCTCTCTCTATCATAGACATGTCTGCTCCCCCTCTGCTACAAATAAAAGCTTCCTAAAGCCTCATTAGAAGCCAAGCAGATGCTGGTACCATGTCTCCTTTATAGCCTGCAGAACCATGAGCCTACTAAACCTGTTAATTTTTTAAAATAAATTACCCAGCTTCAGCAATTCCTTTCTAGCAATGCAAAATGGGCTAATACACTACTTCTATGTTACTAACGATGAGATTGAGTCACAGAGAAGTGACCTGTTCAGATAGTAAGGAGCCTGGATTTGAAAAAAAGGCAGTGTGGCTTATGAGGAAAAAGTCCTAAATGAGATTAACTTTGGGACATTTGGATTTCAGAGAGACTGGATACATGGGTAGTATATCCTATAGAACCCTCTGCTCATGTGTTAAATCTGGGAGCTCAGCTACATGACTTCAGGGGTCCCTTCCACTACTAACAATCTGTAAGTCTCTAAATTATAGACAAATCTATTTGGCTAGATTTATTCCAATAAAGGCAAGGTGACCACATGTCAGATAAGGTCCAGCTACAGCCATCTGGTTCATAGTGGTAGCCATCCATCTTTGCTGATTTAAATTCATGCTGCTTTAGTGCTTATATCCCTCTTAGATCTGTCTGCTATGAGAAAATTCTGCAAGGAAGAGAAGGCTGCTTACGAAACAGCCTTTCAAATTTCTCCATGGATCTCATTGCAAGGTCTTCAAGGTCATGGCCAATCACAAACATGGCTGGAGAATGCCCATAAATTCTCCCTCCTTTAATAGCCAATGGAAGAAAAGGATTAACTGTTGGTTCAGATGATTATGATTATTAACACTGAAAGTAATTCTGTGCTTGAAAACTGGTATCAGTCAAAGAGGGTAAACTAAATTAATAATGAGCACTGGAAGGAGGGATTTTTTTCACCTAAGTCAACTATTTTAGTCCCCGTGGTCACAACAAATTAAATTAGAGTGCCGGAGAATAAGCCAAATTCCATTCCATAGCCTCACTGAAATTTTCTCTTTATTACTTTATCTGTCTCTAGTCTCTCTCCTCCTTCAATGGATCAGGTCAGCTCCTGCTAAAACCAGCTTTCTGTTAAAGTTCCTCCTCATGTCATACAATTCCTTAAAGCCTGATACCATCATCTGTCCCTGATTCTTATCCATTTAACCACCCCATCCATAGACACAATCCAAGACTTGTACTCATAAATTCCCAAAAAATAAAAACAAAGCTCTATATGGTAGGTTACTTTTGGGGAATAGAAGATGCGAGGACAGCTACTTCCTGTGTTTATTGTTTACGAAATTTGAAGGAAGAATATTACATGAATATACCATGTACATAAATTTTAAAATTTCATAAACCACGGTTCTCAATCTTTTGAATATGCCAAAGCCAGCACAACATAGTGCCATGCCTAATTTCAGAGAGTACCTCCTCTCTCCCCTTCCATACTCAGATGTATTATCACACTTTAAAATGCATTAGAGGGTCGCTTATGGTCACTCACAGCATATTCAGAGAGTTTGTAATCCAATTATTTTCTTGAAGATTTAAAAAAACATAAACGAACAAAAATAATGCGAACATGAGCCACAGTTTGTATTGTATGTGTGTGTGTGTATATATATATATATATATATACACACACATATACATATATATATATATGAAAGATGGAGATAGATGTAGATATATGTGAATAAATTGCTTCATGTAAAAACAGAAAATAAATACATTTTTACTTCTTCATTTTAAATGCTAAAAGCTTTCTTATAAAGGCATGATTATATTTGGAAAATAGATAAACCCATTTAGATTATTCAAGAGGAATACAATGATACACTTAATAAAGCTGACAAGATATCTAACTCTTTGGTTCTTTCAGTTTACAATAATAAATTTTACCATACTGGATAACTGTAATTTCTACCTGTACCAAACCTATAGCCAGTCTCATATCTTCTTGCCATTATAATACTAGGAACTTTTCTTGCTTAATTATTAAACGATCTTTGAAGTTGCTACAGTTCATAGAAATGTGACAGTCCAATGCGTCTTAGTGCTGTGAACTGTTACCAAAAGACTAAACATCTTTGACAGCCTGATAAAAAATTAATTATTCTCCTTTCAATGGAAAGAATGCAACTCTGCCAAAGCCTGTTAAATGTGGAGCTTTTAGGGTTCTCAATTTCTTCTCTCTTGGAGAAGGCACACTAGAATTTTTCATGAGGATTAAATACCATGTGCAAAATATCTAACCTTGCCTAGCACCCACTGGATCTTTAGACCTTAGTTCCTTTTCCTACCTTAGAATTTTTGTTCCCCCAACCCCACCATACTAAATGCCAATGCATCTTAGAACAGAGGTGGCAGTGCAAAATGGAAGAATGAAAGAAATATTGAACTATTGTGAGAAAGGATACCAGTGAAGAGATATTTACTTCAGATACAGTAAAATACTCAAATACTCCAAGCAAGTTTTTCCTCAGTGAGCCTCTGTTTCTGCCTTTGTAGATGTCGTTCAAATTTCCAGTTATATCTATTCACTGGGTTATTGTGAAGATTGCAAAGACAGAGGAGAGCTTTTTTAATAAAAACCTATGTGTTACAAGATACAGATCTTATTTTCAACAGGGATTAGGTAATGGAATTAGTGTAGTAAAGTTCTATTAATGAATGTTGTAATTAGAAAAGGTCAATTCAATATTTGCTTCCCCAGGTTACTTTTGCTAGAAAAAAAATCCACTAATTTTACCATTTAGTGATAACTCCTTCAGTTCAACCCACAGACAAAAGATCCTGAAATGAAACTGTTAATTTATTTATTCAGTAAAGATGCTACTGGATACAATAGAAATACAAGTCATAAGCTATTTGCAAAACATGATTATAATGAAAGATATTAGTCTTTTTCCTTTGAAATTAACTTAGTGGATTGAGACAGTTTACCAATCTTGCCTTACAAGAACTATTTTAAACATCTAAAAATTAATCATCCCAAGACAAAATAAACAAAGAGTGCAGACAGCACTTTGCTATTTCCTCCTGTTATTACAAAGCATAATAAATCCCTACTATGGACTATTTATTGTCTGTATCCTGATTAGATATATCCATGAAGTTTGAAAATGTCTGAAACTGAGAATACTTTTATTTATAAAGCAGGATAGAGGTTGAGGAGGATGTAGAGAACAGATTGTTATCTGTACTTGCCACAGCAAAGCATATTTTTTTAATACTTAGTTTTTTAGGCTTCTGTTGGCAGACTGACCTTTCTTGAGAGTAGCTTATCTTGCTGTAGAGCAATATTGCCAGACCTCCTGGGGTTCACAAAGCTAAGAGGAAGGAGCATCAGGAAATAAAGAAGGTGAGGGAGCAAAAACAGAAAAGTAAAATAAAATTTCTGCTGAGTTAAAGTGGGTGTAAAAGAGCCATGGAAATTCCAAAGGTTGTTTTAGAACCTCCTACTTCACATCCTACTCAGCTGTCCAGAAAATAAAACAGCAAAAAACTCAGACTCTTGGGGGAAACAAGCATTAGGTGGTGGCCAATGGGGGTTGAGGGGGGGAATCTCCCTTAAAAGGGTGAAGAAAGTACAGATGAAAAGGGTCAGTCAATGCAGCACAGTTGTAAAAGCCTAGAAAATAACATCTGAAAGCTTAAAGTGGGACATAAGAGTTGGCATAACATGTTGTGAGCACAGATCAGTGTAGTCTGAGAGTTGTTTATCGCAGAAAGATCAGAAACGTTCCAGTGAATCATAGCAAACTTCAAAATTGCCATTCACCTCTCTCTAGGTTTGTGTTAATCTCCATTCTGTAAATTGAAATCAATGACAGCAGCCTGGCAGAGGTGTTAAGAGAAATGAATATGATAATATGTGTAAAAATATCTGCTGTAATATTTGCACATCTTATACTTCCAAGGGAAGTCCGCTTCTTTTTCCTACCACTAATGCCAATGCTAGAGGCATAGTCAAATAAGGAGCATGGAAACTGAGTTGGGCCTCACCTGTCTGGAAGCCTTTTAAGATGCACTTGTCCCCCCCCTGAGATTCTCCATTCTGCTTGGTGAAAAACCTTGATGAGGCATTTCACATGTGATCACAGGAGATGTCACCGAGATGACAGCAAATTTCTTTGTGTATAAATATTAGCTATTGTTATTATTACCACCATGGTTAGCACAAAGCAAGAGAGTCTGTCTGTCCTCCACCTTTCTCTTTTTTTTTTGGGGGGTGGGGGTGGGGGGTGGAGTTCTCTTCTTGTTGCACAAGCTAGAGTGCAATGGCACGATCTTGGCTTACTGCAACCTCTGCCGCCTGGGTTCAAGCAATTCTCCTGCCTCATATTCCTTAGTAGCTGGAATTACAGGCATACACCACCATGCCTAGCTATTTTTTGTATTTTTAGTAGAGACAGGGGTTTCTCCATGTTGGTCAGGCTGGTCTTGAACTCCTGACTCAGGTGATCTGCCCGCCTCTGTCTCCCAAAGTGCTGGGATTACAGGTGTGAGCCACCACGCCTGGTCAACCTTTCTCTTTTTTAATGAAGACACTTGCCACTGGATTTAGGACTTACCCCAGAATGATTTTGTCCTGAGATCCTTACCTTAAATATATCTAAAAAGCCCATTTTCCAAATCGCATGCATAGGTTTCCTCCAGGTTTGAGAGATTGACATATCTTTTGGTGGGGGAATGGGCACAATTCAACCCACTATGGTGAGTTAGAAGCTAAGCATGTAAATGGACATACATTATTATGTAATGCCAAGTAGTGATAAATGCTCTAAAGAAAAAAAGTAAGCCAGCTCAGGGGCTAAGGATGAGTAGAGGTTGCTCTTTGGAGACAGCAGTCAGTAGAGGCCTCCCGAAGAGTTGGCATCTGAGCTAAGATGTGACTGAGAAAGTGAGACATGCAATGTGGGGGACATGTGTTAGAGGCAGAAGGAGCGGCAAATACAAAGAGCTGAGCCAGAAAAGTCAAGAAAAATCAGAGTAGCTTGTGGCACAGCAAGTGAGCAGGCCTGCAGCAGGGAAACGGAGCAGGGAGCTGTGCTTGTCACGAGAGGATTTTGCATTTTATTCTAGGTTTGATGGGGAGCCAAGACTGGACTAAGAACAGCAGAGTCATATTCAATTTTTAAGGCAGACACGCTATTTTAAACCAAACTCCAGACGTGGACCTAAAGATTTAAGTGCTATTACAACATCCTCAAATAATTGCTCTAATAATGAGACAAAACACCAAGAGCAATTCTTTGGCAATTTTAGAACTATATTCAGTTTGTCCTACCATATCTTTACATCATCTTGTGCTTCACTGAACATGTCATGAGTCTGCAGAAATGATTCCTTCTGCCTGCATGCCCTTCATCAGCTTGCCTCCTCACTCTGCTGTGGCTTGTCCCTGGTTTGTGTCACCTCCCCAGATAAAGTCACTCGCCCTTCCTCCCTGCTCCAAGGCACTTGTTGCCCTGGGTGCCTACTTTCTCATATCATTACCATCTGTTTACAAGCCTTCTTCCTTCTCTGACCATACAGTTCTTTATGGTCACATGTGAGTCTTAATCTTCATACTCCCAGAAACTAGCACACTGCACACTAGGTGCTGAATAAATGTTTGTTAAATGAATAAGTGAATCTTGGTCCTATTCAGTTTGATTTTGCCTGGGTTTATATATTCTCCATCCCATTATTTAAATAAACATAGACTTTTTTCTTCTGTTATTTAATGAATGGCCCATTGAAGGGCATTACATTAGCATCAGGACACAAGGACCATCTAAACAGTTTTTAACAGTTCACTAGAATGGCACACAGTATAAGTCTGTTGTTCTTTGCTTGCAAATGCCTCAAGAAGCCAAAGAGTGGTAAGGTGTTTTCCCCTCTGTTAAATTTGGGATCACAGAGGCAGAGCAAGCTGCATCAACCTGTCTGAGGCTACCCTCCAAGTCAATGCAATGGAGCAGCCAAATCATCAATGCAGGGAGCTGCTTTCTTCCCTATCTGTGATGTACCAAGTTCATTGAGCCATACTGTATTTGTCATGCACATGAGTTCTGAAAAGCAATAAAATCTGTGAACCATACCACAAAAATAAAATGCAGTGAAAAGAGTCTGCTTTGCTCCTTTCAATTACTCCAGCATGAATGGACCCAACAGCTGTGGTCTTCAGTGATACTTCCAGGGCAACGAGGTTTTTGGAAATATCGATATTCTTGATTTATCAAATTTTCTTGTTTGAGCTTTGCCTAATTAAACCTCAAAGTTGAGCATGTGAAGCTGCGTGAAAGCATGATCTTCCTGGCAATAAAACATGGAATAAAATTGGATGCATTCTAGGATATGAAAAAAAGGAAAAAAAAAAGATACCTGAATCATTTTCAACAAAATATATGCTCAAATATTGGTGAAGATAAAAACCATTTCAGGTAGATTTCTTTGTCATGCTTGAAAAACACTTTCTTCAAATACATATTAAATATATCATTATCTAGAGCACCTAAACTGAGAGTCCTCTGTTGCACATCTAGACAAAATTAGGATCCCTGTGACTCATGTCCCCAGTCATTCTACATGGTTGTCAGAGTTCATATCTCAACTCCACATTCAAGTCCAGTTTGCTGGTTCCATCAGAGGCTGGAAGCACACTGTGCCAGGTGTGTGTAGACACAGCTGTGTGCTGTAAAAAAATGCATGCTCAGTTAACCCTGGAATGATTTTAGAGCCTAAATATTGCAAATGAAAGAGTATCTTTTGGTTTGTTGTGTCTCAGTATCCTATTGACATAAATGAATTTTCCTTGATAAATTTGAAAAGCTAACAGACTTTTGACAAAAGGGGTGAGAAACATATGTGTATTTTGTAATTGAGTAAAAATTGATTTTAAGAATACTATGAAATATTCACAGATCATTGGTTTTTAAGTTGGAAGGGCAATTTAGGGATAATTACAATAATGATGATAATTGATAATCATTTTTAAATATAGTTCTTTCATTGTATGATGTGTTTTATTAATAAATATATTAGGTACATGGTTCAGTTATCACTACATTCAATTTAGAGATTAGGACAATCCATTCTAGAGGAGTTAAATGACTTGCCCCCATTCCCACAGTTGATTACATTTCAGAGAGGAGCCACAAAGTCAGCGCTTCTGCTTCCTCAGTTTACAAAGGAATTACAAACCAAACTTAGGAGAGCAATTAGCCTTCTCGAGGATGAGGTGCACTTTTTCTTTTAACCAGATGATTGCAGAAGTGATTGGCCATTATTGCTTCCTCAAATTTCCAGTTACCTTGAAATAACTCTATAGGACAGTTTATTGCAAAGAGTTTTCTATGGAATATTAATTCAAAAATACATCAGAAACCAGGCACGGTGGTTCATGCCTGTAATCCCAGCACTTTTGGAGACGGAGGTGGGCGGATCACCTGAGATCAGGAGTTCAAGACCAGCCTGACCAACATGGTGAAACCCTATCTCTACTAAAAATACAAAAATGAACCAGGCGTAGTAGCATGTGCCTGTAATCCCAGCTACTCAGGAGGCTGCGGCAGGAGAATCACTTGAACCTGGGAGGTGGAGGCTTCAGTGAGCCGAGATTGTGCACTCCAGCCTGGGTGGCAGAGTGAGACTCTGTCTCATAACAAAAAAAAAAAAAAAAACCTCGAAAAAAAAAAACATCAGTAAACATTACTTAAAACTACATAAGAATGTTAAAGAAAATGCTGAGCTAAGCTAAACATATTACTTTACTGCGGGACTTATCACTACCACCTTTAATATAAATATGTACATTGCATATCTTCTAGTAGTGGGTAGAGTATATAGAGCACTTACTAAATGTGTTTCAGGCCAGGTGCAGTGGCTCACGCCTATAATCCCAGCACTTTGAAAGGCCAAGGTGGGCAGATCACAAGGTGAAGAGATCGGGACCATCCTGGCCAACATGGTGAAACACCGTCTCTACTAAAAATACAAAAATTAGCTGAGCATGGTGGTGCATATCGGTAGTCCCAGCTACTCAGGAGGCTGAGGGAAGAGAATCACTTGAACCCAGGAGGCGGAGGTTGCAGTGAGCCAAGATCGCGCCACTGTACTCCAGCCTGTTGACAGAGTGAGACTCTGTCTCAAAAAAACAAAGTGTTTCATCATGTGACTGCTTTTATCTTTTTCCTACTAAATCAATATTAGGAATGCTTTGCAACAGAAAGTTTGGTGCTCTCTGGAGAAGGACTTTCCTAGAGTTAATATTCATCACTAGTAGATTATACTGGGACAAAAATAATGTACTTTGACTATTTTCCACTGAATATTACCTGAATCACATTGTTTCACACTTACTATTAAAATGGCCAGAAAGATTAGAGGAGTAAAATACAGTATTGGAAACTAAAATAGAAAACTGAAAATTGCCACTATATCTACTTAGCCTTTGATACGGCTATGTAAAAAATATTTGTCCTGTATGTGGATGAACCTTATGACTTCTGTAATATTTTGGTGGTGATTTTATGAAAACATGGTCCTTTCCTAAGATCCCTGATAATCAGGGTTTCATATCTTCAAATTAGAAAGCTGGAGAAAGCAACGGGTCATGGGATTACGGAATGGAGAGTAGGAAACTGGTCCCAAGTGAATTCAAACACACCACTTAGGTCCCATTTGTCTACTCTCTGGCCCATAGCACCACTTGGTACTTCTGTGAAGGTGCCTTTTGGAGACAGCAGAACATCCCAGGCATTTCCTTCAATTTTCTAATTTTAGATCTAAAGTCAAATGTTTCCCAAATGACTTAAATTGATACACATAGGCCACTGGGATTTTCATTTCCTTCCAGGGCTTTGTAACTACAGAAAAACAACTTACAAAGGAAGATGTGGGGATTCTTATACCACAGGTGGTCTGGTGGACCTGTCCCCAGAGATGAAAAGGTGCACATGGGATATACGAATGAAGGGTGATGGGAAGGGAAATCCAGGTTAATGCTGAGGTTTCTGACTGAGAATCTGAATAAAATTTACTGTAAGTGAAAGTGATTACGGTGCTTTTTGATTTTTAAAAGTTAGCTGAGAGGTGTGCTGTGGCCAGCAGTGTTGGTAGCCAGAAACTTCCCCTTCCCATAAACCAGAGAGTATATTGCATCCAAGAACTGTGATACAAATCAGCTTTGGTATGAATTTGGGACATGTGCAAGTATTCTGTCTGTTACTTTAAATGGGATTCAGGGTCTGGCACTATGGCTCACACCTGTAATCTCAGCACTTTGGAAGGCAGAGGCAGGTAGATCACTTGAGGCCAGGAGTTTGAGACCAGTTTGACCAACATGGTGAAACACTGTCTCTACTAAAAATACAAAAATTAGCTGGGTATGGTGGCACATGCCTGTAATCCCAGCTACTCAGGAGGCTGAGGTACAAGAATTGCTGGTACCTGAGAGGCAGAGGTTGCAGCGAGCTGAGATGGTGCCACTGCACTCCAACCTGGGTGACAGAGTAAGATTCTGTCATAAAAAATAAATATATAAATAAAACAAAATAAATAAGATTCAATCTGTCTTTCTCAGGATTTAAATTTGCGAAAAAAAATTGAAATTATACATTGCCAGTCTAATTAAAGAGTTCTGTCACATTAGGTGACATTAACAAGAAAAAAAAATCCATGTCCAAAGGCTAAGGCTATTAGGAGTATCTAGTTACAATAATCAAAGTGAGGATTAAAGAAAAATAACTATTTCTTTCCTGTTTAAAGCCATGCCATTACAACAGACTAATTGAAACATGAAGCAAAGATTATGTAGATTTGCTTTGCTGGATGTTGTAATGTTTAGACTTTGGTGATCAAAAAGAGGCAAGTGGCTTATGAATGGTATTAGCAGTTCTTCCATTGGTCGGAAACTTATTTTCTGATAGTATGACTTACCAGAGTTTCATCATGCTGTGAAATTTATTTCAAGTCAAAAAAATTAAACTGAACCTGCAATGTGTAAGTGTCTTTGTACATTTTAACCTAGTGAATAGGAACATAGGCTTTGGAATCAGAAGAACCTTAATTTACATATAATCTTAGCCATTGTTTTAAAGAATACAATCAAGTTTTCTAAGCCTCTGTTTTTTCAACTGTAAAAGTGGGATATTAGCAGCTGCCTGAATAAGCCACCATATATGACCAAATGGAATGAATACCAGGCCACAGACCAGTAAGCAGCACATAATCGTCAGCAAATAAATGGGGAAAATAATTATAATAATAATTATCACCGCTCTTAAAGGCTAGAATGGAACTTGAGATTCATTCAATCCAAGTCTTACAATTTGAATGAGGACACTGAGTTACAAAGTGGAAACAGTTTCAAAGTGCTTTTATCCATTTGATGATATATTGTAGACTCCCCCATTTGTCAAGCTCTGTGGTAGGCACTGGCAAATGAAAGTATAACCATTCACCATGTATGCACTTGCCATGTAAGGATTCATACCCAGACCCATTCAAGGAGTAATTGATGGGATCTGTCCCTTAAGGAGTTCAGAGTATATAGAAGGACACACTTGGTGAATTTCATGCTATAATGGAGGGCTTAACAGGTTGTTGATGGAAGAATAAAAGATACCATGACTTTGCCAGGAAACTCACTTCAGAGAAAAGGTAGTAACTTATGGGGTCCTGAAGGAAATAAAGGATTAATGTCAACCATACATAACCTTATAGAGTATGCAGAGAAAGGATCAACCATATTTTACTAATGAGAATACCAAGAATTTGAAAAAAATGTATTATTAGTTGATGGTTCCATGACATTTTAGGGGCAGAAATGGAACTAAAACTCAGGGTTAATCATCAATAGCTCTTGCTACTTCCACTCTTTCTTCCATTCTCCCACAAAAATAATATCTAAGTTTGCAAAAAGAAAATAGTTCAGCAATTTAATTACACTGTGGATAACTTTTAATTTATTCATTTCTCATGGAATTATTTCCTCTTGCTTGATTTATGCCCTTATCTGATCTATTTCATTTTACTTTGACTTTCCCCTTTGTAATCAGATGATGTGTCTTTGATAATATTTCATTCTCTTTCTGTATATAGCCATTTGTTTTTCTCCCCCTGGAGAACTAATTCATATATATTCTAAATATAAGCAAATAATGTAAATGCAAGTGGGCTTCAAATGATACTTTACCCGTGCCTAAATTGAACTTCATTTCACTTGTTGTATCCTGATGCAAAATGTTCTTGACCTTAAGATCATATCCCATAGGGCCACTCCAATTGTAAAATGAACTCTGCATCTGATTTTCAGGTTATTGGATCTACATGTTTACCATAACTCTGATTAAAGGCTTTTGCAGCAAATGGACCATAGCTGTTTTTGCAATTGAGCCTTATTAAAATTTAAAGTGTATCCATAAACATGTAAGTGACTATTATAGATCAAAGTTCAGAAAATTAAATATTCACAAATGCAGCTCATTTTACAAAACCAGACTCAAAATTATCTAAGCCAAATAACCTTAGCACTTACCACCAAATAACCTTAGTTATTTCTGCAGCAAGTAGATTTTATTTATGTTAAGTAACTTTTTTGTAACTTTAGCAAAGGTGTTATTTTACCTGGAAAACTCAGCAAATATAGGTCTTATTCATGGTACATTGTTCTAATATTAATATCTAAGAATGATAAAATACCATCTAATACTATGTTATTCAATGCAGCAGCAATGACACCATTTGGGGTTTATTTATTTCACTGATTGATTCTTATCCTTTGGAGAGATAAGAATCAAGTCAATCAGTGAAATAAGTAAACCCCAAATGGTGTCATTGCTTTATTAAAGGATTCTTATCCTTTAATAAAGTTGGGCATATTTCATGATTATTCAAATAAGATAGCAAAATTGAGTTTCTGTAACTCTCTAGGAGAGTTCAGCCAACAAGTACAATACTTTGTGCTGTTTTAGGATGTTAAGATTGGTGCCTCCACAAATGAAAAATGAGGCCTTGTATTTGTTGATAGCAAGAAGATAATACTACAGAGTTCAAAGGGAAAGAAATCAATGCTGCCAAAAGAAAACAAAAAAATTAGAACCACATTTTGATTTGTCTCAGAAACATTTTCTTGGTATTAAAGTTACTGGGCTATTAAATTGCATGGGGCAAAATAACAGAGCTCATTACAAGGAGTGTTCTACTTTGCCACAGCTGGAGTCTGGATTGCACACTTATTAGTTACATGCACTGGAGCAAGTTGAGGAAATACAGATTATTAAGAAAATAACTTTTCCCGTTAGGGGAGCTTCAGTGTTCCTCAGGACCTTTTGGGGGGTATTAGCGGCTATATAAAGAAGAGTGAAATATCTTTTTGTCACTCATTGTCCAATGTGAACAATCAAATCTATAAAAAAGTTTGTTTTGGTTTGAACATCTTTCCCTGGTAGAAAAAAAGATTTTAAGGGAGAATTCATAAAGTCTAATGGAAGGGATAGAACTACAATTTCCTTAGATAGCATTGAGACAGAAAAGTTAGGTCATTTGATAAGGCCAAAGATTAAATGAAAACTCAAAATTTTTTAATTATTCCTCTCAACAATGATTTCAGAAACAACTCATAGGACTTGTATTTTTACTTTTGGCCATTTGAATGATGGTGGACAGCAACAGTTCTATTGCTTTTTCTCGTCTTGAGGAGTTGGCCAGCTTAATGCATACTGTCTTCCACTCAAAAAATCAAACCAAAAAGTTTTTTAAAAAGCGAATGTTAAAGCAATTAAATTACTTACTATCATTACTAAGGAAAGAATGATAGGTGCATGGTAATTGAGGATTTATAGTGGCTAGGAATGGCAGCAAGTGTTTCACATACATTACATCCTTCAATCTTTCATAAATCACCTATTTTTTGAGTAACAGAACCTATTCTTGCTTTTTGGAAAATGGCATTGCCCTCCACATTGTTCATTTATAATAAGGACCCTGTGCTCTGGCTCAAAAGGTAAACATAGGACCCAGATGTAGTTAATGAAAACACTGTGGCAATAAAGATGGATAATTAGGATGTGATTCCAGCTTGGCCAGGATATAGAATTCAGGGCCATTTCCTGAAACTATGTCATTTTGAGAAAACTCCTCTGGTCATCTACTGTGGATCTATGATTAGCAAAATCTTTCTCCTCCGTTCTCTCTCTCCATATGCCTTCTTCTGCCCTTTTTAGACATTCTAGTTACTAGCTCATTAGCCAAGAAAAAAACTATAAAAGAGTCGTTTTTGAATGCAAAACAAATAAACCACAGGTTTAATATATTTTTTAAAAAATTGCTGAACTCTGGGATACATAAAACTGCCAAAATACTTATTAAAAACATATAAGCAATTCTAAAGGAGTCAGAATGAATTAGAATTTAAGTGACTATCATTAACATTTAATTTACCAAGGTGGATGTGCCATTCACCACTGATATTAAAGAGCCATTACCAAGAATGCGCATATGAGCACATTACATCTAAATGGCCCCTTCACCTTTTGTGGATAGCTTGTGGGAATCACTTTTAACTATGCTAATTGTTTATCTCCAGTAAACATTCATGCTTAAATTTCTCCAACAAAATAACATGTAATATTTGGGAATTTCTTGATAACATGATGACTTTTATTATCAGAACATATCAGAACCAAATAAAGAACACATGTTTATTGCATATTAGATAGAAGTGAGAAAAACTTTCTTAATCAAAACAAAGACTTTTTTAAAAAATGTAGTAAATTGCCTATTTTCTAGAAGGCCAACAACAAAAACAAACCTCTCTTTAATGAGTATTTTATGTTGTAAAATTGGAGAATCTTTGCGCATACAAGGATTTAAAATTGAATCATCAAATTTCAGATTTAATTGAGTATGAAAAAATGTATGATCTAAAAATTATTTCAAGTTTAAGATACCAAAGTGAACAAAAATACTTTCACATTTATATTCCACCTCTCAACACTTGCGCAAATACACAGAACCCAAAATATCTTTTGCAATTATCTTAATTACTGTTACCTTTGATTTATCTTACAAGGGTAATGCATTTAAAATTGTAATTTCTCATCAATGTCAGGTAGGTTTCACAGGATTTTAAAAACATTACTTCTTTGTTGGTTGGTCTGATGTTTTAAATATGTTTGATTCAAAGAATAGAGACGTTATAATAATTAGTTTAAAGGATCAGTTTCTATAGGGCCATAATTTTCCAATGCTAATAACTACTAGATTTTTTTAAAGATAGCTATTTCCCACAAGCGTATTTGTATATATTGGCAGAAGGAATGGTTATGTTAAAAAGTGATTCAAACACAAATGGTTTCCTTTAATTTAATGTTTTAAACTTTGTGTGTTTGAAGCATTTCTCCAAAAACATGATGATGGAACATGCATTGGAAAAAGAATCTGAGAAGTCAAATTTTTTATTTGAGGTCTATAACTCCTTTGCTGTGTTAATTTTGACACATTGCTTAACATTGCTTCATCTTTCTATGTGTTACTATATCCAAATCAGGAATTGCATGACTTGCATCATACATCTTTCCACAACTTATACGAGAACCAAATGGGATAACAGATATGATAGGCAATGAAAATTCCAAAATGCTAAATTAACAAATAGGTGGCTCTGTTCATCACTTATCAATCCAATGCTTAATGAGCTACTACTTAATATATAGATAATTCAAAAAAATTACTCAGATAGGATAGTAGGAGAGATACATAAAGTATGCTAAGTCCTGTAAGAAAGTTGTAGTTAAAATGCTAAGAGAATTCAGAGATGGATAGATAATTTTGACTGAGAGAGATGAACCAGAGGGAAAGTGGAAGTGATGCTATTTGAACTGAGTCTCAGGAAATACTAGGACCTGGATATCAGATGAGAAAACATGTTTTAAGTAGAAGAGGAAGTCATGGATTTGAAGGTTTAGGATTATCTATTGCCTGTTTTGACCCCATGATATGATATATTTCACTTCTTTAGTTATCTAAAAGGATCACCTAAATTGTTTAAGAGGAGAAAAAGGAGTAGAAGATGGATAATAATCCTATGTCTTTTTACTAGGTAATTATATCTAAGATATTATGTTTTTATCTGATACTTCAGTGTTGTGATATGAGTATTTTTGCTATTAGAAAATTGAAATTACAACAAAAATTACTTACCTCCAAAAGCACGACTCTCCCCTACATCCCACTTTATTATTCTCTTATGAAATAGATGGGGGTTCTTTTTATTTTTATAATTTAAAAAATGTTTCCATTGATGTCTTATTCTTGCAACTGCATGATGAGTACAAAGATGACATACTTGCTCTCAGATGGAAAGTAGGAAGTTGAACAGAGTTGCCTTTCTTCCATGGATTTAATAAGGAATTAGGATTCAGAAATGAGCTCTCATGTGCACCTATCCATCCCCTCAATGCCCACTCCTCAGTGGATGAAATATTTCACTTAGGTAGAAAAAAACTCACATATTGGAGGAGGCCTAACATGTGACTTCCCTTACACATGCCACAGGATCATAAGTTTTGGGGGGCCTTCCATTTACTTTTTATATTCAGTCTTCTCCTCATTCTCACATATGCCCATGGTTTTAAAATCAAGTCACTAGAGTATATGTCTTAAGAGCATAAGCTATAATTCAGATAAATGTGGAGAAAATTCGTAATTCCCTGTCCTAGTCTGTTCAGCGTTACTATGAATTACCTGAGGCTGAGTAATTTATAGAGAAAAGTTTACTTGGCTCACTGTTCCAGAGGCTGTACAAGAAGCACAGCACCAGCATCTGCTTATGGTGATGGTTTCAGGATGCTTCCACTCATGCTGGAAGGGGAAAATGTGCTAGTTGTGCAGAGATGATACAGTGAGAGAAGAAGTAAGAGAGAAAGTGCAGATGCCAGACTCTGTTTTAACAAACAGCTCTTACCAGAACAAGTAGAGGGAGACCTCTCTCATTACCACAGGGATAGCACAAAGCCTTTCAGAAGGGATCTAACTGCCTCGAGTCAAACATCCCCTCCCATTAGGCCATACCTCTAACACTGAGGATCAGATTTCAACATGAGGTTTGGGTTGGGTGCTAATATGCAAACCATAGCTTTCCCTTACCAGCTACCTAAGGCAAGTTGCATACAATGGAGCTAAAAATCCTGTGTTAATCAGCTTGGGCTACCATAATAGAATACCATAGACTGGTTGGCTCAAACAGCAGACATTGGTTTCCCATAGTTCCAGAGACCAAGTAGTCTAAGATCAAGGAGCTAGCCAATGTCATTCTGTGTTAAGGCCCTCTTCCTGGCTTGCAGAGGGCTGCCTTCTTACTATATTTTCACATAGTAGCAAAAAAGTAATCTTTGGCTTCCCTTCCTTTACTTTCAAGAGTGCTAATCTTGTCATGGGAACCCCCATTTTTATGATTTTACCTAAATCTAATTACCTCCTAGGAGTACCACCTCTAAAAATAATCACATTTGGGGTTAAGGCTTAAACATAAAAAAATTTGAGACACAATTCAGTCCATGGCAAATACTGTAGGGTAGTTTCAAACTTTCATAAATATAAATATGTGAACTATTTAGCCTCGAACCTGGCATATAGGTACACTGAAATGGCAACTATTTGTGTCATATGGCTATTCATGTTTTACAACCACATAGTACCATCTCCTACAACATTCACCTAAAGCAATTGATTGGCAATGACATTCA
Organism: Ateles fusciceps; assembly: GCA_036589455.1. Lineage (NCBI taxonomy): Eukaryota > Metazoa > Chordata > Mammalia > Primates > Atelidae > Ateles > Ateles fusciceps. The sequence goes on along the minus strand of JAZHEH010000164.1, from coordinate 3,748,315 downwards.
TTATAGTTTCATAGCTATTCAATAATCATTTACAGAATATTCTGTGTGTCTGACACTGTGTTGGGTGCTGGAGAGGAACAAGTATATAACAAGTTGAGTAATTTAAAGTTCCTATCCTTGAAAAGCTCATAGAAAAATAAGGAGTAGACAGAACTCTAAAGAGATTACTGACATATATAATGGGATTAGGCCATGGGGAAAACTGGTGACTAATTCTGCCAGAGCAAATCAAAGAAAGCTTTAAAGAGAAGTGATGTTTCAAGCAGCTCTGGATATCCAAGTAGAATTTTTTCTGCCAGATAGCACAAAAAGAAGAATGCTCTAGGTAAAAATAATAGTTTTTGATGAGCAGGGAAGCATGAGCAAGCAAAGAACTGTGAGGAAACTAAATAAGAGACAAATTGTTGGAGCAACAGTCACATATATAAAGAGGAAAAGAAACACAGTCAATGTCACTGAGATCTGGATTGTGAGATCCCTCTGATTCCACAATCAAGAGACAGGGAGGGGCCAAAAGTATTTTTAATTTAATGTTGTCAATACTGTGAAGAATGAGTTGGCCTGGGGGAGAGACGGATGGCAAGGAGGCCAGTCAAGACACCAGTGTCACAGTCTCTAGACAACAGGTGAACAGACTTACTGATATGGTTTGGATTTGTACCCCTACCCAAATCTTGTGTCAAATTGTAATTCCCAGTGTTGGAGGAGGGACCTATTGGGAGGTGATTGGATCATGGGGATAAGCCTTCCCCCTTTCTGTTCTTGTGATAGTGAGTGAGTTCTCAGGATATCTGGTTGTTTAAAGTGTACAGACCTCCTTCTTCACTCTCTTCCTCTTGCTCCACCCACATAAGATGTGCCTGTTTCCCCTTCGCCCTCCACCATGATTGTAAGCTTCCTGAGGCCTCCCCAGCCATGCTTCCTGTACAGCCTATGGAACTGTGAGCCAATTAAACTTTTTTTTTATGAATTACTCAGTATCAGGTAGTTCTTCATAGCAATGTGAGAATAGACTAATACACTTATACAAGGTGTGGAGGTAGAAAGGAAGAGACAAGACTCAAAGACATTTGGTAGTAAGAAGACTTAGAGCTTCCATTTTAGGTGGATTAAGAGACCTACTCCTGATGAGAGGTCAAAGGATTCCTATTGAAACAGACATCAGTTGCTAGGGAACAGTCATACGTGGCTGTAACATCAAGGAACCCACAAATGCAGCCTTGCAAACATACAGGACATAAAGCCAAATGGCAAAAGATTACACATCGAAATACCTCCTATATTGCGTAATGCCAGATTTGTGTAAATCAATAAAGAACTGCCAGGCTCACCAGTAACCTCATTAATATAACAACAACTATCAATACAGAAAACTGTTATTTTCTACTACATTTTTCAAAAGTCAAATTAATAAACTTCAATTATTAACAACCAGCATTTTATTAATTATCTCCAATAATCACTATGACAGAGATAGTTAATTTCCTACCCAGTACATATTCTTGCTTCTACTTTAAACACAAAACCGTAATTTTATTAAGAGTAGAAGGTACCCAATTAATGAATATATATGTGTGTATCTGCATATTATATAGATATTTATATATGTGCATATATACACACATGCATATGTATTTTTTACTTCTCTTATGAAGCTAGGGGTGGCCAATGAGATATGAATGGAAACCATTGGTTGAGATATCTGAGGACCTCTTTATAGTGGTCTAGACTTAAGTGGAAGGGGGTCCATTGTCCTCCCCTGCTACCCCTCTTTCTTGCTTCTTGGATGAATTTGTTAAAGACAGACCTTATGAATAGATATAAAACCCATCTTAGTAGAATAAAACAAAATGAAACAAGACTTTAGTATACATAATAAAAGTTTAACACTAATTTGTATCAGATAATACTATTTGGATTTTCTGATGTGTACAATGCAACCTAATCAATATGTCATATAGCCAGCATTATGCTTAGAGCTAGGGAAAGCAAAGGTAACTAAAATACATAAACAATCTGAAGTATAGGGAATATAACTTTAAAAATAATACTTTTGCATTCTCTCCAAATAGTCTAATATAAACTGAAAAATGGATGAGGATGGAAGTTACTTTGTAGTCAGGACAATATTGAGTATCCTGAGGAATGAGTGCTCTGTCAAATAACGTGAATGATAACTCATACCTCATCTTAAAGCTTGATAGTTTTCTAGGCACCAGTGGGGCAGAAACACATGATCGCTAGTCTCAGACAGTTTCCAGTACAGAAAGGAAGCCAGAACAGTACTTGATAATAAACAGCATATATTATAGCCATAGTCAATGCTGCTATGAAGCTTTTAATTCAACAAATATTCTCCATGATAACTTGCCCTGAGGGAGAGCGTCATGAGTGCGCAACAATATTGCCCTCTTTTCAAAACTAGGTTTTGAAGGGGGAGGAGAAATATAATTCAAACCATACTATAATATGGTAGACTTGTGTGAACTGAATAAGCGACAATCCTGATGGACCCAAAATACATGTGTTGAGTTTCTAACCTCTAGTACCTCAGAATGTCACCTTATTTGAAAATAGGGTCACCAAAAAGCAATTTCTAGTTAAGATGAGGTCACGGCGGAATAAAGCGGGCCCATAAACCAGTATGAGTGATGTCCTTATGAAAAGCAGATATTTGGACACAGACATATACACAGGGACAAGGCCGTGTGAACCTGATGGTTGATATTGAGTGTCAACTTGATTGGATAGAAAAATGCAAAGTATTGAGGGTGTTGCCAGAGGAGATTCACATTTGAATCAGTGGACTGGGAGATGCAGACCCACTCTCAATCTGAGTGGTCACCATCTAATCAGCTGCCAAGATAAAACCAGGCATGAAAAAACAGACTTGCTGAGTCTTCCAGCCACCATCTTTCTCCCCACCTGGATGCTTCTTGCCCTCAAACATTAGACTTCAAGTTATTCAGCTGCTGGACTTTTGGACTTACCCCAGTGCTTTGCCGGGGGGCCCTTGGGCCTTTGGCCACAGACTGAAGGCTGCATTATCCACTTCCCTACTGTTGAAGTGTTGGGATTTGGACTGGCTTCCTGGCTCCTCGGCTTGCAGGTGGCCTCTTGTGGGACTTCACCTTGTGACTGTGTGAGTCAATTATCCTAATAAACTCCTCTTCAAATATTCATCTGTCCTACTAGTTCTGTCCCTTTAGAAAACTCTGCCTAATAGAGTGAAGATGAAGAAAAAGCTCTGGATAATGCTTCTTCAGGCCAAGGAATGTCAAAAATGGTCACTAATCCACCAGATACTAGGGAAGATGCATGGGGAAGTCCACTCTCACCTCATTCAGAGGGAATCACCCCTGCTGACGCCTTGAGCTCAGACTTTGAGCCTCTAAACCTGTGTGATAATACATTCCTATTGTTTAAGCCACCCACCCTGTTTATGGTACTTTGTTTTGGCGGCTCTAGCAAACTAAGACAAACTTTAATGGAGTCTATAAGTTTGCCGAGACATTTTTTAAATCTCATGCCCTAGGAGACTGGTATTCTAAAAATCTTGATGAACAAGTAAGCCCAACTTTTGTTGAATATTTCAACATAATGACACTTGAAAAAAACAAGAGAAAAACTTTGCTTTTTGAGGAGGAAACAGCCCTGTTCAAAAATTCCTTATCATGAGTGCGAGTGAAAGAATTATAAAGAAAGTACGTAAGTTTAGTAATTTGATAGTAGAGTATTGTGGATTTGAGGATTCATGACATTCTTGGGATACATTTTAGAAAAACTGAGAAAGGGCTTCTGCACATAGCAAAGGAGGTAAAATTCAAAAATGATATAAAAATAAGCATTATGAGAAGATAAAAAAAGAATACATTGTATACATTGTGGAATGGAAAAGGAGGTGCCATTTGAGAAGAAACTTGAAGGATCTTCTATTAATCATAGTCTAGTGTTTCACACAATGTCCATCTAATAATGAGCATTGATTACTCGGGTGATTAAAGACTGAAGCTTCTGGGGATGCTGAACTGATTTAGGAAGTTGTTACCTTTCTTCAGACTAGCAGGAGGAAAAGAAAAGAGAGAACGAAGAAGCTAAATGGAGAAGAAGCTCTCTGCAGTTGGTGCTTGGACCTCTCAGGAGAAAGAAGCCATTGTTTCACACATACTAGACCACTGAGGGGGCCTGGCTGTTTTCTCAGACATCCCAGCGGGGCTCTGCTGGGTGTTGGGAGGATGAGGGTGGACTATATTCTTCTCTTCCCACTCAGGTGAAGTGACATCAGGGCTGGAAGTGTCAAGGAGGCTGGAGGCTGAAGCCATAGTTGTCTGCCTCAAATGGAGAGGGAGACCCAACCTGGAAGCCATAAAAGAATCCTTCTCCCAACTTCTACCTCCTGTCCACATTTCCTACTGGCAAAATCTACTTGGTGACTGGCTGAAAATGGAAGTCTGGAAAATGTAATTTTTGGAACCTTAATCCTAGCTTCTCAGAAAAGAATAGATAAGGAGGTGGTGGATATGGGTAGGACTTGGAACTAATAATCAACAGGTAAAAGAAGCAGAGATGTAGAGGTTTAAATGTAAAGCAACAGGGTGAAAGGAGGTACTTCCAGTCTCCTGAAGGCCTGAGCATCAGCAAAGAGTCTGGAATGGGGAAGGACAGGTTGATCGATGGTGGTGATTCCCTGATGTAGGTCAGAAATGGGTCTAGGTGATAGAAATATTAAAGTGAATGAAATAGGCAATAGCTGTTTGTAGATTATTTAATTTAACCTGAGCATCAAACTTGTAACAGGAAAAAGTAGTGAATAAGTCTAAAAAGAAAGGATAGGAGCCTAAAACTGCATTCTGGATCACTTGTGGTATCCATGTGGGAGAAGGACATGTAACTCCCATGGTTAATATCAGAGGCTTTTGAAAATGAATATTAATTCGAAGGCTTATAGAACAGATTCACTTTTCCTGATAGTCAAATTTATTATTTTATCATTATCATTATCATTGTCATCATTATCACAATTATATTGGTTATCCAGTACTCAATATATAGCAGAAATTGAACCCTTTCCTATATCACATTGAACCCTCCAAATAACACTATAAAGAAGCTGTGATTTTCCCTGTTTTATATGGAAAGTAAATGAAGATCAAAATGAATACATTTTTGGGTCAAGGTCATATTGGTTGTAAGTGGTTGAACCTGGATTCAAACTCAAGTCTGACCCCAGATTTCTTTAAGTATTACATGCTTCTACATTTGAGAAAGGGACATCCAGACTCACACGTCCTTTCAAAATATTGTCATCCGCAAGGTCACCTCAAGACTCAAGTAACACCTAGCAGCTTGAGCCATCTCTCTAAGTTCTTAGTTCAGTTCATTTATAATCCCCTCTGAGTATTACTTCTCCTTCTCACTTCTTCAGATTTGTCACAGTTCTCTGAGATGACAGGCTGAGCAATGGTGATGAGAATTGTGGTAATATAAATTCCATAAACAGAAGAGGCTGCCAGGAGTGGACACAAAGAGGTTCACAGAGGGCACATCTGGGTGATAGCAGCTCCAGCTGTTGTAGCATATGTTCAAAATACTGGTGTGCCTGCACACCCATGCAGACCTGAGCCTAGCTGTTTATAACAGGATAAACTCAGGAATGCAAATTTGTAGGCTGGAGTTGCTCTGTTCTTAAGTCTTAAGAGTTTGGCTCTTTATCTGACACACATAAATGCAGTAGTAAAACCTCCACATAAATAAGCAGCAGGTGTACTAGTATTTTCTTGCCAACGTATTATACAAGTGTTAAGCTGAGCTGATCAGCAGAAGCACACATCCATCAGTTGCACTGCAGAAAGTAGGAGGAGGGTGAAGACGAGCAGGCAGGTTAAATGAACTCATCTGGATTGCAGAAGAGATACTTATTGCTCAGAGGTGGAAGGTGCCCGGGGATCATGAGATGTGACAGCACCAACAGAAAATCCAGAGCTTGCAAACTCTGATGAATGTTTAGGATTTAATGGGGAGTGTCCACACAAATGCAAAATGATTTAGAAAAAGGTAAGTGATCATAACAATGTCAACAACATCTATCAAGCACTCTGCTGAGTATCTTGCTTACATTAATATCCGATTATCTAATCAAACTCACAGATATGTGTGGTGCACTATTTGATTGAAGAAACAGATTCTTAAAGATGTAAAAGAACTTTCCAAAAGTATAGATATTTGAGATATAGATGGATATTATAGAACTAGCAAATAAGATGTAGAAATAGAATTTGAAGTTGGAATTGCCTAAGTTAGTAATTATTATAACCAAATACTCTATTTCACATCCTAATTGCTGGGGATTCCATTTGAAATAGCCAGATCATGTATAGGCATGTATCTGTACACTGAAGTACATCTATTTCTAAAGGAGATTGCTACTTGTCAAATATTCAGCAAGTATGTGTGTTGGCTGTGTGATGTGATAGGACCAGTTTTGAATCTCCTATTTTAACAAAATATGCTGCTTATTTTTTTATGTTATAAGATACATCAGGAAAACTTTGTTCAGTCTGAAGAGTTTATGAGGGCCTCCTGTATTTATCCTGTAATGTGTTCAAACTCTAGGGTAAAATACATTTAAAACACAAACCCAGGATGTGTCCTTTTAAGCTTTTATATAGGATATCATGTAAGCAATAAAAACCACAAAACTCCCAATTTGGTCAAAATGGACCTTACTGGATTAAGGTAAGCATCCTAATTCATGGATTCACTTAATTTCTCATCATCCTCTTTCTAAACGCCATTCCATGCGCATTTTATATAACAACATTGCTGAAAAATGCATGGATCCACACAGATCTACCATCCTTTTTTTTTTTTTTTTTTTTTTTTTTGGAGACTTGCTTTGTCACCCAGGCTGGAGTGCCGTGGCATGATCTCAGCTCACTGAAACCTCCGCCTCCTGAGTTCAAGTGATTATTGTGCCTCAGCTTCCTCAAGTAGCTGACATTACAGGCATGTGCCACCACACCCAGCTAATTTTTGTATTTTTAGTAAAAATGGACTTTCACCATGTTGTCCAGGCTGCTCTTGAACTCCTGACCTCAGGTGATCCGCCCTCCTTAGCCTCCCAAAGTGCTGGGATTACAGGTGTGAGCCACCGTGCCCAGTCTCATCCTTCTTTTCTTGCCTTTGTGCATTCTGTTGTCTCATGATCTTTTCCGTATCTCCTAGTTGTACTGCAAGATTCAGTTTGGTCTTCATCTTTTCAGCAAACTTTCCTTGGTTTAGATATTAGTGTCCATCTCAGCTATTCCAAGGGCATCCCAGGCATGTTATTATTATCACCACTGCTTAGTGGTGAACAGTAGGGATGGTCAGAGTGTTAGCAGTAGTAGCATTAATACCAGCAGGAATAGTGGAAGAGGTAGTGATACTCATACTTGACCTCGCTGAGTATCTCCAATATGTCAGGCACGACACTGGGAGCATTAAATATGTGAACTCTAATCCACCAAAACTATATGAATTAGCATGAATGTATTATCCCCACTTTACAACTGAGGGAAACTGAGTTTCTCTTAGCTTCTCTTCTATCAGTGGCTGTTTTTCCCTTAACATTTCTTATTTTCTGTTTTCATGCTCTCATTTTTCTCCCTTAAATACTTTAGATACTTCTTTATGTTTTATTATGTTCTACCATTTGTCAGATTTCTAATTCATTGATTTCTAGTTTTCCCCTTATTAATTCTGTTCTCCTTTCCTTGTGATTTATTCTTTCTTCTAACAGTTTGAACCTAGTTGCTTAATTCATTTAAATTTTCCTATTTTATTAACTAATTCACGTAAGGCTGTTAATTTTCCTCTGAGCAATACCTTAGCTGTGTCTTCTACTGAATAAATTTGTATTTTATCTATTCTGAGACACGATTTTTTTAGGTCATTTCAACTTATGACACATTTTAGAATTAAGAGATACCTTCATCTAGGATTGAATGATATGCATGTTAGTACACTAAGCTCCATTTTGATCAATGGAGCTGATAATCCAATGATTATCAGCCAGGTTACAGTCTCAACATAGCCGATAACTAATGTTGGAAACTGTATAGACTGGGACATTGCTCCTGTTGGCATTATTTCAGTTGAGTTATGTACATTATTGATGCTGAAGAGCTAAGTTCAGTTACTGTTTTAAATACTTTATTGTGTTGATCTAATATGTTCTATGAACACTTTCCAAGAAGATCCACCATTAAAACTTTCAAAATGCATGTCAATGGTTTGCAAGAAAATTCTGGAGATAATAGTGGAGCACTCTCCCAAGTAAGGCTGCATTACTAATGTACTTAATGTCATAGTAAGAGAAAAATTCTAAAGACTATCACAGAGTTGAGTCATGGTTTATTGACAGAAATTTTCTTCTTAATGAACACAGGAGACCATCTTACAAATGGCGGTGTCTTAGATTAACAAAAACAAAAATATTTGTTTTCTTTAAGTTTAACATGTACTTGAAATTTGCAATTTCATTTTCACTTCCATTTTGACCTATGGGTCTTTGAGAAAGAGTTTTTTAAATCTCCAGGTGAAATTGGCTTTTTACTTTTCAGGTTTGTTTTCAATTTCCAGCTTTCTTGTACAGAGATCAAAGAGAGTGTTCTATATTTATATATTTAAATAATTTATTGAGGTTTTTTGTGGCCTCAATATATGGCAGGTTTTGTCAATGTTTCCAGGCTATTTGAATAGAAAAGGTTTCTCCACTTCTGAAGAAACAGAGAGTCCTTATATACTTATAGGATATGTTTGGAAGCCTTTTATTTAAGTGGGGCTATAAATAAAATAAAATTCTATAATCCTTGCAGAAGGTGAAAAATTAAAGAAGAAACCAGATTTGAAGGAGACTATAGTCAGCAGTGTACCCTCAAATGAGAGTGTAAGGCAGAATGTGCACTTGAAGAGCTGAATTATATAATCCAAAACTAACAGAAGCTAAAACTAGATTTCAGAGTGAAATCAGAATCTTTACAACAAAATAACATCTTATGCCCAGTCTTTCTACTACTCTTATTCTCATATTTGCCTTATTTCAGCATTCCCAGTATTTCTATCTTTAATTTTTACCATTTCTGAGACTCTGAGAATTGACTCTACTATTATTAACCTGATCCCTTTCTCCAAAAGTATCTTATACCAATTCACTCTCACTCATTATGTAGTTTTGCATTTAGTAAATATATTCATGAACTAATGCAATTATGTAATGTGTATGTCATTATATAAGACTGCTTTTAAAAGTTTGTCAACATATTTCCTAGAATGATCTCACTGATTGTTTGTACAATACTCATAACTAGCAAACCTTCATACTGACTCCAGCCTCTGTGGTAGTGGAGCTGATGTTGCCCTCAGACTGACTGCAGGGAGGTCGGCCACAAAGGTGAAAGCTAGGCAGCCATGGGGCTTAAACTAAGAGTCACTCAAAATAAGTAGAAGAAAGTACATCAGAAGCTAGAGACAGAACACTTGAATCACTTCAATCAAGAGTCCAAGATGATTTGGAGGTTTTCAGATAGGAAACTTTAGGGCAAATCACTTCAGTTTTGAATTGAGTTCGGTAGTTCCTACATTAGGGGTTGGATTTTCAAGAACGTAAGAAGGACAATGTTTCTATTACTTCTTATACCTAAAAAACAACTGGGCTATTGAATGAGAATAATGTCCAATACCTTGCTGCTGATACTTCCTATTTTTTTCCTCCTTATCTTTCCCTTTCCCCTCCCCATCTTTCTCTTTTCTCTTCCTCCTCTTCTTTTTCTTTCTGTAACTAACTTCTTAGTAGTTATTTAGATATAAGTTTTCTATTATCTGCATGATCTGTCATCTCCATAAGGGACTACATTCAAACCATCTTTGAATTTATAGTACTATACTGATACTCATTATCAAATATTTAAATCACATTTTATATTGCAATCTTCATCTGATAGCTTATAACAAGCCAAATTTATTTCAATAGTTAATTATGAAATAGATAGTTGCTGCTTTGATAGCATGAAAAGTATCACAAATTATATTATTTCAAAAGAAAATTATAATTAAACGCCAGTTTGCAGCAGTCACATACGAATCCCCTGCATATAATCTGCCAATGCAGACAACTCTTAGAATGGTCTTGAAAATCACGTATTAAAGATGACAGATCCACAAGATGGAAGGAGCTTGGTCCCCTAAGTCACCACTTGGAGGAGAGCCATTCATTTGGGTGTACTTCTTAGGGCTCACAGCTGAGCAAGAAAATAAACTATTTGTTTAAACAACTGAGTTTTTTTAGTTTGTTGCTCATAGGAGCTGGCCTATTGTGTTAGACTTAACAAATATCAGTAGAATGACAGACTGAGTCAATAAATAAATAAATGCTACTATTCAACACTTGTTTCTGCTCAGAGAAGCCTACATTTTTTTAGTGGTTTGTTTTTTGTCTCCAACTTAAAAAGCCTGACTTTGGAGACTGTAAGAGATCAACTGATTTAAGACTGCTTCATATAAAGTATGTTTTATGGGCTGAAAACCAAGAAGCATAAAAACCTACTGCTCTGCTGTATGACAGTTCCCATAGGTATACCGTAAGCCAAGATCACATCAGCACTAAACCAGACTACATTTTCTGATAATGCAGAAAAATATACTTAAATATCCTATTACTGAAAAAAATACTAAATTTTCTTTGAAAATTTGAATATCAAAATGGAAACATTAGACCTAGCTTGCATACTGACTAAAAATCAATGTCCTAAAATTGCTGAGTGCACTCAGAATTATTTGATATGCTGTCCAAACTTGTTTCTGAAAATATATTTTGGATGTGAGGTATAAGTCCCCGATTACTAATTTATCTAAATTGCTAAATGTTTAGATGACTTCAAATAATTTATTTAAATTAAAATTTTCATTTTATTGAATTATTACTTTCTTTAATATTCATAACTTTTTATCTTAATTCTGAACTCATAACATTTGAAGTGCTATGATAATAATTATCTTACATTAACATGCTAATTTCTTCAAAGATCATATTCAACTGAAACACTTAAGGTTTTAACCACTGTAGATGTAATTAGGTTAATTAAAATACTATTATATTTATTTTTACTTTATGATTGCTCCATTATCATATAATGACATTTGTAATAGGAATAGAACTCATTATTTATTGAGCATACTAGTTTTTTCTAAAATACTAGTTTTATGATTAACTTCATAAAAAATTAATTAGGTGCATACCCTGTGTGGTTTTACCTATATATTTTTTTAGTTTAATAAATACCACCACATAAGCAAATACCAACTTATCTTCCAGTCATAAGTAGTATTAAACACTACCAAATCTCTTTAAGAGAAATCTACTTGTGCTCGAATGTGCTACGCTGGATGTGACACTGTGATTTCAGCCCAGGGAGTTTTCTCTGTCTGAAAAACCCTTGACTTTAACTGGACAGCAATAATAATCTCTCTGGTCAATTTCTAAGGAGGCTGCAGATTTCAAGACCCTTCATGATCTGGCCTTGCACAACTCTTCTGTCCTCTATTACTTTTAGAACTGCAATTCTGGCCGGGTGTGGTGGCTCACACCTGTAATCCTAGCACTTTGGGAGGCCAAGGCAGGTGGACTACATGAGGTCAGGAGACTGAGACCAGCTTGGCCAACATGGCAAAACCATGACTCTACTAAAAATACAAAAAATTAGCCAGGCGTGGTTGCAGGTGCCTGTAATCCCAGCTACTTGGGAGGCTGAGGCAGGAGAATCGCTTGAACCCAGAAGGCATAGGTTGCAGTAAGCCAAGCTCACACCATTGCATTAAAGGGCAACAAGAGCAAAACTCCGTCTTAAAAAAAAAAAGAACTGCAATTCCATAAATTCAGTCTATTCTTTGGTGCCTCTATGCCTTTGCACACACTGCTTCCTCTGAGGCAGCTGGCATTCTTTGCCTCGATCACCTAGTTAGCTCCTCCCTTTATTTGAAAATTCTGTCCAGAAGATACCTTTCAGGCAAGCATTTATCATTCCTGGTGTCATTATTTGGTGTTTTCTCTTTTGCTTGTCTCTGCTATATTCTGTTGAATCATTATGTGCTATATTCTGTTGTCCACCATTTACTAGTGTTCATTCAATGCCAGTCACTTTACTATTCTTACATTCTTGAGAATTGTTTTAGAAAACTCACAAGTTTAACATTGTTATCCACATTTTGCAAGCAAGAAAAACTAAACTATTTGTTCACACTGGCGAATTTGTAGATTCTTAAGAGTTCATGCTAGCTAAACATTAATTTCTCCTGAATTCTACCTAAGGTCTATCTGGTTCTAAAACCTAGGTTTTACATGTTCAGGTAAATATTTGCTTGTTTCTAGATACATATGACAAAGCATGGGTGTTAACAAGGGAGAAGAAGAAAAAGGGAGAGGGAGAGACAGAAAATAAGAGAGACTAAGTAAGAAATTATAAAATAATTTCAATATGGCACCCACCATTCTACTCAGTGGGTGAATGACCAAGACTGAGCATTAGAACAAAGCAATTATGCTCATCCATGCCATCTCAACCCCTGGGACCTCCTAGAATGTGAGTTTCTTCCAGTTTGAGTATAATTCTAGTATTTAATTCCATGTGTTTATTCTGCCTCTTGGCAAATGAGGACAAGTGAATGACATCACTTTATTAAGGTGAAGTCATTCTGTACTCAGTTAAAGAAACAGTGGTCTTTCTGAGCATGAAGATCATATATCCCACGCCAGACTCACTCAGAGGCAGTCCCTCTCTGTGATATTGCACCTTTGTAAAGTAAGTTTGTCTTGCACATGGACTTTAGAGACCTACTCTTCTGCATGTTGCAGGTATTTAACAAATATCAGTAGAATGACAGACTGAGTCAGTAAAATAAATGCTACTACTCAACAACCGTTTCTGCTCATAGAAGCCTAAATTATTTAGTGGTGTGTATCTTGTCTCCAGCTTAAAGAACCTGACATTGGAGATTCTAAGAGATCAACTGATTTAAGACTGCTTTATATAAAGTATCTTGTATGGGGTGAAAACCAAGAAGCATAAAAGCCCGCTGCTCTGCTGTATGACAGTTCCCACAGATATACCATAAGCCAAGGTCACATCAGCACTAAGCCAGACCACAGTATTTTGCATGTTCTGATAATGCAGAAAGACATGCTTAAAGCCACATTGCTTTTTGACTAGAATACACGTACAAGATGAGCCTACAAGTGAATCCAAAAGAAATAAAACTACTGTAGGGGAAAAGTCGATTCATTAAATTTCTTTCATCCCAGAAGAGTGTATTAAGAATATTATTTATATCCTTTGCATGTCATGCTTCTAATCAGATTGCCTTGTTCCATGTTAAAAATTGATTTAATCTTACTTATATTTTATTTGTAAACTGCTTGTGATGTAACCTATTAATTTCTGTTTCAATTAAATTCTATATATCCATTCATGCATTTGTTTATCCTCCCATGGATTGTTTTACATCCTAACTCTACATTCAGAATTATGGAGGCCTTTACCCACCAGGATCAACTACCTTTAAACACCTTGCTTTTCATTCCTGAAAACCCTTGTACTCTACTGAGAATAAACTCGATTGATACTCTTTATATTCTCAGAGTCAATGCGTAATTGTGTATAGTTGAATACAATGTGATTCTAGGCTTTATTATCCATAAATTGCCTTTTAGCATAGTGATAAAAACATTATTTAACCAAATGTTCCCCTCTATCCTGATTCATGTAGCAGAACAAGAATATATAACACAGTAAAAATTCCTTTTGTGATGTAATTTTTTAGCTAATTTGGACACTTTGCAATAAACTCAGTTTATGACAAAAGAACTCTTTAGATAAGTAGAGAGATTCATTGAACATTACAACAAGAATTATCAATGAACCTTAACTACAACTAAATACATCACTTCCAGTTGTAATATAAGTTCCCAAATATATGTTATACTAAAACATATTTACTTGTGTAGTTAAGGGATAATGTCTGTATACCACTGACTTTTACTAGCAATATCTATGAATTTTATTTAAAATACTTAAACAGTATAGGGGTTCTTAATGTATGAGTTCACGTGTTTGGAAAGAATGAGGAATGAATCTTTACTGAGCCATGACCTTGAGCTAGAGACTCTTTTAGGCCTTATTTATCTCCCTTGATACCAACACTCTCACGTTTGAGTATTACTGACCTATGTTCCACATAAAGACATCTCATCTAGGAAAGTTTAAACACAAGGTTACAATGTTAATAGGTGACGGAAACTACATTTAGCTCTGGATATGTCTGTCTTGTTTTAAAATCAGCCTTCTTTGTATAAGAAAATTTTGTTCAAGATATTTAAAAGAAAATTGTATTTTATAAAGTAAAGAATCCCTTGATGGGATTGCTTAGTATTAGCTAGAAAAAAATATATTTTTAAAGTTGTTCAAGATATTTAAAAGAAAATTGTATTTTATAAAGTAAAGAATCCCTTGATGGGATTGCTTAGTATTAGCTAGAAAAAAATATTTTTTTAAAGTATACTACTGAATATTGTTGCATCAAAGGTACATTTACCCAAAGATGACATGGAGTAAACACTCTCCTTTATGTGATTATGCAAAATGTTTCATACAAAGGAAACAAAAGTTTAAAAGTGATCATTCTCAGCATTCTCCAAAACATTTTTATATTTGCCATGCATACCATGCACACATTTAAAGCACACCATTACATCAAAGATGGTAAACTCCCAAGCTTACATCCCTGTCCTCCAGAAAATCATGTAGGCATTTGTCAACAAGTACCTTATACAGTGTCAAGGGGAGCCATTAAAAATGTGGTATACAGAAAGTGGATTTCCTCTCCTGAGCACTGCAATGAAGAATGGAAGAGAAAAGTCAGGCTGCTAGCAATTCTGCTTTTGTAAGGATATGTCAGCCCACTCAGAGAACAAATGACCCAATTCAATGAGTGTGCTGAGAACTTATCAAGGAGAGCTGACACTCAACTTGAGCTAAACTTATAAACTGTAGTGTGTATTCAATTTATTTTATCTTCTGCATTTCACTCTGTCACCCCAGATGGCATTAAGTATAGCCCTCCAAAGGAAATAGTATCTTTCTGAAAGGTTTAGGTGAAACATCATTATATTTCCAAACAAAACGAAAACAACCACCTTGGTAGAGGGACAGCATAAAAACAGAGCAGCAGGAGGTCTGTTATTTTCAAGGGAATTGACAGCCTGAGAAATTCACAGTTCTACATTTAAAATGTCTTTCTTCTAGGAAAATTCCATGGCCTCTTCTAAAACATCGGGAAGGGACTGTAGACACGTTTTTTGATGTAAGTTGCTGATCCATACAAAATGTATTGATCCTTGTACAATAAAAACCACAATCATCTGGGGGAGGTAAAGAAGATAGGAAGGTAATGAATGACATTTTGGGCTACAGTCATGCAAACCTGGGTTTGAATTTTTATTTTGCCAGTCTCAAACTATGTAGAATTGGGAAAAGTATTTTCAAAGCTTCAGCTCCTTCATCTATAAAATGAAGATAATGCATAATACCTCCTATATCTGCGTAGTTATTAAAGGGCTTAAATGATAGAATGTACCCAAAATGAAGATTTGCATAAGGCGTTCTCAAAAACATTGTTCAGTACATTTTGACTAGCATTATTATTTATATTATCACAGCTCGGTTCAGTCCCTCATCATGTCTCACTTGGAGAACCGCCTCCTTCAGTCTGTTTATCCTAAAAACGTGGTCAAACTTATGTGATCCTGTCATTGTCTTAATTATTAACCTCTAGAAATACCCACTTTTTATACAGGATGTTTTTCAAATGCCAGGTCATAATCCATTAATGGGTCATGAATCCAACTGAATGGTGATTCAGGACCAAACTTAAAAGAAGAAAGAATAAAAGGGCATGAATACATAGGGGATAGAAAAATAGAAATGAATGGAATGGAATGGAACGGAACAGAAGAGAACAGAACAGAACAGAACAGAACAGAACAGAACAGAATAGAACAGAATGAGACATTGTCAGAGAACATGACACATAGCAAATGTAAAACTTATTTTTGAAATCATTTATTACAATTAGTACGTACATGTGTGTGCTGGACTGTAATGTAAAATATATGTTGTTACTTACTAGGTAATATTCAAAGTCATCTGACAAGCATTGGGCAGAATGATGTCTAAACATTAATGCTCTACTACTCATCCAGCCACTGACCCTGGTCACTCAATGTTCAAGACCTAATAAATGGAAAGTGGAACATGCATTTCGCCTTTCTTTGCTTTTGAGGTGAGGTAAGTGGTTTAGTATGATGGAAAATGGAGTACAACAGGACTCCATACTTTAGGCTCCAAATGCTAATAATACCATATCATTGCCCTTCCTATTCTAGCCTCAGAAAAGGTGAATGTAATCATTACTGAATGTATTATGCACCAAAAATAGGATCAGAAATAAAAGTTTAAAAATTTCTGTGACCTGGGATTTTTGTGTACATATTAGAATAATATTTTTTCCATTTATTGAGTTAAAATGTTTCTCTACACAAATGCCTTTTCAAACAAAGACATTTCCAACACAAATCCATGCATCCAACTTACAAATTAACTGTGAACACTGGATATAACCCATGCAAACAGGACATCTGGAATGAAAATGCAACCCTCCTGAGATAACTTGGAAGTCTCCATTTTACATTTAGCTAGTCACTCAAGCATGAAGTAGTCTTTTGGGAAGAAGGAGAAGAAAGAGGATTGAATATGTTCAAACTAATGTGTGCACCCATCCCAGATCATAGCATTTTTAGTTTCAAAGATTCTCATTGCCTTTCTCACACTAGCAATGCTCCTAAATCGGGCCTTTAACTAAAAATCTGCAACTGCCCTAATTCTAAGTGGTAAGAGAGAACTCAAATGTAAATTCCAGAGTCATGTACATGGTTATGGTGTTTTTGTTTCCCCTTTGAAGATATTCTCCTTTGAAGAAAAATGGCCCTCAGTAAAACCAAAAGTGAATTTTAATGCATATCCATCATCTTTAAAAATGGGTTTTATGGGTACTCAAACCAAAAGTATTATTTCAGAGACCAGTAATAAAATTGATGCTGAAATTCCTTCGTTAAAAACACTGATGGAGTCTAACAAACTTGAGACAATTCGTTATCTTGCAGCCTCAGTGTTTACTTGCCTGGCAATAGCATTGGGAATTTATAGATTCTGGAAGTAGTAGTAATGCTCCTACTGCTGTGGCTGTTGGCTTCTTAGAACAACAAACCAAGAGAGATTTACTCTGAACATTGTCAGTTGCAGCAAAACTCTACTACACGTTTATTTAAAGTATAGGGACTAAAAGAGGAAGTGTTTTAGAATGAGAAGAGATATTTTGTCTTTATTGTGTGTGAGTGTGTCTTTATTAATTGAAAAGCTGTCATTCAAACCTGGTTTATTTGAGATACAAGAGCGTTTTGTCCTTTTGATAATTCATAGAAATTGAACCAGTTTTCTTGTGTTTGCTTAAACAATTGTGTAAATCATACAGGATTTTGTTGTTATTGGCTGCATATTTGAAAACTATTCCCTAGCTTACATACTTATTAGTGAAATAACTTTCCTGATAACCATTGCATAATTACATTTTTCTATCAAATAAAAGATTATTACAACAACAACACAAAAATGGGTTTTATAAATTAAGTTTTGTGAACAATTTGTAAGTGCATTCTAATACTGTACACAGTGCTAAGAGGCAAGGATTTTAGCACCTGATAAATCTAAAGTTAAATATCTGAGTTCAAATGCCAACTCGACTATTTTCTAGCGTTGTGAATTTGGAAAGTTATTTAGACTTGCTGTGCTTCAGGATCCTCATGGGAAAAATTAAGGTTAAAATATCTACTTTATAAGGTAGAACTGATGCTTGAATAAGGCAATATATATAGGAAACAGTTACTCTAGGATCTGAGATATAATAAGTGCTCAATAAATGGTAGCTATTAAGGTTGAGAATAGTCATAAACAAGTCCTGGGTACTAGCTAAATAATAAAATACCAGGATTATATACTCTGCCTTTCCCAAAATAAGTGCTACTAGGGAAAATATTTTAACATCAGCATTTAAAACTATAATAATTTTAATGCAATTCCAATATATATTCATGTTTAAAGGGTAAATTTTCATGGCTGAAATATTGAACAAAACCCATTATAAAACTGTTTTATTTCATCCATTTCTTCTGAGTTCCAAGCAGGGAAAACATAAGAAAAAAAATGGGTAGATGATTTTACATAATAAACTCAAGAAAAATCAAGATTGTGCTCCAGTGAGATGCAGAAATTTCTTACACATAATGATAGTCAAAACTAGTTTACTGAATAAGAACTTCATGTAAATATTTCATCATGAGATTACTTTTGTGTGGTAAAATTTCTGTTCTTTTCTTGCATGTATTTATAATCATAAAACATGCCTCACTCATACTCATGAGTCTCTACAATGCCTGGCAGATAGTGGGCACTCAATGAACTCAAATGGAATGATAATAATTTAAAATTTATATATACAAGTAAACAAGGATTTACTGCTCAGCAATCTGCATAGCCCCTGGTTAGCTATAAGCAGACCTCTGAGGAAGACTGCCTTTACAGGAGCAGTTGGAAAAGTCATTACTCTCATTTTTATTTTCCTTCTCCCATTAACACTTCTATGTCAGTGAGAATAAAGTTAAATGAGTGCTTTTTTCTTCCTACGTTGCTTACATTTTTAAGCATAAATCTTAGACCTAAGATTTTTGTTTCCCTTTTAAAAATAAAATTAATTTTGAAAGATGTGATCAGGTTTTAATTTTTTAATTCATAAGGAGCCACTAATGTCAACCTAACTTATAGCACAAATTTACCCATAATTTACTCAAAATTCTAGTCATAAAGAATGTACATATCATAACAGAATTGTTCTTCAAAAAACTTAAAGCCAAATCTAATACATACACATATTAAGGTTTTTGGACACTGACAAGCCAGAATATAATTAAGTGACAATTAGTATAGACAGTAAATTGGCCAAATTAATTTAAAAATACCATTCATTAAGCACCCACAGTTATTACTAATCCTCAAAATAACCAATTAGCTGGCATTATCCTCACTTTAGAGAGAGCAAGGCTCAGATTCAGAGACCATGTGACTCAAGTCCACACAACCAGTGAGGGAAAATTCTAAATTCAATCCCATGTCTGTTAGCCTTCAAAGTTCGAATTTCTTTTGACTACACTTTAGGGCTGGAATAAAAACTTGGAAGAAACACACCCACATAAAGAAAGACTGATAGCGATGAGAGGGAGAAAAGTGAGAATTTAAAGGAAGATGAGGTAACTTCTTGAAAAGGTTTGAGCTTTATAGAGGAGCAATATACATAATCGTCTCCAAGCAAGCCTAACCATTTCTTATGAATGGCTGAGTTTTATTTTATTTCATTTTTGTAGGAAAAAAAAAAAACTGGGTGGAGAAGGCAAGTGGCCCAAGAGCAAAAATAGCAGCTGAATAAAATGCTTAACATCATGAATACTTACACTTAGCACAGGATTCGGCAAATATAGTTTGGAACACATAACAGTAATTTATGGCATACGTAACAGTAATTGCTAATAAGTATTGAACGTTCGGTGTCCCCGGTGCTGGGGCAAGCATTCTGCATGTATTAACTGACATTTCTCATGACAATGCTGCAAGGTGGGTGATGTTCTCATTTCCATCCTCTGCATGAGGATACAGACATTCAGAGAGCTTATGCTGCATGCACATATCCCAAGTTGGTAGAGACCTGGCCTGGTCCAGGAACTCTGACTTCAGATCCCCAGATCCTACTTACTATACTTCACTGAATGAATAGAATAATAAGGACTTTCTTGTCTCAATCCAGTTACTTATAAAACAAATTTTTGCTGTAAAAGTTTATCATCAAGACTTAAATTGCTTTTATAAAATAAAATACATACCACTTACACAAATGAAATGGAGTGAAAACAAAGGAAAGAAATTGCAATATATTTCACGGTGTCATGAGAATGAGAGTCATTGATCCTGGCAGATCTGAAGCATCCTTTCTGCTCTCCAAATCAGTCTGATAAATTGTCAGAACAAGTAAAATATTTACCTGAAAACTCATCAATATACATATATTACAGGAAGCATTGCCCAAAAAAAACAATTATGCTTGAATATGGGATAAAAGTACTAGTGTAAAAAAATCCATTACAGCAGAAATTAGAAATGAGAGGAACCTCCAAGAAGCTTAATTTATTGATTATTATTTTCATGAAATGCAGGTGTTGGAGGGAAAACAAAACTTTGAGATAATGGAACAGAGAAGCATAATTAAGAAATATGTGTGATGTTTATCATTTTGAAAGACTACAATGGACCATGATTATAATTAAGTTAAACAACTACCAATGAATCCTCATTGATAAAATGAATACTTGCCCAAAAGAGAGTTTCTAGCCTTTTGGTGAAGAAAAGGAACTGATTTTCATGAACAATAATGACACTGTTTAAGGATAATGCATGTGTGTGACACTGTATTAAGCATTCACCCACACTGCATTATCTAACTTTCTCAGTAATGAGTTAAGAAGCAGCAATGAGTTAAGAACTCTATTACATAAATGATGGGACAAAAAAGGTAAAATTAAAAACTTGACCTATTCTAGTACCATCCTGTAGTTTTCATTTATAGCATATTTCCAATTGTTAATTATATTCTTAATTATATATTTATTTATTTGTTTATTCATTTTAAAATTATGTGCTCCATGAGAAGAGGGATCATGAATTTTATTTATGTCTCTATATCCAGTGTCTGGCTCATTGTAGGTATTCAGAACATGTGTGTTGGCTAAACTTATGAGTAAAAGAGAAGATGCTGGAGTTCCAGAATCTAAATGTATAACCATTCCACACTCTTGCCTCCCCCAGTGTCTCCCTCTGGGTGAATGTGGAGGGGATGGGTGTTAGGCATGTAGGAGTAGCAGTGAGATCCTAGAACTTATAAGAGAGATTTTTAAAAAATCAATGGAAGGTGTGACAGGAACTGAATTAACAGATTCCAAAGAGAAAAACTTCAAGATTTTAGATCTGCCCTTTGATACTAATCAACTTATTGAAGACTCTTGACAAAGAATAAGAGAAAGAGCAAACAAAACTAATAGGACAGAGCCTAATGTATCAGTCACTTATCAAAATTTGTTGATAACTGAAGAGAAAGTATCTTTAGCTTCCAAGTCCATTTATAAAAATATGGTTCTCCTGATATTAAAATAACCCCTGGATTCTTCTATAATAAGGGAAAGGAAAAAATGTAATCAGCATTTATGTGTGTGCTATTCAGAACTCAGGCTATTTTTTAATTGGAATAAGATATTAAGTCTCAGCCTCATTATTTTAAAGTAGTAGTTCCCACAAGGTATGATTAGCACCATTATTTATAACAAAAAGCAAAAGCTGTAGACTTATTCTCACTAGCCAGGAGTTAAATGGTGTTCACTTATCAACAAAACTATCTTTGTTCTCAAGAATGTTGAAGTTATTACCCACCGAGGACTGCTTTGCATCTACTTTGAGGAATTAAGACATCTACACCAACTAGAGATGGCACACCAGTTTTTGCTTATGTATACGCTATGTAGACAGTTAGATTTTAGAATAAGCCCTGCTTTATCATCTAAGGGCAGATGGGATTAAAATGCTGCACTATTGGGTATAAGTAACTTTGTGGATGCCACACAACCACTCCAACTATCAGTTTTCTGAGACAGAATGATAATTCCTGACTTCTCTCACTAAGCTACTGGAAAAATTACAAATAAGATAAGGGATATAAAAACACCACATAAACCATAAAGTACACTTTTCATTTTAACATAACCAATCACTCTTTCTTTACATTATTCCATTTAGTTTCTGCATTCAGGTGTCAATTTTGAGGATAGAAAGACAGTTTTATCCTCAATTGTGTTGGCAGATCCAGCTGAGTAAATGAAGAGTGAGAGTTTGGAAAATGTGCTCTTCCCTGCAAATAACAACAACAAAAACCACAACAGTAATAATGGCTAACATGTATTGAGTGCTTGTTCTATGCCAGACAATTTTCTAACTCACTGCAGCTAACCTGTACTAGGACAACCCCATTCTGATGTTGGGCCAGGCCATGGGTGAACTAGCATAGGAATGATCAAGAGCACCATTGTGTTTGACATGTTTACAGTATGAGAAACTGGGTCTTCAACCTTCACTAGTTGGAGAAAGGGTATAGAAATATTGTCAGAGTGGGAGGAAATCTTGGCAAACAGTTAACATACAACTTGCCCAAAGAGATGCATATGAATACATATAGCCTGTTAAAGGTTTACATAACCACTGTTTATTTGAGCGCCTTTACTTGTGAAGAACTTAATACTTCAGGAATCAGATGCATTCCGTTTTTGTAAGTTTGACTAATAAAATGTTCTCTTTCTTTGGTGTTGTCTTAAAATCTAGCTTCCTGCTGCGTCTCTCTATTGATTTTAGTTATCCCATTTGAAGTTAAATTGTAAAATTCAAATACCTATTTCATGTGACAGTTCTTAAATATTTAAAGACATATATCATATCTTGGCTAAGAGTTATTTTCCTCATTAAAACAAAATAACCACCAACAGTATCTTTCTTTTAAGGTATAAAATAAAACAAATCTTATGTAGATAGTGATCAGACTCTACCAATGAAATCATAATGATCTACTGCTCATCTATTTAACTTTGAGAAAACCTGGCTATGGATGCTAGGCAATTACCACATCAAAGGTTTTTATGGTGAAGAACGTCTGAACATACGTTTAAATCCCAATAACTTATCCCTGATCTTCCCTCTTCCCCTCAAGAAGGCAACCCTTAAACCAAAGGAGAAAAGGGATGGATTTTGATGCTAATTAGGTATGTGAGGTTTGCCTCCTCCTTCTCTGATGGTTTGTATGGCCATCCCAGATACAGCAGGATTGTACCCCTTAAGTGTCCCATGCCCTACATCAGGAAATGAATTACCAATATTCCAGATATCATATGCAGGATGCTTCTGCTTTCTGTATCTTTACTTACAGGGAGTTGTGATCCCAAACCCATCTAAAAGCATCCCAGAGATGGTACTCTAAAAGCAATTAGCTGGTAATAAAAGAAACAATAACAATACATTATATACTAATTGTAATTGAAATATACTCTGTATCTAGAGAATATTTTCAGATACCTAGCCAAGAATGGGTTTTCCTTTTTTCTGATTGTGTAAATGCTCCTATTTCTGTTTGTATATCATAGTATTTGTAATTACGAATAAATCACTGTGACATAAGGATTCTGCAACCGTCACTTGGAATATTCCTCAATATTTAAATTCAGAGACACAGCAGGCTTGGTAGAACTAATCATTTTTTCATCCATTCAGAAGCTGATGAGCATCTCCTACTCTGAGCCTGGTGCCATGGTGAGCACTGGGAATAGAGATAAAAGAAAGTCCAGTCATACGGAAATGGAAATAATGCAACAGTGAGAGATGAAAAGAAGGAACCAGATTACTATAACATAGGCTAAGTGATCAGTTAGAATATCCTGGACTCAGTGCTATAGGGGCACAAAGATGGAGGTGTATACGTACATATGTACACACATGTGTACATATGTACATATATACACACATATGTACATATGTACATGTATACACACATATGTACATATATACATGTTCAGGATTAGAGAAAAGGACAGTAAGGCAAGAGTTCTAGAGAAGGTAATAGCTAAGCTGAGTCTTAAGGGTAAAAAATGCATATAAGGCATAGTCTAGACCACAATCTAACTGGGGAGGCAGTAAATAAAATATTAATGAAAAAGATTTGAATTGGATAACCAGACTAAATATTATAAGCAAGGAAGATAAGAAACAAGAAGCTACATTTATGAAGCAGCTGTTTCTCTGTATTTTGAACTATGAATGAGGATTGAATAGTCAAGGGTAGAAGGCATATTATGTTTCCTTTAATTCAATCTTATAGTCCCCAATTTTATTCCTC
The DNA here is from genome assembly GCA_036589455.1 of Ateles fusciceps. NCBI lineage: Eukaryota > Metazoa > Chordata > Mammalia > Primates > Atelidae > Ateles > Ateles fusciceps. The sequence continues at coordinate 3,724,141 of JAZHEH010000164.1, read as the reverse complement.
CATGACATTCGTCACAAGTGAGCAATTGCTTATTAAAAATCTGTCCCCCCTTCCAAGCTGTAAATTACAGAGCATAGGGGACAGGTATGTTTTTTTCTCCATTGTATTGTTGCACTAATTGCATAGTTCTTATCACCAAGCACATATTTGCTAAATAGTTGAAGAATTAATGAATTGAATTTCATAAGATGCTAGAAAAGTAAGGTATTTTATAATATATTCATGGTTTGGTTTAGTGATGATGATTAAAATTAAAATTTGGAAGAAACAACTGGAATTAAGGAAGGGCAAATCAGAGGGTAAAAAAGATTACTATTACCATTTCAAGCAAAATTTAGAGCTTCTATTGTCTGGATTTTTTAGTATAAAAGTGATATTATGAAAAAGGTACATTAAAGAATTAACTGAGTCCTGTGAGCCAAAAAATCAGAGGAGGAGTGAATAGCTAGGTGAATAGCTGGGCAGCTGGTGTCTCACTCATTCTAGTTGGAAAGGGATGAAAACTATTCTAAAGTGTTTTCAATAGGTGTGGGAAGGGAGGAAAAGAATAGCTATCAAGGAATCAACTGTTTGTGAACAGGATGGCATAGACCTTATTTGGCAAGCAAGAACAGCTACATAATTTGCTGGGTCCAGGGAAAAATAAATTGCAGGGGCTCTTATTTAAAGAGTATGAATAATCTCAAGACAGTGACGCTAGAGGCTAAAATAAGGCTGGGATCCTTCTAAGTATGGGGCCATTTACAATAGGACAGACAGTATATCCACGAAGCTGGCCTGTTGGCAAGCATCTCACATAAAGAAACGAGGAAAGAAGAAAGCAAAGAAAGAATGAAAAAGAATGAAGGAATGAAGGAAGAAAAAAGAAAAGGTTTAGGGATTTTTATTTCAGCATATACTCAAGTTGAGTGACATATATATATATATATATATATACACACACACACACACACATACACACACACATACAGATATATATATATATATATATAAAACCTTTAATTTTATGGTGTGTCATATCTCTTAAGTTTAACTAATGTATAATCCCAATGGGTTATTACTATCTTCAATGCACTCGAGATGTTATTAGCTTATTGTTTTGTAGAGAAGGGTACTAGACAACATGTTTGGACCAGTGTATTAGTAAAGCTATGCTTATAGACAAAAGTGATCCTCATCCTCTCTTAAAATTAGGTCTTATAATTTTAATCTATAGATTAGAAACAACGTCCAATCAAGGCAGGTAAGTATCCCACAAATCTAATGAATATTTCTCAGTGCAGAATCACTATGTTCATGTATTAATGCTTAGAAATGGGTAAAAAACACAAGAACATTAGAGCTTGTCAAGAGGAGGAGACTAATTCAGATATTTAGATGTTTGAAAAATGTCTTATATAAAGAAGATCTTTAAAAAATGACAAGGTTTAACAAAGAAAAAGGAAGGACAAACGGGACAAATAGTACCTGCATTTATTGAAGGATTATTCAGAGAATCAAAAATCTTTTGAGCTACCCTAATAGGTGTCATGAAAAACAAGGAGGAATGTTATAGGAAAGAAAATTATACTTCAGTATTAGGAAAAACCTTATGCCAGTTTGAGGTCAAAAAAGAAAATGGCCTATTTACAAAAATTTTGTTTTTACCTGTGTGAAGAAAAAATTGTGAAATATTTTGAAAAAGACCAAAAGAAAAAACAAAACAAAACAAAAACCACAGGCTATCCTGTCTGATGCACCCTTTTGGGTATCTCAAGCTTTTCTTGTCTCTTAGATATTTTCTAACTACATAAACTGTAAAAACTGAAAATAATGCAAATCATTTTTGTCCATTGACATGCAAATTTGTTGTGTCTAAATGATTATTGTCCCGTAACTCCTTTTGCATGTACTTGTAAATTCTTTTTAGCATTCTAGATTTGCCTATAACGTGTGGTTCTTTGAGTGTCACTTTGAACTGATTATAATACCTTACTGGTGTTAAATAAAATCTTTGAGATATGCACTCATTCTATATTTGTATGAGAGTCTTAATCTACCTTTAAATACCTTTATCTTTTAATATTTGCAAGTATGCAATTAAAGCCAACTATTTTAACATCTATCAGAAACATTCTGAAAGAGATTCCTGAATTTGTAGCAGACTGGACTACAGATTTAACTCCAATAATATCCAATATGGGAAGAAGAGAAATTAACAGAAAGAATAAATTCTTCTAATTGAGTGACTTGGCGAATGGAGGTACCATTGAAAGTCAGCCAAACAGGGAGACCTATGGTGCTGCATTGGAAGTTGCCTCTAAGTGAATTCAGACTTACTGAGACTAAAGTGATAGCAGGATAGTCATGGGGAAATATACAAGAGTAACAATTCAGGCTGAATTCTGGATGACAAAATTAGGGATCTAACTTAGAAGTTATTGACACAGAGAGAAGCATTGAAGCTATCTGTGAGGATCATGCCAAGAAAAGTGAAGGGAAAAATTGGCAAAGAGATAACATCTGTTATTCGTGAAATACTTAGAATGTGGTTATTGTTGGAGAAGAGAAAAGCATTTATTCTTTGACACAACTTTCCATCTTGATAACTATGGATCATGGAAATCTTCATTTTTTCCCTGTAGCAATGCAAGAGAAAAAAAACACATATAAGATACCTTGTTTGGTTATTTTAAGTATTCTGTCGTAGAAGTACTGACTTACTTTTTAATTTCTCATTTTACTCTCACAAGTTTTCTTAGACAAAAGGGAAATTATGATTGAATGGTTGAAGTTTTAAAAGACCTAGATAATTTTGTTAGAGTTGATCATCACTATTATGCACAAAGAATTTAAACAGGTATTTTGGCTTCTTGAGAATGGAGTTCTCAATAATTGTGTTCATAGTTGTTTGTATTCCAAGAACTCCTGAATTCAACTCCATGACTGAATTCAACATCTTTGTAAGGCATGTGCTCATAACAAAGCTGCATATTCAATCTTCTACTTCTTTGAAAGAGGTGAAAGTATAATTCTAGCAAAACAAATATGCAGGCCTAATTGGTAATTTTTATTTCTAAATAGAAATTCAACAAGAGCTAAGGTGTCATAGAGGAAAGTCACTGAAAGAGCTGACTAACACATAAAAGAAATATTTTGGTGTTTGAAGCGGGAAAGGAAGAAACAACAATCTATGCTTAAAGTGCCCCTTAGTTTCATTTCAAAGAGCATGGGGACCTGATGGCTGCATGGAGCATCCACTAAAATGAGATGAATGGGAAGGAAAAACTTATGAGTTTATTGAAATTGCCATATTACAATCTGCCAAGAGTTCTGATCTATGATGTCTAATGGTTTTCCAACTCCTCTGGACACCCTCTAAAATGCTGCACTGCACATATTCATCCTGCAATTTAAATTGTGTGTGTGTGTGTTTGTGTGTGTGTGTGTGTGTGTGTGTGTGTGTGTTTCTTTGGAGAGTTAAAAAAAAGGCCCTGCTACTCCATAGATACTAGGGCAAGAAGCAGAGTATTTGTGTGAATACATCGGAATGTAAAATCAAGAATGAAATTCTTATTTTATGCTGCCACTTCTGGGCTGAATGCCCATGCTGGTTAACTTTGCCCTAAAAGTGCAAGAATTAAAAATGTGATCCGTTTATTATCTCTGAAAGAGCAAAGATAGAGTGGGAGCCTCCGGGTGGTTTTGTGGTCGGAGTGCTCTGCTCTTCTGCTGACAGCCTGTCAGTGCCCTGTTCCTTTCTCATCCTTAATTAGAATTCTCAGATTCCGAGGTTGCCGTCTGTACCACACTTGCCACTGTGGTCCCCGGACCTGGCACAAACATGGCTAACCTCGTCCTCATAAAATGACTCATTGCCTTCTCCAGCTGTTATCTATTAGCACTGCAGATTTTGCACCAATCTTCATGCCAAGTCATCTCTCCCACCCTCCCCATTGCCCCACAACTTGCTGGAGCCAGCTGGTGAGAATTCCTACACCTTAAGAGGACATTTTCTTGACACATCAAGACAGATGCATGGCCTTAAGTTGCAGCTATGCCAAGACCCGAAACAAGACAATTTGTCCAATTCTTAGTCATAGAGATTTTGAAAAATCTAGTTCCACAGCAGCATTAATGCCTGTCAACATTTGAGACAAATAGTGCAAGAATTGTCTGATATTGAGAGAGCCATTACTCACTCAGGCTGTTCTCAGCTGAAGAATCTTTGCATTTAGTGTTCTGAAGGTAAAATAGGGATCATTCGTGTTCAAAATTACTTCTGAAAACCTACCTGCCAACATAATTTGCTTACTTCGCATACCTTGGGGCCTACATATATGTAGGAAATGAAGCTAGGAAATGAGACTTGTGAACACGCAAAATGGAAAAAAAACACAGGTTTTGTTGAAAGATACAATACCAAATTTCTTGTAATCTAAAATAACTCCTCAACAGCAACAACGTGAAGAAAGAAAGACAGCTATACGTGTTCTGTAAATGAAGCTGTGCTCTCTGATTTATGTGTACTACCTCATGGCATCCTGAATTACATCATGTGTTAGGATATTATTATAGAGTTTAGAGATGTAGAAATAAACAATATTTTTGAAATGAGCTATTGGCCAAAAGCGCAAAATCTTTTAATCAACAACAACAAAAGCAACCAATGACAAATAAGGGAGACCAGCATAATAATTGTGATCAAAGGTTTTGGGCTGGAAAAAAACATCTGCTTAATTTCATCACAGTTTTGAGTCATTCTTAACTTTTATGAGAACAATAATAATATGCAGGGTTGGTGGGTAGATGATATGACATGGAAAATTCTCAGGGCAATACTTGGCTCACAGTGAGTCTTTGGTAAATAGAAACTAACATTAGAAATTATAATGGAGAGGAGGGATGAAGGTAGGAGGGAAAAGAGAGTAAAACATAATCAATCAATCAATCAGAACAGAACAAAATATGGCTGAATGTCTAATTTGATCTCAGGAAGAAAAATCCTGCTCAGACATAAAGATAATTTAAAAAGTCATAAGAGATAAAACATTGATAGAAGTGTCTGTTTAAAAAATTAAAACGTCTGCACATAAGAACAAACCATACACAGAATTAAAAGGCAAGTCAATTGCAATTATTGGTAGCAATTATTTAGAAAAGAGGAAAAGAGAGAAGCCAGAACAGGAATACCATGTCACTTATCATTGTGCTTAGGATTTCTTTTTGTCTTTCCTACTTCCTCTTTTACAAATTCTGTCTGTCTGTCTATCTATCTATCTATCTATCTATCTTTGAGATGGAATCTTGCTCTGTTGCCCAAGCTGGAGTGCAGTGGCATAACCTCAGCTCACTGCAACTTCTACCTTCCAGATTCAAGTTATTCTCATGCCTCCGCCTCCAGAGTTGCTGGGATTACAGTTACCTGCCACCACACCTGGCTTATTTTTGTATTTTTAGTAGACACCATGCCTGGCTTACTTATTTTTTGATTGACAAATAAAAACTATATGATGTACAAAATGATGCTTTAGTATGTGTATGCATGGCTAGCATTTTAATTAGAAATTGAAACTACATTCACAAAAGATAATGTATAATTATAGAAATCATAACTATGCAAATATTAAAGGGAATTTACTATATTCATAAGTGTAACTGGATATTGATAAAGAAACAGTGTACATCAGGAAGGGTCAATGCTTGGTGGCTTCCTAGAGTTGATGGCATCACATTAGGGCAATCACTTTAGTGCAGGAAACCCTGTAGGTTTTTCACTCTACACCATACATATTGCCAAAATTCCTTGTTTGTCCTACATGGCTGGGCTTTGCGATAGGTCCAGACAAGATCTTATATTTGGGAATTTTTAATCATTTTTCTATTCAGAGGTCAGTTGACCACTTCTCAGGAATCTTATGAAGGAAATCCCTACATATGATTATTCGATATTGAAAATATCTAAGGTCACGGGCCTGTGATCACACCTGGTTTCTTTTTATCTTACTTAGAGGTTGTAGTGCACATCAGAACCTTAGAATACTGTGTTCCCCTAGAGACATTTAGACTCATGCCATATCTGGAACAAATTCATGTGTTTAAATATCTCTAAGGGAAGACAATATTTATAACAAGTAGACTGCTTTTGGTAATACAGTGAAATACATTAATATGTTCTTCAATGCATTTTTACCTACACTTATACTTTGTGCTTTTAAAACTAAGTTTTTAAATTTGCAAGTTGATCTACCCAACAGTTCTCCTATACAATAATTAACTCCAGATGGATTAAATATTTGAACATAAGACCTAACACCATAAAAACCCTAGAAGAAAACCTAGACAGTGCCATTCAGGACATAGGCATGGGCAAGGACTTTATGACTAAAACACCAAAAGCAATGGCAACAAAAGCCAAAACAGACAAATGGGATCTAATTAAACTTAAGAGCTTCTGCACAGCAAATGAAACTATCATTAGAGTGAACTGGCAACCAACAGAATGGGAAAATATTTTTGCAATCTACCCATCTGACAAAGGGCTAATAACCAGAATCTACAAAGAACTTAAACAAATTTACACGAAAAAAAATCATCAAAAGGTGGGCAAAGGATATGAACAGACGCTTTTCAAAAGAAGACATTTATGCAGCCAGCAAACATGAAACAGTGCTCATCATCACTGGTCATTAGAGAAATGCAAATCAAAACCACATTGAGATACCATCTCATGCCAGTTAGAATGGCAATCATTAAAAAGTCCAGAGACAACAGATGCTGGAGAGGATGTGGAGAAAAACGAACACTTTCACACTGTTCGTGGGAGTGTAAATTAGTTCAACCATTGTGAAAGACAGTGTGGCAATTCCTCAAGGATTTAGAACTAGAAATACCACTTGACCCAGCAATCCCATTACTGGGTATATACCCAAATGATTATAAAACATTCAATTATAAAAACACATGCACACATATGTTTATTGTGGCACTGTTTACAATAGCAAAGATGGTGGAACCAACCCCAAATGCCCATCAAAGATGGACTAAATAAAGAAAATGTGGCACATTTACACCATGGAATACTATGCAGCCATAAAAAAGGATGATTCATGTCCTTTGTCAGGATATAGATGAATCTGGAAACCACCATTCTCAGCAAACTGATGTAAGAACAGAAAAGCAAACACCGCATGTTCTCACTTGTAAGTGGGTGTTGAACAATGAGAACACATGGACACAAGGAGGGGAACATCACAAACTGGGACTTGCTGGGGGATGGGGGGCAAAGGGAGAGATAGCAGGGGGTGAGAGAATTGGGGAGGGATAACATTAGGAGAAATACCTAATGTAGATGATGGGCGGATGTACGCAGCAAACCAGCATGACACATTTATACCTATGTAACAATCCTACACATTCTGCACATGTGCCCCAGAACCTAAAGTATAATTTTAAAAAGTAGACATTTACAGTTTCTGATTCCTTGCTGGAATTATATTCATATCCAGATCCTCATTATTTTCCCATTTCCAAATTTCTTTTTCCCCTACCTCTGACTTACGCAGCAAGTTCTCTTCCAGAAAATGTTTACTATTAAAATATATATATTTTAATATGCAATATATAATATGGTGTACAAAATGATGCTTTGATATGTGTATGTATGCTTAGCATTTTAATCAGAAATTAGAACCACATTCACAAAAGATAATGCATAATTATAAAATCATAACTATGCAAATATATATACACATACATACACTCTCTGTTAGATAATTTTGTTACTAATAACATTTAGACTTAACATTTAATATATAATATGGTGTACAAAATGACAAAATGATACCTGATATGTGTATGCATGCTTAGCATTTTATTCAGAAATTGGAACTACATTCACAAAAGATAATGTGTAATTATAGAAATCATAACTATACAAATATATATATACATGTACTTACACACACATTCTATTTAATTAAGATAATTTTGTTACTAATAACATATACATTTAACAAGTAGAAGTTTTCCATAATGTAATCGTCACCCTGGTAACCATGAAAATCAATTGGTAAAACTAATGGTAAGTGTGTAAAAATCTGGGCTAGTACTACAGCTAGAAAGGCTAATCATGAGCGAACTCCCATTCACAGCTGCTACAAAGAGAATAAAATACCTAGGAATACAACTAGCAAAGGATATGAAGGACCTCTTCAAGAACTACAAACCACTGCCCAAGGAGATAAGAGAGGACACAAACATATGGAAAAACATTTCATGCTCATGGTTAGGAAGAATCAGTATCATGAAAATGGCCACACTGCCCAAAGTAATTTATAGATTTAATGCTATCCCCATCAAGCTACCACTGATCTTCTTCACAGAACTGGAAAAAAAACACCTTAAACTTCATAAGGAACCAAAAGGAGCCCACATAGCCAAGACAATCCTAAGCAAAAGGAACAAAGCTAAAGGCATCACACTACCTGACTTCAAACTATAATACAAGGCTACAGTAATCAAAACAGCATGGAACTGGTACCAAAACAAACATATAGACCAATGGAACAGAACAGAGGCCTCTGAAGTAACGCCACACATCTACAACCATCTGATCTTTGACAAACCTGACAAAACAAGCAATGGAGAAAGGATTCCCCTGTTTAATAAATGGTGTTAGAAAAACTGGTTAGCCATGTGCAGAAAGCTAAAACTGGACCTCTTCCTTACATCTTATACAAAAATTAACTTCAAATGGATTAAAGATTTAAACATAAGACTTAACACCATAAAAACCCTAGAAGAAAACATAGGCAATACCATTCAGGACATAGGCATAGGCAAGGACCTCATGACTAAAACACCAAAGGCAATGGCAACAAAAGCCATAACAGACAAACGGGATCTAATTAAACTCCAGAGCTTCTGCACAGCAAAAGAAACAATCATTAGAGTGAACTGGCAACCAACAGAATGGGAAAAAGATTTTTGCAAGCTACCCATCTGACAAAGGGCTAATATCCGGAATCTACAAAGGACTAAAACAAATTTACAAGAAAAAAACAAACAACCCCATCAAAAAGTGGGCAAAGGATATGAACAGACAGTTTTCAAAAGAAGACATTTATGCAGCCAACAAACATATGAAAAAATGCTTTTCATCACTGGTCATTACAGAAATGCAAATCAAAACCACATTGAGATACCATCTCACACCAGTTAGAATGGCAATCTTCATAAAATCAGGAGACAACAGATGCTGGAGGGAATGTGGAGAAATAGGAATGCTTTTACAGTGGTTAGTGGGAGTGTAAATTAGTTCAACCATTGTGGAAGACAGTGTGACGATTCCTCAAGGATCTAGAAATAGAAATACCATTTGAATCTGAAAATCATCATTCTCAGCAAACTGACAGAAGAACAGAAAAACAAACACTGTATGTTCTCACACATAAGTGGATTTTGAACAATGAGAACACATGGACCCAGGGGAGGGGAACATCACACACTGGGGTCTGCTGAGGGGGTGGGGGGATGGGGAGGCATAGCAAGGGGTGGGAGCATTGGGGAGGGATATCATTAGGAGAAATGCCTAATGTAGATGACGGGGAGATGGAGGCAGCAAATCACTATGGCATGTGTATACCTATGTAACAATCCTGCAAGATCTGCACATGTACCCCAGAACTTAAAGTAAAATTTAAAAAAATATTAGCTCAAGTTTTTGCATGTGAACAGCTCTTCAGTTTGATGACTAGTTACTTTCTCTGGAGATTAAGAGAAATACAGCATGAGTCCTAGTGAAACTGGACCTACCACAAAGCATGGAGGAGACCTTGTGCCCCAATATGAGCATAAAAGAACATCTACTACAGAACCAAGCTAGAGACTGAGCCCAGGACACTCCTACTTCTTGAGTCAGCAAAGCACTGAGAAAACCCAATTCCCACTAGGATCATTTGTGTTCTTTAAAAGCAGCCCCAGATCTGCCATTTCCCCCTATATATTCAATTCAAAATACAACACAAAGAAGGGCTTTGAACCAAAAAAAAAAAAAAAAAAAAAAAAAAGAAAAGGAAAAAAAGAAAGGCTATAGTGGTACTCTGTGTTGGATGCCACTATATTTCCCTAGGAAACTTTTAAGATAATATCAATGACTTGGTTACAAACCAATTTTAATGAGTGGCTAGTGCTGAGAATCACCAACCTTATATATAAAACTTTATAAAAAGACCAATTTGAGTAGGTAACTGCTATATGTCCTTAACCTTCCAAATTAATCACTACTCACAAGAGCTTAGACATAAAATATGTAGCAAAATCCATAAGATTCTCTTTGACTGAAAGGAAACCGTAATGGAAATGGACACATAAGCAACATCCTTTTACACATATCACTATGATCACTATGTCAATACTTCATTTCCTACAGAGTATCCTATTTACTTGGCACTTAAAAAAGAATATCACTCTTCTCTTTCCTTCAAGTCAAATGGCCCAGGAGTGTGGAGCATTGGGGAATTTAGGAGGGGTACAGGTTGAATTTTAGGGACAATGGAAAGCTGCTTCTTGGCATTCTTCTTCATCAGAGGAACAATAAATGCTTTCATCTAAAGTCCTTTCCCTACTCTCAATTTCCCCATGGACTACCTTGTCGCTGGAGCCTCATTGACTCAGAATAATAGGATATGGCCTGTTCTGTAATGAGTTGGCTGCTATCATGATAACCATTGCAAAAATACCTAATGAAATGAGAGCCGTCTCCTCCATGCCTAGCCAAGCTCTTGCCTCCCAGCCAACAGAACATTGTAGAGGAAACTGCGCAGACTGTGTGTCTTCTGCAAAAGTTCAAGTTAATAAAGTTTCAAACTAATGGCATTTGTTTCACAACTAATCTCAAGAGCCATGGCATTAACAGGGATGCTTGCTGTAGTCTAGAATTTGACTAATGAAACACTCATTAGCCATTTCCTTTGGGGTTTATCATGTTTAAGACTACCTCACCAGTTAGGCAACTGGAATAAAATCAAAGTCTAAATGTAAAGTAGAATCTTGGAGTCTACTTTTTCTGGTCAAGAGATTCATACTGAATATTTTCTATTTATAAACATGGCAATGGTATGATTTCTCGTAAGAGATTAGTTGTCTTCTAAAATTGAGATAACTTGAAATGTGATATTTCACATGTGCATTATCAGATAACACCTTTAGTTACATATCATATCATAGAAACAGACTGGCTACCTTAAATAGAAAGGCGATTAATTGTGTGGATTTTGAAAAGTATAATGGCTTGATAGAAAGGTCAGGCTTCTAAACTAAAGGTAGGAAGTAAGGCAGTTCTGAGAATCTAAGTAGCACAAACTCCTCAATAAAGATATCAGAATGCCATGTGTGGAGTAAATGTGCTACAAATACTTTTCCTCTGACCTCTTGGTGATAAGTTGACTGAAGTAACCCTGATCTTATGTTCTTTCAGGTTCAAATTCAGTAGGAAAGAAAGTCCTGACAGCATCAATGAAAGTTGCCTTGGGTATCATTGGCTCCAACAGTCAGGTACTTATTTCTTAAGCAATTACACTAACTAAAAGATTGTTCTTTGCTCACTCCTGAAATAAGAAAAGGGACAGAATCCACTCCATCTGAAACTCAGAGTCTAAGATTTGAGAAGAGATGGTTCTTTCAAAGAAATTATCAGAATACCTGTCACAAAAGAACACGTAATTCCAGGTAGGCAAAAAGAAATGTGTACTGTCCTGCAAAATACACTCTCCACAAAGGTTTAGAGATAGAAATTAAAAGACAATTAAAGGCAAAGAAGCACATGAACAGTTGTTCAACATTATATGCCACTAAGGAAGCATAAATTAAAACCAAAAATGGCCAAAATCCAAAACACCAAAAACACCAAATGCTGGCAAAGATGTGGAGCAGTAGGGACTCATTCATTACCAGTGGGAATGCAAAATAACAGTCGCTTTGGAAGACTGTTTGGCAGTTTCTTATAAAATTAAAAATATTCTTAACAAACAGTCTAACAATTTGAAAACATATGTCCACCAAGAACTTGCACATGGATGTTTATAGCAGTTTTATTTACAATTACCAAAACTTAAAAGCAACGAACATATGTTTCTGTAGGCAAAGGAATAATTAAACTGAGGTACAGTTACACAATGGACTATTTTCAGCATGAGAAAGAAATAAGCTATCAAGTCATGAAAAGACATGGCTTCATAAAGAGGAACCTCAAATGTGTACACTAAGTGGGGAAAGCCAAGCTGAAAAGGCCATAGACTCTATGATTCCAACTATATGACATTCTGGAAAAGGCAAAAATGATGAAGACAGGAAAAAGACCTGTGGTTGCAATGGTTCACAAGGGCACGAGGGAAGAATAGGCAGAGCACACAGGATTTTCAGGGCAGTGAAAAAATTCTGTATGATGCTACAATGGTATATCTATGTCATTCCACCTCTGTTATAATGCACAGAATGTATGATGCCAAGAGTGAAACCTAATGTAAATTATGGTCTAGGCGATAATTATTTGTCAATGCACAGTCATCTTTTTTAACAAATATACCAAATATACCACCGTGGGGTATGAAGTTGATGGGGGGTAGAGGTGTGCCTGTGTGGGGGTAGGGGATATATGGGAATTCTCTATTTCTTCTACCTAATTTTGTGTAAACCTAAAACTCCTCTAAAATATAGTCTATTAAGAAAAGCATATAATGCAGGTCCCAGAAACCAGTACTCTACAGTTTTCCTGATTTCCTTCTTGGCCTTCTCATTAGCTCTAAGGTACCTCGTACACGACAAAAAGCCAAGGCTTAAAGTTAGCTGAGTTTTGATTCTGCCAGCTTTTTCTCAGCTGTGTGACCCTGAGCAAAATGCCTAACCTTCACATTCAAATATAAAATGAGATAAACCTGTACAAACCACATAGTTAAGCACCCAGTATCCATAAGCAATATTTACTGAGCACATACTATGTGCCAGACCCTAAAATAAGCACTTTATGTATAATAACTAATTTAATCCTCACTTAATCTTTTGAGGCAGTTACTACAGTTTCCATTATTTTAGAGCTAAATAAAGGAATGCAGAAAGTGATTAAGCACGTTTCATAAGGTAACATGGCTAATAAGCATAAAAGTTGGAATATGAACCCAGACAATTTTGATCTAGAAGCTTTGCTTTTACCAATACACTGAACTCCCCCTCTGTATGGACAGATACCATGTCCATACAGAGTAGGGTTTAAAATTTTTAATTTATTTTTCTTTCTCTATCCTCTCTCTATTGCACCTCTTGAATCGTAGAGTTCCACCAACTTTACAGCATTTTTTTTTTAAAGCTTACAAATAAATAAGTGGGGGAATATTAAGTAGTATTAGGAATTCTAGATTCCAAATAACTGTTTTCATTGGGTTGTAACTTTGAATAGATTTTCATTTTTGAGCAAGGAGATGGATAACTAGCTAATGTATCTAAGACTGATATTGGACCAGTATTTCAACTTGTACTTAATTTGTCCTATCTCTACCTCTCTACTCACTTCTCCTTTTAGAAGTAAGAAGGACAGCATAAAAATAATGTTGAATTCAGGCTTTTGATAACAAATAGTTTTAGGTTTTGAAGAGTAATCCATTTATGCAACAAAAGCGTCTTAAGTGAGGCTCAACAAGAACTGAAAGAGTAATAACACTTACCCCTGAGAATAATGAATATTCAGAAGAGGAACTTTAGCTTCAATTACAGAAAAAAATAACATTGCTCCCCTCTTCTGTTCATAGACGCATTTTGATTTATGCAACAGATTTATTCCTGAGTCAAGTATATCAAATGTTGGTGAACAATATTCGCTCTCTTGAGATTTCTGTTTCCATAAGGTGAATCCATTTTTTAATGTAGCTAATTCTCTTGTAATGTCTGGGGTTCTTTTGTTGTGGTTGTTTTGTTTTGATTTTCAGTTTTCTGGCTATTGCATATATCTACCTCAATTGCTGAGTTTTCAAAGATAAGGCAAGCCTCCTTCCTTGGTACATTGTTTCCTTCCTTCTTCTGTTCAGAAACATTTATTGAACACTTACTGTGAACAATATTTAGACACTGTGAGAGGCATAACGATGAATAAGATATGGGTCCTAAAAGATCAGAAATAGAGCTAAACACAGTTAACATACGAGAGTTGGCTCACCAGAGCAATGACATTGACTAATCTGCTCACTGAATATTCATAAGCTTTCCTCACACCCTTTTTACAACTAGGTGGGGTCATGTGACTGACTCTGACCACCAAGCTCTGAGTAGAAGTAAAGCTTGTCATTTCCAGACCAGAGTATGTAATAGCTGGTGCAAGACTTTCCAGCACACACTTGCCTAGAGATTCAAGAAGCCACATATTCTGGACTGTGCTTTTCCAAAATGGGGGAGAGATCTTTAGCCTAGGTTGACAGTTACTTATGAGGAATTCAGCTCCCCCACTATCCAGCACTAGACATGGGCCATGAATGAGAAATAGACCTTTGTTGCTTTAAGGAACGGAAAACTCAGGGTTAATTTAGGGGCTCCGCATGGCCTATCCTAATCAGACTTATACATTTATAACATGGGATGGAAAACACAGGAAATAATAACAAAATTTATGTAGATCTTACTATGGGCCCAGAATTATTTTAAGTACTTAATATATATCACTTAAAGTCATCCTCACAACAACCCAATGAAGTAGTAATAGTATTATTTCCATTTTACAGATGAGTAAATTGAGGCACAAGCAGGTAACCAACTTGCCTACAAATATATAATTAAAAATGTTGGAGCTGGAAATTAAACTTAGGCCATCTGGATCCAGGATTCATTATCTTAACAACAGTGCAATTAGAAAACAAAACAAATGTGCAATTGCACAGTGGAAGGATACTGTCTCAGGGTATCCTTCAACTTGGAATATTGATACTTGGAATCAGCATTTGGTATATCATTTGGAATATTATGTTGGTGCAAAAGTAACTGGTTTTGGTCATGAAAAGTAATGGCAAAAACCACAAATCCTTTTTTAAAAAATTTACTGTATTTTTTATGCTTTAAGTTCTGGGATACATGTGCAGAACGTGCAGGTTACAAACGTATACATGTGCCATGGTGGTTTGCTGCACCCATCAACCCATCATCTAAGTTTGAAGCCCCACATGCATTAGGTCTTTGTCCTAGTGCTCTCCTTATGCTTGACCCCACCCCATCCTGACAGGCCCAGGTATGCGATGTTCCCTTCCCTGTGTCCATGGGTTCTCACTGTTCAACACCCACTTATGAATGAGAATATGCAGTATTTTCTTTTCTGTTCCTCTGTTAGTTTGCTGGGAATAATGGTTTACAGCTTCATCCATGTCCCTGCACGGACATGAATTCATTCTTTTTTATGGCTGCATAGTATTCCATGGTGTATATGTGCCACATTTTTTTTATCCAGTCTATCACTGATGGGCATTTGGGTTGGTTCCAAGTCTTTGCTATTGGGAATAGTGCTGCAGTAAACATGTGTATGCATGTATATAAACCATTATAGTAGAATGGTTTATAATCCTTTGCATATATATCCAAAAATGGGATTGCTGGGTCAAACACTATTTCTGGTTCCAGATCCTTGAGGAATCACCACACTGTATTCCACAATGGTTGAACTAGTTTACAATCCCACCAACAGTATAAAAGAATTTCTATTTCTCCACATCTTCTCCAGCATCTGTTGCTTCCTGACTTTTTAATTATTGCCATTCTAACTGACATAATACGGTATCTCACTGTGGTTCACTGGCCAACAAACATATAGAACAAAAGCTCATCATCACTGGTTATTAGAGAACCACAATTACTTTTGCACAAAACTAAATAGTATTACCTAATTCCTGAAAAAATATTTATTGAGAATCTACTGTGCGCTGACCACTCTGTTCAGTCTCAATCGTCTCCTACATGGAGGATAACTGAGAATCCCCAGGAGCATATGAGAAATGAAACAGAGTGGCTTCAGGGGCCACTTGAAATCTCCTGCTTTCCAGAGTAACTTGTGTTGAAACACAGAGAAGGTATTCTGGATTGTCACTTCAATAAATCCCCAAATGTAAAATTTGCATTAGAAGACAGTTAAGTGTGTCCTTAGCGCAATTGACACCTTGTGTCATGACCCAATTCTCCTAATTGTCCAGGTTTCATTCTCTGCTTCTTATTTAACACAATGGTCTGTATCTCACAGAATTCCAAAACAGGCATAGGCTAGTTTTATGATAAAGCCAATTGGCTTATAATTATACTAATTCAATTAATATTTACATTTTGCCATTTATAATAAAAATTTTCAAGTGTTTGAATGAATTCTAATGGGCAAATATTTCACTAAACTGTAATTGTGCTTCAAAAGCAATTTTTATTAATGCTTCTTGTAATATATGAATACATACATTTATATATATGTTACAAGAAGTCTACTGACTCTGTAAATGGTAACAACCATTAAAACTGCATTTTTATTTCTGATGTTGCTTTTAGGAGTGGACCTTCATAAATGGAAATAAAGACATTGTCTTTCTTAACTGGAATGTTGCTAAAGTCATAGTCAAATCATATTGTGTGTGTACTGTTTTGAAATTCCCCCTCCCTCAGCCTCATCTACCTTTCCAGAAAGGAAAAACTAAAAACAAAAAACAAAGGGAAATAATGCTTGCCTCTACCTGGCATTGAGCCAGGGAAGAAGAAGAAGGAAGCTTTTGTTATTGATGCTATTTATAACCCTGAATTAGTCTGTTAGAATAATGAGGCCTGAGCAGGGGAAGATCTTTTGTTTGCTTAATACAAACCGCATCTTCCCCCCTCAGTAAAGCCTTACATAAGATCACACACAAGAGCCACTGCAGGTACCAGGTGTAGAACTAAAAGCTGGGAAAGGACCAAGGTATTTGCAAAGAAGAAATGCAGAGGAATTAAGTTCCAGGCAGAAAATTTGGAAAGAAACTACCCTCGGAGAAGATGGAGAGACAGTGGAGGATGGGTTGTTAGCTATCTGAAGCCTGTGGAGACTAAGGAGTAAAGAAGTTTCAAGGGGTTTTGTCAAGTGAAGCATCATGGCGAGGTGGTGGTGAATATGAAGCCGTCCTACCTGCAACACCTTTGATAAAATATTGTCCATTGGTATGGTTTGGCTCAAATCTCATCTTGAATTGTAGCACCCATAATTCCCACATGTTGTGGGAGGGAACTGGTGGGAGATAATTGAATCATGGGGGCTGTTTTCCCCATACTGTTTTTGTGATAGTGAGTAAGTCTCACAAAATCTGATGGTTTTATAAGGGGAAACCATTTTCACTTGGTTCTTTTTTCTCTCTTGTCTGCTGCCTTGTAAGACGTGCTTTTCACCTTCCACCATGATCATGAGGCCTCCCCAGCCACGTGGAACTGTGAGCCCATTAAACCTCTTTTTCTTTATAAATTGCCAAGTCTCGGGTATGTCTTTATCAGCAGTGTGAAAACAGACTAATACACCCATGAATGTCTTCATACAATGTTCTAGATATAAGTGCCTTCCTGCTTCAAAATTAGCATAGGATGAAAGCCAAGCTTGTCTCAGAAAGCTGAGGGGAGTGCCACATCACCAATTCTGCCATCAAAAGGCACTTTCCTTCAGTTCATCGGCTTTCCCAAGGTATGAAAGAAAAGCATTTTCTTTTGATTGGTCCTTTCATTATCTACACCTCCCTTGGAATCTAGGTCTACAGCATTCATTCAAAAAGAGTTTACTTTTAGCAGATTGGGGATGACCCAAAATTACAGGATCGAGGACATTTTCTTAAAATATACTACCATGCTGTTTTTACTGCTTTAACAGCAAAGCATCCAGATAATGCAGGTTTTTAGGATATTGTGTTTTTCCAGAGAAATGAATTAGGTCCCCCAGTTGTAAATATAAAAATAAAAAGAGGACTTGTTAATTTATAGAAAAACATATATTTAGCTATAAAGGAGAAAAAGAAAAAGACAACAGAAAAGAAAAAAAATGCATCCTAAGAGAGAAATGAATAATTATGAACTGTTGATTCAATTGAGAGAGTAAATTATTTTGGTAAGTCTGAAAATGCAGAAAGCTGTAAAATCAATAGTGAGCATGCCACTGACTACTCTGGATTAAAGCAGCGCCTGTTACCATTAAATGAAAACAGAGAACAAGGAAGAACGTAATATTGTGTTTTACGCATAAACAGTGTTCCAAGTACTTACTACATGCAACAATTTTGTAAGATTGATTTTATGCCCACTTTAGCACTGGGGATAACTGAGTCTCAAAAAGGTTAATCAGTTTGCCCAGGGAATATAGAGAACATACATTTTAAGTTCACTGAAGAATTACTGAACTCTTAGTCTATACCACGCTGTATACAAGATCAAGGTCAGAAAATGTTATAAAATATCAGAGAGTACATATTTTAGGTTTTGCAAGTCATACAGTCTCTGATGTAATACTTAACTCTGCAGCCGTAGTACAAAACTAGCTATAGGAGATATGTAAAAAAAAAAAAAAAAAAAAAAATGAGAGTGGCTGTGTGCCAATAGAACTTTATTTACAAAACCAGGCAGACAGCAGACTGGATTTGGCCCAGGGTTTATCAACCCCTGTGATTAATGATGGTGAGAAAGTCACCTCATTAATCCCTCACAGAGCCTCTCTAATTCTAATTCTAAAGACACTGTTTCACTGTTTTCTTTCATCTGCTTTATTTAGACATGCTTCCCACCGAAAAAAAATCTGAGATTTTTTGCTAAAAATGTTTAACTAGGAAAAGTAAGTGTTTACAAGATCTACACATCAGCACACTGATTCTTTTGCATTCATGCACCAGTGGGGTCTCCCAACACATCCAATTTACGAATTTTCAGTTTGTCTCCATGTCTTTCCACAGTTTCCAGTTCCAAGTGCAAATATTCTCCTAACTGATTTCCTGTTAAACAGAGCCACATTATGACTCCTGGAAGACACATCAGGTTAGGATTACTAAGCTTTTCTTTAGGGGAACAGACGTCTCAGAACATATCAGAATTTATAAAGTTGATACATTTGATTAACTGTATCATCACTGCAGTCCTACAGCTGGATTATTGTTTTGCTGTCAACATTCTTCAGAACTTGATTTGAGCATCCTTGTAACACTATTCCCCCTCTGTTCACTTAGCTCCTGTGTGGAGACAGGGACCCTCAGGAAATGTTCTATTGCCTCCTATGTTCTGCTCGGAATTCTCCTCCCCTTTTTCACATGTTAAAACAAACAATACATTTTGAACATTAATATACATTTTTGAAAATTATTTTTCAATTTGTACAACCCTTCAGATTCTGGTTACCTTCTTGTCATAGAAAGGGAATCAATAACCAAGAGTGTTTTTAAAATAAGGTTTCTGCAGGGGGTGGGGAGTTGGGGAAAGAGAGCATGGGGAGAAATGCCAGATATAGGTGATGGGGAGGAAGGCAGCAAATCACACTGCCATGTGTGTATCTATGCAACAATCTTGCATGTTCTTCACATGTACCCCAAAACCTAAAATGCAATATATAAATATATATATATATATAAAATAAAAAATAAAAATAAAAATTTCAAAAGGAGAAAATAAAATAAGGTTTTTATTATAATCATTATGATTTGTTATTTCTATAGTACTAGAATTTCAGAATTTCCTTAAAGAAATTAATTTCCAATTTCACAACTTTCCTCCCAAAATGCAAATAGTAACAAAAATAAGAATATTTTTAGCAGCATTCCAAAAAGAAAAAATGATAACTACCATGTATTACATACTTAATAGGTGCCACAGACTGTGTTAAGTGCCATGAATGTATTGACTTTTTTATATGCAAACATAAAATTATAAAATTAGAGGTAATCTTGAAAGCAAAATACTACCACAGTAAGCAATGCAAATGACAGTGCTGTCCTTTTTCTTGTACTACAAAGTGAATTATAGGGTTTGGCTTTTACTAATATAGATCTATATTTTAGGTGTGAGTTCAATAATTGTTCTGAGTAGACGTACTCTGTCCAAGCTGACTGCTGTATTCTGTATTAACTTATTAACTTACCTGGTTTAGCTACCAAAGGTGAATTGCTCTGGATGCCAGGAGAATTGAGTTTAAGAAGCCAGGATTTGGAGATAATCTATAAATATTGGGGGGCAGGCCCAAAGGAGGTTGTAGGGAGTACTAAATACATGACTTGATGACAGTAGAGATACAACCCCATTCCCAGGGATTTTGATTCAGTAGATCTAGGTAAGATTGAGTAATAAATGCCATCTTCAACAACAATTCTTAGTGATTCTGTTACAGGTTGTCCTCAGATCACATTTTAAGAAACACTGATATAAATGAAACTGTTACATACTGCCTCTTTCTTCCATCCTTTACTCCCCCTGCTACCTAAGTCCTACCACTCAGTCCACTGAAAGGGCCAGGCTTGGCGATGCTGAGGTATGGCTCCCTCCCTAAAGCAGGTAAACAATACAAAAGCTTTCACGCTGAGCCAAGATGTTCACTTAATATCAACTTGTAATGGTCTCTTGTATTTTGCACCTAGATCCTTGATCTAAACCAATCTAAATTTGGAACAAAGACCAAACTTTCTTAATTACTGACATTACTAAGATTTTATATCTGTATAGAACTAAAGTTTTAATTTTTAATTAATACATAATAGATGTACATATTTTAGGGGTATGTGGAATAATTTGATACATTCATATGATATATAAAGATCAAATTGGGGTAATTGGGCTATTTATCACCTTAAATATTTATCATTTTTTTATTTGAGAAATATTCAAATTATCCTACTCTAGTTATTTTGAAATGTACAATAGATTAGTGTAAACTATAGTCATCCTACTGATCAGTTGAATACCAGTTATCAATTCTCCTATCTAACTGTATACTTGTACCCACTAATTAACTTCTCTTAAAGCCCTTCTTATTTTCCAGCCATGTCTAGAATCTTGACTCAGTACTGGTCAACACACATGTTCTGCATGTGTTTATAACACTTGTGATTTCTCCATGGTTGTGAGCTATTCCTCTGACTTGACAGTTGGATAGACATCCTCCAATTCCCCATGCTGCATTTCATTTCCATCATGACTACTTGTGTGTGAGCTCCTTCCTACATTTATAAAATTGGATTTCCAGCCTTGCCTTATCTCTCCTTGCTTGCCTACTGGCCAACAAACATCTCCCTTTGCAAATCCCACAAAGATCCCAAATGCAATATCACCAACACAAACCTGATCCCCTTTTGGCATTTTAAAAAAATCTACTCAAGGATTCCATCACTAACCAGTCACTAACGTTAAACAAACAAAACAAAAAACTGGGTGTCATCCTAGATTCCTTTAGGCTTACCACACATCCCTTCATTTAATCCCCCAACCTTCCTCACAGGCACCAGTGTCCTAGTGCTCTATCTGGGCTTCCTAGCTCCAATCTCCCTCCTCTCAATTCCTTCTTCCCCTTACTGCAGTCCAAGCTATCATAAAACGAAATCTGATTATGCCATTGCTTTTCTCCTTAAAACACTTTAATGTTTTCACATTGCCAAAAGAATCAATTTCAACATCCATGCAATTAAAAAAATGCATTTATAACCTGGAGACTGCCAATTTGTCCCAACGAATCTCCATCTCATTCCATGTGTATAATCAAAATTATATATATCCAGCTATAATAAGTACTTACAGTGTCCCAAATGTGCTGTTCTGTTTCTGGCCTTGACCACTCCAGTGTAAATCACCATGGTGTTTTCTCTGCACCTCTGCAAGAGCATCTCCTCTTTCCTTCTCATCCCCTAAACATGTCCTCCACCCAACCCCCAAAGTGAATTTTGATAAAATAATAAGATCAGGTCAGTCCACTATTTGGCTCTCCAACGGCTTTCTGCTACACTGGACAGATGTTCATATTCCATCCTTTGGTCTATAAGGTCCTCTATGATCTGATTCCAGCCTGCCCTCTGTCCCTCCTCTCCTTCTAACCTCCCCCCTCTTTCAAATCACTCAAACCAAACTGACCTTCCTGATCCTCACATGAGCTGAGCTCATTTCTGCTGTAGGAACTTTGCTTTCAGAACCTTCCTGTAGCTTTTCCTCCATGCTTATGCATGGCTGTTTCTTACTGCTTATTCAGGTCTCAAGTGTCACCTCCTCAGAGAAGCTCTCCTTGACCAAACCATCAAATTCTATCTGTCCTCCCCATATTTCTCTGTTACTTTATTGTGCTTTATTTCTTCATGCCATTTCTCACTTTGCAAAATCACCTCCTCCTCCACTCAATTGTAAGCACACCTTTTCCTGGTACAGAGCACTAGTTCAATAAGCATTTGTTGAATGTCTCAATGGCTTTGCTTATGTTGTTCCTTCTGCTTCAAATAGGCTTCTTCAACCTTGGGGACTGACTACTTGCTAGGCTCTAGAATATTCTTCAACACTTGGCTCAAACAGCTCTTCTGCCGGGAAGTCCTCTTTCACCCCAAACAACACTGATCACACCTAGGTTTGCCTTGCTCCATGTCTCATTACAGCATCAAACTGTTTCATAATTATTTGCTTGCATGCTTTTCTCCCAAATTAGACCTCCTTGGAGTAAAGGCCGAATCTTATTCATCTCACGATCCTCTGCATATAACACAGTTCTCCAGGGGCAGTAGATACTCAATAAATATATCCTGAATAAACAAATAAATCTGCTGCTGCCCATCCCAGAGTGTAGATAAGATGTGAGAACAGTGATGATCAGAGTGATATAGCCTTAAGACTAATAAATAAGCTGAACTCAAGTCTCTCATTCTATGTGTGTGTGTTGAGTTTTCGCATGTATAGAAAGATACACACATGTAAAATATGGATAATTCTCAAGTACAGTGATTCAAAGAAATTACATATAATTATCCTTATTATATTGCTTAAAATATATTTTAAATATATTTGGTCATTTACTTCTGATGCAACAATTGTAGCTGTAACTGTAGCTGTGGGTACTCATCTTTTTGATTTACATATGGCTGTAACTGTACTTGCCTAAACTGATAGGTTGAAAATAAAGAAGGAGGAGTACAAAGCAATTAAAATATAATGCTTTTTCCAAGGGAGGTACTTTAAGTCCCTGCATAATTAAAGACATAAATAAAAGATTCTGATAAACTAATCATTGAATCTGAATTTTGCCATTTAAAATTTTATGAAACACTAATGAATAAAATAGAATGTTCATGTTTATACACATTCCTATAAATGTTAATATTAGCTTGCGTCAACACATCTATTCAGTTTTATTTATTCCTTTTTGGCAGTTTTATCCAATATATTTATTTTGGGGGAAAAAAACAGCTTTTAACAATACTTATAAAACTCATGATTATTTCTCTCTTCTGTTGGTTTTGCCAAAGAGCTTTAAAACATCTTTTATCACTCCTTCATTACATGGATGAATAAACTTATTTGGACATTTATTTACTAACTTTGAAGTTGCTCTAGTTTTCAAAATTTTGTGTTTTGAATCCTCTGCTGTGTCAGTAAAATGACCTTGGAGTGAAATTATATCTGCAAGTCACATAAAGCCATAAGAGATCATTACAATTTATTCAAATTTTTTTCAGTATCTGTAAAAAAGATACTTTCCACTGTGTGGAAAAAGAAAAGAGGAGGAAGAGAAGAAAGAAGAAAGAAAAGAAAGAAGGGAGAGAGGGAAGGAAATAGAGAAAGAATATAAGACTACAAATGCAAAGAAGAAAATGCAAAATCCAGTCAAATGAGTTACCTGGTTGAGAATTGAAAGCAGATAAGGAATTACATTTCATAAACTAAGAGGCCAACTACTTTTTAAAATTTTGAAGCCCACAATATCTGCAGCTTTAGGTACCTTGCCAGCTGAGTTAAAATCACTAGGTCCAACTTCTGTTATTTGGAAAGGCAATTGCCTGAGTGGCCATGCATCTTCCAACCTTAAGAAAATTAAGATTAAGCAGCAGAGATAAAAATAACCCCAGTTAAATGAATGCTAATGACCTGTCTGACTAGCAATGTGTCTTTCAATCCCAGATAAAAAATCACAAACGAAAAGATTTAACAAAATCAATACTATAATATTTGAAAGTATAGAATTGGTTTCTTGTATCTAAGGATTTGCACATTTAGGCAATTCATGTTTCTGAGATGCTTAAAGAAATGTGATCTATTAGAGTGATAGTCTTGCATTATACTTTAAAATATAACATTAAGTAACTGATACAGATTTGTGATTTTAAGCTGAAATTTTAGTAGACTTATCTTCAGTAATGAGAAGTCTAAGATTTTTTCCATTCATCAATTATAAACTTTAGGTTTTACCTTTATTACAATTATTTAGTGAATAGAAAGTTTGATTAAGTTAGAGAGTTACCTCAAAATGAAGTAAAATGTTAATTTTTGATAATGTACCTTCTATTACTACACATAATTAGTGCTAATGAAGTGGTAGTATCTATTGCTGCAATGCAGATGTGGAGTCCTTTGCTTCAAGACCAATATATTGTTTAGACACCTAAGAGTACCAAGTGAATGCCTACTTTTTGCTGTATATAAATCATCCTATGTGATGATAGCTGCTCTTACTATTTATAGATAAAGAAACTCTAGAAAAAGGGGTAAAGAAATTTAAGTACCTGACCATGTTTGCTCAGCTAATAATTTTAGGAATCAGAATTTTTACTTAAGGTTGTGCTATTTCAGTATAAAAAACTTATTAAACATTGTAATCCCGCAATGTGAAGTAATTCTACCTCCATCTTGTTTAACACAATAGCTTTTCCTACTTAAATTTCAGGTTGAGGAGAAATACCAGATATAGGTGACGGGGAGATGTAGGCAGCAAACCACCTTGTCATGTAAGTACCTATGCAACAACCCTGCATGATCTGCACATGTACCCCAGAAACTAAAGTACAATAAAAAAAATAACAAAAATTCAGGTATAAATGGGACCTTAGCAAATGGCAGGATTATTTATTATTGGAAATTTTTGTTTAAGAGTGAAAAATAACCTTCATGAATCTTTTATTTCCATACAGAGTTTCTTAGATTGGCTATATTTAAGATAAACCCAACTTTTACTTGGACTACCTCTGAAAAATATAAATTGGATGCTATTCATCTGAAGAAGTTAGGATGAAATTTGATATCTTTTTTGGTATACTAAATTTAGACAAATTCAAGCAATTCCTCTGAAAGTCACTACGGGACAAAGATATTGAAAGACAAACTAGAAATGTAAAGTAGCTGAGTGGAACATCTTTCCCAATTTGATCAATTATTTCAAAAGCCTCCAAGGGGTCAGATTACTCCACTTTATGTTTCCAAATGTATTAGGACATTTGCAGTGTAAATGGACAGTTAATCTAGTGAAAGTGTTATTCCTTTAGAATTTTCTGAACTTTAAAGGACACTGGGGGGGTTTCTGGGAGTAGAACAGCAAGCCTTCTTTGGTGGGATTCTTGCTGGGCTGGTCACTAAAATGCACGTGTAGTCCATGTTGAAATGAGTAAAACTATTGATCTATGACTCAGAAGCTAAGAGACCAGGGATGACATAAACATGAACACTAGCTGTTCCAGGGGACAATGCCATCTGGTTTGCTGTAGACACTTTGTCAGAAATAGCAGACTCCTGAGAGTCTCATTTTCACTCTTAGAAAAGGCTAACAAACATTATGGCTCGAAGGTAAATAAACTTTCCTTGGAGGGTATAGGCTCCGCTTCTAAGTCAATGAGGTAAGGCAAGTACATTTTTAAAGTGAGTCCTTATTGAGGATCACTGTATGCTTCATTCTTGCACCCTGTTCTGTCACAAAGCTTCTAGGATGAGACCAACATGCTCAATCTCAAAACATTCTATTTTAACAATGGTTATTTTATTGATTAAAAGTAAATTAGTTTTCACATGTAAACAAATATAGTTAACCATTACCTGACCACCACCAAAAACAATGGGGTGGGAGGAGGAGCTAGTGGCTCTGAGTAGATGGAAGTTGAGGGAGTCTCTCCCAGAAAGAGAAAATCATTCTGTTGTTTTAGAAATGGTGGCCAATAGGTTTCCTTCCTTTCATTGTTTTCTCCTTGGGCAGGAAAAATGTGTAGAAATAATGAGAAATGCCTTAAGCATTAAAATCAGTACCCTGAACAATCTTCCTGGGGAGTTGAAACCATGCCTGGATAGCCAGAGAGAACTATATTATTTGGAGGGAAGCTTAGGGTGGTGGCCATCCACATACGGGAGCTCAGAGAAAGGATATTTCTGGTGATCAGCTTAATAATTTCTAAATAGTGATAATTGGATCAGAGAGTGAAGGTGGTGGTGGCTGGTAGGACAATAACGTTGAGACTCGATATATGTGCAAACAGGATTCTTTTAACTTATCATTGAGGATGGATGGAGAGGAAGAGTTATCATTCTGAGAATCCCTGATATGACCTGGGAATAGTAGTTAGCAGAGTTATTACGGAGTCATTAGTTTTCTATTGCTGCTGTACCAAATTTCCACAAACATATTGGCTTCCAAAATCACAAATGTACTACCTTCTAGCTCTAGGGGTCAGAAGTCTGACGTGGGTCTCACTGGACTGAAATCAAGGTGTCAGCAAGGCTGTGTTGCTTTCCTGATACTATAGGGAGAGTTAGATTTGTGCCTTTTCCAGTAATTTTATTTATTTATTTATTTTTGAGACAAAGTCTTGCTCTGTCACCCAGGCTGGAGCGTAATGGTACGATCTCAACTCACTGCAACTTTACCTCCTGGCTTCAATGGATTCCCCTGCCTCAGCCTCCCGAATAGCTGGGATTACAGGTGTGCATCACTACACTGAGCTATTTTTTGGTAGATACAAAGTTTCACCATGTTGGCCAGGCTAGTCACAAACTCCTGACCTCAGGTTTTAATGTTGCCTGCATTCTTTGGCTTGTGCACACCTTCCATGTTGAAAGCCATCAATGGTGAATTGACTTTTCATATTACATTACACCAGTCTTCCCTCTGACTCCCTCTTCTACTCCTTAGGACCCTTGTGATTTCATGGGTTCCTCACAGATATTTGCTTATCTTATAATGTCAGCTAATTAACAACCTTATTTTTTTTGCCATGTAGCATAATATATTAATAGGGTCCCATGAATTAAGATGTGGACAGCTTGGGGTGTCTTTATTCTGTCCATCACAACAGCTGTGAGAGACATGGTATCTGGAGGCATATTGTCTAGATTCAATTCTAATGCCACCACATACTAGCTATGCAACTGTGAGCTAATGATACAGTCCCTGCATGCCTCAGTTTCCTCATTTGTAAACCACAGTGAAAAATGCCTATCCCTGAAGGTTCTTCTAGGGAATAATGTGCTAATTTATGAAATGTGCTTAGAACAGCACAAGTACTCAATTAAAATGAACAATTCTGATGTCTGCCTACTTTGCCAAGATAGAACACAAAATTATTAAATATATGGTGAATGCCTGCCTACAAGCTTTGCACTTAGGATAATTTGATTGCAGGTATCAAGAACAGATACTTACAAGTGCTTCCTAACACGTCTACACTCCAAATTCCCAAAGTGAATGAATGGCTCAGGAGATCCCAGGATCAAATCAGGCGGACATTATTAGAAAACCCCTGATTTGATCCCAGGATCTCCCCAGCCATTCATTCACTCTGGGACTCCAGGAATCCTTGCATGGGGAGAACTTCTCACATATAAGCCTAATGTTTGTCTCCAGTTCTGCCCGTTTTCTTAGTCCTGCTCCTTTGAAGTCTAGCATTAAGTAGGTTCAAGATGCCATACAAGCCACTGTCCATGGTACTGCTGGTCTCCCCAACTTGCATCTGCCTCCCTTTCTTATAGGTTATAGAAAAACCTATGCTTACCCAGAATTTTTCAGAACATATTCACATAGCACAGCTGGTGGGGTCCCTAGTAACACAGTGATTTCCACTGTTTCACAAGTATCTTCTTCACAGCATAAACAGGCTCCTGAGAACTGGGGGAGCAGGGATGCTGCAGGTGACAGCTGTATACAGATATGCAAGGTTCCTGGGATCTCTTCCAGGTTCTAATTCAGGCCTGGATGCTAAGGCTTGCCCTGCTCTGCAAGACTTTTACTCATGGCACTTTTCTCTTAAAGGCTCTATTGTTTAGTTTTTTCATGGTGGTCCATATTACAGACATTTCCCTCTCTACTCTGTATTCCCTTCCTATTCCCTCTGTATTTTTCCATTACTAATTACCACAATCTTAAAAGCTTAAAGAAACACAAGTTTATTGTCTCACATTTTCCATAAGTCAGAAGTCCAGTGGTCACTGCCTTGTCTCTGTTTAGAATCTTATGAGGCTGAAATAAAGGTGTCTGCAGGGCTGCCTTACTTTCTGAAATCTGTAGAGGAAAGTCTTTGTTCTTGCTCATTCAGGCTGTCAGATGAGCTTAGTTCCTTATGCTGTGCAACTGAGATCCACATTTCCTTGCTGTCAGCTAAGGATCATTCTTAGATTCTAGAAATTACTAGCATTCCTTGGCTTGTGTCTCCTTCCTCCGTTTTCAAAGGCAACAGTGGTGGCTGAGTCCTCACATCACACTTCTCTGACTCTTCTGTGTTCCTCTTCTACTTTTAAGAATTCATGTGATTACATTGGGGGCACCAGGATAATCTCCCACATCATGATCCATAGCCTTCCTCACAACTACAATGCCTTTTTTGCCATGTAATATAACATACAAACTCACAGGATCTAGAGATTAAGGTGTAGGCATCATTGCAGAACATTAGTCAGTCAAGTACCACCTCTTGTACTCCAGCCATCAGGGTCATTAAGTCTACATAATTCTGAACTTTTTCCTACTAATTTTCTCCCATACACTCCCCAAGCTCTCAAAGAAAATCAAGGCATCTCCTTCAGCATCCTTGAACAGTCTGTAATGGCTCAAATGTACTCCAAGAATGCAGCAATTGAAAACAAGTCATCCCAGAGCAAACGACTGGGGATAGATGGTGCTTCCTGACAGCCAAAATGTAGCCTCATCACTGACCAGTCCAAGGTTATCCATTTCATCCATATTAAGAGTTACTCAAAGTACTGGGGGAGGACTGATGAGAGATAAACTGACTTTCCCGGGAGAATTTAGTAAAAGACCTCCAGGAAATTATGTTCAATTTGAGCTTTGAAGTATGCAGGGAGTTTAACAGGAGGAACAGGAATGGATAGAAGAAATCATTTTAACTAAATAGAAAAGCAAGTATATGCTCGTGAATATTGAGAAAAATAAATTTTGAATAAAATTATGGATACGTGTCTGTGTATGTATTGCATGTATGTGTGTTTGAATCAGGCATACTGATATTAAGTATTGGTCAGCCTCAATATAGGAAAATAAATCAAAGGGCATCTCTTTGATCTTTCTCACTGACTTACAGGTACTCCATGCTTTGCACAGTACCAGCATTATGTTAAATGAATTCATTCATACTGATCAATTCCTCACTTTGTATGAGTTACAGTTAATATGGTTCTGTGCAAAACAAGGACAGCCTGTATGTCTATTTTTAATCAAAGATCTGAATCGCTGACTACAGGGCATACTCATTAATTCAGACACCTCTGATGATAGAATAATTTGCTAGGACTAGATTTGAAGGTGATCTTTAAAAATTACAGCAACAAGTAATCAAAATGAAGACGATATTTCTTAACAAGATATCCTCATGGAAAATAGAGAAACAGAAGATTGTTTCTTTAAATTATGGACACAGATTAGTGAGGTAAAAGAACAACAGAAAAATAATCTGTGAGTTATACTTGACTACAAACTAATGGGAGAACAAGAATATGTAGTGAGCACCCTATTATGTGCTAATACTGTGTTAATCTAAGTACCCTTTTGGTTATCACACTTAATACTCACAAATCTTTGTAAGATAGATTTTATTAGGTAAATGCCTTGATGCTGCTGAAGATCTAATAGTAGCTGAATTGAAATATTACTTCATTTCTACCAGTCCCCATGCCACACTGGGAATATACTTGTCAGACCTACTCTGTGATATTCCGAAAACAGGCAGAATCTGTTATATTTAGCAGATACTTCTGCTATTTTAGGGATACTTCTGCTATCTTTAGATTATAAAATCATTTTGATTATGAACTACTTTTCAGTGGCAAGTTATAACAGGTCATGCCCTTAGGGTAATTTATTAGCTTGCTATGGCTACTATAACAAAACACTACAGACTGAGTGGCTAAACCAACAGAAATTTATTTTCCTACAGTTCTGGAGACTAGAAGTCCAAGATCAAAGTGTTAGTGAGGTAGGTTACTTCTGCAGACCATGAGGAATGATATATTCTAGACCTTTCTCCTTGGCTTGAAGATGGCCAATCTTCTCCCTTTGTCTTCACATTATCTTCCTTCTTTATATGTCTGTATCCAAATTTCATCTTCTTATGAGGACACTAGTGATATTGGCTTAGGGTTCACACTAATTTTAATTTAACACACCTCATTTTAATTTAATTCATTTAACCACATCTCATTTTAATTTAACACTGTAAGACCCATTATCCAAATACAGTTGCATTTTGAGGTACTGGAACATACAATAATCTTTCTTTTTCTGTGAAAGGATGACATAATTAAGCACAGAAGACAGAGAAAAAAGACAATCAAAATTCACATTAGGGATTTTAGCTCTAAGAAATAAAATATGTATATTAGAATACATAAAACACAAATAAGAATATAAAGTCATTTGTGTAAATGAGTATATTCATCCATTTTCACATTGCTTCAAAGAAAAACCCAGACTGGGTCATTTATAAAAGAAAGAGGTTTAATTGACTCACAGTTCTGCATGGCTGGGGAGGCCTCAGGAAACTTATAAACATGGTGGAAGGGGAAGAGGTACATTTTACAGCAGGTGAAAGAGAGAAGAAGAGTGAAGGGAGAAGAGCCCCTTATAAAACCAGCAGATCTTATGAGAACTAACTCACTATCTCAAGAACAGCATGGGGAAGCCATTTCCAAGATCCCACCAAGTCTCTCCCTAGACACATGGGGATTAAAAAGATTGTAATTCAAGATGAGATTTGGGTAGGGACACAGCCAAATCATATCAATGAGCAATTAAGGAATTAACAGTATCCCATCTTGGTTTGTTAACATTGATGAAGACAAATATACAGCCCCAATATCAACTCTATCTTTTCACCTGGTTTAAGTTTTTTTTTTTCTCTCTCATCATGTTGATGGCTTAATTGTTCATTCTGCAACCCCATGAACAGTTATACAGATTTACTGTACATTTTCTTGAGGGGTGGTGAATAACATTCTTCAATGTCAGTAGGCTTTTATTGGGCCAACTCAAGCCTGAAGGTATAGTTAGAAAGAGGGAAGGGAACAAGATCAACCATAAAAGAAACCAATGCCTCCAAGCATTACATGTTAAGATAAAGATCAGGACCACTGTTTGCATTTTCAGTAAGATAAACTTAGAGAAACTGCATGTTTTCCTTTTTCAATGATTTAACTTTTTCTTAGTTATGAGACAGACTTTACAATAGCCAATGAGTGGAGACATTATTGCCTTATTAATAGCAATGCCTCAAAGTGTAGAATATATGCCTGTCAACTCAGAGTTAGAATTGGATGTTCTACTTTCATTCTATTTATGTTGTAGGAGCAAAAAGATTGATTTTTTAAAATAAATCTAGGAGGTTTT
Organism: Ateles fusciceps; assembly: GCA_036589455.1. NCBI lineage: Eukaryota > Metazoa > Chordata > Mammalia > Primates > Atelidae > Ateles > Ateles fusciceps. The sequence goes on along the minus strand of JAZHEH010000164.1, from coordinate 3,692,337 downwards.
TCTGTTTTGTTTCATTTTAGGCTGAAATTGGTTGTCAGAACACAGCATCATTGAAATATAACGTGCACTGAACAAATGGAGCTGGCTTGCATTCCATAGTATGCCACCAAAATGAAAAAGAAACAAAGTTTTTGTATAGAAAACTGGCATGTTAATAACATTACACTTGGTGGCACATGCCTGTAGTCCCAGCTAATCAGGAGGCTGAGGTTGGGAAATCACTTGAGCCCAGAAGTTTGAAACTAGTCTGGGCAATATACCAAGACTCCATCTCAGAAGAAATTGCACTGAGTGGGGCTGAACCGTCAAGTCATTGAATCATGGAATTTTAAAGGTGGAGGGTGGCTTTTTCAGTTGTCTGGAGTAGATACTTAATTTAATTAAATAGATGGAATGCATTTGATAAAAACAATTAAGCCACATTGGCATACTCTATATTGGCATCTAATATGCTATGGCTATTTAATAAAATGCTAGTATTGTGTTGACAGATCAATTATTCATTAAATAGATTGGGCAGAAATGGACATGCAAAATTGAAGCTGACTAATTCAGCAAAATCTTCAATAATACTGTCACTTTTAATACAAGCCAATGGCTTCAAGTACAGTGGGCAGCTTGATCGAGGGCAAAGTAATCACACTGCAATGTGTTGCAGGTGCAAGTTATAAGAAGCACTGTGTAAAGAGTATTACCCAATAACAGAGGAGTTGTACCCTGACTTGGGGATATCAGAAAAATCTTTCTTTTAATAGAGGTAATATCATTCTTAGTTTTAATAGATGTGAGGCAAGTAACACATAGTAGACCACTCAAAGATATGTAGAGAGAAAAAGGCCCTGTTATTATTTTGAGACCCTGGTTTCATCAGTCTAATCTTGAGTACCTGTTGGATCAGCAGCCACTCCACCAAGTTGGAACATGAGGGAGTAATTGACATCTCTTCCATAATCCAGTGTATTCATCATGGTATACTGTTGTAGTCATGCCCTCACCATAAGCCAGCCTCCTACACCCATGCCCATGGACAGCCTACTACCACATTTAATAAAGCTGATATGTGTTAACTAATAGGACATTGTAGAAATGGCAGCATGTGTCATCAGAGACTGGGCTATCAAAGAAATTTAGCTTCTGCCTTGTTTGTTCTCTTGGTTCACTCTCTGTGGGCTACCACACATGAAAACATTCACACAGCCTTATGGAGCAGTTCACATGGAGAGAAACCAAGGCCTCCTGCCGATAGCCAACATCAAGTGACCATATGCATGAGCTACTTTGATCATGAATGCAGACTCTCTAAAGCCTTTACATGGATGCAACCTTATGAGAGACCCCTGGTCAGAGAACACAGTTAAACTACTGAATTCCTCATCCATGGAAGGGCTGTGAGATACCAAACGCCTATTGTTTTTAGTCACTAAATTTTGAGGTAATTTATTATGTGGTAATAGATAACTAAGATATGAATATACACTAACCCTAAAATAATCTCAAAATCCCTTCATGTTGCCCAGGTAGTACCATTAAATATTATGACCTGCATGTTCTCATAAATTTCCATGGTAAGAAATGTTTCATGCATTTTTTTACATGTGTCTCTAGAAGAATGTTTTACAGGGAAACAATTGTTCTGTTCCTCAATGAATCTAGGTAGGGCCCATCAACACTTTCTGCTGGCCAGGCAAGTGCGGTGGCTCACGCCTATAATCCCAGCACTTTGGGAGTCCAAGAGGGCAGATCACCTGAAGTCAGGCATTCAAGCAGCCTGGCCAACATGGTGAAACCTCATCTCTGCTAAAAATAATAATACAAAAATTTTACCAGATGTGATGTCACACACCTATAATCCCAACTATGCAGGAGGCTGAGGCACGAACTTGAACTCAGGAGGAGGTTGCAGTGAGCCAAGATTTCGCACTGCACTCAAGCCTGGGTGAGAGAGTGAGACTAAATGCAAGAGATAGGGATAGAGGATGTATCGAGAGATGAGAAGAGTTAGCTTTATTGAGCATGTCCTCATTTGTGTCTTTGGCTTAAGTAATATTTGTCAAAATCTCTTGAACATACAAGATATCTGTCTTAATTTCAAGACCTTGCTTAAAATGTAACCACACTGATAAGCTTACTTTCCCTTGACTATGCTTTGATGGCTAAAATTAAGGACTAATAAAGAAATGACTAATCCTACCCACCCAAATTAATCTTGTTCAGAATTAGTGATATCATCGAAGTTTCTGTAACGGGTGGTTGACTAACTCAGTTAAGAGCAGGTTTTGCCTGAGCATTAAAATCATATTACCATTTAAAATAAAAATAAAAATAAAATTCTGCTGGTCAAATATAATCAATTCAGCCTTGAGCTGAGTAGAATGAATGCAAACTTATTAGAGTGTGAATTTTATTCATGCAGCCAACACGCCTCTTGACATGAGGGATGAAAACGTTTAGGCATATGCTATACAAACTTCTAGGGTATAAAACCAGGCCAGAAAGACATATTCTGGTGAAACAAGCTCAAAAGCTTAATAGCAGTTCCAAAGCTAGCAGAAAGTGAATGCACGCCTACCTTTACGAGACTATTTCCCTCCTCCCAGCTGGAAAGATAAAGGGAAAATAAGCCCTTAAATACTGAGCAATATATATAAATACTTATATACATTTAAGCTATATTATAGCATTGTTTAGGTTATACTATAGTTTATATTTAACATGTTTAATTAATATGTTTAATGTATATTAAATATACATTAAACACATAAGATTACTATATATAATTTTATTTTTAACATTAACTATATTAAATTAAATACACATTAAATATGTAAAATTACATTACATTAAAATTCAATATACATTACAGTTTAAATATACATATTTAAGCTATAGATATAAATTAAGCTTATATATAAATTTATATACTTATAGCTTATATATGTATAATCTAAATCTAAATATATATATCATCTAACTGTCTTACAGACATGCATTATTAAAGCCCATCAAAAAAACTGACAAGTCAAGTATCAATTTTAGGACACCTATAGGCATATTCTGGGAAAGGAGTCTTAATCATTGAGAAGCAAACTCTGGAGCCAATTCCATGGAGAGATCTTAAAGGCACATAACCATTGGTTTCACTGCACATGTGGCACCCTCTGAAGCCATCCTGCAACTCTCACATGAGTCATCTGCTCTGAAGCAGAGCACACCTATTTCTGGAAATAGAGGATTACACTGTCTCTTTCTGAGTGTGGTTGGCATCTATGGGATGGTTTCCCTAGTAAAAAACTAGTTAGTTAAAAACTAGGAAGTTAAGAGTAGTACAATAGAAAGAATGAAAGAAGGAGGGAGAGAACAGAATGGAGGTAGAAAAATCAGGAAAATCAGTTATAGAATAAAAATGAATCAAAGGAAAAGAGAAAAGATTAATGATCAGAATAAAATAAACAAGAAATAATAACTTTAAAAACATACAGCATATGAAAATAACAAACACTCTAGATACCAAACAATGAAACAGACAAAACTTGAAAACAAGAAATTGAGAAAAATAAATAAAGCACATATCTAAAATGGAAGCCATTCCTGCCCCCATCCCTTAATCTGCTTTCATATTTTTGATGACTGAAGTTTTATTCTTTGAGAGAACAAAACTCTAGGAATCATTCTTTACTCCTCTTTTTCTCTCACAGCCCACATCCAATTTTCCAGGAAATCTTGTTGATTCTATCTTGAGGCTCTTTCTATAATGCAACCATTCTGCATTCCCTCCATGGCCACCAATTTGCTGTGAGCAATCCTTGCCTCTCACCTGAATTGTTAAAATAGCCTATGAATTGGTCCTCTGGTTTCTATCCTTGCCCTTTATAGTCTATTCTGAACACAAAAACAAATGTGATTCTTTTAAAAAGTAGGTCAGACCATGTCATGCCTCTGCTTTAGCCTCCAATGGCTCCCTATTTCTTTCAGGAAAAAAACACCCAAGGCCCTATAAGCTCTGGCTCCCCAGTCACCACCCTTGTCTCAGCTCCTTCTGCCCTTCCTCTCATGTTTTCATCATCCTTCAGCCTTAAGGCTTTGCACTTAGGGTCTACCACTCCCTAAAGTGTTCTTCCTCTGTTTTTCCAAGGCTGACATCATTACCTGCTTCAAATTTTGGCTCAAATCTTACCTTTATCTGTCCATATCTTTCATGATTTTACCCTTCAATCTTTCCTCTCTGACCCACCTCTTCTGTGCATGATCGACACTCTTTATCTTTTTTTTATTTTATTTGAGACCAAGTCTCACTCCGTTGCCCAGGCTGGAGTGCAGTGGCATGATCTCAGCTCACTGCAACCTCTGCTTCCCAGTTTCAAGTGATTCTCCTGCCTCAGGCTCCCGAGCAGCTGGGACTACAGGCATGTGCCACCACACCTGGCTAATTTTTGTATTTTTAGTACAGATGGGGTTTCACCATGTTTGCCAGGCTGGTCTCGAACTCCTGACTTCAAGTGATCCACCCCCTCAGCCTCCTGAAGTGCTGGGATTACAAGCGTGAGCCACCATGCCCAGCCCTCTTTATCTCTTTATTACCATCTAACACATCTCCAAATTGCTCTTCCCTCTTAAGAATGTCAGCACCACCAGGGCAGAAGTCTTTGTATTGTTTACTGATGTGTTGCAAGTGTCTACAACACGTCCCGAACACATCCCTGTGTCTGATTAGTGTCCTAGGGCTGTCATAACAAATTACCACAAACAACAGAGATTTACTTTCTCCTTGTGTTAGAGGTTAGATGTCTAAAATCAAGGTGTTAGCAGGGCCAACCTTTCTCTGAAACCTGTGGGGAGACTCCTTCCTTGCCTCTTCCTAGTCTCTGTGGTTTGCTGGCAATTCTTGATTTTTCTTGGCTTGTAGTTGCGTCATTCAGATCTCTGCCTCCATAGTCAGGTGGTGTTCCCACTGTGTGTCTTTGTCTTTATTCTCTTCTTGTAAGGACACCAGTCATATTGAATTAACAGCCCACCCTGCTTCAGTATGACCTCGTCTTAACATGTGTTACATCTAATTAATGAATTAGCTAATTAATTAATGATCTTATTTATAAATAAGATTACAACTTAAAGTGCTGTCCGGACTTCAGCATATCTTTTTAGAAACAAAATTTGCCACATAACAGTTCCCCAAAATATTTATTTAAATGAATCAATGAAGGTACGAAGCGGCACAAGCTCTTAAAAATATTCTTTGGCCAAGGGCTATGTGGGAGGTCCCTTACTATACTTTAGCCCATCTGAGCGAATACACACATTAGTTAGGCAAATGTAGCTGCCTTGATAGTTACTTTTGAGTTTATAAGTATTTTTACCAAAACTGTTCTTTGATAAAAAATTTAAAGGTTGTGTATTGTGTGTTCTTTTACCATGGTTTTACATTACAAAATAGAAAGAGTAACTTTTAAAATGTAAATATCAATAAATAATAAGTAAAATTCAGTATTAAATAAAGTTTTACAGAACACACTGTTGTCCTATAATCTTTCTGCTACAAGAATCACAGAGAAGTGGGTCATTGTTTCAGAAAAGAATGTGGCAGCAAAAGTGAATTTAAACATTATGTCAAAGACAAAAACACCAACATGTGATTATACATGTCAATTATTGCTGAATTTTTTATTAGAAGACATATGCTTTCCTTTAATTTCCCTAATGTGTTATAGCTTTATTCCTAAACCACAGGCCATCATAATTCCTTTTTGTAATTTTAAGTAATAAATCATAAATGAATCATAAACAAATTATAGAATAATTATTCTGCTCCAGTGCTCACAATGATTTTCCTGCTTTTCACTTTAACGTCTCCTATTCCTCCTTAATCCAATATTTATATTTATGACAAGCACCAGTTTTCAATCAAGAGAAAAGCTTCTGTGAAGTTAGGACTAGGGAATGTTTTATTCCACCATCTGTTGTCTAAATAAACATGTTCAGAAATTGATCTCCTCCTTTTTATGGATCTAGCTGTTTCAAACTCCCCCAGGAAGAAGAGGAGATCCCGCCTTGACTTCTGATCTTTTGTTTTAAACTCTGTCTTTGCAATTAGCACAATCCTACAGGGACTGAAAAAAGTTACTTGTTCTTTGAAGACTCCGTGAGTTTGAATTACCTGACAGGTATTGAGAAAATTATTTAAAAAATGAAAACTTGTACACAGGCGAAAATATAAGTGACAGAAAGGACTTTAGAAGGGAAACATAGTCCAGAATTTTCCAAACTGTGGTAGGTTGTATACCACTGATGTACATATGATGCTGAAGGTAGTAACATACTATTCAAAAACAGACTTAATAGGAATATATTTGTTTTACATGTGCATCAATTTAGTTTGCTGTGGTACTTTAAATAAACACTCAGCAGTAATATTTAGTGCTCCTAGTTTGGGTAGATAATTTAACCAAATTTAGTATAATGGTAGCAAAAAGAAAGAAAAGCATGTAATTTCATAGATACTACTGTTTGGAACAATACTCCCAATCCCATTACTGGGTATATATCCAAAAGACTATAAATCGTTCTACTATAAGGACACATGCACATGAATGTTCATTGCAGCACAGTTTACAATAGCAAAGACATGGAACCAACCCAAATGCCCATCGATGATAGACTGGACAGGGAAAATGTGGCACATATACACCATGGAATATTATGCAGCCATCAAAAACGATGAGTTCGTGTCCTTTGTAGGGACATGGATGAACCTGGAAACCATCATTCTCAGCAAACTGACACAAGAACAGAAAATCAAACACCGCATGTTCTCACTCATAGGCGGGTGTTGAACAATGCGAACACTTGGACACAGGGAGGGGGAGTATCACACACTGGGGTCTGTCGGGGGGAAAAAGGGGAGGGATAGTGGGGGGTGGGGAGTTGGGGAGGGATAGCACGGGGAGAAATGCCAGATATAGGTGATGGGGAGGAAGGCAGCAAATCACACTGCCATGTGTGTACCTATGCAACAGTCTTGCATGTTCTTCACATGTACCCCCAAACCTAAAACGCAATAAAAAAAAAAAAGTCAATTGATTTAAAGCCTATTTAAAGAAATAAAGTATATAAAATTGGTACTTAGTTATGTCAAAAAATATGAAGGTGGTACCCAAAATAATGAAACTTTAGAAACCATTGATCTAGCAGGTAAGCAAAATTGAGAAAGTAATCAAGTGACTTTGCAGATCAAGAGCTACCTCCCTAGTTGGAGAGTCTATCATTCTTTCCTCTTGGTTTTTACATTCTCTCTTTCTCCTTCTCTCTCTTTCTGGTCTCTTTCTCTCTCTCTTTTTTATATATATGTATTTATGTATTTTCTGTATTATCCCATATGTTCACTTGTTAGTTTCCTCTACCAAATAGTGAGTTAACTGATGATCCTGGGACCTCATTTCATTTATCTTTGTGTAAACACTAACTATACCAACTATATACTGCTCATCCCATAAGTGAGACTCAATCCATGTTTGTGGAGTGATTAAATAACAGCGAAGATAGAAGTCAGTCTATAGGCCTCTCACTTCCCTCCTTAAGTCCTCGTTCAGAACTATTTTCACTGTATTGTGTGTCTAATATTTAATGCTTAGATAATCATTTCCAAAGTCAGAAATTAAAATAGCAAACTAATGCACTCCACATTTTAAAAATCTTGATAAATTGCTAATGATTATCAACTAAAATATGTGAATGTAGAAATAGCTTTTTAAAAAATTAGTGCTTGATTAAGCAAATGTTCAACATGGTGGGACCACCGAGTTAAAGCAAGAGTAAGAAACATGAGTATTTATTGATTACATAAGCTTTGATCATATCCTTGTTGCTAGCTGTATTGCATATTTTAGAAGACATGCAATCAGGCAGTCCAAATTCTAATTGCAGCTTTGCTCATTATTTTTGTCTTGATTTGTTCAAATCATTAGCACCTTCGGAGACTGAAAGAAAAGTAACAACCCCGGGTTACCTGTTCCTGAAATAAGCCAAATAAGGTTTAGATACCAACATGAGGCTCCCTGTGTTGACTGTATTCACCAAATATATAAAAGTACTAGTAAATTTTTCATTCATCATTTATTCAGTAATTAAGCACCTATTATGAACCAGGACTTTAGCTGGTATGAAGGATACTAAAATGAGTAACCCCTAGCCGCTGTCTTCAAGTGTTTCATGGTCTAATGGAGGGTGCAGAAGGCTAGAAGTCAGATATTAAAAATGATACGTGCTGTAATAGATCACAATTGCAGCCAGAAGATTCACTTCAAATTAGAAGGTGTGTTATCTTGGGATTATGATTTCAGTTCTACAAGGTTCGGTCTTGTCACCTGTAGAATGGGTATAGCAATACCTACTTCATGAAAAAAGTGTTATAAAGACAATTGTACGCCATGTTTTGTGGAAGAAGTAAGGGTAGGTAATATACATCAGATATTATAGGCCTAAGGGGCAGAATGACTGAGCACATGAATAATTAATTCTAGAAATCCATGAATGGAGTCAGCAGTAAGAATTGGAAAGTGATTTTTTAAAAAAGTGTTAAGGAGAATAAAGATCAAAAGAGTAGAAATCATAAAGAAAGAATGGTGGCCGGGCGTGGTGGCTCACACCTGTAATCCCAACCCTTTGAAAGGCCAAGGTAGGCAGATCACTTGAGTCTAGGAGTGTAAGACCAGCCTGGGCAATGTGGCAAAACCCTGTCTCTACAAAAAAAGCAAAATTTAGCTGGGATGGTGGCGCATGCCTGTAGTCCCAGCTACTCAGGAGTTTAAGGTGGGAGGATTGCTTGAGCCTGGGAGGCAGAGGCTGCAGTGAGCCAAGATCACTCCTGCCTGGGTGACAGAGCAAGATGCTTACCTAAAATTAAATAATTAAATTAAATAGTAAAAAATAGAGTAGGCATAGAAAAATGTTATTAGAGTTTTACCCTTCTATCTAAAACTGTCCCCAAATCCTGTTACCTGAATAGAAAAAAAAATAGAAAATGAAAAAGAAAAAAATAGCATTGATGAAAAATAGTTGTAAAGATTTGTCTGAAGAACCAGCCCTAGCTAAGTGTTCCAACTAAGCCCAAACTGTCTTATAACATGTTCTACAACTCAGGAAGGGTATAAGACACCCTGCTTTCCTCGCTCTAGCTTTTACAGTTGTTGCCCATGTACTTAGCCAAGGTCATGTGCTCAATGATCCAGTCCCGAGTTATGCTTTTGACACGCTGTCTTTCAGAACCAGCTTCTGACCTCTACCTCCAATCTGCTCCATACCTCCCTGATGTTTCCCCCAGTTCTGGGCCTGGTTGCTGATTGTTGTTTTTGAGATTCTGACTCAGGAATCTAGTGGTTTAACAACCTTCCTACTTTTTTCTTCATATGCAGATATCTCAGGCTCCATACAGAAACTCTTACTAAGACTCACAGCATTAAACTAGGAACACAGACAAATGCCTAGAGTGGATGTGAAGTGAGTTCAGGAAAAAGCAATAAATAGGGAGTTTTGCAATAGGATTACTGCAAATAGTAGTAATGCTCCAACCAAAGATACTCAAATTTAATTTAAAAAGGCAAAACATCATTCTAGTCAAATAGTGTATGTTCACAGGTCAAGGGGGTTCTGTCTGCAAGGCCTGAATAAACACTTAATGGTACCTAGACCTCTCTAGGTGAATCTGTAGCTGCCTCTGACCCTGGAGCATGCTGTTCATAGAAAAATGTGTCATAATTTTGCCATCTCATTACTTATTTTTTTTCCTGAGACAGGGTCTCACTCTGTCACTCAGGCTGGAGTGATGTGGCATGAACATGCCTCACTGCAACCTCAACATCCTAGGCTCATGGGATGGATTGTCCTGCTTCAGCCTGCTGAGTAATTGTGACCACAGGTATACACAACCACATCTGATGAAATTTTTGTAGAGACAGGGTCTCACCATGTTGCCTAGGCTGTTCTTGAACTCCTGGGCTCAAGAATCCTCCAACCTTAGCCTCCCAAAGTGCTGGAATTAGAGGCATAAGCCACCACATTCAGCCACTTCTTTTTGATAAAAAGGCAAAAGGAGGTTTTTACAATAGACAACAAGGCTTAAGCTAGTTTTCTGAGGATCCACACATTTGGGCACAAAGGTCTGAAGCTGGTCTGCTAGAGGTACATTACAAAAAGGAAACTGATATTTGATTCACCCATTCTTAATACCCAGGAACATTCTGAGGTTAGAGCCAGTACCTTTACCTGCTGAACAAGCAGACAGAAAAAGAATGGCCTACGTAGGCATAAGCTCCCTATAAGAATAGTGAAAGACACATATCTAGGAAGAACCTAAAGGGGTCTGGGCACAGTGGCTCATGCCTATAATCCCAGCACTTTGGGAGGCTGAGGCGGGCAGATCACGAAGTCAATAGATCGAGACCATCCTGCCCAACATGGTGAAACCCTGTCTCTACTAAAAATACAAAAATTAGCTGGACGTGGTGGCACACACCTGTAGTCCCAGATACTCAGGAGGCTGAAGCAAGAGAATCACTTGAACCCAAGAGCCAGAGGTTACAATGAGCCGAGATCTCGGCACTGCATTCCAGACTGGCTACAGAGAGACCCTATCTCAAAAAAAAAAAAAAAAAAAAAGAAGAAGGAGAAAGGAGAAGGAGAAGAAGAAACTAAAGGGATCCTCACCCTACTTCAGGGCTGTCATTGGCAGGACAGGCCAATGACTGGAAGGCCAGGCCTTTCAACTGTGAGTGCTGGAGAGCTCCTTGCTGTCTGTCACTGTCTTCATGCAGTTATTGCAGTTATTGTATCCTTTACTCATATTAAAGATATATCTTTAGCCTGGAATCATTGGTACTTTTCTGTCAATCACTGTCACCAAGTAGCAACTACCAGGTAATTATTCACAGATGTACAAATAATGTATAATTAAAAACTGCTTGCTAAAGTCTTTTAATGACTTTACCCAAGGTGTTCCTCATTTTGTCTCTGGGATAAGAAAAAACGAGCACTTAGGAGTATGTTAATTGAGGTCATGATTGGCTGATATGTGTAATCAGTTTTTTCATGTATTTCTCAACCTTTTGCCTGACTATCCTGCAATTCCACCCCAATTAAAAAACAAATTTATTGAATATATGTGCCCTTCTTTCATTGCAAAATCTCTTATTCCCCAGAGTATTTCAGAAAGGGCAAGACAACCTTGCTTTCCAGCTGTTTGCAAGCATTATGGCTTTGAGTCATTATGCAGAACTTTTTACAAAATCAAGACATGTATTCATGATATCTGTTAATTTAACATGTTTATGTATATCACTGGAGCATGACTTCTGCATATAGACATATTTTAATAGTTAAAATTTAATAAAAACTATTTATAAAACAACATAATTCTCCATATTTATAATTTTTAAGTAATCAGCAAAATCCTGAATAAGAGGCATCAACTTAAAAAAAATAGTTTGAAAACGATTTCTCTCAAGGAAGGAGGAAGGAGTGACCTGAATTTTACAACTAGAAACTTTCTAAGTAACACCTGAATTATCAGGGCAGGTTATATTTTTTAAAATCAAATTAATTTCTGAATATGACTTGTGTTTTTATTTTCTTCTGTGCTCAGAACTTAATAATTGGGGAAACTTTCAAATAAAATAAGTGAAAATATTTAGTCATTTATATTTTTGTATAAGTTTTTAACATTCAATATGATAGAGCTTATGACATCATTTAAATGAGATTAAAGATGTCTGAGCTTAACCAGCTACAATGCTAGCAGCAAATGATTCTTTGTGTTCAATGCAATACTATGGTTTCCAGTAGATTTTCAATTAGTTTTTTTCTATCGGCTTAATTTGAAATCATAATATCATAAACATTCTAAATTTGACAGTATAGGTCTTCATTTTAAATATTAAGGAAATGTTTATAATTTCTGAGCACTTTGTAGATAGTGAATTATATCACACACTGAGTCAAATCTCATTACTAAACAAGTATGAATTTACCAGCTAGTAATTGGTATCATGCCACTTGCCAGAAAAACTACTAAACTTAAGATATGCTTTATATGAAAGGAGATTATAACTTTGAGGACAGGAAAATGCCTTACTCATCTTGGCATTCATGTTTTTATCCTACAAAGCTGAGCTCAATATTTTACCAACAGTAAGAACTCAACAAATATTGAATGGAATGGTTTCTCTAATAAAATTCCTCTCTCTCTCATTCACAGATTTTAGCTTATGTTGGTTCTCAAACTTTAGCTTTTAGTTTTGCATAAGCATTACTTGAGAGTTTAAATTCTGCCACCTACAAATCTCACAATTCTTTTCAATTAGTTATAGAGAAGCTTAGGAAGCTAAGCTTCTGAAGCTACAGCTTTCAGACTACCAGAAATACCACCTTATGAGTTACCAAGAGTTCTTTTCTGGTTGGAGCAGCTCAGAACAAGTCAGAGTATTTATTGAGAAAGACTAGAATGTGAATAATAGCCTTCCTTTGGCTCCATCCCAGTGAGGCTTCGGTGGGTGATGGTTATATATATATACTATATATGTACAAGAATCTGTGTAGAAATAACATGCATCCTGGATCTCTCACTCCAGGCAGCAATTAGCCTTTCTTCCCCTCCCCAAGAGGCAATATACGACAATGAGGCAATGGACTACAATGAATAGTGCACAGAACTTCAGATCACACAGACCTAAGAAACTTCAAATTCTCCCTCCAATATTTACCAACAGTGAATTTGGGCAAGTGACTTGAACTCCCAAATCAGCTTCATTTTATATATATATATACATATATATATAATTTTTATAATATATTATTTTTATAACATTTTATATATATAACATTTTATATTTATATATATAACATTTTATATATATAACATTTTATATTTATATATATAACATTTTATATATAATATATATTATATATAATAATATATAATATATATTATAAAATATATTATTTATTTATTTTATTATATATATATGTGTGTGTATATATATATATGAGAAGAGTAGTAACTAGCTCATAGGATTTTGTGGGAATAGAGAAGCTCTTTTTTATACAAAGCCTTTCATAGCATATATTCCAGAATTGTAACTATTATTTTTTCCATTTGCAGACCCTAAGTTAAAGAAGCAAAATATTGCATTATCAGTTACATATACCTATACACTAGGTGAAAATGTCACCATGACTCAAAAAAATAAGTGTGTGTGGAACAGATGAGCTTCGACACTGATTCTTAACTTGGGATGGGATGATTATATGATTCATATTGATGTATTTATCCACCTATAATTTTACATATGATTTTGCTAAATGTTGTCAGTTGAAAGTAGATCATCTGGCCTGAATAAAAAGTTATCATATTTCATATTTTAGTAGATATAAAATTTGACTCTTAAAATGTCAGTTCCAAAATCTTTAGAAATAATATTCATCTTTTTAATGGAGTCTCAGACAATCATAAATAACTTTGTGAAATAAAAAAGGTAAAGCATAAAATCTATAAACGGACAATATATTTCAGCAAGTGAAGAGAAACAATAAAGTAGAAGACTCTTTGACACTGTAAATCGAATGCCATCTTTCTTTTTCACTTAACTTCTCCCCCACGTATTATGCTTTTATAGGTTTTCAATGACTCTAACATGTCAATGCCTTCATAAATACTTGAATATACTGAAATTGGAGATCCCCTTCCGCAAGCTCCAAAGTTACTAACTTTGTGACAAAGTAACTGACAGAATGTAGCAATTAAGCTATGTTCATATTAGACATGGCTCCATTTAATTTTTTTTTAAGCAAAATGATTTGAGGTTCCAAATTATGAAGCACAGCAAAGCAACAGTGTTTTTCAGGGACAAACTGAATATTTAAATAATTTTTAAATAAATGATCATGACTTTGCTGGTTTTCCTTTGTGGAGCACTAAAATGATGATGATGATTATTATGACGATAAAATAATAATATACATTAAGCAATCCCTGCAAACCATTAAACAATGCTACTTAACTATTCTTTACCTCTATTTTCAAATCTGTATAATACAGATAACAATGGTACTCAAACCTCCATAGGGTGCACTGAATGTTAAATATGTTAATAAATCTGCTGATCTCAGCACATAACAGGTTATATGAGGATGTCTGTAGTTACTATCATCCCATTTGTAAAATTGAAGGCAGTGCATATGCTGTTATCCTAACTGGGGAGTAGAGGAAGCTGAAGCTCAGCGGCAAGGTTAATAATTCTCTCAAGTCCATGTGGGGGACATCAGTGGAAGTCCAAATTAAATTCCAGTTCTCTGATTACAAGAACTCTTTTCCTAACTCAGCCTTCTCACAGAAAACTGCAGAAAGCTGGTGAGCCATCCCACCTGCAGCATGCTCTATCAGTGACTTTGTCAGAGTAAGGGGCCTGAACAAAACCAGTTCTGCCCTTCTTTAAATCACTCTATGTAAAAGAGAAGTAATTTTAACATGCTTTTCAGTTAAGTGTACTTAAAGCAAAACTCTCAAGCTTTCCAATGACTAAATGCCAGAGGAAATAATGGGAATAGTCAATGCCTGTAACTGAAAAATTGCTGACTGTGTGACATAGCAAATTGTTATACTGTTCAAATATCCATTTATAAAGCTGGAGTGATAGTAGCTGTCTGGGCCAATTCATCTGAGCCTCTCTTGGTTTGGAATGAATATTTGGTTAGTTCAGACAGCAAAAGCCTTTGATCCACAAATGAGAGGCTAGGCTTGCCAGATCTAGTAAACAAAAATACATGCTTCCTAGTTGAATTTTAATTTCAGATAAACAACCAATACTTCTTTAGTATGGTACAAATGTTGCATGAGGCACATTTATACTAAAACATTACTTGCTATTTATCTGATATTCACATTAAACTGAGTGTCCTGAATTTTACTTGGCAATCCTAGCAGGGGCTTACTTCAAAAAGTTCCTTCCCAAGACTAAACACTAAAGGGAGGAAGTTGTTATAGAATGAATGTTTGTGCCCTAATCCTCAATGTGATGGTATGTGGAGATGAAGCCTTTGGGAGGTAATTAGGGTTAGATGAGGCCATGAAGGTTAGGTTCTCATGATGGGATTAGTATCCTTATAAAAGCAGAAACCAGAGAGCTTGCTTTTTCCCGTCCCCTAAGTGTGCACAAAGAAGAGGTCATGTGAGCACACAGCATGATGGCAGCCAACCACAAGGCAAGAGAACAGGCTTCAGAATGAAACCTACCTTGCTGTCACCTTGATTTTGGACTTCCCAGACTCTAGAACCATGAAAATTAAACTTGTGTTGTTTAAGCTACTCAGGCCATGGTGTTTTGTTATGACAGGCCAGGCAGACTAAGATAGTAATACTAAGCACTTTGGGGCAGTGGCAACAATACAATCACACTCAAACCCTTCACCAGTGGTGGTTCCAAGCTGTGTAGATAACCATTCTTTGCCTGAATTTCTTGAGTCCCCAAGATATTCAATCCCTAACGGAACTAGTATGTAAATAAGGGGAGTCATGTGTTGTTGTTGTTGTTTTCCACTGAACTATAGATAAAATTTCTCCATGATTGGCTGCACCTTTCTATTTTGTTGTGCATTTCTCAAACTAGATTCTATTTTACTTTTTCCCAGGCTATACTCTTTCAGGTTCCAGTCACTGTTGTACAACTGTCATGCTTACAATCTGTTTATTTTTAAATCCCACTAAGAATGGATTTAGATATGTAAATCCCTGGCCTAGTCACTTTTAGTCCCTTTTCCTTATTGTTTTTTAAATGTTGTTCTATAACTGAATGCTGAATTCAGATTTTCTTTATTACTTTAGACAATTTTGTTGTAGAACTGTTGAAAAGCTTAGCCTAAATTCCAAATTCTTTTGCAAAATTTGTGTGTAGACGCCAAAAATCTCCACCTTGTTAAATAAACTTTCCCAATTATTTTGGCACACACATATTTAGACCTTTTCAGATTTCTACACTGCATTCTCCACTAGGCACTTTAGCTCTTGGTTATAAACTCGGTTTAGTTTGGTTATAAACTATGGTTTGGTTGAGCTCTTGGTTATAAATTATGGTTTAGTTTTCCCTCCATTCCCACTCCATTTTTTTCCCAATCTCTTTCCCATGCACACACACATGCATAGGTACACACATGCAATGATGCTTTGCAGTTTCTGTCCTCCCATTTGCCTACATCAGGCATTTCTCCCATTGTTTTCCCTCCCCAGCCTCCCCCACCCTCTACTGTCCCTCCCCAGCTCCCCATCCCCCAACCTACCCTAGTGTGTGATGTTCCCCTCCCTGTGCCCACATGTTCTCATTGTTCAACACCCTCCTATGAGTGAGAACATGCAGTGTTTGGTTTTCTGTTCTTGTGTCAGTTTGCTGAGAATGATGGTTTCCAGGTTCATCCATGTCCATACAAAGGACATGAACTCATCAATTTTTATGGCTGCATAGTATTCCATAGTGTATATATGCCACATTTTCTTTGTCTAGTCTATGATTGATGGGCATTTGGGTTGGTTCCAGGTCTTTGCTATTGTAAACAGTGCTGCAGTGAACATACATGTGCATGTGTCTTTATAGCAGAATGATTTATCATCCTTTGGGTATATACCCAGTAATGGGATTGCAGGGTCAAATGGGATTTCTATTTCTAGGTCCTTGAGGAATCGCCACACTGTCTTCCACAATGGTTGAACTAATTTACACTCCCACCAACAGTGTAAAAGTGTTCCTATTTCTCTTCATCCTCTCCAGCATCTGTTGTCTCCAGATTTTTAATGACCACCATTCTAACTGGCATGAGGTGCTATCTCAGTGTGGTTTTGATTTGCATTTCTCTAATGACCAGTGATGATGAGCATTTTTTCATGTTTGTTGGTCCCATAAATGTCTTCTTTTGAAAAGTGTCTGGTTCATATCCTTTGCCCACATTTTGATGGGATTGTTTTCTTCTTGTAAATCTGTTTTAGTTCTTTGTAGATTCTGGATAGTCGCCCTTTGTCAGATGGGTAGATTGCAAAAATATTTCCCATTCTGTTGGTTTCCTGTTCACTCTAATGATTGTTTCTTTTGCTGTGCAGAAACTCTTAAGTTTAATTGGATCCCATTTGTCTATTTTGGCTTTTGTTGCCATTGCTTTTAGTGTTTTAGTCATGAAGACAAACATAATCCGTGAAGTACTAAATACATAGCAGTTGTTTAACATATCAGCTGTTGATTATTTTCTGATATTTGCCTGAATTACATGCAATTATTTTTATTTTTTGAAATTATTTCTGTATTTCATGTTATTAATCTAAGAGAAAAATAAGAAAAAAAATTTTATCTGGAAAAAAAAACATTCTTGAGAAATTTTCCATAAAGTACTTGCCAAAAGGTAATATAAAAAGAATTGTGGTTTCTGAAATTTACTTAAGGCCTTCTGGATGCTGATCTTTTCACTCTGAAGCTGATTTATTTTTGCCCCTGAGCTTGTAAGCATGGATAATTTGCTTGCTTGGATTGTCACTGAGTCTAATAACTGTTGGTCATTAATAAAACTTTTTCAGAACATGAAAATGACATAGAAAAGGTGCAGTTATATTACGAAAGCTGAGTATAAATGATTCTTGGGAGGAAAAGATTTCCAAATTATGGAAAGATGAAATTTACTCAACTTTTAAAGATCCAAAGGGAGATAATATGTATGCAGTAATGCTTGTTTAACAGACTTGGGCTGAGCTTTTCCACCCAAAATAGATATATTTTACATAATAATGCTATATATTGGTTTATTATAAGTTACACGAGCCTAGATTCCTCTGTAAGTATTGCTTACTTTACTTCATTTCGAATTCATTATGGAATTCATGGCGGTTTTGTGCTTTTTTAGAAAAAGACATTTCCCCAATGGCTATTTTACCTCCTTTCAGCCTGCTTCTTCACCTCCTCCAAAGTTCTAAATTCTGACTATTAAACATAATTTAATGAGCTGAGAGTAGGTGTGTTCCTTCTCTGTGATTACCCAATACCGTGTGCATACCTTAATCCTACCAAGTTGCAGTCTTCATTTTGCCTGGCTATCTCCTGTGCTAAACTACTGGCTCTTCAGAAGCAAGGCCTGGTTATTATCCTCAATGCGCGTAAGTCCTAGCACATGCTGGTACTTGACATATGCTTGATATATGAATTAAAAATGAGCTGTGATGATCCCAGGCACTCAATACTAGAGGCAGTGCAGCAAAGTGGCTGAGAGCAAGACAGTGTCTGCAGATCCTGGGCTTAAATTCCCACTGAAAGCATTTCATTTCATTTAAAGAAATGTCACTTTCAAAAGGTCTTGCATTTTTATGTCCTTTTTAATGCTAACCATAGTTATATTTATTTTTTTAACTATTATTCAATGTGATCCTACTTTTTCTACACTTTTAATGGCACAGAAAAAAAAAATAGACAAGAGTATCTCCCAACCAATATGAGTCACACAAGTGAAACATATTTAGGTAAACAGAAAATTTTGCTATGTTTAACAAATTACCATTGAACTTAATACCATAATAATTTTACCCACTTACATTTGATTAGCACTTGCAAGTTTATAGTGCCTTTCCCATAAATAATCTTATTTAAAATGGCACATTAGCTTTCTAATTACATAAGTATTACATGAATATGTGTTTTTATGAAAAATTTGAAGTACATAAGTATAGACATTTAAAGGTAGGATCTCATTAATGTGAGATAATAAAATTTCATTTTCTTTTTTTTAATATATATATATTTTATTGCATTTTAGGTTTTGGGGTACATGTGAAGAACATGCAAGATTGTTGCATAGGTACACACATGGCAGCGTGATTTGCTGCCTTCCTCCCCCTTTTTCCCTCCAACAGACCCCAGTGTGTGATGCTCCCCTCCCTGTGTCCATGTGTTCTCATTGTTCAACAACCACCTATGAGTGAGAATATGCGGTGTTTGATATAAAATTTCATTTTCTTCATGCCTCTCTCTCCAAGGTGTTGTGTGAATCACAGGTCAGAAACTTAGCAAGCCACGAGAAGGCAGGCTGATAGATGGTTGGGACTTAGCAGGAGGGTAGGTTTGCAAAGCAGTGCAAAAGAAAAGCTTGGGCCTGAAATAGAGAATCTATTTTAAAGGAAGACAAATTGTGTCAACAGTTATCACAATGAGACTTAGGAGTTTAAGCACCCCAAAAGAATAAGAAATCAATGATCAGCTTTATCAGATGTAACTAATTGTACTGCATCACTGAAGCTAATGTACAAGAAAATTATCTGGGGAAGATAGCTTGCCTAGTTTTCATCGCTCCTTAAGGAAGCAATAATACTAACTAGTCTCAAAGCAGCAAGAAGGCTGTCAGGTGCAGGTGCTTTCATATGAAATGTCCTTATTTGATGTCCTGCTAGAGTCCAATTCACTGTTCGTATTCTTAGCCTAAATAAGAACAGTAGCTGAAGGATTTGCTCTCACGTCATAATGTGTGAAAAATGCTAAGATGTCCCTTTATGAGATATTAAAATTGCATATAAATAGTGACATCATGAAGCCAATTTTTAAAAAATGTTCTTTAAATTCAGAAACAACTTGACAACTATAGGGAATTTAGATTCCTTTTGACTGGAAACACCAGGAGAACAACATGCCTCTTTTGTCTGGCACAGTGCATGCTCTGTTCTTGGACAATTCCTACAGGAAAAGTAGTAATGTCTTGATGTCAGAAAAAATATATTTCCTTTTCTTTTTTTCTTGAGACAGGATCTAGCTCTGTCACCCAGTGGTGCAATCATGGCTCACTGCAGCCTCAATCTCCTGGTCTCAAGCAATCCTCCCACCTAATCCTCTCTATTAGCTGAGACCACAAGCATGCACCACAACAGCTGGCTAATATTTTTTCTTTTCTTTTTACTTTTTGTAAAGACGAGGTCTAGCTATGTTGCCCAGGCTGGTCTCAAACTTCCAGGCTCAAGTGATCCTCCCACCTTGGCCTCTCAAAATACTGGTATTACACGTGTGAGCCACCACACCCGGCCAACATATTTACTTATAAAAAGCCCTAAAATCCCATTTTATTATCTATCATCACCACACTCAGGTTCCTATTATCTTAGTCTTCATAATTTACATTGATTACTTACTCTGCTTTTTTTCTTTCCGCAGAAACTTGTTAGTTTAGTTTCCAGCCATCAAATGTTTGGCTTATTGTCATCAATTCCTTAGTGCTTTTCTAAAACCTCTCTTCACTGCAGACATGATGATTGAAAACAAACACACTAACAGATACGGACATGAAACTTCCCTGTTTAAAATCCTTCAATGATGCCCTCTACATCCAATGAACAGTTGTTTCTTTACTAGGCTCCAGACCCCTGCAAGAAAGAGCCCAGACTTCTTGGCACAGCACAAAAGATGTTGCCAGTTTTTTGCCTAATGTGTTGAGTAACATCTTTTACTACGCTCCTCACACATACTTTTCAGATATAACAAATCCAATGTTGTGTCTTGAACACAGGATGCTATTTCCCATTCCCATGTCTTTTCACACGCACCTTGCACCTTTCAAAATGGCATCGTTCTCTAGTTCACCCAGCTACTTTCTACATAGTGTTATTCTGTGAAGCTTACCTCACTATATTCAGTAAGGTAAATGAACTACCTCTGTATCTTATTCGTTCTTCTCTTGTTGCTCACATCACAAGTTATATATTAATTTGTTACAGGTTTATTTCTCCTACTAACACATGAGATTCTTGAAGGCATGAACTTTGTCATATTTATCTTCCTAGCTTCAAAGCCTACTAGAAAATATGCCTCATAATAAACATTCAATAAATATACATGGTTTGAATAAATGTATGTCAGAGAAAAATGATTATAATATAAGCCATGCTTTTATTTGAATTATTAACATTTTCCAGTTTTCCATTTATTTAAATAATAGAATTGTACCAAAAATGATAGCATAGTTATGTAAACATTAGCTAAAGATGACCTATTGGACAGGCAATTTGCAAAGAAATTATCTTCTCCTTAGGTTGAGGTAAATCAATAGTAACTTAGCAATGAAGATATAAACTTAGACATTACACCTATACTCCAATTGGAAAGCTGGATGGGGTTAATGCTATAAACACTTCATAAAATATGTTTCTATCCTTCTAATGTGAACGTCTCTAATAGCTTCTGCAACTCCACTATATAAAAACCCTTTGCTATGTCCCCTCAAAACACCTCCTCAATCTGGGTCAGGTCTGCCTTTCCTCAGTTCAGTTCTACCTTTATGTGCTCATATTTTGGACAATTGTGTTCAATGGCATTTATGCTTTATTTAGAATAAACCCCTCCAAAGTTTCTAACTCTTGAATGAGCATTCAGTTAACCAATCTGTTCATCTTAAGTGAAACTGATTTTCCTGACACCATTTGCCTTGAGGGTTATGAAATAAAATGAAATTTGGCGTTCCATCATTTATACGTCTACCCACTATATATTCATTAAACAAATATTTGGGTGCCATATTCAAGCCACTATTCCATGACCCTTACTCTAATTCCCATACATTAAGAATTATGCCACTTTTTATCAGCCTTTCCATATCTTTGTCCTATCACAAGGAAACTCCCTCAACTTCTAATTATTTGAGGATGTGGACAATTTTACCTGCTTTTCCTTTTGTATATCCTTGGTTGCTTATGTCAACTTTCAGAGTGATGATCTTCTAACTTAATAGATTCCATGCTTTTTGATGTTCAGCGTTATTGTTACACTTTAGTTTCCTACGACTCTATACTTTCGACTTCACAAATGGTCTTTTATCATAAACTCTTAACTTCCATCCTTTTTTGTGTGTGTGAAGGAGTTTTGCTCTTGTTGCCCAGGCTGGAGTGCAATGGCATAATCTCAGCTCACTGCAACCTCTGCCTCCTGGGTTCAAGGAATCCTCCTGCCTCAGCCTCCCAAGTACCTGGTATTACAGATGCGCACCACCACACCTGGCTAATTGTCGTAATTTTATTTGTTCGTTTGTTTGTTTGGGGGGTTTCACCATGTTGGCCAGGCTGTTCTGGAACTCCTGACCCCAAGTGATCCACCCGCCTTGGCCTCCTAAAGCTCTGGGATTACAGGCGTGGGCCATCATGCCCGGCTAACATCCATCTTTATAATAACCTCCTCTTTGCCTGTTATGCAATTGCTTATATTGAAACTAAATATGATCCTTTCAATATTTAGTTTCATATCCGTCCCCAGGGCTTATAATGGGCCACACTTCATGTTAAGTGCAAGATATACAAAGTAGAGCCAGGAAGGAATCATATTCCAATGGAAGGAATAGGAGCTACAAACTTATGAGGGGAAGCAGATAAGAAAATTCACCTTTAATGAGAATCATGCAAGTGCTACAAGAAGGGTATCTAGAGCAGGAGATAAAGGTCCAGTGCAAAGTAACATCAATTAAATATTTTGGGAACACTCTTCAAGAAGTTCCAGCTCAAATGCTTCCATGAAAGCATTAAAAACTATTCCATCCCTCTGGATGCCCCAAAAGAGTTCGCATAATTGCATATAACACACAAATAATCAGATATTGTGGGTATATTTGTGACAAGTTTTATATCTATTTTTAAATGGTAAATTCTTCCAGCAGACTGATTGAACAGTCTTTGCATCACAGACCTTTTAAAAAATCTTTTTCATAATTATTTGACACGTGTGTATCTATCTACTCTTTAGGCACTTTTATACAAGCTCCCTCACAAAAATCTTCTAAAGTTAGAAGTTTATTACAACCAGTTACATAGAAGGAAACTAAAAATTAGTAGCTATGTAAGGCATCTATGTTTACCTAGCTAGTTGACAGCAAACCTACATTAAAAGTGAGGTATAGCGGAGACTGCTAGCTAATCCCCAAAATTGTATTTTTGTTTCTTTTTGGACACATAGTTGGGCTATGTTTTCCAGTCTTCAATTCCATTGGATTTGGTCATAAAGCTCAGTTCTAGTTGATGGGATGTGAGTGAATGTAATGAAGACATTTCTGGGCCAAGCTAATAAAAATGCCCCACTTTTGCTCCTTGGTATTCATTTCCTTTTTCCAGGGTACTAGGAGGTTAGTTTCTTCTAGGGCAAATGTGAAAGTCATGCATTGGAGATAGCTAACTTGAACATCCACTTAGACAATTAGATGAGAGAGATCTTTGCATGGAAAGTTAATAACAGGTAGTCTCTATTTACTACTACAGGTTATCCTACTTTATTGAATGCCCTAGGCCAGCATTTCTCAAACTTTTTAGTCTTAGTACCTATTGACATTCTTAAAAATTATCGAAGATTCCTCAGAACTTTTGTTAATGTGGGTTTTACCTTGATATTTATCTTATTAGAATTTAAACTGAGAAATTATTAACATATTTATTCATTTTAAGATAATAATAATTTAGTATATGTTAACATATCATTTTTGAAAAATATGTAAATTTTCCAAAATAAAAAAATATATATTGTGAAGATTGACATTGCTTTACATTTTTGCAAATACCTTTAATATTTGGCTTATTAGAAAATAGTTACAGTCTCATATCCGCTTCTGCATTTAGTCTGCTATGATACTTATCATAGAGCTTTTCAAAAGCTTCACTACATTTATTAGTAGAAGAAAATGCAAACAGAAATATCATCTCAGTGTTACTACAAAAACAGATTGATTTCTTGAATCAACTAAAAGAATCTCAGAGGTCTACATCTCATTAATGATCACGTTTTTTTCTTCTTTTTAAGTTCCAGGGTACATGTGCATAACGTGCAGTTTTGTTACATAGGTATATACACGCTGTAGTGGTTTGCTGCATCCATCACCCCGTCATCTACATTAGGTATTTCTCCTAGTGCTATCCCTCCCCCTGCTACATCACACAACCACACACCGAGGCCTGTCGGGTGGGCGAGGAGGGCTAGGGGAGGAATAGCAGGGGTTAATGATCACATTTTCAGAATTACTGTACTTGACCTTTGACAATAGAAGTTACCATTTTTCACTGCAGTCTTTCAAGAAATAAAAAAAAAAGTAAGTAAGTTACCATTTTATCCACTATGTAGTATTTAAAATTCTTAGGAAAGCTGTGAATTCTTTTCTCCAAACATACACACACACACACACACACGCACGCGTGCACACACCCACAAATATACACTTCATGCCAAATTTAAGTGATTTCCTAAAACTCCTGTATCTCATTCAATGGAAGTCAAAAACTTTCTATAGAGTAGGTGGCACGGCTTTTTTATCTTGCATGTATCTTCCCTTATTTTGAGAAACATACACTTTATATTTTATATCATATCAATAAACATACACTAGAAACAGAAAACAGTACTGGAAGGATCTTCAGAGATCATATCGTGAAAATTTATCCTTTTCACATTTAGACCTTCCTAGGGAAGGTGAGTGACTACTTCAAGGCCACAATGAACATGATAAAGAAAGGATGGAAAAATAAAAACACAATTTGCAAAGTTATGACATCATTCATTCATGCGAGCATTATTTAAAATCTTTAACTGATATAAAGTTATACATTCAAAGAGACAAAAATATTTTTAGAATTTTAGGATTTAAGGAGACATAGAAGCCATCTATTTAAATTATCTCATTTCTAAGAAAAACCTCCAGGATCTCAGACAGATTAAACTACCTTGCTAAATATACAAAAGGGTAAAGACATGGTTTACCAACTCCGAACAGAATGTTATAACCACTATACCATATTTCCTTTTATATAACTCACATTTTACAGTCAAGAATTTCCATCATGAGGCAAATTTATAAGAATAGCAACTGATGCACTGCACTCAACAATAAAAGCAAAATCTCCAGAATACACCTTAATAATCCAGATCACAAAATTTTATTCACTTTATTTTGCTTCTCCCCCATTTAAAACTGAAGAGGGCCAATACTGGGAAAATTCGTCAGCTAAAATTCTACCTTCCTTTGTCAAAACAATATAAGACAAATATAAAGTTATTTTAAAATAAATTGTTCTGGTAAATTGGTACCTCGCCACAACAAGGAGGTTATGAAATGTAGTACCTCTCCATACTTCACTGAAACTTACTCAAATTACTACAATAGATTTTCCACTCTTGGAAAATGAGCAAATAAATGGTAGCATCCTTCCTAATGGCAATTCTCAACATTCTTATTAAAGTTCTGTTTTAAGTGTCCAGATACATTAAATCAATCCATTGTTTTCCATCCTTACAGACAGCCCAGAGTTCTAGAGAAGGAGGGAGACTATAAAGAAATCAATCATCAGGATGTGCTTCTTTTAATGCATAATGCTGTTGGTTAATTGGGTTTTGAAAGAATCTGATATAAATTTGGACTTGCATTCAAAGTTCTTGACAGAACTATTGCCAAGAAACAGACAAGTAATGTTTTCCTAAAACTATTACTTGAGATTCTTGAAAGAAATGACATATCCATAAGTATTTAATAGTTTTCCTACGTGAAAACCTGCCAAGACCCAGGCAGCACTAAAAAATGAAACCTTTATATTGTACATTGTACTTAGACACCTGGTGTGGGGGCTGCATTTTTTTCCTGCTGTGTGGCAGACAATGAACTGTAATATTGACATTCTCTCTGAAACTCTCTCAAGGTCTACTAAAGAATTCCCTGTGTAGAGGTAGAAAGTTCACCTTAGAACCCCCAAAAAGGCACATAACCTCAGTCAAGTATTAGATTTTACTTTTTCTAACAGAAGCTGGAGAGCAAAGAGAAAACAACTGATTTCTTCATGATGCCAAATCAGAAATAATGTAACAGAAACCATTATACATGAGTCCAAAGCAGAAGCTACAACAAATTACTTAACACAAAGCAATAGCAACTGGGCAATTCAACAGAATTGTGAATCCATGCCATTGATTCATGGCGTCATTACTAAAAAACACAACAGTGGATGGCAGTCTTTAGGATATTTCGTGACAGACACTTGGAAGCATTTAATAATAGTTGTTGCTTTGTTGTTTTGCTATTTTGTGTTACTCAAGTGGCAGGGAAGAGGGGAGTAAACTAGTATCTACAGCTGGTGTCTGTATTCATGAAAAATTCGTTCCAGGCCTCCTCAGGATACCAAAATCCTGGGATGCTCGAGTCCTGTAGGCTCTGTGGAACCCTCAGATATGAAGGGTCGACTGTATTGATCAACTCCCAAATGTCAAACACTTGGCACTTTATAGATATTTTAATTCTCAAAATAGTTCTCCAGGTTAGGTATCATCATCTTAATTTTAAAGAAGAGGAATCAAGTTTAAGAGAGTAAATACTTTAGGTAAGGTCACCACCTAGTAATTCCTAGAACTGAGATTCAAGCAGCATAAATAACTGCTCACATGGGTTTATGACATGATGAGCACCGTGCTAAGCAACTTACATGGATTGGCTCATTAAATCTTCCTCATAACTCTTCAAAAGAGGTCCTAATATTTTACTCACTTAAAAGATGAGAAAACAGGCTGGATGTAGTGACTCACACCTATAATTTCAGCACTTTGGGAGGCCAAGGCGGGTGGATCACCTGAGGTTAGGAGTTAGAGACCAGCCTGGCCAACATGGAAAAAACCTGCCTCTACTAATAATACAAAAATTAGCTGATCGTGGTGGTACATGCCTATAATCCCAGCAACTCCAGAGGCTGAGCCAAGATTGCACTGCACTCCAGCCTGAGCAACAAGAACAACAACAAAAAAAAAGATGAGAAAACCAAAAATTGCAGTTGTTAAGGAGCTTGCCTAATCACACAGATCATAAGTGGCTGAACGGCAGTTCAAGCTAAGACTGTTTGACACCAGAACTCCAAGCTTTTTTCCACAATGCCTGCTAATTTCAATGCCCATGGTCTTTCCTCTACAGGAATGGGGGGTGGGGGGGAGTGAAAAACAGTAAAATTCACATTTTTCATTTTCTTCACTTCCTCTCATTCAATTCCCAAAAGAGTAAGACAATATAACACACCAGTACCTTTAGAGGTTCAAAAGATGCTAATGATAATTTATCTGAACAAAAAAGGTTTACTTCAATTGCCAAAGAAGTGTTTTCCAGATGAAAAAGAGAGCTCAGTAGAGTACATAACAGTATCCATATTTGTGGATACCTGTGCAATAAATTTTCCGGTAAGGACCAAATCAAGGCCAATAATGATTCATCAGCAGACTAAGAGACAGCATGGAGTCAAAGACAATTTAAAGGTACTCCACATGACTTCTATATTCTGGTCTGTTTCACATGGCACTTTATGTGCAGTCTAGGTTCAAATATTTTTTTCTCTGGCTGCACTTGGTGCAAGCTGTCAGGTCTATTTTTTAAGGTATCCTTTAGAAACACAACATGAAATTGTGTAACCATGAAAAGGAGAATCCAGGAAAAAGCTGTCATTTCAAATATTTTTATGTTTTTTATCATAGTAGTGGGAGCTCTACCTTTAAAAGGCAAACTGCAGCATGATCCTGGCAACTTCCCATGTAAATGCAAGGATAGTACTAGGCAACTGACATTTTTTAGGGAGCAGAGATTTCAATTTATGCACCTTGGTTTTTGGAAATTCTGTTCTGGCTTGTTGTAACTGAGGTTTTGACAGCCAGACAAATCTACTGCAAAGAATGCTGCTCATTTCATCAAGAATGCTCCATCTAAACACACATATTCTGTCTGCTATAGCCCAGAATGCCTGATTGTGTGAACATGTGAGACACAGAGAATTTCAGTCTTGAATGATGGGTCCTCAGCTGAGACTCTTTCTTTGTACAAAGAAAATTAGCTACTTGTGATAATGTGGCAAAACTAGAGCTAATAAGGTATCCAAGTGTGTTCTAATAACAACAACAAAAACATACATTCACTAGAGGTACTGGTTAATTGTGAGTAAAGAGTTATCTTTAAAGGAATAATTATATGAGGCTTTGTCAAGACATGAATATAAATTATGCTCCTGATTATTTGGGTTTTAAAAGGACATGAATATATTTGGATGTGAATTTTAAGTTCTTGACAGAACTATTGCCCAGAAATGAGAAAGATGATTTTGAATATTTAAGATTTTTCATGAAACGATTCTCTGAATTCTTTCATCAACTCTCTTTGCTTCTATTTTCTTAAGCTGCCAATCAAATGAAGGCAGCAGAAAATGTAATCAATCAGACTTAATCACATAAAGTTTAAATCACATTTAACTATTCAGTTGAAGAAAAATACCAGTAAAACTAATTACAGAACTGCAAAATAGCAACGATAAAATTGAGACCCAACAAAAGGACATGAAACACCTAAGAAATTGAGTATCAACAAATCTATACAGCTGTCAGTGAAGACAATCTGTGTCATTAAATAATCTTAAAGATAATTATTTAATTATTTCTCCATCAACAGTCTTTGACATTGTATCACAATTAAATCACAATTAAAATTCTGGAGGTCTCCTTCAGTAACCAGACAAAATTTAAAATGATGAAAGGTCAATCTGACAAGAATATTGATATATTGCAATAACATTTTTTCTTGTTCCAAAAAGTGATATAAACAACTTCTAGGAAATTTAATTTGAAAATTAAGAATTAAAAACTTTTTAAAATATTGTATCTTCTATTATACGTAGATAGAAAAATACCTGTCTCATTCCTTTAGCTTATGGGTTCTTTGAGGATTAAAAAGAGTATCTTGTCTAAATTTGGGAATTTTGCTAGTTGCTGAGTATGTCTATTCTAATTATATATTCTAGAACTGGGTAAAAAACTACAGGATACATTTAGGGACCCACTGGACCCATTCATCATATGACTTCCATCAGCCCTACTCTTGACTAGTCAACCACAGTGATATTTTTATATCTTCTGGAATGAATAACAGTTTAGAGTAAATGTCTAATAGTTCCCAAAGGGTCTGATTATGTCCTTTTCCCTAACACACAGTCACCCTGGTAAAAGGCCATGATTTGGAGTTAGAATTTTGTTCACTTGACCTAGAACTCTTTGACTTACACAGATAAAATAAGAATTAGTAGCTTTCCCATCCATTTAACTTCTAGGAACTCTATCATCAACTAGCCAATGCCATAGGCCTGCCCATATCCAACTATTCTGATTGCTGCTTTGACTCTGCTTTCCATCATGGTAACCACACCCACCTCATCTTGGGCAACTGAGTGCTGCCACTTGGCCAGCCCCTGTCACTCCAGGATTCAGTTACTCCGATTACATCTAAGTTTCCTTATTCAGTGGTAGCAGTTCCCACTGTAGTTCTTGGCAGACAAAGAAAAGCTATCACAAAGCTCTTCAAGGATGCTGGGGCCCCCTCACAAATTCATTTCTTATATTTACATTGAAAGGTGTGTTCTCTGGATCATCCAGGGTGAGTGAGCAGATCTTAAATGACACATTCAATCTAACATTCCAGTTTCCCTAAGCCTTGGAATCTCTTCTTCTGCAGTACAGGAAAGCAGGTCTAGCATTTCAAGTTAAATTACTGTGGACTGCCTTTTGATCCATGTTCCAGCCAACCAACCAACCAACCAACCAACCAACCAAGCAAACTGATAGAGCCCTTCTAATTCCCTGAGCTACAACAATAAATTCAGAATCTCTGCTTAATGAGTTTCTTTGGATTTGGGAGGCAATATATTCCTTATTTGGGTTTGGTACCCTAGCCTAGCTACAGAATGACTCAAAAAGCTGTTAACAAGAAAAGGCTCTGCAACAGGTTCAGGCTGTCATATAGCTGTTCTGCCACTGGGGTCCTATGATCCAGCAGATTCAATGGTGTTTAAAGTGTCAGTGACAGATAGGGATTCTATTTAAAATCTTTGACAGGACCATACAGGATAATCAGAGTGCATATTCAGAACTTCAGATCAAAGCCCTGACATTCTCTGCAGATAACTGTGTTCCTTTTGAGAAACTGCTTTTGGCCTGCTACTAAGCTGAAAGCTTAACCATGGCCCACCAAGTTCCTCTACAACCTGAGCTGCTCCTCATGAACTGGCTGTTCCCTGTCCTAGCAAGCTATAAAGTTGAGTGTACATAGCAGCATTCCATCATCAAACCAAGAAGTGGTATATATGTGATCAGTCCCAAGAGGGCCCTAAATGCACAAGTTACATGAAGATGTGTCCCAAATGTCCATGGTCCCTACTTTTGTTATATTACTATGTCTCTTACAACCTGTACCTATGGCCTTATGTGGAGTACTCCACTGTCAGTTGACAAACTTGGGTCTGGTTTATAGATGGTTGTACGTGATGCAGTGGACATCCACAGCACTGTACATGGCACATACAGTGGACATCCACAGCACTACAGCCCTTTTCTAGCACATACCTGAAGGATAATGGTGAAAGAAAATCCTCTCAGGGGGCAGAACCTCGAGTAGTGCATCTGATTTCTCACTTTGCTTGGAAGGAGAAATGGCAATATATGCAAATATATACCAATTTTTGGACTATGCCCAATGGTTTCTCTGGATGGTCAAAGACTTGGAAAAAATGTGATTGAAAAATTGGTTCAAGGAAGTCTTGGGATGAGGTATGTGGATAGACATCTCTGAATGGGTGAAAATCATGAATATAGTTGTGTGCCATGTGAGTGCTAGCCAAAGAGTGATGTCAGAAGAGGAGGAATTTAATAATTGGGTAGAGAGGATGGCATGTTCTGTGGATACCAGTCAGCCTCTTTTTTCCAGCCACTCATATTGCCCAATGTATTCATGAACAAAGTAGACATTGTAGCAGGGATGTAGGTTATGCATTGGCTCAGAAACATGAACTTCCCTCTCCCAAGGCTGACCTACTTATAGCCACTGCTGAGTGTCCAATGTGCCAGCAGCAAAGACCAACACTGAGTTCTCAATATGGCACCATTCCTCAGGGTGATCAGCCAGCTACCTGGTGGCAGGTTGATTACATTGGACTGCTTCCATCATGAAAGGGGGTAGCGTTATGTTCTTACCAGAATAGTTACTCTGGATATTGATTTGCCTTTTCTGCACACAATGTTTCTGCCAACGCTACCTATCATCTATAAACTTACAGAATGCCTTATGCTCTGCCATAGCGTTCCATACAGCACTGCTTCTCATCAAGAAAAACTACTTCACAGTAAACAAAGTGTGGCAATGGGACCATGATCATGGAATTCATCGGTCTTTCATGTCTCCCAACCATCCTGATGCAGCTGGTTTGACCGAACAGTGGAATGGCCTTTTGAAGACTCAGTTACAATGTCAGCTATGAAACAGTACCTTGCAGAGCCACACCAAAGTTATCCAGGAGTCTACATATACTTTGAATCAATATTCAAAATATGGTACTATTTCTCTCATAGCCAGAATTCACAGGTCGACAATTCAAGTGGTGGAAATGGAAGTGGCTCTATTTATTATTACAACTGATGACCCATTAGCACACTTTTGCTTCCTGTTTAGAAGTCTAAATTCCAAAAGAGGACTGCTTCTAGCAGGAAACACAACAAAAATTCCACTGATGTGGAAGTTAAAACTGTCACCTGGTGACTTTGGGCTCTTCATGTCTCTGAATCAACAGCAGAGAAGGAAGTTACACTGCTGGCTGGGGAAACTGATCCTTGACTACCAAGGAGAAATTGACCTGGTACTCTACAATGGAAACAAGGAAGAATATGTCTGAAATACAGAAGATCCTTAGGCATCCCTTATTATTGCCATGCCTTGTGATTAAATTCAATATAAAACTATAACAACTCCGTTCAGGCAGGACTACTAATGGCCTAGATCCCTCAAAAGTAAAGACTTTTATTATCTGGTATGGATCATCTTACCAGATAAATAACTATAACCTATTGAGGTACTTGCTGATGGCAAAGAGAATATGTAAATGGTAAGGAAATAGGAGTTTCAGTGATGTAACCAGTACAGAAATGGGAACTGTGTCATGTATATTTTTTCTTTTTTATTTTGTTATGAGTATGTTTGTGTGTGTGCATGTGGGTATCTCAAATATCTGTTTTCTTCCCTCTCTTTTCCCTTTATCATATAACTTGAGATGTATTGACTTTATATTATAGTTCTTAAGTAATGTTAGCTTTACATCATAGTAGTTAAGTTAGAGGATATTGAGAAGAACAATCATCACAAAGACTTTCAAGGACTTTGCATCCCCCTTTTGGGGAAAGGTTAGTGCATTTTTAGTTGTACACAGGATAGTCGTATTAATCATGTTAAGCAAAAGTATTACCTTGTTATTGTCTTTAATTGGAGATTAATTTTGGTTTACATGTATATGAGTGCCAAGTTTACAGAAATGGACTCATGATGGTTAATTTTATGTGTTAACATGGTTAAATGATGGTATCTAGATATTTGGCTAAGTATTATTCTAGATATTTCCGTGAAGGTATTTTTATTGAGATTAACATTTAAATCAACAGACTTTGAGGAAAGCATATTAACCTCGTTGTGTGGATGGGTCTGATTCAACAGTTGAAGTCCTTAGTAGAAAACACAGACCTCCCTGCAGCAAGAAGAAACTCTGCAAGGAGATTGCCTTCAGACTTGAACTGCAACTCTTCCCTGGGTCTCCAGGCTGCCAGACTATCCTGCAGATTTAGGACTAGTTAGCCTCCATAATTACATGAGCCAATTGTTTGAAATAAATCTCTTGATAGATAGATAGATAGATAGATAGACAGACAGATAGATGGATAGATTGGCAGAAAGCAGATAGATAGATATCCTCCTGGTTCTGACCCTAATACATATATCCCCAATGCTTTACTCATTAAATTTCAAATAAACTTTTTCTTTTTCATTTTACATATTAGAAAAGACATCTAAGCTGTGTAAGGAACTCTGTCCTGGTTTTAAAAAAAATCAAACAAAATCTTGGAAGAATAATTTGACATTGTAATCCTTTCATTTCACAGCATCTCCATGAACTGAAGATCGCAATGTAGTTACCATCTACAGAGGTCCAGAATCAGCTTGGATTCTACAATTGTAAATACAGAGGCAGAATGAACTTCCACTTTGTAAATTACAAATCAAATCTAATATTACTTTCGGGGAAAAGGGTTGGATAAATTCCAATAAGGGTAAGTTTACGGAACTCAGGCCCAACCCAAGCTGTAGAAGAACATTATGGAATAAACTGAAAGAACTAGATTGATGGGAGGCCCAGCCTTCTTCCACAAGAAGTGACACATACCTGGAAAGATCTAGAAGCAAATTGTAGATAAATCGTATAATCTTGACAACAAAACTTCCCATTTCCAATCCTTGATTTTTTCATCTCAAAGCTAATAAAGTTGCAGCAGGTAAAAGCAGCAGATGAGGAAGGAGTAAATCCACATTCGAAGCTACCCTGATCCGCTCACTGTTTTGGTGGCATTATTATTTTAGTCAAGGCCTAGGTTTACTCTGGGCATCTCAGAGTCTTGCTGGAATCTTGTTGGATCCCCACAAATTCTCCAAGAGTTGTCTAGTATATTTAGTAATCTTTTTAGACCTTAGGTTTTGTTTTTGTTTTGTTTTGTTTGTTTCATTTTGGCCTTTCAAATGGGATGCTGCTTGTAGTCTGTAGAAGGCTTTGTTAATTTATTTTGATTTTTGATCTCTCTATGATTGATCATATTTCTTTAAAGCATCTTAAGATTCTAGGAATGAAAACTGGTGTAGCAAATTCATTTTGCTAAGATCATAATTTGTTATTGTTTGCAAATAAATTTCTAAGATTTCTAAGATTGTGGAATCCGAGAGTATCTGAGCTTAAAGGTACCCTAGGGTACCAGAGATAACTCTTATTTAACATTACTATTTTCCAGACATTGTATTAATATTATCTTCTTTATTCACAGAAACAATCATTAGAAGAGCAATAATTATCGATTGGTACTTGAGTGTGTGCATAATAAACACATGATTTTTACTATAAGCTGGAATGTGTTACAAAAATATTAACTCATTCATCCTGAAGATAACCATATGAGTTGTACCAATATTTCTCCTATGTCATAGATGAGTAAACTGAGATAGAAAGGTTAAATAAATTGCTCATGTCATACATTTAGTAAGCAATAGACCTGAAATTCAAAAAAGAGGCTAGCTCCCCAGGTCTGTGTTTTTAACTGTATTAAGTGGTTAATAGAGTTTCCTTAATAAATATACATTGTTATTATTCTGATTTAAGGGATAAATATCTGAAAGTTAAATTAGCTAAACACTTTGCAAAAGTCAGAGTCCCTAAGCAACAGTGGCCAACTTCACACCCAGTACAAAGCCAGTGACTTTTACCACCATGGAGGACACTATCTCCCATTTTAAGGGCAAAACAACAACAAAAAAAAACAACTAAAACAATAGAAGCCCTGAGAGGTTGATGAAGTTACGCAAACAACTGGAAAAAACTTGATGATGTCACCACTTAATGAAAAGAAAATATCTAATATGTGAAATAGTGGTGTACTTTATTCTTGCTACACAACCTTGACATGCTCATATGCCCATAGGAAATCTAGTGAAAATCCAGACAGATCCCAATTGTCACAGGTTGGGATCAACAGCACTATTCTGGCTATGCTCTTGTGTGAGACAGTTCCCAGTGTAAAACCTCATCTCTGCCTATCTCTGTGCTGTTCTTGATCCCCGAACCAAGCCCCAAATCTGTACACTACAATTTCACTTTTGCCTGGGATTTGCTGCTCAGATGGGATGTATAAGTGGCAATGCATCCACATCAAAAACAGAGACTGTCTCCTCCTGCCATGGGTAGCAATGATCATAACTCTCAAATCATTTTACCACTGGATTCTAACATATAAGCAGAAGACTCTGTAATTAGTTGATGAATTCAGATCATTGGAGCACACATGTTGTGCTAAAACACTTCTGCAGCTTCATTCTCAACGGGCACACTATTTCAAATGCCCTTTCTTATCTGCTGCAATATCATCAGACCTGCAGGAATATGCTCAAATCTCATCTCCTCCACGAAGCCTTTTCTGATTCCTACAGTCATACCAAGTAGTCTCTCTCCTCTGAATCCCAAAGAGCATATCGCTCACTTTACTCTCTATCACCCTAATCCTTGATTGTCTTGATTTCTCCATCAAGATGCTAATCTTGTCCCAAGTAAAGACTACATTATTATCCTCTACTTGGCCTTATGCTATCAGACTCTGTATAGTAGATTCTATAATACTGCTCCCAGTGAACTGATCAAATTGGTTGAATTGCCAGTGTAGTTCCCACTGCCCAGAATGACATCAAACCCAATCAAATTTCTTTCTTGCTAATCGTATTAAATGTGCTCTCCTGCTGCAGTTAAGTCTACCCTCCTCACTGGCATCATCCACCTCTTCATTAATGAATGTCAACGCTGTTGCTCTTGTTGGCATAAAGAGTAAGAAGAAGCAAATAGTGTATTTCTATCAGTACTCATGTAAAGATACGGAATCGCTATATTGAATTACTGTAGAATAGTGCTAAACCAAAAATTTAGATTTCCAATCAGATGTTATTTTTTCTCCCCTACAAGATATTAATGAAATAAATAGTTTAAAACATTTTGGTATTTGTATTTTCAATTTAACAGCCATGTCCCATGCTTGGCAAATGCAAGAGCATGGAACATGGCAATACAATAGGTGACGTGCTCT
Organism: Ateles fusciceps; assembly: GCA_036589455.1. Classification (NCBI taxonomy): domain Eukaryota; kingdom Metazoa; phylum Chordata; class Mammalia; order Primates; family Atelidae; genus Ateles; species Ateles fusciceps. The sequence goes on along the minus strand of JAZHEH010000164.1, from coordinate 3,656,620 downwards.
CCACCACCCATTTGTGGCTTCCCCTCCCTCTCTTGGTTTGTTACTCTCCCTGGCACCACCCATGAAGTTACTTAACATATGCCACTGATCATATCTATGGTAAACCAACCACATTCTACTACCCACTGCAGTAAACATGAACCACTTAACCCCCTCATTATAATAGCAAATCGGGGAGTTATTATTTAGGAGGCACAATTTCAAATGAGAAGGTAAAGGTTAGATTTAAAATTTTATTTCCCCCCCACTTCCTTCTAAGTATGCTTATTTGCCTAGAGTAAAAACATCTAGAAAGTTTTAAGAGAAAAAAACACACAACATTTTTTCAGTCTTTTGTAATTGAAAGTGAATAGAATGGTGGTTTGAGGGTACTCCAGAATCCTAAAGTATTCTAAAACAAAGACTACATTTTGCTTTTAAAAATACATATCTAATACTAAATCTGTCTTTTAATATAATTATCTTTGAGTTGCCATTTATCTTATATCTTAATTATATTTTAGTTAACCCTTGTACTATATTTATTAACCTTACCAGAAAACATAGTACATACACATATATACATTTTTGGAAGAAGAATAATATAAATAAATGTTTCCAGAATTCTACAGGAAAACTGATTACTACAATTTATCTCCCTAATAGCAAACTTGTCATAACAATTTTCAACATTATTTTTCACTCTATCTCTCCTATCCTGATCTCATGCTATTATGAAATCAATAAAAAAGACCAATTGGAAGCCAGGGGTGGGCACTGGCCATGGACCCTTACTCTGTGCTTATCATAGGCAACAATCCTTATTTTATTCCATTTTCCAAAAAAAGATCTACTCTTCACGAGAAACTCATGAATAGAGGAAAAAATAAATTCACATTACACATCACAAAAAAAGAATAATTAGCCAATTAGTCAAATTTCTCTTTGAGATCTGGGTTATCCTCTGTTCATTGTCCTTCATCTTCCCGCTAGCTAGTATTCTCTCTGTCCCTACACAAGATATGAACTTAAAAAATCATTCTATTGTTCTCAACATTTCAGTTCTGGCCCTCAACTTATGTACCCCACTCAATCATATCACAATTCACAGAAAAATCATTGCAGGCTCCTCAGGCCTGCCCCTTGGAAGGTATCTTGCTATACTCAAACTTTCAAATAATAGATGGATACAGTGGTGTCCTTCAACCCTGAAAATGAGGTAAACCATATAAAAATATACTCCAAAATTCATTTTAAAGCACTATCTACTTTAAGTCCATTAAGCTATAATGCCACATGTTTTGTATGTGGCAACTGTTATAATTTATATTTAAAATGAGAATAAATGTGCAAATAAGTAGTAAGAGCTCATTGTACGAATATGCTATAGTTTAGGGAATAAGGACACTGAGATTGTGGGAGGCTCTTTAGAAGCTGTTTAGTAATTTCTTTACTCTGGTAAATTATGTGGAGATGCAGTTTATAGGCATGGTAATATCTTACCTGAAATGAAAAGATCTACCAGACATACTTTCCACAGTCTCAAGCTCTAAATCATAAATACGTTCAGCCGGTCATTTACATCAGTTTCAAACATGAAGGGTAGCAATTAGAGACACATTAAATAGAAAGTAAAAATTGGCTGAATAATTATTTGCCAACATTTTCACTTACATATAGATCATTTCAAGAGGAAATTAGGGTAATCAAGCATTGGCCTAACTCTGCCGTGGCAAAGTAGGGTTGTCTAGAGAGGAAAAATTCTGTTGAATGTATTGTATATATTTTCTGTTTACATTATTGATTAGAAGGCCCCCACACAACATAGAAAGTCAAATATTTATTCATTTGATTATGATGTGATTTTAAATTCCCTTGTGTTTGCTTTATGATATATATACTCTTGTCCTCCTGTTTCAACATTTTATGAAATGTTAGTTTGGTTATAATTAATATACTCTAGCTTGTGTTCAGTATTGACTCTATAATGGCTTAACATTCTCAATCAGTTTAATAGAAGATAAAGAAAGATAGGATGTTAAAGTTCCCCTCCTTCCTTGACATTATAGCTTACAATGAATGCTGAAGTACTTTTGTTTCTAGACAACCAGATACTTTAACTTGTAGTTATTTCTGACTGGCCATTAGTATATTGGGGAAGTCAATGTTAAAACTGTACTAGAATGGCCTAGAGGAAAAGCATCAGAAGAGAAAGATCATTAAAAGGTATTATTGCCATCATTTTTATACAGAGCTAATTTTTAACAATCATTTTTACAGTCATGTGAGTGACAAGTAGATGCTATCTAGAATTCCCATGTTTGGAGTCCAGATTTCATTGAATTAACACTCAACAAATATGCTAAATGTCTCGTAATATTATACTACATACTGATGCTATAAGAAAGAGATAAGAATGAGAAGGACTTGTAACATACTATGACCATCGCAAAATAAATATGTTCAAAATAAGCACTTCTCTTGGGTGGTAAAGGAATAACAGGAAGAATGGAATGTCTTAAAGAGTAGTTAGTTCCTCTACCTCCAGGGTATTTTCCAGCATGTGCTATGGACTGTTTCCTGGTCCATAGTGAAACAGGCCTTAAAAAGTCCCTTCTAGGGTAAGAATTTGTAATTATTTATCAGCTATTTATGTCTTCTTCATTTTACCCCTTTCACAGCTCCTTTTGCAAATGCCTGTATTTCTGTGTAGTTAAGATAGCACTTTTTAACTTGTAGCCTTGCAAAGTGACATTTTTCTCCAAATGCACTTGGTGAGTTTTTTATACCACTCTAAACTAGAGCTGAATCAATTGTAGGGAATGTGCTGAATGTCCATCCATAAAGGGAAACAAGATTAATGATCTCTAAGAGTGAATGGGCAAAAGCAATTTACAAGAGTGAGTGAGGGTCATATTTTATCACAGGCAGGTGGCTTATTCCAACTTTGCAAACAGTTACCAAAAATGCACACAACCACAAATCTTTGGCCTTTCCATCCCCCACGTGAAACCATTGTGTGTGCTAGACAAATGATCCTACTATGCTTTAACCCCGAACTCAATCTTTATATGTTAATGAAGACTAAAATAGATTGCTAGCAAACTCCTTGAAGCAGAAACTAACAGAAAAAGCATTTTCCTTCCCAACCCACTCCACAGGATCTGTACTTCACCCAGCAAGAAAAGGAGCATCATATTTTGCTTCTCACTATGCGGAAAACTCTTAATGCATGGTATGCTAATTTTGGAATTTGAAAATTTTCTTTCACCTTGGACTTTGTCCTTGTTCCAGTGAATTCTGACTTCGAATGAGTATATCATATGGTGTTTGTTTTGTTTTTGGCAATCATAGTAGAGGAATTTAGAAGGTATGTAATATGGGAAGACACTGGTAAAATCTTTCCAGTACAAATCGTAAAATAACAAAAATAAAAATACTTGTTCCTATGATATTGGATACCTATCTTCACCTTGAGGTTTATGCCTCTAGCATAGTTTGGGCACAGCCCACTATAGCACTCTCTGTATAACCTGTGCAAGTTATTACACTTCTGCATATCCGAGGTCAGGAAGAAGAGTCAGACACTTGGAACAGCCAAAGGATATTAGACATGGTAATAAAATAGACAGCCAAAGGGTATTAGCTGTCTACTGTTGCATAAAAAATTACCTAAAACTCAGTGTCTTAAAACAACATGAATTTATTATCACTCAGTTTCTGTGGGTCCCACTCCAGATTATGATCTCACAGGCCAAAATTATTATATCACCCAGGCTCCATTTCCATCTGGAGTTTGGGGGTCTGCTTAAAAGCTCGCTTGGTTGTAGCAGAATTTAGGTTTTTGGAACTGTAAGACAAGATGCCCATTCTTTGCTGGTTGTCAGCATGGGGCCACTCAGCTCCTTCAGGCCACACACAGTTCTTTACCATATGGTCTTCTCTATCTTTAAAAGTGAGCAATGGAGACTCTCCTGCCTGCTGAATTCCTTTCACATTTCAAATCTCTGTTACCACAAAGAGCCTTGTCCTTTTAAGGGCTAGCTCGCGTAGAGTAGGCCCACTGAACATGGACTCCTTTATTTAAGTAAACTGTGACAAATAACACAATCTAATTATGGGAGTGGTATCATGGCACTGCCTCACAAACACACAGATCTCTCTCACAGTCAAAGGGAGGATATTCTACAAGGACATGGGTCATTGGGGCTTATTTTATAATTCTGTCTACCACTTAATTCTCAAAGGGAGTATCATAAATCCAAGGCCTGAACCAAGGCAAATAAGCTGTTATCTTCAGGAGGGCTGGACAGAGAAGGCAAGGAGAGGGCATAAGAGGAAATACAGATGTTCAGATGAGTGATGACTACCATCTAATAAAGATTAGGAATAACGAGGATATTTTGTCCAAGGAATGGCATTGTTAATACTCCATTTCACAACTGTTAGATAAATGGGAATAATTTTGTTAACTGTAATTTACCACTTCCTAATGGAAAATATTCTAGCACAGTGACCTTCTGTGCAATTGGATGACCAAGCTGATGTCTACCCACCCTGGGTAAAGCCAATTTATGAAATATGATGAACTCTGAATGACTCAAAAGGTTTTTACATAATTGGCAACAGCCAAAGAAACTAATAAATTATTTTACAAAAACAAAACATAACAGCAACAAAACAAACAAATGAAAACAGGATGTCCTTAGAATTCTCAATAAAGGTTAGAAATTGAAGGTTTTAATGGCAGACTTTCAGGATTCAAATCCTAGCTTTCTAACTTAAATATTTAACTTGGGTAAGTTATTGAACTTCATTTTATGTGTATAGATCTACAGATATATATATATCTATATCTATGTATATATATATAGATATGTAATATAGATATACATATAAAGTGTATACATAATTTGGACAATTGCTGGAAAAGTAGTTAGTATACAATACAAAGTCATTATTGCCACTAGTTGTTCATATTCCTTTTTTTTTTTTTTTTTTTGAGACAGAGTGACTGTCATGCAGGTAGCATGATCTTAACTCACTGCAACCTCCACCTCCCAGGTTCAAGTGATTCTCCTGCCTCAGCCTCCCGAGTAGCTGGGACTACAGGCACATGCCACCATGCTCAGCTAATTGTTGTATTTTTAGTAAAGACGGGGGATTATCCATGTTAGTCAGGCTGGTCTCAAATTTCTGACCTCAGGTGATCTGCCCGCCTCGGCCTCCCAAAGTGTGGGATTCCAGCCAAGAGCCACTGCACCCGGCCTTCATATTCTTCTTTATATTAATGGAACTAAAATTTGTGTGTCTCAGCCCTAACACCGACATTGCAAAGTTCCAACAGGTCTATACCTCTAATATTTCTGTATTTATTTATTTGCTCAACCATCTAATCATCTGGATAGTAAATTTCTTAAGGCAAAAAAGTTGTGCTTCTCATTGATCTAGCTTTTAGTGGACACTTGATGCTGGCTTGACTACCACTCCAGCCTTAACAGTAAATCATCCTTACCACGTAAGTTTTCAATTGTGGCAGACTGCCAGCAGCTTATTCATTTTACATTTATACTTGTAGCAGAACCCAGATTCTGTTAGGGGCAACAATGTGTCAGACTCATTGGTCCACCACAAATTTTGGTACCATGAAAAAGTACAGGGAGAAACACTTCGGGCTTTCCTGTCTAAAATGGGGGTGGGAGGTGGAACACCCACTTAATGACCCAAAGGAATATACTAGAAGAAGGCAGATACAAGCTAAAGATGTTAGGCTGGAAGATGTAAGGAGCCTGGGAGATTGAGGGCTTGAAAACCTGCTGAAGCCATGCTGGAAAGGCTACCCCTTTGCTTGCTGATCTATAAGGACAATACATTTGTATTTGGTTGAGCCACATGCTAGAAGTGCCAGATTTCTGTTAAATGTTGCCTGGTACATGTTTTAACTGCTACCTCGATGTATTCAGCATTGAAGGCCAAAAGATCACCAAAGAGCTTGTGGAATACAGTTAATCCATATTAATGTCATCTGCTGCCACTCGATGATATGTAATTGGATGTAGAGCCACTGTTCAAGTAATGAGTGGGGTGAGAGGAGGCAAACAAGGAGCCTAATGCTGTAGGATGTGCTTAAGCATAACTTCAAGCAATGTGGAGCAATCATCCATTGCTGGGCAACAGAGAGAGGATTCCATTTAGTGTTTCATTTTGCATATGATCTGTCATGTAATTCAATCAGCCTGCTGGGGAAAGGGAACCACAAACAGAAAAATGTAAATGTGGCTACAGACCTCAAAAGCACCAGAGAGGGAGAGATATTCCACAGATTCATTACGCATTTTCAGGCAAATACTCACATACACAGAAACGTGTGTATGTACATGTACATTTGTGCATTGCAGTGTGTCTGTCTGTACATGGTGATATTAAGTGTTTATCATCGAAATTCAGACTACCACTGTTGTTAGAAACACAGACCTGGGGCACGTTGCCTGGGTTAAAATTCCATTTCTACAGTTTATTAGCAACATAAACTTATCTTCAGGCATCAGTTTTCTTAACTGCAAAATTGATGCAACAGATCCTACTTCACAGGATTATTATAAGGATGAATTAATTAATATGAAGTACACAGGACAGGAGTTGGCACAGTCTTAAACATGTTAGCTAATATTAGTCTTACGGTACTGTAGAAGTAAATATGCTCTCAATTGTGCATGCACATAACAGTGGGTATACAAACACATACATATTCATGTATCCGCCCATTTCTACACAGATAAATGAAAAATCCATTGTCCTGATATGTGTAATGCTAGTTTACATGTTGTAGACCCTTATGAATTTTAAAGAGTTCAGCAGCATTAACAGCGGCTACTACTTATTAAATATTTGCTAGGTGTCAGGGGCTGTGCATAGCATTTTACTTGCATCATCTTGTTTAATCCTCACAACATTCAAAGAACATAGGAAGTATTATTATAAGCACAGTAAAGGATTAGTGACTTGCCTGTGGTAACAAAACAAGCAGGCAGAGGAACTGGAATCAGAATCCAAATCCAAATCTCTCAGACTCCAGAGACTGAATTTTTGTGCTTGATGCTGTTATTTTTATTTTTTGCTCCAGTTATTAACTTAGGTGACATGTCACACCTGAATAGATTGAAGGAGTCCTCATTTAGGAAACTCAAGTTTCTATTAATACTAGAAAATCCTCTTGAGTTAATTTCTACAAACAAATCTCTTATTTGCCATTAACCTATTTATATCCTAGGATACAGTTTGGAAAAAATGTTAAAACAAAGAATAGGTAGATTTATAATGAAAATCTGAAGTATTTGCTCAATCAAATGTGAATAAACTAATACTTTCTGCACATTCACACAAGAAGTAGTCCATTTACAGTTCAGTATACAGAATGAAATTTAATAAATTTCTCTAGTATACACACTTCCCCAAACCACGCAGCCCTCAGTGTATCATATAATTAGTTCCTTGGTTGTCACTTGCTGGCCACTTATTTTGCAATTGTCACTTAACTGCCTAAATCGTGTACCTAGTTCTAGGGCACTTAGTTGAGAGGATGCAATCTAAAGTGTATTCCACACTTCCACTCACGATGGCAGGTGCCTAGGACACAGATGCATTCACCCAGGAGAAGGGGTATCTTTTTTCTAATCAGCGCTAAGGGATGATTTTTGCTAACAAACACATTGATTAAAATGTTTCTCTTTTAGCTGAAGGTATCTAAAGTTCTTTGATAACTTTAGATAAAAGGGCTGTGCCATCTTGTTCATCATTACCCAAGTACCTGGGGAAACAGCAGGTTCACAGTAAGTGCTAAATAAATGTTTAATTGATTAAAAAACTGTATGATTGGTCTGCACAATGTGGAAAGAAAAACTGCTCTTCATTCTTCTTTTCTCTTCCATAGTTAAGGGTTGATACTACTTCCTAAATGTCCTCATCCAGAATATCTATGCAATACCAATAAAACGAAAGGCCCAGAGGTGCCTAATGTACTATTCCGTCCAGAAGGCAGCAAGTATATGTGTACAGCATAACAAATAACAAGATTAGACCCCATATGAGCTCTCTTTTGCATAATAAAATTCCACATGTTAAAATGCAGATTTATTTTATTTACCCGAGAAGTGCTGACCATATGCCTCAGTGGCTGAGGGGATGGCTACTTAATAGATAATCTGCAATGCAAGCCAAATAACTAATCATGGCCATCTGATCATCATGCCCCATCAAAAGCCGAAATGAGGAGACAGGGAACAGAGCCAGAAACTGCCAACACATTTTACAAGCAGGGAGAGACCAAGAGTCTAAAGGGAGACAGGAAGGATAAAATGAATATCTTCCCACCCTAAGCAACCTAACAAAATAGTAACAGTAATAAGAACATGGCTGTTTTAGAGTATATTTGTGATAAAATACATGCTCCACTAAATATATTATAACTATACTCTTATTTAATCTCCTTTCATTGGGAAAGTTGATGAAGATATCAATATCCCATGAAGATAGAATATTTTACAAAACATAGATCCTAAAATATGGGGTCCCCTGTTCTTAATATTTTTCACAGAACCCAAGCTTCTGATCACTATCCTACAGAAGATGGCACACCATGCATGCTAAATAAATGCTTATTTATTGACTGAGCATATAACACAGAGAAATCAAGTGTTTGTTATTTGGTGCATTTAACAGATCATGATGCATATATTTTGCCCCAAATGTGTTCTTTAAAATATTGATTATTATGAATGTGATGGTTCTAAAATATCTTGGGCATCTCTCTGCCACCTTACTAGTTGGTAGAGGAGTTTATCCTTAATTGATGACTGAGAATCAGGAGCTAAGCTGCATGTCTTTAAACGCCTTAATCTCTGCATTCATTTGCTAGTGGCGCTATAACAAAGTAAAACAAACTGAGAAGCATAAACAACAGTAATATACTGTCACAATTCTAGACACAGGAAGTCCAAAATCAAGGCATCAGCAAGGTTAATTTCTTCTGAGGGTTGTAATGAAGAATTTGTTCCATGCCTCTCCTCCCTAGCTTCTGGTGGTCTGCTGGCAATTTTGGTTTTACTTAGCTTGCAGAAGCAACACCTACCTTCAGGTCCACATGGCATTCCTCCTGTGTGAGCCGGTGTTCAAAGCTCCCCTTTATATCAGGACAACAGTCATACTGGATTAAGAGCCCATATTCCTGCAGTATGACCTCATCTTAACTAATTATATCTTCAATGATCTCATATTGAGATAAGGTTGCATTCTGAAATACTGGGGGTTAGAACCTCAACATATGAATTTAGGAGTGCACAATTCAACCCATAACAGTCTCTCTTATTTATTTATTGACAGTTTAATAACTTTGACACTGAACAGTTAGTTCTCATTGAAATCAACTATAGATTTTTGAAAGTCGTGACAGGTAAAATAGGTAGAGAGCCCGTTTGGTGAATCTTCATCTCATTACCTTTTCAGGACAGCCACACAGGAGTACAAGATAGAAGATTTCCTATCCCTTTACACCACATAACTTTGCTGAGCCTGGTATCAATGCACACATCTGGAGCTCTCATCTCTGTCATGGCAAATTTCTACATCTCTTTTAGTGTCCATAAGACCCACTTTTTGAATCCCACTCCATGGATGCAGCTTTAAGTATTGATGGTGTATTATCTGGTCACCTTCTTGTTGATGGCAAAATGGCCCTTCTTCTTGACCTTCTTTGACCTTCTTTGTGCCAGACTCAGGTTGGAAAGGAACCATAACAGTCTCTTACATCTGAGCCTTTGCACAAGATGTTCTCCACACTTAGGATACTCCACCCACCACTGTCCCCTTCCTGACCTCCATGACTAATTAACTGCTCACATCACTGCTATCATTTCCCTTAATTCAGGAAGCTTTCCCTGACCGAGGTCAATAAATGTCAGCTACCATTATGAATAATAATAATAACAGCAGATAAATATTAACCACCCTGAGCAGTCATGTGGCAATGAGAGAATGCACTATTGAGACTTTTCAACCCTGCTCTGTGATCACTTGCTTATTAATTCTATTGCCATTCTTTTTTTACTTGCTTTTTCATTATTTTGTTTATTTAATTAAAGAACATTAAGACTGTCAGTGAGCATTAGTGTGTTGCCTCTGTTGGCTTATTATTTTCCGGTACATATCTTGTTGTGATTACAGATCTACTGGTCTTGTGTCTAACAGACTTGCTTTCTTCATTCTATACTTCGTGATTGAATCCAAGCAAGGCAAATCACTTTTAATTTTCATTTCCTCATCTCAAATCAGGATAAAATAGTTAGGCTGTAGAGTTGATGTCAGAATTAGAGACACAGCTAAGATAGTGCTCAAGCCATGCACTGAGGTACTCATTATTTGATATATTAGAGTAGGTTAGGATTATTATTTATGAAATTAGTATTATTAATGTTTCTTCTACTCCACAATGTATCGAAGTAGAAAAGCAGTGATCTTTCGGACTTATCTGTAAAATGACAATAACAGGACTCTGAATGAGGTTCTTTCTATAAGTCAGTGTGTAAGGGTTCATGTACAGGCCTCTGAAATCTACTGAGATTCTTTGGAAACTCTCCACTTGTCTTTGACCATAATTTGATGTTCAAATGAATCTGCAGCAAAGTGTTATTAGTGTTTTATCAAACAGTTTAAATATAATTTTAATTTAAGATACACAGCATACAAATAAATACTGAAAGCAATAAAAATTCTACAACACCAGATAAACTTTCTAGAAGCAGACTTTTAAAGACCTCATTAAACATACTAATGATAGACTGGATAAAGAAAATATGGCACATATATACCATGGAACACTAAGCAGCCATATAAAGGATGAGTTTATGTCCTTTGCAGGGATATGGATGAAGCTGGAAAACATCATTCTCAGCAAATTAAAACAAGAATAGAAAACCAAACACCCATGTTCTCACTCATAAGTGAGAGTTAAAAAATGAGAACACACAGATGTAGGGAGGGGAACATCACACACCAGGACCAACTCAGGAGGTGGAGGGGGGGGTAGGGAGGGGGATAGCATTAGGAGAAATACTTAATGTAGATGACAGGTTGATGGGTGCAGCAAATCACCAGGGCACGTGTATACCTATGTAACAAACTTGTATGTTCTGCACATGTATCTAAGAACTTAAAGTTTAATAATAATAAAATTTAAAAAACACACTTAACATACTGTCATTTTACTTCTATAGGAGGTAAACTGATTGTTTATCTAACTTGGAGAAAACTTCTATTTCATCTTAAGTAACGCATCTGTACTATATTACACGCAGGGAAACATAACAAAGTTCCAGCCTATGAAGAGCACATCACATCACATAGTGCATATCCCTTTTTATTCCTTTCTGGTTTTTTTTTTTTTTTTTTTTTTTTTTTGTATGAGACGGAGCCTTACTCTAATGCCCAGGCTGGAGTGCAATGGTGCAATCTTGGGTTGCTGCAACCTCTGCCTCCTGGGTTCAAGCAATTCTCCTGCCTCAGCCTCCTGAGTAGCTGGGATTAAAGGTACCCACAACCACGTCCAGCTAATTTTTATATTTTTAGTAGAGATGGGGTTTCACCATGTTGGCCAGGCTGGTCTGGAACTCTCGACGTCGTGATCTGCCCACCTCAGCCTCCCAAAATGCTGGGATTACAGGAGTGAGCCACGGTGCCCGACCCACTTAGTGCATATTTTTTTAATACAACATACTTTGGTTTGATGGGGTGGGGGCTGAATAGTGATGCATGCAGCAGGGAGTCATTGAGGATCACAGGCCTGAACTTCCTCACTGTATTGCCCTATGACCTCTGTCTCCCTTGTGAACTGACAAGGTCAGTCTAAATCTTTCCTTTAGCTTTAGGATTTCAATGATTCCTTAAGTTTTTCCTAATAAGAGGTTGGTTTTGCAACAGAATTTTAAAGTTACTTCGCAAATGTATTCTGTAGATAAAACTGAATTAGTAAGTAGACCCGTTCAAAGTCTCTGGAAACAATATGTATAATTTAATTAGCAGTTTGAAAAGTAGACTGTTGATTATTAGATTAGCCACCTGTAGAAAATCAAAATATGCTTTTGTGCGTTTTATGGTGTTATATTTTCTTTAAAAAGTGTTACTCTGTGTATATTATATTACTTTGGTACAAATATTTTGTTTATTAGAGCAGCTAATTGCCTAAATATACGAGACAAGAGATAATATGATTATCTTATATATTTTAATTAGATATACTAAAGTTCAAACTAATTTTTAAAACCCTAAATCTTGGGTGAATTTGATTCAAAGCAGTTTTAACCATAAATTTTTAAAATTTTACTAAGAATCCCTCATCTCTCATCTCTTCATTCATAGTCCTGGATGGAGCTAACAGATGAATCTTCTTCAAGTACAATTCTGATCATGCATTTTCTTGAACTAATACATTTAATAGTTACCAGTTTTTCAACAAAATAAGGTTCTCTTAGCCTGGTAGTCAACTCCATTTTATTTCTATCTTCATTTCTGCTCAGCATTAATTTTCATTATTTTTATGCACCAAATACATTTTCTAAGCCACCATTTCTTCATTTAGAGATTTGGATAATAACCTTTACATTTTAGGTAACTTTGAACAGTGACTAAGACACCCACCTGATAGAAGATTCTAGACAATATCTCCTCTCCTTGCCCTACCCTCTACACTCCGTCTAGTTCACTGCCCTTAATAGAAAATAAAATTTAAGAAAAATTAAAATTCTGTGGCCTAGGGTGAGCATTCAATAAACCACAATTATTTATTGTTATTATTATTGTTGTGACACCGTAGTTAAAAGGATACGCTTACTTTAACAAAAGAAAAGATTGTTTTGAGCCCTAAACCTTACTTGTTAGTTTCTCATTTTCAAGTAGGTTAATTAATCTTCTTGTGCTCTGATTTCTTCATTTGTAAAGTGGTTATAGCAGATGATTAACTAATGAAAGGATGGACTTAGATTAAATACTTGAGGAGAGGACTTTAGTTAAAAGCACCAACGAAAATTTGTTTCCCTTTTCTTTTGTTCTGTGTGTACCCTATATTTTAGCTACAGGCTAATCACCATTTATTTACCATATCTTTCCTTCCCTAACACTAAAAGTTTTCTCAGGCTAGGCCCTGCATCTAGAATGTATTCCTGTATCCTATCTATCAATACTTTACCTAAGGCACAGCTGAGATGTTTCCCTTATTTAAAGTCCTAAGATTTTTTCACCAGGAAATTTCTTCCCTATCCTGTATACCCTCTTTTATATTTCAAAATATTATTGTATATGTCCTCCTTATTTATATACACTTCTTGCTTCCCCCTACTTAGGCTATAATACGTGAAAGGCAAAGATGGAAGCATCATTCCCCATGGTATCTCCTAAACGATTATCCCAGTGCCTTGCAGATAAGAAACATTCACTAAACTTAGGTTAACTATACTACAATTTTTCTGTATACTTTGGTCTCCATTTTAAACTCCTTCCTTCCCTTCTAAAGTAATGTCTACATTTAGGGACATTTCACATCAAGCAGAGTACATAACATATTTTTACTTTCTATTGATCTACCCACATATCTTTTCAAATCTTCCCTGAAGATGTGGTATCATGGGTAGTCACAGATGACAGCTGGAAAAGATAAGAGTAAGTGTAGCTCAGGGGAATTTCTATAGTGGACTAATATGCCCTACTTCTGGCATCTGAGAAAGAACACAGCAAGGAATGAGAAAGACAGCACTGTTGACTTGGACCTGGAGGTTATAGTTGGCTCCTGAGATGTGGGGGTTCTCTGTCCACTATTCTAAATTATTAATGGTATCCCTAAACAGGTCCAAGAATCTATGCTTGAAACTTAGTTACCTTTTCTAGTGGTGGTTGTAGTGATGATAATGATACTTGTTATTTTCATTTACGTGGCAGTTTCACTTACATATATCTCATTTTGACATGGACAGCAGGCAGGGAAATACTGGGTAGAAAAGGGAGTGCCCCAGCAAAGGCCCTACCCTCAAGCCTGGAAACTTGAAGCTCTAAATGAGAACAGGCATTCCTGTTTTCATGCCCAAATGTTGCCTTTTCCAAGACCACTCTAGCCTGCCATGCCCCTATCCTGTGCCCATATAAACCCCAAGCTCCACTGGCAGAGCAGTGTGGCAGAGAAGAAAAGAAGAGAGGAAGTGTCTGAACATCAAGAGATTTCTTCTGGGGACAGTAGGAGAGGACATCAGGCATGGCACGGCTCGAACTAGGGGGAAGATCATCTTCCCACTCTATCTCCTCTCCAGCTCCCCATCTTGTTTAGAGCTGACTTCATCACTCAATAAAATCCCTGCATTCACCATCCTTCAAGTTTGTGTGACCTGATTCTTCCTGGACACTGGACAAAAATTTGGGAGGCGGTGGGTGTGGGAACCCAAAAAGGCTGTCACACTGACTCTTCACTGGTGGATTTAACGCTTAAGCCATTCTTGGATAGCAAGGCTAAAAGAGCATTGTAGCACCCCTAGACACTGCCATGGGCTGGAGCCCAAAAATGCTCACCCTGGCTCCTGCACCTGCTCACCTGAGTGCTTCCCCTCCCATAAGGGGTTCGAGCATGCCACATTCATGTCACAAGTCCCACAGGGGGGGTCAGGAAACTCTCCCACTTCAATTTGAATAGCAATCCAGTTCTCCGAGGGAGTTGTTATTAAATCTATCTTACCTATGAGAATACTATGGCTCAGAGTGATACCCAAAATTGGCCCAGAGTGATTAAGACACTCACATGATAGAAGATTCTAGACAAAACTCTTCTCCTGGCCCCACTCTCCACTCTCCATCTACTTCACTGCCCTCAATAGGTTCTTTATTTCTTAATTTTGTAACTGGTATCTCTGAAATGCTGAGAGTCAAATAATGAAAGAAAAGATAAAATACTAGTACCAAAGGCAAAGAAGAAAATACCAAACAATTTTAGTGTAAAAGTAACTAAATGTCCTTATTTCTAAAAAATAAAATAAAGGCAGCTTTCTCACTGTGAGTTAGAATTTTCAGTTGCTTATAAAGAGTGATATAATGCAACACAAGTGCTCTGTAGACATTTCAATAACAGGACTGAGTCTAAAGCTTCTTTTCAGAAGAGTGTTAGGGCTTCCTCACACCACATGGACAAAGGGATATTTGCTTGTAAGCAAACTCTGCAAGGGTATTTCATACACCCTGTCTCCTCCAACCTGAAGCGTAAAGAAACAGAAAGCAGAGGCCGAGCGCAGTGCTCACGCCTGTAATCCCAGCATTTTGGGAGGCCGAGATGGCCGAGATCTTGAGGTCAAGAGATCAAGACCATGGTGAAACCCCGTCTCTACTAAAAAAAAATACAAAAATTAGCTGGGCGTGGTGGCATGAGCCTGTGGTCCCAGCTACTCGGGAGGCTGAGGCAGGAGAATTGCTTGAACCTGGGAGGCAGAGGTTGCAGTGAGCCAAGATCGCGACAGTGCATCCAGCCCGGCGCCTGGCAACAGAGCGAGACACTGTCTCCAAAAAAAAAAAAAGAAAGAAAAAGAAAATAAATAGAAAAAGCAGAGTCAGGGGTGCCCTTGGATGTTTGTGACTTTACAGGTCTGTTGAGCTTGAAGATACTGACATTTGTTATATTTTTTGGAAAGCCTTTTCCAGTCATAAAAAGTACACCTTTTCTTCATTTCTACCAGATTTTTTATATTTTTGTCCATAAAAAATGTCCAAAGTCACACACTTTACTATCTGAATGCAGTGATTCCTCCCTACCAACAAATATTACAGAATAAAATAAAAGTTGCTCACTGGTCTGAAAGATGGGCTACCATAACATCTGCCTATGAAGTGATTTGCTAAACAGCATTGGAAATATGTCTCCCATTAAAAACACAGCATTAGGGAATCCATCCAGAAAAATTACAGAAGCACAAAAGCAGGAGTAATTAGAACCTTATTTCTTTCTACTTAAGCCTCCACCTACGTAACATGATTTTGGTTTGTGTTCTAAATAATTGTTTCTATATAAAAATGATTGTAATAGCTTTGCAGTTGTACATGTTTGCTCTTAAAAACCACAGATTTCATAGACAAAATTACCAGAAAAACTGAACTACTAACCAAGGAAAAGATTCAGCCTGGTACTTCACACATAAATATTTGTTTTATTGGGGGAAAAAAGAGGAGAATTTGGAGAGACGTTATACCAACATCCTCCAGCATTTCATGTTTTCCAATAGAAACTTAAACGGTGTTTCTAATAACTTGATGCAACGGTTATTTTACAAAGAAAATAAGATGCAAGGATATATTTTACATTAATAATTTGAATTATACAAAAAGAACAAATTATTGGTTTTTTTTTTTTTTTAAGAATGTTGCTATAATACCTGTTTCCCTAGAAGAGGTTTCAATGCAGTCAAATGTTGATCAGGCAAGTGGGAAAAGATTAAGACCTTAGAGGTGTATTTGAGGATATCAGGGAAAAGGAAATAACTTGAAAAATAATTGTAAATCAGTTTTTTTAACTGACAATGTAGACCTTGTCGATAATGGTTTCTAAATTACTAACATTCTTAATTCTTTTGAGAAAAGAAGTTATCGATGACATTAAATGAATGACATTAATTAAATGTCATCAAATGGTTAATGGATGACATTAAAACATGTATCAAGGTGATTGTGGCCTTCTTTTGTAAATAAATGTTTTTTCCTAAAGTGTGTAGATTGCTGAGCATTGTCTGTATACTGTGAAAAGCTGATGCCTGTCCACAAGGGTGGCTGGCGGGGTGCCCATCCCGGGAACATGGAGAGGGGAGGGTAAGCCTTTGGGAGCACCGTGCTATGACTGCAGATGCTCCCTGGCTACTCAGAGCCCAGCTGTGACTAAGCCAAGGCTGCTCTATTAGCTGCTTTCTTCATGTCTTCAATGGCTTAGGACTGGTTTTATAACTAGCTTCTGGTTGTCACTGACCTGCATGGGCCTTGAACCTTGATCCTGACTTTGCTTGTTCTAAGGCCTAGTAACTATGAGTGGGGTCTAACACTGACTGATTTTTGAAAGGTCCCGTAGAAGCCAATAAGCTTCCTTCAGGCACTTTTGCACATACTCTGGGACGTCCTTTAGCCAAGTCCATTCCGGAAGAGTTTGACATCTACGATACAGAAATCCCCCACACTAGATCCTTATATAGCTTCTGAAACCTCATTCTCACAACAGCACTATTTTGTAGGTAAGAAATCAAACCCAAGGTACAGAACGATGTTGCAACTTCCTCAAAGTCACGGTGCTAAAGAACTTCAGCGCTGGGATTCAAATCCAGGTCTTTTTTTTTGAGGCCAAGTCTTGCTTTGTTGTCCAGGCTAGAGTGCAGTAGCACAATCTTGGCTCATGGCAACCTCTGCCTCCCTGGCTCCAGCAATTCTGCGTCAGCCTCCTGAGTAGCTAGGATTACAGGCGTGCACCACCACGCCTGGCTAATTTTTTTTTTTTTTTTTTTTTTTTTTTTTTTTAGTAGAGACAGGGTTTCACCATGTTGGCCAGGCTTGTCTTGAACTCCTTACCTCAAGTGATCTGCCCACCTCAGTCTCCCCAAGTGCTGGGATTACAGGCCTGAGCCACCACACCCAACGGGTCTTCTGATACATCTATCACTAATGCTCCTAAACTGCACAGCAGTTCTGTGTACTATTCACATTTAAACCACCTGCAAATGCTCTTCAGTAGATATACCTGTCAAGAAAAAGACAGAGGCAACCAAAAGAAACACTTTCCCTAACCTAGTTCTTAAACAAAGACAAAAAAGTAGGAACCAGAGAAAGCAATTATTCCCATAATATATTTAAATCAGATAAATATTTCCACTTGCCATCTTGCAATTTGAAAGCTGCAAAGGGCTTATGGTGAGTAAAAGAGTTTGGAACGTGGGCCTATCTAGGAAGATAGCAAAGTCGTAAAAAGCAAAGTTTCTGAGGTCAGACACCTGAGTTTATCTTCTAGCTTTGTTATTCATGATCTAGGTTGCTTTGGGCAGATTGCTTAATCCCCTGTGTCTCAGTTGCTTCTAAGAGATACACTGGAGAGTCGAAAAAATAACATTCCTAATATAATTCCTGTTGCTTTATCTCACCAGGCCGCCTATAGCACACTACACTATGGGTTATTTTTTAAATGCATACTGTGAAGATTTTTGAGCATTGCAAAACCATATTGCATTGTTTTTTGTGTTAAATGTTTTTCACATATAATTTAAAAATTATCACAATAATTGTTGTGATATGATTTGGTACTTCTTTAATTTTTAATAAAAGACTAAAAAATAAAAATGGCTTGAACTTCCAGGTCTTGGAAGGTCCTGACTTAATCTCATGGATGCTCAATTTATCTGTCATATGAGCTGGCTATTAATGGCTATCATATAGTATTTTTTGGTAAAGATTAATAAAATAGAATGTGAGGACCAGCACAATGCCTGACACATAGTGGGCTCTCAACAAATCACTTCTGTTATTTTTCAGAAAGAAGTAATTGCTCTTTTTAAGTTTTATCATTGGTCCTCTGATTAGCCAGCATACCTCCCAAGTTCAGGAAAGGGATGGAAAGTGAAAATTTTATAACTTCTGGAGACCTCCCCCATGTCCAGGGCCTTCCTCTGGGTAAAACAGAGGAAGATTTGTTATCAAGGACCTTTCTTTCTCTTTAACACTTAGAGATCATGAGCAGAGAAGCCTTAGAAGACAGAAATTTAATTCAAAGACTAAATGCATAGGAATGGAAATATTGTAGAAGGTGGTATACTGCTACAAAACCTAACTTTTAAATGTAATTACTGGCCAGACGCAGTGGCTGACACCTGTAATCCCAGCACTTTGAGAGGCTGAGGTGGGTGGATCACGAGGACAGGAGATCAAGACCATCCTGGCCAACATGGTGAAACCCCGGCTCTACTAAAATACAAAAATTAGCTACTCAGAAGGCTCAGGCAATAGAATAACTTAAACCTAGGAGGTGGAGGTTGAAATGAGCCAAGATCAGGCCACTACACTCTAGCCTGGGCAACAGAGCGTGACTCTGTTCCCCCCATCCTACCCTCCCAAAGAAGTAATTGCCAACTTAAAAAGAAGTCAGGAAAAGCTGAGGAATGGTTACTACTGTCTTTCTATCACAGGGAGCACCCCCCTATTTTATACATGTATTTTTTGTAAATGTTAATCAACACAAATGTAAAAAATAAAATAAGCCAAGGCTTTAAGAAGAAGCACAGATAGGAACATTTCAAACAAAGTATACCTGACTAGTAGGCACCCAGCCAGATGGCCTTTCTTACAAAGGAAATTCTTTAGGGGCATTATGTAGCGCTATCTGCAGTGAACAAGATGGCAAATCATAAGGGTGTATCAGGCATTTGGCAAAACTTGTGCTGGGGCTCCAACTGTGCTGGACACAGAAGTCTCTCTGTTATCCACGTCTTTATTTCCCACTTGTAGGATCATATGCAGCCAATTCCCTACATCCCTTGAAGGCTTCATCCTCCCTCTGACCATACATGGTGTCCCTTTGACCTTTTGTCATTTTCAATTATTATGAGCCTAGGAGGATGAAAACTAATTTTAATATCTACTGTAATAAAACATAAAAGAAATATAAATTTATTAATTTTCAAAAAAAAAATCAGTGACTAAAGCCAATTTATTTTCTTTGGCCAAGAATTTCTCTGCTGCTCCTGCCTAGAGAATAATTTTAGTTTCCTTTCAAACATTCTACTGGTGCCAAGTTAAGAAGTTACCTGAAAGAGAATGCATAAAATAAGGTTGAAAGGTCTCAGCTTCATTCCTTTTTAAAAGATGAGAACATAATGCATTACTTAGGTAACAGTGCTTCTCTGATTCAGTGGGACAGCTTGATGAGAAGATATGATACTTTGTACATAACCATTGTTTTTTTTTTTTTTGTTATCAATAAATTGAGTCTTTACTTCATTAGAGCCTACCCAAATGCATCATTGCAACAGATCATCTCCCCGCATTACTGTATCCATTATGTGCAGAGCAAGTTCATCCAATTTCCCCAACAGTTTATGAGAAAAAGAGCAAATTAAAAAGGCCTACTCTCTTACATATCAAGATGATTTATGCCAGTGTGTGAGCCCACGTATTTATATTTTCTCTGGCCCTTCTATTTGCTTAATATATGAAGTAGGAAAGTTAATATTTTTCTGAAAAACTCTTTTCTGGTCTCTACTGATTTGAACATAAAGTTCAAAAGGAGATGATATCTTATAAAGACTCTAAGCTTACTGCATTAAATTAACAATACTAATCTCAGTGTTTCACATGGTACTATGCAGAGCAGTTTTACAGACATTAAATGAAAAATGCCAAAGCTGTCTTTTATAGGAAAAGCAAGAATAGAAACTTCTCTAGATATCCTTTCAAGTCTTTTTAAAAGATATACTTCAGTTAGTGGTGGTGAATAGGGGGGCAGAAAGAGAGCCACATCGAATGGGTTTTCTCCTGCTTACCGTTCTTCAACTTCAGACCTTTCTAAACCCCACTGACCTGGAGGAAACAAACAGAGAAGAAAGGAGCATAGCAAGAAGAAGAAGAAGAAATGGACAACCATTCAAAAATATTTAGAAAAATCATCAATCACCCATCTCAGGAATTCTGGGAAGGAAACCAGACAACTATAATATTAGAAAATCCAGTTATACTCCCCTCCAGACATACCCCATGGAGATAACTGAAGAGGAAAGGGAAGCGGCCCACTTCAGCCTCAAACAATTTTGCACATGGCATAAGGAGATGGTAGAATATGAAAGGGGAAATCTGCAGGAAGATCTCGTGATTCTATAGACCTTAGTAAAATTCCTGCTCATCACGTTAGTTTTCCAATTCTCCTTTTCCCATGTGTGTATGGAGATAGGATATTTGAGCAGTCCCAACCACCTCTATTCTTGATTTCACATGTCCATTAATTTAAAAAACATCTACTGAAAATCTCTCACACGGTCAGCTAGGATTGATGAAAACATCACACATAAACAATGTCACTGCTAAGTTTATTTGGCTCAAGGTTTCACAAGGTATGTGAGAGAGGATGTTGGAGACAGATCTAGGAATAGAAAACTATTAACAGTGGAATGAAAAGAGTATGCATCAGGTGCTATGAGATTCCACTCAAACAGTGTGTCCAGACATGATTTTTTTTTGTAATAAAAATTAAAGTCTATGATGATTGCCTATCTGCAAAGATAAGTCTTTTTCCAGAATAAAAGATAAGCCAACAATGACCACTTCTTTATTCCACAAATTGTTAGTCTCCATAGTGAGGTATGGAACAAAGTCTGGGAGGAAAATATTATGAAGAATTGTGAATAATGCTCCTACTTACTTGTTTTGGGGAAAATTAAGTTGAGCTAATGCTTAATGAACTGTAGTGCATGCCACCAAAACACAGTGGAAATTGATGGAAGAAAAGGAAGCTGTACAGTGGCACATGCTGTGCAGTGAGCCGCCCATCATTGTACACAAGGTCACCTTCAGCAGTCTGCAGCGTCTTCTAGTTTGTGTTACGTTGGTTAAGTTGATTGACAGATCGCACTATTTAGCATAGTACCTCACTGCAACTAACTCACAAAGGAGAGAACAGAAATATATCATTTGTAAAAAGAAACCTTGAATTGCAAACAGTACTGGGAATGTGTGCCCAGAACAATAACATGGCAGAGGTAACAACTCTGCTTCTTGGAGAAACTTGTTTCAGTTATGTGACCTTAAATGGAAAGAATGATATATTCAGATCAGATATAACTGAGTCCTAAATAATGTGAAATTATCAGGATGCTTTCTGATATCAGAGTTACCTTTGGACCTTAAAAATGAACTTCATCTTAAATGTATTATGTGGACTTTTAATAACTGCTGTATTGCATGGTACTGGTACCAAAACAGACATATAGACCAATGGAGCACAAGAGAGACCTCAGAAATAACGCCACACATCTATAACATTCCAATCTTTGACAAACATGATAAAAACAAGTAATGGAAAAGGATCTCCTATTCAATAAACAGTGCTGGGAAACCTGGCTAGCCATATGCAGAAAACTGAAACTGGACCCCTTCCTTATACTTTATACAAAAAGCAATTTAAGATGGATTAAAGACTTAAATCAAAAACGCAAAATCATAAAAACCCTAGAAGAAAACCTAGGCAATACCATTCAGGACATATGCATGGGCAAAGACTTCACAACAAAAATGCCAAAAGCAATTGCAACAAAAGCTGAAATTGACAAATGGGATCTAATAAAATAAAGAACTTCTGCACAGCAAAATAAACTATCATCAGAATGAACAGGAAACCTACAGAATGGGAGGAAATTTTTGCAATCTACCCATCTGACAAAGGTCTAATATCCAGAATCTACAAGAAATTTAAACAAATTTACCAGGGAAAAAAAAACATGAAAAAGTGGGCAAAGGATATGAACAGACACTTCTCAAAATAAGACATTTATGCAGTCAACAAACATATGAAAAAAGCTCAACATCACTGATCATCAGAGAAACATAAATCAAAACAATAATGAGATACAATCTCATACCAGCCAGAATGGCAATTATTAAAAAGTAAGGAAACAATAGATGCTGGTGAAGCTGTGAGAAAATATGAATGCTTTTACACTATTGGTGGGAATGTAAATTAGTTCAACCATTGTGGAAGGCTGTATAGTGATTCCTCAAGAATCGAGAACCAGAAATAACATTTGACCCAGCAATCGCATTACTGGCTATATACCCAAATGAATACATATCATTCTACTATAAAGACACATGCACATGTATGTTTATTGCAGACTGTTTACAATAGCAAAAATATGAAACCAACCCAAATACCCATCAATCATAGACTGGATAAAGAAAATGTCATAACATATATACCATGGTATACTATGCAGCCATAAAAAGGAATGAGATCACGTCCTTTACAGGAACATGGATGAAGCTGGAAGCCATCATCCTCAGCAAACTAACACAGAAACGGAAAACCAAATACCTCATGTTTTCACTCACAAGTGGCAACTGAACAATGAGAACACATGGACACAGACGGGAACAGTACACCACAGGGCCTGTTGGGGGATGGGGGCTGAAGGGAGGGATCTTAGAGGATGGGTCAATAGGTTCAGCAAAACATCATGGAACATGTACACTTATGGAACAAACCTACACGTTCTGTACATGTATCTGGGCTTTTTTTAAGAAAGAAAAAAACTGCTGTACTAAGGCATAGATTAGAGGGAAACTGCATATCATCATTTAGTAAGCACAAGGTATGATATGCTTCTTAAGTTGTTATGAAGATATTTATGTTAAAACTTTTCCAATTATTAAAAGCAAGTATAAAACTGAAATTAGAACTAAGTTCTGAATTGACATGTACAAATCAAGATTTTCAAAAATAATTAAGTACATATAATCACATGGCCCTGGATTCTACAATTATTATAAAAACTCTATTATTATATACAAGAAGATAGCAATATGCAATAAATACAATTCTAACATGTTAATAAGAGAAATTTTTTTTGGTAATTCACAAAAATATTCAAACATTTAATTTTTTATCTATCTCAACGTTTTATATTTCAGTTTTTCTATGATTTGGATACAATATTTTAGCAGAGTAGTACAATTTATTTATAATTTATAAATAAACACAGTGAGACGTATGTGCTTTCTATATCTATATACAGTTGACCCTTGAACAATTTACATTTGAACTGTATGGGTCTACTTGTGGATTGTTTTCAATAAATGTTACACCAAGTGTGCCTGCCTCTCCTGTCTCTCCTTCCACCTCCTCTACCTCTGCCACTTTGCCTAAAACACACCAAGAACACCTTCCTGTTTCTCCTCCTCCTCAGCCTACTCAATGTAAAGACAATGAAGATAAATACTTTTATGACAATCCACTTCCACTTACTGCATACTACATATTTTTCCCTTCCCTCCCTCCCCTCCCCCTCCCTCCCTTCTTTTTTTCCGAGACAGGGTAACCTAGGCTGGAGTACATTTTTGCAACATAGTTTGCTGCAGCCTCGACCTCCTGGGCTCAGGCGATCCTCCTGCCCAGGCTCCATGTAGCTGGGACCACAGACTAGGCCAACACACCTGGCTAATTCTTTTATGTTTTGTAGAGATGGAGTCTCTCTTTGTTGCCCAGGCTGGTTTCAAACTCCTGGGTTCAAACAATCCTCTGGGCTCAGCCTCCCAAAGTGTTGGGATTACAGGCATGAGCCACCATGCCCAGCCATAAGTTTCTTAATAACATTTTCTTTCCTCTAATTTACGGTAAGAATACAATATGTAATAAATATATAAAATACGTGTTAATCAACTGAATATGCTATAAGTAAGGCTTCTGGTCAACAGTAGACTACCAGTAGTTAAGTTTGAGGGAATCAAAAGTTGTATGTAAATTTTTGACTGTGCTGAGATGGGCATTCCTAAGCCCACATTGTTTAGGAGTCAACTATATTTTTTAAATTTATAGGACAGATAATCCAAAGTATTGATGATCCCTATCATTACAGAAGAAACTGAGGCACAAAGATGCACACTCTAATAATTTTATATCACTTTATTTTTACTCCATTACCAATTACCATAATCTTATCACTACTCATTTGCTATGCATGGAACTTTTCATGAACATAAACACCAAGGCTGAAAATATTTGGGGTGAAATATATTTCCCCTTCTCTCTTTGATATTACTGAAAAAGAATCTATTTGAGAGAAGATGGAAATTTTCAAAGTAAAATGGGTGAACTGTTAGTAATTGTAAAAATTATACCTATACCCTGGAAGACAGTAAGCTTTTCATGACAACCTTATTTTCAGTAATTCTTAAGCTTAAGTTTTCTAATCTTCCATAAGAATATTTATCTATTTAAGAATATTTGTTAGTTTTTTAATATGAAATACTCATAATTAAATTCCAGTTTTTTTTAAATGGTAGAAAAATAAATTATCTTTCCCTAAGATTTGCTACCAAGTTGAAAAAGGCACATATCTAAAATGGGATGAGAAAGCAACACAGCAAACATATTTCCTAGTGATGAAATATAGCACTGCTATTAAATTTAGAGAATAAAAGTGATCGATCATATAGAACTTCAATTTTGTACTTTAACACCATCTGGTAAAATAACAGACAGAATTTAAACAATATACGAGTAATTTTTTTTTTTAAATATTAGTAACTTGTTATGATTTCCACCGGTTTAATCATTCTCTTTCTTTTAATAAAATTGAAGTAAAAATGACTTACTGTCGTTTTGTTTCTGTTGTGTTTCTACAGGTCATATTCAAAGTTGACTGAGCACCGGAAGTGTTCAGCCGACTTTGATTTTATTTTTATCGCATGCCTCATAAAACTGATTTAGAAACCTAAAAATGTGTCACTAAAATATTAAATTGTAAACAGTAAGAGCTTATTGAGTTTCCAAAATCTAACAAGAATGGTTGGCTGTGAAGGCAAACAAACATTCTTCAAATGTAGCCAGACACATTTTAAAAACTCTTGGAGGGATCTTGAAGATTCAGAAATTCATGATTGATACCCTGTCAAAATTTCAGAACAAGTAGTCTGTTTTTGGAAGACTTCTGCATGGATGCCTAGTAATATTCCCATCATAAAGCAGTTTGGCTCTATTTTAAAATTACAAGGGAGGTCTAGTAAATTTGGAGAAAATTTCCATCCATTGGAACGTTTACAGTTAATTTCTACACAGGCATCTTTCCTACATTATCTCTGCTTCATAGAATCTTCATCACATTTCAACTGTCATCAGAATCCAGCTTTTCTCTTGGCTATATGCTTCATCATTTTCCTCTTGCTGTTAATGGATCAATATGATTGATTGATGGAACCCCTATTCTGAGAACATGTTACTCAGAAGCAGGGGTTTTATGATGCTTTGAGCTGTATGCCATGGTAGCAGCCCGAAACCTATGCTGCAATGCCCATGCTAGAGGAAAACTAAATCCTAATGGCTTTCAATAATAAATACTCATTTTAAATGACTAATGATTCCAAGGAAAAAAATTAGATACCCACAAAACTGAATTCCTCCCCCAGAAATGCCCTTTCATTTAAAAGTCTGAGTTCAAGAAAATGCATCCCACTAGGACCCAGTCCTGAACATTGAAGTAAATGAACAAGCTCCTGGATGTATGAAGGCCCCAGCAGTAAAGCTGAACACTTCATAAACTCTCTCTTAGAGCCTGATTGATGCTTACTTAACTTACAGAGGAGGGATTTTATGCTAAGATAGATCAGATTTAAGATACTGGGTCTGTAACACATCTGCTGTAGGACCATGGGAAAATTTCCTGACTTCTGTCAATTTTGTTTTCCTTTTCTGTGATGGGATAAAAACCACCTATTCCTAGAATTGCTGGGGCTGGAACTGAGAAAATAACCTTCTGATAGTAATTTATTTATCACTGGAAACAAAAGTTCAGTGTATATTAAGTATGTGTTTTTACATATTTTTCATTGGCCAAGCATATTTACTGGTAAGTATGTTTGTTTTCAATTTTCTTCTGTCTGGTTCAGATACCATGAAGGTAAGAGAAGATTCCTTATAAAGAATACAGGAAGGGTTAGGCAACTGTTGGGATAACCATATGTTCCAGGTGTCCATTGTGTAACACATTACCCTCTAAGTTGGTATACTAAAACAGCAAACATTGATCTCACAGTTCTTATGGGTCAGAACTTTGGGAGTGGCTTAGCTGGGTGGTTCTGGCCCAGCACTGCTTATGAGTTTGCAGTCAAGGCGTAGGCTAGAGCCACAGTCATCTGCAGGTCTGTCAGGCCTGTAAGATCTCCTGCCATGATGGCTCATGCACAAGACTGTTGGCTGGAGGCCTCACTTCCTTGCCATGTGGGTTTCTCTAGAGGGAGACAGTGACATAGCTCCTGGCTTACCCAGAGTGAATGATCCAACAGAAAAAGAGAGACAGAAAAAAAGTGACCGGAATAAATGCTGCAGCACTTTTTTAACCCTAACCTTAGAAGTGACATAGCATCATGATTGCCATAGCCTGGTGTGATGTGGGAGGAGATTACAGAAAAGTGTGAGTAACAGTAGGTGGGGATCCTTGCAAGCAACTAGCATTTCTATAACATCTCTCAAGTTATAAAGTGCTTTTCACAAATAAAACAACTCTGAAGCAAGAAACTAGACAGTTGAAATTACCAGTCTACAACCACAGTTATCAACAGCATCTACTCAAAATGACTCAAAAGTGCTATTTTCCATTATATTATTTATATTTTCTTGGTTCTCTTAGTTGATCAAGATATACTGACTTCTATTTTGACACTAAGTAGCTTCATCTTGATTAAGTTCTAATAGTTAAATTATTGATTTTCATTTAAAATAAATAAAATACAGTGCTTAATTATGATGGCAGAAAGTTTAAATAAATTATAACAAGAAGAATAAACATTTTATTTTAGAATGGCATATTTAAAAAATAAACCCTCTACTAACATAATATTGGGTCTTACTCCAAATCCTACTTTCTAAAAATTTAATTTCTACCTTTTTAAAAATAAATATAAAAACCAGTGGAAATGAGGTGCTATCTGATTTTCTATCTGTAAAGATGCATTTCTAACTTTGAATCAACTACACTAACATATTATACACACCTCAACTAGCTAGTAGTGGTGAATAATGAACTATGCTCCTGTGTTATTCCAAGTAAACAGCCAACTTTAAGCCATTTTTAAAAGCAGCTTATTTCAAGATAAGTATTAAACACCAATAATTACTTACTTCATCATTTCTATATGACTGACTTGTAGTCAGTGTTACTGAAGAACTGAAGTTTAATTGTCAGTTAACTGACACATTATTGTACATGTTTCTATATGTGACTTAAAAATCCTAACTCATTTTAGTTGCAAAGAAACCAGTAAACAGTCTCATGCCTGGCAGGGAGTGTTTGAAAACAAAAATGAAGATAAACAATGTCTTATCAGAAGACTCAATCTTCTAAACACTTTAGCATTAAAAATGATAAAAAAATAAATCAGGTTTAGAGAGGAGAATATTAATGACTTGTCAGCAGAGTTAAAGTGATACTTATAGCTCTTTGCTATAGTATTGAGTTTGCTCCTAAATTTTTTTTTAGAGTAATAACCAGAAGCTTAGCCCTGATGAACATCAAACATGGAAGATCACAGATCAGGCAAGATTGTGGTGTGTGTGTGTGCGCACACACGCTCATGTACATTTTTATCTTATATACATGATCACTGGTGTGAGTTTTCTCTACATCTAATCCAAATGAGCTTTTTGCAGGGTAAAACTGATCTGTATACTTCTTTGTGAAAGTAACTTTAAAGAGGTAATAGTGTATGGTGATTATTTGGGCAATTTAGCCCGTAACAGCTATGAGTGGGTAATGTTCCTTAATTGTTTTGAATACTACATCATGAAGACAGCAGTGTTTTCACTTTTACAAGTTATCTCAGAAAGTCTGAGATGCAGTATATGTAGCTGTTCCCAACTGTAATCTCTCTCATTGTACCTTTGAGAAATAAAGCTTGGATTGAGTGTCCTTACCCAATAAATCAAGAAGTAGAACTTGTCCCCTTGTTCTTATTTTGGGAATTTTAATCCTATCATACCACTTTCATCTCCAGATACAACAGCCTTAGCAGTACCTAGAGGAGTGTTTCCATACCTCAGTCATCTGTGGATCCCATACATGACTGTACAGTACCTGTATCCTACCTAGTATTCCTTTCTGAGTTTTGCCATACCTGAGTAACCTTTGGATTGATATTTTAAAAATAAATGAGTTTTATCAAAATAAATTTATTTTAAATAAAGTATCTAATTCTTATAAAATTACTATTTTTACAAATGGAAGATGCCCATTAAAAAAAAAAAACCAAGGTATAAACAAAATCTGGGTTTTTGTCTGCACTCCTATGCTTATTGAAACACTGTTTACAATAGCTAAGATTTGGAAGCAACCTAAGTGTCCATCAACACATGAATGGGTAAAGAAAATGTGGTATATATACACAGTGGAGTACTATCTAGCCATTGAAAAGAATGAGATCCAGCTGTTTGTAAGAAGATGAATGAAACAGAGATCATTATGTTAAGTGAAATAAGCCAGGATGAGAAAGACAAGTATTGGATATTCTCATTTTTTTGTGGGATCTACAAATCAAATCAACTGAACGCATGGATATAGAGAGTAGAAAGATGGTTACCAGACCCTGGAAGAGGGGAGTTGTAGGGGAGGTGAGGATGATTAACGAGTACAAAAAAATGAGAAAGAATGAATAAGATCTACTCTTTGATACCACAATAGAGTTATTATAGTCAATAATAATTACATGTTTTAAAATAACTTAAAGAATGCAACTGATCATTTGTAACTCAAAGGATAAATGCTTGAGTGGATAGACACCCCATTATCCATGTGCTTATTTCACATTGCATGGCTGTATCAAAGTATCTCACGTATCCTATAAATATACACACTTATTATGTACTCACCAAAATTGTTTTATTAAAAAAAAGGAGCACCATCAAAAAATAAACTGGCTATTTTCTCAAAATTTCAATTTACCACCTTGCCTTGCTGAAGACTGAGTCTCACAGGTTTTCTCTTGTGAAAAATGGAGAGTCACAGGTTTTAGGGTATTGATACAGATAAATTTTTAGTAACATGAGGATGTCCACTGAAGCTAACAAAAGACTGAAAGTAAACATGAAAGGGACTACTTCGATATTACACGATCCAACTACTTTTCAATGCCCAGTTTCAGTGTCATGTAAAATCAGCTTTCTTATACCAATGTATGTATCATACACTTGGAGGACTTGTGACCTAGACTCTAGGAGAAAGAGAATGGGATTTTAGCCCAAGAACAGGGTCCTAGCTTGAGCACACCACTAAGCTGTTCAGTAAATCTGGTCTGACAACAAATATATACTGAGAAAACCACATGGAGTCTCATGTAACTCAATAAACTTGGTCTCCTTAGGTCTCAGGTTTCTCTGAAAAAATGATGGGATTGAAATGGAGCATCACTGTGTCCCTTTCTAGTCTATGACTGCCTTCACCAGCTGTTTTCATTATCATCATTCTTGAAATTTTTTATTTAACTTACCACAGTTAGAGAACTTTTAAAGCCCCAAAGGACTGCCACCTCACCTTTAACGAAGATCAATTAGAAAATATGAAATGAATGCTATCTCTTCCTAACATGATTACCTCAATATAAACTTAAGAGTGACATTTCCAAAGTCAAATCATAACCTGGAGAAGTCTTCAAGTCTTGTCGAAAGATGACTCTTCCCTTGGAAATTCTAGCGAAGATACCCAATCATCTCTTCATTCTTGTTAAATAATGATTATTTTTAGACGAACAAGAGATCCTACTTTCCTCTCATTGCAGCAAAGATATTTCACACTTTTTAAACTAGTCCAAATTCAGAATGGTTATGCCTTAAAGATTCTGTCACCAGAAATATACTCATTCAAGGAACTTTGTACTCTTGTCATATGTGAATAACTCAGCTTTGTGTTCAAGGTCTATTTTATGCTATGTAACTTATTTATGAGATTTTAGTTTACTCTATTATCCCTACATTGGAGCATTTTGTGTTTTGACTTACTTGTCATAGCTTGTATTTACAAAGATGAGACTCAGTAAAGTTCAGTAAAGTTAGAAAATACATGTTATGAAGCAAATTTGTATAACTGGACATAATCCGTGAAATACTGAGTATGTCTTTAAATACATCAGCTAAGATTATATAATACTGCAATCATATTTTCTAAAATAAAGGTTTCCTAAAGGAAGGAGCAAAAATATCTCTAAGAGCTATAACTGAGATTAATTGTCTTTTTCATCCATCAATCTTCTAAAGTATATGTTCCCCAAAAAAAAAAAACATGGTGCAAATATCTTTGCAAAGATAATGGATTTCTAAAGAAGTACTTTAAAACTAAGATTGGAGATATAGATTATGAAAGCAATCCATTAAAAAAACAGAAATGCCAAGTTAGACATTTTGGCTTTTACAAATAAATGTGAATTACATAAGTTAAAAATCCAGATTCTGAGTCCCTCAGGCCATTTATGGATTACTGATGGTCTTCTTTTGAGTTCATATTTTCATTATTACACATCCAAAGGTTTAACTTGTAAAAGGCATCTGGCCTGATTCACTTGAAGAATTCTATTTTAATTCAAAGGGTATATAATTAGAATAGTAGTATTCTAGCACTTCAAGATATTTTTAAAGTTGTTTGAAAACTGCTATATTATCACAGAAGGTTCCTCACTGGCACAGAAAATGGAAAAGTTGCTCAATGTGTTCAGCATGCTCTTGAAGCTACCTTTTTATTGCCTTCCTCTCTTCATTTCCAGGCCATCAGTACCTCTTGAACTTACCATCACCGCCAGATCCTGCAGTTCCAAGAATTTGGGACTACAGGCTGAGCAACTATGCCCAGCTAATTATTTTGTATTTTTAGTAGAGACGGGGTTTCACCATGTTGACCAAGCTGGTCATCTGTTGCCAACAGGGTTTCCTAAAGCATTGCTGCAATGGTGGACTCCCTCCACCCAAAGGTCTGTAGGGCATCCTGTCCCACTGCAATGCATTCCAGTGCTACGACCCCTCCCCAATCCATATTTCCAATCATTTGTCTCACTCTGCCATATCAGCAATGCTCTCCAACTCCTGCTGCAGCCTTCACTGCTACCACCCTGGTCACAGTCACCACTCTTCCCACTGTTTCTATTCTTCTTTTCTTTTCTTTCTTTCTTTTTTTAATTTTTTGAGATGGAGTCTTACTCCGTCACCCAGGCTGGAGTGCAGTGGCACAATGTCGGCTCACTGTAACCTCTGCCTCCAGGTTCAAGCGATTCTTGTGTCTCAGCTTCCCAAGAATTTGGGACTACAGGCATGAGCGACTATGCCCAGCTAATTATTTTGTATTTTTAGTAGAGACGGGGTTTCACCATGTTGACCAAGCTGGTCTTGAACTCCTGACCTCAGGTGATCCACCTGCCTCAGCCTCCCAAAATGCTGGGATTACAGGAATGAGTCACTGTGCCTGGCCCCACTGTTTCTATTCTTGACCCTCAATAGTATGGGCCAGATAATTTACTCTGTGAAGAGTCAGATAGTAAGTATCTCAGGTTTTGTGGGCCAAACAGTTTCTGCTACAACTACTCAATTCTACCATTATAATGCAAAAGCAGTCATAGGCAATATATAAATGAATGAGCATGGTGATGTTTCAAGCAAACTTTAGACATCACATTTCAATTTTATATAATTTCCAAGTGTCAATTATTTGTTTGTTTGTTTCCATCATTTAACAATGTAGAGGCAATTCTTAGTTAATGGACCATGCAGGAAAACCAGTAGACTGGATTTAGCCCACAGACTGTAGTTTGCTGACCTCTGCTCTACAACTTACTTGTAACTACTCTGTTTAGAATCCTGCAGTGGTTCCCCATTCCACTCACAACATATGCTAAAAAGCCTCATAAAATCCAGTTTTCCTTTGCCTTTCTTCCTTCTTCTCCAATTACTCCCTGGTTTTTGTCTGTTCCAGCAAACTGACGTGCTTTCTGCTTCTGGAACACACTGAACGCAGCCTGCTGTGTGACTTCTGCACTGGCTGGTCTCTCTGCCTGAAATTTGTGTTCCCAGGTATTTCTATGGTTCTCTTGCTTGCTTTAAGATTTTGACCAAATGCCATTCTCTGATAGTCTATGTTGACCACTCTGTTTAAATTGTAACCACACTGTTATGGGACTGAATTGTGCCTCTCCATATCAAACTTGTTTGTTGAAGTCCTAACTCCCACTATCTCAGAATGTGATCATATTTGGAGATAATATCTGTAAAGGGGTGATTCAGTTAAAATGAGGCCTTTAGGGTGGGCCCTAATCCTATCTGACCAATTTCCTTATAAGAAGAGAAAATTTAGACACACAGGGAGATACCAGGAGCACACAGGCATACAGCAAAGATGGTATGAAGATACAGCGACAAGGTGGCCATTTGCAAGCCAAGGAGAGAGGCCTCAGAAAAAATCCAACCTGCTCATACCTTGGCTTTGTATTTCTAGCCTCAACTGCTGTGAGAAAAATAATTTCTGTTGTTCAGGTTTCCTAGTCTCTGATATTTCATAGTGACGGCTCTGTTAAACAAATGCACACTCTAACCTCCACAGCCTTCCCAAACCCACTTATCGTGTTGTATATTTACCCAGAGTATTTATCACCTACTGACATGCAATTTTATTTACTGGCTTAGTACGTGTATTATCTAACTTCCCACTCCATGAGGCTAAGATCTTTTGTTTATGGATGTATCCAAAGTTCGCAGAAGAGGGCCTTGCAAACGGTAGGCACTTAATGAATATCTGCTGGATACATGAATCCTAGCAATGCATTTCATCTCGCATATCCCTTGTCTTTGTTTCTTTGCTCTTCCTGAGAGGTCCAATCCCCAACTCCACACCCATGGCCAGCGAAACCCAGCTCAAATATTAACAATACTAAGAATGTATCTCTTGCCACCAATACTCAGTGCTCTTCCTCTTTGGAGTCTAGTAATGCACTATCTATACTTCTCTTATGGCGCTTAATACATTCAAGCCTGTATTGAATTTTCTATATATAGGCATATCTCAGAGATATTGCAGATGCCATTATAGACCATGGCAATAAGGTGAATATTACATTAAAGTGAGTCATACAAATTTCTTGGCTTCCCAGTGCCCATAAAAATTTTATTTACACCATACTATAGTCTATGAAGTGTGCTATTGCATTATGTCTCAAAAAAAAGTACATACCTTAAATTAAAAATACTCTATTGCTAAAAAATGCCAACCAATATCTGAGTCTTCAGTGAGTAGTAATTTTTTGCTCAAGGAGGGTCTGGCCTTTATGTTGACAAATGCTGACTCATCAGGATGGTGGCTGAAGGCTGACAGGTGTCTAGTGTAACTCTTAAATCACACAATAAAGTTTGCCACGTCGATTGACTTTCTTCCATCAAGGATTTATCTGAAGCATATGATACTGTTTGAATAACACTGTATCCACAAGATAACTTCTTTCAAAATTGGAGTCAATCCTCTCAAATACTACTGCTGTTTATTGACTAAGTTTATGTAATATTCTAAATTCTTTGTTGTCATTTCAGCATTGTTCATAGCATCTTCATGAGGAGTAGACTCCATCTCAAGAAACCACTTTCTTTACTCACTCATAAGAAGCAACTCTTCATCCATTTAGGTTTTATCATGTGATAGCAACAATTCAGTCTTATCTTCAGGATCCACTTCCAATTTTCATTTTCTTGCTGTTTCCATCACATCTCCAGTAACTTCTTCCACTGATGTCTTGAACCTCTCAAATTCATCCACAAATGTTACAATAAACTTCTCCCAAATGTTGATATTTTGACTTCCTGTCATGAATCATAAGGGTTTTTAATGGCACCTAAAATGGTGAAACCTTTCCAGAAGGTTTTCAATCTACTTTTTCCAGATCATCAGAGGAACCACTATTTATGTTAGTTACAGTCTTATGAAAAGTGTTTCTCCAGTAATAAGAGTTGGAAGTAAAAATTATTCTTTGATCCATGGACTGCAGAATGGATGTTGTATTAGCAGGCAAAAAAGCAACATTAATCTCTTTGTCTATCTCCACAACAGTTCTTGAATGACCAGGTGCATTGTCAATGAGCAGTAATATTTTGAAAGTAATCATTTTTTGCTAAGTGGTAGGTCTCAACACTGGGCTTAAAATATAGAGTAAACCATTGTGTAAACACATGTGACATCATCCAGGCTTGGCTGTTCCATTGTAAAGAAGACACAGAGTAGATTTAGCATAATTATTAAGGGCCCTGGGATTTTACAATGATAAAAGAGAATTTGCTGCTACTTAAAGTCATCAGTTGCATTAGCCCC
Organism: Ateles fusciceps; assembly: GCA_036589455.1. Taxonomy (NCBI): domain Eukaryota; kingdom Metazoa; phylum Chordata; class Mammalia; order Primates; family Atelidae; genus Ateles; species Ateles fusciceps. The sequence goes on along the minus strand of JAZHEH010000164.1, from coordinate 3,621,524 downwards.
TAAAGAGAGTCAGCCTCCCCTTTGAAGCTTTGAAGCCAGGCATTGAATTCTTCCCTCTAGTTATAAATATCTTAGATGTCATCTTCTTCCAATACAAGGTTTTTTCTTTATTTTTATTTTTTGATACAAGGTCTTACTTTGTCACCCAGGCTAGAGTGCAGTGGCCTAATCATAGCTCATTGCAGCCTTGATCTCCTTAGCTCATGCAACGCTCCCACCTCAGCCTCCTAAGGAGCTGGGACTATGTGCAGTCCCAAGTAGATGGGATGATGTGCATGCACGACCATGCCAGGCGAATTTTTAATTTGTTTTAAGACAAGGTCTCACTACGTTGATCAGGCTGGTCTCAAACTCCTGGGATCAAGCAATCCTCCTGTCTTGGCCTCCCAAAGTGTTGAGATTACAGGCATGAGCCATCACGCCCAGCCAGAGGCTTCTTCATCTATACTGAAAATCAAATTTTCAGTGCAACCACATTTATCTATGATCTTAGCTGGGTCTTCCAAATAAGCAGCTGCAGCTTCTACAACAGCACTTGCTCTTTAACCTTGCACTTCTGTGGTATGGATATGGCTTCTTATCCTAAACCTCATGAACCAACCACTGCTAGCTTCAAATTTTCTTCTGCAGTTTCCTTATCTCTCTCAGCATTCTTAGAATTCAAAAGAGTTAGAGCCTGTATTAGGCCATCCTTGCATTGCTATAAAGAAATACCTGAGACTGGGTAAATTACAAAGAAAAAAAGGTTTCATTGGCTCATGGTTCTGCAGGCTGTACAAGAAGCATAGCAGCATCTGCTTCTGGGGAGGCCTCAGAAAGCTTCCACTCATGGCCAAAGGCAAAAGAGGAGCACACACGTCAGAGAGCAAAAGTGGCAATAAGAGAGAATTGGTGCGGGGAAGCCATACCCCCACTTTTTTTTTGAGACAGACCCTTACTCTTTCACCCAGGCTGAAGTGTCATGGCACAATCTCAGCTCACTACAACCTCTGCATTTTGGGTTCAAGTGATTCACCTACCTCAGCTTCCAGAGTAGCTGGAATTACCGGCATGCACCATCATGCCCAGGTACTCTTTTCATATTGTTAGCAGAGACAGGGTTTCACCATGTTGGACAGGCTGGTCTCAAATTCCTGACCTCAAGTGATTAAGCCCATAATGGTCTTCCAAAGTGCTGGGATTACAGGCATGAGCCACCACGCCCGGCCAATGCCACACACTTTTAAATGACCACATATTGCAAGAAGTCACTCATTATTGTGAGAACAGCACCAAGGGGATGATGCTAAACAATTCATGAGAAATCCTGATCCAATTTTCTCCCACCTCCAACACTGGGATTAGAATTCGACATGAGATTTGGGCAGGGACACATATCCAAACTATATCAGAGCCTTACCCTGGATTAGGCTTTGGCTTAAGGGAGTGCTGTGGCTGGTTTGATCTTTTACCTGGACCAATAAAACTTTATATCAGCAATAAAACTGCTTCACTTTCTTATTACTCATGTGTTCACTAGAGTAACAATATTAATTTCCTTCTAGAACTTTTCCTTTGCAGTGGCAACTTAACTAATTGACACAAGAGATTTTGGCTATTTTGGCTTTCAACATGCCTTTCTCACTAAGCTTGATTATTTCTAGCTTTTGATTTAAAAGTGAGAGACGTATGAATCTTCCTTTCCCCTGAACACCTAGAGGCCATTGAAAAGTTATTAATTGAACTAACTATAATACTGTTGTGTCTCAGAAAATAGGGAGGCTCAAGGAGAAGAAAAGACATGGGGAACAGCTGGTCAGTGTAGCAGTCAGAACACACACAGCATTTATTGATTACGTTCACTGTCTTACATAGGTGTGGTTGACGGTGCTCCAAACAGTTACAGCAGTAACATCAAAGATCACTGATCATAGACCATCATAAAAGATAAAAGGATAATGAAAAAGTATGAAATAGTACAATGATCATAATGTGACTCAGAAACACGAAGTAATCGTGCTTTTGGAAAAATGGCGCCAATAGTGTTGCAAGAGGCAGGGTTGCCATGAAACTTCAATTTGTAAAAATTGCAGTATCTGAGAAGTGCAATAAAGCAAAGCACAACACAGTGAAGCACGCCTGTATGTTTTATATTCTCCACTAAATGTTCAGCTGCTTTATGGCACAGCTATTGCCTCATGCATCTTAAAATCCCTTACTGTACCTACTGGGTGTGCCACACATTTTAAAGACACAACAGACCTTTGCTAAAATTGGGATAAAAACACTCACTAGTGAACAATTACAAATTGTGTCGGGCTCTATTTTAAGTCTGTATATTATTTGCTTTTATTAGTAAAAACCTCATATAGGTCAGACTATCATTATTTCCATTTTATTGATAAGGTTACTGAACCTAAGATAAGTAACTTGCCCAAGATCATAGAGCTTATGATTCGCGAAGCCAGATATGAAGCACAAACCTATTGTTCTACAGCACCAGGATCTGTAGCATATTGACTGCCAGTTTAAAAATAAAATGCTTACTTTAAACAAGATCATGTCTTTTGTGGGAACATGGATGTAGCTGGCAGTCATTAGCAAACTAACGCAGGAACAGAAAACCAAATACCACATGTTCTCACTTGTAAGTGGGAGCTAAATGATGAGAACTCACGAACAAAGAAGGGAACAACAACAGACACTGGGGCCTACTTGAGGGAGGACATTGGAAAGAGGGGAGAGGAGCAGAAAAAATAACTGTTGGGTACTAGGCTTGCTACCTGGGTGATGAAATTCTGTAAAACAAACCCCAGTGACACTAGTCTTCTTGTATAACACTTGTACCTCCAAAACTAAAATAAAAGTTAAAAAATAAATAAATAAATCTCTAAAGCATACAAAAATGCTTAAAATAAAAATACTGCTATCATGTTAAATGGAATAAAAGGAAGCATCATGTACCTAAATTCTTATCTATTTTAGAAGCTGCCATTAGACAGATTTAACATTTCCAATGACTACTTTCTTGCTTTGAAATATGAGAGGGTAGTCTTTACGCATTGGTCAAATTTATATACTGACTGAAATTTTTAAGTTCATATTTCATAATAAAATTCTTCTCTACATTTTATTTTATTGGTAATACTTGAAGACTTAAAACATAAAATAATAAAATGTATTAAATATGTTTGCCTTTCCTAAAAACAGGACTTTAATATCTATGCAAATCTCCTATGCCTTTATAATATTTCATAAATAATTTAAAGAATGAGTAGTTTGTTAATATCGACTTCTGAAGTAACTAATTTCTACATGTTATTGTAGTTAAATTTTTTTTTTACTATGTTTATATTATAGGAAAAACTCATGATTAATAGTTATTCTTATTTTTTGGTGAAGAAGAAGAACTTAATTACAAATTTTTTGAAAATTAAGGACTTTAAACTCAAGAACTGTTAGCAAGAATATATTGCACATATTTGAGCAATATACAAGTTATCTGACATTTTTAGTAGAAAATATCTTTTGGTGGGAGAATATTAAGCATAATTAAGTAAAACCCTTTAAGAAGGAGGTCTTTGAGACATATGTTCTACCTAATTTTGAACATCTTAAAATCAATACAAAGTAAACACATTTTAACATTTTCTAAGGAATTTAAAACAATTGCATAAGGTTTTATATAATATATTACTTTACACTGATTTATCAGTATCTGAAACAGGACTAGTACTATTTGAATGAGTACTGATTGCAGCCACTGCCCTTACAAATGCTGGCTTGTAAAAATACTTAATGGCATCTTGAATCAGGATCACTTTATTTTTGTGATGAGGAAATTGATATCATGGGAGGAATGTAAACTTATCCAAGGCCACTAGCTAAGATGTGATGGTGCTAAGATAAAAGTTCAGGTCATTTTGTCTACCAAGTTTAAGTGTTTCTACCCCACCAAGCCACCACCTGACGCACTTGTCACAATGTAAGGTTGTAAGAATAATGTGTTTCTGGAATAGCAGGGTAATAATCAGTATGTAGACTAATTAGCTGTTATGACCTTGTAGCATCACTTGAGTAACTTGGATTCAATTGCCTCTTCTGAAAATAAAGAAGGCTGACTAGATGATTTTTAAGATCCATTGAGATGTAACATGCCTATGATCCAAGAATATGTTCTGACACAAAAAATTCTTTATATAAGTTACATGATAAGCATAATGTTGTCTATATTGTTGCCATTGTGTTCAGGACTTATACCACGTTGAGTGCAAACAAGCTTCTCAACCTTCCACGTCCAGGGATTGTGCTTTTATTTGAAGACAGGCTAGGAAGGCATCATTGGAAGGAACATTTGCATGTATCTGGGAACATGCCCAGCACTTGGCTGTATAGTTTCCCTTGGGGAAATTCAGTAGACACAGCATAAAACTGATCTTTAAAGTTCTAAAAGATTTTTATAGAACTGGCTTCATCACTCTTTAAAGCCTTTTGACTTTTGTTTGGGTCACGGAATTACAAGATGATTAGGAAATTCTTTTTGTATCTCTCATCATAAAACAGGCTCTGTGTATCTTAACATATTATAGAACAGGAACATGACTGATTTGTCAGGCGTAAAGTCTCTTATCCTAATCTGGTGACCTTGCAAAATAAAAATCTTCCCATTGTAGAGGTAATAATATTGAGCCAGGAAAATTTACTACTTTTTCCAGGAGAAGAAAATTGCAGCTAGAGAACAGATCAACTTAAAACCTGGTAATATTTTTTTGTTCATGTAAAATCTCTAAAATTATAGTACATCCAAGGTAGTATCTTTTTGTTTCTAGAAATTTTACCATAGTCAAAGATGGGAAGAACCTATCAATTTCTAACATTAATGTATTATCTTATCTTATACATATATATAGCTATCTATTTTATTATTTTAAAAACATTAAAATTCATTCATTATACATATAATATGTTCCTTGCAGAAAAATGAGAAAATACAAATACATCAATATTTATACATAAATCAACCATAAGATATATGACTTTTTAAACAAATGAGCAAATATATAGGACCTGCCCCATTTAAAATGTGGAGTTACACCTCCTCAGTGTACAGCTAGAGAGAATTCATGCTTCCAAGGCTCTCGATTATCTATAATCATTTTTATAACTGCAAGAAGTACCAGGTAGAGACAGAACAGCAGAACCATAACAGAGATTAGAATGAGCAGTTGAAGTAGTCAAGATCAGCAATGATTAGGCAGTCACAATTCTGCCAACCTTGGAAAAGACATGCAAAGAAACAGGCAGGAAATAGTGTAGCTTTGTCCCCTTAAAAGCTCTGGTGTTGTTCAACTTTGTAGTGCTTCCAATGACTGTGTAAGGAATATTGACTGTGTACCAGTATGGTCTAGGCACTGGATTACAATAATAAACAACAAAAAACCCATAATTACTTTAAAAAGTTTATATTCCACTTTTACAGATATTTATAAATATTCTATAACATTTTAGGTAGTGGTAATTTTTATGGAGAAGACTACCATATCTCCCAGTTTGCCTGGGACAGTTTGGATTTATGTCTGTTTTCGGCTTGTGATTATTAAGATTGTCTCTTTTTTACTCTCGAAAATGTCCCAGTTCTGGTGACCCTCTCTCTAAAAGAAATTTCAAAACAATGAAAATATGAAAATATGTATGGGAGGGGTTCTTGTGGATCAGATGGTCAGGAAATGTCTCACTAGGTGATATTTGAGCTGATAATTAATCACACAGCTCTTAAGGGTGAAATTGAATTTGAGAAGGGAAAACTATGTAGTCAAACAAAAATGTAGTTTAGATTCTGACAAACCTAGTTCTATAGTTAGCCCCAGCACACCCTAGGTTTGGCACTTTGGGCTAGGTTCCCTGTGAGACACTCAATAGTATTGCTTAAGTCTAATAATGTGATTCAGAAATGAACACATTCAATTATATGGGCAAAGAAACTTATATTTATTTATGATATCCTCTCACAACACCATAAAAAAATCTATATTTTAAAGCAACTAATATATAATAAATACTGTCTTTGGGTATAGCTGGGTAATTAAGTATCCCTAATCCAAAAATATGAAATCCAAAATGCTCCAAAATCTGAAACTTTCTACATGCTAAATGGATACTCCAAGAAAATGATCAGTGGAGCATTTTGGATTTCAGATTTTCAGATTAGGAATGCTGAACCAATATATATTTGGCAAATATTCCAAAATCCAGAAGAGTCCAAAAACCAAAACATTGCTGGTCCAAGCATTTCAGTCATGAGACACTGAACTATTCCTTCTGTCTTTTAGAAGATTCTGATCTACTTGAGATATAACTTGCACACCTGAATCTGATCAATATACAGGGTTGACTAGTAATTAAATGCTGAACCATATGGGATAGACAACCTGTACTAGGAGAGCTCAAAAAGAAAATAAATCAATATATGTCACAGAATAAAGCAGGGTTCCAAGGAAAGACAATAGGATCTGAACAGGTGTTTAATTGATAAAATGAAACATTTCCCACTTAACCACTCAAAAAACCATGGATGTATTGCTCCAGACAGAAGACAGGACCCTCTGTTGGGCTTGGTTGTTAGTTTCTGCAGCAATCTTGTGTGGACAATTTAGCTTTTTAGCAAAACTTCCTGTTCATACAAATAATCCCACTAATCCTCTCCCTTCCCAGCTGCTTCCTCAACCTTCCTGCTTGGCTCCCCCTCTCATAAGCTTCTTTCTTTCTAATGTTTTCAGTGGAACATATTTTACAGTCTAGTCGCTTCACCTACCTTGACCATTGTCCTTGCCTAAAATTGTCCTTGACTGAAATAGCAAGAGAGAGTTTTCCTCTGCTTTTTGAAATCTTAGCATATGTTGGTTGGTTGAGTTAACTGTCTGATATTTATTTGCTGTACTGGCAGGTTGACATAGGGCAGTTGGGAATTATGAAGAAATAGCTCAGCAGAACCACAAGACTCAGCTCTTAACAAGCACTTAATAAATGTTAGTCGAATGAATAAATGGCAATTATAGTTATTGAAAACTAATAAAATTAAAGAAAAGTGAGTTTAAAAATTGCAGTCATTTATATAGGTTGCTTTCTATTTATTCCTAATTACCAGGAAGCATAATAATGATTAGGTATTTCAATTATCTTTAGTGAAAATTTAATTTCAATAAAACAAATAGAATATCATACAGATACCAGATCAGTAATAGTGATAAATTTGTTAAATGTGTGCCAGCAACAGAAATATTTGTACAGAGATCCCCATTTTACAGATGCAATGACCCAGCTTAGGGGGTCATCTAATTGGTCATCCCAAATGTGGGGTAAGGGATAAAGCTCTATGCTGTGCTGTTGCCTCTCAGAAGGATGGCTGGGGTTGAGCAGAAAGAATGGCTCTCCTGGAACACATTTTCAGACATATGATATTTTTCTGTTATAATGTAATATATTTATATTATTGTCATTAAGATTATGATGAAAAGACATTAGAGGAAGCAAAACAAATCCAGATAGTCCAGATATGAGACAACTAAGGAAGGGTGTCAACGATTAAATGCTCTCTATGAGTTTACTCCCTTATGCCAAACATTGGCACAGTCCCTCTATGCCCACTCTGGCCACTCATTCAATCCTGCTCCCAGATTTGTTTTTCCAGAAGTTGGAAAATTATGATTCATTGGCCATCCTCAGCCATTATTATATGTTGATCTGCTGCAGGGTTTTATTCACCCTCTTTTAAAAACATAAAGTGAACGTTAGCCTCAAATAAAGAACATCTTGAGACACTGTGATGTCACTGCTATATCTCTATTAAGCAGGAGAAATAGATAACATTAGGCACAGAGCCATATTTTACAGGGACTAGCTAAAAACTGATTTGTTGGCAAAACTGGTGTATACTGCAAATATATATATATATTGCACTCCAGCCTGGGCAACAGGGCAAGACTCCCTTTCAAAAAAAAAAAAGAAAAAGCTGTATTTTCTCCTCTTGCTTAAGGTAATCAGAGCTTTGTTACCAGAAACCAAAGTGCTGAGGTGCTAGGGGGCTGGGATTATAGGCGTGAGCCACTGCACCCAGACAAATACAGCTCTTTCTATGAATATGGACTCTTCCCTTTAGACGCTATGTAACATATTCATTGATTTAGCCAATCAATCAACAACTGTGTTTCAACAGTTTACCATGTCTAAGACTATGAGATCAGACCCCAGAAATCATTTATACCCTTGCCTGATATATATATATATATATATATATATATATATATATATATTATACACATATATATATATACACACACACACATATACATATATATATATATATATATCTCGATGATTTCTGTCATGGTCAGTTGAACTTTTTTCAACAGTTCAGGGAAACTCCTCAGATCTTACCTTCCCAAGCCCATAAATGTATCCCAATACTGGAAAAACAGTGTTGGAGAGAAAATAAACTTTATCCAAGAAAAGCTGTTGATATGGTTTGGATGTTTTGTCCCCTCCAAATCTCATGTTGAAATGCAATCCCTAGTGTTGGAGGTAGGGCCTGGTGGGAGGTGTTTGGGTCATGGGGGTGGATCCCTCATGAATGGCTTGGTGCCCTTTCCAACATAATGAGTTACTGAAAGATCTGATTGCTAAAAAGAATCTGGGAACTCCCCCTCTTCTTGCTTCCTCTCTTGCCATGTGACACATCTGCTAGCCCTTCACTTTCCACCATGATTGTAAGCTTCCTGAGGCCTCACCAGAAGCCAAGCAGATACTGGTGCAATACTTGTACAGCCTGCAGTATACCAAATAAACCTCTTTCTTTATAAATTACCCAGCCTCAGATATTTCTTTACAGCAATGCAAAACAGAGAAACATAGCCATGAAGGTGGCTAACAAACACAAACCATAGCCATATCTCACTGAGTTGTAATAACCTCTTCCTATAATAACAAACATCACATTATTTTCACATATCATTTAATTTGGCTGATTATAACGACATTCTCTCAGAATACAGAGTCGATCCGTTTGAACACATAGGTTCACATTACTTCTGGAATATAAAAAATACACAGAGAAATATTTGAGAGAATTTCTACTGTCAAAGTAAAAGATAAACAATGATAGTGAAAGATGTGGTAGAATGACAGGAACTTCTGCATCACCCAGAGATATGATTAGCTTGCTCATGCCACTTTCAATATCTTTTGAGGGGGAAGGAACATGACCACTGTGAGTAATTTTAAATAAAAAAGCCCAGTCAGTGGTAATACCAGTGGTGAGTGAATATAAAATAATCAATACTGCTATGAACATATTTCTCCTGCTTGCAGTAGCTTTCCTGCAGGCTTCTAAGATGGGGTCAGCCAATGGAAGCACTAGCAGAAAATCTGAAAGTAGGAGAAAAATGAGACCAGCATTTTTTTTTTCTCCCCTGAGCTTTCTTCCTATCAGGTCTCTGTGGGTAGGCTATATTTCTGTATTCAAGGCCACCACTCTGTCCGGAAGCTTTCTGGTCACAATTTTCCTCTCCAGGCTCCAGAAACGGTTCCTATCCCTTGCCTCTTCAACAGTTTACTGTTACTAGCTTGAGCATACACATTATCCCTTATTGCTCCAATACAGAGTCCCTTTATCAAAGTCTTTTCTGGAGTGTGAGATCTCTTTCCTGCCAGAAACACAACTGATACAGATCACAATCAATGTATAATATCCTCAATCAATGTATAATATCCAGATCACAACTGTATTGTGAAACTGAAATATTTTTTAAGTACTTAAACAAGGCACTGATGTGTAAGTGCTGAAGTTTCTGATAAGAAAGCTCTGATTACCTTAAGCAAGGGGGTAAATGTAGCTCTTTTTGCTTGTTTGTTTTTTTGAGATGTAGTCTCATCATGTTGCTTAGGCTGGATTGCAATGGTGCAATCTCGGCTCACTCCAACCTCTGCCTTCCTGGTTCAAGCAATTCTCCTGCCTCAGCCTCCCAAGTACCTGGGATTATAGGTGCGCACCACCATGCCCAGTGAATTTTTGTATCTTTAGTAGATATGGAGTTTCACCATGTTAACCAGACTGGTCTCAAACTTCTGACCTCATGATCCACCCGCCTTGGTCTCCCAAAGTGCTGGGATTACAGGCGTGAGCCACGGAGCCCGGCCAAGTGCAGCTCTTTCTATGAAGATGAGCTGTTTCCTTTAGACCACATGCAACAGATTGATTAAAAGTCAACAAGTGAGTTTTAAGAGTTTACCATGTCTAAGACTATGAGATCAGACCACTTACTACTTCAAAGTTATGACAATGATAAAACAGTCTTCTTTGGGAAAGAAGAGGCTTTAAGCCTGGAAGCTTACCTAATATGCTAATTACAGGAAAAAAGAACATAATTTGCAATGTAATAAGACATTACCATACAAATTTCTTTCTGAAATTAAAGAAGGCAACCAGCAACCTGAATATATAGGTGTTTTGTCTGTTTAAATCAGGGATCCTATAATCAGATTTGGCAGCAATGGCAGATTATAAGAAGATTAAGCAAGACCATAAATTCCCCCACAAATGTCCCTTTAATCCTGATTGTAAAGTTAAAATAAAATAAAACAGGACAAAGTAATTATCCTGATAAAGTTTAAAATGTAAACTCTGTTGGGAAAAATAACACAGTGCCATAAATTAATTTGCAGTCAGGTATAAACATCATTTTTCTTTGCTTGCTTTTTACTTGAGAGTAGGTTTCAGTGGAAGAAACAACACAAGCAAACAGTATAACATGGTGGCATATTACATGCATTTGAATAATGCAAATTTTACATGATGCTGTAAGAAATATAATCTTGTTTTATCAGCAAAATTTGAAAGAATGGATTAAAAAGTGGGAGTTGGGGAGGGATAGCATGGGGAGAAATGCCAGATATAGGTGATGGGGAGGAAGGCAGCAAATCACACTGTCATGTGTGTACCTATGCAACAATCTTCCATGTTCTTACATGTACCCCCAAACCTAAAATGCAATAAATAAATAAATAAATAAATAAATAAAAATAAAAATAAAAATAAAATAAAAAATAAAAAGTTGAAAAGAAGAAATCAGGAATAGCATAATTTCAGAGTTGATAGGACAAATGAATATAAACTGTGTATTCGACGGCCACATGTCAGAACGACTTCAACTGGAAATAGAAAATCCTGTCTTTTGTTTTTGCCAATATTCAACCTGAATTTTGCTAGTGTTTAATTATGTGAGGTCTTTAGAAGCACATCCTTTGTGTGAGATATGTCTGCCCTATGTGTAAATCTGGCTTGGCTGGGGTATGAGAGAGGACATAGGGGAGAGAGGTTTGAAATATGATTCTGTGTTCCATTATCTCCAGGGGGAAGAAGAGAACAGAAAATGAAAGGGCACATGGCCAGAAACAAACTTTTCAACTCTCTGATTTTACTTAGGATCACCTCTTGCTTTCTCTTCATACTTCAAAAATGCAGTGTAAAAAAATATTTAAGTCTTTACATGACTAGCCTGTTGTGGCTTGACCCACGGTAACTTCAATGATGTCAAGTTTAAGGGGGAAACCACTCAATGAAAACTTGCAAAACAAATGTGCACCACATCTCTGTCTCTCTCCTCCTTTAATCTAAAACGCTCTACTTGATGGAATGATGAATTCCTATCTCCTGCTTTTAATAATATAATTTAATGAAATTTGAAATACTTTAACCCACTAGTTAAACAACAATTCAGTGTTTCACAGGATTTTTAGGTTTTACATTGCTGTTGCTTCCCTTAGGTGGAGAATTGAACTTGGACATACCAATAACTTGCAGACCTGAAGTCTGAAACAGAGCTCCAGGCAATATCCACCTCAGACATACGTTTGGGGAATTCTTGTTAATAGAAAAATGTGTTCAGGTCTTGATTTTTTGAGAAAACAATGTACAGAATATTGAAAAATGTCAAAACAGCCTTCGAGTAAGTACCCTAAAACATTACGATATTAAATTTTATACATAAAGAAGAAACAGTTTGAAATACAATATCATCAATAACATTCACCCTTCTCAACAGGCAGAATTCATATGATAGGGCATCGTATGGATTCCTATGATACACAAATTGAACATTGATATAAGTGTCATATTCTTGGAGTAATCCTAAAACCCATCTCAATTTATTCAGATGTACAAGAATATATTGGGTAGCATGAGCCCATCTAGAACTGAATATAATATGCCACATAAAGAGGCAGGGCTCAAACCAAGAAGAAATTAGGATAATTGATCCTACAATGAACTGAAGCCATTAACTTGCAATATTTGCATATGGATTTCTGTGATTTATTATACATAGTAAAGAAAATTTTAAAATGTGTATGTTTTTATGATAAATACAGCCAATATACATGTTCGTAAAATACACTCTTTGAGAAGTGATTTGCCATGACAAAAACTACGTAGAAAGTTTCTGGGAAAAGAGATGTAGCTTATTTTAGCTGGACAAATCTTTACCTTTGAATCTGTACTCACTGAAAAAATCATTTTAGAAATTAAATTAATTTTAATTTGTAAGCAATCCTGAACATTGCCAAAACTTACATAAAAAGCTTTCACAAAAGGAAATTGCTTTTCTCTACCTTGTGATAACACTAATAAGACAAATTGAAGGAAAGTTTGAATCCATAAAAATTTCTTTGCACTTCCAATGTTCTATGTTTATATAAATGGCCCATTCTGGTATCAAATGAGAAGTAGATGCCAAAAATAAAATTATATATTTCAGAATTAACCTGTTTTAATATAAAACAAAATCACTATTTCCTCAGATAACACCATTGACAAAAAATAAATAAATAAATAAATAAATAAATAAAGGGCTTGCTGGTAAAAAGAAAAAGATCATCCAAGACATGTCGTGTTGTTTTAAATTTTTGATAACTACAAAGACATATGCTGATTGTTCAGGATACAATTAGCAGCTGCCTGCACATCCAACTTTAAAGCAAATTTTTTAAGCTAATTCAACTCTGTTTCCTACTTCTAATTACTAGCTAAGGGACTTGAAAGTGTCCTAATGAATTTTACATTAGAATTCACAATATGAGTGGTGTATATTATCACACCATCTAGTAAATGCATAAATTGGCTTTTCCAAGTAGCATTTGAGCAACTGTAAAGTTTCTGGCTGGATATCACAGAATTTAGTATTAGAGACTGAGCCAAAAGAATTTTTACAAGAAACAAGTTTCTGTAATCACATTTCTCAGGTCATAAATCTATATTACTACTTTATGAGAATCTGTCGGTCCTTGTTCTCAAAGTTCTATGCTTCTTTTTTCTCTCCTTTGGTTCAAAAAGAAGAAAGCGATCCCACCTACAGTGATGTCTAAAATATGCATTGAATAAAGATTAAAACATTGCTGCTATACTAGCTTTCCATAATTTCATATTATAAAGTACCATCCAATGATAAAGTACCAACCACTGTATTTTGGAATCAATACTTATGGTTTACAGCTTCACAACCACTTACCATTTTCATAAAATTCTTTGAAATCAAAAGTTTAAAAAAACTATTCCACAAACAGAATGAGCTGGACAGGCAGAAAACTGCACCTAAATCCAGTAAGAAATAGATAGAACCTTAAATTTTCCCTAGCAGAGAGAAACAGACAACTATAGAAACCTCATGGAAAGCTTTCTTTTATAAAATATTTCTCTAATTTCATGGCAAGGTAAAAGATTGCCTCTTGCTCACTGTCAAATGTGACACGATATCATAAATGGCACATCATCCTCACTTGAATGTTTTAAAGCTAATAAGGAGGCAATGTGAAAGTCATACAGACAGGACTAAACATTTGTAATCTAAAGGTGAAGACTGCGTGAGAAACACATTAGAGCTCCGAGCTGGCAAAAGTCAGAAACAACTCTCGATGATTATGCCTTAAAAAGTATCAAAAGTCACCACAATACTATCTAAAGATTAAAATGTGGACAGTAACAGGAAATTAACATTATGATATTAAAAATCCTTTTAATATCTATTAATATTTAAGAATGCTCTCTGAAATCATTTGTCAGTTATTCTCTTAAAATGGTTTTCCCGTATCACACTAACATAATTGTATATGCAATTTTGTTAATTATAGTCAAGACTTGACTTTCTTAGGTAAAGTGTTGCTCAAATTCATCTCTCAGCCTTATATCAGCAAAAGATCACCTCTTACTCATTTTCCGATATGACATATCATAAATGGCACATCATCCTTACATCATCCTTACTTACTTACAGTGTGTGTTTCTTTACTAACTCTTTTTTCTCTTTACTTAGATTAAAGAAGATAAATATAGGTCAGTATTTGAAAAATAAAGCTCACAACAGTTCTTTATGACCAGAATCAAAGTGTGGTGTTCTATTGACCAAGCTTTGTCTCTCAGAAGTTTGATGGTCTATTAAAAAATACATATTATCAGTGTCAAGTAATTTTGGTCCCACCTGTCACTAACTTAATGACAGCATTGCCTAGGAATTTCATGGGAAACCAAACTGTTGGTTTAGCCTCATAATTTTGGAACATCGTAAAAATATTTTCTTGCTATCAACACTTAGATTTAAATAGAGTTTCTATTTCAATCGTGCAAATTTTAAAACATTGAAATTCACTGCAATGAAACAAATATCAAACCTCGAATGGACATTTTACTCTTCAGCTGTTTTCAGATTTTGCTCACATTTTGCAAGGAACTCACAGATCCAAAGGAAATTTCCTTAACTCGTTCACTGCCAAGCCCTATGATCAAACATGGAAAATAATCCATGGATTGTAATAATCAAAGAGTTCCAGAGAATTTCTAAATACCTGAAGGAAGAAAATCTGTGTGCTTTTCCAGTAAACTGCAGCAAGCAGGAAAGAAGAGAAAAACCCTTTGCACAATCATGTATTTAAAAAAAAAAAAAAAAAAAAAAAAAAAAAAACCTTTCTACTCTGCAGATACTGTTTCCTGAAATTTACCAGCAACGCTGCCTTGAAGACATAAAAAAAAATACATCCATAGAATTCAGTTCTACCCCCCAAAAGAGCTGCACTGCACACATTTTTAGAAACATAAATCTCAGCAAATATTCACAATTGCATTTTATTGACAACATTAAAAATAATCACAACAAAGAAATAGTGAGCCTTTCCTATTCCATGTCAACTTCATTACCACGCTCTACTAGCCTCTATTAAAAAAAAAAAACAAGTCATTACCTGTATGAAGAGAACCTGTTAATAGTCTGAGAAGGTACTGGGCAAATTTCAATATTTCACGTTTACACCGCTTTCTACAGCCACTCATCTTAAGCAACAAGGTATTCCTCTGAGGAGAGCCAGAAGTCTTTGGCAATAATAATAATAATAAAAAAGACAGTCTCTGAGGAGAAACTTCTGTCTCAGTTTATGCACAGGCTGCCTTACAACTCCTGTGGAATTAGCTGTTAGTGTCTCAATCAGAAATTCCTTTAAAATGCTAGAGAAGCCAGATACAGTTACAACAGTAACTGGGAGGTGAGAAAACACAGTTACTCAGTGTGGTGGCCAAGTTCTTCTGTGGCTACAGATAGGCTGCCGGTTTACACTTGTAGTAACCCAGCTCTGGTTCGGCTCGGCATCCCCTCTCCAGAAGCAGTTGCAATCTCACAGACCATTCAGAGGGAGGCGGGGCCTGCGATGCCAGCTCATCAGTGAATCAGCATGTAAGCAGGTGAGAAGACAGATGACAGGTCACTGGGTCTGGAACCCTTCGGATACCAATAAAGGGAACCTGTGCGTGCAATCCAGCCTGCTGGGGAGGAATCTCAGGGCCCGAGGCTGTACAAAATGATTCCCAGAAAAAGGAGGTGGGGGAGAGGGGGAAGCATGCTGCTCAAGGTCAGACATCAGACAACTCCCTGACACAGTGTTAATCAGATTCAGGAAGCCTAAATGGGGGAAAGGAAAGGCTCATTTGGGAAGTTGACCCTGATTCTAAACAGAGTTGAAGATTCACCACCAAATGGGGACAATGCTATTTTGTCACAGATAGATATATTTTTCTTCATGGGCTTAGAAGTAGAAAACAAGCTATTTCTTAAAACTGGCTACATTTTCTGCCCAGTGCGGGCTCAGGTATTTGGAAATTAGGATACGTAATTGTCTCCTTTAAAACACAGTAGCCTAGAAACCACAAATCTTAAGCCCTCTACCTTGCCTCCAGGCAACAGAGATCCAAAACTAATTTGCTGCATTGTCCTAAGAGAAAGAAGTGCCTCAGTTTCTTCATATTTCAAAAAGGCAAACACAAACATCTCCTTACCAATTGACTTTTTTAAAAGTTAATAGTGAGAACAATGGCAAAGATTTGCAATTTTCACAAAGTACCTTTCTTTATTTTTTTTTAAATAATTTATTTATTTTACTTTAGGTGCATACTATATCTGGCATTTCTTCCCATGTTATCCCTCCCCACCCTCCCCTCCCTCCCCCTTTCTTTTAAGACATTGGGATAGAGGTAGTTGCTGTGAAAGCCAGAAAACTATAAGGTTGCCTTGTCTGAAAAGCGGTTTTCCAGAATTCTTAAGTGTCTTATGCAGTTTTTAGGATTTTTCTACACTCTTAATTTATACTCCTAGAGTTTTTGTTTATTTTTTGTTTGTTCTGTATAAATATTTGTGAGATTTAGAACAGATGGGGCCATATTTTAAATACCTAGACAAACCTTTTGGCTTCTTTTTCTGACAGTTGCAACAATTCTAGTTAAAACTGATATTTCCCAACAATACTAATATGAAATGATGTTCTTCTACACTTAGGAAAGAAGCACTCCTGGAATGATAGACTGAATCATATTGAATGGAAACTCATTCTCTTCTAGAACTCTTACCCATTTCCACCAGTCTCAGTGGTCTAACCATTCTAACTATTTAAATTGAATAACAAAGCATGCTTTCCAGGAAATTTCAGACCTTTACTCAGAAGTATTTAAGATATAAACAGATCCATACACAATGATCAGCAATATCCTTTTATGAAGTTCTTGCTCCTATACATTTTCCAAGAGTGATGGCATCCTTAAGTTTGAAACAGGCAGAAGAAATACACAATTGTAGTTCAACAGTTGGTTTAATTAGTTGAACATCCCATTTCCTTATCTACAAAAGTGGGAATAGAATGCATACTTTACTTACTTGTTGAAGAGTAGAATAAGATAGGGTATAGACAACCTTAAGCCCAGCACTTTTATTCATAGATCTAGGAATTATATGCTGAGCACCTATTATGTTCCAGACATGGTTCTATGTGCTGGGAACACAGTAGTAACTGAGAAAGGTAAAGCCTCTGTTCTCATGCAGCTTACACCTCAACAAAGAAAACATCAAATTACCAAGTAACAAATAAGAACATATCCCATATCACTAAGTGCTGTTGAACCAGGAGAGAACATTAAAACCAGACTGGCAGAACAGAATGTGACTAGGTTGAGAGGTTAGGAAAGAGATCTCTAAGAAAAGAAGTTAAGGTGGAGTTTAAATTACAAGAAGGAACTGACCATGAGATGTTTAGGGAAAAGGGCATCTTGGCTGAAGGAAACAGCTTGTGCAAATATCCCAAGCTGGTAATGAGCTTGGCATCCTCAAGGAATAGAAAGAAGGGTGCGGCTGCTGAAACATGCTGAGCCAGGAGAGACTTCTGGGAGACATTTTCATGGATAAAGTCAGGGGCTACAGTATGTGAAGCCTTATAGCTGGAGTAAGGGATTTAGATGTCAGTGTATTTGCCAGAAAGACACTCTAGGGAATAGGGGACTTGTGTGATCTGTCTGCCATGTAAAGGTTGAACTGCTAGGGAGCAAGACTGGAAGAAGAAACACATGTGAGGGGCATCACAGTGGTCCAGGTGAGAAACAATGGTGGTATGGCCTGGAGAGGAACTACAGCTAGTCAGTTGCTGGATATAATTGAAAACAGAATTAGTACACTTTGGTATACTGAATAGGGACATGAGGGAAAGCAGAGAATTAAGGATGAGTTAGTTTGGGACATGAATAACTGAATGGGTAAATTTAATGAGTTGATGACATAGAAATGCTATGGGATTGCTGGATCATATGATAACTGAGTTTTTGAGATCTTCCACACTGTTTTCTAAAATAGCTGTACTATTATAATTTACATTCTCAATAACAGTATAACCAGGTTCCCTTTTCTCTGCATCATTACAATACTTGTTATCTTTTGTCTTTTGGCTAATAGTCATTCTAACAGATGCGCAGTGATAGATCACTATGATGTTAATTTGCATTTCCCTGATGATTAGGACTGTTGAATGTTTTTTCAGGAACCTGTGGGTCATTTCCATGTCTTCTTTTGAGAAATGCCTGTTCGAGTTCCTTGCCCATTTTTAAAAATCAGGTTATTTGTTTTCTTGCTATTGAGCTGTTTGAGTTTCTTACATATTTTGAGTATTACCCTTTATCAGAGGTATGGTTGCAAATATTTTCTCCCAACTCTGGGTTATCTTTTCAGGGTTTTGTTGCTGTTGTTGTTGTTGTTTTGCTGTGCAGAAGCTTTTTAGTTTGCTGCAATTTCATTTCTCTGTTTGCTTTTGTTGCCTGTGCTTTTGGGGTCCTATATGAGAAATCATTGTCCATACCAATGTCCTGAGGCTTTTCCCCTATATTTCAGTAGTGTCACACAGTTTCAGGTTTTACATTTAAGTCTTTAATCTATTTTGAGTTAATGTTTTTGTATACAATGGGAGATAAAGTGCTAGTTTCATTCTTCTACATGAGGTTATCCAGTTTTCCCAACAACTTTTCTTTTAATATGAAAAAGCAATTATTTTATTTTATATAAATTATACCTCAATAAAGCTGAGTTTAAAAAATCAATAGCTAGAAAGGCAGCAAACCACATTGCCATGTATGTACCTATGCAACAATCTTGCATGTTCTTCACATGTACCCTAAAACCTAAAATACAATTATATATATATATGTATATATTAAATCAATGGCTAAACAAGGCAAAGCACCATTAAATTGCTATTTTAAAGATTTATAACAAATGATGAGTACTGTATCTTTATGGTAACTTTTCTTTGCCAGAGATCTCACAGATAAAAATGATGCATGTAGATCTCCCAACACCTTCTATTGAAGAAACTGTCCTTTCCCTATGGTGTGTTCTTGGTTCCTTTGTCAAAACCACTTCTGGGGATATATGCCAAAAATTGAAATCAGTATGTCAAAAGAATCTGCATTTCCGTGTTCATCATGATTCATAACAGCCAAGACACGGAAGCAACCTAAGTGTTCATCAACAAATGAATGGATAAAAAAAATGTGGTATATACACACATTGGAATACTATACAGCCTTATAAAAATTAGGAAATTCTGTCATTTGTGACAATATGGAAGAACCTCAAGGACGTTATGCTAAGTTAAAGAAGCCAAGCAAAGAAAGACAAATATTGGATGATCTCACTTATATGTGGAATCTAGAAAAGTTGAACTCATAGGAACAGAGAGTAGAATGGTATTTACCAGACGATGAGAGAGAAGGGCTGATGGAAAAAGGAAAAATGTTGGTCAAAGGGTACAAAAGTTCAGTTAAACAGAAGGAATACATTTTATTGATCAATTGTACAGCATGATGGCCATAGCTGCTAATAACATATATTTCAAAATTGTGAAAAAAGTAGATTTTAACCATTCTCATCACAGAAAGATAAGTAGTTGAGGTAATCAAATTGTTAATCAACTTGATTTAATCTTTCTGGAATAACTACATATATCCAAACATCATATTATATCCCATAAATATATGCCAAGTATTATTTGCCAATTAAAAACTTTGAAATATAAATAAATACAAATTAATACTATGTGTAGTCTTCTAGGTTAAGAAAATCAAAAGATCTGCTTTAGATATATTAGAATTTAGATATTTATAATGTACTTAAAAATTAAGATGGAAGTTTTAATTAATTCATTTAAAAATACTTTTGTTTTGTTTTGTTTTGTTTTGTTTGAGACAGAGTCTTGCTCTGTCACCCTGGCTGAATGCAGTGGCATGACCTTGGCTCATTGCAACCTCTACTTCCTGGGTTCAAGTGACTCTCCTGCCTCAGCCTCTCTAGTAGCTGGGATTATAGGTGCCTGCCACCATGCCTGGCTAATTTCTGTACTTTTAGTAGAGATGTAGTTTCACCATGTTGGCCAGGCTGGTCTAAAACTCCTTACCCTCAGGTGATCTGCCTCCCTTGGCCTCCCAAAATGCTGGGATTACAGGTGTGAGTCCCACACCCAGCCTACTAAAAATACTATTTAAAATGAGAGATATGATTAGAAAACCTACAAATATCAAAAGGATAACAGATGTGTTGGTCAGTGCAGGATGCTACAACAAAATACCATACTCTGGGTAGCTAAAAAAATAGATATTTCTCAAAATTCTGCAGACTGTGAAGCCCAAGATCGAGATGCCAGAATATTCAGATTTTGGTGAGGGCCCTCTTCATAGCTTGTAGAGTGTGGTCTTCTCTCTGCAGCCTCACATGGAGGAGAAACAGAGATTTGGTGTCTTTCTCCTCTTATAAGGACACTGATTCTATCATGAGCACACTATCCTCACGACCCTATCAAAACCTAATGACCTCCAAATGTTGCACCTCCAAATACAATCACATTGGGAGGTTAGGACTTCACATATAAATTTGTGAGCAGGAAAAACAAATATTCATTCCATAAGAGAAGAATACTACAAACAACCCTACAAGATAATTTTCATGAATTACATGAAATGGAACAATTCCTTAAAAAAACACAAACTAAAATAATCCACTAAAGCTTAAATAGATGATTTAAATAGCTTTATACCTGTTAAGTAAATAAATTTAATTTACACTTTATAAAACTTTTCATCAACAAAATCTTCAGACCACATGGTTTTACCAGAGAATTCTACCAAACAAGTAAAGAAGAATTAACACTAATTCTTCTCAATCTCTTCCAGAAAATAGACAGGAGTTAATACTTTATAATTCATTTTATGCATATAGTGTTGACATGACACAAAAACTAGAGAAAGACAACATCATGAAAAAGTATAGACAAATATCTCTTACAAGTATGGACTCCAGAATCCTTAACAAAATATTATCAAAGAGAAATTAGCAACACAAAAAAAAGAAATATGTTGGTAGGAGCATAAATTAATTCAATCATTGTGGAAGACAGTGTGGTGATTCCTCAAGGATGTAGAAATAGTAATACCATTTGACCCAGCAATCCCATTACTGGGCATAGACCCAAAAGATTATAAATCATTCTATTATAAAGACATATGCACACGTATGTTTACTGTGGCACTGTTCACAATAGCAAAGACTTGGAACCAACCCAAATGTTCATCAATGATAAACTGGATAAAGAAAATGTGGCACATATACACCATGGAATACTATGCAGCCATAAAAAAGGATGAGTTCATGTCCTTTGCAGGGACATGGATGAAACTGGAAACCATCATTCTCAGCAAACTGACACAAGAACAGAAAACCAAACACCGCTTATTCTCACTTATTAGTGGGTGTTGAACAATGAGAGCACAGGGACGCAGAGAAGGGAACATCACACACTGGGGCCTGCGGGGTGGGTGGCTAGGGGGGGGGGGAATAGCAGGGGGGTGGGGAAGACTGGGGGACAGATAGCATTAGGAGAAATACCTAATGTAGATAATGGGGTGATGATGCAGCAAACCACCACCATGGCATGTGTATACCTATGTAACAAACCCACACGATCTGCTCATGTACCCCAGAAGTTAAAGCATAATAAAAAAAAAAGAAAGAAAAAAGAAATATTTTGCATAATCAGATAGAGTTCATTCTGGGGGATGCAAGCATGGTTCAATATTTTAAAAATCAAAGTAGTACGTCATATTATTGGAAAAAGAATCATGTGATAAATTCATTGATGAGAAAAAAACTTAAGACAAAATTCAAAATCTATTCATTAAAAAAACAAGAAATAAAAAAAAAAAAAAAAAAAGGAATAGAGAAACCACTTCAATTTGATAAAGAACACCTAAAAAAAAAACCTACTAGTAACATTATGCTTAATGGTGAAAGGATGAATGCTTTTATCCAAAAACAAGTATCAATACAAAAAAAGTGCTTCAACAAATGTTATTTAACATAATGTTGGAAGTGCTAGCCAGTGTAATGAGGTAAGAAAAGAAACTTAAAGACATACAGATTGTAAAGAAGTAAATATAATCTTTCCACTTGCTGATAATTTTCTATATAGAAAACCCAAGGAATCTATAAAAAAATAAAATTTCTAGAATAAATTATTATCTTCAGAAATGTCATAGGATACTAGAAATGTAATAGGATAAATTATACTACTTGAAAAATTCTGTTGTGCTAGCAATGAACATATGGGACTAAAATTTAAAATACAATATCATTTACAATGACTAAAAAAATGAAATGCTTTGGTGTGTGTCAAACAAAACATATATGAGATTTCTGTGCTAAAAATTACAAAAACTCTGATTTAAAAAAAAAAAAGATGATTTAAATAAAACATAGTAGAGATGTCAGGGCTTTCCCAAACTGATATATAGGTTTACTGCAATTGCAAGCAAAAGTTCAACAAAACTTTTCTAATATAGATGAGATTTTTCAAAAATGTATATAGATGTACAAAGGAACTAGAATAGCTAGCACAATTTTGAAAAGTAAGTCTTGAGAATGATTTTAAGACTTATATGGTTGCAGTTCTCCTGTTTGTGAGGGATGGTTAGAGCAACAGATGAGCACATGGTTCAGTGGAACAGAAAGTGGAAATCCCAGAAATTGAGCTACACAATTATGCACACCTGATTTTTGACAAAGATGCAAGAGCAGATATTCAGTGGAAGAAAGATAGCCTTTTAACAAGTGATAGTGGAGCAAATGGACACCCATAGGCAAGAACTCAACCTTTGTGAAGATCTGACACCTTGTATAAAAGTTAGCTCACAATCGATCACAGGCTTAAATGTAAAAACTGTTAATGTTTTAGGGAAAAAAAGAGAAATATTTTCAGAATCTAGGGCTAGGCAGAGTCCTTAACAATGCTCATTGCTAGTAAAACAGATTTTTTCAAGTAGTATATATTCCAGAAACATGAGCCACAAAAGAAAAATTTATAAATTAGATGCCATCAAAGTTTAATACTTTCACTCATCAGAGACCCTGTCAAGACAATGAAAAGACAACATACAGAGTGAAAGTAAATATCTGCAAATCACTTTTCTGACAAAGGATATGTATCTAGAATATATAAAAACTTTGAATATTCAACAATAGAGAAGCACACAGTCCAATTAGAACATGAGCAAAAAACATGGCGAGACATTTCACCAAAAAGGTAAAACAGATGGTAAGCACATGAAAACATATTTAACAGCATTACTAATTATTGAAATGCAGACTAATACTACAATGAGTTATTACTTCATATCCATTAGAATGGCTAAAATAAAATCAAAAATAGTGTCAAGACCAATTGTTGGAAAGGACACAGAAAAGCTGGATCACTCATACATTGCCAGTGAAAATGTAAAATGATACAGTCACTCTGGAAAACAGTCTGGTGGCATCTTAAAATTCTGAATATACATCAACTACAATACTCAGCAGTTGTACTCCTGAGCATTATTCCAGAGAAATAAAAATTTATTTTCACACAAAAATCTGTACATGGATACTTACAGCATTTTTAGTCCTAATCTGTAAACAACCTGGATACCCTTTAACTGGTGAATGGTTAAAGAAATTGTGTATGTCCAAACCATGCGATACTACACAGCAATAAAAAATAATGAACTATTGATAGACACAATTTAGATGGATCTCAACGGAATTACACTAAGTGAAAATGCCAGTCTCAAAAGATTACATATCACATTATTCCATTCATATAACATTCTTAAAATGACAGAATTATAAAAGTGGAGAACAGATTAGTGGATGCCAAGGATTAAGAAAAGGGTAGGGGGTGGAAGGAAGTGGATTTGCTATGAAAGTGCAACACGGCAGATCTTTGTGGTGATGAAGTCCTCTATATCCTTATTGTATCAGTGTTGATATCCGAGTTGTGACATTTTATTATAGATTTGTAAGATGTTGCCATTGCAGAAAACAGTGAATTGTATACTGCATCTCTCTGTATTATTTGCTTATAATTGCATGCTAATCTATAATTATTCCCAAATAAAAATTTAATGAAAAATTTAATAAATAAAATTTTAAAAATACCTTTTGAGCCCCTACTATGCATTACTGTTTTAGGTGCTGAACATACACGAGTGAATCCAACAGACAAAATTGGTGTCTCATGGAGCTTATAATGGGGAATAGGGGAAAGAAACAACAGAATAGGCAAAGAGGCACTGAGTATGCCCAATGGAGGGAAGGGATGGTAGGGCATGTAAAGCAAGGTAATAACAATAGTCCTTATGAGAAAGTGAGGATGTTTAAGTAAAGTTTGAAGATGGTGTAAAAGAGAACCATGTAAATACCTGGAATGTGCACACAGGTATTTTCTCTGTATATGTAACTTTCTGTAGAGTACTTTCTCTGTATATGTAACTTTCTGTAACTTTCTGGACAGTCAGATAATACTCCACAAATCAGTCTGTTTGAAAACATTCTTAAAATCAGCCCTCTTTAGAGAATTCATTTTTCACATCGAAATCTAGAGCACCAGTATTATCAATATTTTCTCCAGGGAAAGCAATTACTAATCACCAGTTGTGTTGGATGTGTGCAAGGATCCCACTGCCTGTATCTGTGTATTGTTGGGGAGTGTGTAGGGAAAATAATGTTGTTTAATGCTATCCTTGGGAAAACACAAAATATAATTAGGAAGAGAACTATACAAGTATCACAAAGTTATTAGAAAACAAAAATGTTCTTTTAATGATCAGCTAATTTGGATTAGATATAACTACCACTAGCAGTAAGATCAAGAATTAAGGGTTGCATGTTCAATAATAATAGATGCCTTTAATATTTCAGATATGTTGAGTGAAGCCACAATCATTTAAAGAAATATAAGTGAACAACTCATAAGGGCTTAAAAGCTTTCTAAATGAACCAGTTTTGGCACATAGTAAGGGGACTACTAAAATTCCTAATAGTAAAGTTACAGAAAATTTTAATTTAAATGCAAACCAGCTTATCCTGTGATAAGAACAAAAGGTTCCATGATGAGCGATGATTTCATAAGCAACTACTGGTCATGTGAAATAAGTTACAGAAGGACATAGAAGTGTAGGCTCATTTCAAGATATATTTCTCCTAATTGCATTTTGGAGGAAATGTTTTCAAAGCAGTTCTTTTAGAGAAGGCCAAAGTCCAAGTATAGGAAATCTTAAAGCACTTAGATGATCCTCCTGGCTTCTTAGAATGGAAAAATAAATATGACTGATTGATTAAGGGAAGAGGATTGGCTTCTCTTCAAGGAATAGGAGTGTAGTGATTCCCAAGAAGACTCTTCTCACAATGGAGTTTTCTTGCAAAGACAGCTCCTCTTGGTGTATTCTGTGTATCTCAGTAGGAATAGACATTGTTATGCCTTTCAAATTGTCACAAGTTGCAAAATTAAACATGTGCAGCATAAAAATAGCACACCGTGGGGCTGCAAAGAGAAGCAGAGCAGAGCTTGCGGCAAAGTCACAGGTTTTGAAAGTGGGTCTTGATAAAATATCAGCCTAGCTAGTATCCATTAGAGAGGAATTCCCCCGATGCCAGGTCCATTATTATGGAAGCTCGTTCCCTACTTCAATGAGTAAAGAGTCTGCCATGACATTACCAACATTTGCATCAACTTTGGTTATAGCTCTGTGAATACAAAGTAAGTCAAAATCAACCCTACTGGCATGAGAAGTCCTCATTTAGTGTACCTAGGTCTGAATCAAACACAAACCATCTGATAAATATTTTAGGTAATGCTTAAACGATGCAGTTATTGAGGTTTCCTGTCATAATCTAATGTCACACAATGGAGACTAAATCATTGATAGCTATGAGGATTCTGTATCACCTTGGTATTAAATGAATGTGATAATGTGAATATTTACATGTAAATAGATTCATAGAAGTATCTACTAAATACAAATTATGAACTTTAAAAAGTAAAACAAAACATCCTAGAGGACCAAAGAAGTGACATTTTTTCTGGAAGATGAGATTGAGCTATTCTTTGTTTGGTTTTCTTTTTAAGGAGAGCCACTGTTTGTTATTCATGAGTGTTCACAGGTAAGGAAAAGTGTTTATGACATTTGTGTATATTTTGGACAAACAGTCCATTGGAAATGTGCACCAGGTAGAGCTGAGGCTCCACTGATGAGAGCCCTCCCACCTAAAACTCTGTCTGAAGGCCTCGTTATTGTTGTTATGGGAGATGGGAGACGTCTTTAGCAAAGGGAAAGCCCTGAGGGTCGGAGACAGATGCTTACATCATACTTAAAAGAAAATAAAAATACATTGGAGAGTCCTGTCAATGGAGATATGACTGACATTATGGGCTTGGAATTTGGTTTCTGTGTCAGCATCCAGGACTTCAAAAAAGGAAAGGCTGAGGGATCAGTAGAGTTAGGGGGCTGAGTTCCCAGTAATTGATTTATACCCACATTATAAGAAAAGAGGAATAGATTTATACCCAGATTATAAGAAAAGAGGATGAGATGTGTTCTCAAGTCCAATATTCCATAAAATTAGGCTGACATTGTCCTAAAGCGTGCACACACACACACACACACACGGATAATGTCAGCTATCACATATACACAAACACACTCACACACACTATACACACACACACACACACCACGGATGTCAGCTATCACATACACACACACACACACACACACACATCAACTTATGAGAGATTCTTTTTTTCCCCTACTCTTTGGTGGGCCATTTAGAATAAGAAACTGGGGTTCTAATTTCACACTGAAACATAATATCAAATTGTTTACCTTTACTCAAATTGTTTACCTTTACTCAGATGAGTTTCTCAGCTATTAAACAGTCATGCAGTCTCCTGACTGACAAAACACATGTAGCAAATATTAAAATAGCATCCTACAATTACATAACCATTTTAAAGTGTTAATACATAAACATTTTTTTTTCTTTATTGAGATCCCCAGAGATCATCCACTTAATTTTATTCACACTGCTACCCAATTTTTCTCAAAGTACTATATTTGGCCTATTTGCACCAGAACCACCTGGAATGCCTGTTTAAAATGCAGAATTCTTGGGCTCCACCTCCAATATATAGACAGAATTTCTGAGTATGGATCAAAGAGTCTTACAAATTCAGTATTTCCTGAGTTCTCAAAAACACAGACTTTTGATAATCAAAGCGACATAAGCCAAATACCATCTTGGAATGAGAAGTCAAAGAAAAGCCAAAGAGCAAGCTAAAGATGACAAAAACGTTGGCACTATAAAATCCCAATAACCTACCAGATACTTCTGCCTAAAGCCACCTGCAGGTCACTGAGAGGCTGGGATGTGGTCTTGGTAATGCATTCCCAGCCTTCCATTTCAAAATAAATCACAAGTAAGTCAAGAAAGCCTCACTTCAGTTATATCAAAGGCAATCAATAGGTAGCTTTAAAACAATCAGGTTGCTCATTTGGCTTGAACAAAAGTCATCAACTGCAAGCAATCCTGTGGTGTCCATTGTAACCTAATGGACTCACATGGATTCAGTAACACTACCTTTTTACAGTATTTTATAGATTAGACAGTTAACTAATATTTTAAAACAATTAGGCTGCATATGTGATTTAAACTTTTGAATTCAGCATGCTATTTTCTCCCCTTTTTCTGCAGATTAGTATTTTTTAAATTATGTTACATATACTATTAGACTAATATAAGTAAGCTGAACTCTAAAAATATTTGTGTGTGTGTACATATATATACATATATATATATATACAAAAAAATTATATATATATATATATTTTTTTTTTAGATGGAGTCTCACCCTGTCGCCCAGGCTGCAGTGCAGACGTGACCTCGGCTCACTGCAACCTCTGCTTCCCAGGTTCAAATGATTCTCCTGCATCAGCCTCCCAGGTATCTGGGATAACAGTCATGCACCACTGCACCCAGCTAATTTTTGTATTATTTTAGAGATGGGGTTTCACCATGTTGGCCAGACTGCTCTCCAACTCCTGACCTCGTGATCCACCCACCGTGGCCTCCCAAAGTGCTAGGATTATGGGTTGAGCCACTGTGCCTGGCCTGTGTATAATTTTTAAGGGAGAGGCACAGAACTTTCTATCTCATTCTCTTGTGAGGTAAGATCCCCCAAGAAGACAATTGTGAGTCTGGAGTAACTAAGTGAAGGACAACAGCATAATAAAAAAAGAAGTAAAAAGAACAATACATGTGTTGACCTTCCCTTAACCCTCGCCCCAACATATACAGATGATGAGTTGACTCAGTATGCTTTTATTGAGTTTCTACTTATTAGGTAGAGGTTGGAAGCTGAGTTTCAGACGACGTTAAGATGCAAACTGAGTATTTAGAAATGATGATTTAGCATTCAGAAGAAAGGTCAATGTTGAAGGTCACAGGTTGATATCATTCCTGAAGACATAGTGATTAAACTGAATATGGACTGAATACCTGAAGGAGACAGAGATGCCCTACAGGCTGTTGTCACATTGTCTCAGTTATAAATGGCATTGCCCTATTTTTCACTTGACATTGAACTGTCTTATGCTATTTCTTTATCATAAACATATACTAGTTTTTAAGAAAGAGAAGATGCAAATAAAATTTTTTTAAGAATATCAACAAAAAACAATCTAAAGATTATGAAAAAGGGTGATATTAAAACAGAAGTATTCTTGATTTGTTCAGTAAAAGAGATTTTGTTACTTATGTAAAGACATAGAAATAGCAGAGGCAATGATATTAGAGAATCATAAAAACGTATTTACTCAGTGATGTCTTGTCCATATCAGGTTATAATTCCCTTTCGTGTGAGTAATCCCTTTTGTGCTAAAATGTCCACTGATGCTTTTATAACCACACTAATGTCATAGGCCAAATGCCAAAAGAGAAGCACATATCCTGGTCCAACAGCTAATAATTCCCGACATCATATAATGATAACCACCAGAGCTGCCAGCACATGCAACTTTTAAATTAAATCGGATAGGAGGGCACACATTGGCATGCCATGCTGGAAAACATAGCAATAGAACAGCAACAAGATATAACGGCTGTCACTCTTCCCCAAATTACATATTCTTGTTTTGACTTTATATAAGGCGAAATATTAGATTATGTTGAAGATAAATACCTCTTTATTAGTTCATCCTACAAATCTAAATTCAATTTCGACTAGGTAAAGGCAAAGCTTGGCTCAGAAATCCTCGGTGCCTTTTGGATGTCCTTGAATGTATCCTAAGGATTCATTTCCAAACAGCAGTCTGAGGACGATCACACTGCACATGCTCCCCTGGTACTTGCTGCCATACCCCCTTCTCATCAGAGAAGTGCGATTAAATATTCAGGACCCTGCCACCGTGGTGCATAGCAAAGTAATAAAGGGCTTTGACCTCCTCCAGGAAAATCAGTCAGGGAACAAATGCATGACAACAGGTGGTACTAACTATGTACTGTAACCAAAAAGCACCTAATGCAGTTTTCATGTTACACACTCTCTAATACTCACTGCAGAATATGTTGTACTAAAAGCTTTTTTAAATGGATGCTGCAAATTCATATCCATGTGAACTCTGTGGCCAACATATGCCTGGAGGGGGGAGGCAGTGGAATGAGCCCTGGACTGAGTCAGGCTTGTGTCTGGCTTTCTCAAGGACTAAAGTTGGGCAAGTTGCTTCAGGTTTCAGTCTCCTGATATATAAGATGAAGGTATTATATTAAATAACATCTGTTTTACTTTCCAACTCAAAAAAATCTACAGATAGAATTCTAAATAGTATTAAAATAGCCAAAGAATACCCTGTAATATGGATCTACTTCTGTTTATTCATCCCTACCCCTATGGATAAAGTTTTAGGATGTTTTCAATTGGCCTGCTATTTCAAACAATACTGCAATAAACAGTCCTATATACATATCCTCACAATATAAAGCTTTATTTTTTCTATAGGTTAATGTCATTAACTTAGAGGCATGTCTACTACCTATAATTAACTAAAAAATCAAGTTAAGATATGTACATAATATGATCCTTTTTTTTTTTCTTTGAGACGGAGTCTCGTTCTCTTGCTCAAGGTGGAGTGCAGTGCCATGATCTCAGCTCACTGCAACCTCCGCCTCCCGGGTTCAAGCGATTATCCTGCCTCAGCCTCCCGAGTAGCTGGGACTACAAGCGCGTGCCACCACGCCTGGTTACTTTTTGTATTTTTAGTAAAGATGGGCTTTCACCGTGTTAGTCAGGATGGTCTCGATCTCCTGACCGCGTGATCCGCCCCCTAGGCCTCCCAGAGTGCTGGGATTACAGGCGTGAGCCACCATGCCCGGCCATATGATTCTATTTTTATGAAATAAAGGTACATTCTCTATAGGAGTATATTTCATTTGTATACGATTGTAAACTACTTTCTTGAGGGGGAGAGAGAGAGATGCTATAAGAAAAAGGAAATGGCAACCAAATGGAAGTTCCCACAATATAAATATTTAGAATATAAAACTAAAATGTATAAAAATATAAAACATTTTCATACTTCACGAAAAACTGATTTCATTAAGAGATAAAATATACAGGCAAATTTTAATTGGATTTCTTCCATTACTTCCATATTGTTTTGGCAGAAAAGTAACATACAGACAAACAGGAAAGTAATGACCCTGTGATGTGCATTTCCCTGAGAAGTTCAAGGACTATAAAATACCAATGATATATATATATTCTCTATGGGAAAGGCACCAGAATGAGAGATTTTCCTGAACTATATGAACTAATATTCACAGGAAACTTTTTAAGTAGGTTTTACTACCCTTCAAAAAGGATAGGGAAACTGAGGCTGGTAAGTAACTGGCCTATATTCACTGCAGCATAAATATCACACCTTAAACATGTTCCATTCTTTACCTGACCCCAAACCTGTGCTCTGAAGCATTGTGGAAAATCAAAATCTTCTCTGCCTTTTCTACAGCCCCAAAAGTTTCCATTCTCTATTATGGGAGCTACTAAAATTACAATAAATAAACCTCTATTTTTAAAATATTCAAAACAAAACATAACACACTTGTTTAGAACAATAATAAATATTACAGAATAACATCCTTCCCATTCTAAAATATTTTTAAAGAATATGATAACATTATATTGGGTCCTAGATACCATACTTTATTTAGGGAATTTACCAAGATAAAGCTGGCTTTATCATAAGTATGAATTGGCTTTCTAGTAAGCAGGGTTCAGTCTACTATTATTGGTTCTATACAGTGTCTCCTTGTGTGCTAGTGAAACAGGATGGAGGGTGGGGAACTTCCTTCCCATCTTTCACTAGCTCAGAAGTATCTTTTCAATATTTTACAATTCTGCCTTTGGCAAATGGCTGCTTATCTCCTGGGCATTCAGGCTCATCTTGAAGATTACCTCATAGCCAGTGAGCACAGATGGATTATTCTCACAAAAGTTCTTAGGAAATGTCACCTCTCTTGTGGCTTCTTCTTTCTAGATAAGATCTCCCCATACCTTTCTCCTGAGATAGCCTAGAATCTCTGTTTTTATATTGCTGCAGAAACACAGATTAATTTCCATAAATGTTTACTCCAGCACCTATAGCAGAGACCAATGCTATGGACAAGTGCTGCTGTGTGGGATTTAAACATAAGTAAGTTTTCTATTCAGAGACTTTTTTAAAAATTTGGTCATAGCAGCCATTAGTCAACTTACAATCCCCCTCCTTTTGTTTTTGTTTTTCTTTTCATTTTTTTAGATGCAGTCTTGCTCTGTCTCCAGGCTGGAGTGCAGTGGCACGATCTCAACTCACTGCAACCTCCATCTCCCGGGTTGAAGCAATTCTCCTGCCTCAGTCTCTCAAGTAGCTAGGATTACAGGTGCCCACCACCATGCCTAGCTAATTTTTTTTTTTTTTTTTTTAAGTAGAGATTGGATTTCACCATGTTGGCCAGGATGGTCTTGATCTCCTGACCTCATGATCTGCCCACCTTGGCCTCCCGAGGTGCTGGGATTACAGATATGAGCCACCATACCTGGCTGCCCTCCTTTTTATTTCTGAGCATGCTTCATTCAGGATATAGATTGCATGGGCAATCACTCTAGTATTGGACACCTTGGAAAGAGGAGGACTATCTTCTTCCTTCCTGTGTCTGAATCTCTTTCTGTCCCATTTTCTTTCCTTCCCCATTTTCTTCACTCTCTCCTTCCCTGCCCAGGTCCTAATGAATACTGACTCAGACCATCTGTGCTTTCTAGGCCAGCTCTTTCACTTATTGCTCATGATTTTGGCCAAGTCATTTAAAATGTCTAAGCCTCAATTTCCCCATGTGTAAAGGGGAGCTAATAATGTCTACTAATGCACCAACAAATAAACCCATGATTAGACCCAGTAAAATTCTTCTGAAAATTAAATGGGAAAATGTATATTAAACACATTGGAAAGTCTTGTCTGCAGGGGATATTTCATCAATGAAAATCGTTACTGCTGCTGATTCTACTGGCTTCCAAATTGAGAGGAAAATCTTTCTAAAGTAAATATCGAGTAGGGTAAGGGGGAAGCATCTAAAGTTCATCTCCACTATAGTCACCCTAATAAGTTCTAATGTTCAACAGCAGAACATTAGAACCCGAGTAAGTTCTAATGTTCAATAGCAGAACATTAGAACTTACTAGGGTGACTCTAGTGGAGAGGTTGTGTATGTGTGGGTAGGACACATATGAGAGAGGCTGGTGAATACGTAAAACACACAGTGAGGTAGAAGGAGTAAGTTCTAATATTCAATAGCAGAGTAGGGTGACTATAGTGAACAACAATGTGTTGTGTATTTAAAAACTGACAGAAGAGAGGACTCAAAACAATTTGAACACTTAGAAATGACAAATGTTCTGCTATTGAAGGTTAGAACTTATTCCTTCTACCTCACTCTATGTTTTACCCATTCACCAGCCTCTCTTCATATGTGCCCTGTCCACACATACACATCCTCTCCAGCCTTTTCCCCACATGTTCTGTTTCTTTCATTACATAAATACTGGCTTTTTAGTCAATGGGGAAAAATGACCAAATGATCACATTTCACAGCACAAGCTCATGTACAAACCCATGATTATATTTCAGTCACTCAAAAAAGTATAAAATTGAATGAAAATGATATGAACATGTATGCATTTTCTGACAACAGAGTCCGGAGCTTCTATTCAATTCTAAAAAAATTCTAATAATGTGCAAGTGACTCTATACTGGATATATTGTATGTAAATACATCATCAGATTTATTTTTCCCTAAAAACCTAAGGAATAAGTTTAACATACTCCAAAAATACAGTCTAGTGCAGTGTTTTGTCACCTTTGAGATGGTGACCCCCTTTGATAGTTTTCTAAAAATTATAAACTTTCTCTGAAGATTAATAAATTGTAGTCAATAATGGCTATATTTTCAAAGGCTCCTGGTGGTAAATTCTTCCTCATAGAGGCTAGAAATGGAGAGTCCATCTCTCCATTCCTTGATGGACTGACTACTTTACAACCACCCATGCCATTTCTCTGCTCTCTAATCTCTTTTGTTCTTTGTGAGAAGGCCACAGTAGTGAGTCCTTCTGTATTACTGACTATCTAGAACATGGACAGAGAAGGAAAGAGAGAAGGTGAAGGGGGGGAAAAAAGAATATGGGACAGAAAGGTAAGAGAGTCAGGCACAGGGAGGAAGGAGAGACAGACAGGTGAGAAGAAAGAAACAGAAAAGGAGAAGAGGAAGAAAGAGAGGAAGGAAGGGAAGGATTAATGGGGGAAGGAGAAAAAGGGAAGAGAGAATATAACTTGGTCACTTTTTGTAGTTCAATAAGTAGGTTTATGAGAAACATCTCTTTCAAACCTCTCAACTTGCTTCCCCCCTCAACACATTTGCTCTAAGATGAAGGTGAAGTAATTGAGGACAGGCTGACGTACAGCTTTTAAAGTGACCTGTGAATGGATATTATATAGAAAGTGTTAATAACTTCCCCTTGAAGTATTTTATTTTACACTACCAAGTTATTCAGCTATCCTTCTTTGTTACTGACAAACTATTTCTTGGAGTATAAATGAGGGGGACAGCCACCTCCTTAGTGAACTGAACAAAAAAATCCCTTCTATGCCAGTTTTGCTCTTTTCTCTTGATACAACATTAGATGATGTCTCTGACATTTGTGCTACAAGATAAATATTTTCAACTCAATTTAACAAATGTGGAATGGGTTTCTTATAGCTTTCTTATATTGGGCCAAGGAAATAGAAAAATTGTATCTACTCTAAAAATTGAGAAGGCTCTAAATGTCAGGGTTGAGTTGTATCCATCAATTTAAAAAAGTCCTAACTGAAAAGTTTTTTTCTAAAAATTAATTTGCTTCCTTCTTGAAAATATCTACTGTTTTCATAATATGGTTTTCAATCTTTTCTTTGTGCTTCTGATATCATAACTGCAAAATATTTCACTTGACTCTGCATTATTTATTCTCCCATCAGTCAAACATTTATTAGGGAAGGAACTGTAAAATCAGGTTACTTTGATACAATTTCTCTGATTTCTTTAAGGTCAACATTAAAGTGGAGAGACCTGGGATCTAAATAACTGGAGGGAATTTGTGCACAAAATGTATTAGTATCACTATTGAAAAGCCTCTTTTATCCTAATCTGAAGTTTATGGGGAGCTGCTAAAACTAAGAATAAAACAAATCATTCTTGGCCAGCTCTGATGATCAGACAGTTGTCTACAGGACCCCCAGGTCTATTAGCAAAGTGGTTCAGTTCACGTACAGGGCCGACATAATCATCTTTTTTTTATTTTAATATTAATTTTTGATTCAGAGTCTCGTTGTTGCCCAGGCATGATCTCAGCTCACTGCAAACTCCACCTTCTGGTTCAAGTGATTCTTCCACCTCAGCCTCCCGAGTAGCTGGAATTACAGGCACATGGCACCACACCTGGCTAATTTTTGTATTTTTAGTAGAGACAGGTTTTTGCCATGTTGGTCAGGCTGCTCTCGAACTCCCCACCTCAGATGATCATGCGCCTCAGCTTCCGAAAGTGCTGGGTTTACAGGCACGAGCCACCGCCACCCTGCCCAGGCAAACTCAGTCTTTACTTTCTGAGAAGAGGCAAAATCTTTCACTTCCTTGAAACCCTATAATGAGGAGTTACTGGGTAAAGTTAGAAAAGTTATAAGATGGTCTAATGGACATGTTTACCCCAACAAGTGAGTCAGTTTAAATCACATCTACTGCCTTCCAGCCTGATTATTAACCCATTTGTTTCCTCACCTCCAAAGCTGGTCGTGACTCATCCCATGCTAAACTGGCTTATTGAAGGGAACAAAGGGATGTGACCTGATATTAATGTCACTTAGTTCCTATAGCCATGTCTCCTTTTGGGGTGACTGACTATTCAGAACTCAAGTGTAGGTAAATTTAGAAATACCTTGCAAGAAGCCACTTCTCTCCATACCCAGGTAGATGGAGTGAAGCAAGTTCTCATGCTGGGCTGGTATGCCCACTGGCCTTCCAAAGGTGAAACTACCCCATTGGAATTTCTTAATTTATTTCCCCATCTGACAGGTTTCAGGGATGCTTGCAAATCTCACCTTTCTCTCTTATACACATTGTTTTCGTAGGCCAGTGTTTCTCAAACTCAGCACTATTTTGGGCCAAATATTTTGTTTTGTTTTGTTTTGGAGGGCTTCCTCGTGTATGGTAGGATGTTTAGCAGCATCCTTGCCCTCTATCTACTGAATGTCAGAAGTATTCTCCCATTGTGGTAGCCAGTGTTACCAGACATTCTCTAATGTCCCCGAGGGGGAAATATCACCCTGGATAAAGAACCACTCTACTAAGTCTATGAACTTGATTAATGAGAGTGCCATGGATTCTTGATTTCAGCCCTAGTGACTGAGATTTTACAAGTGATTTTTAATATTAATTATATAAATTGCTATATATTAACTATATAATTCCCTAGAATACATTGGCTTATAAGCACTAAATCAAACGCACTGATGGACATGTTTACCCCAACAAGTGATTTACTGTTGAGCATTTTATAACCCTCAAGAAAAGCTGAGGCTTTTTGTAAGAATTCAGCTATGTTGGAACCAATGAGCCCTTACCTTCCCAATATAAAACCCATCTTGCAAGTTAAGACCACCTATACTCAACTGGTGGCCTAGGACTGGAGCAAAGAGCCAATAGCTATTAGTTCTTAATTTTACTCTTGATTGCTTCTTATTTTTTTTTTTATTGGGTTGAACTGATTAGACTTTGCACATATTAGCCTCTGTAACCTGATTCTTTTCTTCCCACGTTTTCTGACTTCAGGGCTCTTGATCACTCTCATTTTCATTGGCCCCATTCCTACTTCATAGTTCCGTCTTTGATATAATTTTCACTCCGACTTCTGTTTTATATTCCAAATCTATGATCATCACTTTTCTCCTTCACTTTTTAATGTATCACCAGCTGAGACCTATGGTACCCAGTTGGTCTCATTTCACTACTGTCATCCTGGCATCTTTTTGACTCCTCTGTTCTGAATCTGTTCATTTCATGTCATGACAGAACACTTAGAACATGAAAAAGTAAGAGAAGGCAATTTAACAGAAGGACAAAAATAGAAAACCATACATTCTCAGAAATAAGCATGCAAACTATAACTTCTGAGAACACCACACTATCACACAACAGTATACCAAGTGTCATTTGCAGTAATGATTTTGACCCTTCAATAAAGGAGCATGTATGCCCTCCTTAAGAAGAAAAAAAATACTACATTTAGAAATAGTTGCATCTCATCTGGTTAATATAAAAGTTGTAACACCTGAAGTGATAGGCTTGAAGTTTCTGCAAAATACACTTATGTAAAACACTGTTTCCTAAATAGAGTATTTGTTAGCCAATTTTTATTTATGCTTATTATGTTGAATTGTGTATGATTGCTAGTTTTACAAATATTATAAAATTTAATAAATATTCTACAAATATTAACAATTAAGTATTCAACCCAAATAATACTGAAAAGTTTTCTTTTTTAATTTTAAGTTCTAGGACACAAGTGCAGGACATGCAAGTTTGTTACATAGGTAAACATGTTCCAGGCCATACCACCGTGAACATGCCCGATCTTGTCTGGAACTTCTTTAAATGCACGACAATACAAACTAGAAATGCCTTATTCAAGAGTAAGTACACTTAAAATTTCATAAAAATAATTTTCATTTTGCTAATGTTTCATCAATGCTTCTTTCTTGCACAGATAGCTTCATGATTACAGAACCCCAAGAACATTAACTCTGAACAATCAACTAAAACAGTGCGAGTAATGACTCCACAAGATAAGACTCTATAGCCAATGGACAAATAAGAGAATGAGGTGATTATTTTTGTTAGCAAATCTATTTGTAAAGGACCCTTCACGGATCCTCAAGTTTCTGTTTTGCCAAGTTTACTGCATTTCAATTGCAAATGTCAACAACTGCATTTTTTGGCTTCTAATTCCAGCAGCATAATCAATAATGTGCATTGCATTTGTCATTTTAAGATGACAGCACTCAGTAGCAAGAACCTATCAAACAAAACAAGCTAAAGAATCGTTAAGTTTCAGTACACAACTGCCACCTTAACAAGCAATCATTAAAGTAATATTTTCTGCAGTGAAACCCCTATAGTTGCTAACCATTTATGATAGCTAATGTTAGAAACCAATCACAGATACACATCTTCAATACATGAGATGGAATATAAGATAGAAAGTCAGTAAGGAAAAGAAAAAGGAGACAGAAAGAAACCTAATTATATTAGACACCCCAGGAACTCTGAAATTAACTCATTTCATCTCAGAGGAACATACAGAAATGTAGAGGAGTCAATTTAAATTTATTATCTGCCTGCTGCTGCTTCAGCTGCTGCTAACAGACGTTCCATAGAGAACCTATGGGGAGAAAAGCATTTTTATATGTTCTCCTGGTAAGAAGCTGGGGTGATGGTGTTGAGGATCAATGTAAATGTGAATATATGGTACTTCATCAGGACCAAGTTTTATGTTACCATTTCAACAGAGCTAAGTAAAGCGAAATTCAATGAACATTTGCTGAATAAATAAATGATGCAGTGATTCCTAAACTGCCTAGAAATCCACTGTGGTGGTGCAGTAGAGTCTAGCATTGAACCACGACCTTTCATCAGCAGTGGTGAGAAGAAATCTTTGTATCAGGTAAAAGAAGAAACAATGGGGCCAGACATAGTGGCTCAAGCCTGTAATCCCAGCCTTGCGGGGGCCGAAGCTGGTGAATCATCTGAGGTCAGGAGTTTGAGACCAGCTTGGCCAACATGGGGAAACCCCGTCCCTACTAAAAATGTAAGAATTAGCCAGGCGTGGTGACGGGCGCCTGTAATCCCAGCTACTGGGGAGGCTGAAGCGGGGGAATCGCTTGAACGTGAGATGCAGAGGTTACAGCGAGCTGAGATTGTGCCATTGCACTCGAGCTTGGGCAACAAAAGCGAAACTCCATCAAAAAAAAAAAAAAAAAAAAGAAAGAAAGAAAGAAAAGAGAAAAAAAATCAATAGGGGAGAGGGCCAGTTACTTGATACCTTTCTATATCTGCTACCATCCACCAACTGGTGATGAGAGGGGACTTTTTAATCTTCACGGCTCCACTGAAACATGTCTCTACTTCTCTCCTACCCTCAGGAAGTATGCACTAGGCCAGTTGCATTTAAAACCACATGAAGCATTTTCCATCATAAGTACAGTACATATTTCTCCAATTTTTTAATGTAAAATATAAATTGAAAAATATCAGTGTGACAAAATATTCAAACTCCGAAGACAATTGGAGCCTCAAAGCAGATAGATGTTAAGAAAATCCAAGCTAGACTCTGCCTTTTTGATTTTCATATCTTAGTAGTAGAAGGTTTTTTTTAAAAAAATTATTTCATTTGTTTTACAGTAAAAGAAGATGACTCAAAGCTGGTCACTAGAACCTTAGTTTGGAGTTTGGTTAAACTGTTCAGTGAGCTAACTCCAACGTTTACATAGAAAGTACTTTTTCAGTGAAAACAGTGTAATGTAATGACCCGAAAGTTGAGATTCAGTGCCAGATCACCTGGATTTCCACCCCAACACCGTCTTCAATAGCTGTGTAATAATGACCAAGTTGCTTAACTTCTCAACAAAAGATTATACATGATTATTCCTGTATTCAGGGGATCTATAGTAATTTATATTTCCTTGTTTATGTTTTATTTTCCTGCTTTCCATAATTCCCATAGTGAAGAAATTTTTAAAAAAATGAAAAGAAAGAAACTTCAATTGGTGACAAGGTATCATGTAAAAAGGAACTTTAAATGAGGCACCACCCTAAATGCTGCACTTTACAAAGTTTGATGTCAGCTATAATTGACGTAGTTTCTAATTTTAATTAGTTAATGGAAAACATAAATGAGCCACTCATCTTTTGCTTATAAGTAATTTCTGGAGGCAAGTATATATCAGAGTTGAAGTTCTTGATCAACTACCTAAAAATATCACATAAAAATTCACCTACCCTCTCATTATCAAACACTCTTTGGTTTTCATCATCATGGTATTGAGCTCTGGCCTACAGATAATACTCTGATACATCCAGTAATACTTTTGCTGCTACATCAATAAAACATGGTTGTAAACTCAGCACTTATCATTCACATGGCTTACACAATTCTGCCCGTCTCCATAATAATACACTAACATAAAGTCATCCTCATGGTCATATTAAAGTCAATTTCCTCCAAATTATATGCTGTGTTCATAAGACGTGACTGTCCATTTAGACAGTGCTTATCTCTTAAGGGGCTCTAAGTACTGCCTGTGCATATGTTCTATTTATGTGTATACATCACTGATGCAAAAAGAGACAGATTCTTTTATTTCAAAGGTATCTATTTTCTGATTTGCACTAAAAACTTAGAATCCTTAAGATCATAAATTTCATATTCAATCATAGTACCATTCCACTGAGCTCATTATTCAGTCTTTCACTAGTACAAACAAGAACTATTTTATGGAAAGCCATTCATTTATTCAATCTACTGTTAGTGCTAAAGAAAGCTGTAAAAGTAAATCTAAGCCAGCTCTGCATTTTGGGATCTCACAGCCCAACTGAGAAGAGAGGTATGAAAACAATTCCAGTGTCTGCAGGGCTGTTATATCCACACTTTGGGCATGTGAGGCGGGGGGAGATAGGAAAGACAAAAAATGTGCTCAGGATAGGCATTACTAAAAAGAGTTTTTGATGAGTTTCAGGAAATGAGTAGGTTTTTGGCCAGTGGGTAGGAGAGAAAACAAGGCAATCCCACATTCTAAAGAGAAACAGAATACCTGAACAGCAGAGGCATAAATGAGCAGAGAGAAAACGACATTGTAAGAAAAGTACTCCCTTTTCCCCAGTCAAAAGTTTTCTTACTTTCAGTTAGTATATGCAGATTTAATTCAACATATCATTTGGGCAACCGCTATATTTTTCAATTGAGAAGATTGAAATCACAAGTCAATTCAAATTATAAAAGCAAATTTGGCAAGATAATATCATTGCAGCCATGCTAGGAGTGATGGACTTCTGGTTCTCTTGTCAGTTACTTCCCATGTGGCTTGTTACAGCTTTGTGAGTTCTTGCTAAAATGTATTGTCGTTGCCATTTTACTGTGCATACTGCATTCCACTCTTTCCACATCCTGTGGTAATATTTTTGTGCCATTCTGTGGTTAAACACACTTTTAACTATTGTGACTCTATATGCCTTGGCAATTCAGTATGTGTAACCTTCAAGAGAATAGTCATTAAAAGATTCCCAGTGTTAAAAACATTATAAGGAAAGTGATGTCTTCAGACAAAACAAAACAAAAAACCCAGAGGTTCCATAAGGATTCTCCCTATCTATCTACCCAGATAATTGTTTTACATATATTTCTATAGAATGCAATTTAATAATATAGAAAGATCTAATGGATCTATAAAAAGATTTGCTGCTATTGTCCCCAATCCCATTCATTTTCTCTAAGACATGATTTCACATGGATGGTATAAATTATTCTGGCATGTGGACTCAGATTTCACTTACTAAAAACAAAATAACAACAATAAAATAAAATTTGTGATGCTGCTAAAATTCATTTAGTTCCCAAATTTGAAGACCCTCCTTTGAGTTGGCAGGGTCCCCAGACCTGTATTAGAAAAGAAGAGCTTTTAAAGAATATTTTGCTAATATTCACTGCTGCTTCTGCCTTTTTTGTGCAGCAACCTCACTTCTAATAAGCGTTTGAACCCGTAACTAGCTAAATCACGTTAGGCCTTCACCTAGTATATTTACACATCATCTCTTTCCAGTAATGTATACCTTGCCTAAAATGATGTAAAGAAGAAATATTGAGTTCAGCATGGCTAGTGGAAAAGTGGTTCATAGGAAAATGTAGGAGACAAGATTTAAAAAGCACAGAGAACTCGCAACAAATGGCTCAGAAAAAGAAAATTTGGTGTCATATGGGAGCTCAGTCACACATGGTTAAATAATTAATACATGTAAATTCCTAGCTGCACACATACACATAGTCTATCCTCTAAGGCATGTGCAAAGCTTTCGTACTAGCCTTTACTTCAACTTAAAAAAGAGGAACTTAGATATAATAAATTTCTCAGGGATTATCTAGTTGTGATCTATTTAATATAAATGAGTCTGGACTATGAAAAACACAGTTTTCCTTGAGTTTCAATTTTTAGGGCCTTTTCTTTGTAGGGCATTAAAGTCTCATGGGGTCATGATCATATTGTAATCTTTAGGAAAAGAGCCAAGGGCATTGCTCCACCAATTTTATATGCAGGTCTTACAGCAGAGGGGCAGGAGCAATGGTACAACTTGCAGAAGACTCAGGGAAGATGGTCAGGATGGGAGAATGCCACATGAGTTGGAGAGAAGGCTCCAAGGAGGTCATCAATTGAAATAGAACCTACATGAATGATGGTACATGGTCAAGGATTTGAGGATTTGGATCTGCCCATCTCTATCTCTCTGACCAAACACAATTGGTCAAACTATCACAGAGCACAGATAATGCAATGTCTAAGAAGGATCCCTGAGAACCAATGAGGTACAGAGTCAGATAATGAGTTTTGAAGTCATGTAAACCAAAGTTCAAACTCCAACTTTCCAATTTACTAGTTATTCACCCACAAAACATTTTCTTGGTCTCTCTCAGTCTCAAAGTCATCTATAGACCCCTAAATATTGTGGGAAAAAAGTTACAAATAATACAAGTGAGACAGTTGACATACGTTTGATATTCAACATGCATGAACTATTACTACATGAACAGCATCTAAGAATACATGAGTTATAACACTAATTAAAGTGAAGTATTTCTGCATGTTGCTTGTGGAGCAATTCATCACTTTGTTGAGCAACTCATCAATTTACCTAGACTCAGTGAGAGCCTTTTATTTTTTAACCTCTTCAGTATCTTTAAATCTTTAGAGTTCTAAAAAAAATGCTGCATTTCCCTTTGTTGGTCTAAAAATTACTATTAAATTCTTGATTTTCACATATAAGTTTATGTTAATTTAGTAAACATATGCACCTTACACATAACTTTTCACAGTATTGTCATTCTGAAGTGAAGAGATGATGGAGACTGAAAGGTTCCATTAAATATCTGCTGCTCAGTGAAGAAAAAGACAGCTTGCAAGGTATGCTTAAGAGACTCAAGGAGTGTGTGACAGTCTGCAGCATAACACACTTAAGCATACAGTGTCCAAAGAAGGTCTTTGGACTTCTACCCTGACATTCTTTTCCCTACATGATATCTTGAGTTGCCTCTACTCAGCCCTTAGTCTTTCCTTTCTGGAGTTGCTTTGTAAACACTTCAGCTTCATAGAAGTACCTGTGAGATGTCAAAATATTCCATCTCTGTATTCAATCAGCCTGACTTTTCATCTAAACCTAGGAAATTTGGGATATAATTTGTTTGACACCTCTGCCTTCACAAACCTCTGATTCCTAATATTATTGATTAAGGCATCACAGATTTCTTTTAAACCTCTCACTCTTCATCAAAACACAAATCCAGAAAATCAGACTCCTCAGTAAATATCTCAAAACTCCCTATATAAAAAATCTCCAGCTCCCTTTCTTTTCTTAGACTTCCTGTCACAACATTCACACCACTTGTGAATAACAATCTGGAGCTGATGTGTTAGAATCAGGTTGAAAAACTGGATACCTCAGATTCCCTTAGAAGTCATCCATAAAATACTCACTGGAAAAGAGGCAAGGAAACCCGTCAGTTACAAAGGCAGCAAAACGAAGTCAGGCCACTACCAGTGGATCATGAAAAAAGACGAGACAATCAAAGACACAATTGCTATCGATGACGCATCTGGCTCTGGCAGAATGATAGACATAAGCCTTCAGCCTCTGAGAGATGGAGAGGATTACTGCTTTGGAACAAGGCCCTGTAATCTTTGCATTAGTAGATCTGAAGCAAATGACCTTATCATTTTGATATTCTATCTTACCTTCTCTGTTTTCTTTTGCAATACTGTTCTTCATTACTGTCTATTTCCCCTTAGAACAGTTCAATATTAATTGTTAAATTCTGATGAAGATGGTTTTTATTATCTTGCTGATTTCAACTTACAAGCAAAGCACTTGGCACATAGCAGGTATATAATA
Organism: Ateles fusciceps; assembly: GCA_036589455.1. NCBI lineage: Eukaryota > Metazoa > Chordata > Mammalia > Primates > Atelidae > Ateles > Ateles fusciceps. Next base: position 3,577,521 of record JAZHEH010000164.1, on the reverse strand, counting down.
AATGTTATGAAATTGATTTACTAATTAATTGTGTCTCTTCTATACTAAAAGAGAGATAGAACTATAAAAAAAAGGAAACATAAATTCTGTTTCTGGAGTAATAAAGTGAAAGGAAATCTATCACTGACGTGTATTGCCTTAGCAATATGTGTTTTCTTAATCTACAGCAAACAAATGTTATGTAGGTTAAAGGTATACATATGGAAATAGCTTGATTCCTATCAAGTTTATTTGCCTAGAATCTATACAGTAGGAAGTCTAAAGATAGCAATATTATGTCTCATAACTTCATTAATTTTGATGCTTAGCTCCAAAGCAGCTAGGACATCAGTGTACTGTTAGCCTAGAGATGTTTACTTCTCCTTTCAGACTCCTCATGGATGCATAACAAATCAGTACTACTGAAATGAGTTGCTTCTGGGGCAAGCAATGAAGTAGTTGTTCCCCTCAACAGCCAGCTTCAACAGCCTTTACAGTCTCTCAAAGAGGCATGTCTTCTGCTTACTAATAAACTGTATTTTAAGCAGCCCAAAAAGGCAGCATATGAAACACTAAATGTGGAAGTGTCTAGACATAAAGATGAGTCTCATGTAGCAGAGGAGGGTGAGTAATATTTCTGCCAAACTATGGGATGGCCTAGAACACAAGTTAGAAGAATCATAATAAGACAGAAATTCAAAACCTAGGAATGTGTTCAAATGGTCCTGGAGAATACTGTCATTTAGGCCAGCAACATTTGAGTCTTGCTTTCAGGAAATGTTTGCTAAGACCTTAAGATTAGATTCCATGTCCCTGTGAATACCCTTATCTCCCCATGCTTTCAGAAATAAATTGTTTATTGCTCTGCACTGTAATTGCTTCTTTAATTGTATACTTCCCTCCCTAAATGTTTGCTCACTGAGAAAATATCCTGTTTACCACCATTTATATAGTTGTGAGCACAGTGACCGACACAAAGCAGATAAGCAATACGTATGGCTTCAATTGAGGGATCAATTCTGATTTGTGTCAATCACACACAAAACATAGCTATAAATTCTAAATTATCTTTCTGTAGGTTTGGGCAAGTAGATTCTTTCATTGTTATGAGGGGAAATCTATTTCCCCCTAGCCATAGTCTCAATCTATCTAGGGAAGGGGAATCTATATATTATGTTTGGCACTACACAGTGCAAAAACAATGGTAATCTGATCACTTATTTCTCAAAATTTTATTTTTGTTAGTACTCTAGAATACTGAAACACATAGAGTGCTCACATGTGCTATGTATATTCTGAATGTGTGTCTCCAAAATTCATGTGGGAATCCAACACCCAATGTGATAATATTAAGACATGGGACCTTTAAGAGATGATTAGGTCCTGAGGACTCTTCCTTTCTGAAAAGGAATGGTGCCTTTACACAAGACTTGAGGGGGGATGCTATTCTCTCTCATTCCTTCCACCATATGAGGACACAGTTTTCATTCCTTCCACTATGTGAGGACACAGCAAGAAGGTACCATCTTGGAAACAGACAGCAGCCCTCAACAGACACAAAATCTTCTGGTGCCTTGGTCTTGGACTTGCCAGCCTCCTGAACCATAAGGAGTAAATTATATATAATGTATTCAAACTGTATTGCTTTGTTATAAAAGCACAAACAGACCAAGACAATACCGTACATTTAAAATGGTTATTTGTGGCTTGGTGCAGTGGCTCAGGCCTGTAATCCCAGCACTGTGGGAGGCCGAGATGGGTGGATGCTGGAGGTCAGGAATTCGAGACCAGCTTGTCCAACATAACGAAAACCCATCTTTACTAAAAATACAAAAATTAGCTGGGCATAGTGGTGCTCACCTGTAATCTCAGCTACTCAGGAGGCTGAGGTAGGAAAATCACTTGAACCCAGGAGGCAGAGGTTGCAGTCAGTTGAGACTGCACCACTGCATTCCAGCCTGAGCAACAGAGCAAGACTCCATCTCAAAAAATTAAAATAACAATAATAATAAGTAAAATCGTTATTTGCCTTTGTTCAGCCTGTTTTTCAGAACAGCAGCCTACACACAAGCCACAACCTAAAATGTAACTAATAAAGAGGCCAGGCATTTCTTGCACACTTTTTCATGTGGTATCTAATACTACACTGTGCTAGTCTTGCTCCTACTCAAATGACTATGCTTTCTGTCTTCTGGACTCCTGTCTTTCAAATCTCAGCCTCAGACCTCTTTTCTTCTCCATGTATACTCCCTTTCCAGATAATTTCATCCCAGTAAACACTGACAATTTCCAAACTTAAATCTCCAGCCTGAGTCTCTTCCCTGAACTCTAGACTCATATATCAAAATAGCCAATTGGATGTATAAGGAGCATCTCAAAAGTAACCAAACCAAACTCCAAATCTCTCCTTGCCTCAACTCTGTTCCTCACACAGTCTTTCTCATCTATGTAAATGCCAGTACCCTCCTTCCAGATGCTCAGGTTACATCAAATAGGCCTTTTTTTCTTCCCACTCCACATCGAATCCATCAGCAAATGATGTTGGCTCAATGTTCGAAATTAAAGTACTTCCTACCACTGCCATCCCACAACTGCAGGCCAAGCTGCTGTGATTTATGACCTATTTATTGCAGTAGCCTCTTCACAGGGTGTCTGCTTCTGCCCTTGCTGTCTTACAGTCTATTCTTAATGCAACAACCAGTGATCCTTTTAAAACATAATTCAAATCATGCCACACCTCTGCTCAGGTCTCTCCACTGACTACCCATTCCATTTAGGGAAAAAGCACTTAACCCACCCACATCATTTGCTTCTCTGATTCCTCTCTGATCTCATCTGGACAACTGGCCTCTTCTCTACTCTGGATCACACAGATGTGATGCTCTTTTACAAGACTCAACATGCCTTTCTCATGAGTTGCCTTAGAGGGTCCTCCCCTTGGAAGCCCTTCTTAAGAACATCTCTATGCCTCATTGTCTTACTACCCTCAGGTCTTAGCTTACAATTCAACTTTTCAATAAGGGTTTCCAAGACCACCCTAACACTAGATTCTTCTTTTTCTTTATTTGGTTTATTTTACTCTATAGTTTCTTCCAATATGATGCCACTCATATACACACTCATGCATTCGTGTGCACATGCATACACACAGGCTTGTTTCTTGCATTTATTTGTTGGCAAATTATGTCTCTTTGCAAATAATGATCTTCTCTCTCCTCCAGAACCTAAACTCCATGATGCACAGACTTTAATCTTTGTGCTGAGTGGTTTAATCTGAGCACCGTCTATAGGGTTTTCCCAACCCACACTGAATACAATTTTAATTTTTAAAAAAATTGTAGATGTATATCTGAATAGGAATCATTTGGGGTCTAGGTTGCCTTTTGCTTAGTCGCTTTCCACCAACAATATCCTAATAGACACAGAAAACTTCTTATTTCATTAGAAACACTTTTGCATTCAATTTACCAGGCTTAATATAAATTAAAAAGGAAAAAAGAATACACTGGTGACTACTTAGAAAGATGCTGCTATAAATCTTCTGGCCTCAGTAGTAACATAGGGAATATAATTTGTTGGAAGCATATTATTATTCTAGAAGCAATTCTTTCAGGTAAGATGCAAGACTTCTGTGACAAGAATTTTACCATGTCCTTTCACATTAATGCAGAGTAAAAATGATTTTTGTTATGTTCTATGGAGCCTCAAGTGTTTCTTAAATGAAAAAATGCATGAAATAAATAGTAATACTGCTGTGAATAAAAAGAATTAATACAAGAATTCTAAAAGCAAAGGCATGACTCTGCCTCATTCCAATGAATGTTTCCTGTAAGTGTACACATGAAACAGAAACTTTTGCAAACTTTAATTTTGATCAGGAAACTATTTAAATTGACAGTGGTTTTATTTATAAATGAAATATATATTTCACACACTAAGTTTTCTAATTTCATCTGAATCTTTTACAAAACATAAACACATTTTATAATGTATGATACATTATAAAACTTGTCTTGTTTTAAAAGTATGCAATGCATAAAGTTTAATAAATCATAAATCAGATATGATGTGTGACTCATTAATAACAATTGTTTAGAAAACTCTCCCTGAAGCAGACATTGTTGGTTTGCTTCTCAGTTTCAGGAATTACTGCTCTTCAATGCCTGATGTTCAATGTCTGAAAACAGTTCTTTTATGGTTTTGCTTGTTCATAATTTGTTTCAGGTGGGAGGTAAATCCGGTTCCTTGCTAGAAGAAGATGTCAAAAATATTCAGTATTGCAACACAGATATATAATCATTTAGAAATGAATGAAATAAAACAAGTGTCTGGCTCGATATCACCCAGTGATTACACTGGGACAGGGAGATCAACAGCCATATCCCAAATCCTAAACACAGTAATACTCTGCTTCTTCTTAAACCTTCGTTAGCATTTGCAACTTAGTAATACAATTTTTCAAATTAAAATCTCCTTCTTTCTAGACTCTGACTTCCTTGGAGGAAATAATTCTGAGTTGTGTTTCACTCTAAGTCCATGTAGCATGTGCTGGTGCACACTCAGGACATACTCAGGAATGAATGATGGCAGGTAAGCGAGCAGCTTACTGGGGTGGTTCTGGTAAAGCACCAAGTCACGCCAATGACAGCCAGACAGGATATATATTGGGGAGAGGTCTTTGCAAGGAAGGCTATGAAGCTTGGAGATATTAAGATACCATAATGAAACAAAGTTACATGAGGGAAAAAAAAAACTAAACAAAACATTGTAATGGGTAAAGGGGGTATAGGAGTCACAGATGTGCCAGCCAACTTTGTTTAGATATCTGCTCAGCTGAAATGTTATTTTGATTCAGATTTGCTCTGAAATGGGCATCTGTTCAGGATCACAAACTTATACGCTGGAAGACACTACTACATAGGTCACTTGAATCTAGTTATTGTACAATTAAGAATCCATTCTGGGACGCGTGCAGTGGCTCGCGCCTGTAATCCCAGCACTTTGGGAGACCAAGGTGGATGAATAGCTTGAGCCCAGGATTTTGAGATGAGCCTGGGGAACCTGGCAAAACCCTATCTCTACAAAAACTACAAAAACTTAGTAATGGATAGTGATGCACTCCTGTAGTCCCAGCTTCTTGGGAGGCTGAGGTTGGAGAATCACCTGAGCCCAGGAAGTCAAGACTGCAGTGAGACTTAATCACACCACTTCACTCCAACCTGGGCAACTGAAGTAAAAACCTGTCTCAAAAAAAACAAAAAAATCCATTGTGACAGTAGACATTAGCCATATAATTGAATCCTCCAAATGACAGAGGCCCATTATTGATAAGTGAGCCTGTTCCATTGTTAGACAATTTTAACTGGTAGAAATCTTCTTTCTCATATTATCTCGCTTCTCACATGTCATGAGAAGGTATGTATACAGAGAGAGAGAGAGAAAAAGAGAGAGCTATATACAAAAGATATAGCAGATCTCTGTCACAATGTTTAGACATAAAGAAATACACTTTCAACATAGTAGAGGATGAAGGAAGAGGTGGAGGAGGAGGGGGTGAAAAGATCTAAAAGTAAAATGTTTCTATGAAGAGTAGTTTGCTCCTAATCACACTGTATTTTAGGTGGACTAGAAAGTTATAAGAATATATGGCAAAACAACATGCCAGAAATGTCATGCTCATTTACATCCCCAAATTATTCTTCAATTAAGACATTTTTTATTGCCAGCTCAATACTTCACCCTGATATCCTAAAGACTTAAAAACTGAAAATTTTACTGATCTACAAAATCCAGTCAAAGATTGGACTATTAGGCCTTTATGGGAATAAGTCTGTAATTAGCGATGTTTTGCACAGTCCTCTGATATACAGGACATAACTCATGGTTAATGTAATCATGTGGTTATCTACACAATATCGTCACTGTATGCCACCAAGAGATGAGATTGCTATTTTCCTTCTGTGTACTAAAATAATACCAAACAATTTTGCTACATAGATATGAACCTCCACCAAAAAATCAAAACAGCTAAGACAACTTGAGAGAAAGGGCAGACCCTAGGGCTCAATGAGAAACCTCAGAATTAGAAGTTGACTGTTATTCTTTATTTATTACATATGCTCCAGCTATTCCAATAATTCCAAATATACATAAATTACATATATATTTAATCTAATAAACTTAAATGTATTATTTTGGCTTAGTTTTTAGATACATCATGAGTTGGTCACTTACTTCTTCAGTTTATAAATTTTTAAAATATGTTATTTAGTTGTAATATTCCCAGTAATGAGATTGCTTGGAAAATCTACTAGTAAAAATAATTCTTCTTCATCAACTCCCTTTATAAATTATATTAGATTATGCTTGAAGACCTTTTCAGTGCTACATGCTAGGAAGAAATGATACATAATTGAGAAAATAATATAAGACATCAAAACAATAGCTCCAGGTATTAAAAGGTGAGATATTTCAAAGCATGCTAAGTGAATGCCCATCTCTCCTTAATTACTAAATTCAATTCCAGAGAAGTGAGAAAGCAGAGGTGTAATATTGATGATCACCTATTGGGTTCTTTCTGGCTACTCTAAAACTGCACTTTTATTTAATTTCCACAATAACTCTAAAATATTTAATCTTGCCCAAAGCCAACCGAGCTGTTTCACAGCAGGAAGGAGCCTAACGCAGAGCTGCACAGCCAGAACTCCAGGGCATCCTACCACACAGATGCCTCCCAGAGCCTGCTCCTAATGAACACTCCCTGTTGCCACTCTCCTCATCCCACTCCAGCTCTAATTTGGGGTATTCAGTTCTTGCCTTGGCTATGACTGCCTCAATATATTCACCTCTCAAGGTGGCATCAGGGGAAGGAGAACAGTGATAGTGAACAGTTGAAAAGTGATAGCCTGTGTACAGATGTCTGCTCAGACTCTGAGGGGTAATCAGGGTCCAAATCACATAAGGTAAATGAGAGAAATGTAATTTAAAAAAAGCTTCACACCTACTCCGATAACAAAATATTGCTCTTCTATTTCTACTTTATTTCTATATAATTTCACTTAATCAAAATTACTTAAAAGGTATATTGATATGAAAGATAACATGTTTCAAGAGAATATTAAACTTCCTATATAACTTTTAACAGAAAATAGAAAACTTTCACAAACTGTGCTCTCCCCCAAGTGGGAAAGTATGAATCCCAACCCTGAGCGAGAGGATAAGCTTTTCATTGGGCACTCATGGTTGCTTTTATCTTTGTGTTTTATATTTGTTTTATAAGCCAATCCCAATTTTTACTCCAGCACCCTGTTGTAATTAATAATAATCCTTTATACTCAGCTTTCCTGTTCAAATTACTGTGTGGTTTCTATCTCCTGATTGGGATATGACTGATACACACAGTGAACTGAATTTGAAAAACAGTGAATTGTATAAAGATATAGATACAGATATATTACTGGGGGGATTTCTCAGAGGGTCTCAAGTATATTAATACATGTTACAAATGTAATAGAAGAATATATCATATACAGAATTTCACAAGCTTGTACAAATATAGATACACACACATATATACACACCATGGCACAAGAGTAGTGCTCTGTGGGTCATATATGGGGGACACAGATGTCTGAAACTACAGTATAGCAAAATTCCACCTGGTAGGATTTTGAAGACAATGCATGTCCATGGGAAATAGCAAGAACAATTTTTGTAAGTCAGTAATTTTCCCTTTTGATAAGAGGAGCTGTGGAATGATGTTTTTGAATATGTTCCTGTCCTTAAGCATCTGAGCGAGAAAACACTTGGTCATGAGTATCCATGTCTTGCTACAGTAGGAAGAGTGGAGATTCTTATGGGGAATGGGAGGATAACTTTTCCAGGGTGTATAGCAGTATCTTAAAAAGGGAATGGAAAAAATTTTCTCCCATTTTAGAGATTCTATTTCATATTCCCTACTGAGTAATTCCTTATTCAGAAAGTTTAGCCACTCCCATCAATGTGTATGCATCCATGGAAATTTGGAAACATAATCAGATTTTTGTCTCTTCGCAACTTGAGATAGTATCATTCAGGAAAAGACCTTACAGAGGTCTCTGCTTTTAGAAATATATGACTTAAGTAGTAAGTGTCAGACACTATCAGAGTCTGGGGCTGTGACATGCTGCAGGACAGGGCGCTGGTAGGAGATTTTATTACCTTTTATGTACATTCGCCAAAATGTTGTTAAGAAAATGTAATTACCAGTGGGGAGGCTCATTTATCTAAATTATTCTGGGCTACCAAAGAAACCTGACATGTAAACAATTTAGATAAGGGGTCTAATAATCTAGCTATACCAAGTGTCTGCAATCTGTCACTCGGTGCACTCTTACTCTTCAGTGGAACTGTCTGTTGTCCCTGAAGTGCTATTTTGGTGAAATGTACATTGGGAAGACAAACGTGACTCAGTATCAAGATAGTGAGTTTTAATAAAGCTAAAAAATGTGTAAAACAGTGAGATTTTCACCTACTAATATCAAAGTAGAAGGCAGTGGAATTCAGATAATTGGCATTTTTCAATCCAGGGAACTCACTGAAATGGAAAATATATAAGATCATAGAAAGCTTCAGAAAAATAATTTTGGATTTATTATACTGGTATTTGAGTTAGAAGCAAAATGATCAATGCAAACTCTTAAATAATTTGAGCCACTATGTTTTGACCAATACTGTGCTGTGTGAAAGAAATACAAACAAAGCAGAAGATACAATTGCTACCTTTAATCACTTGCCTCAATGGTAGAAAAAAATTTTTTTACAGTGGTTATAAATATAAATACATTATTAACATAAGCAAAGGTGTGATAAAGTTTCAAAAGTACAACAGAATTTTCAAAAGCTACAATCCAGGTCTCAAATGTACACTTAACTCGAAATATTTTCTATAAAAATTCCCATTTACCTAGAGGAGCAAAGCCAGGCACTAAGATAGCTTTTTTTAAACAGCTGAGTATTTGCAGTAGGTGAGCTTCACATAAGAGTATTGCCTGTGGTGGTTCTTTCTTTATGAAATGGAATGACTTGGCCCATACAAATAAAGATTAGTGTAAACAGAGACCAATAATTTTCTTATTTCATGAAAAAAATGTTTTCATTCATTCATTGCCTCAACTGATATTTGCTGAATTTCTTCTGTATTCCAAGTACCAAGCAAAGCCCTGAGAAATTCAACAGTAAGACAATGTCCTTTTCCTTGAGGAGCTCATTGTCCAGCAGACAAGCAGATGAGTATAGAATAATTAAAATAAAATTTGCTAAGAGCCATAATGCATCAAGTACCAGGTGTGGGAGTGCAGAGATAAAGAAGACACTCATGGTGTGCGAGAGCTGGCTCGTAATTGGCTTGTGAGAGCCAATTGCTAAATTTTCAGAAATGTTGTAAGCTACTCACTGAACATGGCCATTATTAAAAATTAAATTGGACAAGTTATAATTCAATAAATTACAAGTAAAACAAAGATTATAAATATTCAAAACTTCATCTCATCCTAATTATTTTACTACGGCATGATATCATCTGTACATTTTACCTTATTCAGTTCTGTTGCATCTCTATGAGGGAAATGCCATATAATGGTATACTACTAATGCATCTGTTACCAACTCCGTGTTCACCAGCACCACGTTGGTAGCCTGAAATTTGCCTTAGTGGGAGGATTTGCTCTCAGGAGCTCAGCAAAGGCTCCAAAATAGAGATTTGTTTTGTTTTTCTACAGACAGTTGTTGTTAAACACTTATCAGCAGGCCACTGGGAACACTTAACCTAGATCCCTACCTACTCCTGGTTAGAGAACACTTCCCGGAGGAAGAGGAAGTAAAGATAAGTAAAATTTGCCACACAAAGAAGGGGGGACTAGCTTGCATAAACAACAATCCAAACTAGAAAGGTCTTTGAAGTTATCCTAACTTCTCTACTCTTATGTCTTCCAAATGTGATAATTTGCTATCATAGTCATTACAACTGTTCACCTGTATTCTAGTTTTCACTTTCCGAGTGACTGCATTTTTCAGTCCCCTTGAAGTCATTCATGGCCATATGACTTGGTTTTGCAAAGAGAACGCAAGAAATGAAACCAGTCATTTCTAGGTTAAAGCTGTGAGAGATAGCATGTGACTTAGTGTGCTCATTTAACCTTAATGTGGTGACTGTGGAAGCTGTCAGCCTGAGTCCCTGGCCTTTAATGAGCAGTCTCTCAACTCCTACTTGCATTGGTTATTATACTGAGCAAGAAATAGATTGGTCATGTAAACTCAGCAAAAGGAAACAGCTGAGATTTGGGGGTTATTCATCACGACAGGATGGCCCAACCCATCTCAGTTCACCTCCCTATTAATCTCTCACTAAAACCACTATACTAGCCACTTCCCTTTGTATGGCTAGTCTCAGCTTCCCTCCATCTGTCCTCTGCACTGTCGAGAGAAAGGTCCCTCAGATGCTCTTCTACTTTAAACATCTTTAAAGTATCCTCATGACACACAGAAGAAATTTACACAATTTAGATGGTATATTCAACAAGTCCTTCATGATCTGTCCTCTAATAGTTGTGTCCTAATCACAATGAACTTAGTCACTTTCTTAAACAGTTTTCCTGGCGTCCAGAATGCTCAAGCCTTGAGACTTTATGCTGTCATCCCATTCCTCCTTTTGACAAACACAAACTTAAAAATCAAATACCAATTATTATGTCACTTCATAAGTGAGGCCTCAAGTAACATCAGTTACCTCTTCCCATCCCTGTATTTTTAAAAGCACTTTGCTCACCCTTCCATGACAGCAAGGATCCTATGACATTATAAGTCATTCTATGTATTTCTCTATCTGGATTTAACTTTCTGGAATCTATTTTAGTATCCCAGAGATTTGACACACAGTCCTCATTAAAAGCTTGTGCTTCATATATATGAGTGACTAATCTTTGATTTACTAAATATGGTCAGCTAGAACGGAATTTTCCTATTGGTTTTCTTGATTTTGACTTTAATTAAGATTGTATCTTAGACTCCTGCTAGAGGTCTACAAGGAAGTTGTAATCATTTTCTCCAATCCTTTCACTTGAGGGATAGAAACCAAGGCTCACAGATGTTGGGTGACCTGCTGCCTATTTAGTGACAAAGTCGAAATAAAACCCAAGGTCTTCTCACCTTCAGGAGTTGCCATTTACCTACCTTGAGGGCGATGTTGTACTAAAATGTTATCCGTGTGGGCGCTAATCAAAATTTCACATTCTCATCATTCACATCAAACCGTGCCTGAGAAATACAGTCACTGTTTTTCTAGTATTTCTCAATTTATTTTCATAGGCTATGTTCATAAACATTGCTCTTACCTCTCACATATTCTTTCTGGGTTTTTTTTTTTTTTTTTTTTTTGATGGCTCAAAATATGTCTTGAAGTGGACATTCAATAAAATGGCAAAAAAAAAAAAAAAAAAATTAAAGTAAATTTCAGAATTTCCAAACTGGAAGAGACCAGAAAAATCATCCAGTGCAAACTTTCCATTTGATAAATTTTTTAAAAATGAGATCCTAAAATATAGCATCATTTATTAAAGGCTACACAACTATAGTGTGGTCAAAGCAAGACTGCATTCTGATTTCTCATCTCCCAGGACAGGAGCCTTCTTCCAGCAGAATGCAGTGGGTTTTTTTTTTTTTGCCAGTAACCATGGCCATTATTGCCTTATAGCTTAGGTCCCCTGTTTTGTGGCTGAAATTAAATAACACAAGTGAAATGCTTTTTATTTAAATATAAATGTTTAAAAATAAAGGCAAATATTCTGTAGAACCTAAAACCTAAGTTAATAAAAGGCTTAAAAGTCAAATCTAACAAATTTATTAATATTTTAAAAGGCAAATATTTGAAATCTATTTGTTTTTATTCCTCTTTCTATAATCTACTTGTAGGATTTTGAAAGAAAATCTCACAGTAAGATGTTTATTCAAATAAAACAAGTGAGACAAAGGAATGCAAGCTGTTTAAATGAAATGGAATGACCTGATCATCCACTCAAAGCAACTGGAGGAGGGATTAGAGTAAAGTTCTATATTTAGTTATATGTTCAAAGTAAATGGAAAACTGCTGACTTAATAATTTAAGCCTAAACAAAACGAGTCTCAGTCTTTTAAAAAGAGTACCTGAAACAAAATATTTAATTCCTAGAAAGCATTACAGTATGAATTTAAGAATATGGCTCAGGGCTTGTGCTACATTAATCTTTGATCAATTAAGAATGTATTTTATGCTTACCTGTGTCCTGCTTTTCACAGGGTCTCTGGTCAAATTAATTTAAGCTTTTAAAAGGTTGCCTTTAATTCTCATGTATCTAATTCCACCCATTCTTTATGTCACTTAAATGTAATATACTTGTCATAACACCTCCAAATATCAAAGTCTATGCTTTTGTCTGGTCATTTCCCCTGTCTTTTGTCTTCCCCCTCTTCTTCTCAACTTCAGCAGCATGTATCACCTAGTTTGCTTATTTGGGTTATTAATCTGTAGTCAATGACATAAGATATACAGACATATATGATAATCTACCATTAAACAAAAATGAAATAATAGAAGAATTTGGATAATAGAAATTGTGGTTAATGAATAACATTATTATTAGATACAAATATCTTGATTCAGCTTTCATTAAAATCATAGTGAAATCATAGGCATGTATTTCAGTTGAAAACAATTAAGGAGTGAAAGACTGTTGACCTATCTTAGGCAATCCTGAGTGCTAGATTGGCTACTACATTTTGCTGAGAAAAGGAAGGAAATGTAAAAATGCATAATAGACTTATTGTAAAGTTAGGTTAAACCTGCTTATCATAAAAGATTTAATCCCCAAATTTGTTTTCTAAACTTAGGAAAGAACTTTCCTGTAATATTTTAACAGTTATCTTCCAAAAACTGTTGATGTATTACCCTAAGACCATACATCTGTGTTATGGGAAGATGCACTAAAATTTGCTCTAAAATGTATTAAACTATATGTTTTAATAAGAATAAAGTATAAAATTGCATTGAAACAAAATATAAGCCCTAAAAGCTATCTTCAGAATTTGAAAATTGAATCTATGTTTCAAAAAAGATACTTTTTAAAGCTTACAGCTCTTACATGGTTTCATCTCTTTTTTTCTTAAAATAATTTAGGCATAATACTGAAAAAAACTTGAGAAAATGACTGTTTTTCAAAGAAGGATCATGAAAATTTATATCGAAAAATTTCTTACCAAAGATATATGACAGTTTCTAATTGTTCCAAATGAATTTTTATGTCATAAAAGAACTATTACTTTCAAGAAATAAATGAATTACAAATGCACAGAAAACTCCCTACGCTACCCACACCACTATGATATAAGGAGAAAATTATACTTGTTAAAATACAGTTATGTCCAAAAATATTTGCCAGGTTGTCTTGAATAGCTCCTTTGAATTACATCCTTTTTGTCACCACCAACTTTCTGTTTCTCTCATTAAAATCTAATTACCATTATGCAAAAGAAGAAAACAATGAATAAATAAAAATACTCAAACGAAAGTATCCAATGGTTGGTTCAGAGGAAAACCAAAATATGGTATCTACAAGGAAGCAGAAATTTCTGATTTAATTTGCTTTCATATTCTTTCAACCGTTAAAGCAATTGGTTTTAATCTCTGTATATGGGCTTAGTTCAAAAGTGTTTCAAAAATATGGATGACACTGCCTGCACTTGAGTAACTACAGTCAAGCAACTTTTCAAAGACTCAAGAATATATATGTATATACATAAATACCTACATAAGAAAATATATGTATATATATATATTAACACACGCATATATATAGTCATAGACATACACAAACATACACATATACAGTTACGGGGGTTTTCAAAAATTAAATATTTAGATAATGCACCCAAGTATAAAAATGATTATATCTATAGAAGAAACACCTGAAGTCCTGAAACTAAAGTATTTTCAAAGACCTACCCTTTCTCCCTTCGTTCATTCCTTCTTTTCTCCCTTCCTTCCCTTTTTGTACCTTTCTTCCCTGTCATCCTCCCTCCATTTTCTATCAATTTCCTCTTTCTTTCCACAAATAAGTATTAATCATATCACAAGTGCCAGGAACTGGTATATATAGAAGATTCAATGGTAAGCAATTAGAGAAGAAACCCCCTTCATAGAGCTTAAATTGTACTAGTATAAATCCATTGAAAAAATGAAAACCATAGCATTTCAAATCAGACAGATTTACATTCAAATCATAATAACATCACTTATTTCACCTATTTGGGAAATTACTTAACTTTGCTAAGTTTCCATTTTATCAAAAGGAAAGTGACAATGATTTTAATTCCATCATTTATCTTGAGAATTAAATAAAATCGTGAATGAAAAAATCTGGTGGAGAATCTGGATTTAGCAGGTGTTCAATAAATGCTACATATCTCCTCTCCCCATGCACATTTAACATTAAATTGCAGTTAAACTTAAGTTTCAATGTTGCAGATTCACAGATGGTCAAGAAAAGGAAATATGTTTAGGATATTACATTGCTCTAAAGTAAACATTTAACTCAGAAACGGTGCTGAAGAAACATTGGTTGAAAAGATGCTAGTGTTACCAAAAAGAGGGAGAGAGAAAATCTGACAGGCAGTGACACAGGGACTTGGAGAGACAGTGTGGAAAAATAAGCCCATGGTAGGCTTATTTTAATAAATACAGCAGATTAAAAGGTGACTGATTCATGCTTTCTTGTATAAATGAGAGGCACCATTTTGTAATGCTGACATATAACATTTCTAAACTCAATTTTATTTTTTTTCCATTTTTATGAAGGAGGTGCTTTAATTTACTGGGAAGACAGTTAGGGCAAGTAGGCCTCCAGCCATGGCAGGTAATAGTCTAGGTTACTACGAAACAAGTTGATACATGAAAAAAATAGATAAGCTCGAAGAGGGAAGTAGTTCTGCTGGAAACTCAAATAGCACTGTGGAAACAAGTAACAGAATAGAGGTTCTCACCAGAAAACGACCTGACCTCTATGAGCACACTGCATATTCCAGAAATCCAAGGCATGTTCTGGACTGTCTTTAATCTCCTTCTATCCCCTGAGGAAGCTTTTATCTCTGGGATGGGCTGGATGATTCTAAATGAGATGAGAAAACAATGGACTCCAGTGGAACCCAGCATCATCTGTACTTTAAGCTTCACCATTACTTGCTATAAAATTCCAGAAACTCTGACTGAACCCAATAGTCTTAGTTTTAAATAGGCAATTTTATGAAAACAGGAAAGCAGAGACAGGAGTGGCTTTATAGTGAGAGGTAGAGCACTTTCAAAACACTGGGATTTAAAGTGTAAAATCAACTGCTACATTGAAATCAATGTAATTGAAAAACACACGAGAAAAAAAGGTTTTGTCACCATAAATAAAAAACTCAAGTGACAGCTTGAAACAGCATTATTGTACCTAATGAAAAAAGTATTGAATAAAAGTCAGATTTCTGTACAGGGCTATGCAAAAATGACACTTCCAATGTTTTTGTTGTCCAACCATGCACTACATAGAGAGGAGATCCCCAAAACTAATAGGCTCCCTTACTGAGAGAGTCTCCTTTGCAGATGGTTGTGTTAAATGGCCAGCATTTATTGTCCTTAAGTATTAAAATAAGCAATTATTTCCAGAGTCTCCTTTGCAGACAGTTGTGTTAAATGGCCAGCGCTTATTGTCCTTAAGTATTAAAATAAGCAATTATTTCCAATCAGACTATTCTATATTTTCCAAGCAACCTTCCCAATTGCGATTTAGTTCCCTATGTGGATTTTCCATTGAGATGAAAGCAGACAAGGTAGATAAAAACATCTGATTCACCTTACAAGTATATTTCTCATTGCCAAGTAGAAATTTGGCAATTTCCTTTATGTTCCTCAGTCTTTTATGAGTTATTCTAAGTATGAATCAGCATTTCAAGTTCCAATTACCTACGACAATGAAAAGATGGAATTACTAAAACATGTGAGATTTAGGGCCAACCAGATGTACTGGTAAATTTGTCAAGTTAATGGTATGTATATGCAAATCATTCCTCAAAGCATGGCAGACATAGAGAAATACAAGACTTAGTCTCACTTCTCAAGGAGTTTCCAAACAAGATGAGGAGGTAAATTACATATACATGGGAAAATAGAAAAAGACAGGAAGGCAGTTTGAGGCCCAACAGAATAGGGAGATTTATAAGATATATAAATAGATTAAGAGCACACATATACACCTACAGTGAAAAGATTGGTAGGATATCTCTTGGTAGTGGGATATACATGCCTTCATTACATTTATATTTTCTGTAGTACATATGCATTTGCTTTTATAATAAAAACACTTAAAATGTTATCCATAGAGAATAATAGGGTACCATAGGCTGGAACAGGAAGAGCTACATTCAGATTTACTATGGGTCTGTAGAGACATAATCAGTAGTCACCAAGATTAAGTTAACATCAAAAAAACTTACATTAGCTTCCTATTGCTACCGCAATGAATTATCACAAACTTAATGGCTTGGTTTAAAACAGCCTAAATTTATTATCTCATAGGTCTGGAGTTCAGAAGTACAAAATTGGTCTCACTGGGATAAAATCAAGGGGTTGGCAGGGTTGCATTCCTTCTGGGGGGGGGTTAGGAGAAAATCTGACTTTCGCTTTTTCCAACTTCTAGAGGCCACCCACATTCCTTGGCTCAGGGTCCCTGCCTATCCTCAAAACCAGCAATGTCTGGTGTAGTTGTTCTCACACTATGTCACTGGGACATTGACACTTCTGCCTCATTTATTTTTTAACTTACAGAGAATATTGTGATTACACCAGGCCTACCCAGGAAATATGAAAACATAGTCTCATCCAAGGATCCATAACTTAACCATGTCTTCAAAATATTTTACCATGTACAGTAATATATTCATAGGATCTAGAGATTAGGACATGGGCATCTTTGGTAGGTAGATTACTTAAAATAACAAAACAATATTTAAGAAATAAATACATTCCTTGATACAACTCCTTTTTCTGGAGGAGTGGGAGATGCACATTTTCTCTTTTTCTCCATATCACTTTAAAAAAATATTATAATTCAACTTGAGTGGTCTAAGAAAATCAGTAATGTCAAATTTGTAACTCAAGACCAAGATTACAAGAGAGAAGATGCTGAGGTTATTCTCAGGAAATTATGCAGCTTTCTTAGCCACAGGAGCATCCTAGATGAGGAATTATGCTCTTCATCCATAGTTAATAAAATGCTGAAAATGGGAGAAGGCATAGCCATGGGAGTTGATGTTATAAAGTAATGCTTTGCCTGATTACCCCAGAGGTTAGACCTACTGAAACTATACCAGAAATAAATCCAGGGAACAGAAAATCTAGATAATAACCTTCTTGACAATCAAATATTGAGAAGGATTCTATCAAGCTCAACTGCTATTATTGAGCTACTACTGTAACGTCAAATGGTGTAAGGTTAAGGACTGGCTTTTCTAATAAACATTTTGCAGACCTATTCACATTGAAGTTGTCGATATCTCCTCGTAAATCTAACCGTGACCACAATCCATACGGCGAGGACTTGGTCTTTGCTTATGATTCTCCCTCTGCCTGCAATTCCTTGGTCAATATTTGTACAACTTCCAAAACTGAGCAAAGACACTCTCTTGCCCTTCCAGTGAAGTCCTTTTTCTCTGTGTTCCTCACAATCGTCTCAAATGACATTGACCCCTGCCTCCATGGAATTCCGCTGGACATACTTATAACTTTAGTGACTTTCATCTTTGCATGGTCTACATCCCCACATGCATATCCAGAGGAGAGAATCAGTTTGATTTATTTCAACCATTCTAAAGATAACCATAGGCCAGGAAAAAGTTTACAGTCTGATAGAACTCTCCCACTTGCTAAAATATCGAAATGCTTCAATGAACACCTGCTTTCCTGAGCTTTCCCCTGGGACTCTCAACCCAGCAACTAAAGTGGTGATGCCTGGAAACATCGGAGAGCCTCTGGGACCCTGATGTAGAACCACAGCCAAGTGCACTTCTAAGTGGTCAGTGACCAGGCTCCACAAACTTGACTGCATTCCCAAACTGCAGGACAGTATCTGGCTTATAATGGGCACTCAGTAAGTATCTGTTGAATTAATGCATCTTATTGACATACCTTGTATGTCAATATATTTTGCAACAACAAAAAAATTAAAAACATAACACAGTCTTTACAACTTCACAGAAGGTCATTCAAATCTATATTTAAAGTGGTTTTGCAAACTATATTTTCTACTACTTTGCACCAACTTACAGTGGTTCCACTTAGGAGAGATTCCAGAAAGGCTAGATAATTTTATCTCACAAGTGAAAACAGTTTTATGTTTTAAAAAGAACACTACCAGCAAGGGAATGAAAAACAGTGCCTTGTAGAAATGGCATTTTTTATTGACCCAACAGCAAAACTAAATGAAGTAAGCATAGAGCTATAGAAAAGAGAGACATGTCTAAATAGATTCTAGAAAGATCTTCCAAGAAATAAAGTAGAGATCTTAGATTAAAAGATCCACAAAGGAAGACTAAACATTTGTAAGCAGAAGACTCACAAGTGAAAACAAGAAAACCAGAGGATACTGTTACTTTCATCTTGCAAGACAAGTATCCTTCAACTGAAATAAGATTCCAGTAGAATTTCAAAGACATTTAGCAGATTTCATAAAGTAGTAGCTACTCTTTACCTTTAGGTTCTTTGCCTTAATAACTGTGATATGTATGAAATAGAAGGTATTTTAAAATGAGGTTATTGTGCCATTTAGACAACATACATTTTCAAAAAGATGTAGTAGCCATAGAAAATAACTTATCTTACATAAGACAGGTCAAGGCATAAAAATCTTAAAGGAAGCTTTACTCTGTAAATTTAAAATTTACCTACTTTTGTGAGTCTGCACTCTCAAACTTGGAAAATAGTTATATTATACAGATCCACATCAAACCACAGAAAAACTTACAAAAAATAAACTGACAATGTATCAAAGCTCTTAAGGGAAAAGGACTTTCTAAGCTTTGAAGTACTGTGAAAACAAAAGCACAAAGGAAAAGATAAATAATTGTGAAACAATAGTAAATATATACATGCTCAATGCTAAAAAAATTTTAAAAATCTTCAAAAGGCAAATAACCACTTTGCAACAAATGTAAGAAGGAAACAACAGTAAGTATGTTTAATATAACAAGAGCGTGTACAAATTACCAAGAAAAGCCATAAGACCCTAATAAATAAATCGGCAAGGAACAGTGTTTTCATTTGCTATGATGCCGTAACAAAACACAACACACTGCGGGGCTTATACAATAGAAATGTATTTTCTCTGGGCCGAGCAGGAGGCGCCATGATGGGAGTTGACATCCGTCACAACAAGGACCAAAATGTCCTGCGCAAGGAGCCCAAAAGCCAGGACATCTACCTGAGGCTGTTGGTCAAGCTGTACGGGTTTCCGGCCAGGCGAACCAACTCCACATTCAACCAGGTTGTGCTGAAGAGGTTGTTTATGAGTCGCAACAATCGGCCACCTCTGTCCCTTTCCAGGATGATCCAGAAGATGAAGCTTCCTGGCCGGGAAAACACAACGGCCATGGTTGTGGGGACCACAACGGGTGACGAGCGGGTTCAGGAGGTGCTTGAACTGAAGGTGTGTGCGCTGCGTGTGACCAGCCTGGTCAGCAGCCGTATGCTCAAGGCGGGGGGCAAGATCCTCACTTTCGACCATCTGGCCCTGGACTCCCCCAAAGGGCTGCGGCACCCTGTCCTGCTCTCTGGTCCTCGAAAGGGCTGAGAGGTGTACCGCCATTTCGGCAAGGCCCCGGGGAACCCGCGCAGCCTCACCAAACCCTACGTCCGCTCCAAGGGCTGGAAGTTCGAGCGCGCCAGGGCCAGCCAAGGCTACAAAAACTAACCCTGGATCCTACCTTCTTATTAAAAAGATTTTGGATGCGAAAAAAAAAAAAAAGAAAGAAAAAGAAATGTATTTTCTTGCAGATCTGGAGCCTAGATGTCCTAGATTAAGGTACTAGCGGGGTTGGTTTCTTCAGAGGCCTCTCTCCTTGGTTTGCAAATGGCCACGTTCTTGTTGTGTCCCCCACATGGCTGTCCTGAGTCTTTGTGCTGTCTGTGTCCTAATTTCCTCCTCATATAGGACACCAGTCATATTGGATTACGGCCCACCCACAGGACCTAATTCATCTAAATTACTTACTTAAAGCCCTGTCTTCAAATACAGTATCATGCTAAGTTTTAGGTGTTCAACATATGTATTGAGGTGGGAGGCACAATTTATCCCTTAATAAAACATAAACAATTCACAAAAGAAATGTCTAAAACATGCAGAAAAAATGTTACATTTGAAAGGAATGCTAATTGAAAGTAAACTATTATTATATTTTTCATTTTTCAAGCTAGTAAGATTTGAAAGTCTTTTAAAACCATTTTAATCCTGGCAAGGTTTCAGTTCAATGAGTACTTTGAATGCTACTGGCAGGAGTGTAATCTGACAAACCATTTTGGGAAGCAAACTTTCAATATTAATCAAGGTTACAAAAAATACTAGACTCAGTCTAGATCAATACAATCAAGAAATTACATACTTAGATATGAGCATATTAACTTCTAGGAAGAGATCTTTACTGAAATATTACCTATCTGAATCTTATTCAAAATACCAAAAAAATCTGAACCAACATAAATGCTCACAGTGGAGAAATGTAATATTTCTAATGTAAACAAGAAATCTAATGTAAACACTTCATAAGTTGTTATGCAGCCATTGAAATGATGTGTCTAAAAACTATCAAAAACATAAAATAGTTATAATTTTGTTTAATAAAAGCAGGATGCAAAGCTATATATTAAAAAGAATAAAAGAACAAAAGGAGCAGGAAATATACCCACAGTCATTTCTTTAAGATAACAGAATTGTTTGTTGTTATTTACCAGTATTACATTTAAAAAATTTCCAAAGACAGAAAGACAAAAGACAAATTTCCAAAGACCAAAGACAAAAACCACATGATTATCTCAATAGATGCAGAGAAGGCCTTTGATAAAATTCAACAGCGCTTTATGCTAAAAACTCTCAATAAACTAGGTATTGATGGAACGTATCGCCTATCGTAAAATGATAAAAGCTATATATGACAAACCTACAGCCAATATCATACTGAACGGGCAAAAGCTGGAAGAATTCCCTTTGAAATCAGGCACTAGACAAGGATGCCCTCTCTCACCACTCCTATTCAACATAGTATTGGAAGTTCTAGCCAGAGCAATCAGGCAAGAAAAAGAAATAAAATAAATAAAATTTCCAAAAAGCAACATGTATTCATGTTTATAATGAAAATATAATCATTTCAACTTGAGTAAAATTGGATTGAACACACCAAAATTTAGTTTCAATTCTATTACGTGTAGGTCAACAGGTCATCTTCTTACTTTAATGCTCTGCTTTCACTCTGCCACGTGGTTTTTAACCAACTTTTATGTCGTCATAAATGATACCTTCACTCAATACCCATTTCAAACCCAATCCACTCATGCCCCAGAAATGAAAACAGATCATTCTATGGGAAAAGATGGATTCCTATTACAAGAATTTGAGAATCCTTAACAGGTCATAGTCTCCTTTCAGGAAGCCCTGGTAAGACCATTCTCTGTTCAGCCTTTCCACCTGAGATCATCTACTTTATCAGCCTAAAGGTCAGAGGCATACGCTACATGTTCTGTAGATGCCTCAATAACATGAGACACTACCTGTCTGCTGCCTGTCTGTGACTGGGAGAGAAATATATATACAGCAAGGTATGGCAAGTTCTAACACATGCATCTCAACTCTTAGTTAAGTGGAGGGTACAGAGTACTGTGCCATTAGAACCTGTGTTGTATTTTACTTTTTGATAAAATACCAAGATGCAAAGTACACTCAATCTTCAAGCTTGTGTGGAGCTCCAAATTGTAAACTTTGGGCAATTGATTGCCCATCAAAACTGTCAGAACTCAAACCATGTTCATGAATTTGATAGATCTTAATTGGGACTTAATTGGGAATAGACTAGAAATGAGAAACATAATTGTAACGAGTTGGATAGTGTCTCACCAAAACTCACATCCACCTGGAACCTCAGAATGTAACCTTATTTGGAAATCTGGTCTTTCCAAATATAATTAAGGTAAAGATCAAGGTGAACCCCTACTGGATTAGGGTAGGCTCTTAATGCAATGAAAGCATTTTTAAAAGATGCAAAAAAGGACACACAGAGAAGAAGTCATGTGAAGCTGGAGGCTAAGATGAGAGTGAGGCTGCCACAAGCCAAGGAATACCACCAGGAGCCACCAGAAGCTGGAAGAGAAAGGAGAGATTCTTTAGTCTTCAGAGAAACCCTGACCCTGCTGACTTCTTGATTTTCTATATCTAACCTCAAGAACTGTGAGCATGTACATTTCTGTTGTTTTAAGTAACCTAATTTGTGATGATTTGTTATGGCAGCCCTGGGAAATTAATACAGTGTTATATGTAGACAATGATGCCACGTTTCATAAACCTGTCCCTTTATATTGAGGCAGAAGGGTATGGTGGAAAGAGCACCAAAAGAGCAGAGTCAAAGGGTTGGGTGTTGGCTCCACGCTACAACTTTTCACCGGGCAAAACAGACCCTCTCAGAACAGTTGCTTATCACAGGTGATAATCATCTCAATTGCATAGGATTGTTAACAAGACAAAGGAAATGGTGTACATAATAAGCATTTGATAGGGTATAGACAGAAATTCTGATTTTGTGGTTATTGTCAGTGGTTTAGAGTAAATGCCAATTTTGCACTAAATATCTATTTAGGAAATATGAAAACAGACCAAAAAATATTTACACAAGTGGTTTACCTTTCACTTCTTTATTATAGAATCTTTTTCGCCTAAAGGGTGGGTTTATATCCTAAAGGCTGAATTTGAACCCTGATGTGAATCATTTATCACATAGACAGGTGAATTATTAGGGATGTTTCAGAAGGCGGTTAACCTGGGGCTGTTACTTTTAGGATTGTTGTACTGTCATTAATAATCATCTCTTGTAATTTTAGTCATCTGAACTGGAAAAAAATGAAATATATAGCCCTGATCATGATAAGGCAGATTTTTAGTGTTTCTGATTGAAAAAATAAAAAGGGACAAGAATCCTGCCATTAATGTCCAGATCCTGGGTTTTGATGACGTTCACATCCTATTTGAGAAAGGTGGTAGGTTGGTGGCATCAAAAGCAAGAAACCTGAGTGCTTAAATTGTTATTAAAGTCATAACCACAGTACAATACTGCTTTTATGACACTCCAGGCTGTAATAACTACTAGAATAAATTATTCAATTTTTAAAGTAACAGCTTAGGTATACCATTCAGAAGATTAAATGTATAATTCTTGATTGTGAATCCCTTTATTCAATAAAAATATCATGTGGCAAATTATTTTAAGAATTATCTCTAAGAGTTGATGTTATCCAAACATGTTTTCAAAATTAAATAGAAGATGGGTTGAAGGGTTCTGGTGTTCATGCTTTCTTCCCTATTAGAGCAGAAGGCAAGATTCATTCCTCCAAGCTCATTCTCAATGGGAAATTGATGACAAACCTAAGGTGTTCTGAACAAAACTCACTGACAGCAAACAATTTCTACAAAGCTCAACTCCTTAGGAGCATTTTGTCAATACTGGGTAATTAGTTTCCATAATCATCGCTGTCCTTCAGTGGGTCTACCTAGCCAGGCAGCTACATTGTTCTCCAGTCTTCTTTTGTGTTCCAATGAAGGACCAATGTGGCAAGTGCCAATTCCTCACTACTTTGCCCCTCTCCCCACTTGACACCACTTTCAGACATGTAAATAGGGGTGATGGTGGAGAAAAAATCACTGTCCTAGGAATTTCTCTCTAACCCTATTCATAAGTTCACATCCCCACCCAATCCTGGATGAGTCATTGCAATATTCAGCTAATGAGACCCATCATCCTTGGACTTGTGCTTATCCTACATCCGTATCTCGAACTACTGCCCTCCACATGTATTATACTGCCACAACACCAAGGGTCAGGACCCTCTCCTCTTCTGGACCTTTGGGTTGAGAGAACAGCAGGGTATGCCTGTTTGGAGCATACATACTGGAGATCCTTGCCTAAACAGCCCTCATGCTGAGTTCCTTGCTCTTCCCTTTGCCTTCCTTGACTATGTCTCATCACTGCATATTCCATACTTAGAGTCTAAGTTTCTTAGCCCCAGGCTGAAGCTGGAGCTATATAGTAGTTTCCACTTATCTGCAGTTTTCCTTTCCATTACCAGCTGTCAACAACAGTCTGAAAATATTAAATAGAAAAGTCCAGAAATAAACCTTTTGTAAGTTTTATATAACAAGCCCTTCAGAATGGCATGATGAAATCTTGTGCCTATCCTGCTCCCTCCCTCCTGGGATGTGAATCCTCCTTTTGTCCTGGGTCTCCACATTGTAGACGCTGCCTGCCCATGAATCACTTTGTAGCCACTGATGATCCGATCTACTGTCTCAGTATTACAGGGCTTATATTCAAGGAACCCTTTATTTTATTTAACAATGGCACCAAAGCACGAGAGTAGTTATGCTGGTAATTTGAATATGCCAAAAAGAAGCCATAAAGTGCTTCCTTTGAGTGAAAAGGTAAAAGTTCTAAACTTAAGAAAACAAAACTTATATTGAAGTTGTTAAGGTCTATGGTAAGAACACATCTTCTCTCTGTGAAACTGGAGTGACACCAGCATTTCCAGTTCCCTCAGATATGCCTCCACAGCTCTAGGTCTAATGCCAGGTTGGAAATGAGGATGTAGTGATTGAGCTTGATGATGATTTGACTATCAAGTAAGTGAAACATGAACATCTTTTGAGGAAAGTGGCTAATTATAAACATATTTTGAAAGTAAATGCTATCATTTATTCTGCATTTACTAGGACCAAGAATTAAGTCATTTATTATGTGTTTTATATACATCATCCTAATCTAATTCTATGCACCTGTAAGTTTGAACCATGTGATTTCCCTGAGAAGACTAATAATCTATTGCCTTCACAAACTATATTTTCCAGATGCTCAACAGTTATTTGGAGGAGAAACTGTGGGCTGGAGAATGGGAGGGTAGAAAAGACACACTACTAATGTGAGCATTCTGCTTCTCCTACATGGCCTCAAAAAATTCAGCCCTGGCCCCAAACATACAACTCCAATAGGCAACATAAAAGCCCTGCAGTTAAGTGTGTTCACCACACCTCTTAGCTAGATAAGACTGCAATCATCTATTTTTACTTAAGACTGTCCATTTGCAGTTAGTAGGGGATCCTATTGTAGAATGTAGGGGGTGTGTCTACTGCTGTATGGTTGATTATTTAGGACTTGCAAAAATTGAATTGAACCTGATCTCATGGAAATTCTACGGAGGTAGGAAAGGAAAGAGGAGATAGGAGTAGAGACATGTGGAGGAAGCTGTCAGCCAAATTCTAAGACCAAACATCCCCTTTCTCAAACAAATCAATGACTTGAATACAAAGGAGGCAGAGCTAGTGTTACACATTTAAAGAGAGCTGGAAAACATAACAACAAATACCATATAAAGACTTCGTTTGGATTATGGTGTAAGCAAACACACTATTAAAAGACTTCCTGAGACAACTGAGGAAATGCAAATATGGATATATGGACCTGAATCTCAAATTGCATTAAAGGATTATTATTAATTGTGTTATGTGTTATAATGACATGGTGTTTATGTAGAAACACATTCTTATCATTTGGACATGTATACTTAAGAATTTGCAGGAGAGAAGCATTATGTCTAACATTCATTTTAAAATATGTCCTCCTCAAATAAATTAATGGATGGAACAAGACTGGAAAATGGCTGACAATTGTTGAAGCTAGGTAAAGGGTACATAAGCTTTACTGTACTATTCACTTTCTTTTGTTTGTGTTTGAAATTTTTATAATAAGAAGCTTTATAAAGAGCAAATGCATTGATTCTTTTTATCTTAAAAAGAGACATTTGTGGTGGTCAGGTAATGTGTCCAAGCTTTAGAAATGTAACTGGAATGCCCAGATCCACTTAAATTTATATGAAATCACAACGGGGTTGAACACAGGTAGAGAAAAGCCAAGTATAGCCAAGAAGAAAAGAAGTCTTAGGGAGGATGATTATTAAAATGACATCTGAAGGAACAATCAATAATTATGTGCACAGCCACAACATGAAAGAAGTTAATGAACTCCAAGGAAGAGAAATTCAAGTAAAAAGGTGGCAAAACTAACAGAAACTGTCTTTCTACTGTTTTGTAGGTGATACAATCTCCCTCCTCCTTCAAGACCTATCACCTATCAAAGTTATAAGATCAGTGCTGCCTTTGCCAGCTCCCCAAGGCTGTTAGCTGCTCTCTCATCTGAGATTCCACAAAGCTTTGTTCATACTTTTCTGTTTTTTTTTTTCCACTTTATAAAGGAAGAGATATTGACTAGCACCAGCCTTAGAATGTGATATATGTATATGCTTAAGAAATAGTGGAAGGAATGGATGCATGGTGTATTAGTCCGTTTTCACACTGCTGTAAAGAAATATCTGAGAATGGGTAATTACTAAAAGAAATGAGGCTTAATTGACTCACAGTTCTGCATGGCTGGGGAGGCCTCAGGAAACTTACAATCATGGTGGAAGGCAAAGAGGAAGCAAGCTTGGACCTTCTCACAGGTCAGCTGGAAAGACAGTGAGCAAGCAAAGGGGGAAGAGCCCCTTATAAAACCATCAGACCTCATGAGCGCTCACTCACTATCACGAGAACAGCATGGGCACACCGCCCCATGATCCAATCACCTCCCCACCAGGTCTCTCCCTCAACACCTGGGGATTCCAATTCTGGGTGGGGACACAAAGCCTAACCATATCACATGGGTACCAGAGAAGGAAAAAAAAGAGAGGGATAGAAGAAAAAAAAAAATTCAATTCCTCCCTGGGAAGAAAAATTTCTGAGGTCAGAGGGTTTGGACTGATATTTAAGAAAGACTTCATGTAAATAATCCCAAACCACGTAGAATCAGACACTACCCTTCTTTAGGAGCCTGCTACTAGGAATTTGTTTTGTTTTGTTTTAGCTAGATTAAATCCCACACATTCTTTTTGTGCAAGCAATTCATCAAGTATGCCAGGCTGGAGACAGCTGAGATTTTTTATCTCTTGCTGAGAAAAGAAACTTTTCACTGAACTATCACGTGCACGGTTATTTTTATTTGACTCTCAGTTGAGATACCCCTGCTGCACGGCATATTGAATACTTTATTGACCATAAAATGTGCTGCTGCAATTATAGGGTTTTTTAATTTTTTTCTAAGCACTTTGTCTTTCTAGAGGCACTGGAAGCTCATTCCTGTTTATCAGTTTTTCAAGGATGTTTGCAATTTAGCAAAAGTGAATTGGAAGTTTAGTCAAATATCTGGCATCTCTGAGTGAGTGTTTCCAAGATCTGCAATTAAGCAGGACAGGGTAAAGTGTAGTGAGACTCCTCATGCATAATCTGCAAAGGTTTTTCACACTGAGATCTTAGGGGAAAAAAAAATGTTCACTAAGTAAATCAGGAGCAAATTCACTTAAGAGACTGCCTTATAAATCATTCAGCTTTGTCAGACAATCTCTGGGTGCACTAAGTGCTGGCTATCTCTGGGTTATTTTAGAGGCAATCACCTCTACTGGGTATCACCAAGTAAAACAGCACAGACCTCATGGCAGATACCATGTTTAAATAGCAGGAGATTTCAGATCTCATGCCTCAGGCAGAGTTTGGAACCAGGAGCTGAAGACAGTATTAGTTGAATGAATGAATAAAAGAAAAGAGAATTATTCCTGGTCCCCCAAAAAAATATGCCTAGGTTACTTCCAGTAAGCCAACAGCAAATCAGAATGGAATGTGTGAGCTGCAGCAGGTCGGGGTAGCTCATGCAGGTTAAATGTCCTGTTGTGTATTTCCCTCCACGTGCCCTCACTGGGTTAGTAGGGAAGCCCTGAATTGTCTTCAAATCTCAAGCTGTAACCTGTGCTATGGTCTGCAGATTTCACAGTTGCTGTCAAGGAAACTTCTTATTGAAGCATCATGCCTTTGGGAAACCATAGTCAAGCCCATGCTCAAAAGCCATCTGGTCTAGACCTCTGATGACATTTTGATGAGGTGGGGCAGGTGACTACTACGGTAGCGATTCCTGTTCGACTTTCAGCTTCTTCTCTCCATCTACTGACTCCCTCATCCTACTATCCCTACCTGGAAATAGAGACTCCAAGAGCTACAGCTTATTTGTACTGAGAATCTAACGGACATTTTGCATGCTTGTGATGGAGCAATACGTGAAACAGAAGTGTCCCCCGCATCTTAAGGAGCTCGAATTCTAGTGATTTAAAATAAGCCTACAGTGAGGGCTTGCATCTCTCCCACAGCAGGCATCTTAGAAAGGATTCTACCTTCAGTTTGGTTTTCTGTGTCATTTTTTCTTAATTCTCCCAATAACATTTATTGCAAGTCTCTGTTCAACTGTCACTCTGTAATGGAAGCTTCTCTTTATAAAAAATTATCCTGCTCCAGCTACCACCATTCTACACCCACCTCTCTCTACCTTGCTTTATTTGTCTATACAGCCCTTACCACTGCTGAACCAGGTTTATTTATTTGTTTTCTTAGTCTGTCTTTCCTTGCTAGAATATAAAGTGTTTCAGGGCAGCCAACTTGGTTAATTTATTACTGAGTACCTGGCTTATTATAAGAGATGAATACATATTTGTTGAATGAATTAATGCATAAATAACCATGAGCAATAGGTATGGCCATTATCCCTGTTTTTCAGATGAGAAATTCACACTTAGGGAGGATGAGAAATTTGTCTAAAGTCACCCAATACATAAGCAGTGAAACCAGGGCTCAGACCAGGTCTTCCAGAGTAGAAAGCCTGGCCCCTTGATCATTATTCTAAATTATCCCACTTCAAATAATCATTTCTTTAACATGTCTAATAGAAGCTTCCCTAAACTCTCAACTCTAGGATGGGATGAAGACACTAAACAGACGAAACACCACTAAACAACATACAAAGATAAAAATACAAAACTACACATGTAATTCTGAAAAACTTAAGAATAAAATTTAGGACAGTTTTATCTTGTACAGAGTTAACATAAAAATGTTTGCTATTGTGCCAGGCCGCAGTGGCTTACGCCTATAATCTCAGCACTTTGGAGGCTAAGGGAGATCATGACCAGCCTGGCCAACATGGCAAAACCCCATCTCTACCAAAAGTACACAAATTAGGCGTGGTGGTAGATGCCTGTAATCCCAGCTACTCAGGAGGCTGAGGCAGGTGAACCGCTTGAACCTGGAAGGCAAAGGTTGCAGTGAGCTGAGGTTGTGCCACTGTGCTGCACAGCCTGGGTGAGAGAGAAAAGAGAAAGACTCTGTCTCAAAAACAAAACAAAACAAAAAAAACACACATGCTTTTGAAAGAACATGGGTGGCTGGGCACAGTGGCTCATGCCTGTAATCCCAGCACTTTGGGAGGCCAAGGTGGGTGGATCACCTGAGGCCAGGACTTCGAGACCACCCTGGCCAACATGGTGAAACCCCATCTCTACTGAAAATGCAAAAATTAGCCAGGCATGGTGGTATGTACCTGTAATCCCAGTTACTCAGGAGGCTGAGGCAGGAGAATTACTTGAACCGAGGAGGCGGAGGTTGCAGTGAGCTGAGATGGCGCCATTGCATTCCAGCCTGGGAGACAAAGCAAGACTCAGTCTCAAAAAAAAAAAAAAAAAAAAAAAAGAACATGGAAAGAATAAAAGTTTTGGAGTCAAGCATGGATGCCTGTCATTGTCAGAAGTCATTTGTTCACCTTCTCAACCTCAGCTTTCTTATCTATAAGGTGGGGCTGATGCCTCCCTCCAAGGTTGTTGGCAGAAGGAAATTAGATAATGAATGCAAAGTTTCTGGCAAAACTTTAAGTTAAATGAATGACTCATTTTGTTATTTACTCTAATAAGTCCTAAGCAAATGGACAAATAACATTAGGTTTCAGTTATGCATCTATTAATGCATAAAAACAGCAGTGCTGGGCATCACAAAGGAACAGACAGCCTTTCCCCAGAGCAACTGAAACTGAAGGACCTGGGGCTAATGACAGTCAGGAACAATGGTCCCTAATCCCAGGGAGGATGCTCTAAATTTGTGTATTTGCTGTTGCTCATACCAACCAATTGATTATGCTGTGGACCGAGGCATAGTGGCACCCAAATATTTATTTAGACATAACTAATGGACTTCCCAATCATGGATAGAGAAGCCACGTAACTAGTCAAATGTCTGGAAGAAAAAATTGGAGTTAATCAAATATATTTAATAAAAGTGTGGTAACATTCTGTGCATATTCACCAAAGACTTGGCATTAATATGGTTTTCAAAAAAAAAAAAAGTAACTGCTGTTCTAGCTCGGATATGGTCTTATATATTTAGTTTCTCACAATTTCCATAGTTGCTTACAGGGCAGTAATGATCTTTTGCTGTGCTATGGTTGAATAGATACAATAAACTGCATTTTCCCTTAGATTTTATTAGAAACTATAAATGGCTCTATCACCTCTGAAACAGCGTAGGCCAGGCAACACATTTTAAATTTTATCAGCCCATCTCCTTTTTAGAACCAAACTATTTGCTTGAAAAGCGAAAAGTTTTAGTCACCCTAAAGAAATATCAACTGATATTGTATAGCTAAAAACATGGATTCTTTTTCCTCTATTTCTTTCCCAATTCCTAAAGAAATACAGATGCAGTTCTCCTTGTTCTATTTGGCCAGTTTAGGTCTCTAGATGGTTTTAAACTTTGCCTGTTTGTTTAAGTGCTTGTTTTAAAATAGTTTAAGTATTATAATAAATATCTATCAACTGCATCCTCTCTCTCTCAGATGGAAGAAGTCCAAATGTATGTTTATTAGCTTAGCAACTATCTAACCACTTTAAAAAGGGCACAGATCTACCTTGGTATTTCTGAATTACTCCTGAAATTATTCTTTATCCTGAAAGAAAAATCAATGAACACTCTTGAAATTTGACACTTGTCATTTCGTAATATTGAAAAGCAAATGTAAAACCTGCTTTTGGAGAAACTAGGCCAGGCGCAGCAGCTCATGCCTGTAATCCCAGCATTTTGGGAGACCAAGGTGCTCAGATTACTTGAGGCCAGAAGTTCGAGACCAGCCTGGCCATCATGGTGAAACCCTGTCTCCACTAAAAATACAAAAATTAGCCAGGTATGGTGGCAGATACCTGTAATCTCAGCTACTCAGGAGGCTGAGGCAGGAGAATCGCTTGAAACCTGGAAGGTAGAGGTTTCAGTGAGCTGAGATCCAGCCACTGCACTCCAGCCTGAATGACAGTCCTGCCTCAAAAAAAAAAAAAGAAAAGAAAAAGAAAGAAAACTATAATAAAGTCAGTTAGGACACCTCTTTGTGTGATCTAGATCTCTGACAACAGAGAACATAAGCTCACCTGTGGGTTTGGACTACATAATGATCAAGTATCTATGTTCACATATTATCTGTCCCAAGAGAGAACTTAACAAAAGAATCACAATGTTTGTCATGATGTAATGCTTCCTCTCTACATGCAGTTTGAAAATAATGGTTAGGAAATGCATGACTGGGAATGCTATTTTTCTCTTGTAGGGAAGTCTTTGTCATTTATTACAGATTGAGCCAGAGACTTGGAATCAACAGTCCTGGGTTTAAATTCTGGCTCACCAATTTCTAGCAATACCAATATCACTTATTTGAACTTCCTTTTTTTGCCCACTCAAAGCAAAACTAGTGATGCCTGCCACACAATCTATGACTACATTCAGTAAGTGTTCATTGAATTTAAATCTCATCTACAAAGTTAGCGATGAAACCATATAAATGACTATTTGGGAAAATCAACCCACGAAAAGATAGAACTGTTCAGAACTTTTTATAGTCACAGGTGATCTGAGTATTGGGTATAAAAGAATAGTCTCAGCAGATGAAAAGACACGGATTGGCTTGTGACTCCTAACTACTAGGTTTGTGTCCTTATGAAAGTAATTTGACCTTAGTGTGCCTTATTTTCCACATCTGCAAAATACATATGACAATAAGACCAATGCCCTAATTGTATTGTAAGAAATAAATTTAGAAAATGTGTACTTGCCGCAAAGCAAGGAACACAGGAAAACAGTCAATAAAAATTGATGCTATTGATATTTATAAGAAAAAGAATAAGCAAAATTATTCATTCAATTAAAGTTTTGGGGTACTATTTGTATCCCATATACTGTCCTAGGTACTGGAGATACAGAGGTGAATAAATCAACAACCTCTGTTCTCATGAAACTGTGTCTGGTAAAGAATAGACAAGACAATGTCGATAGTGCCAAATGCTCTGAAGACAATAAAACAAAATAATGTGAATAGAGTAACTGAAGATATTTGTGTGTGTGGTTCCGTGGGAAAGTGTGTGCTTGGGAAGTACCTTAAAAACATCACACACCAGGGTCTAGAAGGTGAGGGGGCTAGGGGAGGAAGAGCAGTGGGTGGGGGGATAGGGGAGGGATAGTATTAGGAGAAATACCTAATGCAGATGATGGAGCAATGGATGCAGCAAACCACCACCATGGCACGTGTAAACCTATGTAACAAACCTGCATGATCTGCACATGTACCCCAGAACTTAAAGTATAATAAATAAATTTTAAAAAGGAAAAAAAAAAGAAATGACATTTTGGATATAGTGGGTTAGATAAATTATTAAAATTTTTTTAAAAAGCAGGGGCGACCCTTACATGTCTCTCTAAGTAAATTTGAGCTTCGACCTGCCTACTGTGCAGACTTTCTGCAGGACTTCCGCACATGATTACTCAAGATGCATGTTCAGACTTCCTGCAATCCGTCATTTCTCTAAACTCAAGTAATAATCAGGATTCACATTTTAATAGGCATATTACTTTAACAAAAGGGATGTCCAAACTTGCATTAAGTAATAAATCCATCTTGGTCTTTGGAACTGGAGATTCCCAACCATAAGACTTATTGGCTGGGTGATAGTGGACTCATTACTTAGGTACCCTAAGCCTCAGTTATCCCATCTGTAAAACAGCCATGAATAAAAGCCATATGTGGGCTGCTTCTGCCAGAGCCTGTGATACGGAAGAGAACCTCCAAATGGTAATTATTGTCACTATCAGCAGTAGGGAAATATCCTGGTTAAGACCTCCACTGCCTACTTGCAATGTGACTTTGGGTAAGTATGACTTCTCTGAGCCTCAGTCTACTAATATGTAAGATAAGGATAATAATAACAATAATAATACCTACTTATCAAGTTTGTGTGAGAAATTAACTGAATTATAGAAACCACTTCGAATGGGTTCTGGCACAGAGCAAACTCAATAAGTGCTCCTTGTTAGTATTACTCATGACACTGACATCATGAATTACTAATCGTAGGCTCATACATCACGGTGAGAGAAAAGATCATTGACTTAGAAATATGTTGAACCAAGTCGTTCCCATGAAAATCTTCCCTAACAGTCAGAAGATTATGTGCGCCATTTTGTATCTTCTGGAGATTTTCAGATATTGATTAAACGTCTCAACACAATGATATGATCAGTGAATAGAAATGCTTGCTTTGTATAATTTTGCCCATTCTGATTGATCTTTTAATTTACACATTTCCTAAGATTGAGTCAAATTATCTCCACATCCCTCCTCAATCAACATTATATGCATTTCATGTGTCATTTAAAAATCACAAAAGTAATTTGAACTCATTTCCAATTGAAAAAAAATGAACATGTTCAACTGAATATTCTTAGTTTTACCATATAGCAGGACATAGAAATCTTTGTAGTCAAAGAATCATAGAACCTAAGAACAGTCAGTAATCATGCTACTTTTCATAGACATCAGCAATTGGTCAGGACATTCTTTATTTCCTAAATGACCCTCAATATGTCTTTGACCCTGAGTTCTGGGAAGTCATTTGTATGCCGGGTTATAGAAGAAGAGACCTATTAACCTAGTATCAGCTTCTCACTTCCAAGATGACTTCAGAGCAGTCTGAAGTCCTCACAGTGAATTTATTTGCTGAGGTCACACAGCAGTAGACCTGGAATGACAACCTAAGTTTCGGAAATTCTCATGCCCATGATCTTGCCACCAGTCCTTGTAACCTGCTATTAAATTCCTATCTAACCATGGCTGTGGATATAGGAGGAATGGAATTACAACACAAATCAAAGTCCTCATTCTTCATCTCTGCTTGAATTTAACGTACTTCTCCTCTGGATTTCTGCTCTCAATCTCTTTCCTCTCCTTTCTATTTTCATTGACATAAATATTCTGTTATACCAACTGATAAAGAAATGACTACAGGTCTCGAACTATTCTATTCCGTTGCTCTCATACTCAAGAACAGCATCCTACAAATAGAAATACTGCACATAAATATGAACAATGATTTTCTCACCCATAATGTTGCTGTGCAGCTCAATTACTCATGGTTTTCTTTGCTGAAAACTTATTTCCCTTGCCACTCCTTTCTCTTGAAGCTTCCTTTCTTAATATTTAACTTCTAAAGCCTAAACTTAACTAATCTCAGTGACTAGAATCTAGTGGTTCCACGAATGACTGTGAAAATCTTGAGTGCTTTGCTGATGCTAATAAAGCAGGTCAGCCCAAGAAAAACCCTAGTAATAACTGTGCCAACAAAATGAGGGAAAACACCCAATCCCACGCCACAAATTTTGCTGCTAAATATTAACAATGAAAAACTTGGCTGAATTTCAACCTTCAGTTAGATACATGTTTTCATTAAAGTACAATTCTACATTTGTGCAATAAAACAGGAAAATTACGGGTTTTGGAAACTGACTTTATTAAAATATGTGTGTTCCACTGGAAGCATGGCAATGTGAAATGCAAAACGAGGAAGCCCAGGGCCTTACTTCTAGGTCTTTTCTGTGTCAGTCTGAGTCTACAATTAGCTTCACGGCTGTTTTCTCCTCTGTAAGTTGAGCACGTCGTCAGTTAGAGAAATCCTCTCTAAATTTCACTCAAGTATTAAAAAGCTGAAATTTTAAATATTTCTATAATGTATTGTTTTGCAAAGCAAACACATTGCTGAAGGGTAGCCACAAAATGGTCATGGATTCCATTTCCACTATCTTCCATCCATACTCCCAATGCATTCCATAGCAAGACCAGAATGAAATGAGCAAAAGATATCTTAATCAGTTAAGTTTATTCATCTAACAAATATTCATTCACCAACTACTCAGTGGCAGGCACTGTTCTAGGTGCTTATGAGTCTGATATTTTGCTCTTAATGAGAAAGAACTCATAAATTTCATAAAATTAAGTAACTTTTTGCACTTATAATAATTGACTTAAGAATAGGTTGAAAGGAGAGCATGTACCTCTTTTTGATTATGTACTTTGTTAAGAACATCCTATAATATTTTTTTGAGACATGAATCTCACTCTGTTGGCCAGGCTGGAGTGCAGTGGCATAATCATAACTCACTATAGCCTCAAACTCCTGGGTTCAAGTGATCCACCTGCCACAACTTTTCAGGTAGCTGGTACTACAAGACCTATCTATAATCTTTTCAGCAATATAACTTGTAAATTGAACTGTGATGGTTACTAAGGTGTGATATAGTCCTTTTGTGTGTACTTTTTCATAAATGCCCATCTGAGGCTTGTTTCATGAAGAAATTCAAATAATCTAAAATTTGGAGAAAAAATGATGAATTATTTGTAATTATTCAAAACTTGATTCAATCTGTAAAAACACTAGCAGAGGAAAATAACATATTCACTCAGTTAAACACTATACAGCCATTACAATGCCACTCTCTCTTTTTTACAACAATCTTATAATTCAGTTTAAAACATATAATTCTTATGTTCACATAAAAATAATTAAATGCAACATATATTAATACAAATTTGTAAAACAAGTACAAAAAAGCAAACAAAAATGCTGAAAATAAATATAACGCAATATTGTGTTTCTTATAATAAAATTAATTTTTAATTATTTCTTCTATATTTATTTTTTCCAAATTTACTCCTATAGAGGGAGACAGGGGGAAAAATGGTACTGTTTAATAACATTAAAAAAGATTCCTTACTTTGAAAATTGCAAATGACCTAAATGGCTAAATGGTGCCGAACAGGAAGTCATGGTTATACACGCAACTCAACACTTCCATGATGGGATAATTATGATAACATCCAAGGCAGTCATACACACATCATGATTTGAGAAAAATACTTAATGAAATAATTTCAAATGTAAAAAATATTATAAATCACTACACACTATATAAGCCCCAATGATTGGCAGAAATATTACAAGGACACTGTCTAACAAAAATGTAAGATGTGTCACATATGTCATTTTATTTTTCTATTAGTCACATTTTAAGAAGTAAAAAGAAAAAGGTGAAATTAAATTTAATAAGATATTCAACTGAATATATTCAAAATACTATTTCAACATGCAATCAACATAAAAAATTAATCATGATCTATTTCACATTGCTATTTTACCACACATCCCAATTTGGACCAGTTACATTTCAAGTGCTCATTAGCCATATGTGACTTGTAACTACCCTATTGGACAGCAGTACATTAAAATGAAACAAAGAACATTAGAAATTGTTGTCGTTTCTCCTTATGTTTTTCCCATTTCTTATGCACAAGTTTCCTTATTTTATATTTCCCCAGTGCCTAGTACACTGCTAGGCTCAATAAATTTGGGCTGCCTTTAACTCATAAAATACTAACAAAATTAATTTTGAACAGAATTGGCTTCTCTTAGTTAGACGAATCTCGGGAAAAAAGCCAAAGCTACTGTTCTTCATCTGCAAACATAAAACAAACCAGCAAGGACACTGCTCTTATTTTATTCTGATGTGTTAAAGCCAACCATCATAAACAAAGATGGCTTCCACAAAACAACATTTCAACACTTTACCAGCGTTCTTAGTGCGCTGGGGCAACGAGACTCTTCCACCAGTCATCAAAACCCTCTCAGTCATGAGTCTTCTTAATCTGAATAAACGTTCACCTGAAGAATGTGTCTATATAAGAGTGAGACAGGAAAGGGGAATCCCAGAAGGTTGGGAGGGGGATGTAGAGAGATGGAATTGGAGGGGAAGGATTCACATGATGATCTGACAGGTGCTCCCACTTCCTAAGTCTCCCTGTGGAACCACTGGGTGTAGGTCTTCTTGTTGAGGACAGCACTTGGTACACAGTGAATGCTCAGTAACTGCTTCTAGATTGAATGCTGAAGTATGCACAGTTTGCCTAATTTCCTTGTCAGGACACTCAGGAATGCATTCCTAACAACAAGCACAGTTTACCAGATAATTCCTTCATCGTGGTTGAGTTCACACAAACAAAATGTGAAGAACATTGCCCAGATTATGATTTTAAATATACCTGCAGTCTATATGTCATAATAAAGCCCACAGCTGTGCATTTCTCTAGCACAATAGGCACATGCCATCTGATGTTTATTATACACAAGGTGCTGGTGATGATGGTTATATACATAGAGACACAATGGGCAACTAGGTCTTCCTAGTTATAACTAACAAACACACTTGGCTTCATCTCTTTTCATAATGAAGGTTTAATAATTCTCTTCTTTCTTTTCTTTATTTTTTGTTATTATACTTTAAGTTCTAGGGTTCATGTGCAGAATGTGCAGGTTTGTTACATAGGTATAAACGTGCCATGGTGGTTTGCTGCATCCATCACCCTGTCATCTACATTAGGTATTTCTTCTAATGCTATCCCTCCCCTATCGCCTGACTCCCTGCTATCCCCTCTCCTAACCCCTCACCCCGCAACAGGCCCCAGTGTGTGATGTTCCCCTCTCTGTATCCATGTGATAGACTCGATAAAGAAAATGTGGCACATATTCCACTCTCCATGGAATACTATGCAGCCATAAAAAAGGATGAGTTCATGTTCTTTGCAGAGATATGGATAAAGCTGGAAACCACCATTCTCAGCAAACTGACACAAGAATAGAAAACCTTTTTTTTTTCTTTTACTGAATAAAAGAACGGGGGTAGAATTTTGAACATCATTCTACTGGTTAATCAGTGTCTTCAGAGGTGTGGAGTCAAAGCCCTGGCTAGTATTAAATGGTAAATGTGCCATCCTAGAGTGTCTTGTGAGAGGCAGGGCATTATTGGCAATGGTAGGTATAGAATAGCATTGGTCTGTCCCCTGAGCTGGTTAATCTTGAGCCAGTTATTTCTCTTCTCTGAGTCTCAACTTTCTCAGCAAAAGGAAATAATAAAAAACCAGCCCAGTTATTCTAAGGATTAAATAACATTAAGTAGAATGCTTCTTCCACTGTATATGCTAAATTTTTCATTTTAGTCTTGTTATATAAGTCTTTCTTTTGTTGAAAAATGAAGGTGACAAAAGGAAGAAAAACAATCGCTGATTTATCTTAAATTGTAAAAATTCTCAGGTTTGCTTGTTATAGTTTGAAAAAAGGAACCCTCAGCCAACACACAGAATTTGGAAGCAGCCTGGGAGTTAAAATAGGTTTGCTAGGAAATGAGTTTCAGTGCCAGTAACTCCAGATCACAAGAAAATTTATGCAATTAGATCATTTGGTCTAAATGTGATTATGCATTTTAGTAATAAACAGTCCAATTCTGCAGGTAGAGCCAGAATAGAAGGAAAGCAGTAAGAAGAAATTCAATTCAGTACAGAAGCTTCACAGACCTGCAGAAAGGGAAATCATATATGCATGATAAGCAAGCATTTTCCATAATGGCATTTTCCATAATGGAGATAACAAGTAAATGACTTCAGACAATTGCGTGGAGGATAGAGGGTACAGACTGGCAATTCTCAGAATGTGGCTGTAACACCAGCCAGGGAGATAGACTTTGAAGTCTGGAACAGAAAAGGCAAAGGTGTTAGAGGTGGTAATACTGAGTGAGTGCCAATTAATGTGCAAAGTTTGCAACTCGGAAGAGAAACAAGAAAAGTCCAATGAAAAAGTTCATAAATGAGCTAGTTCAACTTGGAGAGAAGTGGAAGAAGTAAGATCCCTGGGCTATATCATGACACTAGGGCATTTGTTTTCAGTGAATTATTTATATAAAAATGAAACAAGGTGTGTCATACTGGTACCCATAGTTGGTGATGATTAAGTATGTTCGGTCAGGATCAGAGACTGGACTATATAAATCAATGCCAGCTAATGCCTTGGCTCCCAGAAGACATGAGAGGCTGGTGGTGACTTTGCTCTTTAATATTGGACTTTTGCTCCACAGCTCTGGAGGGATTGGGCCATAGGGAGTCTCAGAAACCTACCAAGGGCTCAGATGAGAGCAAGACTAAGGGGCCTGCTGCCCTGTCCTTTTTTGCTTGTCTGCTATACCTTGTCCTCCTTAGGACAGGGAAGCCCTCAGGCCTCCTCCAACACTGCAGACTAGCTTGAAGGGAGATGTGGAGTGTGCAGGCCTTGAAGAGAGGAATTTGAAGAGTCCGGAGAAGAAGAGGATGTTTTCTGTAAGTTCAGTTCATAACCCTTTGCTCTTCTCATTAAAAGCTGTGTATTGGAAGAGAGGCTCTATGAGACCCATATCACAGCTCTATCAACCTCAGATGGAGCCTAATATTTCCTCCCCAAATTAAACTGAGCTACTCTAAGTGAGTATACACTGTGGCTACAACACTCAAATGATAAAATATTAGTAGGAATTTAAGATGGGAAGTTCAATGGCTTTTGTCGTCGTTTTGTTATGAAAAGAATCTAATTTTTTTGTTGAGACAGGGTCTTGTGCTCTTACTGAAGCTGGAGTAGAGTGATGCGATCTCAGCTTACTGCAACCTCAACCTCCAGGGCTCAAGTGATTCTCCCACCTCAGCATCCCAAGTATCTAGGGCAGAATCTAATTCTTTTTGTTTTATCGGGTGACTGGAGTGGTCTTATTAACTATGTAAATGGTACCCACTGCTCCTGGAGAAGGCAATGGTAAATGTCTATGTGTGTATGGGTGTGCGTAACTGTGTGTGCACGTGTCCATGTTGCTTAGCAAAAACTGTTTCATCCCCTTGTTATGCAGACTTGCTCCCTGGGGGAAAAGTGGGCAATTTCTGAGTTAGGAGCTGTTTGATAGAGAGGCCTTGTTTCCCTGAAAGGACATGGAATCAGGATGGTGACTTGAGCTTAAAGATGGACTCTGGGGTCAGAAATAGGGCTCCTTCTCTTTGCTTTTTTAAAAATTAATATATAGAAATGGTCTTGTTTTATTGGCCAGGCTGGTCTTGACCTCCTGATCTCATGTGATCCTCCCACCTCAGCCTCCTTAGTAGCTGAGATTACAGACGCAAGCCACCCGCCTGGCTGAGGGCTCCTTCTTCCACAGAATCCCACAGGACCCAGAGACCTTAGCACCAGGCTGTGAGACAAAAACAAAACAAAACAAAACAAAAAACTGGAGATGTGTGTGGTGTGAAAACAGAAAGAGAGAGACAGATCCGAAATCCCAGAGCCCGGGAGCAAAGGTCCGACAGCAGGGACCCACTTAGGAAAGGTCATGCAATTAACCAGTGGCCATTGGATTAGACAGGCGCTATCTGCAATAGCGGCACCATGTGGTAATAATGTGTCATAGCAGCAGTGGACTAGGAGAGTAGATTTCTCTTTCCTTGGCTTTTCACACTGGATTAACCCTCTCTGGGAAAGGGCTCTTGAATTACACAGGAATGACAGAAGAAGGTGGAAGGATAGGAAAACTCAGATGTCTTCCTACTAATGGAGCACGTGGTTGTCTGAACAATACAATTTATTAACAAATGGGAGAAAGTAATCATTGGGGTTCTACAAGATTTATTTCAAGGCCATCCTATTTTCCATAGGAAGGAAGCACTACACTTGGCCTGCACCAATCTCATTTAATATCTCAATAATAACCCTCGAGACAGTTTCTCTTACCCTACTTTATGTGAGAATAACTAAGGGTCAGAGAGTTCAAATAATTTGCACAAAGGTCACTTGACTGTAAGAGTCTAAGCTGGGACTCACATGTAAGTTCATTTGTCTTCAGAATCCTGGGCTTCCAATCTCTGTTCCCCCTTGCCTCCCCTCAGTCTTAAAATAAATGTTTCCCAGGCTTACCTCCACTGCTATCACTGTTGGAATAAAGCAAATTTACTCAACTGGTGAACCTAAACTTTTCTATCAACAATGATCTGCATAATTTCTCATAGTTTAAAAAGTTCTCATGAAAACAATTTCCTTTTCAATCTTCCCACAATTTCACAAGGTAGATAAAATAAAGATTCTTATGATCTCATTTTATATGCAAGGAAGAGAGGGCACTACTTAATGTACTCATTC
The DNA here is from genome assembly GCA_036589455.1 of Ateles fusciceps. NCBI lineage: Eukaryota > Metazoa > Chordata > Mammalia > Primates > Atelidae > Ateles > Ateles fusciceps. The sequence goes on along the minus strand of JAZHEH010000164.1, from coordinate 3,535,955 downwards.
CAAAGCCTGGCATCTCTTAACAATAAATTTATTTCACTCCTTGTTAAACTGACCGGTAGAGTCATGGACCAGGAGTCAGAGAGTGTGGGCTTTATTGATTCATTCATTTACTTGTGTAATTACAAATCCATTGAGTGCCTACCACCTACCAGGCATTATTTTAGGTACTGAAATACAGCAGTGATCAAGACAAAGACCCTGTCCCTCCTGGGGAATGCATTCTAGCAAAAGAAAGAGAAAATGCACAAGAAAATGATTTGGGATGAAGTGTTGGGTAGTGATCATAGCAATGAAGAAAAACAAAGTCAGGTAACTAGAGACCGCAAGAAACAGAGTCAGGGAATCTCTCTTTGCAGAGCAACATCTGAGAAGAGGTGAGGAAAAGGACCAGGGAGACTTAATTCGTTAAAGCTCTATAAGGGAATTTGCTTTATGAAAGAATGAGGAGGCCAGTGTAATTGGAGCCCAGTGAGCAAGGATGAACGCTACCAGAAGACACTGGAGGAGGAGACAGCCAAGTCACACAGAGCTTGAAATGCCTTGGTGAGAATGTGGGAGACTTATTCCAGGAATGATGGGAATCCATGGGAGGGTTCAGAGCAGGGTGTAGTAGGGCTATTACATTTTTAAGGGATACTTCCATGGCTATGTGGAAATTTGACTCAGGGCTGTGGCAGTGCAGAGACAAATCAGGGAGACGGGGTTAGGAAGCAGACGGAGTGACAGGTGAGAGAGGCTGATGGCTAAGAATAGAATGGTAACTGCAGCTGGCTTTATTGCCAACTGTGCAATACTGTTAAGTTCTATGACCCTGAGTTTAAGTAACCTCTCTGGGGTTAATTGGCTTATTTTTATTTCAAAATGCAGTTATGAGAATCCTTACAAGTCTGTAATGAAAGCAAATTTACAAAAAATATATACATTCTGAAATATATAAAACATTAAATAATTGTGTTTCTCTTGTCATAGAGAAAATATACACAGCGGGACCTAATAATCACAAAATTTGATTAGAAATGGATTTAAAATATACACACTATTTCCTGAAAGCAAGCCTCAAACAGTGGTAAGTGCCAAAGCAACCAAATTTATCACATGCTCATCTATTTCAGTATTGACAGAGATCTTAGGTTCTAGTTAAAGAAATTAAAGATGGAAAAAACAGAATGTCAATTAAGAAAGTCAACAAAATCCCTAAAGGATGAAGAGAAGCCATTCTCACTTCAAAACTGATCCTTGCTGAAGACAAAACTTTCAAGAATTTGTTCTTATTATAGGTATCATTCCTTAAAGGGAAAGTAACAGATATGGATATAAATCTCAGTTACACCACCAACTAGTGCCTATAAACCTTCAAGCAAGAGCTTCTGCATTTATGATTTGTGATTAAAACGAGTATTTAGTAAAATAATTAGATGGATAAACAGCACTTTAGAGAGCTTTTGAGACCTAGGATATTGGGAAAAGCATGCATCTTAATACAAAAATAATCAATTCTATATTGATGACTAATCATAATAAAATAAGTATGTAAGCATGTGAAATATAGATTCTGCTTTCTTTCTAAAAAATACCAGAAACTCCTGCAGGAGTGTTTTGCTGAACTCTTTTGATCTCTGAGTACGTTTATATGTTAAGATAAATTCTGATTTAAGTACACAACTGATTATAAAGCAGACCATTGCCTTGGTGTTCTGGTTACAATTCTGCATATCAAGGAAAAAAAATGCTTCACTCCCAAGTCTTGCTCATTTTCCAGTCTTGAGGTACCTTTGTTTACAAAGGATTTATCACTGCTTGTTTTGTACTGCCACCTGCTGGTATCAAAATTTATTTTTATAAATGAGAAATCTACACATCCACTTTTAGTTGGTGTTATACTCTCAGATTTTTATAGGTTTTAGGAAAGTTTCTTTCACATTTGAAATTATTAATTATTTCTCACAATACAAAATTTTATATAGTCATTAAAATATAGAAAACACAAACAAGGAAGTAACAGGTGCTGCATTTCCATCCCCCAGAGATAACCTCTGGTACACAGCCTTCAAGAACACACAATTGGATTACAGGATGTTTATTATCTAAAATCAAATGTGATGTAATTTAATGATCCTTTGTTGGATACATTGCATGCAAGCATATATCAATATATTTTCAAACATTTGGAATTTTTTTGATGTTCTTTGTTATTTGCTTGACAGCAATATCCTTATTTTAAAACCATAGACTCAGCTCTAATTTTGCTATGAATAATTTTACTAGAAAAATAGCTATTACATCAAAGGACTTCAAAACGGGAAAGCTTTTGACATGTAGAGACAAATGTAAAGTCTATACGAATTTACACTCCTATAAAAGTGATACTGTCTCTACACTCCTTTTATGTATTTTACAACACCTCCTTTTATGTATTTTAAAAAACTACTCCAATCATATCATGAAAGAAAGTGGGAAACTTTTATCATTTATATTTATTTTATTGGGAGTGAACCTTTATTTTCATATCCATTAACTGTTTCTATTTTTGCATTTCTAAAATGCCTTATGTTCCTCTGCCAGGATTTCTATTTTAATATTTGTATAAAAGAGGAAATAATCACTTTTCATGTATGTTCCAAATAATTTTGCTTGTCATATATTATTCTATTTTATTTGTGGTATTTTTAACTTAATATTGATTTAGTCAAATACATCAGTTATTTCCTTCATGTTGTTAACCTGTGGTTTTATGTTTAGAAATAACTTCCTTGTTCTTAGAATTAATCATTATTTTATCTTGAAGGAAACTGTTCCAATTCCCTCTTTCATGCAAGATGATTTTATCTAGATATTTTTCCTATGGCAGTTCACTAAGCTGCCTGGCATGAGACGGAGGTTGATCTATGAGTCATCACATTACACCATGTGTTTTTTTCTGTATTTACAGGCATTTATGACACTGATATGTAAAATATTTTGATGACATTATAAGGAATCCCTTATTAGGTCTATTAATGGACTAGCCATCTCTCGTCCATAGCATTCAATACTTATAAATTCTGTTCAATTGTCAATAAAAATATCATATTTTACATCAAATAAAAACTCACCATAAAATTCAACCACAAACAGAAGCAGACATCTATTAATGTGAGATTACTAAAATAAGAAGGGACCCTAAAAAGGAGGATGGCTTGGTCAGCTGCCAATCAATTCATATCGGAAGTTTTTTTTCTATATTTCTTCTAAAAAAAACAGAATACATGTGCAGAACGTGCAGGTTTGTTACATGGGTATACATGTGCCATAGTGGTTTGCTGCACCTATTTACTCTTCCTGTAAGTTCCCTCCCCCTCATCCCCCACCCCCTCAACAGGCCCTGGTGTGTGTTTTTCCCTTCTCTGTGTCCATGTGGTCTCAATATTCAACACTCACTTATTAGTGAGAACATGTGGTGTTTGGTTTTCTGTTCCCATGTTAGTTTGCTGAGGATGATGGCTTCCAGCTTCATCTATATCCCTGCAAAGGACATGATCTCATTTCTCTATATGGTTACATAGTATTCCATGGTGTATATGTACCACATTTTCTTTATCCAGTTTATCATTGATGGGCATTTGGGTTGGTTCCATATCTTTACTATTGTAAATAGTGCTGCAATAAACATACCGTGTGCATGTATCTTTATAGTAGAATGATTTATATTCCTTTGAGTATATACCCAGTAATAGGATTGCTGAGTCAAATGGTATTTCTGGTTCTAGATCCTTGAGGAATCGCCATACTGTCTTCCACAATGGTTGAACTAATTTACATTCCGACCAACAGTGTAAAAACATTCCTATTTCACTACAGCCTTGCCAGCATCTATTGTTTCCTGACTTTTTATTATCGCCATTCTGACTGGTGTCAGATGGTATTACATTGTGATTTCGATTTGTATTTCTCCGATGATCAGCAATGCTGAGCTTTCTTTCGTATGTTTGTTGATCACGTAAATGTCTTCTTTTGAGAAGTGTTTGTTCATATCTTTTGCCCACTTTTTGATAGGGTCGTTTGTTTTTTCTTGTCAATATGTTTAAGTTCCTTATAAATTCTGGATATTAGACCTTTGTCAGATGGGTAACTTGGAAAAATTTTCTCCCATTCTGAGGGTTGCCTGTTCACTCTGATGATAAGTTTCATTTGCTGTGGAGAAGCTCTTTAGTTTATTAGATCCCAGTTGTCAATTCTGGCTTTTATTGCAATTGCTTCTGGCATTTTTGCATAAAGTATTTGCCCATGCCTGTGTCCTGAATGGTATTGCCCAAGTTTTCTTCTAGGGATTTTATGGTTTTGGGTTTTAGATTTAAGTCTTTAATCCATCTTGAGTTGATTTTTGTGTAAGTGCAAAGAAGGGGTCCAGTTTCAGTTTTCTGCATATGGCTTGCCAGTTTTCCCAACACCATTTCCTGAATAAGAGATCCTTTTCCCATTGCTTGTTTTTGTCACCTTTGTCTAAGATCAAATGGTTGTAGATATGTGGTGTTATTTCTGAGGTCTCCGTTCTGCTTCATTATTCTGTATGTCTATTTTGGTACCAGTACCATGCTGTTTTGGTTACTGTAGCCTTGTAGTATAGTTTGGAGTCAGGTAGTGTGATACCTCCAGCTTTGTTCTTTTTGCTTAGAATTGTCTTGGATATACAGGGTATTCTTTGATTCCATGTGAAATTTAAAATAGTTTTTTCTCTAATTATGTGAAGAATGTCAATGGTAGTTTAATGGGAGTAGCATTGAATCTATAAATTACTTTGAGCATTATGGCCACTTTCATAATATTGATTCCTTCTATCGATGAGGATAGAATGTTTTTCCATTTGTTTGTGTCCTCTCTTAGTTTGTTGAGCAGTGGTTTGTAGTTCTCCTTGAAGAGAACTACATCCCTTGTTAGCTGTATTCCTTGGTATTTTATTCTCTTTGTAGTAATTGTGAATGGGAGTTCATTCATGATTTGCCTCTCTGCTTGCCTATTGTCAGTGTAAAAGAATGCTCACTTTTTGCACATTAATTTTGTATCCTGAGACTTTGCTGATGTTGCTTATAAGTTCAAGAAGTTTTGGGCTGAGATGATGGGGTTTTCTAAATATAAAATCATGTTGTCTGCAAACAGAAACAACTTGACTTCCTATTTTAATACCCTTTATTTCTTTATCTATCCTGATTGCCATGGCCAGAACTTCCAATACTATGTTGAATAGGGGTGGTGAGAGAGGGCATCCTTGTCTTGTGCTGGTTCTCAAAGGGAATGCTTCCAACTTTTGCCCATTCAATATGATATTGGCTGTGGGTTTGTCACAAATGGCTCTTATTATTTTGAGATATGTTCCATCAATACCTATTTTATTCAGAGTTTTTAACATGAAGGGATGCTGAATTTTATCAAAGGCCTTTTCTGCATCTATTGAGATAATCACGTGATTTTTGTCTTTGATTCTGTTTATGTAATGGATGATGTTTATCAATTTATGTTGAACCAGCCTTGCATCCTAGGGATGAAACCGACTTGATTGTGATGGATAAGATTTTTGATGTGCTGCTGGATTCAGTTTGCTAGTATTTTATTGAGGATTTTTACATCAATGTTCATCAGGGATACTGGCCTGAAGTTTTCCTTTTTTGTTGTGTCTCTTCCCAGTTTTGGTATCAGGATGATTCTGGCTTCATAAAATAAGTTAGGGAGGAGTCCCTTCTTTTCAATTGTTTGGAATAGTTTCATAAGGAATGGTACCAGCTCCTCTTCGTTTTTCTGGTAGAATTCAGCTGTGAATCTGTCTTGTCCTAGGCTTTTTTTTTTTTTTTTTTTTTTTTTTTTTTTGGTTGGTAGGCTATTAATTACTGCCTCAATTTCAGAGCTTGTTATTGGTCTATTCAGTGGGGTGTTAAAGTCTTCCACTATTATTGTGTGGAAGGCTAAGTCTCTTTGTAGGTCTCTAAGAACTTGTTTTATGAATCTGGATGCTCCTGTATTGGGTATATATTTAAAATAGTTAGATCTTTTGTTGAATTGTTCCCTTTACCATTATCTAATGCCCTTCTTTGTCTTTATTTTCATTGTTGGTTTAAAGTCTGTTTTGTCAGAAACTAGGATTGTAATGCCTGCTTTTTTTTTTTTCTTTCCATTTGCTTAACAAATTTTCCTCCATCCCTTTATTTTGAGCCTGTGTGTGTCTTTGCATTTAAGATGGGTCTCTTGAATACAGCACACTGATGGTTCTTGACTCCTTATCCAATTTGCCAGTCTGTGTCTTTTAATTGGTCATTTATCCCGTTAACATTTAAGGTTAATATTGTTATGTGTGAATTTGATCCTTTCATCATGATGCTATTTGGTTGTTTTGCACTCTAGTTGATGCAGTTTCTTCATAGTGCCATTGGTCTTTATATTTTGGTGTGTTTTTGCAGTGCCTGTTACTGTTTTTTCCTTTCCATTTTTAGTATTTCTTTTAGAAACTTGCAGGGCAGGCCTGGTGGTAAGAAAATCCCTCAGCATTTGCTTGCCTGGGAAGAATTTTATTTCTCCTTCGCTTATGAAGCTTAGTGTGGCTAGATATGAAATTCTGGGTTGAAAATTCCTTTCTTTAAGAATGTTGAGTGTTGGCCCCCAATCTCTTCTAGCTTGTAGATTTTCTGCTGAGAGATCTTCTGTTAGTCTGGTGGGCTTCCCTTTGTAGGTGATCTGGCCTTTCTCTTTGGCTGCCATTAACAGTTATTCTTTCACTACAACCTTGGAGAATCTGATGATTATGTGTCTTGGGGTTGATCTTCTTGTGGAGTATCTTAATGGTGTTCTCAGTATTTCCTGAATTTACATGTTGACCTATCATGCTAGGTTGGGGAAGTTCTTCTGGGTAATATCCTGAAGCGTGTTTTCCAGCTTGTTTCCTTTTCTCGGTCTCCTTCTGGTACTCTAACTAATCGTAGGTTTGGTCTTTTAATGAAGTCCCAGCATTCTTGGAGGCTTTGTTCATTCCTTTTTATTCTTTTTTCTCTATTCTTAGACAAGAATGTGTGTCTTATTTCAGTAAAGTGGTCTTCAATCTCTGATATCCTTTCTTCCACTTGGTTGATTCAGTTGTTGATACTTGTGTATGCTTCACGAAGTTTTCGTGTTGTGTTTTTCAACTCCATCAGGTTATTTATGTTCCTCTCTAAACCTGTCATTCTAGCTAGCAATTCCTTTACCTTTTATCAGTGTTCTTAGCTTCTTTGCATTGAGTTAGAACATGCTCCTTTAGCTCATAGTTTTTTTATTACCCATCATCTGAAGCCTGCTTCTGTCAATCTATCCACCTGATCCTCTGTCCAGTTCTGTGTCCCTGATGGAGAGATTTTGTGATCATTTAAAGGAGAGGAGGCACTCTGGCCTTTTGGGTTTTGCCCCCCCCGCCCCCCACCCCCCCCAGCATTTTTTTTTTCCAATTGATTCTTTCTCATCTTTGTGGGTTTGTCTAGTTTAGGTCTTTGAGGCCACTGAAACTTGGATGGGGTTTTTGTGGAGGCCTTTTTTGTTGCTGTTGTTGATGCTGTTGTCACTTTCCGGTTGTTTTCTTTCAGTAGTCAGGTCCCTTTTCTATAGGGCGGCTGCAACTTGCTGGGGATTCACTTCAGGCCCTATTCATCTGATTCGCTTCTACATCTGGAGATGTCACTCAAGGAGGCTGGAAAACAGCAAATATGGGTATCTGTTCCTTCTTCTGACCTTGAGGGGCACCAAACTGATGCCAGTAGGATTGTTCCTGTATAGGGTATTTGACAACCCCTGCTAAAGGGTCTCATCCAGCTGAGTGTCATGGGGGAGCAGACCCATTTAACAAAGCACTTTGTCCCTTGTTAGAGAGGGTATACTTTTCTAGGGGGGACCCCACTTGTCTGGGCTGCCCAGATTCCTCAGAACTACCAGAAGGAGAAGCTAAGTATGTTGGTCCACAGAGACTGTGGTCACCCTTCCCCCTAAGGGCTCAGGCCCAGGGAGATCTGAATTCTGTCCCTGAGCCTCTGGCTGGAGTTACCAGACATCCTGCAGAGAAGCCTTGCCCAGTGAAGAAGGATGGGTCAAGTTTGGATCTGAAGAGGCACTCTGGCCACAGACTACCACAGTCGGTGTGTTGAGCTGTGGGGGACAAGTCTTGGGACCAAGCCTGCCAGCCTCCCTGGCTCCAGCAGGGAAAAAGCACAGCCTGGAGCTATAGAAATGGGTGCCATCTTTCCCCACCCAGGGAGCTTAGCATGTTAGGCAGTTGCAAGTCCCAGTGCTGGCTGCTGCACCTCCCCCAAGGAGCTCAAATGGCTTAGAAAGCAGGCAGCCACTGTCGGTGCTGGTCGCCCCTTCCTCCATGAGTTCAGTAGGCTTGAGCAGAGTCCAGCTGAGAAGCTGTAAGAATCTGCCCATTCTGGGGTTCAGACACTAGGCCCTGGTGTCATGGCTTCACAAGTGGGATCCTCCAATCTGTGGGTTACACAGTTCTGTGGAAAAATCACAGTTTCCCTGGCTGGGTAGCAAACTCATTCACCAACTCCCTTGGCTGGGGGAGGGGGTTCTTCTTCCCCATGTGGCTCTGAGGTAAGCTGCCACCCCCACACTGTTCTCACTTCTCTTCTTGAGTCACACCAGCCTTCTAGTCGATTTTGATGAGAGAACCTGGAACCTTGGTTGCCAGTAAAGAATTCACATTCTTATTATGGTTTTTTTTTTTTCCCCCCCCAATAGGAGCTTCCCAATACTGCTGCTTCTAGTCAGTCATCTTGGCCCCACCCCAGAAGTTCCTTTAACATGGGTCATGTATTATGGAGTTTTCCTACATTAATACAGTGAAGCAGAAAGTGTGGTGAACAGGTCTGAGTATCACAGTTAGCTCTGGCAACACTGCAACCCACAGAAAATCACCTAATCTATCCCTCCCTAAGTTTCCTTTTTTTCTGATGTAAAATGAGGGAATCTGAGTTAATGATCTCAAAGATGTTGATATGGTTAGACTTTGTGTCCCCACCCAAATCTCATTTTGAATTGTAATCCCCATAATCCCCAGGTGTTGAGGGAGGAACAAGGCGAAGGTGGTTGGATGATGGGGACAGCTTGCCTCATGCTGTTTTTGTGATAGTGAGTGAGTTCTCATGAGATCTTCTGGTTTTATTTTATTTTTTGAGACAGAGTCTCCCTCTGTCACCTAGGTTGGAGTGCAATGGCACAATCTCAGCTCCTTGTAATCCCCACCTTCCATGTTCAAGCAATTCTCCTGCCTCAACTTCCCAAGTAGCTGGGATTACAGGCATCCACCACTACACCTGGCTAATTTTTCTATTTCTAGTAGAGACAGGATTTCACCATGTTGACCAGGCTTGTCTTGAACTCCTGACCTCAAGTAATCGACTCACCTCAACCACCCAAAGTGCAGGGATTACAGGCATGAGTTACCACACCCGGCCAAGATCTAATGATTTCATAATGAATTCTCCCACCTTCATTCTGCCACTCTTCTCTCTCCTGCTGAAGAAGGACTTGTTTACTTCCCCATCTCCCATGACTGTAAGTTTCCTGAGGCTTCTTCAGCCATGCAGAATTGTGAGTCAATTAAACCTCTCTCCTTTATAAATTACCCAGTCTCAGCCAGGTGTGGTGGCTCACGCCTGTAATCCCAGCACTTTGGGAGGCTGAGGAGGGCAGATCACGAGGTCAGGAGTTGGAGACCAGCCTGGCCAACATAGTGAAACCCCATCTCTACTAAAAATAAAAAAATAAAAAAAAAAAATAGCTGAGCGTGGTGGCAAGCACCTGTAATCCCAGCTACTCGGGAGGTTGAGGCAAGAGAATTGCTTGAACTCAGGAGGCAGAGGTTGCAATGAGCCAAGATCATGTCACTGCACTCCAGCCCAGGCAACAATGCGAGACTCTGTCTCAAAAAATAAAAACAAAAATAAAAAAATAATAAATTACCCAGTCTCAGGCAGTTCTTTATAGCAGTGTAAAAATAAACTAATCAGATGTCTTCACTTTCTAACTTGATTTATATTTCTCAGATACACTTGGATAATATCTCAATCAGTTCAGTAACAGTAATCAATAACCAGTCATCACTAAAATATACAGTAATCACTAAAGCACCTTCATATGCTACAAAGCGTATCATTTTGAGAAAATAGAATTGAAAATGGGACATTTTTATACCAGATGTAAGATGACTTAGTAAAGAAACTGTACAATTTTTATAGTAAGACACAATGATGGATAACTTACATTATCAAACACACCATTAAATGTACACAATAGCTATCACCTCTGGTCAAAATTACATATATAGACCAAGAGACACTCACAATCTTACACACATTAAAATATTACACACTCATGTTATGAACTCTACTACTAGCACATGACTGATATAATTTATAGGCAAAGAAATATATACTCAGCAACTCAAGTATCGTAATCAGCTCACTAAAAACATAAAGCTTTGTTTATATTTTTAAACACTTCAGTTCTTTACTTCTCGAATAATGTTATAAAAATTTTATACACTTTTTATGATTTTCCTCTTTTATCTAGCCATTAATAAGAATTGAAATTTTACTTTAAATGTCCAAACCAAGGGAACATTTGCTTATAAAAATTGGTGAGTTTTGTCTATAATTATATAATCAATTTTTGACTATAAACTCATACAAGGAAAATACATAATAGTTTGATTATTATAAATAACTAAGTAAGGTGATAATTCTTCAAAAACCAATATAGGACAACTTATCTATCTTTTCCAGGTGAAACTGTCAGTTCTCCCCCATGTGGCTGAGTTTCAGAGCAGGAAAAAATAAACAAATAGATACATAATTTTCATAACTCTTGTGATCAAAAGGAAGTAAAATAGCAAATGTGTTTATATACTCTCTCTCTCTTTTTTCTTTTTTCCTTTTTTATTTTTGAGACAGAGTCTCACTGTTTTGCCCAGGCTGGAGTGCAGTGCCACAAATATGGCTCACTGAAGCTTCAAACTCCTGGGCTCAAGTGATCCTCTCATTTCAGCCTCCTGAGTACCTGGGACCACAGGTGCACACCACCACACTGGGCAATTAAAAAAAAAAATTGGTAGGGATGGGATCTCATCATGTTACCCAGGCTGGTCTTGAACTCTTGGGTTGAACACCTACCTCAGCCTCCTAAAGGGTTGAGATTAGAGGGATGGGCCACTGCGCTGAGTCTATATATTTGTTTGTTTGTTTGTTTTTGTTTGAATCTAAAGTCTAAAAGAAAAATTATGTTGTATTTCTCTGCAGAAAAGACACTGCATACTATAACATAAAATATTACACGTAGCATTTTTACAGCAAAGGTACAAGCACATTTTATATAACCCCAAAAGTATCCTTTGATACAAATTAAGGCATAATGTAAAAAGATTCTTGGAGGAGCTAGGTAATATAATCCAAATATACTCCAATAAAATAATAATAATAACATCAAATAAATTTATTGAGCTCTCACTCTGTGCCAGCTACTCTGTCTCCAGGCTACCTATATGCAAATTCCAACTCAGTCATTTATTGACTGTATGACCTTGGGCAATTCTATAGTTCTCTTTGTAAAATGAGAAAGGTACTAATAGCATTAGTACTCACTTCCTAGGGTTACTGTGAGGTATTAAGGTATAGGTGTGGTGTGCATGAGTGTGCATGTGTGTGAGCATGAGACAGAAAGATAATATATTGTTATACAAATTACTCTTGCCTCTTCCTGTTTTCTATTCCATTCATATCTCTACCATAAGGGATTCCAGTATAATGAAAAAGAAAAGTATCTTGTTCCCTTAGAAAGACATTTAGAAATATGTAAACATTCTGCTTTCGTCTTTACATTTATGGTAAGAGGAGGGGATAGTGGGGGGGTGGGGAGTTGGGGAGGGATGGCATGGGGGAGAAATGCCAGATGTAGGTGATGGGGAGGAAGGCAGCAAATCACACTGCCATGTGTGTACCTATGCAACAATCTTCCATGTTCTTCACATGTACCCCCAAACCTAAAATGCAATAAAAAAAAAAAAAAAAAAAAAAACTTGCTGTGGTAATTCTGAAGTATAATATATATCTAGGATAACAAAACACAGCAGCGAGGATAACTCTATTAGAATTTGAAAGGTATAAAAATACTAATAAGCACATTTTCCTACCATAGAAACTAGCCTGAAGTTAAGAATAATAGCATGGCAGAAGATCCAAGATGGCCAATTAGACACAACTCCAGCACACAACACCCACCGAGAGAGACGCAGAAACCCAGAGATCTCCTAGCTCCAACCGAGGTACCAGGTGCATTTCAACAGGTCTGGTCTGATGGTGGGCAAAGCCCACTCAGGGGCAGACCGAGGCAGGGAGGTGTGCTGCTTCACCCAGAAAGTGCATCTGACCGGTCAGTTGGAGGCTACCCCTCTGGCGCTTTGGTCCAGATACAGTACTTCCCCCAAAGCCTCAGCAATACACGAACAGGGGGATCTTTGCCAGTCAAGCGCCGGGAATTACAAGCGGGAGTTGAATAAGAGCCTGCAGATTGAGCTATCGCCCCCTCCCCCTCGCCCAGAGAGAGAGGGAGCTGCAAGTGGGAGCAGCTGGGCAGGCCCCTACACCATGACTGGAGAGAGAGGAAGCTGAAAGGAGGAGACTGCTGGGTGCGGCTGGGCGGGTCCCTACCCTCCCACACAAACCCCAAAGGGCTGAAGCTCTGACTCTAGTGGGTTGCGCAGCCAATGACACAGTCTGAGATGAACCCTAAATGATCCAGCCCAGTGGAGGAAGGGCATAACCCACCACTAGAAGGGTGGGACTGGGCTACATGTTTAAACAAAAAACACAGGAAGCCTACTTAGCAATGGGATGGCATTCTTGACAACCCAGCAGTGCCTATAGGTCAGCGAAAGAGGCAGGCCTAATCTCCCAGTATAGACAAAATAGACACTGGAAGCTTCCCTAGTAACCTGAAGGAGTCCCTAGAAACCCGGGGGAGCACCTCCACAGGCAGACAAGTGACCTCATTAAGCAGCTCCCTGACACCACAGCCAGGTAAATCCACAAAGATGGGAAAAAAACAGTGCAAAAAAGATGAAACCATCAAAGACTAGAACACCTCTTCTCCAAAGGATCACAACTCCTCAGCAACACAGGATCACAACTTGACCGAGAAGGAGTGCGACAAATTGACAGAAACAGGCTTCAGAAGGTGGATAACAAACTTTTCTGAGCTAAAGGAACACATTCTAACTTAATGCAAAGAAACCAAAAACCTTGAAAAAAGGTTAGACGAAATGCTAACTAGAATAACCAGCTTAGAGAAGAACAGAAATGACTTGATGGAGTTGAAAAACACAGCACGAGAACTACGTGAAGCAAACATAAGTTTTAATAGCCAAATAGATCACGCAGAAAAAAGGATATCAGAGATTGAAGATCAACTCAATGAAATAAAAAGAGAAGGCAAGGCAAGAGAAAAAAGAGTGAAAAGAAATGAATAAAGCCTCCAAGAAATATGGGATTATGTGAAAAGACCTAATCTATGCTTGATTGGTGTACCTGAATATGATGGGGAGAATGAATCCAAGCTGAAAAACACGCTCCAGGATATTATCCAAGAGAACTTCCCAAGCCTAACAAGGCAGTCTAAATTTCAAACTCAAGAAAAACAGAGAACTCCACAAAGATATTCCTCAAGAACAGCAACCCCAAGGAACATAATCGTCAGATTCACCGGGGTTGAAATGAAGGAAAAAATGCTAAGGGCAGCCAGAGAGAAAGGTCAGGTCACCCACAGAGGGAAGCCAGTCAGATTCACAGCAGATCTCTCAGCAGAAAGCCTACAATCCAGAATAGAGTGGGGGCCAATATTCAACATCCTTAAAAAAAGAACTTTCAACCCAGAATCTCATATCCAGCCAAACTAAGCTTCGTAAGTGAAGGAGAAATAAAATCCTTTACGGACAAGCAATTATTGAAAGATTTTGTCACCACCAGACTTGCCCTACAAGAGCTCCCGAAAGAAACACTAAGCACAGAAAGGAACAAGTACCAGTCACTACAAAAGCAAACCAGTTGGCAAAGACCAAAAATGCAATGAAGAAAATGAGTCAACTAATGGGAAAGAAAACCAGCCAGTAACAAAATGGCAGGATCAAATCCACACATAACAATATTAACATTGCATGTAAATGGCCTAAACGCCCCAATCAAAAGACACAGACTGGCAAACTGGATAAAAAGTCAGAACCCATTGGTGTGCTGTATTCAGGAAACCCATCTCACATACAAAGACACACATAGACTCAAAATAAAGGGATAGAAAAAGATTTACCAAGCAAATGGAGAACAAAAAAAAAAAAAAAAAAGCAGGGGTTGCAGTCCTAATCTCTGATTAAATGGACTTCAAACCAACAAAGATCAAAAGAGACAAAAAGACACTACATAATGGTAAAAGGATCAATCCAACAGGAAGAGCTAACTATCCTAAATATATACACCCCCAACACAGGAGCACCCAGATACATGAAGCAAGTTCTTAATGACCTAAAAACAAGACTTAGACTCCCACACAATAATAGTGGGAGACTTTAACACTCCACTGTCAATATTAGACAGATCAATAAGACAGAAAATTAACAAGGATATCCAGGACTTGAATGCAGAGCTGGACCAAGTGGACCTAATAGACATATACAGAACACTCCACCCTAAATTCACAGAATATACATTTTTCTCAGCACCACATTGCACTTACTCTAAAATTGACCACATCATTGGAAGCAAATCACTCCTCAGCAAATGCAAATGAACAGAAATCATAACAAACAGTCTATTGGACCACAGCGCAATCAGACTAGAACTCAGGATCAAGAAACACACTCAAACCTGCACAACCACTTGGAAATTGAACAACTTGCTTCTGAGTGTCGACTGGATAAACAATGAAATGAAGGCAGAAATAAAGATGTTCTTCAAAACCAACTAGAATGAAGACACAACGTACCAGAATCTCTGGGACACTTTTAAAGCAGTGTTGAGAAGGAAATTTATAGCAATAAATGCCCACCAGAGAAGAGAGGAAAGATCTAAAATCGACACCCTATCGTCAAAATTTAAAGAGCTAGAGAAGCAAGATCAAAAAAATTCAAAATCTAGCAGAAGACAAGAAATAACTAAGATCAGAGCAGAACTGAAGGAGACAGGGTCACAAAAAAACCCTACAAAAAATTAATAAATCCAGGAGCTGGTTTTTTGAAAAGATCAACAAAATAGACCGACCACTAGCCAGATCAATAAAAAAGGGGAGAAGAATCAAATAGATGCAATAAAAAACAATAAAGGGGATATCACGACTGATCCCACAGAAATGCAAACTACCATCAGAGATTACTACAAACAGCTCTACTCACACAAACCAGTAAACCAGGAAGAAATGGATAAATTCCTAGACACTTGTACTCTACCAAGACTAAACCAGGAGGAAGTTGAAACCCTGAATGGACCAATAACAAAGACTGAAGTAGAGGCAGCAATCAGTAGCCTACCAACCAAAAAAAGTCCAGGTACAGACGGGTTCACAGCCAAATTCTCGTAGACGTACAAAGAGGAGCTGGTTCCATTCCTTCTGAAACTGTATAAAACAATACAAAAGAAGGGAACTCTCCCTAACTCATTTTATGAGACCAACATCATCCTAATACCAAAACCAGGCAGAGACTCAACTAAAAAAGAAAACTTCAGGCCAATATCCATGATGAACATCGATGCAAAAATCTTCAATAAAATACTGGCAAACAGATTGCAACAGCACATCAAGAAGCTTATCCATCACGACCAAGTAGGCTTCATCCTGGGGATGCAAGGCTGGTTCAACATATGCAAATCCATAAATGTAATCCATCACATAAATGAAACCAAAGACAAAAACCACATGATTATCTCAATAGATGCAGAGAAGGCCTTTGATAAAATTCAACAGCGCTTCATGCTAAAAACTCTCAATAAACTAGATATTGATGAAACGTATCATAAAATGATAAAAGCTATATATGACAAACCTACAGCCAATATCATACTGAACGGGCAAAAGCTGGAAGAATTCCCTTTGAAATCAGGCAGTAGACAAGGATGCCCTCTCTCACCACTCCTATTCAACATAGTATTGGAAGTTTTAGCCAGAGCAATCAGGCAAGAAAAAGAAATAAAGGGTATTCAATTAGGAAAGGAGGAAGTCAAATTGTCTCTATTTGCAGATGACATGATTATATATCTAAAAGACCCCATCATTGCAGCCCAAAATCTTCTCAAACTGATAAGCAACTTCAGCAAAGTCTCAGGATACAAAATCAATGTGCAGAAATCACAAGCCTTCCTATATACCAATAACAGACAAACAGAAGCCAAATCAAGAGCAAACTCCCATTCACAATTGCTACAAAGGGAATAAAATACCTAGCAATACAACTAACAAAGGATGTAAAGGACCTCTTCAAGGAGAACTACAAACCACTGCTCAATGAAATAAGAGAGGACACAAACAGATGGAGAAACATTCCATGCTCATGGTTAGGAAGAATCGATATCATGAAAATGGCCATACTGCCCAAAGTAATCTATAGATTCAATGCTATCCCCATCAAGCTACCAATGACCTTCTTCACAGAACTGGAAAAAACCACTTTAAACTTCAAATGGAATCACAAAAGACCCCGCATAGCCAAGACAATCCTAAGCAAAAAGAACAAAGCCAGAGGCATCACACTGCCAGACTTCAAACTATACTACAAGCCTACAGCAATCAAAACAGCATGGTACTAGTACCAAAACAGAGACATAGGCCGATGGAACAGAACAGAGACCCCAGAAGGAACACCACACATCTACAACCATCTGATCTTTGACAAACCCAGCAAAAACAAGCAATGGGGAAAGGACTCCACGTTTAATAAATGGTGTTGGGAAAACTGGCTAGCAATGTGCAGAAAGCAGAAACTGGACCCCTACCTGTCACCTTACACTAAAATTAACTCCAGATGGATCAAAGATCTAAACATAAAACCTAACACCATAAAAACACTAGAAGAAAACATAAGCAAAACCATTCAGGACATAGACATAGGCAAGGACTTCATGACTAAAACACCAAAAGCAATGGCAATAAAAGCCAAGATAGACAAATGAATCTAATTAAACTCCAGAGCTTCTGTACAGCAAAAGAAACCATCATTAGAGCGAATAG
Organism: Ateles fusciceps; assembly: GCA_036589455.1. Lineage (NCBI taxonomy): Eukaryota > Metazoa > Chordata > Mammalia > Primates > Atelidae > Ateles > Ateles fusciceps. The sequence goes on along the minus strand of JAZHEH010000164.1, from coordinate 3,518,702 downwards.
GCAACCAACAGAATGGGAAAAAAATTTTGTAATCTACACATCTGACAAAGGGCTAATACCCAGAATCTACAAAGAACTAAAACAGATATACAAGAAAAAAACAAACAACCCCATTCAAAAGTGGGCGAAGGATATGAACAGACACTTTTCAAAAGAAGACATATATGAGGCCAACAAACCTATGAAAAAATGCTCATTATCACTGGTCATTAGAGAAATGCAAATCAAAACCACACTGAGATATCATCTCACACCAGTTAGAATGGCGATCATTAAAAAATTTGGAGAAAAGAGATGCTGGAGAGGATGTGGAGAAATAGGAACACTTTTACACAGTTCATGGGAGTGTAAATTAGTGCAACCATTGTGGAAGACAGTGTGGCGATTTCTCAAGGATCTAGAAATAGAAATTCCATTTGACCCAGCAATCCCATTACTGGGTATATACCCAAAGAACTATAAATCGTTTTACTGTAAAGACACATGTACACGTATGTTCATTGCAGCTCTGTGTACAATAGCAAAGACCTGGAACCAACCCAAATGCCCATCAATGATAGACTGGACAAAGAAAATGTGGTACATATACACCATGGAATACTATGCAGCCATAAAAAACGATGAGTTCATGTCCTTTGTAGGGACTTGGATGAATCTGGAAACCATCATTCTCAGCAAACTGACACAAGACCAGAAAGCCAACGCCAAATGTTCTCACTCATAGGTGGGTGTTAAACAATGAGAACACGTGGGCTCAGGGGAGAGGAGCATCACACACCGGGGGCAGTTGTTGGGGGTAGGGGGAGAGACAGTGGGAGGTGGAGAGGGAGGGGAGGGGGGGAGGGGATAACATGGGGAGAAATGCCAGATACAGTATGCACCTGAAGTAAAATGAATAAAAAAAAAGAATAGCATGGCGATTATAATAAATAATAATATATATTTGAAGATTGATGAGAGATTAGAACTCAAATGTTCTTACCAATAAAATGATAAGTATGTAAGGTAATGAATATGTTAATTAGCTTTAATTATTTCACAATGTATATACACATATTAAAATGTTTCATTAATTATTTCACAATGTATATACACATATTAAAATGTTTCATTAATATCATATACAATTTTTAATGTCAATTATACCTTAATAAAGCTTGAGGATTGGGAGAAAAAAAGTAAGAATATAAAAAAATAGAACTGGGTGCTGTAGCTCATGCCTGTAATCCCAGGACTTTGTGAGGCCGAGGCAGAAGGATCACTTGAGCCCAGGAGTTCCAGGCCAGCCTGGGCATCATAGCGAGACCTCAACTCCACTAAAAATTAAAAAATTAGCCAGGCATGGTGGCCCCGCTTCCTCCTGTAGTCTCAGCCTGTCAGGAGGCTGAGGCAGGAGGATCACTTGAGCCCAGGACTTCAAGGCTGTGGTGAACTATAATTGTGCTGCTGCACTACAGTCTGGGCAGCATAGTAAGATCCTGCCTCTTAAAAAAAAAAAGAAAAAAAAAGGGAAGAATATTATTGAAAAATGAAGTCTGCAAGAAACGGCATATCACAGTCACTGGAAGACACTGTGATTTAGGAAGGCACTTGGACGTTTAGTAAATATGATGAAAACAATTCTGAAGCTCCAGATGAAGACAGCGAACCAAATCTACACAGTCCTTCCAAAACACCCACAAAAATGAAATCATAAAAGGTTTATAATGTTATGAACAGAGAGTAACACAGAACAGGAGAAGGGAATAAGATTGTGGAAGCAGGAAATTGTAAGAATCTGAGGTTGCCACCTGAGCTTTGTAGGCGGTAAAAGATTGGGAAGCAATAGGATTTGCTTTTCCAACTCCCAAAGGGTCAAAAATTCCCCATGCCACCTAGAAGTGGTAGGGCAAGGGGCTAAAAATAAACAGATTGCTTGAAAGTCCCATGAGTAATCAGCAAGATCCATTCCATATGCTCCTACTCATGACAGCTGGGTAATCCACCACCTCCACCACACTCATCTGCCAAAGATGTGGGAGTTATTTTTTTTTTGGAGAGGGTGAAACTGACGGTTTCATGACTAGAGGAAACCACATGCATTTGAGGGAGGGGTACCACTAATCATAAGGGGGACTCAGAGGAAGTTATTTCCTGAACACGGAGACTCCCCGGGCTGCTCCAGCCTCCCACTCACATTAGTCTCAGTTCACAGCCCTGGCAGACCAACAGGTAAAGTACAGGCTTAAGACTGAAAGATGCTTTATTCAGAAACATATCAACCACCTTGTGTTAGTTTTCTAGGGCTGCTGAAACAAATTACCATAGGCCTGTGGATTAAAACAATGTAAATTTATTCTTTCATATGTCTGAAGACTTGAAGTTTAACACTGAGGTGTTGCCTGCATCATGTTCCCTCTAAAGCTGTTAGGGGAGAATCCTTCCTTGCCTCTTCCAGCTTCCGGTAACCCCAGTCCATCCTTTGGCTTGTGGCAGTGTCACTCCAATTTCTGCTTCTGTCTTCAGAGGGCTCTCTTCCTCTGCGTTTGAGTGTGTGTCTCTTCTTATAAGAACACCAGTTACTTGAGATGAAGGGCCCACCCTATTCTGGTCTGACCCCATCTTAATTGGTCTACATTCATCTGGTATGGTTTGGCTCTGTGTTCCCCCTTGAATCTCATCTGGAAATATAATCCCCACATGTTCAGGAAGGGAAGTGATTGGATCATAGGGGTGGTTTCCTTCATGCTGCTCTCATAATGGTAGGGAAGTTTTCACAAAATCTGATGGTTTTATAAGCGTCTGGCATTCCCCCTGCTCGTACTTCTCTCTCCTACTGCCCTGTGAAGAAGGTCCTTGCTTTCCCTTCACCTTCTGCCATAATTTAAGTTTCCTGAGGCCTCCCTAGCCATCTGGAACTGTGAGTCAGTTAACTTCCTTCTTTTATAAATTACCCAATCCAGGTAGTATCTTTAGAGCAGTGTGAGAACAGACTAATATGACACCCACAGTGACCATATTTCCATTTTGAGGTACTGGGGGTTAGGTTTTCAATACATATATTTGGGAATCACAATTGCCCATACCAAAGACATTCTTAGATGAAGGAAAACTAAGAAAATTTGTCACCAGCAGACCTAGACCAAAAGAATGCCAAAGGAAGTTATTTATCTGTCATTTATCCAACAGAAAGGAAATACTAAAGAAAGGACTCTTAGAACATCAGGAAGAAAAAAAAAAGATGTCATAAATAAAATAGACTTTTTCCTCCTCTTGAATTTTTAATTTTTGTTTTGTGACTAATAAAACATTATAACAGTGTCTGATATGATTCTTAGTGTATATATATGGGAGATATTAAAAACAATTATATGGGGTATATAAACGGTGGAGAGTGAATGGGCTTGAAGGGAGGTAAAGTTTCCATATTTTACTGCAACTGGTAAAATGTTGACATAGTAAACTTTATCAACTAATGCATATATAGTTTAATAGCTAGAGCAACCACTAGAAAACCAATAGGAAAAGAGATAAAAAAGGTACTATCGATAAATTAAAATGAAATTCAAAAAGTGTTCAAGTAACCCAAAGAAAGGCAGAGAAAAAAATAAAGAAATAGAAAGCAGAGATAGAAAAATAAAATGGACTTAAGCACTAACAAATATAACAACAATTACATTAAATATAAATACTCTAAATGCACCAAGAAAAGAAAAAGACTGATGGACTGGAGTAAAAAAACATGACCTAACTACAGGCTGTCTACAAGGAACTCACTTCAAATATAATTATATGCATTTATATATAGTTATATAAATGCATATAATTTATATATAGTTATATAAATGCATGTAAGTATATAAATATAATACATATGTTGAAAGTAAAAAGATCGAAATAGATATGCCACACGAACAATGATCCAAAGAAAACAGGAGTGGCTATTTTAACATAAGACACAAAACAAATTCTTATCATATGACCCACCAATCATACACCTATGTATTTATGCCAAATAAATGAAAATTCATCTTTACATCAAAGCCTGTACATCACTGGATGTGGTGATTCATGCCTGTAATTCCAGCACTTTGGGAGGCTGAGACAGAAGGATCACTCGATCCCAGGAGTTTGAAACCAGCCTGGGCCACATGGTGAAACTCCATTTCTATAAAAAATTTTAAAAATTAGCCAGGCCTGGTGGCATGCACCTTTGGTCCCAGCCACTCAGGAGGCCAAGGCAAAAGGATCACTTCAGCCAAGGAGGTCGAGGCTGCAGTTAGCTGCATTAGTGCCATTGCACTCCAGCCTGAGAGATAGAAGGAGACCCTGTCTCACACAAACAAACAAACCTGCACACAATTGCTTAGAGTAACTTTATTTGTAATAGCCAAAAATCTTGAAAACAGCCAAAATGTCCTACAATAGGTGAATAAACAAATTACAGTAGATCCCTGCCATGAAATATAATTCAGGAATAAAAAGAACAAACTACTGCTATGAGCAGCAACTTAAATAGATCTCAAGTCATTATGCCTATTGAAAAAAGCCAATCTGAAACATTATATGAGCCCATGTAGGTAAAATTCTTGAAATGACCAAATTATAGATAGGGACAGCAAATTAGTGGTTGCCAAGGGTGAGGGATGGTGAGGAGGAGATGGACGTAACGACAAATGAGTAGAATGAAGAGATTTTTCTTGAAAGGGAACAATTAGGTATTTTGATCATGGTGATAAATCTGAAAATGTGACAAAATAACATGGAACTACATACATACATTATAGAATTTCAGTTTTCTGGTTTTGATTTTTGTGCTTTAGTAACATAAGAGGTAATAATTGAGGAAACTAAGTGAAGGATACACAAGTTTTCTCAGTGCTATCTTTGAAACTTTCTATTAATTTATAATGTATTCAAATTAAATAGTTAAACAAACAAAGCCAAAACTAAAACTAACTTAAAAAAGAGTCAGACAAGGATACCAGAAACAAGAAATCAAGCACAAGAGAGGGATAAAGATAAATTCCCAAAAAAAATGTTTTCAACAGGCCTAAATATGAATAATGTGGATTATAATTTTGTTTTCAAATGACAAAACAAAAACTTTCCTGCCCAAAGAAAATATTCTTAAAACTAGAAAAGAAAATTGATTTAAAAATACACATTTTAAATAAAAACAAGGAGTTAAAAATATTTTTATAGAAGTCTTTGAATTCATATTCTAATATGTCAACCTGCCAAAGACAGAAACATTTGCACAAGAATGTTTTCTTGAAACTAGTCATAATGCCATATTTTTTATCTGAAAAAATAAGTATAAGTAGCTGACAAAAACCTCAAGGGTGTTACCATGAAGCCGAACATTTTATCCTCAAAGATATATTTTTATTTGGAACACTCTGATGAAAATCCATCTAGGTCAAATAAAAATGCAGAATTTGCCATCAAAGAATACACCTCCTGGTTCCTTCACACAGCATTTCCATTTATCTTATCATGATCATGTCCTAAATTTAGTTTATTTCTACTCTTTATCAGAGTAAATTTGATCATACTATATTTGATTCTATGTTGAGCTGATGTTAATTATTTTCAAAACATTCATGACCAAGTGTCATTTTTTGCATCCAAACATTCATTTAAGCTAACCTAGCTGATGCACAGCAGAAGTCAAATTGTCCTTGAACTATGAAGATATATTACTGACTGTCCCTACTCTCACCCATCCCTTGCAGTTAATAGCTGGTTTAAACTATATGTACAGCAGTAAAGATTAGTTACTTTGGTCCATTAAGAATAGTGGTTTTTAACTCTTACTATGTATCAGAATCACTCAGACCTCATCCCCCAGAGATTATTTTTGTAGTAGCTTTATGGAGATATAACTCACATACCACAGAATTCACCCATTTAAAGTATCCAATTCAATCAATTTTAGTATATTTAAAGCTCTGTGCAGCTATCACCACAATTAATTTTCGTACATTTCTATCACTTCAAAAAAAACCTCAACCAGCCATGGTGGTTCAAGCTGGTAATCCCAGCACTTTGGGAGGCCAAGGCAGGCAGATCACTTGAGGTCAGGAGTTTGAGACCAGCCTGGTCAACATGGTGAAACCCGCCTCTACTAAAAATACAAGAAATTAGTCAGGTGTGGTGGCGCACACCTGTAACCTCAGTTATTTAGGAGGCTGAGACAGGAGAATCACTTGAACCCGGGAGGCGGAGGTTGTAGTGAGCAGAGATCGCATCACTACACTCCAGCCTGGGTGAAAGAGTGAGATTCCATCTCAGCAAACAAACAAACAAACAAAATAACCATGAGCTATTATCCACGATCCTCCCTTTTTCCAGCCCTAAGTATTCACTAACCTATCCTGTTTCTATGAATTTGCCTGTCTATATGGAATCATACAAAATGTTACCTTTTATGTCTAGTTTCTTTCACTCAGCTCACATTTCATTCAAGTTGTGGCATGAACCAACATTCCATTGTATTTATTGTAAATAATATTTCATTGTACAGATATACCACATTTTATTTAACCATTCATCAGCTGACATTCCAGTTGTTCCTACTTTTTGACTATTATGAATAATGCTGCCATGACCATTCATGTACAGGTTTGAGTGTGGATATATATTTTCAGTTCTCTTAAATATTTACCTAGAATTGAAGTCTCTGGGTCATATGGTAACTCTATGTTTAACCTTTTGAGCTAATTACCCAACTGCTCTCCAAAGTGGCCGCATTTTACATTCCCACCAGCAGTGTAGGAAGATTCTAATCACTCTCCATTTCTGCCAACACCTGTTATAATCTGATCAGTCATTTTATTATTGCCATACTGGCACGTACTTCCAGAGAGTTTGGTTCAATTGGGATAGCTGTTGTACCCAGGCTGTGGTTTATTTATGTATATGTTATTTGTCTACACTGAGTGATTTAAAATCAGGATAGAGAGTCACTCTTTTAGCCTCTATCAGAAAGGTACCTCAAGTGATTAACAGAATAAAGGTTATATCTCTAGCCTAAGAACTTGGAAGCCATTTCTGCCAAGTGAAAGTAAACCAAACAAGCCAGTGATAAAGTGAGATAAATATGTGTACAGACAGTTTGAGCATCCCTAATCTGAAAATTTAAAATCCAAAATGCTCCAAGGTTTAACCCTTTTTGAGTACCCAACATAACACCACAAGTGGAAAATTCCACACATAAGTACCTAATACAAACTTTGTTTCATACACAAAATTATTTGAAAATGTTTAAATTTACCTTCAGTCTATGTGCACAAGGTGCATATAAAACATCAATGAATTTCGTGTTTAGACTTGGATTCCATTCCCAAGATATCTCATTATGCATATGCAATTATTCTCAAATTTAAAAATCTGAAATCGGAAACACTTCTGGTCCCAAGCATCTCAGTTAATTCTTCTTACTGAACTATAATCTACTGCTTTCATTCCAGTTTGTCAAACTCCAACTGAAACATCTCCTCCTCAATGAAGCCTGGTCATTTCAAATAGGGTTAGATGCTTTCTCATTTATCCCCACCCGGGAAAACTAAGAACATCCATGTATTTATTTCTCTTTGTCATTTATTTCTCACAAAACCCTATGAAGAAGGTATTATGATCTTAATTTTACATATAAGAAGCTGAGGTTCTAAATGATTAATTTGCACATGGTGTTTCACGTGGCAGAGCCAAGATTTGTTCCTAAGACTATTTGACTCCAAAGTCACTGATCTTCTCACTAATTTGCTTGCCTTCCCATTATAACATTTCACACACAGCTGAAACCATATTGGGCAGATCTTGTATTTTAAAAACTAAATTTTTTAAAAATCTGCATTTTTGCCTCCATCATTTATTGTTCCTTTTTTCTCTATGTGTTTATTCATTTAACATTAGACACTGATTTTCCGCTACATACTGGCATATAACTGTATATTGGTCCTTCTGGAGCTGATATTCTAGTGGGGGAAGCAGATGCCAATCAAATGTGCCATGGGAAAATTCCTTCAGATTATTTGTCTTTTGATCCAGAAAGAAGCAAATGAATAAAAAGAAAAAAAAATGGTTTTGAAAGAAGGCCACTTGATACATTTCCCAAAAGAAAATTCAAATCAAGTCCCAGAAGCCAACGGCAGGCTTTGTCAATTCAATTTTAACCAGAAGACATTCACTCTTTTGCAAATAAACCACACTGGACATTTCAAAATTTTGGAGGTAAAGAGGAAGAAATAGCCATATTATTTTCCACAGAGCAATTTCATATAAACTCAAGAGCAATGCTGTTAGAGATGATGAAGCAATGGACAAATAAACAAGGAGTTGAGATTTTTATGGGAAATACAGAATGAAAAAAAAAATCCTGAGATTAAAGACTTTGTGAATTGAAGGATACATTAACACATAACTAAATGACAAAGTAGATGGTGCACAAGTTTCAGCAAATTCGTCAAAGTTTCATAAAAAATGTGCTAATCAATTACTTTAAGTTATATGCTATGAATGATAAGGAATGCAAAGAAGTCTCACTTCCAGCCTCTAACCTTATAAAACTACAGCCTGCCTTGCAAGATGGAAAAGATGCCCGCATTCTACTAACATTTACTCTGCCTCAGGCAGGTCGGCAGACATCTCAGATTCAAAGAGGGGCTAAGGCAGCTGCCACCCTCAACAAATTCACAGTTGTTCTGGAGAAAAGCCCCTACCAACAAACACTGATGTTTTAATTCTTTAATGCAGAATAACTATAAAAATGGTTACCATTTCTTGAGCCCTTTCCGGGACCTCAACCCATTAAAGTAGATATGCTTGTGTCATTTTCATTGTAAAAACAGTCTAGCTGAGGTTTAAGGGAGGCTATGTGTTCTGGCTCAGAGCGCACCGCTAGCGCAGGAATTACAACTCGCACTCAACGAATTCCAAAGTTCAAGGTTTCTCCTACCCGTACAGGTTTCATGCCACCTCCACAGAGGATTAATAAATCCATCTTAGTTGTAGAAATTTTTATATACTTTAGGCATGATCCTGTCTTTTAAAGTTTAATTTAAAATGTAAGTAAATTTCAGGTGCAACATTTCATCTCAGCTGTCAATTTATCACTAATGGAAGAGTTACTTCATGTTAGTCAATGGAAACCTTATTTTGCTTTAGTCTTCTGCACAACCACCACTAGATGGCGGTACCTACACAGTTATTCTAAGGCCAGTAGGGCACATGGTCTCCTTTTCAGCAAGCGGTTGCCTTCACAAAAAGTACTTCTTTTAAAAATCTAAATTTCTGTATTTTATTATTATTATTATTATTATTAGGTACAGCAACTGGGTCACAGAGGGACAGAGGTTTAAGACTATGTAATGTCTTTGCTATATTTGTGTGAAGAACAGGATGTGCCCTTCCTACTTAGCTCATCTTTAAGACATTGAAAGTTTCATATATTGCTTTCTAAAACAGCATGAAGAAAAAGATTTAATTTCTGAGTAGATCATTGATTTTATGCCAACCAAAGGCAAGATATTTGTGCTGGCTTTTAAAAAGAGAAATCAGGGGAGGTAGAATCTTATGTTATTCCTCCTAGTTAAATAAATACGCTGTCTAAGGCAGCCCACCCCAAGCTGGGCTTTTCAAACAATCACTTGTGAAAATGAACATCAGCTTCAGTTTGTGTTTGGCTTAAAGGAAATTGATTTGAATAGGAACCCAGAACTGAAGTCTGGCTTCTTCCCATTTTCCATCTTATAGACATTTGACACTAGGAAAAGTATGGAAATGCTATTTTGGTTATGAAACTGCTAGGAAAAGCTACCTCAGCATGTCATTTAATAGAAAGAGCTCCAGGCAAAGCCATTACATGGACAGGAAAAGGAAAGGAGGCTGGGAAGAAACTGCATATTACTTGCATGTGTATTAAGTTTAAGCCATGGGAAGAGAGAATAAGAGGCTGGAAGAAGAAATAAAAAGGATCCAGACCAAGCACCATGCTGCTCATTTTCACAGGAAATAGCATCTAGCCATTGAACAATCATTCCCTGATAAGTGTGTGCAATCCTTAAAACATTTTCAAATTTACTTACAATTAAAAACATATTTCACCAATGCTGGAAATATAAGCAACCACTTTAATAAGATACCCCACACTCATTGTATCCTGTATTTGGAGTATGTTACAGAATACACTCAAATTTCACATACCCCATAAGAGGGGGAGGAATTTCGGAGGCTTTCAGGGCGGGATTTACCTTTTCAGAACCTCACACTATGGCAACTCACGTTCCACTCCTCAGTTTTAAATTAAAAAAAAAATTTAATTCCCAGGAAAAGTTTTGGATTATATTTCTGTTTGAATACGAAATAGAAAACACATTAAGAAAAAAAGATAATTTTTAATTACCAGAAGAGGGCACAATCCTCAAAGTTAAAATTTTCACACTCTACTGATAAAGTACCTTTGCAATTCTGAAAGATGCTTCAGCATAATCCAGTTTAATCATTGCATTATAATCTTTGAAAGAACCCTAACCACATCTTTGAAGGGTGGAATAACCACCTTGCACGATATCCTCATTTACAATACTCAGAGTAACCATGATAAATCCAAGTTAATGACAACAGAGGCTGAAAAGATGCCTTTCTGTAGCATCACAATCTTCATAATTTATAACTTTTAAAAATGTTTAGCTCTTTCACTCACTCCACTGAAATGTGTGGCTCCTTTATTTGCTTGTGCACTCCACAAAAAAAGCTCTATCTTGGAATACATCATTTTATGAAGACTGCTATTTTTCTTGGTATCTTAGTTCAAGCTGCAATAACAGACTACTCTAGCTGGGTAGTTTATTAACAACAGGAATGCATTCCTCACAGATCTGGAGGCTGGAAGTTCAAGGACAAGGTGCCAGCATGATTAGGTTCTGGTGAAGGCTGTCTTTGAGACTGCAGACTGCTGACTTCTCATTGTATCCTCACAAGGCTGGCAGATGGGGCAAGCAAACTCCCTGGGGGGGGGGGGGGGGGGGGGTGTGTTTGTGTGTGTGTGTGTGTGTGTGTGTGTGTTGTATCCTCACAAGGCTGGCAGATGGGGCAAACAAACTCTTCGGGGGGGTGTGTGTGTGTGTGTGTGTGTGTGTGTTGTATCCTCACAAGGCTGGCAGATGGGGCAAGCGAACTCTCTGTTGGGAGGGGTGTGTGCAAGCATGTGTGTGTGTGTGTGTGTGTGTCGCGCGCGCACGTGCGTGCATTAATCCGACTCATGAGGGCTTCATCCTTATGTCTGAGTAACCTCCCAAAGGCCCCACCTCCTAATACTATCAGGAGGTATTGTAGGTTAGGATTTCTTCACAGGAACTCGGGGGCAGAGGGTGGAGGGGACATTCATTCTACAGCATTTGAAGAACTGAAAAATAAGGAAATCAGACAAGTGAGAGTTTGAAGAAGAAAAGGAAGAAGAAAGGTAAGGGTACTTCTTTTAGAGATTCCTGTTCACTGCAGAAAACAAGACAAGAACACGAATTCACGTGGGCAGAGGGGAATGAACACAGCCATGGGACTCACTCTGGTGAGTGGGATGCCCATGTCCACACTCATTCTAACTGGAGGAAGGCTGGCTCTGCTTTTTCCCACTTTTATGGCTTCGAGTAGGTTCCTTAACATATTCAGTCTTTCCATTCCTCAACTGTAGAAAGCAAACAATCGTAAGAACTGCCTCGTAGGCACTCTTCATCCCCACACTCCTTCTGTTTCTTTTAGACACTACTTTCTGATTTTCTTGGTGGGAGGGGTTAGCTCGCTTACTTGCTTATTTATCTCTCTTGTTTCTCTCTCTCAATAGAACCTAAGTTTCACAAGCTCACAGACCATATCTGTCTTATCCCCCCCCCGCTATTCCCAGCGTCTGGAAGAAGTTCTAGCTGAAGGAATCAGCAAGGAGATGTTACGGAGTTAGACCAAAATACTAATCCAGAACTTGACACATGGTTAGTCATGGTACTTTCCATTACACTCTGTTTCTGTGATGTTAATTTTTATATTTACCTTACACTAATGGCATATGATACAGATTTTGAAGTGTGTGGTAATGGCATAAAATTGCCTTCATAAGTAAGTGAAGTCACAACTTTCTGATTTAAATAAAACTATTAAGTAAATAATAGAACAGATGCTGTGTGTAAATGTCAATACTTGTGAAAGTGGTCATGGATAACAGAGGTTCGCAAAACTTACTAGATGGAGAATAAGCACAACAGAAGCCTGGCATCCAGAGTCAGGGCGGAGATCGGGGGGAGTTCAGGGACTTGGTTTTGTAGCTGGGCATTTCAGAGATGGCTGAGGCCAGCAGAGGGAAAAGTCAGGACTTTCCACATTGAGACCGCACAGGGCTGCAGACATAGATTTGTATTCCCACGTTTAACCACCTGTTGGAACTAGATGCTCAGTGCTGCAAAGAAAAATTAGCACTGAGACAAAAGATCTTTCAGCAATGCAATTTTTACTTCCTGGAAGGCAGGAAGGGTACCCTCACTAGCCATCTTGCCATGAGAGTACAATAAAAAAGGAAAACACACAAATTTATTCCTTATGCATTTGGGGTCGTCCTTAATGCTGTATCTAATCTCCGTTTGCTGGAGCCAGACTTCACAATCTAAACTAAAACCCGATTGGCTAACAACTTACAACTTTTCTAAACAGGTAAAAGCAGTGGGAGCTGGGATATGCCTGTGAGCACGTCCAGCACAGATATTTTGGTTAAAGTGCAAGGACATAGAATGTACTACGTGCCTGTAGGCACGGCATGTCTAAAAGCTACATAGGATAGGCCTTAACAAAGTTTTTAGCATGCTTATTCTTTAACAAGAAAGGAAACTAAAAAGGAACTTTCCTACTTCCCACACTACCTCTCTAACTTTATGGGGGAGAACCTCTGATTGTGAAGGATCATGACTTACCAAATTACCCACTAGATGTTTTCCTGTAATGTTGAGAAGCATCCATAGTTTCCTATTTCTTTGTAAACACCAAATCTAGAAAACTACACATGAGAGTCAAGGGCATTATTCTAAATGCTCAGAGTATGTGAGAGAAATCTGGAAAAAATCCTCCGGCTTGGAATTAACAGATGAGAGAAGGAAAGCTACTGCCTGAAGTCTTTGGGGCAGAAATTTTCCATTCCTGAGAAGAAAACTGAGGTGAGGATGGTCATTCATGGGCAGTCCCAGTTTTTATAGTACCTTTGAAAAAGACAAAGCCTAAAATGAGTTTCTGAGAAAAGAAATCTATCCATATATGAATGGGAATTTATATATCCAGCAAATATAAAATAGTATCAATTCTTCGGCAGGACTTATTATGAAACCTGTGCATTGACGTGTTCTGATTTCTTTAAGAAGACAAGTACTCTTCTTTTCTTTTCTTTCTTTTTTTTTTTTGAGATGGTCTCATTCTGTTACCCAGACTGAAATGCAGTGGTGCCATCTCAGCTCACTGCAACCTTGAAACCTCCACCTCCCGGCCTCAAGCAATTCTCCTGCCTCAGCTTCCCCAGTAGCTGGGATTACAGACATGTGCCATCACGCCTGGCTAATTTTTGCATTTTTAGTACAGACAAGGTTTTACCATGTTGGCCAGGCTGGTCTTGAACTTTTGACCTCAGATGATCCACCTGCCTCAACTTCCCAAAGTGCTGGGATTACAGGCCTGAGTCACCATACCTGGTCTGATAAGTAGTTATTCAATAAGAGAAAAACAAAATAAAAGTCAAACATATGTCTTATAATTTAAGAGGCAGTTTGGAAAAGAAGAAAATAAATACCACCTGAATCCTTCTTTTATGTGAAAACATTTAATTCCATTTAATCATACAAAATCTGCCCATACAAATTGTCCTCCAGGCTTGGGCCCAATCCCCCACTTAAGGAAAAATACATGAAAATATACCACAGGGGAAGATAATATTGATTGGATCATCTCAGATTTCAATGAATTGTATCCCATCAGAGGCCACTTACTCATAAACTGCTTAATTGAATGATTCATTTTCCATCAATTGGTTTTTTTCATGAAAATATATACCTGGTAGACAGCACAAGCACTGACAGCTTCCTGAAGGCATCTGAGTATGTACAGCAATAACTACAATATAAGAAATGCTATAAATACAAGGTTGCCCTGTGGGAAGGCTTTCACCTGCAATTCTTGGGGGAGGCTCAGAGAGTTTGAGACCCTGGCTTAAAAACTCACTGAGACCTGAAGTTCCCTTTGTCTCTCCAGCCAAACTCATGATTACCCTCAAGTACGCAGCAAATAGGCCTTTGATCCTTGCTACAGGCTATTTTAAGTTCCCCAAAAATTCAAAGCCCTAACTCACCGTACCCCAAAATGAGACTGTATTTGGAGACAGAGCCTTTAAGGAGGTGATGAAGTTAAAAAGAGGCCACTGGCACTGTTCACAATAGCAAAGACTTGGAACCAACCCAAATGCCCACCAATGATAGACTGGATAAAGAAAATGTGGCACATATACACCATGGAATATTACGCAGCCATAAAAAAGGATGAGTTCATGTCCTTTGCAGGGACATGGATGAAGCCAGAAACCATCATTCTCAGCAAACTGACACAAGAACAGAAAACCAAACACCACATGTTCTTACTCATAAGTGGGTGTTAAAGAATGAGAACACATGGACGTGGGGTGGGAGGGAACATCACACACTGGGGCCTATTCGGGGGTGGAGGGCTAGGGGGAGGGATAGCAAGGAGTGGAGGGTTAGGAGAGGGATAGCATGAGGAGAAATACCTAATGTAGATGACAGGGTGATGGATGCAGCAAACCACCATGGCACGAGTATACCTACGTAACAAACCTGCACATTCTTCACATGTATGCCAGAACTTAAAGTATAATAAAAATAAATTGATTTTAAAAAGAGGCCACTGGGGTGAGCACTGATCCAGTCTGACTGGTGTCCTTCGAAGAAGCAGAAATTAGGACGCATAAGTAGACATCCAGAAAGGGTGTGCATAGAAGAAAGGCCATGTGAGGACGTGGAGAGTAGCGTAGTCAAAGACGAGGCCTCAGAAGAAACCAACCCTGGGGACGCCTTGATCTTGGACTTCCAGCCTGCAGAACTGTGAGAAAAGCGTCTGTTGCGTAAGCCACCCAGTCTGTGGTATTTTGTTACGGCAGCCCCAGCAAACCAGTACAGTTCTCAAAGGAAAAACTGCCTCAGAAATCACTTGGTGCAATGTCTATGAGGCAAAGCAATACTAATATAGAATCTCAGTTTTCAGACACAGAAAAATGTTAAAACAAATAGGTCACTTAGGATTTGGCTAAGTAAGTGAAAATTCCATATGAACCTGAAATATTCTTCCCACTGGAATTGTTTGTGCATTTTGGATGCCATTTATATGGGATATCTCATACAATAGATTTTGCTTTCTGCTGCTTTCTGGGTTGATTTTCTTAAATATAGATTAGTAAAAAAGAGACGCAAGGGTGTATTGTATAATCTCTGGTAAATCTGCAACTGCAACACACTCTCTTCTTTTAAAAAATAAAAAATTGGCCAGGTGCAGTGGCTCACGCCTGTAATCTTAACACTTTGGGAGGCCAAGGCAGGCAGATCACCTGAGGCCAGAAGTTCGAGACCAGCCTGGCTAACATGGTGAAACCCTGTCTCTACTAAAAATGCAAAAATTAGCCAGGTGCAGTGGCACATGCCTGTAATCCCAGCTAATCCTACTCAAGAGGCTGAGGCAGAAGAATTGCCTGAACCCACGAGGCAGAGGTTGCAGTGAGCTGTGATAGTGCCACTGTACTCCAGCCTGGGTGAGAGAGTGAGACTGTCTCAAAAAATAAATAAATGAAAATTTAAACAACTAAACCCTAATAAACATGGAGATCTCTGTGGTTTAGTTCTTATATAATATCAAATTATGTCATTTTAAAGCAAGTTTTGTTCTTTACTCTGGTTTCTCATGGAATATTACAGAACTTGGTTTATATGGCCTATAATGTACCTCTTACCCATTTTTCTCTCTTTCTCAATTATCTATAACACAGGTTCTCTCCACCCCCTCATTCTCCAAAACTCCCTCCCTAAATCAGCTTTCTCCACTCTCTGTAAGTCCAAGCCTTCCCTATTTCTTCCCACTCTTCATGGTGCTGCCTGGAGTGACCTCTTCCAATAAAGTCTCTCCTAGTCCAGATTGGTAGGCTTGGTCCTTCTCTGTCTGATCGCTGGCGTCTCACAATCCAGACTGTCTTTGGTCGTATAGACACACATGTTCATTTAAGTTGCGTGAGAGAAAAATGTCTGAAATAAACCAGTTAAATTGTATACTTGAGAAACATACCCTTAAAGATAATGAGGCATTCACGCTTGTAATCCCAGTACTTTGGGAGGCCAAGGCGTGCAGATCACGAGGTCAGGAGTTCGCAACCAGCCTGACCAACATGGTGAAACCCCATCTCTACTAAAAATACAAAAATTATCTGGGCATGATGGCATGTGCCTGTAATCCCAGCTACTCAGGAGGTGAAGGCAGGAGAATTGCTTGAACCTGGGAGGCAGAGGTTGCAGTGAGCTGAGATCCTGCCACTGCACTACAACCTAGGTGACAGAGTGAGATTCTGTCTCAAAAAACAAAACAAAAGATAATGAGCCATTTCTTAAAAGCATTCACCCAATTTTAGGAAAAAAAGCAGTCATCTCTAAGCCATCAACTAACTATATGTGTGTGATCCTCTTGTTTTTTAAATGATACATCTATATGTTACTTGATGACTTCAAATAGATATTACAGGCTGGGAATTTCATTTTTTATGTCTGAATAATAAACATTTAGGGTGTAACTATGAAACTGATTCATTTACCAATGATTTAATTCTGTGGTTTGTAGGAGGCAAGATTACATGTTCTGAAAAGGCCCAAAGTTTGTGGACATCTCACCCTTTAAGTGATACAGGGTTTTATTATAAAATGATAGTTTTTTGTTTTTATCAATAGTTGATACCTAGCATGCTCCCTTTAGATCAAACTCTTCTGACATTGGCAAGGCTTGGACATATTCTGAGCAAGAGGCTCCATTTTCATTTTGTGTGACTGCAGTTAGTATTTTCTATCATCACTAGTCACAGAAGCCACTGGGCCTTCCCTTCGTCTCAACAGCATCCTTTGATCAATACTACCCACAAATATAGATACTGTCCCATCTATGCCTACCTGCCCCATTCATTCTTTCTATTTATTTATTTTTCTTAGAGACACAGTCTCTGTCATTCACACTAAAGTGCAGTGGCATGACCATAGCTCACTGTGTGGCTAGGAGTACAGGTTTGTGCCACTGGGCCCAAGTAATTTAATTTTTTATTATTATTATTATTTAAGAAACAGGGTCTCACTATGTTCCTTAGGCTGGTCTTGAATTCCTGGCCTCAAGCTATCCTCCTGCCTCAGCCTCCCAAAGTGCTGGGATTACAGGCATGAGTTTCCATGCCTGGCCACCTCATTTTTTTCTCAAAACTACAGGGTTTTGTTTTGTTTTTATTTTACTTTGTCCATTTATGTTTCTTATACAATATTTATGTCTCATGCTTTTGTATATCTTGTAAAAGCTCTCAATTTTATTTGAGGTTTCCACATTTGAATGCTTTTAACTTCTGTTTTCTTTCAAATCTATCAGGATTTCATTGTTATACTTGGTTTTTATTTCGTTTCACTTTTTTACTGGGCTATCTTCTTATCACTGTGATTATTTGTCTCAGGCACAAAGAATTTTACTGGCCTGTAAATGTTATACCAAAGAATTAATAAGATAAGGTATGTATTGACGTCTGATTCTTAGAGACTGAACTGAGACTCCAAAGAAATTAGTTAACAACAAGTTGTTTGATAAAGCAGCTGCCAAGTTTACATGATAAACACTCTGGTAAGGTTCCCATGTCATTCCTAATGTCGCTATGTATACAAAATCAATGGAGATGAAGGAATAGGCAGAATGAGAACAAAGGGAGTGTGCTGACATTAATCAGAATCATATGATGTAAGGATATATGGCTTATTAAAGGAGGGGTATTTTCAGATTGTCCCCCCACTCCTAGCTTACCAAAAAGCATCACGTAGTTGCAATTCTCCTTTCCTTCTTTCTCTCTCCTTAAGATGTTGCACTTAAATATATAAATCCCAAAAAATATGTACACACATATCCAGATACAACTTCTTATTCTAGATTAAATACAAACTTACATGTATACATACCAGACTTATATGTATATATGGATTTGGATATGTGTGTAGTATATACTGAAGATGAGAAATAAAATGCAGGCTGGGCGTGGTGGTTGACACCTGTAATCCCAGCACTTTGAGATTTTCTCACTTTGATTGCTTGAGTTCAGGAATTCGAGACCAGCCTGGGCAACATGGTGAAACTCCATTTCTACAAAAATAATAAGTACAAAAATTAGCCATTGTAGTGGCATGCACCTATAGTCCCAGCTACTTGTGAGGCTAAGGTAGGAGGATGGCTTGAGCCCTGGAGGCAGATGTTGCAGTGAGCCAAGATCACACCACTGCACTCCAGAGACACAGTGAGATACTGTCTCAAGGGAAAAAAGAAGAAAATGCAAAGAGCCATTCTTTTTTCTTTCTTTCTTTCTTTTTTTTTTTTTTTTTTGAGATGGAGTTTCACTCTTGTTGCCCAGGCTGGACTGCAATGGCATGATCTCAGCTCATCATAACCTGCACCTCCAGGGTTCAAGTGATTCTCCTGCCTCTGCGTCCCAAGTAGCTGGAATTACAGGCATGCACCACCACGCCCAGCTAATTTTGTATTTTTAGTAGAGACGGGGTTTCTCCATGTTGGTCAGGCTGGTCTCGAACTCCTGACCTCAAGTGATCTGCCCGCCTCAGCCTCTCAAAGTGCTAGGTTTACAGGAGAGAGCCACCACACCAGGCCAGACCCATTCTTTTAAGCTATTTTCCACCAGATTAAGAGAATGAGAAAAATATTCTTAGACTTTTTGGAGTAGATGTAGTTTGAAAGTGAAGAAATATCTACTTTCAATGCTAAATTTCAGCTTTATATTTATAAGTTCCTCAGAAACTATTTAAATGTTCTGTATTCTTGCATGTGTAAAAGGCATATGAAACTCAAAAAGTAAAGATAGAAAAAGCTATCCTACTTCAAAATAATCATTTCTTTCCATGGGTTAAAAACTACTAATATATTTGGCTTATATATTTGGCATATCAATACTTTTCACCCATAAATAATAAAATTCAGTTCTAATCTTTGACTACATTATCAAAATGTTTTAATTAATTGACTCTGAGCTGAAATTTTCCTAGAAGAAATACTGATTTTACATAACAATCCATCCTGGAAAATAAAAAAAGGAAAAAAAAACCTCTATAATTTCAACTTTTATATTCTTTAGAGTATGAACATGCCAAGAATTTGGTACTTTAATGACATACCATTAATAATAATAGAGGTGATATTTACAGAGCTCTTAGTAGGCACCATGTTACTTGCTTTCCAAAAATTTTCTTTAGTAATCACAACAATGAAGAAGACACCATTATCTTCCCTGTTTTACAGATGAGGTAACTGAGATTTAGGGAGGTGAACTTACTGAGCTGAGGTCTCTTATCTCTAGTAAATCGCAAAGCCAGAAATTGAATCCAGGTATGGGTAACTCCAAACGCCACACTCTTAAACTTTTCTTTTTATTACCAACATTGAAAAGGACTTCTCCAAGTGCTAATCCTGGCTTACTGTATTAGTTTTTGTAATATTTGACATTAATATTGGTCAAAAGCTATATGATATCTGTTTGTGGAAGAGGGGAGAGGTAGTGGCTAAGAAATTAGGACAACAGCAATCACTAAAATATTAATACATATTCACCTTCAGATTGCTTAGTTATGGCTTTAACATGGTTAAAACCAGACAGTAAATATTTGTTGAATGTGCCAGGTGCAAAGGAGTTACAGAACTGGATAGGATACAAGGCATAGTTTAAAGACTTCATTTTCAGGCCCTTAGAACAGCGTTGAAGAAACACTTCTGAACTCTGGAATGCTGATTTCTATGTCATATGTCAACCATATAGCAAAAGTAAGTTTCCCTCCCTCCCTCTCCCTAGAACAGGGGGTGAGTAAAATACAGTCCATGGAGTAAACTTGGCGCACTGACTATGTTTGTAAATAAATCTTATTAGAACACCACCACGTCCACTCATTTCCTTATCGTTTGTAGTTGGATTCATCCTACAGTGACAGAGTTGAGTAGCTGTGACGGTGACTATATGATTGCAAAGTTTAAAATTTCTACCATGGAGCCCACTATAGAAAATGCTTGCCAACTCCTCCACTCAATCTGGACAAGAATCTTCTTAAAAATAATCTCTACATACGGCACACATCTTTGATAGCCGAACTTACAGAAAGAGCCTGAATATGCTCCAGTTTCCTGAGAAGAAATGAATTCCACCCTCCTAAAAGTGTCCATTGTACTGGTCTGTTAAAAAAATCAAATCATCAGTGACCAAATTATTTAAATCAAGTTGCTACTACATTAATTTGAGACCACTGGGAATTTTGGTTATGCTATGGGGCTCTGGAACTGGCAGTTTTCATGGCTAATTTTATGGTTTTCAACTAAAATATTAAGAGACACTGAAGACTTGCTACAATTCATTCTTTTACATTTGCCTTCTTATTAGGTTTGGTTTAAATGTTTTGCAAAAGGGGCTTTACCAGCATTTTCTTCTTTTTCTTTTTTATAGCCAAAGCAAGGATTCCAAAAATGAACCAGATCAGATGAATTCACATAGTGAAGTATCAACATTTCTAAACAACTAAAATAAAATAAAACAGTGACTCCCTAGGCAAAATACTTTCAAATAACATAGAAGTTTATAATCAAAAGAAGCAAGTAAATTATTTGCCCTGAGACAACTCACTCCCCAATCATGTATATTTTCTGTTTTCAATGAATGGTTTCTACTTTCATCATCGTTCACATGATGATCTGAAAAGACTAAGGCAATAATGAAACAGGACCAAGAGGAATCAAAGGAAAATCCAATACTACTTACATTAATATAGAATTCCTCATACAAACTCCTTCTCAAAATAAATTGCAGATATAGCAGAATATAATACACTGCCAAACATAGCATGTAACATGGTGATGAAGAACATAAACTCTCCCCAGTGCCTTGGGTAATCAAGCACAATACAGCTTCAAAAAGAGATTCTTTCTCAAGAGAAGTCTCTCCTGCTTTCTTTAGTCAACCTGGGGCAAACACTTTCATTACATTCATTCTCTGAGTCAGAAACTCTGCAAGGCACCGTGCAAGATTTTTTGAGGACATCTTCTCAGAAAAATCTAGTGAGGTTTTATGTCCATTTTACAGGAAACTAAGATTCAGAGGCTTTTAAATGTTTTCCCTCAGATGATTTAACTAGTGTGTGAGAGAGAACGGATTCTAACAAAGGTTTTCATAACTCCACGACCAAAGCACTGTTACCATGACATAAGCAATGAAAGGTATTTTGTCATGTAATTTTTTTAAATTTATAATAAAATAGTCAAGGAAGAAAAAACCTCTAAACAGATCGATGCATAGGTAGCAGTAGATGAGACCCATTTGAATTTAAAAATCACTAGTCATATGAGACCAGTGACCAACCGCTAGTCCCAAAAGAGTGGCTTTCTGCCTGGCAAGAGAAAGAAGGGACAGGGAATTAGATTGATGGTTATAGAAATTGTGCCATGGATTTGGGGCCAAAACAATATCGATTTGGGACACAGAAGTCATGAAGTAAACCACCAAGTTGTGGAAGCAGGAGAGGGCATTATTCCTCACATCTGCCCAGAAAACTGCTTGGAAAATGGTGGTAAATGACAC
This sequence comes from Ateles fusciceps, assembly GCA_036589455.1. Taxonomy (NCBI): domain Eukaryota; kingdom Metazoa; phylum Chordata; class Mammalia; order Primates; family Atelidae; genus Ateles; species Ateles fusciceps. The sequence continues at coordinate 3,496,786 of JAZHEH010000164.1, read as the reverse complement.
ATGAAGGATTTTTAAATTTTATTTACTTATTTATTTTATTTTATTTGAGACAGAGTCTCACTCTGTCACCCAGGCTGGAGTGCAGTGGTGCAATCTTGGCTCACTGCAACCTCCGCCTCCCAGGTTCAAGCAATTCTCTTGCCTCAGCATCCCGAGTAGATGGGACTACAGGCATGCGCCACCATGCCTGGCTAACCGAAATATATATATATAATTTGTTTTAACAGATGCACAGCACCAAGATAAAGATCCTGGGCTGAGAAGCAGTGCCTTCTTAGAGTAAAACACCTGTCTTCAGAGCCATGCAGACAAAAGTCATGAAGAAAAAAAAATAGTAGGAAGGGATAGAGAACACAAACAGAATTAAAGTCATTTTTTAAAAAAGTAATAACTCTAGGTGGGGTACATAGAGTAGGGCACAGAAGGGGCTAAGGTCCGAAGTTCTTCATGGGAGAGAGAATGTTAAATGAGAACGGGAATTAATAATATTATTATTATTCTAATTTTTCTTAACCCTAGGCTACTGACTGGGGTTAGACTGTTGTCTGTCTTACAAATCAAAACCATAGTATTTGACCACTATGTCAGGAATGTTAAAATCTTACTTATTCCAACAACAAGTGAACATTTCAGTTTTTAGTGTTTTAATATTTAGTGTGACTAGTATTTCTCACTTAGGATATTTAGCATTTAATATAACTTTATATGTCTTATATCATTTACGAATCCTGAAAACCTTAGGCCTGTAGTAATGTTATCCTTACTCTACAAAAAAACAAAATGCATCATCTCTCTGCCTCCCTTATGTTGCTTTGCAGTTTGGGGGAGCAACTTTTTTGTTTTTGTTTTCCTAAATAAAGGTTGGTACCTCTAAGGTAATCCGGATATGTATTTTTTTTTTAATTTCCATATTGCAGATAAGAAAATAAAGGCCAAAAAATAATAAATTATTTAAAGAAATGTACACAAAAATAGAAACAGATCTGGGGCTAACACCAGGTCTCCTGACTCCTGGACTGACACTGTCTACATTGTACAACAGTTATTCATTGTTATTTATCTTCAGCTTCTAGCAACACACATGAGAATTAATCACTCTCTGAACATGTTTTTGAATGAAAACAATGGTTGGATGGATGACTGGAAGAGTGACCTATTAACAAAGAAAACACACACACACACAAATAAAGACATAGCTCCAGTAAAATCTAAAAAAAAGAGATGGTTTTCATTCATATCATCACATTTCCTAAACCTCATTTTGTCTCCAACATGGCACCCCTACTTTCATTCCCAGAAAACAGCCTTCCTATTCAACTGAGAGAGTTAGCTTTAAAATGACTGATCCTGGATTTTTTTAAAGGGGCTTTAAAATGACCAATTATTACAACATGATGGTATATTTCAAAACCTCCTGTATACCAATTCCTGAACCTGCCTTTCTGAAATTCTCCCAGTTCCATGTCTTCCCTAGTATCTTGTTTTTGACACAAAGGTTGAAAGTAAAAGGAAGAAGGCCTGCTCCGGAAGACAGACAGAGTGAATTTTAGCTCCAATGTTTGGCAGGTTTTGACATCAGTAAAGGTAGTAAGCACCATGCATCAAGCCAGTAAATGACATGACATCTCATCAGTGGCCCAAGCCAGAACACCTCTCCCTTCCCTCCCATTTCCTTGATTTTAATACATCATACAGTCTTATTTATTTTAGCAATAAAATATATTCAAAAAGAGTCTACATCTCTCCACTTCTACTTACTCTGTTGTAAACCAAGCTTTTATCATTTCTATCTAAATAACCCTCTGGGCCAGTCTTCCCACATCCAATGTGGATCCTTCCCAATATGCTCTTCAAATAACATCCAAAAATCTTTGAGCAATACATGTGATGGGATAATACCATTATCTTCCCTAAATTTTTTAATGGCTTTCTTTCTGCTCTTTGAAGAAAAGACCACAATTTTCAACATTCAGAACCTCTAACACTGGACCTTACCTGCCCACCCCCCCACCATTACCTTGCCCTTTATTGATACTGGTCTTCTCTCAGTTTCTACAACGTGCCACCCTATTTGCTGTCTCAGGTCCCTTCCCTTTGCCCTTCCCACTATTCCCCTTGTCTATCCTTCTTACCTCTCAGGTCAATAGACACTTGCCAAGTGAAGCTTCCAGACCCCTGTTATACAAACAGGCAAATTTCTTTCTTCAGAACACTGGTATCATTGGCAATTGTCTACTAATTAGGAAATTATCTTACTTATGTCTTTCTCTCTGAACAGAAAAAAAGAACTGAGAGAACCAAGACAAAGTCTCTTAATATCCATCTTACCTCCAACCCTGAAGTACTTGACCTCCAACCAAAGATCACCAGGAATAGATCAGCAGTCAAACAAAGCCAGGCTCATTGCAACAAGGGAGAGAGCAACCATGTGGAATCATGAAGGAAGGGTCTCAATAGAGGTTATTAAAAGGGGCTGAGTAGAATATTTGGGTTTGTGTTAGATGACTTTGTAGAACATTCAGGCAAATCTAATTTTTCTCTCCATCAGGGACTATGAATTGGATTTTTCTGTTGAATGCTGAAAAGCAAGGTCAGTTCTATGATTGGGTACCTTAGTAGTTTTCATTTAGACGGCAAGAAGGACAATACCAGCTACCTGATTGCATGTGTGTTAATACATGGCCATCTATTCTGTGAATCTATGAGAAGGATGAGTGGTCACTCAGTCTAGGGCAACTTGCCATGCATATCAATCAATTAAATTAAGGTTACCTATATAACTAATAAAAGTTAATGGCTACTCATTGATTTATCAACAACTTATTCCTTCAAGTTCTGACAATACAGGAGTTGTTCCCAGAAAACATGTTAATAAACTGTGGCTTCAAGTTGATGAGAACATTCAACAATGTGTCATGACAATACTGTATTAGTGTTAATGTTCCTTCATTGGCCGATTGGAATTAAAATGCTCTATTATTCAGCAGTCCACTTAATGGGACAAAATTCCTGACCTATATATTATATATATATTTATATTAAAACATATATATTATATATATACGTATATATAATATATATGTTTTCTCAGTAGAGCAATAAAATCCACAACAAATTGCTCTGGATTTGAAAGTATTTTGTGATCATTAATTTTACATGTCAACTTGACTGGGCTGTAGGATGCCCAGATAGCTGGTAAAACACTATTTCTGGGTGTGTCTGTGAGGGTGTTTCCAGAATACACTGGCATTTGAGTAAATAGACTGTGTAAAGAAGATCACCTTCACCAATGTGGGTAGGCATTATTCATTCTGCTAAGGGCTCAGAGAGGACAAAAAAGTGGAGGAAGGGCAAATTCACTTTCTCTCTTGAGCCGAAACATCCACCTTCTCCTCCTCTTGGACATCAGAGTTCCTCATTCTCAAGCCTTCAGACTCATGGGCTTACACCAGGGCCCTAACCCCCACTTTGGTTCTCAGGGCTTTGATTCAAATTGAATTACACCACTGGACTTCCAGGTTCTTCAGGTTGCAGATGGTAGATTGTAAAATTTCTCCACCTCCATGATATGTGGTCTAATTCCCATAATCCCTAAATTTAACAAACACATACACTATTAGTTTTATTTCTCTGGAGAACCCTAATATGCATAGGTTCACCTAAAATATTTTTAATGTAGGTATCTAATCTTTCCAGGCTTCATCATGCATTCCTGGACAGTTATCTAGTATAGTGCATGATACAAGAAACTAATGGTGTTATTTTGCATATACCTAATAGGTTTACAGTATCTACAGTTTCCTTATCTATTTAAACCAAAGGAAGTTTAATTCCTTTTTGTTATTTAACTTTACTCATGAACTTTACGCACTCCAAATGCTACTCTAATGATCTGCACTTTCAGTCATAGGTTTATTTAATTTGTAGAGTATCTTTGGCAGGTCAAAATTATATTCACCTTTTTTGGATTCACAAGGGAATTAATGAGACCAGGGGCCTGTCTGGTTAGAATTGACATCCCAGAAAGAAATAAGGCATTAATCCAATTATCATGAAGATCATATAATTGCCTCCTATGTTTAGAACATGTGTCATTCTTTGAAGGTATGGTAAATGGTAGCAATATTTTACAAGCAAAGTCTCCAGAGTCTCCATTTAGACCGTTCACTGGGAAGGGTCAGGGTTAGATCATCAAGTGGACAGAGAAAACAGTATGAAGGCTGAACAAGAGGGGGCACGAGACCAATGGAGACCGCTGAGCCTGTTAGGAAAGGAGGATGAAGATAAGAAGAAAAGAATCATTTAACACCACATGTCTACTATGTGATCTCATTATCCTATCAAGTACATAAAACTAGGACAATGCATAGAAATATTAAATAGCACAAAATCATAAAACTGGTAAGAGATTACAACTCCAAGAAGGGTGATCTCTCCTCAAAATCTTTATCAACTCCTCCTCCCCCTCAACCCTCCCACCTTCTTTTTGGCCAAACCTCTTAAAAACCAGAGAAAATTTCTCTTAGTAGCCACAGATTTTTGATGAGAAGAAGGACTATTATTAGAGATGACCGGCCAATAGCTAGGCAAGTGTATTTCCCAAAGAGAGGAAATGGACTCCCTTATATATCAAACCCCAAAGATGAAAAACTCTTGAGTGAGTAAGAGTCTGAATGAGGTAAACAAATTCAGAAAGCTGTGCTCATCGCAATGTAGGGAAGGGAAATACAGGTTTTGTTATCTTTTAATACCAACTATTCAGTTAACAAGAAAATATTGTTTTAGCTCCAATATATTCCATTCCCACTTTACTCTTAATGTAAGGGCCAGAGGAGGCATTAATACCACTTGAACAAACAGAGAGACACTTACTACATGCTTGACTTGAGCCCTCTGGCTAGAAAACATGTGGCAAAAGTAACACAAATGAGAAAATCAGGGATTACTTAGTAAACAGCAACACATTTCAGATTTACAGTACTTTAAAAAGCTAAGATCAAACATGCTACTCAATCCTACTTAGATAAGCTGCCTCCATTTCCAAGGTTAAAGATGGATAAAAGTAAAACTCAACATCTGATTATTGGATGAACTCTCTCCTCCACTATTTGCCATAGGGCACATGGTACCATATAAGGATTTTGGTGGAATAGTGAAGGAATATTTTGGATTTTAATTATGTCACAGTTCAGATCTAAAGAAAAGCTTCTAAGCTAATGAAATAGATAACAATATAATGCTACCCAGACATTTTAAATAAAACCTTGCCTCTTATAATCCCACTTCAGGACTTCTGTATCTGCAGCAAAACTCAAGAGAAGTGGGTAGGGTTTGCTGAGCCTTCCACTCATGTTGTGATGGGAGCTACTCATATATGCCCACTGAATTTAAAAAGTAAATAGCTGGAGAAAGAAGAGATAAAACAGTCTTAAAGACAGATCTGAGTGGCATATTTTTTTCTTTTCCTTCCTGTAAGACTAAATGAAGGTAGTATGTATGATTTGTCGAAGAAAAGGAATGTGTGGCATGACAGGAGGAAGGTATAGCTAGCATGATGCTGACATCACTTAAACTAGGCCCATGAAAGAGTGTTCCAAAGAAGCTGCAAAATATGTCTCAACCAACACAGGCAAGACCTCGGGAGAAGCCCTTGTTATGGTTGCAAATGAGGCAAAATGGCAGTTAATAGTGGAGGTTGGCCTGCAATTCTTCCACAAACATTCTTACTGTTTGATGAGCTATACCAGTTTTTCAGTGAATAAAGTAAAGCTGTAATACTTATAAGCAATCATGTGCTGGATAAATTCATACATGTTTGGCTCAAGAACAATATCTTTAGGTATCCCATATACCAGACAAATTGGTATATTCACAATAACTATTTTCAAGAACAAAAAAATTAATGCATCTAGTTCTACAAAAAGAGGCTACTTTATTTTAGATTATCATCATCCTTTATTACTTAATTTTTTCCCTTAAGATGAATACTATTAACTGGACTACTAACAGTCTATTAATTATTAACTTCATCCTTTGAGAATCTAAGAAAATAAGCATTGTATTAAAAACAAATATTGCTCTTTTATAATACCCTCCAGAACAAATGTAATGGTGGGAATCCAGACACAGATATTTAAATTAATACCCTAGATATTATAGGGAATATCAGCAAATAAACGCAAGATTTCTGTACTCCAGAAACTCGTATCATAGCTGGGAAAACAAGACAAACTATTAAAAAGTAAACAACAATAGAAAATAATACCATGAGCTATCAGCTGTCAAGTTGTTGGGCTAGTTATTAAATGTCAGGATCCATAAGAGTTGTTTAGCTAAATATTATACTTGTACATACATGAAGCTGTAGTAAAATGAATCTTAATCCACAAATTCAAATTGCAAAAATTAAGTCAATTTCTTTATTTTCTTAAAACCAATTTAAATTTGACTCTGTTCTAGCATCACACCATATGATAGAAAAATCAGCCACAAGAACATACAAAGATCATACAAAGATCCCAGGCTCTTACATAATGCTAAGGAATTGGGTGCTTTTCCTACTTTTCACAAGACTATTGGTCAAAACCACTGGTTTACCTACTGTCTCACCCAGGATAAGCTTATTTACAGCCAGAAACTCTGATGTTTCTGCGTAATCCTTGGGATACAAGATTCCTAGGCCAGGATCCAGGCTTTCACATTAAATGTGGGATACAGGATTCCTGTACCTAGGTCCAGTCTTCTGTGTCATACTCAGGATAAATCCTGTGCCTAAGTCCAGCTTGCTCTGGTGCCCCACGAGGCTACATCTTCTAACAGCTTTCAACTTTTGTAGATTTTGCAACAATCTGCAAAGGTTCCCGATACTCCTGGAATACCGAAAACCTCTGGATTTTGCCAATTTGGAAAGAAAAAAAAGTCTCTTTCATTTATCTCTATTTTCCCTTTTTAGAACAATTCATATCACCTCTGCAACAAATCCAAGCTTTTACAGAAGAAACCAAAAGTTTGAGTTTCTAGCATCAAACAGCTTCTATTTTCTGTCTTGTAAAATCTCTAAGGTGAGAACCTAGCTACTTGGTTGAAAGTGGAAAAAATGCATTTTAAGAAGAAAAAATAGTGTTAATAACACAAATTAAAATTTTTTACCATAGATTTTCCTGCTACCAACAACACAAAGCTATTTAATAATGTTTACAACACCTTAACAAATATATAGGTAAGATAGAATCATCTATCTTTCAACAAGAAGTTGTTATCATTTTGGATAAAAAGTTTTCAGAAACTTGCCCAATGGTTACTAACTTTGAATTGTAACACAAGTAAAGCAATCTGAGGACAAAGATCCAGTTATCAAGAGTACAAAACCATTAGAAACATAAATAAATGAAGAGTATAGAGAAGAAAAACAGGCAAACAAATGCAAATATGTAACACAGTTGCACAGAAAAACCCTTTAAAATAAATGATACACATTTCAAAAATGTCAAAAATATTACCAGAGCATACACTTTACCATATCAAATACAGTAAAGTATAATAGGAGGCAGGATCTCTCCCCTTTAGACCCTTGTGATTTATCCTTCATTTGATGAGCACTTACTGCAAAAACAGAAAAGCTCCCTGAAAGAGTTGTGTAAATCACTTTTGCCAGTTTCTGCATAAAGGTAGAATCATTCATGTCCTATATTTGAGTCAGCTCTGAATTAAATATGATACCAAAAGTACATGTCAAAGTGCATTGTCTCCTACCCAGATATTGAGTTTGGTGCTTTATATGAATCATTTCATGTAATAGCCAGAGAAATTCTGTCATGCCAGTTTTTTCTTCTATCATTATTTAACAGGTGAGGAAACCAAGGCTCCAAGAAGATAAATCAGGACTTCGAGGTCACACTGCTAGTGACTGGGAATCATGAGGTTCTAATTCACATATTTTTAATGTAATCTTTTCTAAGACCCTAAATCAAAGGGATATTTGATCAAAAATACTAACCTAAAACCTTAGTGAAATCTGACTGATATGGTTTGGCTGTGTCTCCACCCAAATCTCATCTTAAATTGTATCTCCCACAATTCCCAATGCCACAGGAGGGACTGAGTGTGAGGTAATTGAATCACAGGGGTGGGTCTTTCCCATGCTGTTCTTGTGATAGTGAATATGTCTCACCAGATCCGATGGTTTTATAAAGGGTAGTTCCCCTGCACAAGCTCGCTCTTGCCTGCTGCCATGTAAGATGTCCCTTGTTCTTCCACCACGATTGTAATGCCTCCCCAGACATGTGGAACTGTAAGTCAATTAAACCTCTTTCCTTTATAAATTACCAGGTCTTGGGCATGACTTTATCAGCAGGGTGAGAATAGACTAATACACTGACATACTTTCTAGGTATCAAAGGAACTGGCTGAGTCCCATAAAAGCAAAAGGCTAAAGAGGGCCATTTTCAGACTCACACACCTCCAAGGAAAGGAGGGACCTGATTTGCCCAAGCTTCAAAAGTCAGATTACTACCTTCAGACTAAGAGGGCAGGTAACATTTCCTTCAGGTATATGATGTGCTCTGTGGCTTTCTCAGTGTTCAGTTCTACAGGATATAACATTCTGATATGACAGAAACAATTAAAATTGACATGGACCTTGTTTCCATAAAACTAAGGAGTAAGCCTGAGCTCTAACAATCTTACCGGGGCAACATAAGATTGTTACGTTGGCATCATATCTTCCTTTTTAAGGCCATTTTTCAACAACTTTATAGAGTTGCTGGGAGTCAGATAATGTAAGCAAAATTACTAGACACCCAATAGAACCATTATACATATCATGCTTGTTATTAATTCATTTAAAAGTTATATATGAGGATCGTGTACACTGAGTTAAGGTAGACTCTAAAACCATCTGCCTGGATGAATCTCATCTCATCCACCAACTAGCTAGATGTTCTCAAGCAAGTTACTTTGCCTATCTGTGTGTGCCCCAATCTCATCTGTAAAAAGGGAATAAAAATCATCTTTTGTGAGAATCAAGCATGCTAATGTAAAATGAAGATGATAATGTAAAATGAAGATACCAGTAAGGATTTTTAGGAAGAAAAAATGTGATAACATATGAAAAGACTCTTGCAATGTTATAGTAAGTTAGGTACCATTGTTAGTCAATATCAATCAATACCACCACCACCATCATCACTCTTAGTACTATTATCACTAAAGATGATTAGATGTCTAAGAGTTATGAAGTCCACAGAGCTTTCAAACAAGATAAAAGGAGAAAAAAAAGCAAAAAGACCTCAAGCTTTAACATTTATACCATAACTATTTCCTGTGGGTGTGCAGACTGACATCTACAAGTACATACCAAGACAGGAAAAAAAAATTGCTATGTTTTGTTATCATTTGATATAAGCTGGATGCAAATTATCCTATTTGTGAAGCTAATTTCCATTCTCATAAAAGTACTTCCTGTAAAAATATTATTCTAGTATACTTTTTAAATGAGAAACAGAGTTCATGAAGTCTCTTATTCAGATTTCTCCAAGCCAGCACATTATCTTCTCCCCATTAAAGAGCTTTAGGCCATCTGTCCCATCTAGACTACCAGCTGGTATGATCTCCAGAAATATTTCTCAATTGTAGGTACTAATTGGGTTTTTCCATATGCACAAATTGTAGATTAACTGTATTTACCAATAAAAAATTTAAAATTCAATTTCATCTTTGTGGCAGGTGACTTGATTTTAATAATGAGGGTGAATCTCACAGACAAGTCCTTTGGGATGGTTGAAATGTTTCTACTATCAAAGCTATTGCTTGTGACAATGCTGGGACATTTTTCCTTATACAAAATCAAAGCCAGAATTATGAACTCATTTAAAAGAGCAACTGTAACAGAAGCAACTATAGGTTTAGAAGAAGTTATAATGACCACCAGAAGAATGGACACCACAAAAATGTACCCTAACATCGTGTACATAATGATGTCATATAAAACATCAATGGCTCTCCAAGATAAAATTAACCATTTCTAGCTAGGATTAAACATAACTCATAAAAAAAATGGACACTTAATTAAACATTATGAATTCAACAACTAAGCTAAAATATAACTCATCTTTGTAAGGGAGACAAAAAGAAGAGAAAGAGCAAGAACCTTAAAAAGTGAAATCCCCATCAAATAAAATGTCTAAAGAAAAAGATGACTCAGGACCACCAGGAGAACTTCAAAAGCCAAGTCAAAGAGCTTTAGACTTTCAGACAGTTTTCTTAGAATCAGTTGCTCACATCTCTATGGCATTCTCTCCCTCCCTTCTCCCAGTACACAGTACCACCTTTGTTCTCTCTTTCACCCTGAAACTGGGAAGTCTCTTACTGTTTTCTCTTCTTCCTGCCATCCTCTGATGAGGATTTCTTATAAGGACCTGTGTTTGCTCATCACAGGTGATATCCACACCCCGCCCCTTTAAATATTAGTTGACCTCAAAGCTTCGTTAGGAATACTCTATGCCTGACTTTTAAATCAGGTAGCAAATCACTTTAAAGCTGCCCAATCTGGAAGCAAATTTCTTGGGTTCAGACATTGGCTCTGTCACTACCAACTTGACCTTGAGCAATGTGTTTGACCTCACTGCTCTTAGTTTCCTTATCTATAAATTGAGGATCATGACAATAGCATTTAGCCTTAAAAGCTGTTGTGAGAATTAATTAATTGGTGCATGTAAAGCTCTTAGAATAAACATTTCATAGGAAGCGCTTGATAGATGTGAGCTATTATTTTCGTGCCTCTAATGTTGACCCTGTGTTCTCTTCTATTGGTTCCTTTGTTCTTACTGTCCTTCATTCCAATTCCATAATTAACAACCCTGCTCATCCTTCAAGGCCCAGAACTGTTGCCAGTTCTTCCACCATATGCCCCTCAGCTTCTCACTGAAAAAGCATCAATCCCTGTTCTGAAACGCCCAGTGGGTAACCCAAAACACTGCTTCATATTTTCTACCTTATATTTCAGAGATGCATGTTCATATCTTGTCATGTTTATGTGTTTGTATATTTCTAGAGAGTAAGTGCTGTGTTTATGTTTCCCACTGGCCTTCTCCAATCGAAAACCCCTGATACATACACAGTAGATCTGAGCTGTTCAATTTAGTAGCCACTAGCGATGTATGGATTTTAAACAAATGATAATGAATTAATAATTCAGCTCTTCAGTCACCCTAGCCAAATTTTAAATATTCAATAGCTACATGTGAGTGCTGGCTACTATATTGGACAGCACAGATATAGAACATTTCCATAACCACAGAAACTTCTGTTGGATACTGCTGCAATAGATAATACTTGAATAAATGTTTTTTAAATCCCCTCAGTATTTTAGAAATGTGATTCTCTCAGAAACTTTCTATCTCACCAGAGCTTTAGTCAAACAAATGCTGAAAAGTGAAAATAAGATTTAGGTCATCAAGATAATTCATTCTGTAAGACTAGTAAAACAAAACAAAACTTTTTTTTATTCTATAAATAGGGTAATAGTGAGGGAACCAGAAAGCAGTTTTACATTGCAGCTAGGCAAACAGCTTACAACATACAAAAGATATCTCACCCTTTCAGAATAATGGAAACTGCTTTCTTTGTGGTTCTATCATGACCAGACTTTAAGCCATAGCTATTTCATGCAAAATTATCACTCGGATTTCTAAATTTCTTCATAAAGTTTCAAATAAGAGTCTTTCCAGGAAATTAAAAATAAAAACTACATCTTTTCTTTGCACTGACATTAAGTGAGGTTAAAACCCTGCAAAGGCTTCCTGTTGCACTTAGAATCAAGTCAAAGCCTTTTGGAATGTTCTTGAGTTTCACCTGTCACAACCCTCTTTGTTACCGGCTGGCGTGCAGCCATGCTGGCTATCTTTCAGTTCAGGGAAACAGGCAGGTCCCCGCCCCTCCCCGCCAACACAGTTCACAACATGAACTGTGCAACACACACTGTGTAAACCAGATTTCTTCAGTCTTCACCTTGATTTTCACTTCCTCAGAGCTGTCTTGCCTGACTAGCCCTCCAGGACCTTGTTATTTTCCTTCATGTGTAACATGATGTTTGTTGTTTACCTGTTTATTGTCTGTATCCTGCAATAGACATTAAGTTTGGTGAATGCCAGGACTACACTCTTTTATTTCCCACTATTTACCCAGCATCTTATGTTGCAGTGGCTAGATACTTAACACATGTTCATTAAATGAAAAAAAAGAAAAGCAGAATCTCAGATAATTAGCTCTGCTGGAGAAAATAATTTAATTATTTTTATGTTTTAAAAAGGAATTTTAAGTTAACTTCTTTCTGTGATTGCCTTTATGTGTGCTGTGGGGGGAAAGGAAAGAGAGAAGACAAAAAGAGCTTTAATTCTGAAAATATCTCATAAAACTATCAAATGTATCCTTTGTTCAAATTCATAAGGTTTGAGAGATACTTACATATTGTTAGGAAATTATGACGCAGTTCTTTTTGGTGTGCAATGTGAGATTGATCTCCTTTAGGGAAATAGTGAACTAAGATTTAATCTTAAATATTCATTAAATTTAGTAGCTTAAAATACTGGAGCAATGCCCAGATGGAAAGTCGCAAGATATTTAAGATTGCTATAGCTATCTAAATGCCCTCTGAGTACATTTTAAAAAGCATTTTCATTAAAAATAATGAAATGTTTCACTCCGTTAGTTTGAATGGGTTAGAAAGTTAAAGAAATAAAATAAGGCAGATACACTAAGAAAATATCAAATGATCATAAAAAATTAGATATCTTCTTGAACTTATTTTTACTCTAGTCAAATTACATCACATATCTATGTAATAAACAATATACAGTACAATAAAGTATTTTAAATGATACTAGATTTTAAGATATATATACACACACATATACACACTCACACACACAGGAAGTACTGTAAACTTGATTTCCTATATATGTTGACCCACATGCAGAACTGGTTTATCTACAGTCAGATAACACTTTTTTGAAAAGAAGCCAATTGGTTGTATACAAATTTGGAGAAGCATTTAAGTTATGCAAAACCATACAAATTATGGTCCCTGAATTCAGCTGAACAAAATACACAAATTTCCACCAGAGTGCATTAATTCTGCTATCTTTCTCTACCATTTTAATTTGTAAGTCAAGTTGTGACCTAAATGTAATGCAATTTTAGAACTGGAATGGGCTTTAGAAAGGTTCGGATGATTTGTTTATTTTGCTACGCTGATAATTTCACATTTGCATCATAATTAGATTTCCCTAAGTTCGCTGACATTTCAGTTGGCTTCAATGATCATTAATTTTTTTCTTTAATCTATATTTGGGTCATGTTCATAGGGAAGTTCGTATGCAAAGAAACCATCAGAAAATGCCCGATTTCCACATTATACGGCCATTCTACTTTGAGACACTGAGGTTGAAAAATAATTTTCGTTTTTAACTAAACATTATGCAACTGATAACCGAACATTTTTATCACTGATAACTGAACCTCGTGCATATTCATTTTTGGAAGACATTGAAACATATTTTCAGCTGTGTTATGCAATTCATACTGAGTACCTTGTTGTACCTTGTTGCTATTTGAGGAAAAGACAGTTTTAATTTATATCTCCTCATAATAAAATGCAGTTCTCAGTGTTAGCAATTATTAATTAGTGAAAACTCACTATTCTTTTATTTCTACATAATATATATAGAAGCCACTGTTACTCAGGTGGTTAGATGCCCAAGGTAGATAACCTGACCTGCTGGCAGTTGTCTTGTGTGTCTTGACCACCTAGAAAGCAAGAGTTTAAAGCAAAACATGGAGGCACCTTTCAGTTCCCAATCTCTGACTTTAAGACCAAAGCATCCTCCTGTAGGTGTCACTGAGGCACAAAAGATTCCCATGAAATACAGTTTTAAGGTCACTGATTTTTTTCCACCATATAACATTAAAGAGGATACATTTCATTGGTGAAAAGAAGTCAGAGCCATTCCATTTAAAAATAAATGAAATCACTTTTCAGAAGTGCTACCTGCAGTTGAAATTGAACAGGAAAATTTTAAAATTGTAAATAGTGGCTGAAGCTTAGTATCATGTGGAATTTTAAAATTAGTCACAGAATTAGCAAACCTGAGAATGTATATTATGAAGATGTTCTAGTGGGCTGAACAAGTTCTTAATTGTAGAGTGGAACATGTGGTTAGATAAATGGAAGTATCTCAATTTCAGGCTTTCTTGTAAATGAATGAATGAATGAATGAATGAAGAGTACTTGAAGCCTCACCAGTTGTCCACATTGTTCTATATTTGTAATAAACCTCATATTTAAAACATTTAAATCTAAATTTTTATACCTTATTTATTAAGCCTCTTATAAAGTGTCACAATGAGACAATTTTACTTAAATAATGATGACTACTACTTTTCCATTGGAATACATCTTTTCTAACTTATATTTTTACTAGGCTTTTCCACAGGAGAAGCACATGTGACAAATTCATCAAGATGAGGCTCTAAAATTAATGTTTACAAAATAAAACACAGGTGCAGAGAAGACGTTGCCAACTTATTTTGCTTCCATTCTACAATCCACAAAATAAAGTAAGCATTGCCTCTGCATCACGATTACGCATGAATGCATCAGGGTTTTTACTTGGCATCCTTGCATGTGATTTAAGAGAAATACTGATATTGTTTTCACAGGACATAAAATAGAATAGATAATATTTTCCATTTTCATTATGATTTCAGAAAATTAAATGGCAAAGAGCATACAAGGAATCTGTTATGAGATGATAAAATTGTGTAATTAGCCAGTCTCCAGAGGCAGAGCTGTTCTCTAGAAGTCTTTTTGAGGTTTCCTAAGGGACAGACTTCTTCCCTCTGGGATTTTATTAGTACAAATCCAGAGCATCAACCCAATAATCCAACAAGCAGATACAGCCACAGGGTACCAATCCAAAATGCCATCTAGGACTCCGTGATAATGTTATCCAAAAACAAATGTATTATTTTTGTACCTAAATTTGTTTTTTATTAGTTTCTAACCATATATTCATCTAGTGTTTTGTTCCATGGTATACTGGTAGTTTCCATGGGATTACAATGAAAAGATTATAAAGTGGTAGAGATTATTTGCCCAGCTGATGGTTTACATATATTAAAACAGATATCAATAAGATTTTACAAAACAAAATATAAGCTCATTACCAGTACAAAGTATACATTCAAATATTTACACAATAATTTTTACACAAATATTTGGCAAAAGAGCTAAACTTAAATATAATTTTCCTGATTAGTTATTTAGACACAGCATACATATCCCTTAAAATAAAAATATCTAATTTGCCATTTTTCTATCTCAGCTTCTTTCTTTTCTGAAATCCACAATGTTCAAAATTGCTAAGAAAGATCTTTCATACAAAAGCTACTTCTGACTTTATAGAAAGCATATTATCAATTATAACAGTACTTTGCCATTTTATAATATACACGTTAACAAACTTTTAAAATATTATTTAACTTTATTTACATAAAAGAAAATTTATTATGTGGTTAAGCCAGATTTTCAACTTAAGTTTATGCTAGAGGTTAAGGAAAACTATGTATTATGATTCCATTTTTTAAAAATAAATCATAAAATTTCAAAGAAATACAAGCTTTCAATAGCTGCATTCTCCCTGTCCAAACATAAATGTGCATGCCATTTTTGTTCTGTTTTAAAAAACACTACAGTCCTTCTAGACCTTCTACATCAAAATACATTAATACATTTTTTTACAAAAAGATCTTGGTCCCCATCCCAAGTACACTAAATCAGAATAGAGTATGGAAAGGATGCTGGAATTTACACATCAATGGTCATACAGGTGTTTCAATACCTCCAAGTGCTTCTAACCTCCAAGTTGCTCCTGTTATTCCTGGATATAGGCCAAACTAATGTTGGGAGGAACTTAGTTTATAGTTTAATTTTTAAACAAATGTGAGAATGACTACTCAACTGAGAATTGATAGAAAAGATGTCAGTGACCGAACTTTTAAATTACTTCCCAGCTTGAGATTGTAATTCTAAAAAACTGATTTTAAGGAATCCCTTTTAGTAAATTACGAAAAAATATGACTATCAATTTTTCCCATTACTATATAAATACCCCTCTACAATGCAGCTTTGCAGCTCCTCCCACTAAGTGGTGGAATGTTTATCTCTAATTGGCCAGGTGACATATTTTGGCTAACAGGACATTAGTGAATGCAACAGAACAGAGAGTGGATAAGAGCTTGTGTAATGGGGTTTGCTGCTTTTTATGTTTAGCTACCACGTGAAGAAGCCTGGGCTAGCCTGCCAGGGAAACAACCACCTTCGCAAAACATCATAACAGTGAGAAGAGATCTGACCTAACCAACTCCATCTTCTTCTAACTTCCAAGCTGCTCCTGTTATTCCTGGACACAGGCCAAACTAACATTGCAAGGAACTTGGTTTATTGTTTAATTCTGAAACAAAATTAATAATAACCATTTCCAGAAACAAATCCTCTTCTTACCTGGGGACCAGACTGTCTTTGTAGGACTAACAAATTAGAAGGAGATTAGAAATTATGGTTTAGTAGTCATGCAGCCAGAGGCCACAGAATTCCAAACCTCCAAAATTGCTCCTAGGAATAAAATCACTATTGTAAAACCTAAGACTGGTGCCCAAGGTATTTTTCAGACCCTGCACTCTGATGCACCAGCTGCCACCACCCAGACTGGTAATCTGGCTCAACCAATTCTGTGATCCCACTCAGAACAAAAGACAGCAAGAAAAATCCACTTGGACCCTCTATGATTTCATCTCCAACTTGACCAATGAGCACAATGCACTCTTTGGCCTTATACCCACAAAATTATCATTTAAAAACCCAGTCTCTGAATTATCAGAGTCTTATTTGAGTAATAAAATTCTGGTCTCCTGTTCAGCCAGCTCTATGTGAATTAAATTCTTTCACTATTGCAATTTTCCTGTCTCGATAGATGGGCTATATCTGGGCAGCATCAAGGAGAGCTTGTTGGGCTGCTACACCAGATGCTAGAGACACAGGGTCCAGTTGCCCCCATCATTCAATCAACAGCAAGATAAGTGAGGGAGAGGCCATCCCGTCTCCATCCAATCTGCTAGCTGACTGCTAGTGAGCCCAGAGACCAAAATTGCCAACCCAGAGTATTGCAATAAGGCATTGTCGCTTAAACCACTATTATTATAGGTGTTTTGTTGTACAGCAAAAGCTAAATGATATACCACTTTCACAAAAAAAGCAAACAGAAGATATTTCTGATGTTAATTTTGGTAGTGTTCAAGCTTTACTGCACTCTGGAATTATTTCACATGCTTTCATTTCAGGACTTGACATAAGTGGTAAACATATCTGTATAGAACTAGATAAATTCAAGAAGTTTAAACATACTTTTTGTCAAGTGCCACTGTGAGATGTGACCAATTCTGGAAGAAGAAATATATATATTTTGAACAAAACATTTTGTAGAAATAAACATGAAAAAAAAAACCTGCAACTGGAAAAACCAGCTCTGACATTTATTTTTGACTTTTACAAAGGAAATTTACTTTCATTATTGCAAATTTAAGTTTACCATGGTAACTGCTTCCTCACACATCATGTTTATTTCCAACAAAGGTATTTGTAAAAGATGACATGAACTCTATTGAATAGGAAAGTTCTCATCATAATGTTTGTGTAAGATAAATTAAAAGTCAGATCATCATCGGGCTGCTTGTATATAAAGACATTATTACACTCAAAGGATAATTAGAATGGTTTTCACAAGATTGAAGGCAATGACATGAAGTATGTGAAGATGCTTTAAAAGCTTTCAAGGGCTAAAAAATATTGCACATTATTACAGCGACAAAAATATTATTTTGAAGGAGACTTCCACTATTTAGTTTTATTTACTGATTTATTTAACATAAGGGCACTATGCTGTGCCTGGCTTACGGTTACCTACTAGGTATATTGAAGTTAACAAGGCAGACAATTCCTTGCTCTCATGGAAACTATATCTTAGCAGGGAAAACAAGATAATTTAAGGTGTTTATAAGTTCTGTGAAGAAAAAAAAAGGAAAATGTGAAAGAGGATGGCAGGTAATTTAGAATGGAGAATTGGGGGGACTCCTTAGGGAGATGACATTTCAGGTGAGACCTGAATAAGAAGATAGAGCCAATCATGCAAATTGTAAAGAGCTGAGTATTTCACTAACAGAGGATAGACAGCAAGCTCAAAGAACCTAAAGTGCAAATGGAATTGGCCTTTTCAGTGTCCAGGAAATGGCCAGTATGGCCCATACCCAGTGAGCCAAAAAAGAGTGCTAAGGGACAAGGTTAGAAAGGTGTGTAGTGGGCAGAGTATGCAGAGTTTTATAAGCCATGCAAAGTCGTTTGGATCTTATCCTAAATGTCTGTGTATATTTGAAATCTGCATAAGTCATTTTTGACAGCTACATGGGGATTTTGCCTGCCTACTCAACTTTGGTGATACACCATATGAATACAAGAAGCATGGAATGTGAACAGAAGCAATATAACAATTTCAAAACTGACTACTAAATGAGTAAGACTCCAGAAATATTTACAAAGGCAGAATATTTCCACAAAAGATTCCCCTTTAAAACCCTTTAAATATTTCCTATACTTTTCCCACCCCAGATATCTTGATCTTAGCTTATTTGTGTATCACTAAAATGGTAACAATAATAAAAATATAGAACTAATCAACAAAGTATTTTTAAAAGAATTTAAATCTAGTATAAAAGCTATAAGACTTAATCAAAAATTTTTTAATGGTCACTGAAATAGGATTGTTTTAGTAAATTGGTGTTCAGATCGATTAAATATATGATCAGGCGTGAAAAACATAAAGACAAATAAAAATTTGCAAGTAATTCTGAAGCCCAATTACTCTCCTAAAACCCAAATAATGTAAGTTGGAGAAAAGTCTGTGCTATTAATAGCAAAACATATTTTATTACCTCTATAAATTAACTGTATAAATTTGATCATCTATATATGCAAATTGAATGAACAAGCAGAAATGGTCATGTTTTAGCTGAAAAAAGTTGAAAAGTTTGAGATTTGAAGTAAATACTGAAAACCTAAAAATAATGGCAGAAGGGAACTTGAAAAATTTGTCTGAGGCTGTTTCCACAAATGAAGTTTTTTAAATATACACAGCTGAATAATATAAAAAAATAAATTTTTGTGAAAATGAATCTGAATAAATGATGTGTAGTGTTACTACTTCTTTACATACAATATTTTCATAATATAGTAGATCCCCCCATAAAAGTAAACTTAAGACTGTATCTTAATAACACAATTGGCTGAATGAATACATGAATGTGCATAAGCAATACATTTTAAGAACACAAAATAAATTCTATTTGTGTCCAAATGTTTCACTCTAAATAGGTGCTTAGCTATAAAATCCACAGTATAAGGTTGGTTTTATTCAACCATAAAATCTACAATATGCTATAAAAGAAAAAATGGTTATAGTTTGTGCATCTCAAATGCCTCCTTAGTAAAAATTCATAAAACTATGTTCAACTCCCATAGCCAACTAATGAGAAGGAAATAAAATGAAGCAACCTTGGAGACTTAACAACAGAGTAAAATCAATGGAATAAAAAATACTTCTTGAGAAATTTTAATGTTTTGCTGTGTAGAAGAAACAGTCATGATGATTAATAAAATACTTTTTAAAATGTCTAGTGTACGGGTGTATTGAAACAAAAGGAAACATTTCAGAAAGTCCAAAAAAAAAAAAAAGTGAAAGCAGAAACCAGTAGATAATCCAGCACCAACATTTGATTACATCCTTCGGGTCTCTGCCAAATTCTGAAAACGATGAGATTCTTTTGTGAAAGATTTACAGAACATAGAGGACAGAAACTTTTACATAAATATAGAACCAGAAAAGAAATAATCATGCCACAAAAAGAAGATAACAAGCAAATTTGCTGGTTTTGAATTTTGCACTTGGTTAAGAGAAAACAAATAAAACCTTCCCAAGAATCCCTAACCACAAGCTGAACCTCAAATGAATTTACAATCTAAATTTATGCTACTATGTCATACAAAACAGCAAGCCAAGACTTTAATTTAACATTTTCCAGGCGTGGTGGTGGTCCCTGAGGTCTGAAATAACAAATGAAAACTTTTGCTAAAGTAAAATTATTTCAACCCAGGGCTGAAATAATTCTCATATATAAAATTTTGGGTAAAATAAGCAGCTCTAACTTATAAACAGGAAAAAAGGCACCAATGAGAGTCATGTAAAAACAAAAAAACAAAAAACAAAAAAACGGTAGAAACAAGACCACAAATATGTTACATCTTAGAATTATCTCCATAGGATGCTAAATACATGTATTAATAGTATGAGAAAATAAAGTAAAAATTAAAAATATAAATTAGGAATAAAAGACTATAAAAGTTCATATGTATATTTTAAAAATCTAATCGAATTTGTAAAATAATACATAACAATTGAAATTAATACTCAATAAAATGATTAAACAAATTAGACACAGAATATTAGAACTGGTAAACTGGGGAACTGACTTAAAGAAGTTATCCTCATTGAAGGTAAGAAAAATAAAGATAGAGGAAATATAAAAAACTTAAGATACTCTGAAGGTAGTGTAAGAAGGTAACTGAATTTCTAGATATAGATAATAGGAGAGAATGGAGAAGCAACAATATTCAAAGTTATAATAACAAGACTTTTCAAAACTGTTGGAAGACATAAACCCTAAAATCTAGAAAAGAATATAAATTAAAAACAATGTAAATAAAAATAAATCCATTCCTGGATACATGACAGTAAGCCTAAAAAATGCCAGACCGTAACAAGATGTTAAAGCAGAAAAAAACAAAAAGAAAAGAAAGAACAGGCCTCTTGGGGACTAATGGTGATTAAAATGATGACTGACTTTTAAATAATACTAAAGGCACCATGGAATTATGTCTCCGAGTGCTGAGAAGAAAAAAATATATATCAAAATAGAAGTATATGCTCAATTTTATTGGTGAAAACCAAAAAGAAATCAATAAAATTTCTAATAAATGCTGACATAGAGTTTACCACAAACACACACTTACTAAAATAATAGCAAATATTTTTAAGGCCAATTTTTACCAGATAAAATGGACTTTAAGTCAAAAACAGTAAAAAGAAAAAAGGTTATCCTAACATAAAAATGGCTCAATTCATCAGGAGAATATAACAATTATAAATATATATAGGTACCCAAAATGAAAGCATCTAAACATATAAAGCAAATATTAATAGACTTCAAGGAAGGCAGATTTGATAAAATCATAGTACGAAATTGGCCAGGTATATTGGCTCATGCTTGTAATTGAAGCATTTTGGGAGGCTAAGGTGGACTGGATCACTTGAGGTCAAGAGTTCAAGACCAGTTCATCCAACACAATGAAACCCTGTCTCTACTAAAAATAATACAAAAATTAGCCGAGTGCCACTGTGCTACTCAGGAGGCTGAGGCAGGAGAACTGCTTGAACCTGGGAGCCAGAGGTTGTAGTGAATCAAGATCATGCCACTACACTCCAGCCTGGGCGACAGAGTGAGACTCAGTCTCAAACAAATAAACAGACAAATAAATAATAATAGTAGCAGTCGGAAACTTCAATACCCACTTTCAGCAATGGACAGATCATCCAGACAGAAAATCAACAATGAAACATCCAAATTAAAGTATATGTTAGGCCAAATGGATGTAAAAGTCATATACATATACAGAACGTTCCACCCAACTGCAGCGGAATACACATTTTTCTCAAGAATAAATGAAACATTCTGTTGGACATATATTAGGTCCCAAAACAAGTCTTAAGAAATTTTCAAAGTTTAAAATCATTTCAAGTTCTTTTCCTGACCACAGTGGTATGACTAGAAATCAATAACAGGAGAAATCTTGAAAAATTCACAAGTATGTGGAAATTAAACAACATGCTCCTGAACAACCAATGGGTCAAATAAAAAACTAAAAAGAAAAATTTTACAATATCTTGAGACTAACAAAAATAGAAACACAACATACAAAAACTTCTGGGATGCAGCAAAAGCAGTTCTAAAAGGGATGTTCATAGCAATAAAGTCTGACAACAAACAAGAAGAAAGATCTCAAATAAACAATCTGACATTACACCTAAAGAATCCAGAGAAAAAATAATTAAACTAAGCCCAAAGTTAAAGAAGAAAGGAAATAAAAGTCAGAGAAGAAATAAATGAAATAGAGACTAGAAAAATAACACAGAACATCAAATAAACCAAGAATTAGTTTTTTGAAAAGATAAAATTAACAAACATTTAGCTAGATTAACAAAGGAAAAAAGAAAGAAAACTCAGATAAAATCAGAAATGACAGAGGAATCATGCATGACAACTGATACCACAGAAATACAAAGGATCATAGAGTCTACTATGAACAATTACACATTAACAAATTGGACAACTAAGAAGAAATAAATTCCTAGCAGCATACATGTCCCAAGACAAAATCATGAATAGAAAATCTGAGCAGACCAATAATAAGTAGATTGAATCAACAATGAAACATTTTTCATAAAAAAAAAAAAAAAAAAGCCCAGGACATAATGGTTTCACTGGTGAATTCTACCAAACACTTAAAGAATTAATACCAGTTCCTCTTAAACTCTTCTAAAACAATGAATTCGAGAGAACACTTCCAAGCCAGCACTACCCCAGATATGAAAACCAGACAAAGATACTGCAAGAAAAGAAAATTACAGGCCAATATCCCTGATGAGCATAGATGCAAAAATGCTTAACAAATGCTAGCAAACCAAATTCAAAAACACAGTAAAAAGATCATATACCACAAAAATCCCTGATGAACCTAGATGCTAAAATCCTTAACAAACACTAGCAAAGCAAATCCAGCAGCACATTAAAACAGCA
The DNA here is from genome assembly GCA_036589455.1 of Ateles fusciceps. NCBI lineage: Eukaryota > Metazoa > Chordata > Mammalia > Primates > Atelidae > Ateles > Ateles fusciceps. Next base: position 3,473,770 of record JAZHEH010000164.1, on the reverse strand, counting down.
CATATATCACAATCAAGTAAAATTTATCCCTAGGATGCAACAATGGTTCAACATTCACAAATCAATAAATGTGATACACCACATTAACAACCTGGAAGATAAAAATAATATCATTCTCTCATACATGCAAAAATGAAGCATTTGATAACATTCAACGATCTTTTATCGTAAAAATGCTCAACAAATTAGGTATAGATGATAATAAAGGCCTTAAATGACAAACTCACCACTAATATTATACTCAAGAGTGAAAAGTTGAGACCTTATCCTTTAGGAAGAAGAGAAAGATGCCCACTCTTGCTGTTTATATTCTATTTTTCATAAGGGTGTGCTATGTTGTATATTGTGGCTTTGACATAAGAATGGACAGAATGGCAATGCCAAAGACAGACCCAGTACTATATGGAAAGACAGTAAGCTGTGTCAATTAGAGGAAAAAGAATGGTCCTGGGGAAACTAATTATCCATGTGAGGAAATCAGCAATTTGAAACCCCCTTTCAATTCAAAACAATTCCAGATAAATTACATTCTTAAATGTGAAAGGCAAAATTTTAAAACTTTTAGGAAAAAAAATAATCTTACAGTAGGGTGAGATTATGTTAAAAAACAAGACACAAAATATAAACTATGAAAGATGAAAATAAATTCTACTACATCCCAGTTTAAAGACTGATAAGACAAACCAGAGATGACAGAAGGCTACTTACACTAATAATTCACTATTTGCAAACTCCCTTGACTCAAAAGTAAAAATGAATAACACAATAGAAAATTTTAAATGGTTTATAAAAAATAAAAAGGTGATCAACCTCATTAATAATTTGGAAAATGCAATTTAATTATTGAATACCAATATATAACTACTAACTTCTAAAAAATATAAAGTTGTCCAATACTAACCATGGATGGCTCTGTGAATCAATCCAAGTTCTCAATAATTATTGGTAAAATAATTACTAGGAGGGTGTAAAATGGTGCACCAACTTTGGAAAAGTTTTTCCAAATGTTTTGCTACATTTTTTGTTAGCTTTTTGTTTGTTTTGTTAACTAACAATCTTACTTGAACATGTTTCCTACATTTACAAATTAAATTATAGGCATTTTCATATCCTATAGACCAGAGTTCATTTTTGAAGAAATATTCTTGTATATGTATCAGGGGCCATGCATGAGAATCAACTGTTTATAATTTTAAAAGACCAGAAGCAAACAAACACCAATCAAAAACAGAATGGATAAATCAAATGCAGCATATTCATTTGATTCAATACAATTTAACACTGAAAATGAATAAACCACAGGAAGTAGCTTCAGCAAGGACTAACCTTAAAAGCACAACATTTAGCAAATTAAAGTCACAAATAATACATTCATTCAGTATGACTCAACTGTACATAATTCAACTATAAGCAAAACTAAAAATATATGGCTTACAGGTAGAGACACAGGTGGTAAAACTATTAGAAAAAAAAACATGATAAAATTAAGCCAAAATTCAGGATGGTAGGAACCTTTTGGAGCGGACTGGTTGTGAGATTGGTAAGGGCATACAGAAAGCCCCTAAATTACCTGCAACGTTTTATTTTTTGAGCTGGGAAGTGGGGATGCATTGTTTTCACTTAAATTCTTAAGTTTAAGTGGTACATCATTTGTGTCTTACATATTCCATAAGAAAATTTTTTAAATTACAAAGAGAAATAAACAAGAAGGACTCAGCTGCACTTCTTGATGACATGCCCTTTCTTCTTTAGACACCCTGGGAAAACTCAATTATTGTACATCAACAGCTTTTGCCTGAAAGCAGAAAGCCTAGAAAGGAGATAATTGCCTCTCCACTATCTGTGATTGGGAAACTATAGTCCACTGGGAAAACCCAGGTGAGCAGTGATGCCAAGAGATGTCCTATTTTTTCCCAAGTTTTAACACAAGAGAATAGTGCTGACACTCCCTCATTTTTTTTCTACGTCAATGTACATTTTCCAGAAAAATTTTTGAAAAAAATCATAAAATATAGCTGTCGGAAAATTTGCAGTTAACTAGTTCTCTAATATGATGATGTTTTCACATGACATCTTACTTCACGTTGTAAAAGGTCAGCACCTTGTCTCTAAAGGACAAGGGAATGTTGTTATGGAAAGAAAGAATGAAAAATCCCTTGTTGCTGTTTTCTAAAAACAAAGGAGCTTCTTCCCAGAAAAGCCCAGCAAATGTCTCCTGGATTTCAACTAGATCCAGGGCCCTGAAACCAGTATTGTGGTGAGACAACTGGGATATACTAAAGGGCTTAATCTAGGAGTTGGATGGGTTTGTCTTCCCCCAAAGTGCAGTGGTATTAATATGTTGGTGAAGCTGTGGAAGCTAAAACAAGCTGGGATAAAACTTTCAAAGAAAGAGGCATTGCCATGCTTGGTGGCTCACACCTGTAATCTCAGCACTTTGGGAAGCCAAGGTGAGTAGAGAACCTAAGGTCACAAGTTCAAGACCAGCCTGGCCAACATGATGAAACCCCATCTCTACTAAAAATACAAACAATTAGCTGGGTGTGGTGGCAGACACCAGTAATCCCAGCTACTTGGGAGGCTGAGGCAGGAGAATCACTTGTACTCAGGAGGCAGAGGTTGCAGTGAGCCGAGATCGTGACATTGCACTCCAGCCTGGACAACAAGAGCAAAACTCTGTCTCAAAAAAGAAAAGAAAAGAAAGAGGCAGATAGATAGAATAGAAAAAGAAATTGACAACTGCTCATTTTTAGGGTTTCCATAGGCTGTCTCTTTCTCCCCCATATCTCTCAGAGATAATTAAATAATTTCATTATTTTAAGTCCATGGAAGTTGTTCAAAATGAGTTAGTTTTCAAAATTTAAATTCATTTAATTAAGGTGGTTCAAAGACAGAAAGAAAATTTTATAAATTGGAGTTTTGGATCCTGAATAATCCAAGCTGATTATCTGCCACTGCTAGTGAAAAGGCTTTTCTTAGAAATTCCATCAATATTTCTACTAGAATAATGTCTTAAACTATTTTGGGTAGCACTGGGCCAATTATCTCCAGGCACATTTTTCTCACTATGCCTGTCATTTTGTGGAATTACATTAAACTGTGTTTAAAAATATTCCATAAATAATGAATTATTACAAAAATAATTTATTACTCACTTAAAAGCTATAAAATATTAAATATAAAATGTAAGGACAAAGAAGTAATTTCTAATTCACATTCTTTACACCAGATAATAAGGCCTGCATCTTCTGTTATATTGTGTAAAAGAAAATAGTTCACTTGATTATTTCCTTTCAAGTTCCAAAGGGCAGAAGGAAGAGTGAAAACTTCTTTTAATCTTCAAACCCCCTGGACTAGCAATAACTAACAGGAACCCCTTGAAAGGGACATGAAGAAAAATCAGGAGACCAGAGTGCCAGAACTTCTGCCAAACAAATTATTCTCATGGTATTGAGAAATCACTCTTACTCTTGGGCTGTACAAGTGGGACTATTCCAATGGACAGTTCCTAATGCTCTTTGTGAACTGGTAGTTCACATGGGGCTTCATTACTCTCCCACTGGGACGATAATGAGAGGGCGTGGTCTCATGGAAAACCTTTCCACACCAGCCATGAAAGAATTAAATAACTTCCTTAGTGAATTTCTTCTCTGTATTCTGGTTACCTGCTGGTCTACCACCATTTTATATCTATGAATACATTAATGCTATGAACACACAACACTTTTTATGAATTCGCATTGGGATATATATTAACATTGATATCACTTAAAAGACAGTACAGCCATCAGCATTATGTTCTGTCTGAATTTCCCACCATTTCTCTTTCACCAGTGTAAAAAAGTATACATTTATATCTATAGGGGGGGTACAAACAGTTTGTGGCTCTAAGATCGTTAGAAAAAAACACAAAAACACTTCTGTACTTTCTCACTGGTCTACAAAATTTTCTGTCGATATTATATTTGATCAATGAAAGTAATGAACTAAATTTTTTTCTCTTGAATATCTCATTTCCCTATTACTCATAGTAGTCACAATATTTACTGTTGTATATGATTTTCTATGAATGTCCTTCACTCAAATAGTTCAGTTACTTGAAATATAGTAAGCAAGAAAAAAAAGTCATTTTTGAGAGTATAACTGTGTTTTCTGAATTACATTAAAATAATCATTTAGAAGAAAATATAACTCTAGCAAGTTTGATCAAAGTAAAGACAAAATACTCCATTTCATTGAAATTTGTATTCTCTCAACACTGAATTTTATATTTACAAGTTTTTCACCATATATAAGTGGATAAAAATCCTATTATCTATATTCACAAATAAAATGTAATTGAATAAGTAATAAATCCGAATTAAACTTTTAGTAAACAGTATTATATTCCATTAGAATTTACAAGGTATTATCTAAATTTAGCAATGATTTATTCGTATTAAAGTTCATGTGATCCAAACATAAGTCAGATTATAGAAATCTGAAGTTAGATGTCTCTAAGTCTTCCAGAGGAACTTTAAAACAATGCCAAGTATTTGAAAAATATTTTGTAATATATATCAGGTGACACACTTCCCCCATCTTTTCTATAAAAAGGGAAAAGATATAGTATGCTTTTCTATAAGTACGTTCTTTTTTTCTAAAGAATGTGAACCAGTGCTGAGCATGGAATTAACTTTGCGGCAAGAGAATAGCTATAGGACAAAATGCTGGTGTATGGATTATTATGCAAATAAGATGCCTTGGATCTCCATCTCATATAAGGTGGAAACTATCCTCCCCACCCTACATCTTACCACTCTCATGAGTTCCAGGACAGTTGGTAGTTTCCTAATCAGGAGCTTGCTTACCAAAAATACTCCACGGCTTTTGTAGAGCCTTCTTCTGTTATGACAATTCCTCACTACACATTGGTTCTTACCATTACAAAGTAGAGTAAAGGTAAGTTCATTATGCACAGCAGATGTGTAGGGCACATTTGGGACAATGGAGAGGGGTTAGGGCATGGCAAACACAGGCAACAACTTGAAATAGGATATTAGATACAACTGTGCTGAAACTCCACCAACTATCCCCCAGCATGAGAAATTTCATTCCAGTGATGACCCTCCATAGAGCCTATACATTCTACCACATTAGTGAGTCTCCTCCATTTCTTCTTTCCACTGTGGACAACTTTGCATGAGCTGCTCTCTGAATTTACAAATGCCTTTCATTTCATGTGCAGAACAGCTGTTTCTTCTGTTGTACCCTGCTCTTATTAAATACGCATTTGGGGAAGAGGCAATGTTGAAGAAAACTAAGAGGGGGTGGGAAACTCATGTTTCAAACCAAAGTGGCTCAATCTGGTGCACATCTATTTTCCTCTGACCAACCTACATCCCTCTTTTTCCAATAATGGTACCCCAATTTTGTTTTGAGAAGCTATTCCCGCCCCTTGAATAGTATGTTGGTGGGGTTGTTCGTTTTCCTTTCCCAAGCCAAGAAATGAGCAAGGCTTTGAAACTATATTCTCTTAATACCTTCTCACTAGAATTTGAATCTTGAACCGTGTGAAACAAACACATAAAATGCCCAGAATCTATCACTCTAATGGCATCCTGAAGACGCTATGTATTACTCTGTAATAGCCAGATCTGCATAAAGGCTCTGGTTTACTTGAAAGCCAATGTCTCAGAAATTTCTTTAGTGCTGTGAGCTATACTGTCTCATCAATAAATTTCTTTATTGCTTATGTCATGCACCACGAGTTTCTACTGCTGACAACCAAATTAAACTAACTTATATCATGGGGATATTTTCCTAACAGAGCTCCATCTGCTTTGAAATTAATTGTTGCTACTATGTGAAAGAAACCATTATAAATTGCTTTTTATGTGTCTTTCTAATATTTGTTTCATAAAATTTATTTTTTAAATAACTATAAAAAATTTTTTTCCTGCTGAAGCTCTCCTTGAAAACTTTTAGGAAGAACTCTAAAGCATTTTCTTTCTTATAATTCTCATAATGCTTATTATGAACTAAGACAGAGATCGCCAGCTTTCTTAACATTAGAACATTCCTCCGTTTTACTTTCTTAGCTCATTGCATTTGAAAAGGTCCATACAGGTCATTTAATCCAAACTCAGCAACTCAAAAGGAATTCTTCCCATATTATACCCAACAGATGGTTAACTGGTCTCTTTTTAAACACTTGTTAGCAGGAAGTTATTAGTTTATTTGACCAACCTATTACAATTTTATAAAAATTTATCATGAGAATGTTCTTCCTTGTGTTGAAAAAAAATGTGATTTCCAACTTTATTATTTCTCCCAATGCCTCTTTTCCTCTTCGTATGTATCCAGGAACTTGTGCCTATAAATTTTATTTCTGCATAAGTGATCACTTGCATCTGGCTACACTTTAAAGAGTTTAAGTTGGCTGTCCAATTTCATGGAACATATCCCTGTTCTCCTAAAAGTATTCCAAGCAAATAATTGAGCCATATGAAATCTATGGGTCAAAATAGTTGTTTTGAAATTTTCTGAAGGGTTCTTAAAGTGATTGGAGATAAAGGGTGTCAAAAATCCTAAATGATATTTTTTAAAAATACGCTCTAAAATAAACAACAAATAAGGATTAGTTGTTCATAAAATTTTATGGTGGTTCCCTTAAAACAATCATTTCTCAAGAGTCCAGCCAGGCACACTGGCTCACACCTATAATCCCAGCACTTTGGGACTCTGAGGCAGGCAGATCACAAGGTCAGGCATTCGAGACCAGCCTGGCCAACATGATGAAACCCCATCTCTACTAAAAATACAAAAAATTAGCTGGGTGTAGAGGTGGGCGTCTCTAATCACAGCTATCTGGGAAGCTGAGGCAAGAGAATGACTTGTACTCAGGAGGCAGAAGTTGCAGTGAGCCAAGATTACATCACTGCACTCCAGCCCAGGCGACAGAGTGAGATTGTGTCTCAAAAAAAAAAAAAAAAAAAAAAAAGTCAGTGCACTTAAGATTATCTGAAAGCAAGTTATAACATCAGGCTGTCAAAAAAAAGTTATTTCTTTTATGCAGCAGTAGGTTAGAGATGGCTTCCTTCAGCAGCAAAGTCTATGCTGAAGACCACTGAAAATGCTGCTCCTTTCTAGGAACCCTTCTCTCAGTAATTGATGGCAATCACAAGAAACCACGTGCCTTGGCAGAATCTGTAAGTGCTGAAAAATAAAATACTTTGAACATTTGTTGGGATTTATTATTCATCAGTAAAATATTTTATTTGCTATTTCATACCCCAAAATAATTATTCATGTCTTGATAATTTTCTTAGTAACAACCATAATATGCAGAAATTTGATTCAGTGTTCAATAAGATTTTTAAAAATGCCTACCATGCATGACTCTGACAAGAGGCTCCTCAGACCTTATTACTAATTTGATCTACATTTTGTATACAAATACTTTTACACTAGATTTTTAGAGCTCCAATGAGATGCTTTTGCTTTTTCTAAACAGTCTATGTTGCCATTTAAAATTGGCACATATTTTCACCTAATACAGATTCCTAACAAATAATATTTGCCTCTGAATAGAAGTCATTACTTCAAATATTACTCTCTCTTATATTAAAGTAACAGTATGCAATGATGTACAAATGCTTTTTATGTACAAATACTTTTACACTAGATTTTATGTACAAATACCACATTTTATGTACAAATAGTTTTCCAGATTTTATGTACATATATTTTTACACTCAATTTTTAGAGCTCTGTGGAGATACTTTTGCTTTTTCTAAATATTGTATGTTGCCATTTCACTCTGACACATATTTTCACATAATATAGATTTTTAAAAAGTAATAGTCTTCTAAATTATCTCTGAATAGTAGTTATTATTTCAAATACTACTTTCTTTCATATTAAAGTAACATTATACAATGATTATTAGTGTAGGGCTAAGAGTAAAACAGCTTAGGTTTTCCTCTAGGCTCTGCTATTTCTGTTTCTTTCTGTACCTTAATTTCCTCTTCTGTAAAGATAGCCATTCTACCAACCTCAGTAGGAAATTGTGAAGATTTAGAGTCAATTCCTTGCAAAGTACTTAGAACAGTATCTGGCAAATAATAAGTGCTCAGTAAAAATTAGTGTTTTGTACCCATATTTCAGAATTAAAACTTTTTATCAGAAAATAAATGTTTTTCTTTATATTATTTTAAAGTAGCTGATACTCAAATTCTCTTAAAGGAGGGTAAAAGCCCCCAATTTGTATAAAATATGTGATTTATCCTGTAAACTAGCATCTTTGGAAAACTAAATTAATACTTAAGAAAAGCTATTGTTATTTACTGGGAGAATGTAAAAAATAAGACTCAGCTACGCCTGTAATCCTAGCACTTTGGGAGGCCGAGGCAGGCAGATCATGAGGTCAAGAGATCGAGACCAGCCTGCTCAACATGGTGAAGCCCCATCTCTACTAAAAATACAAAAATTAGCTGGGCATGCTGGCATGCACCTGTAGCCCCAACTACTTGGGAGGGAGTCTGAGGCAGAAGAATCACTTGAACCCAAGAGGTGCCTGGGCAACAGAGCAAGACTTTGTCTCAAAAACAAAATAAAATAAAACTCAGCTACTAATAGCTTCCACTTCTTGAACACCTTCTATATTACTGGAACTTTGTCAAGGATTTTATACTTTATTTTGATTAATCTTTCCATTAGCACTATACAACTGATGTTTTCATTTCCATTTTGCCGATGAGGACACCAAAGGTTAGATAATGCAGTTTGATGGGGTTTAAGACGTTACCCCAAAATATGGCAACCTGACACTGGAGACTACAGCAGAAGCAGGAAGGTCATTCTCACCTTCCCCTCAAATTTGGTCATAAAATCCAGGAAGGATTTTCTGACCTTCCCTTGAAGTAGGTCGTAAGACATTAGGTCATTCCAGGATTGCCTTTCATAGTCCCAGAAGAAAGGAAAATCCTATCTCTGAAGAAAGAGGATACAGAAGAAAATCTGGCCTTGCTAAGTTCTCTCCGGTTTGTTACCATTAGATCACACCTCATTTTTGCAATCACACTCCATGGCTACCCACCTCTTCATCAAACCTAGCAAATAAGCTCAACTTGACATGACTACCAGAAATAGTTGGAAAGAGAAAAAAAGAATATGACAATTACAATTGCAATTAATATGACAATATGAGGTCTTCGATGAACAGAGTAGTCTCAAACACTTCAATAAGTTTTATATTTTATTTAGTACTTTCATGAACAACACATAACACAGCACATTGCCTGTGTACAAACATTCAAGAGGTGCCTAGATACACTAACAGGACCTTTCAACGCATTCAATTCCAACATTTGCTAATTGCCCTTAATCATAGTAACTGCAAGGAATAGTCAGATAACAAACCATTTCTTGCCGGGCACAGTGGCTCATGCCTGTAATCCCAGCACTTAGGGAGGCCAAGGTAGGCAGATCACCTGACATTGGGAGTTCAAAACCAGCCTGATCAACATGAAGAAGCCCCACCTCTATTAAAAACACAAAAAATTAGCGAGGCATGATGGCGCGTGCCTGTAATCCCAGCTACGTGGGAGGCTGAGGTAGGAAAATCGCTTGAACCCGGGAGGCAGAGGTTGCGGTGAGGGGAGATCGCACCATTACACTGCAGCCTGGGCAACAAGAGCAAAACTTATCTCAAAATAAACAAACAAACAATATTTCACCACAGAGAGCTTGCAATGCATTCACTCATTCACTCTACACATATTTATTTAAATCCTTACATGTTGAAGGTACTGGAATGCAAACATGAATGAGTCAAGCACCATGCATTGAGGAAATTCACAGTATTTCAGAAGAATTTTAGACACATATACTCAAGCAATTAGAACAGAAAACAGGTCTTATGTTTAAGTCTTTAATCCATCTGGAGTTAATTTTAGTGTAAGGTGTCAGGAAGGGGTCCAGTTTCTGCTTTCTGCACATGGCTAACACCATAAAAACCTTAGAAGAAAATCTAGGCAAAACCATTCAGGACATAGGCGTAGGCAAGGACTTCATGACCAAAACACCAAAAGCATTGACAACAAAAGCCAAAATAGACAAATGGGACCTAATCAAACTCCACAGCTTCTGCACAGCAAAAGAAACAGTCATTAGAGTGAATCGGCAACCAACAGAATGGGAAAAAATTTTTGCAGTCTACCCATCTGACAAAGGGCTGATATCCAGAATCTACAAAGAACTAAAACAGATTTACAAGAAAAAAAACAAACAAGCCCATTCAAAAGTGGGTGATGGATATGAACAGAACTTTACAAAAGAAGACATACATGAAGCCAACAAACATATGAAAAAATGCTCATCATCACTGGTCATTAGAGAAATGCAAATCAAAACTACATTGAGATACCATCTCATGCCAGTTAGAATGGTGATCATTAAGAAATCTGGAGACAACAGATGCTCAAGAGGATGTGGAGAAATAGGAACACCTTTACACTGTTGGTGGGAGTGTAAATTAGTTCAACCATTGTGGAAGACAGTGTGGCGATTCCTCAAGGACCTAGAAATAGAAATTCCATTTGACCCAGTAATCCCATTACTGGGTATATATCCAAAGGATTATAAATCATTCTACTATAAGGACACATGCACATGAATGTTCATTGCATCCCAGTTTACAATAGCAAAGACCTGGATCCAACCCAAATGCCCATCGATGATAGACTGGACAGGGAAAATGTGGCACATATACACCATGGAATATTATGCAGCCATTAAAAACGATGAGTTCATGTCCTTTGTAGGGACATGGATGAACCTGGAAACCATCATTCTCAGCAAACTGACACAAGAACAGAAAATCAAACACCGCATGTTCTCACTCATAGGCGGGTGTTGAACAATGAGAACACATGGACACAGGGAGGGGAGCATCACCCACTGGGGTCTGTTGGGGGGGGGGAAAGGGGGAGGGACAGCAGGGGGTGGGGAGTTGGGGAGGGATGGCATGGGGAGGGATGCCAGATATAGGTGATGGGGAGGAAGGCAGCAAATCACACTGCCATGTGTATACCTATCCAACAATCTTGCATGTTCTTCACATGTACCCCAAAACCTAAAATGCAATAAAGAAAATATATAAAAAAATAAATAAAAAATATAATTAAAAAAAAAGAACAGAAAACAGAAAAAGTATTTCCTAAGTTCATAGAGAAAACAGTGTTGGAGAGATTAAAGATGGGTACACAGAGAAATTTACTATCATTCTTCAGCCTACACAGTGAGATACACATTTTGTACATATCATATGCTTCAAATATTTTAAAATAAATATAATAAATGGGTAGAATTTATAAATGTAGAGATAAGAAAAGAAAGCTAGTTGGTAATTATAAACAAACAGCATAAGCACAACAATTCTGAGAGTAAACTCCAAAATATGGACTTACTTAGCCCTTTCTAGTACTCTTTTCTTTGCCTCTCCTATGTCCACACCATTCTAACTGCAATTTCTAGATTACAGTACAATGGAGAACAGGGATCATAATCTTTCTGCTAGCTGACCTGTATTTTTTAAAATCCTGCTTCCCTTTCCAAGTCCACTGATGAGGTGAATGAAGTCCAAGAGTGTCTACGTTTTCAGAATTAACATGGGTATTTGAAGAAAACCTCATTCCAAAGTCCAAATGTGTCCCTGCTTTATCTTTATGAGACTACATATTTCAACAGGACACAGTATTCATGAAGTCATTCTATTATTAAATACATGTGTTCTGTGTTATACTGAAATTGACAACCCACTACATGACCTCCCAAAGAAGGCTGTGTAAACTTATCACAAAAAAAGAAGTTCTAAAATTGCACTGCATATTTTGATGTAATTTTGGTTTATGGTTTTTATTCTGGAAGGAATATCAAGACAATGGGAAAGATGTTTAACACCTACACACATATACGTACTTATTTGTTGCTTTATTTGTTTGTTTGTTTGTCTGCTTCCCTTGGATGAACATTTCAAGTACCTCCCAATACCATTGCTCTATTATCCAAATAGAGGGTTGACAAATTGCTTCTGTAAAGGAGCAGTACATTTTTTAGGCTTTGCGGGTTATATAATCTTTATCACAATTACTCAACTCTGCTGGCATAGCACAAAAGCGGTCATAGACAATATGGAAATTAGTGTGGATACAGTCCAATAAAACTTATGTGTGCACATTAAAATTTAAATTTCATATAAATTTCACAAGTAACAATATTATTTTTCTTGTGACTTTTGTCAACCATTTATAAACATAAAAGTCATTTCAAGTATACAGGCCTTACAAGAACAGGTGGTGGGCCAGATTTGGCCCATTTGCCCACCCCGTGCTAAATCACAACTGTGATTCTTAGATAATTCTTTTTTCCAAATGCATAAGAGCAGATTTTTTTAAGTATTTACCTATTAATTACTCTTCCATTTCTTTACATAATGCAAGTTGAAGTTACATAGGAACTTGACACTTATTAGGAATAAAATTTCTTTTTCAGAGCACCTTATATCAGTGATGCAGGGTGAAACACTTAACCCTTTCAATTCCACATGTATCTTGGCACCGGATTCACTCACTGCCTAAGTTAGTTAACTGGATTAACTAAACTGGACAGCTGCCCCAGTACAGTGTTTTTTTGTCTTCTAGCATTATGATAACTCATCTGACTTTGAAATGTTTTAGTACCTGCGTTGGTTAAATGTTCTGACTCACAAAATAGTTTTTAGTAAGTATCTGTTCAGAGGTTCTTCCCTGCTGCAATCTTCTCCTCAATAACAGTCATATTAAAGATAACCTAGTGCCTATACATGACTGCCTCTGTTTTTTGTTTGTTTTGTTTTGTTTTTACTGCTAAAACATTTGATCAGCTAACCAACTCAGTCTCTTACTGAAACTTAATGTCATATAATATGGATGCTTCAATATTATTATTTTAATTTTCCTATTTATACTCTTTGCATAACACTTATAGATCTATAGTTTCTTTTTAAGCTCTAATAGCAATTTCTATTCTTGCCCACGACACTGGGATGAAATTTAAGATACTAATTTTCATGCACAGGACCAACATTAATATTCTAATTTATATCAGAAATTTCATTCTTGCCAAGAATTTGCATATTTCAGAGAGATAACATACAGACAGATATAGATACAGATATAAAAAGATAAAGACATTCACACATATATGGAAAGGGGATATACACAAGAGAGATAGAGAATGAATAGAGTTCACAGAATACAGCTGAGTTCAAATCCCACCTCTGCTTCTTCCTATCTCTGATCTTGAGCAAATAATTTAACTATTCTGTGTCTCAGTTTCTTCCCTGTAAAATGGAGATAGTAATGTCATTCATGTTACAGGATTACTGTCAGAATGAAATGATTAAAGAAGAATGCTTACTAGCACAGTATACATTCTATCAGTGTTGGTCATTATTATGATGCACCAGCTCCCCTGCATTTGTATTTGACTGATTTACAGTGACCAAATCTCAACTTACAATAGCTTGAGGATTTATCTGTTACCCCAAATGGCAAGTCCAAGGATTCAGGTGATTATATTATCTGTAGGCTCAATGAGTGGGGCCAAGGTTCTGGTTGTCCTGGGTTTTTCATCAGGCTCCCACCATGACATGGATAAAATGGTAACTGACAACCCCAGACCCATATCCAACTGAGAAATACTTGTTTTTTTTTCCACGTACTCTGGCAGAAAGTAGCCAAGGAGAACACTTGCCCAGTGCAAAGCATATGTCAATCTATGTTGGATAGAGAAGGGGAGATGGGTCAACCCCACCTAATGCATTCACAACCAAGAAGATGAGAAAAGAGATCCTGGATAGACGAACAACAGATGATCACTGTTATTCACAATTCTCTCTACAGACACCACTCTTTTTTTATTCTGCTGGTAAGTCAGTTTCCCCTTGTATCTACTTTGAAATCCACAGGTCCCAATGTTTCAGTTCATCACCTTCTATAACCACCCAAGCGGTCATAACAGAAGTAATACCCTTTTCCATACTTGATCTCCATTTTATAATAAAAGCACCCTGACAGTCTCAGGTTAGTAAAATGCAATAGTTTAAACACACTCAGTGCTGTACTTTCTACATATTGCTATCCCCTAGGGGTATTTCAGATGAAGACCAGACTAGCCTAGTAATTAAATGCCCTCAAGGATATGTGGTGCAGCCATGTTATGGGACATGTACTTTTAACATCACACAATGGACCTAGCAGCACACAGTGAAAAAAAAAACCCACACATTTTCTTGTTTCAACTCTACCACTTATTTTAGAAACTAGACAAATCAGACACTAAGTTTCCATATTCCTAAAAGAAAGTCTGAAACATCCACTTAACCAATTACACATGAATATTGTGAGGGGATTAAATGAAGTATCACATGTGGAAGTACTTCATATATATAATGAAAATTATTAGCAAATTATATGCAATAATTAAATTGTGGGGTTTTTTTTTGTTTCCTAATCCTTCTACTCACAAAAATGATTTCTTTCTTTAGTCTCATATTTCTTTTCTGGTCTTAGAATAGCTGTCACTTGACACCCTGCTGTCATCCCTTACACAAAATATTTCACCTTATTTTATCTTTTCTGACACTACCATTTACTCACTTTCTCTGCTATTTGCTACGCTCATCTTTACATTCTATCTCTCCCTGTCTCATTTCCTTGTTTGTCTCTCTTTGCTCAGTTTTATTTTTTTAATTGGTCATTATCCCTTCACTAACAACAAAAGTCCACCTTTCCTTTTTCATGTGTGGCAGAACCACTGCAACACGCTGGTTGGAATGGTCAGATCTTGACTTCATCTCGACTATTTGACTCTATTCCGTCAATTCAGAATCACCTCAGAGGAGCTTCTGAGTTTGGTACCATTCTGAAGGTTTAACATTGTGGGAAGTCTCACTCCACATAATTAAAAAGGTTGAACTTCTCAGCAGCTCAGATATTTGAGTAGCCTCTCAAGTTCCACTTAATGAATTAATTCTCTGTGCTTCTTGAAAAATAAAGCACTCACCCTGAAAAGCCCATGGCACCACCTGCCTTCAGCACAAGGATTCAACATATGTGGGTGTTTGGGAGGACTGTTTTAGACTGACCTTGGAACTGGAAATAAGAGGTAGGAGCTGAAAGCATACAGAACGACAGAACACACAGCTTCATAATCAGGCAGTGCTGAGGTCAAATTCTGACTCCATCACTCACCAGCTGTGTGACGTCCAGCAAGTTATTTATGTGTTCTGAGGGTCAGATTACTAATTCATAAAATGGACATATTAACAACTTTCTCATGGAAATTTATGAAGACAAAAAGCACTCAACAAGCAGAATCTATCATCATTCTCATTATCATTTTTGTTATTTAAAAAATCTAAACATTGCCCTAAAATATCCATAAGGGCCCAATTCTTTTCAACAAAGGTTCTTGAGCATCACTGCAGGTAAATATTATGTGTTAGGTTTCAGATGGCACCCACCTCGGGACTACCCTTATTGAGCTCAATCCTTAAATTATTTCTGGAGAACATGAGTATAATCCAGAACATTCAATCAGGTTGTGGCTGGGAAAATATTTTCACTCAGGGCGGCAAGTATCACAGGGTGATAAGAATACATGTGGGTTCAAAAAATGAATGGGCCTAAGGAGATAATGCCACAAGAGAAAGGGGTTACTTTGTGATATATACATATTTTCCTCTAAAAAAAAATTATGAAATAGCTGATTGGCACATGCCAAACCTTTGCTGTATTTTTTGCCAGCTGTTGGAATCATTCCTTCTAAGAGAAACAAAAATAAAGGAATCACTCAGTCTACCTGCCTGTCTCAGTTCATTTGCAATGAAAATATTCATTTCTAATGAATGCAATATTTTATGACACAGAACAGGATTAATTCTGTTGTACAATCCTGATACATTATTCTGCATTCAAATCCACTCTATTCTTTTAGCTGTGCAAAAAGAATCTGAGAGTACTTATGACAATATCAATTATGCACATCTTGAAAGGGGGCATTATAAAGAGAACATTAAGGTGAATCACTGTGTTAGCACATAATTCCTGCCATCTGTGGCTTTTTTCTAATCCAATGGCATCTCTTTCTGTTATAAGAGTGTATCTTTGCAATCTGCAAATCAGTCTGGACATCAGAGAAGAAAGTCACCTAAAAACAAAACAGTTACTAAAACTTTGCATCATAGAGACCGATCAGCAGCAAAAATCAGTTCTGATCAGTGTATGCTCACATCATCCCAGCAGAAAAAATCGATCAGAAATATTGATCATCATGTTTTATTTTGCTGTCAGAGACAACTAGTACCAGATATGACAGTACTTATACAAAATGATGCCAATAATTACCTGAATTTATATCCAATTTAGAGCAATATTAAAACTATTTTAACAATATAAAGAAAGAATACTAGATGTTAAAATTTCAAAGGAGTAGATGCTGCTCTTCAATAATCTTTATGCCCAGCAAGAGAATTCAGTAATTCCCAAGTTGGTAATACTAAATTAATAATATATTATCAAATTTATGATAAATGTGTGTGTGTGTGTGTGTGTGTGTGTGTGTGTGTGTTTTCCTGTTTACTACATAAATAAGACTTAACCCTAGAGGGTATAAGCACTTTAAATGTGGCTATAATGGCAAATCTCAACTGGTGAAAACAGTAAGTTCAAGACATAGTAACTGAAACAGAGTTATTTTGTGAGATAGCAAAATCTACAAACCTCAAATAACTTCAAAAGCTAAATTTAAAAAAATTAAGAGCATTATAGAGATCTTTATATTTTGTGCTGTTTAGGACTTATAAAATAATTTCATCCCAACCATCAATAATATAGATGAAAGCTCTCAGGCAGGGGCCGCATACTTCAGCAACTGAGAGACACTATTAAAAAATGTGTGTGTTACTGGCTACTAACCTGGGTGATATAGTGGCCTTGTCACAAGGCTCACGCTATGGTTTGAATATTTGTCCCCTCCAAAACTCATGTTGAAACTTAACTCATGGATTAATGTTTTAATGGGTCATAATGGCATGGACCAGTGGCTTCATAAGAAGAGGAAGAGACACCTAAGTCAACATGCTCAGTCCCCTCACCGAGTGATGACCTGTGTCACCTTGGGACTCTACAGAGTCCCCATCATCAAGAAGGCCCTTCAACCTTGGACTTTTCAGCCTCCATAACTGTAAGAAGTAAATGCCTACTCTTTATAAATTATCCACTTGCAAGAATTTTGTTATAAGCCACAGAAAACAGACTAAGCTCATTTAATTTCAATTCTATGATCCTTTTTCAGTTTTAAACTTTTATTATAATATAAAATAAGATTGTTTACATCAGTTTGATCCTGATAAGATCCTCTTGAAACTGGAGATGGTCCCATTCACCCCAGCTCACCAACTCCACACTCAGGCTTGCTGTGGAGCTCATGCCTTTTAACCCAAACACTACATATTCCTCATTAACCCTGCACTCAACATTTGTGCAAGATTCAAAACTGATTGTTAGGTATGCGTGAATAAAGTAGACAAAGTCTCTAATCATCATAAAGCTTACAGTCTTGCAGGGCAGACCAACACAGAACATAATGACATAGAAAAAAACGGCAACACTAAAAGCACTGTGGAAGAACACGATAACCTAGCTGTGGTGGATGGAGGAGTAACACTCAAGTTTCACAAACAACAACATCAAGAAAACCAAAATAAGGTTGAAATATACTGATATTTTTAACTTTTGATCCTGTGCTCACAGATAGAAGAGAGTCACGGACATTAGTGCAGGAAGGGAGGAGAGGAGAGGGGTTAAGCCAGGGTTGAGAGTCCCGCAGGAAGGCATTCAAATCACAGATGCGATAACAAAGGCTCAGAAAGGCTTTCTGAAAATCCAATACCACATGTTCTCATTTATAAGTGGGAGCTAAATAACATGTACACACATATGTAGAGTGTGGAGCAATCACACTGGAGACTCAGAAGGGTGGGAGGGCAGGAGGTTTGAGGGATGAGACATTACTTAATGGGTACAATGTACATTATTCAGGTGATGGTTACACTAAAAGCCCAGACTTCATCCCTAAAGCAATAGATCCATAAAACCAAACTGCACTCTTACCCCTTAATTTTATACAAGTGTTTAAAAATTAAAATTAAAAAAAAGAATCAAACACAGGCTTCTGTGATTCCATAGCCCACAGCTTTACCCCAAGGTAAGAGGGTACCTTAAGACAGCCCCCCACTTCAGTGAAGGCTGCTAGTTTCTGGGAAGCTAGCAAAACATACCTCCAAACAAATTGTGAAAAAACTATATATATCACGTACACTCATAATAAAAAATTGCCAACATGAATCTCCAAGCATTATTTTTTTTAAATTGCGAGATGGGTGCATAGGTGAAGGAGACAAGAAACACTGACAAGTGGGGACTATCAAGATACTAGAGCACTCGTCTCAGTTCTGTCTTCATCATATTTTTGCTTTTGAGTTAATCACTTCATGCCTCTATGCTGTCTATGGTGCCCATTTCATATAAAAAGTCTAGACATAAAAAACCTCTACAATTCAATTAATATACTAAACGTGTGTGTGTGTGTGTGTGTGTGTGTGTGTGTGTGTGTGTGTACATGTGCGTTTTCACAGATCATATTCACAAGTGACAAAAAATAACTTCTAGGACATAACTTTCTAGTGGGAAAGAAACATCAACAATTCATTACAAACCAATAAGGTCACTGTCAAGATAAGTGTGTGGGGACCTCCAAGGAAGCTCTCCATCTTACTAAAGTCAGAGAGTCTATCCCGGGAAGGCTTCCAGACTCCAGCTCATGGCTTTATTCAGCCAGTGTGTACTGAGTGCTTTCTACAAGCTTTGCCTTCATTGAGGTTCTGGAAATAAACATTGTCAACAAAGCATGGCCCCTGCCTTCCATGCGGCAACTCACAATCTCTGCTAAGGGATTGTGAAAGGGCAGTTCAGCTACTTTTTAGGAAGTAAAAATTGCCCAGGGAAAAGGCAGTTCAGCTACTTTTTAGGAAGGATTCTAGAAGAACTGAAAATGTTTACCTCTTCGAACGGTCTTCTCTCATTTACATTTAATTTCATTAGAAATAGTCTAAATAGAACTTCAACAGAGCAAAGCAAGAAAACCTCAGAAACTCTATTTGTTAATAGGATAGATTTAAGTCAATGTTCTCTAACACAATAAACATAAGCCTAAATGTTCCCTAATTAGAGACAGTGTGAAGCCAGCAGAGAATACCAAATCCTGTGGGGTGAGCCCAGAACTCTGAATGTTCAGAGTCACATCAGTAACTCAGCAGTGTGTCATGTATGATGACACATGATACATTTAAGCTCACTATGCAACTAATCTGTAGATTTATTTTAATTTACTTATCTTTCTGCATTTTCTATTTGTATCTTTAATTAGCATTCTAAAAGTTTTACTGTGGACCTTTTCCTTAGCTCAGTTGGTACACAATTCCAAAATTTACCTATCTCACTAAAACAATGAAGAACCATGATTTTCTTACTGTTAAAATTCCTCACAAGAAAGTGAATCAGCTCATTGTTACTTAAGTGATAAGTACCTTAGAGAAAGCTTTTTGACATACAGTCACAAATCCTTCCTTGAAGAACATTTTTGCTAACAGAGTTTTGCCTTGCTGAATTAGGAAAAAGCATTCTTTCAAGGATGGTAGTAAGATTGACCAGGTTTCTTTGCGCTCTCTGTATTTGAAGAAATTGAGCCACTTCAGTCCAAGTTACTTAAATCCTGAGTCTTGATTGCCTAATTTGTAAAACTGTTCGGCTTCCTGCCAGACTCACAGGTTTGTAGTGGGGGAGTCCAGTAACATAAGGCAGCATTTGGAAAATTGCAAGAAAAAATAAAAATTATTATGAAGTCACTTTAAAATATAGGGCTCTAATATTTTACTGTTTTTTTAAATTGCATTTTAGGTTTTGGGGTACATGTGAAGAACATGCAAGATTGCTGCATAGGTACACACATGGCAATGTGGTTTCTGCCTTCCTCCCCCATCACCTATATCTGGCATTTCTCCCCATGCTATCTCTCCCCAACTCCCTACCCCCGGCTGTCCCTCCCCTATTTCCCCCTGACAGACCCCAGTGTGTGATGCTCCCCTCCCTGTGTCCATGTGTTCTCATTGTTCAACACCCGCCTATGAGTGAGAACATGCGGTGTTTGATTTTCTGTTCTTGTGTCAGTTTGCTGAGAATGATGGTTTCCAGGTTGATCCATGTCCTTACAAAGGACACGAACTCATCATTTTTTAGGGCTGCATAGTATTCCATGGTGTATATGTGCCACATTTTCCCTGTCCAGTCTATCAGCGATGGGTATTTGCATTGGTTCCCAGTCTTTGCTATTGTAAACAGTGCTGCAGTGAACATTCATGTTCATGTGTCCTTACAGTAGAACAATTTATAATCCTTTGGATATATACCCAGTAATGGGATTGCTGGGTCAAATGGAATTTCTATTTCTAGGTCCTTGAGGAATCGCCACACTGTCTTCCACAATGGCTGAACTAATTTACACTCCCACCAACAGTGTAAAGGTGTTCCTATTTCTCCACATCCTCTTGAGTATCTGTTGTCTCCAGATTTTTTAATGATCGCCATTCTAACTGGCATGAGATGGTATCTCAATGTAGTTTTTATTTTCATTTCTCTAATGACCAGTGATGATGAGCATTTTTTCATATGTTTGTTGGCCTCATGTATGTCTTCTTTTGTAAAGTGTCTGTTCATGTCCTTTACCCACTTTTGAATGGGCTTGTTTGGTTTTTTCGTGTAAATCTGTTTTAGTTCTTTGTAGATTCTGGATATCAGCCCTTTGTCAGATGGGTAGATTGCAAAATCTTTTCCCATTCTGTTGGTTGCCAATTCACTCTAATGACTGTTTCTTTTGCTGTGCAGAAGCTGTGGAGTTTGATTAGGTCCCATTTGTCTATTTTGGCTTTTGTTGCCAATGCTTTTGGTGTTTTGGTCATGAAGTCCCTGCCTACGCCTATGTCCTAAATGGTTTTGCCTAGGTTTTCTTCTAGGGCTTTTATGGTGTTCATTTTCAAAGCAGTGGGACACAGTTGGCAAAACACTGGTCTTGGTAAGAAAAGACCCAGGAGAACTAAGTTTTCATTTGGATTTATCACTGGCTGATTGATCTTAGAATAAGTCATATAATATTTTCTGAGTCTGTTTCTTCCTACATATTAGAGAACCCGACTATATGATTTTTAAGTCCCTTTTCATTTATAGGAATCAGTGTTTCCATGATCATTTGTCAATTCAGTTAACATGTTCTGAGCACCCTCATGACCCAATCACTTCCTAAAACCTCACTTCCTAATACTATTGAATTGCTTATTCGGGGCTCAATACATGAATTTGAAGGATACCACAGAAACATTCAGATTGTGAAAAAAAGTTACACATCAGAATCTGACCAGAGTCTAGAAAACATTATTAATCCACCAGGCAGTAAGCATAGGAAAATATCTGAGAAAAGCTATTTGTCTAGGGTATCAGTAGGAAAACAAGGCTAAGGCCGGGCAGGGTGGCTCACGCCTCCACTCCCAACACTTTGGGAGGCTAAGGGGGGCGGATCATGAGGTCAAGAGATCGAGACCATCCTGGCCAACATGGTGAAACCCTGTCTCTACTAAAAATACAAAAATTAGCCTGGTGTGGTGGTATGCAACTATAGTCCCAGCTACTCAGGAGGCTGAGGCAGGAAAATCGCTTGAACCCAGGAAGAGGAGGCTGCAGTGAGCCAAGATCATGCCATTGCACTCTAGCCTGGCAACAGAACGAGACTCCATCTCAAAAAACAAACAAAAATTTAAAAATTTATAAAAGAAACAAGCATAAAGATAATGAACCTTCAAGGTAAGAACTAGCTGTGCAGCCACAGGCAAGTCACTTAACCTCCCTGGACCTCAGTTTACTCATCTATCAAATAAAGAGTATGGGGTCATGTGACATCCATAATCCTTTTAATAGCATCTAATGTTGTCATTAAGTGCTGCTCTGTGCAAGGCCTTGAGACCACAGAAGAACCATATGACCCAGTTATGGTAGTAAGTTCAATGATTAAACAGCTTAGGTTGCTCAGGGCAGTGTCTATTTATGCCTGTTATTCCTCAGAAACTACACATAGCTCCAATAGCAGTCTCTCTTCCCGAGTTTCACTCTCCAAAGTGTTCCAGTTTGAATGTCCACATATAACCATCACCCTAGTAATCAGGCATATACACACAAGTTGATAAGGCACGATGACAAAACAGCAAGTGTCAAGAAAGGGACAGACATAACTGCTCCTGCACTCAGTAGTGTAAGAATTAACAGTCTGATTTCTGGATTATCTAAGGCTTCATGAAGCAGATGGGACAGAATTTAAACCCACAAGATGAGATAGCTAAATGGAGGGGATTCTGTACAACATATACAATTATGTTAAATGTCAAATTGCTTCTCAGGTCATCCCACATATTAATTGCAGAATTTATACTTCTTTTGCCACCAATGTTCTGTTTAACTTAATCATCCCCAAATCTACACTGGTATTCCCCTTTTTTGAGTGTTTATGACCCTAATTGCTTAAATTCCCCTCAATGTACAGGTAAAAAATGGCAAAGGCATTGCCTATCCTGTGTGAATCTAGTAAATCCCTGTCTACCAAACTTTGAAAATTGATCAACCTTTGGTACACCATTCTTTGTGCTCTACATTTTCTCTTTGAGAAATATCAGTCACCTCTAATGTTTGCTAGAATTGATTCCTAAGTCATATTCTAAGCAATTGTGTTGAGCCATGACATCTCTTTGGAAACCAGGCCCTTCTTTCCAACAACTGGACGTGGCCACTTGGATATCTCTATTTCTTCCTTGGACTCTGAAGTTCACCCTCCCTAAGAGGGCTAATACAATATTTGTCCTATTTTATTGCTGTTAGCTATTTAAATGTGTATCTGCCTTGAGAGTTTGGACTGTGTTTAAATCAATAATGGATCATTAGGGCTTTTTTTGTATCTGACAGTTTCCAGTGAATACTATTGAAAATGGCTATTGCTTTTCATTTCCTAGTCTATCATTTGCCCCTGCCAACTCTTCTTATTCTTGTCTTCAAATAGAGATGATAGATACCAACAGGATTTTAAAGGTCATTTAAACATCGTCTTTAAGCAATACACAGAATCTTCCCCCTACAGGGAGTTCAATGGAGAGACATCCGTTGTTCAATTTTCAGTATCAAGCTAACTCGGAAAGGAAAGAATCACCCCTGTATCCCCCACTTTTCCATTTTTTCTAGCATCACAGTCTACATAAGAGTTTTTAGTTTATGACTTTGCCTCTCCCACTCTTCTCTCCTGCCAGTAACTGTAATCTGACCGTCATTTGCTTTTTTTCCATCTGTTTTACAAAATCACTCTGGCATTCTATTTTCATCTTTGTTTTTCAGTGTCTAAACCACTGAAGCTGTGACCTTTCAAGCAAATGTAGCAATGGTACCAGCACATCCTCTGATTGAAAAATAAAAAGTGAGCCCAAACGTAGTGTAATTATTCTGTGTGTGCAGGAGTGGTGTCTGCACTTGTGGAAGACAGATAATTGGATTTCAGATTACTGTTAAAAATGTGCACATTCCACCTGAGCCCTAGCAGTTTCTTTTTCTGGGACCCTAGAGAAACTTGAAACTTCTGTTCTTCTTTCTATAAGCTCTTATCCATACATAATTGGCTTCTGCGTCCTACCTCTTCCATCTCCTGAAAGTCACTAGCCCAATCTTTTTTCTTCCTTTATTATTTCTCCAGAATGCTTTCCAATGCTCCAGTCCTCGCCACAGTTATAATCCATCTGGACAGTCATTCTGAAACTATCTCCCTTTTCCACTCTTGTCCCTCTTCCCTTCATCTCTCACATACTTACTAGAATGACCACAAGAGTATCTAGTCGGGCTTTTCCTTCAAACATTGTCAATGAAACTTCTTAGCCCAAATAAATTCGTTTTAAAATTTAGGTCAATAAGCAACATTGAAAAATCAAAATATTTCCATTAAAATGAGATTTCTTACTTAACAGTTCTGAGAATTCTAGGCTACCATTCCCATATGGACACAATTGGCAGGAGCTGACTAGTAGCTGCCCCATAAGGAAAGGACAGAAGCTGTTCCCGTTGCCATGGTCTGTCCCACTCACTATTGTTAATATTTTGACATCACCTTGGGTAGGGCCATTTATCACGGCACTCATATATCACTAGAAGACCTCACTCATTTACAGGCTGGCTGGTTCCTGGAGACTATGTGCACTCCACTCTATCTTATTAGATATAGGGATGCCAGAATAATAACTAATAAGTACTCAGAGCTACATTTGAGGGATAATCCCAAATGGGGATTGAATTTATCTGAGGGTCTTATACATTAATATAAAGTTGTGAGTGGCTCTCTTTACAGACATTTTAGTTAACATCTTATTGATGGCAGTGGCAGCCCTGCTGGAGTGGCTGCTGACACAATGCCAGATGCAATGGGAGAGGCCTGGCCGGGAGAGCCAGGAGCAGGTGGAAACTCCACCCCCTTCTGAGTTGGCCAGGCAGGAGCCTTGTGCTCCGCAGGCACAGCTGTGGCTGCAGACCTGGGCATCCCTGTGCTCTTGGGGGCTGGGAGTAGGTGGGAGCCCTGCCCTCCCAAGCACACCTACAGCTGCCCAAGCCATGGCTGTAAATCTGAGCATCTCCACACTCCCAGGGGCCCTGGAAGCCTCCCTCCCCACTGCAGGTTCAGAGATGCCTGCTCCCCTCTACCTGGCCTCTCCCCAGCTCCAGGTGCCCACTACAATCTCAGACCGAAGTGGAGGCCGAGCCTGGGTGCTGTCACAACCTGGCCAGGTATATACTCTCTGGGGCAGTGCTGACATACCAGACCCTGCTGCCTTGGCTTCCTTCAGACTTTGGGCACCAAGGAGCATGGGAAGGAGGCCAAGGGAGGCTGACAGCAGCTCAGAGATGGCCTGCAGGTGCCCTCAACATGAACAGCCTGAGCACCATGAACAGTGGCAGGAAGCAGACAGGCTCCTGAGTGGAAAGACACAGGTCCCTGGTGAAGCCCCACCTTTAAGCAGGAAAAGGCCTAAAGCCTGGGGGGCATGGCTGCCAGTCCTGCAGAGTAGGAACTTATAATGCTTTTCCTGGTTCCACCCATGGCCTCACATGAACCAATCAGCACATACTTCCTCTCCTTTGAAGTCCATAAAACCCCCCCACATTGAGCCAGATTCAGAAAAAGATGACATGAGTACCAGCTGCAGAGAAAAGCTACCTACCCCAGGGCTTCGTCTCTGCTGAGAGCTAAAAAGAGACCAAAAGATGACCAGCTGTGGAAAGGAGCTACCCACAATAGGGTCTCCTCTCTGCTGAGAGCTGAGAAGATGACGGAATGACCAGCTGTGGAGAGGAGCTAACTACATGAGTTTTCTCTCTCCTGAGAACTGAGAAGACAATGGGAAAATCTACCTGTGGAGAGGAACTACCCACTCCAGGGTCTCCTTTCTGCTGACAGCTGAACACTTGTCAGGGCACCCTGTCTGAGGAGAGGAGATACCCACTGTGGGTCTCCTCTGAGCTGTTCTATTGTGCAATAAAGCTTCTCTTTCCTTGCTCACCCTTCACTTGTTCTCATACTTCATCCTTCCTGGTTGCAGGACAACTCAGGTCCTGCTGAATGGTGAGGCTGAAAGAGCTGTAATACAAACAGGGCTGAACATGCTCCTTGCTTGCCACATTGCAGGCAACAAGGAGAGAAGAGCTGTGGCCCTTCAGGGAGCCCAGACTTAGTAGCTCCACAAGCCAGGGCTGTGACACCCTCTTTGCGGTTCTGTGGTTCCTGGTGTCTACAAGCTTCTGAGTGCCACTGCATTCCCCAGTGTCAGCTGTGGAAGCTGCTTGCTGGACACCTGGTCCAGCAGCAGCCTCGCAGGGAGGCAGCACCTGTGACTATGCCTAGAGCTGCCCACCCAACCACAGTTAGCAAGCTTGGCTGCTGACAGTGGCTGGACCCCATGCTCACTCACTCACACAACCCTTGCCACTTCACTCACCCTTGGCAGGCATGGGATCCAGGCTAGTAGAGCGAGCTGAGCTCAGCCTGCCAGGCCAAGTGGGCCCAGCAGGCAAGAGCAAAACTCAGGCAAAAGCGCCACTGGCCACAGACATTTCCAGCTAGTTAAGTGACATCCCAAGGATGTCATAACATTATCAAGTTTTATCATGGTAATTTCTATAATTGGATACTCTTGGTACCCAAGAGAACAAAGAAAAAAATGGCTAGGAAAAAGTTTAATTTATTGATAATTCTAAGAAATACTTTTCTTGTCATTTTCTGGATTGATTACTAGCATAAGAAAAAAAAAATCAAAGTGTCCTGGCTTTCTCTGAAATGAAATTTAACTTATAACTATAGTGACCCAATTTTTGCCTCATTTCATTCCCTAACTCTCCATGGAGTTTAAGTAGAAACGATGGTTATACAATGAAGGATTCAACTCAAAAGGTTCACTGTAGTATTATAATAAAAAATACTTTTAAAAGCACATTGGTATTTTTAATATATTTAGTTTATAATAAGTTACCACTAAACTAAAGTTAAAAGCAAGCCAACTTGTTATCACTACTGTGTGTGCTTTTTAAATAAAATTTTAATGCAGTTTCAAAATTTTCTCATAAATCAAAATCAATTAACTTTTTTTTTCTTTAACAGTATTTAGAAAATCCTATTGATTACAGTTTTAACAAAACTTATTTTCCTAGCTAGTGTGGCTGTTAGTTGAAACCACAGTATTCTAAGTCATACTCATATAAAGTATTAATTGTTTAGAGTTCTTAGGTCCAAAATTTAGAAAACACAGGAAATTTAGAAAAACAAACACCATGTTATAATAAAACTGTGTGGGAGTCAAGGAGGACAGACTGTAATGCATAGAATTATCCAGTCCTCAAAGCAAAATCAGACACAAAGAAGATTCTCAAAATCACTGCTCTTTGATAAGGGAATTTTATCAGACATAGGATATAAGACCAGAAAGAGTAACTGTGAGTAATAAACTTCAGCCAAACATAAACAATCTTCCTGCAACTTGCCACAAACTGCTGAACTAGTCATCCCTATGCACACGTGGCAAAGGGCATGACATTTCCAGATTTATTTTGTGTAAGCAGGCAGAATGGTCAAGAGAGACAGACATTTGACTCCCCCTTCACCTCTGGCCTTCTATCCCTTTGAGGACCATTGCACCTGGCTTAATTGGCCTGTAAAGTGTTGTTAGACTAACCACTTCTTAAGAATAGTGCTCTCATTTACCTAAAAAATCATGTGAAAAGATTTACTTCTGCAACTAGAGAGCAGAGCTATCAATTTGTATCTGAAGGGAGTTTAAAAAATTGATTCAGATGGGGGTGGCGGCTCATGCCTGTAATCCTAGCACTTTGGGGAGCTGAGGTGAGAAGATTGCTTGAGCCCAGGAGTTGGAGACTAGCCAGGCAACGGAGTGAGACTTATCTCTACAAATAATAACAGTTACAAAAACTAGCTGGTCATGCTGGTGCGTGCCTGTAGTCCCAGCTACTCACTACTTGGGAGGCTGAGGTGGGAGGATTGCTTGAGCCCTGGAGGTCTAGGCTGCAACGAGCTGTGATAGTGCCACTGCACTCCAGTATGGTTAACTGAGAGAGATGCTATCTAAAAAAAACAACTGATTCAAACTGGTATTGAATTAAACATAATTTTTAAATGCATGTATTTGTGATCAAGGAGAAGATTTGCCAAGAGCATTTGTTTTGTTTTGTTTTTCTGAGATGGAGTCTTACTCTGATACCCAGGCTGAAGTGCAGTGGCATGATCTTGGCTTAGTGCAGCCTATGCCTACTGGGTTCAAGTGATTCTTGTGCCTCAGCCTCCCATGTAGCTGGGATTACAGGCATGTGCCACCAGCCTGGCTGATTTTTGTATTTTTAGTAGAGACAGGGTTTCACCATGTTGGCCAGGCTGGTCTCAAACTCCTGATCTTAAGTGAGCCACCCGCCTTAGCCTCCCAAAGTGCTGAGATTAGAGGCATGAGCTACTGTGCCTGGCCAAATTTGCCAAGAATTTAGAAGAGTTAAAAATGTTTCATATTTGAGATGACTATAATTTTAAATGTAATAACCTTTTCCCTATTTTTGCTAAAAGAATATAATTATTTTATCTCACCTAAATATGCTTACAAAGAAGTTTGATACTTGAACACTGGAATTTGAATTATGAGATTTCTTAAAATACTTCTAAGATAATTGGCTTATCAAATGTACTCAGATTTCTACTGGCAATAAAAAAAATCAGATACAATATCTTGTTTTTAAAGGACATTTAGACCCCAGATCTCAACATGAATGCTTGTATACACAACTGAAGTTATACATATAACCTATGTAGATGTATAGATATTTATGTGACATAGCTATGGCTCCAATAACGTGCTAATGTCACAGTCTACAAATATTCATTCTTTTATTTTGCTAAATCTTGAAACTGATTAATTTCTTCCCTTATAGAAAATTCTGATACTTTTCTTACCCCCAAAGCTTCCTGTTTCTCCCCCCAAGCCAACAGCCGCTTCATTCTACAACTCTCAGTGCTACAAATGGCAACTATATTTTCCAAAGCACAACAAACTGTTCAAGAATATAAAAAATGGGGCAGATGTCAGATGCACATAGATATTAAAGATTGAGTATTTTGTCATCAATTATTCAAGTTATAAAACCCTAGAACTTAACTCATCTCTTCCATAATTTCACATGCTCATTCTAGCAAGGCTTTTCATATTTGAAATATTACAAAGCATAACTTTATTTCCTTAAATATGTTTTTCAAGTATAATCACACAATGGAAGTTAACAGAACTCACTGGTTTCAAGGGATATGAAATTTTTTGGTAAATTTATATAATAAATCAAATAAAAAAGTCAAATTAAACCTTGGAATCATCGTTGATTGCTCTCTTTATCACTTTTTTAACTTTTTTAACTTTGCATCCAATCTATTAGGAAATTTCTTCAGCTCAAGCTTTAAAAATATTCCCAGAATCTGCTTCACTGCTGGCACCACTATGATTGAGTTGAAAGCCTCTGTCTCTCACCTGGACTCTGTACAGTGGCCACAAACTACTGTTCTTTCTTCCACTCTTGATTGACAACCAATAGCCCCAGCAAATATAGGTCAGTTCATGTCACTTTTCTGCTCAATAACTCTTTATAACTTAACTCACTCAGAGTAAAACCCCATCTTTTTTTTTTTTTTATAATACTTTAAGTTCTGGGGTACATGTGCAGAAAGTGCAGGTTTGTTACACAGGTATACACGTGCCATGGTGGTTTGCTGCATCCATCACCCCATCATCTACATTAAGTATTTCTCCTAATGCTATCCTTCCCCTAGCCCCCTACCCCCTGCTATCCGTCCCCTAGTCCCTCACCCCCCGATAAGCCCCAGTATGTGACATTCCCCGCCCTATGTCCATGTGTTCTCATTGTTCAACACCCACTTATGAGTGAGAACATGTGGTTTTTGGTTTTCTCTTCTTGTGTCAGTTTGCTGAGAATGATGGTTTCCAGCTTTATCCATACCCCTGCAAAGACATGAATTCATCCTTTTTTATGACTGCATAATATTCCATGGCATATATTTGTCACATTTTCTTTATCCAGTCTATCACTGATGGACATTTGAGTAGGTTCCAAGTCTTTGCTATTGTGAACGGTGCTGTGATAAACATATATGTGCACTTAACCCCATCTTAACCACGGCATGCTTGATCTGGCCCCTAGTCTATCTCTTCTCTCTTTTCCTGTCACTGCTTCCCACCTTCCTCCAAGCCTCCTTAAATGTCTTGCTGCTCCTTGACTACAGCCAGGCACAATTCCACCTCTGAGCTCTTTTCATCTGTTCTTCCCTCTGCTGTGAAGTCTCCTCCCTAAGAAGTAGCCTGGACCATACCCTCACATCACTCAGGACCTAATATCGCCTCATCAGCAACGCCTCTCTGACCACCTAATCCAAATTAGCCCCTTTACCATCACGCTCTGTTAATTTAGTCTGCTTTACTTTGCTTCTTAGAAAAGGTCAGCATCTATCTAGTTAGCATGCTTAGTGCTCACCCATAGGTAACAGAAACAGAGAGAGACTATAGGCAGGACTTCATCGATTCATTCAACAGATATTGTTCTTTGAGTTGTTTCTTTGTGCCAGGCATGGTCCTGGCACAAAGAAAAAAAGCAATGCAGAATTATTTCAGGTAATTCCTAGGCAGCTTTGAGTAAGTATGTTATCCATATATGGCTAATAAATTCCACAGATTGAATCTTTTTTTTTTTTTTTTTTTTTTGCAGATGGTCTATTTAGAAGGAGGTCAGCAGATAGAAATAGATGGAAAAACTATTTTAAATATTCCTGGATGCAGTAGACAGTAGCAGCACTCGGCTTCCTTTCTGTGGGAGTGAGTATGTCACATAAACCTGAACCATCAAATATGCACTATCCCCCTCTCCAATTTGTCAGTAAGGGGCTGGCGCCTTTAACTGAGTAAGGACAATCAGTGGCCTTTAACTGAGTAAGGACAAGCAACACCCTGCTGCTATTTCTGCTATATAAATGGGGAGGGTGAGGGTATTGCTTCTCTTTTCCACGAAGAATGAAGAGAGAAATGCAACAAACAGGACAATGTTAGAATTCATCTTACCCAATGCATGAAGAGAATGAGGCCAGTCCCAAAGCAAAGCAGTGACACACAGGGCTTACAGCAGGAGAAAGAAATGGAGAAGCAAAAAGTAGAAAAGGGGAAAAAGAGAAAAAGAACCCTCATGATCTTGCTTGAGCTCCTAGATCCAACCATACCTGCAACTATACCCACAGATCCATTTCCTATGATTAGCTGTGAAAGTTGAAATCAGTCTCTGAGTTTTGTGACTACAGCTGGCTTATGAACACATCTACAAAATAAAGGATTATCTACTATATGTTCAGAGGCTAATGCATCTCGGTTTTGATTGGCAAATGCAAATATTAAGCAAACTGCAATTATAATTTACTTTAATGCAAAAACAGTTAGTCCTTGACTTTCCCATAATATATTAATGAAAATCTGAAGTAGTTTTTTTCCATAGCTAGAAATGTAATAATTCTATGAAACTCTGACAAATAGTGACTTTGTTACATGATTAGCATCAGATTAATATTTCCAGATTCCCATAAACTCACTGTCATAATATAATAATCCAAAGATAGGTTATAGTTTTCAGCACACTTTCTCACTATGAGGTGGTTAAACTGCTTAAATTCCATTTTTGCTGCTTCTTAATTTCCATGGACCATACTGCAATATATTCTGTATAAACCCAAAATAATCTCAAACGTTTATAAGCAAGGCATACACAATATGTAATATGGAATTATTTTATTTATCATCAAGGATATTCACAAGATCACTACATTTTGTGTCATAATGTTGCAAACATGCTTCTCCCTAATAGCCATGTTTTTAGGACCATTTCATTTTTGGTTGTGTGCTTTCACAAAACTGATAATGCCCTATATGAAAAAGCTATGAGAAGATGTTTATTTGTGTGACTCATATCAAAACTGCCAGATTGAAACTCTCAGGATTCCTCCAGTTATATCTGTCACACATGCTAATCCCTGGGATTCCAGAAAATAAAAGGATTAGAACAAGCTATATATTTCTCAATTGTTGAGGGATGAGGAATAGTTCCTTCCCTCTCTCATACATCTACTTTTATCCACGTCTGGTATTGAGAAAAGGGTGCCAGGGTTAGAATTTAGATTCATCAAAAAGAAAGAGCTCCCAGAATCCCTCATACTAAACACCAAATCCTTATACAAAAATCTAAAGTCCCATGAAGACCAGTTAACAAAAGCAATTTTAATTACCTTCTAGTGAAAGCAATGAGAGAAAGAATGCTGGGTAATAGGCATAAATGCAGAAAACTGGGTTTCCTACCAGACATATGCAGAAGCAGCAAGCAGCTGCTCAGTTCAGCATATGCCACATGCTGATGACCTGGACATTGACAAGATGATGCTGAAACAAACTAGATGATGAAACAGTTAAAAAGAAATATCACCACTTAGTGATGGAACTCCATGCCTTAGCCCAAGAAGCTGTAAGAGAACATTGCCTCTCTTTCTTTTTCTGCTGTTTCATACTTGAAGAATTTAAGTCAAATTAAAAAAAAAAAAAACTAGTTCATGAGAAGAAAGAAAAAAAATCCTAAATAACAAATGACTTTCTTTTCAAGATGATAATTTATCTGACTTCTGAAAGACAGATACAGGAAGCAATAGATGATTCATTGGTTCACTCACCATTCAAGATCACTTCCATCATCAACAAAAACAAACACAAACAAACAAACAAAAGAAGAGACTGGGTGAGGAAGGGAAGAAGAAAGGAAAGGAGGAAGGGGAAAGGAAAGGCTAGAACAGGACAGGATAGGGCAGGAGAGAAAGGAAAGGAAAGGAAAGGAAAAGCACAAGGATAATGAAATCAACTTAACTCGTAATGCTGTACTGATTTCTGGATTTCGTATCAAAATATGACAAATGAGACCCTTTTTTTTTTTTTTTTTTTTTGAGACAGAGTTTTGCTCTTGTTGCGATCTCGGCTCACTGCAACCTCTGCCTCCCAGGTTCAACCGATTCTCCTGCCTCAGTCTCCTGAGTTTTACCTTCGATTACAGGTGCCCACCACCATGCCCATCTAATTTTTTGTGTTTTTAGTAGAGACAGGGTTTCACCATGTTGGCCAAGCTGGCCTCAAACTTCTGACCTCAGGTGATCCTCCCACCTTGGCCTCCAAAGTGCTGGGATTACAGGCGTGAGCCACTGCACCTGGCCAACAAACGAGACTCTTTTAAAACAACTAGAAAGGTTTCAATCATACACTTACCAAAAAATAAATAAATAAATATATATATAAAAAATATATATATATATATTTATATATATATATAGCATCTATCTATGAAGTGACTTTGACAAACAATAAAAAATAAATCTCAATACAAAAATAAATGCAAGGAGACTAGAAGAGTTGTTTCATAAATGATTGCCACAGCTGCACTGTGGATTTAAATAAAGCTTGCAGAGTTGCATTCCTAAGTCTTGGTAATTGAAATAATTTGTTTTTTTCTAATTGTTATAAAAACATACAAGCTGGGTGGGTGTGGTAGCTCAAACTTGTAATCCCAGCACTTTGTGGGGCTGAGGCAGGTGGATCACCTGAGGTCAGGGGTTCAAGACCAGCCTGGCCAACATGGTCAAACCACATCTCTACTAAAAAAAAAAAAAAAAAAAAATTAGCCAGGCATGGTGGCAGACGCCTGTAATCCCAGCTACTCTGGAGGCTGAGGCAGGAGAATCACTTGAACCAGGGAGGTGGGGGTTGCAGTAAGCTGAGATTGTGCCACTGCACTCCAGCCTAGGCAACAAGACAAGACTCGGTCTCAAAAAAACAAATACAGATAATCAGCAGCTTAAATTGAAATTGGTACAAATACCATAAACTGAGACTTTGCACATCTTCTTTAGTTTCAGGCAAATCACAGCAAGTTTTCTCCATTTGCACAACTAATTGAAATTTGTTATGTAAAACTGCCTTCTCCACTTCTCTCAGGGGGATCAAGGTCAAGGTCTGTTTGTTTATTCAGAGGAGAAGCAGAAAGCAGCTCCACTGCCATAAATAAACCTGTTGTCTTATGCCAAACTATTGGTGGGGAGCTGCTGCTCCCATTCATAGGACAGGTGCCCCAAATGAGGTGTAGTCTGGCCATGAAATGTAGAAGGAATTAGGAAAGACAGTCTCCTCTGTTTTTTAGGAACCTATGCTTAAAGAGTAGGAATGGTCTTGAGAGGCCAAGGCAGATGGATCACAAGGTCAGGAGTTCAAGGCCAGCCTGGCCAAGATAGTGAAACCCTGTCTCCACTAAAAATACAAAAATTAGCTGGGCACGGTGGCAGGCGCCTATAATCCCAGCTACTCAGGAGGCTGAGGCAGGAAAGTCGCTTGAACCCAGGCAGCAGAGGTTGCAGCGAGCCAAGATTGTGCCACTGCATTCCACCCTGGGCAACAGAGTGAGACTTTGTCTCAAAAAAAAAAAAAGTAGGAATGGTCATGTGCATAATGCGTAAAAGATACCAGGAGAGGAGAAAGCAGGTATAAAGTAAGCTGTCCTTACCCATGCACATCAACAATGACAACAAAGTACTTGGTCCATAAATACAGATCAAACTGTATTTCTATTTCAGAAAAATGTAAAACTCTCAATCTAATTCCACACCTATTCAAAGTGAATTCCATAGCTCAGCCAGGAATTTTAATGCTTCAACTTTAATGTTAATTTGATTCAGAATTAAATTTATATATGTGTCTTTCCTGCTAGATTTTACTAAAAATTGTACTCTAAACCAAGGTCTGTCTCCATGACATATTGCAAATACTAGACAGGTGCCCCAGGTGCAATACTGTTAAATTAAATGTAGTGAATTCAGTGCAACAGTTTGAAGGAAGGGTTCATTTAAGTAAATCATCCATTGTAGAAGTAGAAATGAGTCTCACTTTTCATAAAAAAATTTACCGGGGTGGGGCTATGGAGAGCACGTATACCAATTTCCCCACTCATAAAGTCTCGATGTGAATTACTAGACTGAGGGTTAATCTGCAAATTCTCTACTACTACATTCTTTGTTTCTAGAATCCAGAAGTGTTCACAATACTGGCCAACAGCTTCTACAGCAGACCAGTAGTGTTCTTCTAATTCTTCACAAGGGATCACACCACAGATTAGGACACGATTGACCTACTCAGGGCAAAAGATCACTGATGAAACTAGTCACTGAGTTTCTCGAGACAGAAAGTAGAGATGCTGGAACATCCCATAGTACAAGCTACAATCAGGCCAAAACTTCTACATGGAAAAACAGTTCTCACCAAATCAATGGAGCAAATGAGAATTCCTTAAACCATAGAAACAACAGTTACAGGAATCCCTTGAGTTTAATAACATATTCTAAATGAATCTTTTCATCAAAATCAATCTTCTTAATCTTTTTAGAGCCATGTTTTCATCACAGTGAGGCAATAAAAGAAAAGCATTTGTACTTCCTAATTTACAGAGAGAGTCTTTTTTTAAGATGTCCAAATGATCTTCAAGAATCCTTTGGGGTCATTCTCCCTAGTTAGTTCACTCTATATTTTTGTCAGTTACCTTAGTTTTAAAATCATCCTTCACTGTAACAGAAAATAAGAATTCCATGTCTAGTCAAAAATATTTTCCAACCTTGAAGCCTTGCTTGAATTGCTCCTAGTATAATCAGAGGGGAAGGGACAATTAATCTATTCAGTCTCTGAATTCCTATGGATAGCATTTCCATGTGTATTCAGTAACTTAAACTCACAAAGGCCAACATCTGAACACATTCATTTCTGACCATCATTGACAAAACAGCATAGACACTTTATTGAAAGTTTAGAGATTGAGAACAACAAAATGGGATTATCAAAAACTGTACTATTTCCTATAACCCAAAGTTATTTTGTCAAGAGGATGTATACATTATGCACTGTATATGTGTATACTTGTACTCCATAAATATGTACCACTATTATTATCCATAACCAAGAATTAAAATTTTAAAAAGAAGTTGTATAGGCTTGGAGTAGAACCTGAGAGGCTAAATTTGTGACCAAGTCTGCTACTCATCACTGCTATGACACTTTTCTCCAAAGACATAACTTCTACACCTCTTGGTTTTTTGGTTTTTTAGTTTTGTTTTGTTTTTGAGACAGAGTCTCGCTCTGTCGCCCAGGCTGGAGTGCAGTGGCGGTGATCTTGGCTCGCTGCAACCTCCACCTTCTGGGTTCAAGTTATTCTTCTGCCTCAGCCTCCCGAGTAGCTGGGACTACAGGCGCATGCCACCACGCCCAGCTAATTTTTGTATTTTTAGTAGAGAGATGGAGTTTCACCATATTGGCCAGGCTGGTCTCAAACTCCTGACTTCAAGATCCACCTACCTCAGCCTCCCAAAGTGTTGGGATTAAAGGCATGAACCACCGCACCCAGCCTCGGTTTCTTTATTAGTAAAATGGAAGTAAGAATAGTAACAACCTCTACTATTTCATAGTTAACACTAAGGTACTTAAAACAGTGTCTGGCTCATAGACACCCAGTTAAATGCTAACTATTGTT
Source organism: Ateles fusciceps (assembly GCA_036589455.1). Taxonomy (NCBI): domain Eukaryota; kingdom Metazoa; phylum Chordata; class Mammalia; order Primates; family Atelidae; genus Ateles; species Ateles fusciceps. The sequence goes on along the minus strand of JAZHEH010000164.1, from coordinate 3,437,366 downwards.
ACTGAATCTAATTCTATTTCCTCAAGGAAACACAGATGCATTGAGATCCTTAAAAAGTGGTAATTGACTGTCAATTTAGAGATAATGAGAATCCATTCTGAAACACATTCTAGGGAATACAATTTAGAAAATATTTACAAAGGCAGGTGGTATAGAGCATGGGGTGACTTCATATCATGGCTCCAGAACATAGTGCCATAAAGAAAAATGTTAAAAGCCCATTGGAACTGATCTTCCGTTGCCCAGATATTTACACGACAGGTTGACAAAAAAGGTGTTTATAAAATAGGCTGATGCCCAAAGATTATTTGTTAAAATGTTCTCACTGGAGAACGAGTAGAAGTTCCAAAATAAGCCTGAGGAGAAGCAACTCTTCACTTTCTCAAAGCACTGAAAACCCTGTAACCTAACTTGACCCCATCTATTCCACTCTTAAGGGGTCATGGGTTTCTTTAATATCCAAGCAAACTGACCCCATTCTCTATCCTATTTGCTTGGGGTAAGTCCTGCACTGCTGCTATTATTTCTGAGCATTCCTGGGGGAGCAAGCCTAGATTTTCTTGTCATTTCTACCCCCAATTTTCTCCTCCCAGCTAGATCCTCATTAGCCTGTACACCATCCTGTGTGCCTCTCATAGCTCCTTGACTCAGCCCCTGTGTGGAGTATGGAGAACTCCTTTCCCTTTTTTCTTCAGAGCACATCCTCCACCCAGTGGGCTCCTAGAAGATTGGGAATGACACTTGAGGTAGATTCCAAATCAAAATAAACAATCTAAATTGTATTATTTGACACATTTAAGTTTCTGGGCCTTTCTGTCTTCAAGGTTTTCTTTCTTACTACTCATTCTCCACCTAGGTCTCAACCTGGGCAATGATCCTTCTAAAACATTTTCAAGTCCCCTATTTCCTTCCAAATTCCAGGGCCCCAGACTTTGTTGAACTGCTGGGGTCAACCTAAATTCCCTGTTCCTGTATTATGCAAAACAATTCTGTCATTTCTCTCTTATGTTTTCACTTTTAGGGAATTTTTGTTTCCTTTGGTGCTTACCTTTAATCTCTCTCTCTCTCTCTCTCTCTCTCCCCCTCTCTCTCTGCCCTCCCCTTTCACCCTCCCCCACTCCCAGATAGAGAGATAAAGAGATAGAAAGATACTTATAGATAGGTATATCACATACACACATACAACACACATACAAGCCTGATGCCTGGCTTAAGGCAATGAGGAGTATTTGAGAGACAACCAGCTGGTTTAAATGCATTTAAATTTAATACATGAAATGCTTGCATTTTCTGTCATAGTAAATAAGTGGGCTTTTTAGTCAGCAAAATCTGGCTGAGTCACATCCCAGGACTACCTTGTACCAGCTGTATATCTGTGGCAGGATAAGTAAGATTAGGAGGCCATACTGACTTTTCCATGTATGAAGCCCAGCGGACCCTAGGTCCTTTGCACCTTAGTGTGTCAGCATCTAACTCTTTTGCAAGGTAAGTATTCCTGTAGGGTACCAGCAGACTGCCAGATGGTTACATGTTCTCAATACCTAGTAAGGGCTAGGAAAGAGAACCAAAGTCTCTTACTCATGATGTACCTTCCCCAGTCTCCAGCCAAACAGCACCAAAAGCCCAGGAAACTACTAGCTATAAATTTCTGCCTTGTGGGGGCTAGGGACTTCTCTGGAGTCCCGTATGCACAGCTAGGCTCAAGGTCTAGCTTATAGTAACCTTTATGTCATAGTAGTAAAAACCATACCCCTAGGTGGAGCTTGTATAAGCTCCACCTGATACAGGTGATGCATGTTAGAGCATGTAGATGCTGAGCACATGCTCCAACTGCAGATCTGCCTTTGCATACTTGACCTCACAAATATTTTATGAGTATGTATGAACAGCTCCCATAAAAATAATTCTTCTTAAGGACCTAGCTGCCATCTCTCCCTTTGAGAAGCTTGCTTTGCCTCTCAGAGTGTACTTTTGTTTTGCAATAAGCTTTTTTGCTTACTCTGACTTTGGACTCACTCTTAAATTCTTATGTGTGCCAAAGTCAAGAACCCGAACCAACCCACCAATGACATATTCTTGGACAAGGTAAGATCTTGGAAACCTTTCTGAAACTCATCTGCTCATTTATAATAGAGAGAGCCACATTTCAAATTTGTTGGCAGGATTAAATGAGATGAGGTACATAAAGCAATTAACATACTACATGGATTAGAGTAAGTGTAAAAATAAGTAACATCCAACCAAATTCAAATCAGAAAAGAAAAAATACCAAATACCAGGAAAGGAAGAAAGGAACAGACAGCAAAACATGTGGGTGACCAAAAGTCTCTCCTTGACCAAATTTTAATCAGGATCCTCCGAGCCCGATTAAGCTCCATGCTTGGGCATGTCCTTCAAGAGCCTGGTTTTAGCAAGATTCCTCTCAAGTTGCTTTAGCCAGAATCCATCAATATCTTATCACTCTCAATATCTGATCCAAGTCCTCATCCTCCACCATCTCCCGGTGAATTTGATCACCCAGGCTTGTCTTCAGCAAGAATCCTGTTAGGCCAATTTAGCCAGATCCCCCTCCTTGCCCCTGAGACTTCCTCTTAGTAATTTTCTGTTCACTGATCCCCTTTCCTCCACTCTTCTTCTTGGCATTGATTTCCCATTGTTTCTTGTTTTATTCGGGGTTGAGCCCATTTTTCCCCCTGCTGCAAAACCCCTCTGCAGTTGTCCCTGAACCTACTGGAACAGTCCTGAACAAAGTCTGCCTCACCATTTTAACAAGTGTCTGAATAATTGTTCTTTAACAAGGAGAAAGAGAAAAAGCAATGAGAAATGATGATGTCTTGTTCCTTAGTAGAACAGGGAGCTTAAGTATCCTATCAGGAGCAATTCCCTGCCCTGGGAATCTCTACAGCCCTCAGAGAAGGGGAGAGCTAGAAAGACCCAGTTGATCCTGACTACAAAGGGTTGATATTTCTGAACTACTTCATAGCCACTGTCTATTCCCTAGGAATAAAATCCTCTCTGACCTACCTACCTTCTTCTTTCCCACAGGCCACCTGAAAACTGTGAACACCAGGCATTCATCATTCACACTCGGCTTCTGAACCCCTACTCCAGTGCTATGGGCCAGGATTTATTCTAACAGGTTGCTACCGTTGTCCTTCAGAGTGATGAATATTTTGATAATCCCGTCTAAAGTCAGGAGTGATCCACAGGCTAAAGAGAAGCAGCAGGCGTTTTGACCATTGTAGGTATGAATAGACTCTTATTTCATTCCAGGTTGAAGTACAGAAACATGACCCAAAGGCTAGTGATCCAAAAATGAGGTTTTTATAATGCTTTAGAATACATGAAGAAAGGAGGGACAGAGAGAAAGAAGATGCAAAGACTGCATGATAGAAGTGCTCTTAAGAAGGAACAGATAATAGGTTCAATTACCATGAATGTATTTCACTCTTTCTGTGTCTCAAATAATAGGCATACAACCCTAATATCTAATGATTTATTTCATTTCAGCAAGGTGAGTACACCTGAAGAGATGTACTGGCAAATATTTTTCAAGAATTGTTAAAATTGTCCTGAGATTGTAAAGCTTCATTATTTCTAACCAAGGGGCAAATATAGCATCAACTTTTTCTGTGAAGCCAGTATAGAATACATCCATTTAACTGTCACAGACAGAAAATGTAACCTTCACCTTACAATTGTTTCTTAGATGCCACTTGGAAGTGGTCTGGAGCTTAAAACCTAATCATTCGTGATTTCTAACATGGTCCATTAGCTTCAACATTCATATATAGATTCATTGATAGCATTAGTAAAAACATTTAGAAATGTGAACCACAGAAAAGTATCCACCATTTTGTGTGTGCATTTTCTCTTTCACTTTTCAAAGTATGCCAGAAGTAGAAGAGAACCACATGTTGTCCAAATAAAACGCAAAATTCATTTATTCAAAAAACATTTAGAGAGCCTTCCAGATACAAGGTAATATACACTTGAAATGAGCTTATAGTAAAAAGGCTTCCTCTCATAGAAAAGAAGTTCTACTAAATCTGAAGGACAGCATGCATTAGGCAAACCATCCACTCAGCTGACCCACAGTTGAAAGTACTTACTGCCTCATAGCCATGCCCATTAATTACAGAACTGGTTTCTGCTGAGCCCTAGATAGACCTGAAAAATCTATCTGAACAATGCAAAGACAGTATTATCAGTCCATCAGAATTAAAAGAAATGAAAAAGTTTGGTCTTTTAGAGTTAGCTAATACACACCTACCACAGTGCCTGGTGCAAAAGTCACTGAGAAAATGTTTGGTCAATGAATGATGCACTGAATTGACTGTTGAAAGACTGAATTAATACTATTGCACAAAATCAAAAGACCAAACAGTTGGATGATCTATTTGAACATACAAACAGCCTTGCCAACCACAACAAATTATAAATAAGACTCAAAGGAATCACTAGCTGAAAGCATCCCAGTTACAAAATAAGTCCTGAAGTGAATTCTGTAAACAGATCAATAGGAAGTTTCAAATAAATAAAATAGTTCTTGTACGAGTAATCAATGGCATCTGGGTGAAAGATTCAGCAGGCTTCTAGACAACAGAGAGCATTTATCTTTGAACAGATTCCTTGGCCATTTGAGGGCAGGAAGATGAACAAGGCTGAGACCTACGGTCAGCTTAGCTGAAATTCTATCTCCCTATGCATTTTGTTCACTTCGCTCACACAAGATAATTTGCTTGCTCTCTCTACATTTCTTGAAGACTTGCAAGGCAAAAATCCTGGGCTCTTGCCAAGCTGTATCACATTCACTGTGACTGATAAGCATAACCACAACAAGAAGTAGCAGTGTTACTTGAAGGGGGCACCTAACCATATCATTGGGTGGAATTGTTACAGCAGAATAGTTATGTCACATTTGATTACAATGTACACATATGTAAGCCTAAAGCAGGAATTATTTATAGGACCAGCTTTCACTGTTAGAGCAGCTTCCTAAGACTGATTGAATCCTTATCGCTCCCTCCTTCTCTAAATTGCTAAATGCATCTTGTAATATTTTGCTGACTAATCTCGGTTGGCCTCTTCATATTCACTCTCTGTGCTTCTCCATCTTGCTGTACGAGGGCATCCATCCAGACTGCTTTACCTGGGTTCCTGAGCTCTCTGGCTTTCAGCTGGTTTGGGGGTTGATGGAGACAGAGGTTAGAATGTATGTTTTGTGAATCTGACCCACAGAGGGAGACAGAGTGGCTGTGCTCTTTAGATAAGGCTATAACTCCTATCAGGAGGTGTTCCCTTACAGTGATAGCCACAGCTTTCTCTGGATTCTGGAAAAGGCTTCTTCTCTTCCCAGTTCCATGGGGTGGTAATGGCTCTTGATGTTTGCTGCTCCTTGGGTGCTGCACCATTCTGTTTCGATTCTCTTTTTACCCACATATTGGTAAATCGTTCTTTCACTTAACCTCTCTTCAATCACCCTGTTTCATGCCAGGATTCTAATTTATATTAATATATATCAAAACTTTTAGCATTTTTTTACTACCTTTCAGTATTTCCCATCTGATTACTGTATAAATTTGTAATATCTAACTTGATTGTATTTCTCTGAGACAAAGAGTGTGCCATATCCTCTGGGCTCATGATAATATTTAAATAGAGTATAGGAATTGATGTGGTTCTTGAACTCTTACTGCTGGGAACGGGGCATATTTGAGCAGAGTTCTGACAACAAACAGCAACAACTAAAATTTGTTGAGAACTCACTATCTGCCAGACAACTATGATAGACACTTTATAAGTCCTGGGTTTTCTATAACTACCTTGTAAGTTATAACTAATTGTCATTTCTTAAGATAGGGAATCTGAGACACAAATGTAACTTAAACAAAGTCACAGAGCTAATTAATAGAAGAGCCACAGTGCAGACTTGGGTCTGTCTGATTCCGGAGTTTATGCCCTTTCCCACTATTTGAGATCATCACTCATAATGGACACCATGACTATTGCTCCAATTAGCCAACTGGTGCAAATGGAGCTGATTCTTCATTAGACACAGAGTCACCGGGAGCCAACAGAGATAGGGTTTGATTAATTCTAGAATTAAATTCAGACACACGAATTTAAAGAAATAAGTATTTCTGTGGTCTATTTGTTCATCTATTTACTCATAACAGGCTTTTCTACTTTGAAATAGTCTATGGTGAGTTGGGCATGTTGCACTTAGTACTCCATATCTGTGAGCTGTATTAGCAATTTCTATACCAGTAAAAGTGATTTCTTGGCATAATGTCTAGTATGCTGTAAGCACTTAATAAATATTAGAATCAAGTTGTTATAGAAGCCTTCTTGTCACAGGAAATCAATGCCTGTGTTCAGCACTTAGAGAAGAACATTTTATCCTTTGTGAACAAATAAGATTTTTGATTATTTCATGCGGAAAAATGAAATACGACAAATTTTCAGATGAGTATAATTGAACAGTATTAATCATACTGGTCTGATTTCCTTATAGTAAATGCTAACTTAATGTCAGATGCATTTTTTCTAATTGGCACTAGAAATTCTTTCACATCACATACCATAGGAAAACATTTCAGATCACAGAATTTCAGAATATACAAGTTTATTGACTTAGGGGCATTTCAGGACAAGTAAAATACATTCAAATTATGGTCTACATAGAAAAAGGAGAATTCAGGAAGATCAATTTAAGTTCTTAACCATTTTTGAACCGTGGATCCCTTTCACAGTTTTGTGAAGCCTATGGCCTTCTTCTTCTCAAAACAATGCATTCCAATGAATAAAAGAGAATACATAGTTCTATAAAGAAAATTAATTATATTGATAAAAGCTATCAAAATATTACTAAAGTAATTTTGTGATATAGTGACATACTTCACCATAAACATATTAACTATCAATACATAGAAGTGGGTCAAATTACTACTGTAATTTTTAACTGTATCTGTAACAACTGCAGTGTGATATTATGGCTATGATTACAGTTATATCTATGATTTTATTGGAGGCAAAGTTGTACATAATTTCTGTGCTTTGTTGCTTACACACCTATAATTTAAGGACCTTAGCTAGAAGTTAGTAAAGATGAAATTTTTATTCCTATGTCAGTTCACTGAACGCTTAAATTCTACTGGCGGATCCCAGGTTAGGAAAAAGAAGCAGGATTGTAAGTAGAGTATTAAATGAGGAAATACACTAATCAGAAAGTGGGGGAGGAAAAGATACCCTTTCTCCAAGACTAAATGCAGAGAAAACTGGAGCTGTTCAAGTGGAATTAATTTTAGAGCCAAATATACTCTTGCTCCACAAAAGAAAATAAAATGCTATTTAAAAAAATAAGTTAAAATAGATTTCAAGCAGACTGCCTCATGAAAGTCTTTGAAAACAGAATGTACTGAATTTTGAAGTGATTGACAGGATAAAGTGTCTTTTAAAATCTTTAATGAATATTTTATCATAAAAAGTGAGTGAAAGTTCAAAGGAAGAAAACGGTAGGACTTTACGTTTATTTTTTAAACATGATAAAAGCAAATAGGTTTTGTCAACGGGTGACTTGGATCTGGATTATTTATGTTAGCAGGCTCTCAGATTTGTAGTGATAACAGGCCATGTGAAAGCCAGCCCATCTGTTAGAGGCCAGACAATCTTAGACAGGCACCACCCAATTGCCTGGATTAGAATAAAAGAAAGGATTAAAGATAAGCAAAAATACATTGACTAAGAACAGTATCAGCAGATTTAAAAATAGGTCCATTAAAACCAAATACTGGGCCGGGTACTGTGGCTCAGGCCTCTAATCCCAGCACTTTGGGAGGCCGAGGGGGTGGATCTTCTGAAGTAAGGAGTTCGAGACAAGCCTGCCCAACATGATGAAACCACGTCTCTACTAAAAGTAAACAAAAATTAGCCAAGTGTGTTGATGGTTGCCTATAATCACAGCTACTTGGGAGGCTGAGGCAGGAGAATTGCTTGAACCAGGGAGGTGAAGTTTGTAGTAAGCCGAGATCATACCATTGCATTCCAGCATGGGCAACAAAAGTGAAACTCTGTCTCCAAAATAAATAAATATATATATACACATATATATGTACACACACACACACAAAACCAAATACTGAATTATCATTCTCATTAAATATATAACATAGTACCAAGATTGGTTTTATGGCGTCACCCTAGAATCGATCAGGAAGTTGGAGGGAATAGAGTAGGTACGACTTAACAGGACCAAATGGTCACCATAGTAAGCATCAAGTTACTCTATATCTTAAGTCTCTTCTCTTAATTTCCCTCTTTTCAATGGCCACAGTGAATTTTGGGGTTCTTGGCTTTTCCTATCACTCTCCTTTGTTCTCTGACAATTACTGCCCTCCCGCCTACCTGACTTTTAACCACTGCATACTCTGACCCAAAGAACTTTGTGCCATTTTAGCACAAATGACTCATCTCCCCCTCCATTCTTCCTGGGCCACCAGACATTCTCTAGTCCCGGTTCTGTTTCTTACCCTTCTCCTTTTATAAGAATATCTCTTAGGTATTAAATCTTGCTCCAGCAAAAACATAGAAGGACTTTTCTGTCCATGTCACACAATCTCATAGTAGATACTAAGGAATGTTCTGGGTTTGTGGACAAAGAGCCAGAGCCGTGTGTGTGTGTGTGTGTGTGTGTGTGTGTGTGTGTGTGTGTTTTGAGATGCAGTCTCTCTCTGTTGCCCAGGCTGGAGTGCAGTGGTACAGTCTCAGCTCAGTATAACTGGTGGTATGGCCTTAGCTCACTATAGCCTCTGCATTCTGGTTACAAGCAATTCTCCTGCCTCAGCCTCCCAAGTAACTGGGATTACAGATGCATGCCAACATGCATGGCTAATTTTTGCATTTTTAGAAGAGACAGAGTTTCATCATGTTGGCCAGGCCGGTCTCGAACTCCTGACCTCAAGCAATGAACTCACCTTGCCTTCCCAAAGTCCTGGGATTATAGGCGTGAGCCACTGCACCCAGCCTTGCCCTATTGTTTTGAAGAGCACTGTGTCCTCTTATCAAAGCTTTCTGCATACAGAATAAATTTTGCACCTTCTGCCTATATTAATTAAGTTCATATTGTTTTCTGCTATTGTTCTGCATCCTTTTACCTACTACCATAACCCTTTAAAGAAGTATGTTCTCTGTAAATTAATGTTCCTGGTCACTTCTAGTTAAACTTAGCAATGCCCAAGATGACAAACAGCAATGCTTTCAACAATTTAACACATTTACTACTTTAAAGCTTAGGTCACTCTTAAGGCAATTTCTATATTTAAATCAATTATTTTCTTTTCTTTTTATTTTGGACAACATGAACACATTCACAAAGACTCATAGACAATACAACGAAATATAGTCAGACAAGCAAGCTACATGTACTTCCTACACCTTGTGGGCCTCAGTGCTCTCATGTCTACAAAAGGACAGTGGGTGTTTTTGAATGAAGTGAGATGAATATAAAGAAGTGAGCTGAGTACTACTTAGTAGCTCCTTAAGTGGGAGTTCCTAGACCCTTGTGGGTCCATGGCAATACTGTCATGTACTTATGATGAAATTCAAAGAAAAATGCAATGAGGTTTTCAGAAGACATAATTTATCCAACTGAAATATTGTTTTTTATCCTTAGATTATCATGTGCTGCCTACCTTTTTGGGTAGAGCTCTTTCTTTTACAAAATCCATATGATTATAGACAGTAGCTTTTCCCCCCTCAGGTCCTTTATATTGCAAAATGAAAATATGAACATATGCCGTGGCATCACAATCCACTTTTTAAAAAAGTTGCACACCCTCAAGGAACTTAGAGAAGTCTGAAAAGCTTCTTTCCTTGTCATAAGACAAAAAAGTTTCTGAGCATAGTTGAACTATTAGTTGACTTGCAAACTCAGAGGTATCATATTGAAACCAACCAAACTTCATGAATTGGAAATGCTTTGGCAGTGCTACTCATCCCTATTGGTCAGCATCCTCTCTTTGTCAGAGGCCACGAACCTCTGAGTCACTCCTCTCAAATCAGAGGACAATCTGATCAGCATGGCGGTCCCCTTCAGGCAAGCCTGACTGTTAGCTGAAGAATTCCCTGGACTCCTGTTTTCAGGCTCTTGTCCACATTTCAACTCAATAGATGGACTTCATCATTTTGTTCTGTTTTTCTGAACATAAAATCATGTCTTGCATATTGTAAAGATTTAGAAAACGTAAGAAAGTATGAAGAAAGAAAATGAAACTCATCAATAACCCACCATTAAAGACAACCAATTTTTCCTCATCTTATTTTCTTGCCTTTGATAATACATTTATTATTTTTATTTTTTCTATAATTTGAATAATAATCTATTGATATGGTTTGGCTATGCCCCCACCCAAATCTCATCTTGAATTATAGTTCCCATAATCCCCACATGTCATGGGAGAGACCTGGTGGGAGGTAATTGAATCATGGGGGCAGTTACCTCCATGCTATTCTCATGATAGTGAGTGAGTTCTCATGACATCTGATGGTTTTATAAGGGGCTTTTTCCCACTTTCACTCTGCACTTCTTTCTGTCATCATGCGAAGGAGGATGTGTTTGCTTCCCCTTCCACCACGATTTTGTTTCTTGAGGCCTCCCCAGCCCTGCGGAACTCTGAGTCAATTAAACGTCTTTCCTTTATAAATTACCCAGTCTCAGGTGTGTCTTTATTAGCAGCATGAGAACATACTAATACATCTATGTATAGTTGACTGTCTTGCTTTTTAAGGAGATATAGCATGTGGAGACTTTTGTCATGCTACTAAGCATCCTCTGAAATAACTGCATTTATTGACTAAAAATGTTTCATCATATAATATTTATTATTATTTAAAAATAACCTAATGGAAATCTTTGTTTATAAATCTTTGTAAGAAAATGTAATTATCATGATAAGCAAACTAGCAGAATTACTGAGTTGAAAGGTATGAAATTTTATGGCATTCCTTGTAGTCAATGTATATTAGTTTTCCAAATTTATACTCTTGCCATCAGTGTAAGAATGTCTGTATCTCCCCCATTGTTACCTATTCTTAACCATACTTAATTTGAAAATTGAAAAGCCAGTAGCTACTTATTTTTACATTTTCATCGTTAAAATCTACTGAGATTGAACATATCTGATCTTTTTTAGTCATATTTCTGCCTTGGTCATTGTTATATAGATTGACTTAAGGTTTTCCAACATAATGTTGTTATTCTGTTTATTTCTAAGGGAAGAAGAAAGGAATAAAATGATATTAACTGATAATTTACTGTATGGCATGTATAAAACTTTACTCCAATCTTGTAGTAGCTCTCATAATTATTCTGGTGGATTACCACCTAGGTTTCCCCATAAATGGAAATGCTAGAATCCAAACTCAGGTGTGTCTGTCTCGAAAGCCTCAAGCTTCACAATCTGCTGCATTTCCAGGAATGCTGTGAATGTGGGCAACTTAACAATGACCCTATAGTTTTAACCTCTTACTCCTTATGTGAATTTATCAAGGGTAAAAAAAGAAGAAGTTGAAAAAATAAATATAAAACCCTTATTAATTGGTACTTTTCCATTCTTCCTTTCCCAAGAATACCTGCTTCTTTGCTTGGGAAGAAATTTGTGATATTAAATTGTTAAGTGTAACTGTTGTTAGAATACACTTTATTTTGAATCCTTATAGTAAATTATAGTACTTTTAAAAGTCTCCAAGTTCTTAATTTCTTGGCTGTATTCTAAAATAAATTCCTTTATTTCACTCCAGGGAAATTTTGCTGTTGTCTCTTGACTAATATTTTTCTTGCAAATATGGTTGTCATTTGTTTTTCACTAAAGACATTATTCAAAGAGAAATCAATACTTTATATCAAATTAATGCAAATGACTAAAAGAGCTATCATAATTGGATAAATATAGAAAAGCCAGCTTCTCTTCCTAATGTTAATATGTTGGATTATATGTAGGGTTTAGAAGCTAAATGTGAAGGCAGTGAAAGAAAAATAGTACCCTAGGCAAAAATAGTAAATATTATTTCAATCTATAAAATTATGATGAGTATTTAAAACCTTAAATTTCAAATCCATTCAGGAAAATATCCTACTGTAACTAGATCAGTATGAATTTTCAAGGGCTTTTGACCTGATCTAATGATTCCGGTGAATAGACTAAATTTCCTTGATCACAACTATATAGTAATTGTTAAGTTGTACAGGTTGACATGAACACAGTAGTAAGCAGAGTTAAAAAGCAATGCTATATCTGGGTTTGTGGAAATTACCTGGTAACCAAAACTAACAATGTAAAGGTCATTCATGTATTAATAAGTTTTTAAATATGCTTTTGGGTGAGTTGCAGGTAGCCCATTGTTAATGACAGTTTCCCAAAATATCAACTTTAAAATCTTTGAGGCATCTTAGCCTTGATCCAAACTTAGCTCAATGTTTTTCTGATGCTTCATATAAAACATATGCTACCAGATACTCACATAAATCTCAGAACTTGCCACTTTCATTTACCGTACACCCATATCTCACGAACATTCTAAGGTGGGAAAAGATACTAATCATGAAAAAGATTATTTCCACACAAACTGGGAAGGATCAAAGCTGGTTCCAATCAAAGAAAATTTGAATCTACTAATATTTGTCAAGTAGAAATTATATTTACTACATTTATAGTTGTGTCTTTTTCCATATGAAAGTGAGCACAATTAAGTATAGAATGTATGTGAGATGTTACTTCCTGTTTCTGGAATTATTGCATAGTTCAATAGACATCAAAGGGTAAGGGTCATAGGAAGGGAAGCACTGTGCTATGACATTTAACAGTGGCTTATTCAATGCTCAAATGACTCATAAAGTGAGTATTACTGTCTTACCATTGTGAGTGAAAAAATGAGGCTCAGAGTGATTAATTTGCTCAAGGTCACACAGCATTCAAATCTAGTATGCAAGGGCTTGAACAGCCACTAAAGAAGATACAAAGAAGCAGAAGACAGTGAAAAAAAAGACATTTTACAAAACATGAAGTTTTTCAAATTTTGTGTTTCAAGACTTAGTTGATCTTTAAAGTCTCTGAGGCAAAGTATGAAGTTAAGAAAAACATGCATTTCACAGAGAAGAAAAGGAGAAGAATTTTTGGAGTTGGGACATGGAGATATAAGTAGACAGGCACAGGAAAATCTTGCAGAGAAGAAACGGAAGCATGTAGGAGACTAGACAGAATCAAAATATAATCTGAGAGGTTACAGCAAAAGTCGCCTACAGTAGCCTTTCAAATGGCTGAGTCCCTGACTTCTATAGGGAAAGAGCAGAGGGAGTTTGAACTAGTGTGGACTTTAGGAAGCTTGGACTTTTATTTAAATGCATGGAGAACTCATCAGCAAAAATGAAATGGCAGCCTCATGCCATGAGTGGTTTTTCCTAAGGAAGGTCTCAAGAACTTCTTACCCAGAATAACCAGACGTTGCCATGTGAGCTTCTGAGGTGCTTCATATAAACAAATGTGAAAGAGCTCAACAGAACTTTTTAATACCTGATTTTTTCACCTAAAATTCCCTTAAATTCTAGTAGTTATTTAGAATCTGAAAATAAAATTAAAATGTAACTTGCATAGACCTTATATTCTATGCTCTCTATTCCCAAGAAATGACATTCTAATACAAATAGATAGATGTCAAAGAAAGGCAAATAAGCTTTATTAAGTGGACAAACTGAAAGTTTGTTTACGGGTTGTTTTTTTTTTTTTAAGACAAGGTCTATCTCTGTCATTCAGGCTGCAACGCAGTGGCAATCATAGCTCCCTGCAGCCTTGAACCCCTGGGCTCAAGAGATCCTCTTGCATCAGTCTCCCAAGTAGCTAGAACTATAGGCAAGCACCACCATGCCTAGCTAATGTTTTAAAAAAGGCTTTTAGAAACAAGGGCTCACTAGTTGCCCAAGCTGGTCTCAAACCCTTGGCTTCAAATGATCCTTTCACCTTGGCCTCCCAAAGTGTTTTGATTTCAGGCATGAGCCACAGTGACTTGCCTAAAACATGTTTAAAGATGAGTAGAGTTAGATTAGACTGATAAAGATATATTAATATAAGATTTTATTTTTAAAATAATCTTAGATACACAAAGTCATGTGTGATGGACCATTGCTCCTTTGTTCTGTTTGATCTAAAAGCAAAGAACTTACTTTTGTTGTGACCACTAGTTTGGCAGACAAATAATCCCAATTAACTTTGAACATATCTCCATTTTAGCAAATGTCATTCCATAGTGCCACTCACTGTCTACATTCTATATCTTTTTTGGACTATAGGCTTATTGAAAATAGGGTGGAAGTCTTTCCATGGTGTTTGTCTTTACATTTGTGACTAACAAATTCCTGGCCAACAGTAAGCACTCACTAGCTTATTGATGAAACAACCTTCCAATCAAGTGATGAATGAATGAAGTGAATGGAGAATGGATGGGGTGACAAAATGAATGATGCAATACTATTTTGGAAGAACCTACACACACATTACATATTTCTGTTGTTAGAAATATTCAGGAGCAGGTCACATCACCATTTGCTGGGAATGTAGTAGAAGGAACTCAAACATAAGGTAATTAATAGATTAAAATTGCTTTGTAGGCTTTCTCCAAACTGAGAGCCCTTCATCCTATTTACTATTAATAGCATAAAGAAGGTAACCTATCTGAGGGAGTTGTAGCAAGATATATTTCAGGATGACAAGAAGCCTGAAGACAATAACATACATTTGTTCCAAAGCACAAGTATTTTCCACTTGCTGGTGGCATAATGGTCAGTTCTTAATGACAGGCTACTATGCAACATAACACTTCATTTCAAAGGAAGAAGATGGGGAATGGAGCATGAAGAAAGGTTGTACTCAGAGAGGACTCAGTTCTGAGTGCTACAATGTCCATTAACCATAGGAGGAGCACTTCCAGACAAGAAAGTATAGTGAAGCTGTTCTCATTAGAAGAAACACCCTCCTTGTCTAGCCTGCAGTTAGAGGCCTGGTCTCCGCACAGTAGTTTCCCAAGATGGCCAGATGGATGGAGCTCATTATCTTTACAAAATTCTAAAGGGGACAAATGGGACTTACTTTTTATTAATTCCCCAATGGAGCTACCATTGAGGGCTCTAAATACTGTTACTTACAGTCATCAAATAAGCAGAAAGAAAAAGAGTAAAAAGAAGAAAGAAAGAAAGGAGGGGTGGAGAGAAGCCACCTAGCAAGTGATCTGTGATAAAGGCTTAGACAATGTGTCTTCAGGACATGTAGCTAGGGCCAAGCAGAAGAGAAGAAATGCCAACATCATCTCTTGCTACTGTCCTCTCTCACTACTTTCTAGTCTTTCTGTCACTCTTACAGATTCTGAAAGGCAATGATGTCACTGCCACAGTCACTGCCTTCCCTCTTCCTGAAACTCTCTACCACCAGGTCTTCAATGGCTCCTGGCTCCAGCTCACTGCTCAGGAGTCCATCTCAGTGATTCTCTGCCAACCAAAGTACAGTAGCCTCCCCCTCCACTACTGTTATTTTCTAACTTGACTCTTTAGTTGGGTCCCTCATGGCACTTGTCACAATTTGTATATTTAATCCATTTACTTCCTTATGTTCTACTTTGCCCATTAAGTTATAAGCTCCATGAGAGCAAGCACAGTTTTGTGTTGTTGTTCACTATGGCATTTCTAGTACCTTCTTCAATTCCTGGTATGTAACTGGAGTCCAATAAATAAACACAGAAAGCAAGAGGGAGGAAAGAAAACAGAGGCAAAGGAAGAAATCCTTGTAGCATTTATCTTATTTTATAAAAGTCTTCCATAATTCCATTCAATATTCATTTATTGAGCAATTACTATTGACTGCAGGAAGCTATTACATTCCGTAAAATTGAACATCATTTTCTCCATGAAGAAAGCCTTATGAAAAATACAGATGCCACAAGATGGCCAAATAGGAATAGCTCTGGAGTGCAGTTCCCAGCAAGAAAACCACAGAGGGTGAATTCCCACCGCATTTCCAAAGAAATTTTCACTGCCCACAGACCAGGAGATTCCTGGACCAAAAATGCCATGAGTTTTCAGCACAGCGGTTTTCAGCCGGTGCCAGCATGGAGCACAGAAACACACACAAATCTGGGCGGCCCTTTCAACTGGCACCTGGAACGCCTGGGAGACAGAGCCATCCATTCAACTGAAAGGGAGGGGGGGAAGAGACAAGAGATAGGGAGCCAGGTGATCTGGCTTGGTGGGTACCACCCCCACAAAACAAGCAATCTGAAATGCTCTGGATTGAGAGTTCCCCAGCAAGAACAGCTGGACCCAGGACAGTCCAGCTCAGTGGTGAGAAGGGCAACCACCACTACCAAGGCAATCCGACACTACCAAGGCCATTCACACAGCAGCTGGGCAGAGCCTGAAGCAGTTCAGCAACACCTCTGCTGGCAGACTGTAACTAGACTACTCCGTGGGGGCAGGGCATCTATGAAAAAAGGCAGCAGCATGACAGGAACTTATACATAAAGCTGACCTTCCTAGGACAGAGCACCTGGGAAAAGAGGCGGTTATGAGTTCTGCTGCAGCAGACTTAAAAGTACCTGCCCAGAAGCTCTGCATGGAACAACGGAGCTCCCCAGCACAACACTTGATCACCTATAAGGGACAGACTGTCTCCTCAAGCAGCTAGCCAACCCCCATGTACCCAAAGAGACATCTCATAAAGGAGAGCTCAGGCTGACATCTAGCAGGTACCCTTCTGGGATGAAGACAATAGAAGAAGAAAGCAGCAGCAACCCTACTGTTCTGCACCCCCCTGTGGGTAATCCCCAGGCAAACAGGGTCTGGAGTGGACCTCCAGCAGTCCTGTAGCAGAGAGGCCTGACTGTTAGAAGGAAAACTAAGAAACAGAAAGAAATAACTTCATCATCAACAAAAAGGACGTCTACTCAGAGACCCCATCCAGAAGTCACCAACTACAAAGACCACAGGTAGATAAAGCCACTAAGATGGGAAGAAATCAGCACAAAAAGGATGAAAACACCAAACCAGAAACACCTCTCCTCCTCCAAAGGATCACAACTCCTCACCAGCTAGGGATCAAAGATGGATGGAGAATGAATCTGATGAATTGACAGAAACAGGCTATAGAAGGTAGGTAATAACAAACTTCTCAGAACCAAAAGAACATGTGCTAACACAATGCAAAGAAACTAAGAACCTAGAAAAAAGGTTAGATGAGATGCTAACTAGAATAAACAGCTTAGAGAAGAATATAAACAACTTGATGGAGCTGAAAAACACAGCATGAGAACTTCACGAAGCATACACAAGTTTCAACAGCCAAACCGACCAAGCAGAAGAAAGGACATTGGAGATTGAAGATCAACTCAATGAAATAAAACGAGAAGGTAGCAACAGAGAAAAAAGAGTGAAAAGAACAAAGCCTCCAAGAAATATGGGATTATGTGAAAAGACCTAATCTACATTTGATAGGTGTACCTGAATGTGACAGAGAGAATGAATCCAAGCTGGAAAACACTCTTCAGGATATTATCCAGGAGAACTTCCCCAACCTAGCAAGCCAGGCCACCATTCAAGTCCAGGAAATGCTGAGAACACCACAAAGATATTCCTCAAGAAGAGCAACCCCAAGGAACATAATCATCAGATTCACCAGGGTTGAAATTAAGGAAAAAATGCTAAGGGCAGCCAGAGATAAAGGCCTGGTTACCCACAAAGGGAAGACTATCAGATTCACAGCAGATCTCTCGGCAGAAACCCTACAAGCCAGAAGAGAGTAGGGGCCAATATTCAACATCCTTAAAGAAAAGAACTTTCAACCTGGAATTTCATATCCAGTCAAACTAATCTCATAAGCTAAGGAGAAAGAAAATCCTTTATGAACAAGCAATTGCTGAGAGATTTCCTCACCACCAGGCCTGCCTTACAAGAGCTCCTGAAAGAGGCACTAAACAAGGAAAGGAACAACCAGTACCAGCCAATCCAAAAACATACCAAATGGTAAAAACTATCGACACAACGAAAAAAATGCATCAACTAACAGGCAAAACATCCAGCTAGCATCAAAATGGCAAGATCAAACTCACACATAACAATATTAACCTTAAATGTAAATGGGCTAAATGCGCCAATCAAAAGACACAGACTGGCAAAGTGGATAAAAAGTCAAAACCCATTGGTGTGCAGTATTCAGGAAACTCACCTCACATGCAAGGACACACATAGGCTCAAAATAAAGGTATGGAGGAAGATTTATCCAGCAAACAGAGAGTAAAAAAAGCAGGAGTTGCAACCCTAGTCTCTGATAAAATGGACTTTAAACCAACAAAGATCAAAAGAGACAAAGAAGGGCATTACGTAATGGTAAAAGGATCAATGTATCAAGAAGAGCTAATGATCCTAAATGTATACACACCCAATACAGGAGCACCCAGGTACATAAAGCAAGTTCTTAACAACCTACAAAGAGACTTAGACTCCCACACAATAATAGTGGGAGACTTTAACACTCCACTGTTAATATTAGACAGATCAACAAGACAAAAAATTAATAAGGATATCCAGGAATTGAACTCAGATCTGGACCAAGCAGACCTAACAGACATCTACAGAAATCTCCACCCCAAATCCATAGAATATACATTCTTCTCAGCACCACATTGCACCTACTCTAAAACTGACCACATAATCGGAAGTAAATCACTCCTCAGCAAATGCAAAAGAATGGAAATCATAACAAAGTCTCTCAGACCACAGGGCAATCAAATTAGAACTCAGAATTAAGAAACTAACTCAGAACCACACAGCTTCATGGAAACTGAACAACTGGCTCCTGAATGTCGACTGGATAAACAATGAAATGAAGGCAGAAATAAAGATGTTCTTCGAAACCAATGAGAACGAACACACAACGTACCAGAATCTCTGAGACACATTTAAAGCAGTGTCTGCAGGGAAATTTATAGCAATAAATGCCCAAATGAGAAGTGAGGAAAGATCTAAAATCGACACCCTGTCATCAAAATTGAAAGAGCTAGAGGAGCAAGATCAAAAAACCCAAAAGCTAGCAGAAGACAAGAAATAACTAAGATCAGAGCAGAAATAAAGGAGATAAAGAAACAAAAAACCCTTCAAAAAATCAATAAATCTAGGAGCTGGTTTTTCAAAAAGATCAACAAAATAGACAGACAACTAGCCAGATTAATAAAAAGAAAAGAGAGAAGAATCAAATAGATGCAATAAAAAACAATAAAGGGGATATCACCACTGATTCCACAGAAATAAAAACTACAATCAGAGATTACCACAAACAACTCTATGCACATAAACCAGTAAACCTGGAAGAAATGGATAAATTCCTGGACACTTCCACCCTCCCAAGCCTAAACCAGGAAGAAGCTCAAACCTTGAATAGACCACTAACAAGCGCTGAAGTTGAGGCAGCAATCAATAGCCTACCAACCAAAAAAAGTCCAGGTCCAGACGGGTTCACAGCTGAATTTTACCAGACGTACAAAGAGGAGCTGGTATCATTCCTTCTGAAACGATTCCAGACAATCCAAAAAGAAGGAATCCTTCCCAAATCATTTTATGACACCAACATCATCCTGATACCAAAACCCGGTAGAGACTCAACAAAAAAGAGAACACTTCAGGCCAATATCCATGATGAACACAGATGCAATAATCTTCAATAAAATACTGGCAAACCAATTGCAACAGCACATCAAAAAGCTTATCCATCACAATCAAGTAGGCTTCGTTTCAGGGATGCAAGGCTGGTTCAACATACGTAAGTCTATAAATGTAATCCACCACATAAACAGAACCAAAGACAAAAACCACATGATTAGCTCAATAGATACAGAGAAGGCTTTCCACAAAATTCAACAGTCTTTTATACTAAAAACTCTCAATAAAGTAGGTATCAAAGGAACATATCTCAAAAAAAATAAAAATTTACAAGAAACCTACAGCCAATATCATACTGAATGGGCAAAAACTGGAAGCATTCCCTTTGAAATCTGGCACTAGAAAAAGATGCCCTCTCTCACCACTCCTATTCAATATAGTGTTGGAAGTTCTAGCCAGAGCAGTTAGGCAAGAAAAAAAAATAAAGGGTATTCAATTAGGAAAAGAAGAAGTCAATTTGTCTCTATTTGAAGGCAACATGATTGTATATTTAGAAGACCCTATCATCTTAGCCCAAAATCTCCTGAAACTGGTAAGCAACTTCAGCAAAGTCTCAGGATACAAAATCAATGTGCAAAAATCACAAGCATTTCTATACACCAATAACAGGCTAACAGAGAGCCAAATCATGAGCAAACTCCCCATTCACAATTGCTACAAAGAGAATAAAATACCTAGGAATACAACTAACAACGGATGTAAAGGACCTCTTCAAGGAGAACTACAAACCACTGTTCAAGGAAACAAGAGAGGACACAAACAGATGGAGAAACATTCCATGCTTATGGTTAGGAGGAATCAATATCATGAAAACGGCCATACTGCCCAAAGTAATTTATAGATTCAACGCTATCCCAATCAAGCTACCAATGACCTTCTTCATAGAACTGGAAAAAAACACCTTAAACTTCATATGGAACCAAAACAGAGCCCGCATAGTCAAGACAATCCTAAGCAAAAAGAACAAAGCTGGAGGCATCAGGCTACCTGATTTCAAGCTATACTACAAGGCTACAGTAATCAAAACAGCATGGTACTGGTATCAAAACAGAGATATAGACCAATGGAACAGAACAGAGGATCTGGAGGCAATGCCACAGATCTATAGCCATCTGATCTTTGACAAATCTCATCGGGGGAAAAAGGGGAGGGATAGTGGGGGGTGGGGAGTTGGGGAGGGATAGCATGGGGAGAAATGCCAGATATAGGTGATGGGGGAGGAAGGCAACAAATCACACTGCCATGTGTGTACCTATGCAACAATCTTCCATGTTCTTCACATGTACCCCCAAATCTAAAATGCAATAAAAAAAAAACAACAAACAAGCAATGGGTAAGGATTCCCTGTTTAATAAATGGTGTTGGGAAACTGGCTAGCAGTGTGCAGAAAGCAGAAACTGGACCCCTTCTTGACACCTTATACTAAAATTAACTCCAGATAGATTAAAGACTTAAATCTAAGACCTAATACCATAAAAACTCTAGAAGAAAACCTAGGCAAAACCATTCAGGACATAGGCATAGCCAAGGACTTCATGACTAAAACACCAAAAGCATTGGCAACACAAGCCAAAATAGACAAATGGGACCTAATTAAACTCCAGAATTTCTGTACAGCAAAAGAAACAATCATTAGAGTGAACTGGCAACCAACAGAATGGGAAAAAATTTTTGCAATCTACCCATCTGACAAAGGGCTGATATCCAGAATCAACAAAAAACTAAAACAGATTTACAAGAAAAAAACAAACAAATCCATCCAAAAGTGGGTGAAGGATATGAACAGACACTTTTCAAAAGAAGACATATATGAGGCCAACAAACATATGAAAAAATGCTCATTATCACTGATTATTAGAGAAATGCAAATCAAAACCATATTGAGATACCACCTCACGCCAGTGAGAATGGCGATCATTAAAAAATCTGGAGACAACAGATGCTGGAGAGGATGTGGAGAAACAGGAACACTTTTACACTGTTGGTGGGACTGTAAACTAGTTCAACCATTGTGGAAGACAGTGTGACTCTTCCTCAAGGACCTAGAAATAGAAATTTCATTTGACCCAGCAATCCCATTACTGTATATATACCCAAAGGATTACAAATCATTCTATTATAAAGACACATGCACATGTATGTTCATTGTGGCACTGTTTACAATAGCAAAGACCTGGAACCAACCCAAATGCCCATCGATGACAAACTGGACAAGGAAAATGTGCCACATATACACTGGAATACTATGCAGCCATAAATAATGATGAGTTTGTGTCCTTTGTAGGGACATGGATGAATCTGGAAACCAAAATTCTCAGCAAACTGACACGAGAACAGAAAACCAAACACTGCATATTCTCACTCATAGGCGGGTGGTGAACAATAAGAACACATGGACACAGGGAGGGGAGCATCACACACTGGGGTCTTTTGTGGGGGGAGCCAAGGGAGAGACAGCAGGTGGGTGGGGAGGTCGGGGAGGGATAACATGGGGAGAAATGCCAGATGTAGGTGATGGGGGGATGGAGGCAGCAAACCACATTGTCATGTGTGTACCTATGCAACAATCCTGCATGATCTGCACATGTACCCCAGAATCTAAAGTACAATAAAAAAGAAAAATACAGATGCCATATTTAGTGAATGGGTAGCATTTTGCTTTGTTGTTATTGCAAAATCCTAAAACATGTAGCCACATCTTCATTTCTTAACCCCTGATCTACAACTCTTTCTTTGTCTTGTAGCCTAAAAACTGCAGGAAATAGAAATGAATCACTTTCCCACCAACTTCCATTTCTTGTTTTCTTGCCAGGGGTTCTAGTCACCCACTTAAGCATCTTAAGTCAATCAAACTTTTATAACCAAATCTCCTTAACAAATGCAAAACTCACTTCCCACCAAACAACCCTAATTTAGCACAAACTTTAAATTTCAAAGGAAATTTGAACATGCTTTGCTTTAAATGTCAGGACTAGATTTTCAGACGGAATAATTAAGGGGGGAGGAGACACTTCCTTCCAATAAAATAGATTGCTAGTTTGTGCAAAGTACTAAGAATATTATGGTTTTTTTTTCCATATGCTACTAATGGGCATCCTGATGATCACATGAAGCTTGCTTTTTGTCATGATTGCCAGGAAGATGAGAATATTTGTCCTAAAATACAAAGAACAGACACCCGCTCTTAAAAGGCAGATCTATCAGCTTGTGTCTTCTATTACACCTGCAGTTTTCAAGCATCGTTACTCATTCTCACAACAATCTATAATCCCTTTTTCATGTGGATGAGGCTTGTGGATTATTTTTCTTGCTATTATATAACATGTCATATTTCTTATATAAGTAAGCAGTTTTTTAGAACATGAAATTCTGTATTGTTTAGAATGAATGAGATTCATGCAGTTTTAGAAATGCTTTAGAAATTTTACTGAAACATATGATTTTTCAAGTTTAATGTTTAGAATCTGGTCATCGTGACTAAAAGTTATGTTATAAACTGATTTATACAGCATAATTTTCCAATTCATTGGGGGTGAAATCGAGCTCCAAAAGTGCCAAAAGCTTTCAACATGCCAGAAAACAAAATAGAAAGCAGATCTTTGGAAATATTTTTGCCCAACACAAGCATTTTCACACTACATTCTGTCTTCTCTCCAAGGCTGAATGTCCTTCCATTTCTCTAATTACATCAGAGAAGGCTTCTCAGTTACTAAAATGTACTGTCCCTCTTCAACACTTAACCCTAATGTATTTTTACAAAGGGAGTAAGCGATGGGTTTCTGCCAGCACCAGGGAGCTATAAGCAGTTCCCACAAGGGGTGAGAGACAGAGTCTACCTAAAGCTTCCATCAAAACTGTAAATCCCAAATCCGTGAATGCAAAGGTTTTACATATTGAAAGTGTTATCATGATCTTTGTGTCTTACCAAGAGATGTGATATTTAATAACTTTAAATATCTCCAAAGACTGACTTTAAGATGAGTGATACTCTCAGTGAGGTAAATGTGCCCGATACCTGTGGCAATCAATGAGGGCAGACGCAAAAATTCCATTTAGCTAAATTACAAAAGCTTTTCTTCCTTTTATTTTTCATTTTTCTTCAATTTAAAATGTTCGTTATATTAGGAAACAAAGCCGTATATAATAAATGCTTTTGCTTTATCGGGTGTGAGCACTCAAAAACGATTACAGCTTGAGGATGCACAATCACAAAAGTTTGAAGACCACTGAAAAAACTGGATGAAATCAGTCAGGAATACATGCTAAAAGCCCTGGTCTTAATTAAAGTTGTACTAAGTAGCGAGCTATTGATGCCATTGTCAGCTTTAGGACAAAGATAAAGTACAATATTTTTTTTTCAGACGGAGTCTCTCTCTCTTCACCCAGGCTGGAGTGCAGTGGCACGGTCTCAGCTCACTGCAACCTCCGCTCCTGGGTTCAAGCAATTCTCCTGCCTTAGCCTCCTGAGTAGCTGGAATTATAGGTGCACGTCACCATGCCCAGCTAATTTTTGTATTTTTTTTTAGGAGAGACCAGGTTTCACCATGTTGGTCAGAATGCTCTTGAACTCCTGACCTCATGATGTGCCTGTCTAGACCTCCCAAAGTGCTAGGATTATAGGCATTAGCCACCGTGCCCAGCCAAAGTACAACTTTTTTTTTTAAAAGAGAAAACTGACTTTCTTGTATAAAATATAGACTCCAGACACAAAATACATATAAAATACTGTCTTTAAGAGCAGATGATGGTTGCTTGGTACCTTAGTCAGTTTGTGCTTCTATAGCAAAAGTACCACAGATGAGGTGGCTTAAACAACAGAAGTGTATTTGTCATAGTTCTGCAGGCTGGAAGTCTGAGATCAGGGTTCCAGCATGGCCAGGTTCTGTTGAGGACTCTCTGCTTGGTTTGCAGTTGGCCATATTCTGGTTGTATCATCACATGGAGGGGAGCAGAGTTAACTCTCTGGTCTCTTCTTACAAGGACACTAATCTCATTCATGAGTGTTCCACCCCCAAGACCTACTCACCTCCTAAACACCTTACTTCAAAATACCATCACATTCGGGATTAGATTTCAATGTATGAATTTTGGGGGGAACACAAACATTCAGTCCTTATCACCTGGGGACAGAATGATCCAAAGATATTCTGAATGATGAATTTCA
The DNA here is from genome assembly GCA_036589455.1 of Ateles fusciceps. NCBI lineage: Eukaryota > Metazoa > Chordata > Mammalia > Primates > Atelidae > Ateles > Ateles fusciceps. The sequence goes on along the minus strand of JAZHEH010000164.1, from coordinate 3,412,452 downwards.
CCCTTTCCCCATTTACCTCGCTAAATTGTTACAGACACAGAGACTTATGAAAGAAAATGAATATTTTCTCTTTAGTCATTGTCATGCTTAAGGAAATTATGCTGAACTCATTTGCATGGAGATGATTCAGCCTTCCGAACGATTTCCTTAACTAACACAGTTATTATTATAGATGAGTGTTATATAATTGAAAAGCTTAAAAGAGGCTGTAACCATCCTTGATATATTCTAACTCATAAGGAAAATATTGCTGATGATTGAAACCAGTTAATTTTGCAGAATATTTGCTGATCATAAAGATGCTTTGCAACTACTTTTTGAATTTCAAATGTAAACTTAGAACAATCGAGAAAAAAAAACTCCTGGTAAAAATTTCTACCTGTGTTTTATCATTAGTTGTTCAACTATGATAGTTCATATTTCTGTAACACTATGTGCCAGGTACTGTTCTGATTCTTGTTCATTATTTCATTTTATTGTCACAACTTTATGACTTATGTATTATCAGGTATGATTATTATCACCACTTTACAGAGAATAAAATTAAGGCAGAGAGAAGTTCAGTGACTTACCCCCAGGTCTCACAGAGCTGGGATTTAATCTTTGCTCTTAAACTCACTAAACTAAACCAATTCTGAATAAGGATAAATAAGACAAGTTTAACACTCTGACTCATACACAGAATAACTTAAAGAAGAGTAAGGGAAAACCGGTGCAGGCCACAAGAGTAACTTATGAAGGTCTTCAGTGGAACATTAGGCAAAGTGTGTTGGATAATGTTTATCTTTTAATAACAAAAGTAGAACTGGTGACTAAATTCTCTCTGTGCCTAGACTCATAGGATTTAGATGCAATCAAAGAGGACATGGATGAAGCTGGAAACCATCATTCTCAGCAAACTGACACAAGAACGGAAAACCAAACACCGCATGTTCTTACTCATAAGTGGGTGCTGAACAATGAAAACACATGGACACAGGGAGGGAAACATCACACACTGGGCCTGTTGGGGAGTCGGGGGCTAGGGGAGGAATAGCAGGGGGTGGGAGGACTGGGGAGAAATAACATTGGGAGAAATATGTAATGTAGATGATGGGGTGATGGATGCAGCAAACCACCATGGCACACGTACACCTATGTAACAAACCTGCACGTTCTACACATGTGCCCCAGAACTGAAAGTATAATAAAAAAAAATTTTTTTAACTTCAGGTCTGTATTTCCATAATAACATTGCACCCACAGCCTTGTGAACACAAGAAGACAAAAGGAAACTAGAAAGAAACAACAAGATTTTCGAAAAGACCGCGATACATAATGGTGATTAGGAGCCACTCTCTTCAACCGTTTTCTTTTGCCCTTGGATGCAATCATGGCAGAAGCAGTTAATTCCATACCCTCCCCTTTGCTACTTCCATATTTTGCATGCTCTGCTTCATTGCATTCATCATGCTATTATAACTGTTCACACCTTCTGAAGGGCTTCTGTTCCTGCTCAGAGCTGGCCTACAGCTACTCTCTTCATGACTCAGATAACTGCTCAAGGCTTTGCTTCCTCATCTCCAATCTGAAACTTCTATTTAACTGAGCCTTTTTAGTCTTTGGCTTCATATCCAGTATGGCTCTTTTTATACAGTCACATGGATCACCTGTCAAGTTTTACTTTTACTACTACAGGTTGAGCATGTCGAATCCGAAAACCTGAAATTTGAAATGCTCCAAAATTCAAAACTTTTTGAGCATCGACATGACACCACGACGTTAGCCTGAACACACTATTTTTTTACTATAGTAATGGCATGTCATATTTTTATGGCTAAGTATTTACATGTGAATGAGTATAAGAAAATAATTGCTTATGCGACAATATAAATTTAGAGTCAGGAGTGATGGTGATGCCAAACAACCACAGGTTATCCACACAGGTGTCTGAGACAGTGACACTTTTGCTTTCTCATGGGTCAATGTATGCCAACTTTGTTTTATATACAAATATTTAAAACATTGTATAAAATTACCCTTGGGCTATGTGTATAATGTATATATAAATCACAAATGAATCTCATGTTTAGATTTGGGTCCCACTTCCAAGATATCTCATTAATTATATATATGCAAATATCTCAAAGTCTGAAAAAGAAATCTGAAATCTGAAATACTTCTGATCTCAAGCATTTTTGATAAAAGATACTAAACCTGTACTACTAATAGCCACGTGCAGGCATTGCATTAAGTACTCAGCATTCGTTTACCACAAATATAGACCAAGCATGCAAGGCAAGAGCTATCATCCCTAGGATCCTAATATACAAGGGAGGCCAGAGAAGGTTTCTCTTGGGGAGTGACATTTGAGTTAATAGCTTAAGTATGAAAAGAGTTTCAACTAGTGAATACTAGCAACTACAAACCCAGGCAGATAGTTCAGAACATACAAAGGTTTTCAAGTAGGAAAAAGCCCAAAACTAACAATAAGCTACTGTAGCTAGAGAAAAACTTGTGAGGGACAGAGTAGCAGAGTGGCCCAAGAAGAGACCATGCAGGCCAGGGAAGACAGAATAATGCTGGCTTCATGATATACTTCCTCCACTCAACTATGCACCCAGTAATGCCATGGACCGTGTTTCCATGTTTTATTCATGTGGGCTCCCAGAGTCTAGCATATTTGCTCACACTCAGTGTTAGTTTGAATATTGGTTTTGGAATTGCTGGTGGCATTGATGATGAATCGGTGGTGGTACTGGCGATGGAATTCTGATGTGATTGCTGGTCATATTGACAGAGGCATTGTGGCAGTACTACTTACTATTCACTAGAGTAGAAACACAGTGAATGTCTACTGATGATCACCTCCTAAATGAAGACCTGTATTAATGTGCCATCTGTTATAATCATATCATTCGGAGGCAAATGACAGTTAACACTGAAGCCTAGATGAGGAGGTGAAAAGCAATTAAAATGATTCACCTGGTTTTATTAACATGTGTGACCAGAGGCAGACTTAAGAATTTTGAAAAGCTGAATTTAAATAATTTATATTCCTTAATGGCCACATACCCAGCATAATTCTTTCTGTACTTCTGGAATATGCTCTAACTCTTGTGTAAATACAGTCTGACCCTCCTTGAATCCCTTAAGTGTAATGTCATCTGGGAATGTTCTCATAGAAATAACAGATTTGAAAAGCCTAAACATCAATTTTACATTTCTATTAGTAATTTGGTACTCATCCAGATGGGGAAAGGGACTAGAAAATACCCTCTTTCATGAGAATGTTATAAATCACAAGTTCCCTTAAAAATTTACGGGCACTGTCATACCAGATACTACTATAGGGATGAGGAAGACACAGTCCCTGATCTTTAGTATCTATCTAATGATACCACTTATTCAACACCACATACTTGTATTAAGCATATTATGTCTATTATATTATTTAAGCTAATTAAAATGTTATCATTCCAATCTTATTCTTGAGGAAACTGAGGCCTAGAGAACTGCCTTTCCTCTTGGGAAAACCACATATTTATGTCAGCCAGACCCCTATTGACTTCAATAGTGATGGTATAATATTCAAGAAGCTGAAGAAGAAACCCAGAGCCAGAGAATGAAACATAGGATTTATTGAGGAGACTTCCATACATGGCAGTTCAGTGGTGGCAGGGTGGACAGGAGAACTGTGACCACTTGTAAAAAGCATGCAGTTTACACAGCATTTTTACTTAGCTTTCTCCTCCAGCAAACTCCACCTGGCAATCTTCATTTAACCCAAAACAAACAGCCTAGATACTCTGTCTGGCCTGTGTTCCAAAGGATGGGCTGGAAGTTCAGATGTTCTTCATAGATACGAATGAATTCCTGGGTTGGCCACTCTTGGATTCCTTAGCCCAGAACTCCAAACTCACATTCTTCTTAGACCACAGGGTATAAGAATAGAATTCAGGGTATGCTTAAGTTAAGTTACCACTGTCAGGTACATCTACCATACAACTTGCCATTCATGAATCTCACCCCTCAACTTGCTCCTTGGATAAAGACACTGGGAAATATTTAAATATTGCTTAGTACATCAGTGAACCTTAAAGCTAAGGATCCAGGGTCTATGGGTGAGAATTCCATAGGAAAGTTCCATAGCATTCTTTGGATCCCTAAGAAAGGAGTCAGGGACAAAGAAACACCTGAAGGATAGACATTGGTGATAAATCTGAAGTACATGTGGGCACACATTTTTTGAGCAGGGTGACAGATTTTGACCAGTGTATTGTGTAGAGTGATGCCAGGACTTGGAAGGGAATGGATGACCTAAGTGCACAGCATCAAACAATGATCAGTTAACCTCAATGAGTAACCAATTAATTCATTAATCATTTTGTGTTTTTCTCATAACATTTTTTCCAAAGGAATTTAAGGCAAAACTCTGTATCAAAATAAAAGAAAACAATTTTCTGAACTCTACCAATAATTCTTTTACGCCTGGCTCACTGATTTCTGAAATTCTACAATCAGAAAGTTGTCTCTTTAAATCAAAGCACTATCCTTAGAAATAAATTAGGAATTACTAGGCATGGTATAACTTAGAGAAAATTAATTTGCTTTTGTTTCTTTCTCAGAACAGCTTTGATTAATCAAGTTGAGAGTTGTGGTAAGAATTATAATTAATAAAGAAAGGGAAAGTTTGGAAGGGAAAGGCTGGAGGTGATTTCTATCAACTTACAGTTTAAAAATTACAACGTGAAAATCCCTGGCTTTACCTAGGTATATTCCTAACAGAAATATGTACATGCTTACTTTATGTCCCAGACTGTTGAGAGAGTACTGTTATCAATAGCTAAAAATTGAAAGTACAAAATATTCCATCAATACTAGAATAAAATAATAGTACATTCATGCAAAGGAACACTATAAGAACCAAGGGTAAATTAACTAACTATTGCTACATAAAACAACATGGATGAATCTGACAGATGTCAGATGTCATGATCAGCACAAAAGGACTATAGAAAAGAGTTCATATTAGGGGATTCGATTTATCCAAATACCAAAAAAAAAAAAAAAAAAAAAGGTTAATCTAAGCTATGCTGCTGGAAGTCAGGATTGTAAGTGCTGTCACAGGGCAGGGCAGTTGTGACTGGTGTGGGGCAATAAGGAAGGTTTTGTGGTGCTTGAGTGTGTATGTTCACTTTATGAAAATTTTCTGGGGCTCTACATTAATGCCATGGCCATTTTCGGTATGTATATTATGACTTAAAAAAAAAAGAAACAAAAACCAAAAAAAAAAAGAAAACAAACAACTGATTTTGCATCAGAAGTCTACCTTAAAAATTAGGTACTTAATAGGTTTATACAATCTTAGGTGATCAACATCTGTAAGTCTTAATTAAGTTCTTTGTCTATAAAATAGATGCCTATCACAATGGATTAAAATAGATTATAAATCGTAATATGCTTCGTAAATTATAAAGTTCTGTACAACTGTTAATTACTTAAACCAGTGGTTTGCAACTCTTGCTGTGAATAAGATTCACCTAAGGAGATTAACAGGGGGCAACTAAATAGGTACGTTATTCCCACTACCCTACAGAGTTTTCTTTCCTAGGTCTGGAAAAATGCCAGTGCATCTCTATTTCCAGCACTTCCACAAGTGATACAGCCACAGCTTTGGACCATTGATTTAGAAAATATTTTCTTATTTCAAAAGTTAATACTCCATTTTGGTTTTGTTTCTGAGATCTGCATAACTCATCTACATTTTGCCAATCACAAGTTACAGACACAATGAAATTTCAGCAAGTCTAATGCATTTAGAGTAACAAATATCTGACGAGTAAGCAAGAGTCTTAATGAGCAAAAAGATATCTCATATTAAACCAGGCACCCAGAAGCAAAAGTTGTGTGCGTGTGTGTGTGTGTGTGTGTGTGTGTGTGTGTGTGTGATTTGTGAAGAACTCACAAATAAATTATAAGGTCAAAACACCTTCCCAGTAATATGCAAAGCCTGAGCACCTGCCACTGTATATCTACACCAGAAATCATGATCCAATTTATGCTTTGGTTTTGTTTTCCCTCCACTCATGAAATGAGCACCAGATGTTGAAACAGTTTTTTATAACATTTCTTTTGACATCCTTACCATGTTTTTAATTGTATGTTGTTCCAACAATGAGGCTTCTTAGACTTATAAAACTGCTAGACTTCAAGAAGTGTATCAATTCCCATCAATGAGTAAAATGCATAAAATCAGAATGGTTTGGAGTTTTTCTTTGCATCCCTATGAGATTCAAATTGCATCATTCATCTCCCCCTAATTTTCTCCTTAGACAAATTCATTACACACAAGAAAGAGTTCAGAGCAAAGCAATCCAACATTTGCAATTTACTTGTGTACATGTTGCCCCAACAGTAGATACTGAATAATGGTTGAATTTAACAGATTAGTTATTTTGAAACTAGATCATTTCCTATAGCCAAAGATAAAATACTAGATTTTATGTAGCCTAGTTGTTGAAATGCAGTTAAAACCAACTCTTCCTCAAATACATGAAGCTGTAGTTGCATGAGATTTTTATTGGCCAACATATAGTTTTGTAGTGGATTACATCTGAATTGAATTTTTCGTGCTGCTGTGTGCATATTAAATGCTTTCTTTATTTCCTGTTTTAGGACCCTGGTTAGCATTATTTATAAACTAGAAAATAATCTAGTAACATAAGACACTTTTATCATCTTTATGTATGGAATAATCTGTCACCTAGATCACATTCTGATTTTTTTTTTTTTTTTTTTTTTTTACATAAAACAATGAGGTCAGGTACGGTGGCTCATACCTGTAATCTTAGCACTTTGGGAGGCCAAGGTGGATGGATAGCTAGAGCTCAGGAGTTCAAGACCAGCCTGGGAAACAAGGTAAAACCCTGTCTCTATTAAAAATACAAATAATAATAATAATAATAATAATAATTAGCCACACACCATGTATGGTGACACCTGCCTGTAGTCCAAGACACTTGGGAAGCTGAGGCAGGAGGATCACTTGAACTGGGAGGCAGAGGCTGAAATGAGCTGAAATTGTGCCACTGCACACCAGCCTGGGTAACAAAATGAGACCCTGCCTCAAATAAATAAATAAAACAATGAAAAGCCACTTTTTAATGCAATCTCTTCTCAGTTTTTTTCTTAGAAACTTGCTTATAATTAATTAGGTATAATTCATTAATTCCTACCTAAAAGGCATTACAAAAATAATAGGTACATCATTTGTGACTATTTGAGGAAAAACAGAGATTACAAAAAAGAAGCTGGTAGTAACACAGAAATAATATGTCATTTTTCATTTTCAACAAATCATGTCATCAAAGACAATGCAGAGAATTATAGAATATTCAACAGCAAACATTAAAAATTTATATTCTGATTAGTGTTATTTTATCTCTTATAAATAATTTAAATAAAATTTCATAGTGTTCTGTGATTTGACATTGCTAAGGTATGAACTCTCCAACAAAAGTTGAGATTTTTCAATCTTCAAAGAAAATCGAAACTTTAATCCTTTACAGAGTGAGGGATAAAATCATTCTATCACTTAGTGCAGAGAATATGCTGAGTTAAATGTCTTGATACCTTAGTACTCTGTCTCTTTCCTTTCTGTTGCTTCTTGAAGCCATCTGAAGATCGACTATCATTCCTGTAGAGCTGACCCAGTCTTTCATGGCTTATTTCTGCAGCTGTCTCTCATTGTCTCTGTCCCTCTAATCCATGTCCTCTTATGTCTTCCCTCTTTTTCCTCTGACTTTCTTCCCTCATTTTCCAGGTGAGTTGGGGGTCTTTCCATCCACAGTGGGACTACTGCCTTTCTCAACTGGAAGATGAATCAGTTGGACAATTTTGTGGGACATCTTTGATATAGATGTCTTACTAAACCTTGATGAGTCCCATGGTTTTTGTTTGTTTGTTTTGTTTTGTTTTCTTCTTTGTTTTGGTGAAAAGATAAACTTGATTGAGCAAAAGTCTAGAAAGATTAGTTTGCTTTTGGTCAAAATGAGACAGACAACTGATTTCAACATTTCTTTTTCTCTAGGTACGTGATAAGGACAAAAGCTAAAACTCTCTCAAATGGTAGTTGAAATATAGATTTAATGGTGCTGTGAACAACAGAGTTGCCTTTAAAACCATTTCATCCACACAATACCATAGTTAGAACAATGAGATACTAAGAGTCATATTATCTACGGTCAGATACCAGTTCTACCACTTACTAGCTGTGAAACCAGGGGAACTTCTCTATGTCAGTATTAGGAATGATAATATATTCAATTTCATAGGATCATTGGAAGAATTTAATAAGTCCATACATTTAAGGCACCTAGAATAGGGCCTGACAGAACATAAATGTTCAAATATTAAATTATTTTAATATATTTGCGGTTTCATTAGGCCATCAAAACTAAGATAAGTATCTATAGTCTGGATAGTGAGAATCACAACAGGAAAGTGACTACACTATACGTTTCATGAATGAAAAAGGAGCTAATTAGAAAGTGGCCCATAGCATCTGTCCTCAGATGGGGAATGGGAAAAGACCCTTCCCCTGTGCTTTTCCAGTTGGTGGCCATCTAACAACAACCAATAAAACTCAGATTGACTGATTTATACCTGTCTTTTTCTAACAAGGTACCTTAATATTGCTAAGTAATGCTAAATTCTAGGATGATTCTAGGGTGCCTGAACCATCCAGACATCCCTAAAGAATAAAAGAAGGGTTGGTGGAAAGCTGTTTGGTCTGTACTGATGAGGCTTTGCCAACTGTATCACTAATCCAGGGCTTCAGATATTTTACTAAAAGTTTGTTTGCTCTAATCTTTTCTAAGACCTTTCCATATCTAGTCTCACTTCCTCCTTACAGCAATTCTATGCAACAGAGTTCATCGTTTTCTCCATCTTATATACGACAGTTCACTATTTTCCAGGCACTTAAAGTTCAGATAAAAATCATCCAGATATATACAATCACTACTCTCTTAGAATGCATTCTCACAGAGAAAAGACATTTAACCCTATTAATAAAATTATGTACTTAAAATTGTTATACACACCTAAAGGAGGTACACAAGGTACTATCAGTTCATATTATATGGAGATTTTGTTTTAGAAACTACAGAAGGACAAAGAATATGTAAACATATAGTTGGTAGCCCGTGGGGGAAAAGGTTCTGTGTTTGCAATGAAGCTTGCTATAGAGAGCCTTGGGTGAGACTCAGAGCTGTGCTAACTTCAGGGGGTGACTCAGAATAATCCCAGCTGGAGTGATTATGGGAAGAGACTTCTGTTTGAGGAAAGGAAAGAAAAGTAAAGGGGACTTTGTCTTATAGCTTGTGTACCAGCTCAGCCACAGTGGCGTACAGCAACAAGCACACTCTGATAGTCCCCGAGTGTTAGCCTAGGCTCTTGGACAGCATTTCTGGACCCACCCTGGGCCAGAGGGAAGCCCAGTGCCCTGAATGGTGAGTCCCAGGCCTGGGAACATTCACCACAATCTTACTGAAGTGCCCTTGGGCTTTAAGTGAACACTGGTGCTGGCCTGGCAGAACCCCACCATGAGCTGATGGTGGTTGCGGCCATAGGCAGAGGTACCTCTGCATGTGGAAAGGGGGAGAAAAGAGTGGGAATAAGTTTGTATTGTGATTTGTGTCAACTTAGCCACAGTAGAATAGAACAATAAGTAAATTTCATCATGACTAAGTGGGATTTATCCTAGGGATACAAGAATAGTTCAACACACACAAATCAATCAACGTAATACATCATGTCAAAAGAATGAAGAGAAAAATCCAAATTATTATTTCAATAGATCTCAAAAAAGCATTTGATAAAATCAACATCCCTTCATGATAAAACCCCTCAAAAAACTGGGTATAAAAGTACTACGCCTCAACACATAAAAGCCAAATGAAGAACAAATCCCCAGATGGTATCATGCTGAATGGGGAAAAATTGGAAGCTTTTCCTGTAATATCTAGAGTAAGACAGGGATGCCCACTTTCATCACTGTTATTCAACATAGTAATAGAAGTCCTAGCTACAGCAATCAGACAAGAGAAAAAAGTAAAGGGCATCAAAATAGGGAAGGAAGAAGTCAAATTATCCTTGTTTGAAGATGATATAATCTTATAGTTGGAAAAACCTAAGGACTCTATCCAAAAAACAAAATTCAAAACTGATAAAAAAAATTCAGTAAAGTTGCAGGATACAAAATTAACACAGAAAAATCACTAGCATTTCTACATGCCAACAGTAAACAATCTGAAAAAGGAATAAACAAAGTAATCCCATTTGCAGCAGCTACAAATAAAATACTTAGGTGAAAACTTAATTAAATAAAGGAACTCTACAATAAAAACTACAAATCATTGATGCAATAAATTAAAGAGGACATGCAAAAATGGAAAGATATTCCATGTTCATGGATTGGAAGAATCAATATTGTTAAAATGTCCATATTACATAAGCAATCTACATATTCAATGCAATCACTATTAAAATATCAATGAAATTCTTCACCACAATAATATAGAACCACAAAAGCCAAAGCTATCCTGAATACAAATAAAAATTAAAAAACAAAACTGGAGAGATCACATTCTGACTTCAAATTAAACTACACAGATACAGTAACCAAAACAGCATTGTACAGCATAAAAACAGACACACAGACCAATGGGATATTTTATTTTTGATTCTTTGATTGCATTTCTAATAGCAAGCGTTTTCTTAAATGATAGAAAAATCTCAACTTACATTTCAAATGTGAAAACATATCAAAAATTTTTATTGTTTTTGTAAATCTGGTTCACAAAATGAACCACTAAGAGAATCTGCAGATGGTTTACTAAAATAAAAGTAATTAGAAAATCTGCAGGCACTTCAATTTAACAGAAAAAAAGCAATCATGTAAATAGAAAACCAGAGTGTCCTACCTGATAAGACTTGATAGAAGCCTATTGAAAACAATAGAGCTTCTCCACTAATTTGGTTGACCTATTCATTTCCTGGATGAGTAATCCTCACCTTTGCTTGCCTTTACTTTAGCCAAGTGAAAGGTTCTTCTTGCCTGGCTCCCTAAAATGAGAAAGCACTGCCAATCCAGAAAGCTGCAATGGACTTAGCCCTTTGCATAAATGTTGCCATAGCTTTTGGAAGGTGTCCCGTAGGCCATCAAAAGACTCAGAACCAGAACTTTCCATATTTAGTGGATTAACTACATTTTACTAGATATTTCATTTTTCAAACTTTTCTACAACTATACTTTGAATATACCACACTTGTTAAAATTTGCATCTTAAGTTTTGATTTCTGATTGCATGTCTAGTCCCTAGGAATAGTATAAACATTGTTACTCTAGCAATAATCTATACCTTTCTACTTTTTTCCTCCATATTTCTATTTTATGTGCTCTCCATTACATGTACTTCTGAATAGTAAGTACGTTTCAGATTCAGATCCACTTCAAAATATACTGAGTTTTCTGTGCATAAATGTCACTTTAATGATGATAATAGTACATCTTATGAATGTACCATTAATAAATAGCTCATTTCTTCAGTGTTCAGCATTCAGACTACTTCTATTCTTTTGTTATAATAAATATTGCTTCGATGAATATCATTTTCCACAAATCTTCATCTGCATTTTATGCTACTTTTAAGGTAGAATCCCAGCAGAAAGATTCAAAGATCGTGAATACTTTCAGTTATTGAGATATGCTGCCAAGTGCTTTCACCAGAAGTTGTAAAAGTTTTCAGCTGGAATCTGCTTATGATAAAATGTTATTTTAAAAGCTCAGGATAAAATTTAACACATAGTGTGCACTTAACCTGTGAAGTACAAAGTGAGGGGGTGGGAATGGTCAGGCTGGAGAACTATTTTATCACTGCCATTGTCAAGAATTGCCCAAGCATGGTGAAAACTAAAAGTAGACCTGCTTTTTGTTGGTTTTACTATTGTTATTAAATTCCCTTCAAACAACGCAGCCCCTTGTACTTACACCTGAGATGGCCACTGCATTTAATTACATAAATTTATATACATGAAGTAAGAGCCATATATCAAGTTGCTGACACAAGCAATATGCAGGATTCAACAATATTTATTGTGTACACTTTATGTGCCCACACCACATGAAGTGCTAGAGATATGATGCTAAATAAGACAAAGTTCATGCTCTCAAGAGGTAAAAGTGGGGTTGGAATTATGGGTGATTTTTTATTCTTTTCTACATACTGGCAGTGCCTACCTTTCGTAACAGTGAACAAATTACTTTTATTTTTAGAATAATAGTAAATGCATTAATTACTAGAAGCTAAAACTGCTATGATAAAATCTATTACTACTCATTCTTTAATCTTGAAAACTGGATTCATTACTCCCTCCACAATCCTTCGTTTTCATACAAGGGGTCATCTGAAAGGCCCAAAGAGAGACAATATAAAAAAATGCAAATTGATGAATGTAGGCTGACAAATCTGGGGAAATTTCCATGTTCAAAACAGGCCCTCCTAGTCCCTCGCCTGACTCCACTGGTCTGCCCAAAGATGCACCCTCAAAAAGTGTCACGGAATGCATCAGATACAACTAACTATAGACACTTTAAAAATTTAACAGAACCACAATTACAAAGAGGATTTGAGGGTGCTACAAACTGTGTCTGAGTCATTGCTAAGTCATCAGCTATATTACTTTAAACTTTTGAAATGGTTGAAGAACATGTGCTTTGTTAGAAACCTGGGGGAAGGGATGGGAAAATTCTCTGAGAATTTTCCTTCCCCAAGAGGGAAGGAATTAACAGAAGTGATGCCTGCTCTGGTGGTGTCATATAAGATCTTGGAGTTGAGGCTTTATGAACTCAGGGCACTTCCTTCATCATACAGAGGATGTCATCATCCATTTATTTATGTTACAAATATTTTTGATACATTTAGGTAAGTTATAAACATATATAAAGTTATACTGGGCATATAGAAGTGAATTAAATATTTGAAGTTTTGTCCTCATGGCTCTTACAATTTAATAAGTCTAATAAAATAAGAAAACAAAGTAAATAAATCCATGTTTTCAAATTTGTTATAATATAAAAAAAAACACTGTGGTCTGAGAGAGAAAGATAAGGAGCCCTTACTAAAGATGAGATATTCACAGCAAGACCTTCTGGGAAAGAGACATTCCAGCTGAATCCCAGAGGAAAAAAGTGCTAGACATTATAGAGTGAAAGGACAAAATTTCAGGTCAAGGAAATGGCAAGTGGAGAGGCTATGACTCAGAACTGGTAGCATAAGAAGCTCTGAGAGATCATTTGGCTAAAAGGAAGTGAACAAGTGGGAAAATGATGTGAGAATAAAGTTGGAAAGGTGGGCAGAAGTTAAGTTAACAAGTAGAGAGATAACTAGAGACCAGTAGACAGAAATATGTGGTTGAGGCTTGGAGGGATTTGGGAAAGGTTATAATGGAAGGGACTTCATAGAAGTAGGACTGCTGTGATTTCAGTACATATAGGAATCCACCATATTTTCCCTTGGAAGAAAGGGACCCAGAAAGGTGAGTTCATAGGGAAGTCATAAATGTCACTGTTGCTGTGCATCTTCATAAGTCCCGGGTAGCAGGAATTGGAAGGAGAGGGTATCAAATGGTCGGCCTACCCATAATGTCTAATGACTAAGCAATAGGAGTATGGCTACCAAGTAAACCAGAGTGATCATTGGTCATTCCTGTCCTACTTTATCATGTACCCACTGGTGCAAACTGCTTACAAAATGAAATTCAGTGTCTCCAATCTCTGTGTCTGCAACATGCACAGTATGTTTAAGTTTGCTAGAAGTATAGAATGATAGTTTATTTCTTTATTCCTTCTGAAGCCATCTTCCTCGCAATATGAGATTTTTTTTTATATGGATAATGCAGGTCACAGAAGGAACCCTTCTTTTCTCTTTGAATAGACCAAGTCTAGGAATGATAAATAATAAATAACTAAATTCAAGTCGATCTCAAGCCAAAAGGAAAATCTGATGATATAATAAAATATTATTAACCATATGGAAATAACACTTTAATTGCTACACTAATTCTGCTACCAATTAGATTAGTGCAGAAAAAACTGAATGATGTCACTTCACTATTAATTGGTCTTTCAAAGCTTAAACAGAAATGGCTATTTTAAATCACTTTGGGACAACTACAGACACTGATTTCTTTAAAATAGTGCCATGAAAAGAGAAAAAAATTAGTGCAAAGAGGCTTAAGAACATTATTAAACTCATTTATTATTCTTTTGTTAATGTAAATTATAGAAACCTTACAAAATCAACAGAAGGAAAGATAATAGGCTATAATGAAATATGCATTTATTTTTAAAGGGGAAAAGAACTATTGAATCATAAATGGCAAACCCATTAGGAAGTTATGTAAACATTTTCCCTTCGAGTAATATAAATTCTATATCACCCTAATGTCTATGCCCCAATAGTTTTATTCATTATCATAAATTTCAGAAGTCTCATTCTTTCACAATATATTTCAAAGGCATTTTATTTTCATTTTTAACAATTAAACAATTTTACAGTCTCATATCTTCAAAATATATTCCGCAGTTTGTTAAAAATAAATAGGACTTGCCTAGTGATTAACAACATAGATAATGGATTAACTTGATTTTGCTTTATTTCATTGCTATCTTGCAGCTTTAGGAATTATAATTTTTAAGACTGGAAACAGAAAAGGCCATGGGTAGTTCAACATTTCAGACATTTTGTATATTCTTTGATATAATCCTGCCATAAGGACTTTGCATTAAAAATAAACAGAAAAAAAAAATTCTTCAATCCCCTCTCTAGCTTCACTTCTTCCCAAGGGAACAGACTCATGCCCTAAGAAGAAATAGGTTCTAGAGTCAGACATACCTGGATTCAAATTTTTGTTCCTCCATAATTATATACTTGAATACATAAGTTATTAAAACACTTTTGGGCCTCAGTTTTCTACTCTGGAAAACAGACACAAAGATACCCCCACAGGAACCACTTACAGTGTATGTAACAGGATCTAATATAGTACTTAGCACACATTAGCTGTTCCATAAATATTCATTTTGCTTTCCTTAAAAGTCATTTGGCATACATTTTCAAAATCTGGCTGATTGACCCTGTGTCTCACTAAACATCTTTTCAAATTCTAGAAATCTTCTGTATAAGTGTAGGGTCAAAACAGTGGAGTCATACTGAATTATCTTGGATAGAAGACATAAACTTTCTAAGCCTATTTCCTTGTCAGTAAGATGGACAGTAACACAGCCTGTTTCATTGGGTGAGAGCAGAATTTCTCAGCCTCAGAATTATAAACATTTTGGATGAGATCATTTTTTGTTGCAGGGGGTTGTCTTCATAATTCTAGGATATTTAGTAGCATGACCAGCCTCTATCCAATAGATGGCATAAGTAGCTCCCTCCCAAGTCATAACAACCAAAAAAGTCTCCAGACATTGCCCAATTTCTTCTGGGGAACAAACTAAGCCCCTATTGAGAACTACTGGATTAGAATAAGTAAAGTAGCTTGAAAATTACTTAACACAGTACCTAGAACACAGTAATTTTCAATAAATATTTGTTATTAATTTTTACCCAGATAAAATTCAGAAATGCATTTCTGATTATCTTATCTCTTCAATATTATGCATAAGAATTGGTGACAGTAAAGAAATTGCTCAAAAAGGAGACAGAAGTCACCAAAAAATGAAATGATTAGATACAATTCCTTTTGCACAAATATTAATTTGGACCTTGGGTATAAGGTGATGCTGGCATCTCGGTTTGTCTTACCTCCTTCTAGGGACCATCCTGTCGTTCCTATTGGTGCCATGCTGTGGATTGAACTGAGAGAGATCCAAATAATGAGACTGGAGTGCGAGTTAGGGATCATTCAGTTCCTTATAAGGTTTAGGAAGGATTTTAGAGCTTATTCTCAATTTAATGAGAAATCATTTTATTTCTATAGTATATTATTTTTTCTTCCCCCAATCATTAAACAGTTGAAAAAATTACTGAACTATTAAACCTCATTAAGGAGTTGAAATTTCCTTTCAATCTCTTTCTTTTTTTTTTTTTTTTTTCTTTGAGATGGAGTTTCACTCTTGTTGCCCAGGCTGGAGTACAATGGCATGATCTCAGCTCACCATAACCTCTGCCTCCCGGGTTCAAGTGATTCTCCTGCCTCAGCCTCCCAAGTAGCTGGGATTATAGGCATGCGCTACCATGCTCGGCTAATTATTTGTATTTTGTTTTAGTAGAGATGGGGTTTCTCCACGTTGGTCAGGCTGGTCCTGAACTCTCAACCTCAGGTGATTCTCCCACCTTGGCCTCCCAAATTGTTGGGATTACAGGTGTGAGCCAGTGCACCTGTCCTTCCTTCAACTTCTTAATGAAGTTTACTCCAAGAAATTAAGAACTGTACATTGAGAATGGAGAATGAACACTGGATCAAGCATCAGAGTCAACTATGTTATAACTGGTTCCACGATTTCGAGTTTGTGTGTTACGGGATAAGTTTCAGTCCACGTGAACTCTAGTTTATGTGTCATTAGATTGATGTCTATCTTATTACCTGAAAAATTAAACATTAGGAAGGTAGGATTTGGTGTAGTATAGAGTAAATGTTCAGTAATCACTGGTTGAAATGAAAAGATAAAATAACCATATCAATAGTTTATTATTGGGAGAGAAAAAAGAGAATATAACACTATAGAAATAATACTCTTTCTCATTAAATTTAAGATAAGCTCCAAAGTCCTTTCTAAACCCTATAAGGGATTCTAAACCCTATAAGAGAATAGGAAGTAATCCCTTCTCTCTCCAATCTCATATTCCCATGTCCCTCACTCATCATTCTCCAGCCAAATCAATGTCTCTGAACTTTTCAGTCACCCCAGGGTTCCCTCCTGCCTGGAATTTTCTTAAGGGTCTCACCTTATCTTACACATCATCTCCTCAAAGAAACTCTATCTGAACAGCCTATTAAGCCTAACCTACCCACACCTCCAAATCCAGTTACTACTTTCTGCTGCTTGTTTATTTCATAGTCTTCATTCTAGGCTTAGAGCATGTTTCTTAATTTGCTTTGGGTTTACTGATGTGTTGACTTCCTTATGTATGTAAGCTGCATGAAGGCTTACCTCTTTGTATTCTCAACTCCTATCACAATAACTAGTTCAGAACACATACTGTATTAGTCCGTTTTCATGCTGCTGATAAAAACATTCCTGAGACTGGGTAATTTATTAAGAAAAAAAAAAAAGTTTAATGAAGTCACAATTCCAAGTGGTTGGGGGAGGACTCAACAATCATGGTGGAAGACAAAAGGCACGTCTTACATGGTGACAGGCAAAAAGAGAATGAGAACCAAGTGAAAGGGGTTTCCCTTTATAAAACCATCAGATCTTGTCAGACTTATTCACTACCATAAGGACAGTATGGGGAAACTGCCGCCATGATTCAATTATCTCCCACTGGATCCTTCTCTCACAACATGTGGGAATTATGGGAGCTACAACACAAGATGAGATTTGGGTGAGGACACAGCCAAACCGTATCACATACTTAACAAACATTAGGTGAATAAACAAATAAAAATGATTCTACCTTGAAAGCATATTCCAAAAAATAGTTACCTGTGCAGGGGGAGGGCACAGAGCTCATAAGGTGAACTCAGAGGAACTACAGTGTTCCTCTCTGATAAAGAGCTCAAACACTGACACATCTACCCAGAAGAAGGAGATGAGGCTGTCAGGTTGTATCCAATCTTCTCTTCCAGCCAGCAGGACAGCCAGCTGGAGTCATCAGCATCAATGCAAATGTGTTGCCCATAAGGTCTAAATTACATCAATTTATTATCCATCTAAAATTTAAAACGTTTTTCAAGAAAAATACACAAGCAAAACATACCAAAGTATTTATTCCAAGCTGCTTACGTGATTTCTCACGAAACTCTGGGTCTTCTCAAGGTCATCAAAAAACAAAGCCAAAGCAGACTGAAGGCTTCTACAGATCCAGTCTGCTGATTTCATCATAGCATTAAATATACAGCCTCATTTAGGAGGATCTTGTGAAGCCCTAGAGATTCCCTCAAAATTCATTCTGAAATTACAGATTTTAGTTCTAAAAACAACCATGATTAAGCATGACATCTACAGATGCTTGCTCTTCAATAAGGCTGTAATTTGGGAAAAATCAAAGCCATAAGGAACTAAATTATGTAAGGGAGACTTTTCATTACTTTCTAATCTAGCTCACTCTGAGTTAAGAGGCAAATGAAATTTGATTATTTGGCCTGTTACTTTTCAGCTTCTGTGACTAATTTACTTTTTCTCAGAAGATTAAAAAAGTCACACGAACTATTTATGTAGTTTTGAACTTGAGTTTGCTTTTTAAGATCATTTGTTAAGTGATTAGTATTTTTAAGGCGCCGAGGCATTCATTTACCATGATTTACTCTGGCTGAGTCATTAAGATGTCTTAATTAAAGTATAGCTGAAATCTGCTATATATTTTTTAAAATAGCTATTCCAAATAAAAGTGGAAAGTAACCTTATTTTTTATTGACTGTTTACAGGTATTTTTATTTTTTTTCCTGGTGCATACAATGAGTTGACAGCCTCAACTAACCAAAGAACTAATTTAATTTTTAAAAAGAATCCATTTTGGCAATTTTAGTACTGTGAAATTGAAAAATCCTCTTTACAAAAGGGACTCAAACTATAGTCTCTGCTAAGGTGTTGCTGCTTTTTTAAATTAAGATGTGATGGAAAGTTTATAAAAAGATTGGCAACCCCCAACATCTACTGCAATGTTCCTACACTTGTCAATTAGACAACATACAAGTTTTCTGTGCATAACGTGGCAGCTGTTTACACATTTTACAAAAATATTTTAATGGCTTTACAAAGAAAAAGAAAACTCATTATAAGATTCTCTCATTTTAACTGTCTAGGACTTCCTAACATCTGTGTCCATGCAATGAAACCACCTGAACTTTAAAATGAAGAGAAGAGACTGAGAATTTTTTACAACTCCAATCCTGAGAGGCACTTGACTTTTTGAGATGGGATTTTTGAAAATATTCCTAACTCCTGAAAGGCAGAAAGAATTTACATTCACACACACACATATACACACACATACACGCACACACGTCTGGGGTTTGTGACATACCTGCCAGACCCCTGCCTAGTCTCATCAGCAATAGCAGGGTCCTTTAGTACTTGGGTCTTGTTCCTATCTTGTAATTCAATCATTAATGCTTCCATGGATCCTAATTCAATCACAGTCCTCCCATCTTTCTCAGTACAGACTCAAACTCTTCATTATCATTGCCTGTTTGTCCAAGATATAATCTCTCTTTTAGTTCTTACTCTTCCACATAAAAATTCTTTTTACATCTGAAGATATTAAAACATACTTTCATGTCACTAATTCTACCATATTTGCAAAGCACTAACTCACCATCACAGATCTCCTGGCTTCCTAAAAACTAGGTGGTAACATTCTTTATCTCCTTTACATGAAGCAATTGACTTGCGCTATAACCATAACTGCAACATTATTTCTGTGATAACTCATCTAAAACATCCCTGGCTTTTCAAAACTCTCATTTTTTAAAAATCTATAATGAACACTTATCAAATCCCTATTATGTGCTGAATATTGTTATGAGAATTGAGAATACAAAGATGATTATGGTATTGTCCCTGTGGTTAAGGGGTTTATTATCTAGTCAGGAAAATAGAGAATCTGATTGATGTTTTTAGTAGTGTGTGAAAAGTTTCATCACTTATTTATTCAGCAATTATTTGAGCACCTCATATGCATTATTAGTCACTGTGCTAAGTGTCAGGTATACAATGGAGAAGCAATCAGTTCTGGTTTTTGTCCACATGCTCATGGAGTTTACAATCTAGTGGAGGAAACAAGCAATAAGCACCCAATCAAGCACAAAAAGTCAAATAGATGTCAGAGCTATGAAAGAAATAATGTGAATGAAGAAATACAATATACAGCAAGGGGTAGGGCTCTACAGTGAGGTGACTATAAAGGTCTCCCCCACGAAGGTGAGGTAGGAGCTGATTCAGAAATACAGAATGAGCTGGCCATGTGCAAAGGTCCTGAGGCTGAAAGAAGATTGGCATAGCCACGGATGGGAAAGGCCAAGGCCAGCGTGACTAAAGCTTAACAGAGAAAGCAAAGAATGGTATTAAGATTGAAGTGGTGAAGTAGACAGATTATATATTACATTATATGTCTTATATACCACTATGTTTTATATTAACAGTATTATATTATATATATTATAATGACATACTATATATTCCCTTTATTGCAATAAGAAACCACTAAATTCTTTCAGGCTGTGGACTATATTTACATATTTTAAAAATTCCCCTCTGAATATCATGTAGAGAGTAGACTAGAGAAGACAGGAGGAGGGGCTATTGTGGTAACTTAGGTAATAATGGTGGCTTCGACTATCCACTCACTTAGCAAAAAAAAATCACTGAGCTATGGTGCCCTTTGAATGTGTCCCCTCCAAAATGCAAGTGTTACAATCCGCATTTTAATAGTATTAAATATTGGGCCTTTAGTAGGTAATTAGGCCATAAGAATGCTTTCCTTCTGAATGTTTCTTATAAAAAAAGGGTTTGGTGGCCAGGCATGGTGGTGCATGCCTGCAGATCAGCTACTTGGGAGGCTGAGGCAAGAGGATCTCTTGAGTCCAGGAGACAGAGGTTACAGTGAGCTGTGATGGTAGAACTGCACTCCACACTGGGGGACAGAGTGAGACCCTGATCTGTATTTTAGTTTTTTTTGGGGTTTTTTTTTAAGGTATTTGTCTCTCTTGCCCTTCTGCTTTCTGCATGTGAGGACATGGCATTCCTCCCCACTGCGATGGGAGTCATCTTGGAAGCAGAGAGTGGCCCTCGCAAGCAAGCTCCCTGGTCTTGGACTTCTCAGCCCCCAAAACTATGAGAAATAAATTTCTGTTCTTTATAAATTATACATCTCAGATATTTTGTTACAGCCACACCGACAAATTAAGATAAGCTATTTATTGCCAAGCATTCTACTAGGATTTAGCACTGAACAAAGAATGTCCTTGATATGAGAAAGCCATCAGTCTAGTGGGAGAAACAAAAGGCAATTGAAGTAATCAAATAAGCATCACATGTTGTGTGACAATAAGGACTATGGAAAAAATATGGCAGGGTAAGAGATGATAGCATTTGGGAGTGTTGATGGGGTTATGTTCTGAGTATAACAGAGAATCACAGAGTGGTCTAAATCAGCCTGGGGGAGGGAATGAAGTCTTCTAAGAGAAAATACTTGAGCATGAGTGGGATAGTTCAAATGATATAAGGACGGGGAGATGGGTGGAGGGATGTGGGAAAGAGGATGTAGAGAAAGGTTTCAGGAACCACATCCCCAGGGCTTGAATGATAGTTTCAGTGTAGAGAAACAAGGAAGACAAGACTAGAGCCAGCAGAGGCCACCACATGAAACAAAGGTCTGTGCAAAGCTAAGAATCTGGCCCTTCATCCAATAGCTATGGAAAGGGCTTTAAGCAGGTGACTAAATGCCAAGCTATCATGTTTGGCATTGTGGAAGATGGTTAGGAAGGAAGTCACTGGGAGACAGGGAAGTCAGCTAGCAAACACTGAGTGTAAGCCAAAAGATGATGGTGCCCGTTAAAGTAGTAGAGAAAGGGGGGATCTGAGAAATATCAAGTACATAGAATGGACAGAACTTTGATCACTGCTTGGATTTGTGCATGGGGGAGGGTGGTGGAGAACAGTCTAGTGCACCACATCGTGAGATGCAAAATCCCTTACAACCTGCTCTTTATCTATATCCAAACACTGTGGCATTACCCATGTTCTGTCAACCCCTGAACATGCCAGGCTCCTTCGCAGCTCATGGTTTCTGTGCCATGTGTCTCTCTGTCTAAAATGCTTCCTCCCATGTCTTTGCTTATTTATCCCTTCTCTGTAGGCAGGTATTTCTGCTCACATGTCATCCACCTAGAAAGGGCTTCCCTGATCATCCTAGGCCCATCTTGATTACACATCTTCACCTGATCCTCTCTTGCAAATCATCTTACTTTTAAATCATGTACATGCTAATTTGCTCCGAGGTTGATTTACTCACACTTCTGTTTACATGTTTATCTACATATATGGAGAGAGTCATCACTGAGCTCTGCAACAGCTGTGGCCTCACCCTCAAGGTTTACCACTCTGTTTCCAGCTTCTTGAAACTCCTCATTAAATATTTTTTGAATGAACGGATGGATGAGCAGAGAAACTGAGTAAAAAATTACATAGAGAGCTTAAAGCTTAGTAGTAAAGCTGCCAAAGATAAAACGTTCTTGTTTTGGGAGACACACAAATAAAAAACACAAAGGTACACATTTGAAAAAAAAAAATCAAAAGAAGAAAAAGACAAAAATTAGAGCAGTTGAATCTTCTAATGAAATGTTTACTTTAGACCAGGGGGCTGTAGAGAGCCAGAGAGTCAGTATTTTAGGCTTTGCAAGCAGTAAGAATACTGTTGCGACTACTCAACACTGCTGTTATAAACATAAAGCGGCCACAGACAGCACATAAACAAATGGACGTGGCAGTGTTACAATAAAATTTTACTCACAAAAATAGGCTGAAATTGGCCAGAGAGGGACGGTTTGCTGACTCCTGCTTTAGACTAATCCAATAAAGGTAAAAAGAGTGAAACACAATTGAAACATATAAAGAAGAGGACCTAATCTTATTGAGACTCTTCTATGTGCTAGACCTTTTGCAAGATTGTTTGTCTACAAAACTCATCCAATCTTTTTAACAACTCCAGTAGATAACCATAATTATGAACATTTCACAAAAATATTCCAAGAGGAATAATAACTTACCTAGGTCATACAGCTAAAGAGCCAGGCTTTAAATCCAGGAGGTCTTTCTCCTCCAAACCTCCATGATCATCATTTATGTTTTTATCAATTCTTCCCTTGTAGTCACAAACTACCTTCCTATCCCTTTTTGGAGAGGTATAAACATTTGTGCATATGACATAAATATGTTGATTTCAATTCCACAAACATTTACCTAGTACATAGTATGTGCCAGGCAGGCATTGTGAAATGTGCTGCAGATTCAAAATTGTAGAGACCATCTCTTTCTACGATTTGTCAAACCTGTAGCTTGTTTATGTCAGACTCTGAATTTCAAAGTATGTCATGTTCTTTTTTGTCTTGCTAGAATTGCTAATGGTGCTCTCCACCATATTAATGATGTGTGTTCCGTGGCCCTTTCTGCCCTTTGTAAACAACCACAGGTGTGGATTTTGTTTTGTCTGTGTGCAAGGCTTGCTGCTGAGAAGTTTCCCCATTAGATTGCTGCCCATAGCGCCAGCTGTTGTTATAAACTGCCGCTTCCCAGCCACATAGCTTTTTGTTTCCAGTTGCTTCAGATGGCACAATTCACGATGTCCTTGAAGCCTGCATCCATATGTTTGGGTCGAAATACCTTCTCATCCTTACTGAACCAACATAATGTCAAGAATGTTATTTCTCTAAGTGTTTTTCAGACAAATTTAAGAGTAAAGATGTGAATGTATGTGCCGCTTGAGTCCAATTTTTAAAATACCTGCTTCTCTACAGCATTGTCCTGTGTGACTTAGAGTTTAACCAATAAAAACCTCCTACATTTCATATCTAGTTATTAAAATTATATCTCTAAGATCATGTCTTTTTCCAGTTACTTTTTATGCAATAAACATCAATATTGGAGAAGATCATCTGAGGAAAAAGAAAAAGTCCTGATGTCATAAGCAATCTTAAACTATTCTTCACTTCACTTTTAAAACTGTATTCAGCAGCCTGTACCTATACAATTCAGGGTATGGGGTTATTTCACAGAAATTCTCCATGATTACATGTTTCGTAATCCCATTACAGTCTTAACAGAAGCAATCAATATTTCACATCATCAGTGTACTGTCTACCAACATCCCATTCTATGAAAAGAAAAAGTCATATAAGGAATATTTTTGTCTGTTATTTTCAAAGAACCACCACCTTTCAGTATTTAGCATGGGTCACTGTGTTGGAAATCAAAGTGAA
Organism: Ateles fusciceps; assembly: GCA_036589455.1. NCBI lineage: Eukaryota > Metazoa > Chordata > Mammalia > Primates > Atelidae > Ateles > Ateles fusciceps. The sequence goes on along the minus strand of JAZHEH010000164.1, from coordinate 3,388,263 downwards.
TGCTATTCTAGGAAAAAGCTGGGCTTTGAGGATTTTCAAATAACAACAGAAGTGACATATTTGTTACCTAGCTTGCCTTGGCCAGAGTTCTGTTTGCAGCAGAATCGGGGCCAATCAAGAGTTAGGATACTCCTTCCTACCAGCAATATCAAAGCTTCTCCCTCTGTTTCATCCTCTGAGTCAAGACGGGCAACGAAATACTGTAAGTTCTCTTTCTTACATCCTAAATTGCTCTTGCATCATCTCCTCCTGCACCTCTCTCTCTACCACCTGAGGCCTTTGAGTATTCTCAATAGCAATGCATGGAACAAATTCATCAGCCATGTGGCTTCTTTCCTTCAGGTTTGCTCCTCTGTGATCCATCCCTTACATGTCGACTAGTCTGATCATGTCATTAATGATAAGAAATAATATGTATTGAATACAGGTATTTTTATGCATTACTGATTAAATTCAAAGGCACAGAGATAAGCCACAAACCACTAGCAGTGACATTTTCGAATGAAAACAAAACAAAAAAGGGTTAGAGAACTTAAGGACTTGATTACATCCAAAGAGCTACTAAGGGGTAGATTGAAGATTGAATCCCTGGACTCTCTAATCCATATGTGACCTTGTTGTGTTATTCCATGCAAAATTTCTATTTCACAGATACAATATCTGATTGACAGAGCTTAGGTCACATTCCACCTTTTGCCAGGGAGAATAAGGCAGCTTCAGTTACAGTTTTATTAACACTATATCTAATAAAAAGAGGCATTGATTTTCAAATAAAATAAAAGAAGGCTGCAATTACAAGACAAATGAATGGGTACTGGACTGGCAAAAGCAAGAGGTCCATGGTAGTTTCTCTTAATAATCAACTTAAATTTCTTATTCAGAAAGGATCTCAAATTCTGTTATTAGATAGATATAGTACACACTCCTTGCAGTAAATTTGGCTCTTAGAGTGCTACAAAGATGGACACTAAAATATGGATTAACTGAGTGGAGTCATTAGGTTTAAGAAAAGGGAAGAGCTAGGACTTTGACACCCCCATTGGAGAGTGGCAACATGTTTGGTAATATTGCGACCTATTTTACCTTGACTCAGAGACCTTATGCCCACCAACGTGGTAGTATTAGGAAAAAGTCAATATATTGGCTATATCTTTTAGCCTTCAGAAATGTCCTATAAGAGAAATGAATCTACATCAGAGTAAAACTAAAAATAATGGAAATATAACTGTGATAAAACAGGCAGTTTGAGTGCTGTCTCTCTCATAATTTGGAATCTTGCTGGATGAAAAGAGTATATTTTGTACCACCCCAAAGTAAGTGTGAGATTGAAGAAATGAGCTCAACAGGAGGTAGAACTGGTAAGACTGGGTAATTAGTTCTTTCTGTGTACTTCGTATTAGAAAAGAGCTCCACAGGCATAGACACGAAACTGTGGATTTGCTGAGTGCAGTCAGTGGGTTGAAGAACAGGGAGAGTCAGGGGGTCCAGATCAGGACTGTGACCCCCTCCTCCACTGATGGTAACATGGTTGGTCAAATTATCACCTGATTTACTTCGACTTAGAGACCTTATGCCCACCAAGGTAGAAGAATACTAAGCAGAGTAAGATGCCCTGCCAGCAAATACAGAAATAACAGTGGTGCTTTTCATTTGAAGCGAATTTCTAATTTTCTTAGGGAGAGGCCATTCAGCTAAAAAATAAGAAACCTCTGGCTTTCAGACAGTATTCAGGTCATATCACTAACTATGGTGATTAGGGGATGAAATTTTCAGGGGTGAAAAAATAGACTAGAAGTCTACTAAGTATGCGAGGAAAACCTTTTGCCAAGGAAACCCAAAAACTAGCCACCCTTCACTAAGTCAATCCTGAAATCTTGAAACTACATTTCTGCTACATCTGGGTAGACCTATGAAGCATATCCTTACCTATAATTGACCACAGTTGGGACCATGGGAGAAATATAAAGTACATCTTATAAGACAGAACCAGAGGCCAAAGGGACGATGAACAAAAGAGATCCTTCCAGAAAGCAGACCACCTAGGCTGCCCCATAACTGACTACACAATTTTATCCACTGTCACAGTATAGAGTTTGGCCTAACAGTTCTGCCCCTGTCCAGCAAGATGTGTGTGCTGTAGAATATAGACTACAGTGTGTTCCCTTCCTATCTTTTTCCAAATGGGAATCTAATTGCAGTTTACAATTGTATATTCAGAACCCCAATATTGGGGGGGTCTATTAACTTTTAACTACATTGAACAACTATGAACATCTGTATCCAGTTATGATTGAGATTACCATAAATCACCCAGAGATCTTGGATTCAAAGATGAATAAACAGCTGGATGAAACTTGATATGGTCACTCTCAATGAGCACATTCTAAGCAGAATTGGTAACGTTAAATATACATTTGGGAAGAGGCTTTGAAATGGATGTGAGACAGCCCAGTGGACTAACCACAGCATTCAGCATTAGTAGACTACCCAACAGTCATTTCTCCTTTCCTCCTTGATAACAGATATATGATTATGTTTAAGGTGGCAATAAGCCCACCTCCTGAGATAAATTATGATGAGTCTATCTAAATAAATCATGGCGTTTCCATAGCCCTTTGCCAAATACTTACTTTCCTACTCACCTTGCAGCTTCAGGTAGCCAAATGAGACCTAAAGGGTGAGAATATCAGGAGTGGGAAAGTCCTATACTCTGACAAAGGGAATATTTTCCTTATTTTCTATACTTAGAAAAACGTGAAAGTCATTTTGTGATTATGAAGCAAGCAATCGATGCAAGGATAAAAAACTCACATGCTGCAGATTGCAGAAAAGTGGGAGAATCTGGGTCAGATTTCTTGTTAAGTAAATCAACTTTATAATTGATCTCACAGTAGAGATTTATGTTACAGTTAAAAACAGGTCTAATTAAAAACCTAATTCGTAAACTGTAGGTAGGATATGGAAGAGGACACATACTTGAAGAATAGGGGGCAAAGATGATGAAGTCTTTCTGAAGCCTGACTTATTTAAAGACTACTGTCTATACCATTCTTGAAACTGTTATTTTCACAAAGCATTTTCTTTAAACTGATTCCAAATTTATGTAATATTTAGAACTGCTAATAAATATACAAAGGGTCAAATCATACCAAAGTAGACAGAACACTTTAACTGTAGTAAATATAATTGAGTACAGTTGACTCTTTGCAGGCTCCTTGGAACCAAACAAGAATTGAAAACATATTTTTAAAATGTGTCTGTACTAAATATGCACTGACTTTTTTGTATCATCATTCCCTAAACAGTATAGAATTGCAACTATTTACACAGCATTTGCCCTGTATTAGAGATTATGAGTAATCTAGAGATTAATTCAAGTATACAGAGTGGTTAATGGACTTCGGAGACTTGGGGATGTTGGTTGGGAGGGGGTGAGGAATAAAAGACTACATAGTGGGTACAGTGTACACTTCTCTGGCAAAGGGTGCACTGAAATCTCAGAATTCACCACTATAGAACTTATCCATGTAACCAAAAGTCACTTGTACCCCAATCTATTGAAATAAAATATAATTAAAAAATAAAGTACATGGGAAAATGTACGTAGGTTATATGCAAAAATCCTACATCATTTTATATCAGGGGACTTGAGCATCCATGGATTTTGGTATCCGATGGAGATCCTATAACCAATCCCCTATGGATACCAAGAGACAACTGTATTTACTGAACTGTTACTGGCAGACTGCAGATATAGTCAGATACTAATGGACACTTACAGTTGAAAACCTGTTAAGAAGTGCACTGTATAATTTTATTTATTTGCTTAAAAGCAGCTTCCTAGAAACTATCTAGTTCTACCTCATGTTAATCTTTTCACATCCTACAGAGTTTTGCAGACTTTTAGAATGCATCCTGGTAAGTGCTGTCTCTCTAATCATTGGACTTTTACTTTTAGGCCAGCTTTAGAAGATATATTCCTTTAAGTGCTTGAGTTTTCCTTGTTTAGCCTCTCTCGATTTTTTTTTCAATTTTACTTCTTTTACTCTGCCTAGTATTATATCTGTTCATTTTTATTTAACAGTTTGTTTCTTCTCTAACTAATTCAAATTCTCAGTAGCACTTGACTCAGTTGCCATGCCTTCCTTCTGGGTTTCCATGACCTCACACTCTTCTGATTTTTCTTCTCCATCTCTGACATTTACTCTTGGTGATTTTGCTGTGGCCTTCCTTGCTCTATCTCTAAATGTTACAAAGTTCCAAGACATATGCCTCACCTTATTCTCTTTTCTATGCATGATCTTACCATGAGTGATCATGTTCTGTCTGTAATTTTAAATAAAGCACGTATTACAAGGCTCAAACATTAATATCTTCAATCTCAATCTCTACTCTAAAATCTATTATCTAATATATCCAACTCCCTAGTTGAAATTTCTACTCAGATATCTAACAGATACCTTGACCCTAACATATCCAAAACTGAACTGGTTTTTCGGCCCCCTTTCAATTCTTCTTCCCTCAGTGTTCCCCATGTTAGTAAAAAGACCAACACACATGCAGTAGCTCAAGCCAAATGCCTGGAAGTCATCCTTCCTTCCTCTCAGTTTTACATCCCCACATCCAACTCATCGAGAAGTCTATTTACTCTACCTGCACAATACATCTTGAATCCATCTAATTCCATTGACATCCCAATCTAATTCAGCCACCAACACTTTCTGCATGGGATACTACCATAACCTCCTAACTCATCCTCCTGCTTCTTTTCTCTCCATCTCAACATCCATTTCCCATAAATCAGCCAGAGTGGTCTTTTTAAAGATGTAAATTATATCCCATCACTCCTCTGCATAAAACCCTTCTCATAGTGTCCTAATACATTTAGATTCAAATCCAAATGCAGTCTTCTAGCCTTCAAGGTTCTCCCTGGATGATCTGGCTCCCACCTCCTCTCTGACTCATCTCACATCTCTCTGCCTCACCCCTATGTGTTTCTCTGGCCTCTTTTCTCATCCTCGTATAATCCCAGTTTATTCTGCTTCAGAGTCTTTGCATGAGATGTGTCTTCTCTCTGGAGAACTTTTCCTCCAGATAGTCACACAGATGAATTTTACTTACAATCTAGGCCTCTGCTCAAAGTCAACTCTTCAGAGAAGCCCTCTATGACCAATAAACCTTGGCAAGCCACTCCACTGCTCTTGTCCAATGATGCTGCTTTCCTTCCTTCCCAATAAGCACTGTCTTCCTCCAAAATAACCTATACTCCTTGAGAGCAAGGACATTGCCTGACTTTGTCATTGCTGTGTGCCTATTTCCTAGACACATTACAGATGCCTAATAAATATCTGGTGAATTACAAATAAGTTTATTGAGTTCTTAGGCCTTATGAACCTCTTCCTAAATTCCCTTAGCTCCTCTCCCTTAGAAAAAGTATTTTCTTTTATATTCTTTATGGTTTTAAGATTAATCAGAAATATTTCCTGTGCCAAACATTTTGCTATATAAAGAAAAATGAGACAGCAGATTCATTATCTAGTGGTAGAGAATGGCATGAAAATGAGTAAGTATAATGTAAACTGAGATCAAACTACTAAGATACCTACTAATGTGGCTTTGTGCAAAGGGGGCTAGAAGTGGAGTGAAAGAATAATTAGTAGTTAGTACAGAAAAAAGGATGACATTTGCTATATATAAATGAGTCAGAGGTTGAGTTCTACAGGCTACAAGGGGAAAAGACTGCATTTGTTTCATTTCTCAATTCCATACAATGATGCCTCCCAAAATGACAATTACAAAAGAAGAGATTTTTCTTTGTATGTCACAGTGTTATTATAACCTGAAAGTCAAGTTTTACTAAATTCAAGGACACTGCTTCCAAGTACTTATGTGATTCAATTACACACAGTTCTATATTATCATAATGCAAGGTGACAGATTACATAGAACTGCCATAAAATAGATGCTCTCCCAATTTCTCCTCCTTCTCACAGCTGGCACCTTATTCTCTGCCAGCCTCCACTTCACCCCTCTATCACTGTCCACTGCCCATAGCCCATGGCTTCCCATTACACTCCTCTGATCTCTGATACAAAGAAAATAGTACTAAGCTTCTTCCAACAGACTGGTCTGCTCATTGGCCTTCGAATAAATGTGGCTTACTCAATCCCCACATTCTCAACACACCTGCCCATTTAAAATATCTTTCCTTGTTATGCCAGGCGTGGTGGCTCACACCTGTAAGTCCAGCACTTTGGGAGGTCAAGGCAGGTCGATCATCTAAGGTCAAGAGTTCGAGACCAGCCTGGCCAACATGGTAAAACCCCGTCTCCACCAAAAAGTACAAAAATTAGCCAGGCATGCTGGTGCACAGCTGTAATCCCAGCTACTTGGGAGGCTGAGGCAGGAGAATTGCTTGAACCTGGGAGGTGGTGGTTGCAGTGAGTCAAGATAGTGCCATTGCACTCCAGCCTGGGTAACAGAGTGAGACTCTGTCTCTCAAAAAATAATAATAATAATAATAATAATAAAATGAAATAAAATACCTTTCCTTCTTGCTTGTAATATTCAAATGCTACCAATTCTTCAAGTTCAAGGGGCTCATCTCCTCCATGAAGCCTTCCTCTCCAGTCAGTCTAGCTCACTGTGAGCTTACTCCTTCTCCTACCACCCACAGCATTCACTGCCTCCGCTGGCTATTCACAGCTTTTTACAAACGTCCTGGGATTGTTTAAACATTCATGTATCTGAGTTTTAACAATCTCCTAACTAGATTATTTATTTATTTATTTATTTTAAGATGGTGTTTTTCTCTTATTGCCTAGGCTGGAATGCAACAGTGTGATCGCGGCTCACTGCAACCTCCGCCTCCTGGGTTTGAGGCATTCTCCTGCCTCAGCCTCCCAAGTAGCTGGGATTACAGGCATGCACTGCCATGCCCAGCTAATTTTTTGTATTTTTAGTAGAGTTCGGGTTCCACCGTGTTGATCAGGCTGGTTTCAAATTCTCAACCTCAGGTGATCCGCCCTCCTTGGCCTCACAAACTACTGGGATTACAGGTGTGAGCCACCATGCCCAGCCTATTTAATTTTTTAATATGGTGGATCTGTCTTCTATTTCTTATCTATCTACCCATATCCATAAAAAACAGTGGTATCACCAAAGGAAGTTACCAGTTCCCAAATCCCAGCATTTTACCTGCAAACAAACATCTATTGTCATAGTGCCACAGGAGGGAGGCAGGCATAGGTTAAACCAATAATTGGGTCCACTACTTCTACAATGCAAATTCTTTCACAGTTAAAGCAAAAATTTTCAGTGTCAATAATCAAATATTGAGAAAATTAGTAGATACAAATATTCTGAGATAAATTAATGTTTCTTGTTTAATAAAGGAAAATAAACTTCTGTAACTGGAGAGTAATACAACTGCAAATGGTTTTTGTAGACAAGGAGGACAATTTCTATTAATTAATAAATTTCTGTATAATTCAGCCACATGGTTTTTGGATTAGGCTTCTGGATTAACAACAAACAAAAAGGTTTTTCTCTTATCTGCAAAAGCAGTTGGCTGTCATCTCCATCAACTTCATAAGGGTCAGTGCCGACTCCACAAACATAGATTTGGAGTAGATAAGCTGTTAATTTCAAATAATTTTCTCAACACTTGCAATGGAAAGAGTAGTTAGACTACTTCCCTAGGGTCCCTTTCCTACACCCATCTCCTCTCTCTCCTCTGTCCTCCTCTACCAGTCTTCTACAATCTACCACTCCTTCCCCACCCCCCAATTGTTTAAGGTGAATTTGATCATGCTACTCCATTGGTAGCTTCTGCTGCTCTTCAGCTAATGTCCTGAGTCCTTAAAATAGTGGTCAATGATCTCTAGCACGCACTTTCCTAATCTCTCTTACCTCACCTCTCACCTCTCTCCTCCTTACTCTACTCCAGTCATACTTGATTTCTTTCAACTCCTAGAAGATGTCATTTCTTTTCCATCCTCCAGGACTGCACTCAGGAGATTCCCACCCCATGGAATTCTTTTTCCCTCACCCTCTATTGCCTGCCTAACTCTCCCTTCTTCCAACTAAATGTTGCTTCTTTAGGAAGGTCTCTAGGAAAGTTTGGATTACTCTGATATAGTATCTAAATGATAATCATGAACTTTCTTTGTTAATACTTATAGAAATAATTTGTTTTAATATCTGGAAGTCTACTATATATCAAGACCCCAGAACAAAAGAGACTGTGTCTCCCCTGGTGATTGATGATCCCAGCAAACTGCAGTGTCTGGCATACAGTTCATCCTCAAGAAATTTGTTGAATTCATAAATGATAATGGGACACTGGAGCTGGAAGATCTAGGGTGGAGTCCCATTTTTGCTTACTGTGACCTTGAAGAAATCACTTATCTCACAGATCCTCAATGTCTTAATCTTTAGAAGGGATATTATCATCCTTTCTAAAGATTAAACCCACTTCTGGGATACTGAAAGAACAAGATGATATAGATTCACCCAAAGAGTTGGTAAGTTGGAAAAGATTTATACAATTTAGCTATTATTTTTAATTGACTAAAGATAGCCATAAAATTCACTGAGGTATATAGAGTCAATACTTAACAGGCAACTGCTGTGGCTAAAAGCTTTCTATGCATTATCTCACATAATTCTAACTTTTACAATACTTCTAGGAGGTCAGTATTGCTATCATGAACCCTCTTTACAGGTGGAGACAATTAAGTCACACAGTAAGGGATGAATCTGGGATTCAAATTAAAGCAGACTCCAAAGCTTAAGGGAGACCACAACAAGCCTACCTCTCATTACCACAAATTCAACTCTATTTCTTAGAAGAAGAGAGTTTAGTTTTCATAGAAGACAAACTATAACTTTGCTCAAGAGTCTTATGTATAAAGCTGATAAGCAAGGTGGTTTCACTATTTGAATCACTGAGAAGAATCCAACACTTTAAAGAACACTCTTAATCACTATGACCATTTGTAAGTGGGCCTTGTGTGCCAGTCTCCAGGATAGGCACTTTACAGTGGCTAGTCCTAAATTTCTCCATAACTATCACTATACCAATGAGAAAATGAGGCTCAGGAAGAATAAATCAAACAATCTGTCTTCCTATAACTTGAGCTTCAAGGCCAGGGTTGATCCCACCACTGTTTAACTCCAAAGGTGTGCTCTTTGAACCACTACATCTTAGACTGCCTCTAAGAATCTATGCTGAGAAGCCTTATAAACACATTTATCTTTAAGAAAAGCACATCCATTATGAAGACACATATCCTTTCTCTAAGTATGTTGTTTATATTATTGTAGAATATTAGTGAAATAGATAACCATGTGGCCATATATATTCATTCTCTATTGTTGCTGCAAAGAATTACCATAAACCTGGCTGAAAACAACACAAATGTATTATCTTACAGTTTGGTAGCTCAGAAGTCTGACACTGAACTAAGACTAAAGTATTCAAAGGGCTGGGTTCCTTTCTGGAGGCTCTAGGAAAGAATCCATTTGTCTTTTCCAGATTTTAAGGCCACCTTCATTCCTTGGCCTGTGTTCCCCTTCTATCTTCAAAGCCAAAATCCTTGAATCTCATTAAGTATTATTCCCTAGTGACATCTCCCTCCGACTACAGTAAGAAAAGATTTTTACCTATCAGGACCCATGTGATTAGATTGGACCCACTGACACCTGATCATCCCGGGTAATCACCCCATATCAAGATCCTTAACTTGACTATACCTGCAAAGCCCCTTTAGCCATTTGAGGTGACATATTCACAGGTTCCAGGAATAAGGAACATGGATATCTTTGGAGGTCCTTTAGTCTGCCTATCACAGCAAAGGCTTTGGAGTCAGACGGACATTAAATTCATTTTCCACATGCTCTGACAATTGCTTCATAAGCCTCAGTCCCTGTATCTGTGGAATGATGACAATTCTCACCCACACGATGTGGATGTAAGGATCTAAACCATTTACACATGTACACTCCAAAACAGGGCCTGACACCTACGAGAGCAAAATAAGCGTTAAGCCCCCTCCAAGCAGTCTGCCTACATAGGTTACAAGCATAATAATCATAGCAAAAACACAATCTTCATTTTTGGATACTTTTTCTTCTCACCCACTCAGTACTGGAAAAGTGCCTAATCCAGATTAGACATAATATATATACATATATATTCATTAAACGATATTGAAGTTTTCCCTTTGGTTCTAAAGAATATACCCCTGGTTTGGATCAGTGATGAATTAGAGTCAGCTTGGGCTAGCAAGACGTAATTCCCTGAGACACTCTCTGGAGCCCGTGGACACTGCTAGATGACTTCACAATACTCACACACAGACTGTGAAATTTAAAAATGATCTTGCACATAAGCCATCGTGGGTTATTGGGTTATTAACATACACAATAGATTAAAATACATAAAACAGCCCAATTCATCACATCCAGCATAAAATATCTTTAATAAGAGCCCAAGTGACAACTGGATGAATGCTTTCCAGAAACCTGAAGACAGATTTAAATCACAAAATACCCTACAATCAAATAATAAGTCACCATTTAACCTAATGTTAAAAGAGCATATAAATTAGAAGAGTTTGTGGCAAACAACTAATATTTTAGAAGCTAGTTGTTGTTTTCTAGTTCTACTCATTCATAAAGCTCAAATGAAGAGAGCCTAAAGTGTATGTCTGACTCTTGCAGAAATAGTATCTATTTGGGATAATCTCCCCCCTGATTAAGCAAAGGATTATAAATCCATGACACACTTCTCAAATCCTAATCCCCCTTCTCTGAAAATGATGCTTCCTCCTATTTTACGGAATGCAAAATCTGTTGCCTAAGTCCTCCCCAAATCTAATTTCTTCCCTAGTATCTCCAAGAAGAGCCTCAATACCTTATACTCCTTCCCAAGATCAACCTAACTACCCACTTATTCACTTAGTCAATGTATACCTATAAACTGAGGATACAAACATCAACAAAATCCCATCTCTTCCCCAGACCAACTTACTCTCGTAGAGACATATACAGAAATAAAGTATGCACAAATAATATTCAGCACTTAGGAAGAGTACACTATATCCACCACTGAAGCCAGATCTCAAAAAAATAATGCCAAGTGAAAAAGTCTTAAAATACATCATTTGTGTAAGTTTAAAAACACAAACATAAAAACATATTAAACATGGCTCATGTATACTGACATATCCAGTAATTGAAAAAATACACACCAAATTCGTGGTAGTGCTTGTAACTGCAGGAGAGAGGCGATAAAAAAGGGCAATGTTGTAGGTAATAATAAATATGTCAACTTTATTCCTAATTATTTTATGGAAAAAAGAATGGAAGCAAATATTTTCAATTATTGTTAACTAGAAATTTGGGGCAGGAATCCCCAGGTATTTGTTGCTGTCTAGACTTTTCAGTATTTTCATAAGTAGTTAAAATTGAAACAGTCAACTGCATGGTGACATAAGTCTATATGGCATATGCAAGGTACAATGGTGCTCTAAAATAAGAATAGTTCTTTCTGTTGTGCTTTTATACCATCGTTCTCTACTACTCAACCACTGTTCTAACGAGATCAACACCTACGAACATGTCCAAATTTTTCCTGCTAAACAAAATGAATCTGCCAGTAGTTACTCCCAAGAACTACTCAATCTATTCCTTTTCTTTCTCAGCTAAACTTCTTAAAAGAATTGTCTACACCTGCTCTCCCACATCTCCTTAATCCCCTTATTCATATCCAAACCCACTGCAATCTGGCTCTGCCCCACTTACATTGCTTCAACTCCTAACTGCCAAATCCATTCAATTCTCATTTTACTTAATCATGCAAAGCATTTAAGATAATTGGCCAAATACTGGAAAACTTCCCTTCTCTTGGCGTCCACAGTACTACTCTTGGCTGTCATTCCTTTTACCTCCCTACATGTTCCATCTCTGATTCCTTCTCCTGTTGCAGTCACTTAATTCTAGTTTGCCTCCTCTAGTAGTACACTCTAAGCTGTACTCTCTCCCTAAGTGACCTCTTCTGTTCTCATGGCTGTATCTGCAATCCACTGGCTCCTAAATTTGTAATTCTAGCCCCTTCTGAGATCAAGACATACACCTTCAACTGTCAACTGGCTAGCTTACATTCTCTGCAAGTATCCCATCCTCAGTATGTACTAAAGCAGCCATATCTTCAGGAATTCCACTGAAGATTAAAGCTAGATGTGTGGAAAACTTCTCTACTCCTACTTTTCTTTCTCTTATTCTGATATATACTGTCTTCTTGATTATACCTGCTACTGTATGTCTTGAATGTCACACCTGTTCTCTATCACACTTCTTTAATACAGGTCTCCTGGTCCACATTGTCCATACCATTTTTCTAACTAGTTCCCATGACTTCTATGGAACTGCCTCATAATTTCCTGCTGAACAGAAGCAATTGACTTTACCTTGCTTAACGCCATTCAAGAGCCTGCCGATTTTAAACTCCTCAGTCATAAATGCAAGGCTCTGAAATAATCTACCATCATCTACCTTTCCAGTCTTACTTTTGGATACATCTTTCTACACTGCCAATATTCAGGCCACATGGACCTGTCACCATTACCTGACTATGGCTTGATTTTTTACACAAACCTGAGCCTCTTCACAGACTGATCCTACCTCTAAATCTCTTTCTCTCTCCTCCGCTTGATAAACGTCGACACAGTTTTTCAAGATCCCATTGAGATGTCATTTCCTTCTGTGAGGTTTCCTTAGCTTCTCTAAGTAGGTAGTTATTCCTGCACCTTTGCTTCCATAAGACTTTGTAGCTGGCTCTATTTTAGCACTTATGTCATGTTGCTCTAAGAGCTACTTGTCCGCATGTTCTTCTCTCTCAATAAATTGCAAGCAGGTACTAAGTTTTTGTTTCAATGAGTATTTGAGAGCCAACCATGAGAAGGCCCTATTCTAAGCTTATGCCATATACTTAACAAAACAGACAAACTCTAAACTCATGGAGTCTAAATTACTGAGAACTGAATTGTGATTAGTAAACCTCAGTCACGATTTGGAGATGTTTAAGTCATCAGTAAGGCCATCATGAAATCAGAGTGTTAACAAATCTTACTGTGGTAGCTTTTGCATGTCATCACAGCACAACCTCTCTAACTAGAGCCCGTCTTTTACTTCTTTGCACCAGGCACAGAAATAGGTACATACTATAGGAGCTTTAAATGACTGAAGCTCACCTTTTTTTGATGAGAACCATCCTTTTCTATAAAAATGTCTGTAGGAACCTTTCCAAAGGAAGGTATACTACTGAATATTGTAGTTGGATGGACCAATATTGACTCAGGTTCTCCACAAGTCAGCAGACATCAGACCCACACTGCACGGATTCAAGAAACAGAAATAACCACCAACAAGCTCTCGGTGGTTGAGTCAGAAAATGTCCATATGTTAGTGCTGGTGACCTATGCCATATGCCTTTTTAAAATAGGCACATGAGTATCTACTGTAATCTTCAAGTATTTTGTAGACAGAGAGACTTAGGCTTGTCTGTAACTGGCATATGTGTCATGTGTAAAACAGTGAGAAACTCAGAAAACAGAAAGAATATGCCATTAACAAAAAAGCACAATGCAGAGTCTGATCCCTGCAGAAAAGTTCTCAGAATAGGAACAACAGCAACTGGCCTGAAGCCTTGAGGAAGGATGAATAGTTAATAAGAGATTGCAATTACCTCTGTGATACTTGCCATTTGTGTTAGCGAACAGATAAATATATATGGAGGTTACCTTGTGATACAATTGCACATTGCTGATAGTTCTTTCCCACTCCCTGGTTTGTTTTAGGCTTTAAAGTCTACTATATCAGAGTTTTCTCTTTATACTAATAAAACATAAAGAGAAATGCCTGTACAAGAGGTTACTGGTATCATTTCACGGGTGTTCTGACAGAAATCAAAATTTTCAGGCCAGTCAACTAAGCATGCCTTATTTTAAAGGTGATATACAAGGATGAGGTGAAGCAGACCAGTGGAAGCCTAAGGCTGGTGAGATAATCACTGGGTGTGTACACCTGGATACAGCAATAAACTATTACCATTGCCATTGTATCTATTATTATCTAAGAAAAGAAAGGAGTCAAGCTTTATTAATCATTAGCATACATACTTCTAAATGTATACATGTATAATCTATGAAAAAAATCTATAAAAATGAAGGTACATGCCCTGGATTTTTTACAGATGGGGTCCACGGTCAAAACACTTTGGAGACTGCTGACCTAGACACCAGATGACTAATAGTTCTAAGTAACAGACCACAATCAGATTACAGAGGTGAAGCAAAGCAGAAAAGGTAAATGAAAAAAACAAAAAACAAAAAACAAAAACAGAACACCAAGATAGAAAGAATGAAAAAATTATTCCAGATACCACAAGGGCAAGCAGTGCAAAGACATGATCCACAGTGTGCTGATTATTGAGATACTGTCTTCTGCTTTTTGCTGCATGTAGGGTCCAAGACCAGATAATGTGACGTGACTACTTGGTTATTTTGTTCCCCCTGCTTAAAACCTGTGATCACTTCTCATTGCTCCTAGAAAGTCCAAATATGTAATAAAACTCAGACTCTCATCCATCTGACCCCTGCCTGCCTCTCCATCATCTTTTGTCACTTTCTTTTTGCGGTGGTAGAGTGGGGGAGCAGGGAGGACCTCCTCATTTCACGCATGTTCTCTAACCTTGTTCTCATCTATCTCTAAGTATAATTCAAATGTCGACCCAATTTCTAATTCCTTTAATCATTATTTCCTGACCTCTAAAACATATCAAGTCTTTTTCCCATATATTCCTATAGCCTCCTGTGCTTGCTTTTCTGAAATACTCAGCATACTCTGAATGTATTTTTCAAGGTCTTTCTTCCCGGCTAGCCATCTGTGAGGACAGAGAAGGTATCTGTAACCCCAAAGCACCCAGCACAGTGTCTGATTTATAAAGAAGTGCTAAATAAATGTGTTCATTGGAGTGAAGTTGAATGAAATGTGTCCTGACACTCAGAGAGAAAAACAGTTTGTCTCTGAGCTGCCTAAGTACTTGCTAATTTAATATGATGATGGCAGAAATATGAGACTTACCTAATAGTTAAAATAATATTTGGCTGATGTTTTATCAGTACCTTTAAAGGCATTTCATATTCCACTGGTCAACAAATATTTGAGCCCCTCAACGGGTCTTGAAAGTGCTATAGTGTCTTTACTCTGGGTTGGCAGACACCAAACAATTAAAACTGCTTTCATTAAGGCACAATATTGAAAGGATTCATGACTTATTCTGGCAGGACAGAGAATCCATGAAGTTCATTGCTTAGGAGTAATGTTATATATTCTCAGTTGGTTAGTCTTAGCAAGATTGCCTGTGCCCATTGTCCTTGGAGGGGGTTGAAAATGCAGACGCATGATCAAGCAGTGGAGGGAAGGGAGTATGAACAGCTATGCAAATGCAATGCTCCAGATAAAAATCATGACTTTGCACGGGATGAGATACATCCTTCAGAACCTTGCCTACGCACTGCATTTCCAGTGACTAGGCTGCCCCATACTCTTGTCAGGTGCTAGTTTGTCCACAGTGGTCATTTTTATCAGGTCTTTCAACTCAAGCTCAGGGAGGCCTTGCAGGTTACTTTCATTGCCATCCAACCCCCTCAAGCATTAATGGTTCTTTTTCCCAAACCACAAAGCTAGGTATTAAGGTTCCCTCTACCCATGCAAGGGCACTAGGATTGGTCACTGGCTTTGGATCCTGAATTAGACTGTTTTTGCATTACTATAAAGAAATATCTGAAGGCGGGGATAATTAAAAATGAAAAATGGTTTAATTGGTTCATGGTTCTGTAGTCTGTATAAGCATGACACTAACATCTCAGGACCTCGGGAAGATTCCACTCATGGCAGAAAACAAAAGGGAAGAGTAGGCACATCACATGGCAAGAGCGGGAGCAAGAGAGAGAAGAGTAAGGAGATGCTACATTCTTTTTTTTTTTTTTTTTTTTTGAGATAGAGTTTCCCTCTTGTTACCCAGGCTGGAGTGCAATAGCACGATCTCAGCTCACTACAACCTCCACCTCCTGGGTTCAAGCAATTCTCCTGCCTCAGCCTTCTGAGTGGCTGGGACTACAGGCGCGCGGCACCATGCCCAGCTAATTTTTGTATTTTTAGTAGAGATGGGGTTTCACCATGTTGACCAGGATGGTCTCAATCTCTTGACCTCGTGATCCACCCACCTCGGCCTCCCAAAGTGCTGGGATTATAGGCATGAGCCACCATGCCCGGCCTGCCACATTCTTTTAAACAACCAGATTGCACATGGACCAACTGAGTAAAAACTTACTCATCACCAAGGTGATGGCACTGAGCCATTCACGAGAGATGTCCCCCATAATCCAATCAATTCCCAGCAGGCTCCACCTTCAACACTGGAGGTCACAGTTAAACATAAGATTCGAAGGGGAGAAATACCCAAACTATATAAGACCTTTATACTGTATATAATATAGAAACCCACAGGGAGATTTCCAGTTCATTTGCTCTTTAACCGCATGCACCACCACATTGGACAACAAGCACTAATTCAGCCAAGCCAAGCCCAGCCCTCCCTCCCAGAACAATTCCAGCTGAGCTCAGAGTACCACATGCCACCCTCCACTCTTCTCCTGTCCTTCACTGTCCAGGCAGGATAGTTGAGAAATAGGAGTTCAGAGTATAGGCTGTGGAGCCACGATGCCTTGGTTAATAAATATCCCCACTCTCTCGATCACAAGATGTGTGACTTTGGGCAAGTTGCTTAACCCCTTTAAGCCTCAATTTATTTATAAATAAAAAGGATATTCAAAACTGCTTGAGTGTCCCCTTTACCAGGGTATCCCTCTGGCACCCCAAATATAATATTGAACTCAATGCTTTTGACCCTATATGTGAGTGCACATGTACAAACACACACACAATTTCCTTCTTCTGTTTCTGTCATCTGAATAATATCCTCCCATCACCATAAGCAAAGGCCTTCATTAGTCATCCCAGTTGGAGTACAGAGCCTGCCTAGGTGCATGTCCCTGACTCCTATTCCTCCTTGATCTCCCACCTAACTCCACCCCCACATTCAATCAGTTAAAACACCAACAACAATGCCCCAAGAACCTGCCGCCAACACCCTTCCCTGAACTAGACCTTCCTACCTAATGCCTTGACAACTTTGATGACTTTTCAATGACCTTTCCACCTGGAGACTCTCCCTTCTTTAATTTTTCATTTACATCAGACAAGAGGACTCTTCCTAAAGCATCACTTTTATTATGCCAGTATTGCCCTCAGAAACTTTAAATGCCTACCCACTGCATAAAATCCACATTTCTTAGACTCCCCCAATCTCATTTCTCAGCCTCATCACTTCTCAGGTCACCATCTATGCCATCCAAACTGCTGTCCCCACATATGTACTCATGCCTCCCCCACTAAATGCCTCTTCTGAATCCCTCTAAACTCCACTGGCTGTTCAGAGTCCAGCTCTTCCACAGAATCTTCCCCAACAAGTCACCCCAGAGTGACCTCCTGTTCCCCTTTCGCACTAGAAGACCAGATTTATCCCTTCCAGAGAGCAAATGTCACTTCCTCAGAACTCACTCCCTCCATGACCCCCCCACATTCTCCCCATCTTTCCTTTCTCCTGACTTCTCATCCTCACAATTAAAGAACTTTTTCTCAGGTCAAATAATTATAAAAATGACCACAACTCACATTTATAGGGCCTTATCTATTTGTCAGATACTGTGCTAAGCACTTCATATGCATTAATTCAGTTAATCCTCAACACAACCTGATGATGTAGGTTCTCTTCATTGATTCACAACCCAATATAGAAATATAGTAGAAAATAAGCCAATATACCCCAAAGAAATAAAGATATATATATATAGATAGATATATAGACATAGATATATATATATATGCACATGTATATCTATACAAACACAGTATATATAAAACAGCATTATAACATAATAGTATGGCATATATCATATGTCTATACATTTTTCTTTTATGAAGTATATAAAAACTATGAAGGAAAGTAAAGCAGGGTAAAGGGATTGAGAGATGACATGGTCTGGCTGTGTCCCCACCCAAATCTCATCTTGAATTATATTCCCATAATTCCCACACACTGTGGGAGGAACCCAGTGAGAGATAATTCAATCATGGGGTTCGTTCCCCCATACTGTTCTCATGATAGTGAATAAGTCTCACAAGATCTGATGGTTTTATCAGGGGTTTCCCCTTTTGCTTGGCTCTCATTCTCTTTGTCTACCAGCATGTAAGTTGTGGCTTTGCTCCTCCTTGCCTTCTGCCATGACTGTGAGGTCTCCTGAGCCATGTGGAACGCAAGTCAATTAAACCTCTTTCCTTTATAAATTACTCAGTCTATGTCTTTATTAGCAGCATGAGAACAGACTAATACAAGAGACATAGGATGGGTTGTTATATTAGGTGAAGCCCTCAGAGAAGTAACATTTTAACAGAGACCCAAACGAAGTGAGGAAACAAGCCAAAAGAATTACGGGTCATGAATGGTCCAGGCATACATTAAGAAACTAAGCTACAAAGAGGCTCATGTGGCTTCTCAAGGTCACACAATAGCAGGCATAGTATGTAAATCCTAATTTCCACTCCAAAGTCTTATACTTAGCCACCAGTCCTCACCTTCCATTAATGTTCTGCAGCAGTTCATTCTATTCGCCAGCTCTGAATTTTTAAAACTCTCTTATTCTCCACTAGTTAACAAATATGGGCCTTCTACATGCCAGGCACTGATCTCCATTCATTGGACATCATTTACCTCTCCAATTTCTTCTCCAGGTATAACACGTTTCCCCTGGTTTCACATCCATCTTCCACCCTTATTCTTTACAGTTTGGACTCTAAACTCTATCCCTTATCCAGTTCATGATTTCAGTTACCATTATCTTTCTGCAACTAATTCCCAAATTGGGGTCCCAGTTTAATCTGCTGACCAGCTTCTTGGGAGCAAGGCTGTCTCATTCATCTCTCTATTCCTAATACTCGTCACAATGCTAGATGTGTAATAAATGTGTGCTTCTCTGAAATGGATTAAATTTGAACTCTACATTTCCAACTGCCTTTGGGACAATTTGACCTGAATGTTTTGCCCAGCATCTCAAAATCAATATTTCTAAAAACAAACACATTATCTTCCCTCCAAAACCTGTTCCTCCTCCTATATTCCTTGTCCCTCACAACACCACAAAGTATCACAGTCACCAACCTTGCCCTCTTTCTCCTCCCAACAGCCATCTTACCTTTCCATTCCCACTGCCTTTACCCTTCCTCAAACATTTGTTTTTTCTTGCCTAGAAGAATGGACCGCCTCCTAAGGATATCCCAATTGATGGTACTTCCTACACAGCTATGCAAAATTAATTCCCCTCATTCTGTCATTTTTTTTTTTTGCAAAATTCAATGGTCTTCTATCCACACAACTGAATCTAGTCTTATGTTCCAGCCCATATAGCCCAATACCTACTGGGCATCTTCTCTACTTTGATATCCAAGAAGCCCTTAAATTTCACAGTACTCCAAAACTGACCATTCATTTTTTTTAAACTGAACTTCCTTCTCTGTATTCCCCATCTTGGTAAATTTATGCCACCCAACTGTTCTCCTGGCAGAAATCAAGAGTTGCTCTTGTCCTCTATTTGTCTCATGTGTACTCTCTGCCCTCCACCACATGACCAATGCTTTGCTCTGTGTTTTATTATGTCTCATCTGCAGCTGTACCACACCAGGTCTCTTTGCCTGCTGTTTTACTCCCTTTGTATCCATTGGCTACATCATCAGTTAACTTCTCGGTGTGCAAACATGGCCATGCTCTGTTCTTGATTGAAATGTATCAGTAGTTTCCATACTACATCACATCTTGACTATGACTACTTTCCAGCTTCCCATCTCACAACTCCCTTCTTCCCTACACATTCACAATACCCACAAAATTCTTACTGTTCCCTGATTGTAGTACTATGTTCTCTTGGTCCAGCCTTGGGACCACAGTGCTCCCTGCCTGAAACATTCATAATTCACCTGCCATCTCTCCCTGAAATATTCATTCTCATCCTAAAGTCCTATCTAGTCCAAGTAACTTTCTTTGACTCTGTCCTGTTTGCATAGTGTGACTTACATCTGTTTCCAAAGCAGTCTGTGGTTGGTGCTATTATAGGGCTTTTTCAGTTCTAATTTTCATCTCTCATGTCTATCTCTTTAGATTCAGGGCTTCTTTTCCATGGGATATTTTTCAACTCTCTATACTAGCACTTAGAACAGTACTTGGGAAATGCATCTTCAGTATATCTTTTGTGAAATAATAAATGGATCACTTTTGGGGAAGCCCCCACTGATGTTAAGGAGTAGTAATATTATTTAGTCTACAGAATAATGCTATTTTTCTACATAAGGTTTGTGTGGCATTATACATGATTCTGCAAAACCAATATCACTCAATAACAAACCATGTGATTATGATAGATTTACTGTGTGTTCCTTCAGCTTATTATTTCACAGAAGACAAGGACTAGAGCTACTGATATCCTTCATTAAGACATACAGTGAGGTCTTGGGAAGGTATTTAGCACATGCCTTTGAAGATGAAGTAAACTAATATACGCAATGTAATGAATACACAATCCGGGTCAAGTAGAAGTCCGGGGTAGAGAAGGAAGATATGATTTAAATGTTTAATTCCTATACCCTAAACAATTAACATATCTTTTTATATTCTGAAATATTTACTAGCACAATGTCTTTCATATAGTAGGTGACTGATAAATGCATTTTAAATGAATGATTGTTTAGTAACACTCTCAAACAAATTTCTAAAACTATCACAACACAAATTGCAGTAAGGCTGAAGTTATAACTGTCATTGAGATCTAAAATTCTGCTCCGATGATAGTTACGGAAGGCCACAATCTCACACTCAGGTATCCAAGGATGAATAAAGCTATGTTTTAAATTGCAATGCGTATAACAAGATAGTATTACAGTTTAATCTTCTCAGTGTAGTGGTTATGGATTTTTCATTCTCATTGTTTATTCTGAGAGGTGAACAACACTTTTAAAAGTACTTTTTAATGACAAATTTTCATGTGGAGGTTACATCCATAACTTTAACTAGGAGGGCTTATGGAGTGTAGCGGTGACTCCTGCACTTAAATTACATCAGAAGTGCAAGTAGTTAATACCTTCCAGCTTCCCAGTTTAGATGTGTGCCCTTTCTTTAAAACTATCTTACAACATCTCCATTTTAAAAATGGGATTTATTCTATAAACCCACAGCAAGATAATCCCCTCACTCCATGCCCCCGGATATTGCATTTTACAGTTTCCTGCTTCTTTTGTTCATGTTTCTCAATGCCTGGTTTTGTACTCTTATTGTTTTATATTTATCCCCAAGATTTTCCTCCCCCACAACTTTTAAATTAACACAGTGCACCTGCATTTCAGACTCTCTGCCAACTCTCTCAGATATCATGACTTCAGTAGAAAATTCTGATGAAACTGAACCAAGAGCAGACAGGGAACAGGTAACCACTGCAATAATACTGTGCATCACAGTAGAAAAGGCTCATCCTCAAATTAAAGGGAGTTTATGAACACAGATGATATGGAAAGAGTGATTTAAAATTCTTGGAAAGGATGGGAGAAAAGTGGAGCAGAATGTGACTTTCACAAAGTGCTTGCAATATTAGATGATGTATAATAATATCCTTACAATAAGTGCTTCCCAAAATTACATTTAAAAACTGGAGAAACATACTATTTAATTTGAAAATTCCAACACCAATTTGAAATGCCTCTGTCTACACCAGAACATCATTTAAATTCCCAATAAGAGACCTGAGCATTTTCAATTCCTTTAGGATTATCTTTAAACATAAGTCATAGCTCATTTGCACTCTCCAAGCTTTCAAATCATATTTGTTTTATGAAAAGGGTGCATTTCTTTGGAGACTTCCAGCATCAAAGAAGGTTTTTAAAATCCTTAAAATAGCTTAGATAATCTGCTGTCTTTAAGTAACTGAAAGATAAACTCATATTACAATTAGAAAAATTGGTAGAGGGCAGGAAGAAATGGACAATAGAACAAACACAGAATTTCAAGCCCAGTTCTTCTCATAACTTTATTCTATAGGACCCCAAAGAGGAAAAGGTCAAGTTCAATAACACTGTGTGCTTCCACTTGGAAAGCAACACCACTTATACCAACTGGAAGTAATCTTGCTTTTAAACACCCATCTTACTTCATCCTTAACTCTGTTATGGGAATGAATATTTTAAAATAAACATGTTTAGGCATTTATTTCCTACTCAACTTGACTATCATTGCCTCATGCATATTCAGTTACTAACTCTTGGATAAACAGTAAGCTCTCTAAAAGCAGACTCTATGTCTCAGTCATCCCAATACTAAGTAGCTTCTTTGCAAATATTTGCTGAATTAATCTCATTTCATCATTACAGCATCTTTATAAGCTACAGGTAGATATCATTACCACCATAGTACAGAGGAAGAAAGAACAGCAACATTAAGCTCAATGACTACTTTATATATTCTCACCTTTCTAAATCAAATTAAATTTTTTCTAAATTGAACTTCTCTCCAAATTAAACTTATACAGTATCTCACAGGTTTATTTGATAAATGTCTGTTTGTTAGTTCTATATTACTGTGGTTTTCTTTTTTTTTTTTCTAAAATTCTCTGTGGACACAAGAAGACTAGGGGATCAGTTTCCACTGCAGTAGAATGGGTTGATCATTGCCTTTAGATGTAGCCATAAGACACTTTTATTCATGGAGTGAATTACCATATGCAAAGCGTGGATAAAAGGTATGGGCTAGACCATTTTTAAAGTAGCTTCTCATGCTATCATAATGAATATTCATTAAATTATAAAAAGTTATAACCCAAAATAAAACCCCTGGCAGAATATCTATTTGAGATGTAGATCAGTTTAAGAGCTGTATGTGCTATATGTACCCAATATTATTATGAAACTCAGGAAGACATTTAGAAGTCATGTCTTTTCTGGTAAAAAAAAAAATAGGCTGGGCGCGTTGGCTCATACCTGTAATCCCAGCACTTTGGTAGGCCGAGGCGGGCAAATCACAAGGTCAGGAGATCAAGACCATCCTGGCTAACAAGGTGAAACCCCATCTCTACTAAAAATACAAAAAATTAGCCGGGCGTGGTGGCAGGTGCCTGTAGTCCCAGCTACTCGGGAGGCTGAGGCAGGAGAATCACTTGAACCTGGGAGGCAGAGGTTGCAGTGAGCCAAGATCGCGCCACTGCACTCCAGACTGGGTGACAGAGCAAGACTCTGTCTCAAAAAATAATAATAATAAAATTTTGGGACATCTTATCATATGTAACAATGTACAAACAGCACAACAAAAAAAGGACACAGGTTGTGGGGTAATCGTCGCTAGACTTCAGTAGATACTGTTATCAGTCCAATCTGATTTTCATTCCCATTTGGGCTATGATAATGACATTTCTTAAATAAACTGCTTCACTCAAAAGATCCTTCAAAATATTGAGAAGTGTTGACATCTGGAGATGGAAGTCTATTTTTCCTCCAAAACCTATTTAAAGTAAAGACCTATATATATATTCTAAAAAGCCAGCTCTAATTCCCTAAAGACTTTTCATAAGCAGATGCTGCCTGAATACAAAAGGGGGCATCTCCCTAAACCAATACAAATTTCAGGTAACCAAAAAGTTATAAATTGTTGCTTTAAAATGTTTTGATGACTTACTTTTACCTAAATAAATAATTGGGGTGGGATAGGTAGGTGGAGAGAAGTTTCTAAAAGGTCAGCAAAATATCCAAAGGGTATTTAAACTGACAACTTATTTCCAATGAGAGAGCCACTCAACCACACTGGCTGTGTTCGTTAGGAAGAAAAACCAGCCCTTAACATGAGCACGAAGGCCAAATGCTCAATATGGAAAATTCTCTATTTATATCCATGTTCAAATTATTCCTTATATTTCAGTGTGAAGAACTTTTATGCTTAAATACTGATGGTCACCCCTTTTTCAGGTTTTCTAATGCTCTGCGCATGTATATCCAGATCGAGCAGCCTATAGTGAAAAGACTGGGCAAGAAGAGGGGATACAGCCACAGCCATGACAGCAAAGGAGCTGAACTTCAGCCTTTCTCAGCCTTGACACACTTTTCACTTCCCTCTTACTTCCCGCTCAATACAGCCTGACTTCTCGCTGTGAAGTCTGATATAAAAGGAAATGCACCTAAGGAAATGGGTGTGTATACACTGAACGACGACGTCTCCATGCCTTTTTAAATTTTCCCATTCCTTTCCACATCCACTGCTGTAATGCAAGGATCTATCATCTGATGAGTATAATGGCAGTGGATGTGGTGGTGTAGACATTCACACACTGAGGGGAAATGTGAGAAAGGACCCTTCTCAGTCATATGAACTCAAAGAAGTACAAACAATCACAATCACATTTCAGCGTGAGTACTTAAATAATTTTGCAGTTTTATTTGTGGGGTTAGGGGCCAGGAGACGTGAGGCCCCTCAGACTACTGATGTTGGAGGTGATCATCAACCTGGAAGGGAGTAAGAATGAGGGAATATCACAGCAACAACATCCAAAGGCGATACTGATGACTGCCCTAAATACAAAAGCCACTGGGCATCTATTAAGTACTTCTTCAGAAACAATGTGCACTCTGATAGCCATGGTGCTATAGGTGCAAGAACATGCACAGTTCCAAGGAGCATTATCTTGGTGTCATTTACTGCACTCATAAACTCAGTCCACTGAATAGAAAAGACATGGAACCAAAAGTCTCTTCCAGCAGATGGCTCAACATGCAATCAGACGTGAATTTTTTTTTTGAGTCAGAGTTTTACTCTGTTGCCCAGGCTGGAGTGCAGTGGTGCCATCATGGTTCACTGCCCCATTGTACTCCTGACCTCAAGCAATCCCCCTGCCTCAGCCTTCTGAGTAGCTGGGACTATGGTGGGTAGACTTTGGTCTTTGGTGGGTCTACCACAGGACAATGTGATTTAATTCAATCAAAATGTTTAAATGTCTATTAGTTTTTCTTTTTTTTTTCTTTTTTCTTTTTTTTTAATTTTTTTCTGAGACTGAGTCTGGCTCTGTTGCACAGGTTGGAGTGCAATGGCGTGATTTAGGCTCACTGCAACCCCCGCCTCCCAGGATCAAGGATTCTCCCTGCCTCAGCCTCCCAAGTAGCTGGGATTACAGGTGCCTGCCACTGTAGCAAGCAAATTTTTGTATTATTAGTAGAGAAGGGTTTCTACCACGTTAGACAGGCTGGTCTCAATCTCCTGACCTCAGGCGATCCGCCCACCTCGGCCTCGCGAAGTTCTGAGATTACAGGCGTGAGCCACCACACCTGGCCTAAATGTCTACTAGTTTGCGAAGCATTGCACAAGTGCTTACTAGGGGTACAAAAATTAGTAATTCTTGCATGGTACACTTGCCATCAGAAAGTTACAACTGAATATCTGCAAATGAGACAAATTATGTCCAGTTAATTCTGCCTTGTCATTCAGATCTATATCAACAATAAAAGAAAAAACAACTTACGAAAATTCAAAGAATAATTATTTGGGGGAGGAGTCAGGGAAAAATCAGTAAGGCTGCAACAGAAGGACACTACATTTCAGATGTGTCTTAATAGATATACAGATTTTCATTGGGCAGTATGAGGGCAGGAAGTTCATTCTAAGCAGTGGGTAAAACAGGAGATATAGCTAATTATAGTCCCAGCTACTCAGAAGGCTGAGGCAGGGGGATTGCTTGAGGTCAGGAGTACAATGGGGCAGTGAACCATGATGGCACCACTGCACTCCAGCCTGGGCAACAGAGTAAAACTCTGACTCAAAAGAAAATAAAAAAGGAAAGGGAAAAAAAGGTAGATTTAGAGACCAGGGAACAGTCCAGTTTAGCCATACCAAGGTGTAGAAGAGTCCTGTTAGGATGAGAGCTGTCACTGCATTGTAGGAGTCTTGAAAATCACACTAAGGAATTTATATTTTTGATTCTATAAGTAATAAGAAGGCATTAAGAGATTTTGTGCAGGAGAATTCTATGACTCAAGTTAAGTTTCAGTAAATTTAGTTAGTTTTGAGTGTGGAGTGGCAGTTAGTGCAAATAGGATGTAACCATCACGGCCTAGAAAAGATGCTGAGAACATAATCTTGGTGGTGGAAATGGAATTTGAAGCGAGAGACAGACATAAAATACAGAAGAGAACCAGTAAATCTTGGTGACTGATTTGTCATGATGAGAATACCATAGAGAAGGAGATGCTTTTGCTTTTTTTAACAACATGCCTCAAAAAATGTCCACAATAATTGTTTTTAGAAGATAGAGCATGACTTTTTTTTGATACAATGACTTTAAGGTGCTGGTAAAACTTTCTTATGAGTCTGACCAGCAGAAGAGGAATGGGGCAGACTATATACTCAAGAGATACTCCCCCATCAAAATAAGAATCAAAGCCACACTTTGATTATGGAGAGAGTATAGAGGGAGAATATAACTAAAAGACAACCATGTGAAGGCCTGCACAAAACGGGCAAAAAGAGGAAATAAGAGTCACAAAAGGAGATCTAAGAGAAATCAGAGGCAGTAAAATAATTCAGTGCCATAGAATGCAAGGGAGGAAGGCTCAATTCAACAACATTCATTGAATATCTGTTGTTGAGCAAATATTACAAGTCAGACTTTATACTCAATACTGGGGATAAAGTGGTGGACAGGACAGAATCCCTCTGCTCTCACAGAGTTCACAGTCTTCCAAGAAATGTTGGTAAACAGCAAGAAACATCCCCAGTGAGTTCATGAGGACATGAATTGAGAAAAGGCCCTTAGGGCCTTTCACCAAACGAATACTTTTGGAAAGCAAATGGGTAATTCAATGCCCAAGGGTGAATTAACTTATAATAATAGGTGCAGTTACAAAATTTTAAAAGATTTTTCAGACTTGCAAAGGCCCCTTGAACAAATAAAACACTCAACTCCCCACAACCCCCTCCCCACTTCACACGTTAATCTACTTGAAATAGTCCCTAAGAAGAGAAGCTATTAAGTAAAAAACACATTCTGCTATGTATTATTGAAAAGCAATATTATTCACATGTTCTGGAAAAAGTGAGAACACGAAAAATAAATAAAAGGACAAAAAATAGTAAGAAGGGCTTAATAATTTAAGCCCAGAAATATATCTTCAAAACAACCACTATCTGGTCTACGATTCTGCAGAAATCTCGCACACATATTTTATATTGCATGGCTCATTAATTTACAAACCATCCATAGCTTTATGTTATGAGACGGCATAAGCTTCAGGCCAGAAAAATATGCACAGGGGTCCAGGGGAGAGAGGGTAGTTGAATTTCAACACTTCATTCTATCATCTGTTTAGTACACTCCTTACATTATTATGACATAAGAAAATAAAATAATGGTTGTATGATGAAAAGCTTTTCATGGGTTAGGAATAAATGGATTTTTCAATATTACCCTTGTGGAATTACTAATTTGAGTTTGCCTTATTTTTAATAAACACAAAACTTAAGCCAAAGCCATGATACATCCATCAAATGACAATTCAAAATTGAAGAGATTTTTTACTCTACTATTGAAACGTATATTTTTCTGCCTCACTTTTAGTTGTAGATTACATCACATAACATCTGCCATTCCTAAGTTAGATGGCATAAATTAAGGACACCAATGAATAATTTTATAGGGTTTTTTTTTCCCTCTGACCTTATTTCTGATTCTCTTTCAAACATAGAGCTGAATTATCATCTCCCTCTGTCTCTCCACTGTTAGCAGGATTACGTCTGATTTTATAGCAGTAGTGCAAAATAATGGGATTAGACAATGAAATGAAAAATGTATTTTGGTCAGGATTTGGGTTTAACATGGAAGCTAGCGGAGCAAAAGTAAGCACTCTAATTTGCAAGAAACCTTCTCTGCTTGTAAGTACTTACGTACAACTCGCCCATTTTCTGTCCTCTCTGGCATTAACAGTGTCAAATACAGTGACTTACAGGTGGTGCTCATCAGTTAGCATATTAAATGCTTTTACTTGTTAAGAAGAGAGCACAAAATGAACTCTTTAAACTCAATTATTATAAAGTTTCAGCAATGCAACTCAACTCTATTCTGTCATTTCCAACATTTTCCTTCTACTTTGCATTCATGTAGTTTCATCTGTTGCCTTTCAGCAAACCATTTTTCACAGTGGTCTATCTCTAAGTTAGGACATAAAATACACACACACACACACACACACACACACACACACACTTCTCTAATTCCTGATTTCTCTATCATCTTCATACATTTCTCTCAGTTGGGATCTTCCAGTTAAATTTTTCTTAGATTCCGGCTAAGTCATCTTATAAACCTCCACTCCAGAGATATATATTCAAGGAAAAACTATATCATAGTATAAGATCATTTGGAAGTTATATAAATAGGCTACTTATTGGAAAGAGACAAGAGATCAGAGGCTATTATTTTAAAACAAAAATGGAAGGTAGAGTTTAAGTCTTCAAAAATCATCCTTTCTCATCCCAGGATTAGTAAAGACCACCCTGTATCTGATCACAAGGAAGCAAAGTACTTATGCATATGTTTGGTGAAAATAATATAGACTACATATTTGGGGATCATTCTCTAATATTAACTTTGAAGCAATATCAACAAAAATAAAGATAATCCAAACGATTTTTTATTCTTCCCATCATGTGACAACTAACTAAAAATTTATGAATACAATTCAAGAAACAGGTGTCAAATCAATTCTCAGCCAGAAAATTCATCTCTTTGGTCTCACCTTAGCCAAGGTATAAATCAACATATTTCTGTTCTCCAAATAAGCAGTGAACGCATGCTGATTCTGGAGATAGCACTAAACGGTATGCTTATTAAAAACTATGTTAAATGTATAGTACTCCCCAGTTGTGACTTCATCTTCATTTCTCATTTGTAGTGATTATGGCCACGTAAAGCCCTGTGAATTGACTGGACCTGCTGATTCAATCCCCATCCGGTTGATGGAAGGACAGGCACAGTCAAGAAGTGGTGATCGCGGAGGAGCAAGCAATGCAAGCCATCCAGTTTCCGAGACGACATTCCTGCAGTCTGTCTAGCCTTGAGTCCCCTGGGCTGCTATGTGCATGAGTGAGTCTCTAGTAGGACAGCTAGCCCTTTACCTATGCTTACTCTAAAGAACTGCAAAGACAGAGACCCTATGAGCTCAACTCAACACCCAATAACTACTCAGCTCTCTACATGAAACACGCCACTCAGGAAACATTTGATCTCTTAAAGATTAAATATTCCTCACAAGAGATATCCTACATATGCCTGGCTCGTAATGAGTGCGCAGCTACAGACGTAAGTGTAAACAGAACTAGACATAGTTACAAGTCAAATTTGGGGCTTTACGGGGATGTTCATATTACTTTTTTCCAGTCTGAAAGGATTAAGACGGTTCTCTTTACAATTTCATATTCATGTGAGACTAGTGTCCTCCTGGTTACAATGACCTTAATTATTGGAGTGAAGAAAAGAAAGGGAGGGTGTACGTTTCCATTCCTCATGGCCATAAATTTCAATGATTGACTCAAGTTGTTGAGGTGACTCCATTTCCCCCGGGTACTAAAGAACGCAGCATGTGGAAACACCTTTCCTTGCAACTTTCCAGCCCTCAAGTCCAAGTTTTTCATCCTCTAAATCCAAACTATGCTACAGCCATATGTGACACCAAAGCTTATGTAATCCGGGGAGAGGTCCAGCCCTTTATCACTCCTGTGTTCCCCACAATCACCTCCATTCTATTTCTGGCTCATGTAAAGTACTCTGCACACATCAAAATCACCTAATAACAAATCAGTGCAACCCAAGACGCTTTGTGGGAGGGCATCGTCCCTATTTCTCTACGGATCCCACCAAACAGTAAAACATTTCTCCCTGCTTTCGCAGAACGCGCGTTCTCTGAAAGCCAAGCTCCTAAAACAGTGCCCGGTACCCTTCCAAGGCTGTGCTAGGTATATAAATTATTTCCAAGTGTCACTGAAGACCATTTTTCTCTGAACACACTAAACTGAAGCTAGCCATAAAACAAGACATACGCTCCTGCTGAAGAATCTGACATGGGCAAGATTCCGCCCGTATATTACCAGGGGGCAAAAATACAGTTGTAATGAAGAAACGCTGGGGGGCATAAAGGAAAAGTGGAAGGAGAGGATCAATACTATTTAAGCTCATTAATCCCCAGGTGTGAGGGGAAGGAAGCGTGCGGTCTGGAGTCATCTGGTAGATGCATAAACAACCTCGGAAATTTTCAGAGAAGGCAGAAGTACGCACAGGATCAGCAGGGACCCTGCCACCGGCGAGTTTCAAACACACTTCAAACATCTTTTCTTCCGCGACCTGGATCTTGCATGCACCCCCTCTCTCCCTGCACCCCATTCCCGCCGCTCCCACCTCCCCTTCCCAGTCCCGCCAGGTGACTGCGTCTCATGCAGCGAAGGCAACAAGCGTCCCCAGCGGAGGAAGGGGAAGGGGCAGCCGTCTCGGCTCGCGAGGGAAGGAGGGCGGAAGCGGGCGCCCGCTCGCATGCTTATTGCATCCTACCTCCTGTGGAGCTGGCCTCCTCCAGCTGAGCCGAAATGCTTTCCACTCTCCTCACATTCATGTCTGGGGACGCGGGGTGCAGGAGCGAGACTCGGGAGTCCACCGGCCCAGGGGCGTCTGTCGACGGGTCTGCACGGAAGCGCACCGCCGCTCGGCCCGGGGGCGTCCGTGGCGCTGGGAGCGAGAGCTTCGGCGGCTGCGGGCAGGGCGCGCGGAGCCGGCTGCAGGTGCGGGCGGAGGCCGGCGGGGGGCGCCGGGGGCGCTGCGCGGCTCTTGGCGGCGGGGGCGCGCGGGACGGCGGGGGCGGCCGAGGCGAGGGCTGCTCGGCGCCGGCGACTGGAAGCGGGCGCGCTGCACGGGCGGCTAGCGTGCGGGACCCTAGCCCCTCGCCCGCGTGGGCGCCTCCTCTGCCACCTGCTGTCGAGTCACCAGCCGGGGTGGGGGCGAGGAGGGGAAAGCGCAGCGGGTGGCGTGGTGCCTCTGGCGACAGAGCAGACGGACCCGAAAGAGACCCGAGGTGACTTCGGGCTGGGCAGGGCACCTCCGGGAGTTGTCAGCGGCTCTCAGCGGGCGCCTCTGGACCCCTTCGCACTGCGAGCAGCCCCTGCTCTGGGGAGGGGCTCCAAGGCGCAGCTCCTTCGCCACGAACGCGCCGCTGGGTCCCCCAGGGGGCTCCAACTCCGACAGCTAAACTGGAAATACTGCTGCACAAAGTTAGGCTGAGTTCGAAGGACACCAGAGGGGGGAGCACAAGGAGATGCCCTTCTCCGGAGCCGGGCAGAGCGCCAGGAACTCATAGACAGGAAACTTTCCCCGTGGAAGCTAGAACCAGCATGCGACTCAGCTGAGTGTGGGGGAGACACTGGGTCTAGACTCCGGGGTGAGCATCGCAGGGCTGAGGTGAAGAATACTACCTTGGAGAGAGGGGGTGGCGTAGACGGGGGGGCATTTTGCAGAAGCATCTATGTGGGGGGGTTTCATTTGAGATCTCCCAGGCAGGTCAACCAGGAGGTATCGCTCACCACCCCCAGGGTCATTTGCCCTCTGAAGCAAAGTAAGGCCGGGAACAGTTGGGAAGGTAAAGAGAATCCAGTGGACCACTTGTGGCCATGGTTACTGTTTGAGAAGTCAAAATTAAAATGCAGACTTCTGTGTCCCCAAGAGTCAAGTGCATGAAGCCTCTCTTTTGAGAAGAAAGGTCAAGTTGACCCGTTCTCCAGGCAAACGGAATTAAAATTTCCTCTCACTCTCAGCTACAAGGTCAGCTGGCCATGACTTGGGTGGAGCCATTTCTAAGTGTTTGTGAGACTATTTGCCCTCCCTGTGGCTTTTGGATTATTTATTCACACTGTCAATGAGTGAAATCTTGTCCCTTTCTCCAAGGATGTCTCCACTGACACCTTATTGCCCTCTCCCCACCCCCAAGCCCATGAGTGATTTATTTCGTCCTTTGAGCCCTTATAGCATGTATTTGTATATTTCTTGTGAGTCTTGCACTCTCAGTTCATTGTTAAAGAGGTGGATGCTGACACCTCTGTTGTCTGGGTTCAAATCCTAGTTCCACTACTTCGTAAAGTGTGGCTTAGTACAAATATCAGCTATAACTGGTACCTACATTATTGTTTTGTTGTGAGGATTTAAGAAAATGAATGGATGCAAAGGGCTTAGGGTCGTGGCTGGCACATCACAATCATTGTGTGAAGACAGGCACCTCTGATCTTGAAGCTGAGAATAATATTGTATTGACAAACCAATTAGCAAAGTTCTTTGCACATAGTTAATCTTCACTAAACATTTTTTTTTTAATTCAGCAAACATCTGCCAACTACTCTGTACAAGGCACAATTACAGGCTCTGGGATGCCACAGTGAATACAACAGAGACTCTCAGTTATAGGCTGTCTAGAGGGCAGAGACTGACCATAAATCAAGGAATCAGAAGTGACAGGCCAGGGAATCACTTTTATATGGGGGCCCAGGAAGGCTTTATGAAAGAGGCTACGTTTAAATGGAATCCTGATGAAAATGAGGAGCCAGCCGTGAGCATCTCAAGGGAAAAAGAACTTCCAAGCAGAGGGAACAGCAAGAGCTAACATAAGAACAGCATGCTTGCAGGGCAGCAAGGAGGCTGATAGGGCTGAAGTACATTGAGAGAGGAAGAGTAACAGGAGAGAGAGTTGGAGAGGATGGGATCATGTGCAGTGTAAACGTTTATTGAATTATTGAATTTTGTCTGCATACTTTTACAGCCAATGCATTCTTCCCACTTGCCAGCTTCCTCTTAACAAGTCTTCTCTCTGTCCATTCTATCAGATTTAATCATTTGATTCTGTCACATGCCTCTTCTTCCTCTTCTGCAGACTTCTAGCAAACTTCCAGCTTACTGGCCAACTATTTCTTTCTCTATTTCTGTAGCTAGCACTCTTTCCAGAAACCACTCACAACTTTTAATCTGTAGATAATCACTAACACTTGTCCAACTCCAAATTTTATCTTCTATATGATGACTTCTAAAGCTACTTGAGCATGCTGGTTTGGATTCTGCAGCCTGGGTTGGAATTCCAGTTCCAACTGTGAACAAGCTGTGTGTTTGAGGACTAGTAACCTTCCTCAGTTTTCTTACTCTAGAATGTAGAAAATCATAGTGTCAGCCAGGTGAGGTGGCTCACATCTGTAATCCCAGCACTTTGAGAGGCCGAGGCGGATCCCCTGAGGTCAGGGGTTCGAGACCAACCTGGCCAACATGGTGAAATCCTATCTCTACTAAAAATACAAAAATTAGCCAGGTATGGTGGCATGCGCCTGTAATCTCAGCTACTCGAGGCTGAGGCAGGAGAATCGCTTGAACCTGAGAAGCGGAGGTTGCCGTGAGCCGAGATCATGCCATTGCCCTCCAGCCTGGGTGACAGAGCAATATTCTGTCTAAAAAAATAATAATAATAATAATAGCATCGACTTCAGTTAACTGTTGGGAAAGATTACATGAGGCAGCATATGTAAAGTGTTTAGGATGGTTCCCGGCACATAATAAGAGTCAGTTAGAGCTACCATCGTGATAGTTAGCTATCAGCATTATCATCATCATCAGATTTTGTCACGATGAACTCAAAGAAGAGAACGCCACCACTACATTCTACAACAGGTCTAAGCAACCTTCCCTCATAGTGTGGGAAGTAATATACAACTCCTTTTTCATCTCCAAAATATGTGGAACATTTTGTTGAACCAAACTACCTCTCAAATCTTATCCAATGGATATCTGCCCGTGTTGTACCTTCTAAATGTATATCCTTTGACTAGTTATAAAGAAGACAACACATTCATGGAAAATAGACACTGTGCTAAAGAAGTTTGTTAATATATTGTTTCCAAAATATTTGTATGGGATATTAGCTACTATAAAATCCAAGTCCAGACCTCTTTACTTGGATTCTTAGTCATTGCCAAACATCACAGCATAATTATCTTTTTACTACCACATTTACCATCATTTTTGATATTTGGGACTGAAAGTCCAGAATGACTGTGTCTTGCTTGTACCATTTCCTTACTGGCTCTTTAAATACTTCAAATAGTTATAGAGAAGACCTTCATAGGCCACAG
Source organism: Ateles fusciceps (assembly GCA_036589455.1). Classification (NCBI taxonomy): domain Eukaryota; kingdom Metazoa; phylum Chordata; class Mammalia; order Primates; family Atelidae; genus Ateles; species Ateles fusciceps. The sequence goes on along the minus strand of JAZHEH010000164.1, from coordinate 3,353,867 downwards.
CATGCTGTGCCAGCTTCTTATTACTCCTCTGAAGCTGTAGCAATCCTAGCCCCTCTTCCCAACCCCAAGACACATGCACAAAGATTTCCACCTTCTCTGACTAACCCTAGATTACTCTCTATAGCAAGGATGTGTATTTTTCCCTCAAGGAACCATATTAAAAATTGGGTGCAGAAATAAGAAACTCATCATGTGCCAGCCATGAATCTCAGACTTTATGAATATTATTTCATTAAATCTTTTCAAAGCACTGGGAGATAAGCACTGTTATTATCCCTATTTAGCTAGTGAAGAAATTAAGGCTCCAAGAAGTAAACTGGTTTGCCAGTTTTATAATAGTAATCAGCATCTCTGGGCTGTGAACACAACAGTTTGACTCAAGAACTCCCAAATGTAATTACTACACTGTACTGTCACCCTGGACTAGAATTGTGACGCCCTAGACTCTGACATTTCCTAGTTCTGTGTCCTCCAGAAAGTCACTGATCATTTCTAAGCTTCAGTTCCTAATCTGTAAAAAGGGGAATCTCCCCTTCACAAGGTCATTGTCAGGATTAAGTCAGGGAATGAAAGTGAAAGCTATACATGAACTACGGAATGTTGCAGAAGCATCCATGACTACTTTTATTATTTCCTGATTTTTTTTTAATTGCCTATTACCTTTATTGCTTGGTCTTTTCTGAAAGTGCCTTACATTTTGGCACAATTCTTCCTGGCTCATCAGAACTTAGGCAGTAACAGTAAAACTCCTAGTATTTCATGATGCTTGAACACTGACACTATGCACCTATGCACTGTGTTAAAAACTCTATGTCATTGTATGACTTAGGACTAGGAAAAAATCATCATATATAGTTATTTTTACCCTGATTTTAAAATGAGTCTGAGATTCAGAGAGGTTAAGTAGCCCAAGGACAGCCAGCTATGAAGAGGTGCAGCTGAGATTTGAACTCACATTCATCTGATTAAAACACTAGAGCTTTCAATTGCTTCTTGATGGTTCTCAAACTTTAACATACATAAGAATCACCTAAACAGTTAGATTAAAAACTCCTGTGCTCCAGCCTGTGGATAGATTCACTGAGTTTGGTGGGGATGTCTGAGAATGTAATTTATTTTTTAAATGATAGACTTTTAGAGCAGCTTTTGATTTTCAAAAAAAATGAGCATACAGAGTTCCCATGTACCCCTCTCCAGTAACCCCCTCCCCCAGTTTTCCCTATTATTAACATCTGGTATTAGTGTGGTACATTTTTACAGCTGAGCCAATGACACATTGTTTTTAACTAAAGTCCATAGTTTAGATAGGAGGCCTAATCTTAGAGGAAGAGGTGGCCCTAGAGGGAGAGGGAAAAAGAGACATCACTCAGAAGAGAGGCCATGTGAGGACACAGCAGCTGTCTACAAGCCAGGAAGAGAGCCCTCAGTGTAAATAGAATGCTACTGACACCTTGACCTTGGACTTCCAGCCTGCAGAACTGTGGGAAGGTAAACTTCTGTTGTTTAAATCATATAGCCTGTAGTATTTTGTTGTGGTAGCCCAAGCAGACTAACACATACCCTAAGATCATACTTTGAGAAATCATTGCTCTACACTGAGGCAAGAAAGCGTGGTCTGAAATCCACCAACATCTGCATCACCTGTGAGCTCGTCAGGAGTTCAGGATCTGGGGCCCCACCTCAGGCCTCCTGAATCACTGTCATCATTTTAAGAACATCCTCAGTTGGTTCCAGGAATGCATATTAAAATGTGAGAAGGCTGGGCATGGTGACTCATGCCTGTAATCTCAACACTTTAGGAGGCTGAGGCAGGAAGACTGCTTGAGCCCAGGAGTTTAAGACCAGTCTGGTCAACATAGTAAACTCCATGTCTACAAATATTTCAAAAAAATGGCCAAGCATAGTGGCTCACACCTGTGGGTAGTGGCTCCCAGCTACTCAGAAGGCTGAGAGAAGAGGATCGCCTGAGACTAGAAGGTCGAGGCTGCAGTGAGCCATGATGACACCACTGCACTCCAGCCTGTGTAACAGAGTGAGAGACCCTGCCAAGAAAGAAAGAGAGAGAAAAGAAAGAAGAAGAAGGAAAAGAAGGAAGGAAGGAAGGAAGGAAAGGAGGTAGAGAGGGAAGGAAGAAAGGAGGGGAGGAAGGAAGGAAGGAAGTCTTGCTTGACAGGACACTGGACACAGTTTTGTGTTTATTTACTTATTTACCATAGCCTCCCTTGGAGCCATGCAGAGCTCCCTGAGCAAGAGAAGAGGCTAGTGTTACAATCACAATGTACTGCACTTTACTCTAGTGAGACAATCCAGCTTTACTTTTATGTCAGCCCTACTCACACGGATATAATTACTTATTATCTCATTAGGTTTCAAACAGCTAATATCCCTAACCTTGATCATCTAACTACACTTGTAAATTTCTCTGTGATTCTTAATCTCTTGTATTATAATAATCAGGTAAAATAATCTGCTTTGAGATCCTAACATTAAAGGAAATATTAATATGCCATAATGTAACAAAAATCAGGTAAACATTTTAGAGCTGCAGAGTTAATTCTGACCTTCCTATGGGATTTTTATGTTCAGTTCCTTATCTGATCTTTACAACTCTGAAAAGTTGAAAGCTAAAATTTTATTATTCCCATTTTGCAGAAGAAGAAACTGAAGCCCGTGGAGATTAAGAGACTTATTTGCACAAGACACGTGGGATGCAACCAGGTCACAAACCTCCATCGTCTGACATCTTTCAGCACTTGCTTCTATGAGGTTTGCCAAGTTTATAAAAGCTGAAATGCTGCCAAATGAACTGTAAGTCTCTAAGCATCAAAATTCAGGTTTGCCTTGCAATTCTGTCTTGCAGGATAAGTCCATATTACAAATGTAAAGTTATTATTTCACTTCACTGCAATGACCCCTGACCTGTGGACTTCAGGAAATCCACTGGCTACATTCTGTATGTAGCAGGAGAGGTGATTAGAGGATTCACTTCAGAATAGGGATTTAGTTTAACCACAGAGCGCTCCAAAAACTTCAATATCATTAATGAGGTTAATGCTGAAAAGGTTTTACTTAAATTTCATATCTCCAGGTTCTACACTTGAGTATGTTCTAATTGGTAGATAGATTCATTAAATTCCAAATCACTTTATACCTTTTATCCTTGTATTTTCTTTAATTGCTCATTTTACTGCATGAAGACTAAAAATCAGTCCTTGAAAAGTAAGAATTTGCTAGTTTGTTTGCTAATATTTGAATAAAACTGTCCAAAAGAGATTTTGTTATAACTAAATGAATCTGTTCCTAGAATATTCTTTTTTGCTGTTATTTTTTTGAGATGAATATCTGCTCTTGTTGCCCTGGCTGGAGTGCAATGGTGTGATCACCATTCACTGCAACCTCCGCCTCCCAGGTTCAAGCAATTCTCCTGCCTCAGCCTCCAGAGTAGCCAGGATTACAGGCACCTGCTACCACCCCCAGGTAATTTTTTATGTTTTTAGTAGAGACAGGGTTTTTCCATGTTGGCCAGGCTGTCTTGAACTCCTGACCTCAGGTAATCTACCCACCTTGGCCTCCCAAGGTGCTGGGATTACAGCTGTGAGCCACTACACCATGCCTAGAGTATTTTTTTAAACCAAAAGTTGAACATAACTGAAAACTATTCTAAATGACTAGTTTTCTTCCAATATCTAATTCAAAGACATCAAGTCTTTAAAAACAGGAGAAATATGTATTTCTTATGTATGTGTGGCTCAAAGCACTATATTATATTGCTGATAAGGAAGTTAATCAACTCAGTATATTTAAGATTTATTCATTAAGTTGGTACTTTGGGGAATTAATGTTTAATTTGTTTTGTTTTAAAATTCATTAATAAAATTAAAATTCTTTATACAAATTAGAAGCATTCTAGGGAGACTGAGAACCTATTTCTTCAAAGTAAGGTAAAATACAAACCAACAGAAATGCCACGGTCGGGGCCTGGAAAATCCAAAACTCAGTCTAACAGTCTCTAGAATTTGAATAGTGAAACTGCCTCATATACGCATCAAAATAGATAAAGAACTTGACACTCAAATTCAGGTGTTAGTTAACAGCCATCAATAAATGAACAAAAAGAAAGGAAAAGGAAGACAGAGATCCTCAAAGTCTCAATGCCATTAGATTTTTAAAAGTCCAGAATCTTTTAGATAGCTGATGTTAACCAATGGTATCAAAGAGAGAAAACCTAACAATGTTGGAAGAATGAATGCTTATAGAAGACGCATATTGGGATTTAGGGAGAGTTGGGGAACATGCAATTATAGATGCATCCCTACTCATGGAAGCAGACTCAGTTTTAAGGACACAGTCACAATCAATTCACTGCACTTTAGTGAGACAACCTTGTTTCACTTTTGTATCAGTTCTACTCATATGGATAGAACTGTTTATTGCCTCATTAGGTTTCAAGTTGTCAGTAAGAATTCAGGGATGGTGGTAGTAAGGAGAGTGGGGATAAAGAAATACGATCATGGACCACTGGATAACAAAGTCATCTGATATGAGAGGTCATTTATATTTTATTTCCTTTGTTTATTTTTGACAAGTACCTAAGAATCTTGAATCATTCATTCAACATGTATCAAGCCAGGCACTGTGTAGGGAGGATATAATAGGGGAAAAGAAAGAGTCCCTTCCTTCAAGGAGCCAGCATTCTAGTGGTAGATTTGCACAAGGAAATAAGCAACTTTAGTAAGAAAAATAAATGCTTATATAGCACTCACTATGCATTTTGTATGTGTTAACATATCCAATATTCGTGATCCATGAGTCGTATGTTAGTTAGTTTTTGCTATAAGAAACCTCCCTGAAATATAATGGCTTAACATAATTATTTATTTACTTCACAGTTCTATGGTCTGCCAATGTAGGCTGTGTTCAGCTGGGCTCACTCATGCATCTGTGGCCAGCTGGCAGTGATATGGTCATCTTACATGTCATGCAAGCTATTGGAGTAATAAGTACAACTGTACAACTGGACTATGTCTCTGTCACTATCCAGATGACTAGCCTGTACTTCTTCATTTGATGGTAGCTGCAGGGTTCTCAAGAGCAGCAAGAGGGAGTAGGTGCCATTGTACGGCACTTTCCAAGCCTCTGCTTGAGACACATTTGCTACTGTCCTGTTGATCAGAGCAAGTGACAAGACCAGCCCAGATTCAATGGAGGGAGAAAGAGTTTAACTTTGATGGGGGAAATTACAATGGCATATTGCAAAGGGATATGCTATATAGTTTGTTTGTGTACCCCCAAATTCGTATGTTGAAATCTCAACCCCCAAGGTAATGGTGTTTGAAGGGGGTCTTTTGTGAGGTTATATGGTAATAAGGGCTCTGACTTCATAAATGGAATTTATGCCCTTATAAAAAAGACCAGGGAACTAGCTCATTCCTCCTGCAGCAAGAAAGAACCAACTATGAGCTAGAAAGTTGGGCTCCGCCAGACACTGAATCTGCTGGCACCTTGATCTTGGACTTTTCAATCTCTAGAACTATGAGAATTAAATTTCTGTTATTTCTAAGCTGCTCAATGTGTGGTGTTTTGTTATAACAGCCTGAAAAACCTAAGGCAAGGTAGATACAGAGAAGGGAAGAATTTGTGACCATTTTCTCAATCTACTCTAGGGACTATTAATATCACCGTGAGGCACTGAGAGGTTAACAAACTTAAAGCTTAAGTTAAGGCTTATTGAGCTACTAAATGACAAAGCCAAGATTCAAACAAGCCAGTCTGGCTTCATCACCAATAAGCTACTCACTATACTATATTGCAAATGCCACAAAGGGCTGATTCCTGTGCTGTGGGAACACATAAGAAAAGCCCTCAATACAATCTTGGGTATTAGTGAAGCTTTCATAGATAAACCTAATGTCAATTCCAAAGCCTAATGGACAAGCATGAATCAACCACTTGAGAGGGAAGAAAGAAGAGAAACATTGTCTGTAAAACAGACCATAGATGCAAAGTACCAGAGATTGAGAAAGTTTAAGGTGCAGAGAACTGCAAGTAGTTCCCTGGTCTGGAGGGCAAGTTCTGTGGCAGGAGAGGTGAGCTGTGGCCAGACTGTGGCAGTGTTACAACCAAGCTTTGGGCTTAAGTTTTCATCAGAGACATTAGCAGACCACTGAAAACTTTCAGTCCAAGGAATAGTAGGTTTAGATTTTGGCTTTAGATTCATCACTCTGGCAGTCATGAAGAGAAAAGAATAGAATCAGGTAACATGGCAAACAGATGGAGTCATTTCTAAGGGTCTAGCAGTGACCAAACAATAAAGTCTGATGTCCTGAACTAAGGTAGAGGCAATGGGGATTTTAAAAAGACACACTAGAAAGATAAGAAGACAAGACATGATGACTAGTAAATGTGATGGAGGAGTCAGAATGATGTCTGAGTTCTGGCTGAGAAGCTGCTTGTATGATGGTACCTTCCCTGAACCATGGAGATCACAGATAAATGCGTTTCAAGAAGGAAATGGCATCTTCTTATTTGCCTATGAAAATGAATATATTCAACTGTGAAGTAGGAATTATCCTGGAGTTCTAGAGAAAGACTGGGTTGGAGAAATAGATACAAATGTCACCAGTAGATATGGTTCAAATTTGTGTCCCAACCCAAATCTCAGGTCAAATTGGAGGAAGGGCCTGGTGGGAGGTGAATGGATCATGGAGGTGGAACTCCCTCTTGCTATTCTCCTGACAGTGAGTGAGTTCTCATGAGATCTGATGGTTTAAAAGTGTATCATACTTCCTCTTTCACTCTCTCTCTCTCCTGCCACCATGTGAAGAAGGTGCTTGTTTCCCCTTCACTCTTCCACCATGAATACCAGTTTCCTGAGGCTTCCCAGCCATACTTCCCATACAGCCTGTGGAAATGTGAGTCAATTAAACCTCTTTTCTGCATATATTAGTCAGTCTCACATAGTTCTTTATAGCAGTGTGAGAATGGACTAATACACCATTATACAGAAAACAGTGTCCAGGGCAAGTGTATGTCCATAATACATTGTATTTAATAGGCATTTTTCTGTATATTGAACAATTTTAAAACAGTACATTATTTAACTAGTTTAATTTTCACAATAAGTCAATGAGGTCATACTGTTATTATACTCATTTTGCAGATGAGAAAATTAAGGAACACCATTATTAAGGGCACACATTGGTAGAGCCAGCATTCAAACCTGGATAATCTGCCTCTAGAACTTATTCTGCTAATCATGAAGTTATACCACTCCTCTGTACAGAACGAGGAAGGATTCTACTGTAGAATACTGCACAATACAAATACTAACCTTGGCTTACCATGGTGAACAAGATACAAAAATCCGATCTTCAAAAAATGTCAGTTGGTGAGAAATGTAGGGTTGTATCTCTGTGAGGTAGCTGGGAAAAAGTAGGCATCTTATTTATTATGCACAATCACAAAAAGGTATAAAATAGTGAAAATTACATTATATCAATGATAAGGCACTAAACTGAAAAAGCCCCAAATAACTCCAAGGCAGAGGGAAGGAGCCATTTTTAATTCCATCCCACTAACCCTATTGCTCCACCATGGAAGATAATTATGTTAGTCTGCCCCACTGAAGAACTGGGACTAGGCACAGGATTGGAGCCAATTTTTAAATGAATTTTATCAGAATTCTGGCTATCCCTGTGCCATGGAAACCAAGCAAAGATAATTTTCCAAGAAGGCAGAGGCTTAGTTACAAGAGGTAACAAGATGTCAAGGACACCAAAACCTAAAATAACTTATTGATAGTATTGGAAATAAGGAGATCATTAGTCACCTTCCTACAAGGATTAACAAGAAATTCCTTGTTCTTATATTTAAGATTGCTCTCTGAAAGTTAACGTTTTATTTTGCAGGCTATCATTGTGTATAATTGGTATTTCCAGATAATAATAAGAGCTACCATTTTTGCACACCTATCATATGCCAAGTTCTGTAATTGGCACTTTTTATTATGTCTGACAACTACCTACAATGTAGCAGATTTCCTTTTTTCACAAGTGACAATACCCAGGTTTAGAGCAGTTATCTGAGATCACAAGTCTGATCATTGACAAAACTAACATGCAGCTTCAAAACTCACCAGGTTCACAGACTTTGTGTGTTTTTTTTCTTCACTACATTCTGCAGTCCCCCTTGCATTCCTATGACAAAAGAAGGAATGTCATAAATTGAATCTACTGATTCAAGGATCTCATTTTAGTCAATTGTTCCAATTTGGGCTGCCTTCACAATTTTGGCTGGTGTTTCTAAAGCACAGACATTCAAGCATTCTCTGGCTTTGCTCGTGGAGATGTTTTAATAAGTAATAAGAAGGTCAAAAACTGAAAACAGGATAAAGAAGAAGGAAGGATACTGATGTCATTCCTTTCGTTGGAGAAGGGAAGGCTGGAAAAGGGGAGGGCAGTGATTCTTGCCAGTAGCTTTCTTGCAGGGGCACAGTTACTGAAACCGGCATTTTATGATGGGGCCAGTTCAACTGTCCAGATCCAGTCTCCCATTTCAAACTACTCAGAGGGGAAGTTCATTTACACAACCAAATCAGGGACTGAGAAAACCTTCCAAAGAGGAGTTCTGAAGTGGATGTTGGCAAGTGGAGTGTGGAGCTTTTGCTAACCACGAGATCCCTTTATCTGATCTCAGTGCCTTTTTATCCAATTTCTGTGCTTACCAGCTAGGGCATTTTGGTGGCACTTGAATGGTGGAAGATCTGTAGTGAACAGGCAATAACCCCTAATATGGAGCATTCCTTCTTGCCTAATTGGGCTTTTTACACTATGTAGATATTGCAAAGCCATGTTTGAAAAGAAATAATGGTCTCATTTCTTGTATTGAGAGATGAGATTAAGAACTATTATTTGCTGAACACTTATGTGGCAGGCATTTTATATATATATATATATATATATATATATATATATATATATAAATTAAGTGTTGTGTATTATCTCAATGAATATGTATTTGAGGAAGATGCTACCAAATTCTCACTTTCCAGAAGGAAGGACTGAAGCAAGGAAAGTGGAATTATCTTACCAATGCAGCTAGTTCCACTGAGCAGGTGATTATCCAGAAATACCAAGTAAGTGGATATATAGGACTAAGTCCAATTAAAAAAAGTTCAAAAATATATCAAAGTAAGAATAACCAATGTGTGGAAGCAGAACATTGCTGGGGCCCAAAAGCATACCAGTATGAGTAGTGGAGAAAGCTAGGCCAACAGGGAAACCCATACTGTCTCTAAAGACAGAAGAGTTGGGTGTTTATGTTTGCCAGTGATATGGGTATAACTTTGAACTGATGTTTAACTTCTTTTACCATTAGTTTTCTCATCTGTAATGTGGGAGTAGTAAGGCATCTCTGGGGTGACATGAGAATTAAGTGTGATGGTATGTGAAAAAGCGCTTAGTAATTTAGACATTATTATATGTTAGATCTTAGAACAATTCAGCATGATCCATCTGTCCAGTGAATTAAAGTTGATGATTATTCTGTCATCAAAAGAATAACGATAATGAGACAATTTGTGAAGCTAGGTGAGCATGAGAACATAATTTTTTTAATTAATAGAAATTTAGCTAATGGCACATCATCATGGATCAATAACTAAGCAGATGGTAAAAGTAAAACATAGTCACAACTGTTTTTGGTAACCAACCCAAATGCCATGATTTTAGAATGTCAGAAATTAGTACAAACCATGTTTGGGAGAAAAGGTCATTTTCTGATAATGAATAGTAGTAGGCAAAATTATACTGGAGATAAAAACATGATGTCAGCATTTTAACAAGTAAATGTGTCAAATGAATGCAAAATTCCCTATCGCCCAGTCTAAAGTAGACAGAGGCACCCTTCCTTTCACTCCATTTTTTTTCTCTGTCATGCACTTTCTTCCTTTTTTACCCATGATTTATCACAAATTGTAAATAAATATATTTTGTGTATCAAATTAGTGGTCATCTCCCAATATAGACACACACACACACACACACACACACACACACACACACACACATACACCCCTTTGTAAGTCTCTGGGAGGACTGAAATTGCATTTGGTTTATTTAAAATGAATATCTAATACCAGCCTCAGTGCCTAAAACAAAATATCCACTCAATAAAAGTCTGAGTAAAAGAATGAATGAGTCTTCTGTTTCTGGGTTATCATTTCTGCTACACCTCAAGGCACCAGGCATAGACAAGGACACAACATCACTATGTTCACACAGTGAACGTACAGTACTTTGTAAGCTTTACTGAGAACGTTATTGAGACTGATGAGCATGCTAATTGTAGAGAGAGGGTAGTGGATGAGGTGGATGTTTGTGGAGTGCTGACCTCCTAGAACTGTTCAGGCAATGGAAAGAAGCATTACCAGAGGTGCCCAGTTCCCACTGACTCAGTTGTGACATGCTCAACCTTCAAATGCGGATGCCTCTCTCCAACACTGCACTATGTGTCTGGGTTCCTTTTTGATCCTTTTGTCTTGGAGGCATTGAAGACTATCCTCTCTGGACAGCCATTGATAGCCCTTCTCTCTCCTAAGGTTACTGTCTGCTTGGCAAAATAGATGCAGATAATTAAAGTTCCCATTTACGAGAAGCCCAAAGGATGAATAACAAGGACCTGCGTGAAATTCAGGTGAGAACTGTGATCCAATCGAGACTTGAACTCGTGAGCAGTGTCCCTAACACCTGTCCTCTCAGCTCACCTGAGACATGCTGGTAGGGGCACTACCTTCTGACCACTTTTCTGGGCACTCATAATTCCAATGCTTCCTCTAAAATTTCTTCCCCTTAGGTCCCTACCCAGGGTATATCTTGCATTTTTCCTCTTATTATCTTCTTTAAGATTGAAACTTCGTGAATAATCAGGAAGGTTCTGATCACACATGGCCTAAATTAGTATCAGCAGGAGGAAAATCAGATCCCTGTTCCTCAAGAGAGGAAGAGATTTTCATCTCCTGAAATATAACTATGCTAACAGCATTCTTTGAAATTGGATCCTAATGAAAATGTCTACAGTATCTACTGGGAAATTCCGTGTTCTCATCCTCATTTCAATAAACCAAATGACTCTTTATGATCCACCAAAGAAAATGCTGCCAATTCTAAATGCTTCCCATGTTTCCCATCCACCTCTCAGAGGAGGGAATCATTACTAGAACTGTCACGGAAAGATATGAAAAGACGATATCCTCAGAGTCGAAGGTAAATAAGGGCAGGTTTATCTCAGGAATACTTGGAGAAACAGAAAAGAGAACAACTAACACCAGACTGTAATTTACCAAACATAAGAAAACCTTGTACAGACAGATCTTCATGACGTAGAAAAACAAATTAACTTCCATTTTGCCTGGCATTGCATATGAATACATTCAAAAGGCTCTTACGGCTTGTAGAGCGCTAACTCAAAGCCCAGACTCCTGGGTCCCGTTAGACACTATCATGTGCATTATCTAACAGCCTTCTTTGGGACCAGAGCTGAAGCTCCGCTTTCTGGGGCTCAAGCTTGCCTCATCCTTGTTTTTTCCCTTTCTTAACCAGTTCTGCACTGGGATTCAGCATGCCTTGGGCATAAATTCATCTGACTTACAACAATGAGTTTTAAGGCCTAAGGAAACATCATTTGAAAAACTAGGACAAAAAGAGATATCAATCTGGATGACAAAACTTTGATTGGTCAGAACCTAGTTGGAACTTCAAAACAGCAATGGGAAGCCTTTGTATTTTTTTTTCATGGCTCTTATTAAAAATAAGTCAATCTCATTGTTTTATACACACATGAGAAACTATATATGTGTATATACATCTATACACATGAAGTATTGAGAAATTGCCTTCATTAACATTTGTTTGCTAGGATATGTCTAATATATTTACCATTAATTTCCCTCACAATACTGTTTTCTTTTCCCAGAAGCATATTTATTTGTAATTAAGAAATTATAACAAGAAATTTTATACTTCAGCAAATAAAATTGTAAAGGCAAAGAAACGCAGATAGGAACTAAGAGTTTAGACATTAGCCCTGGAGGGCTGTCTCTGTCCTTACGTCACTTCACATTCATTTAATATGTGCTTTCTTTGGCTTGTTGATAAGAACACAAGTGCAGACTGCTGTAGAAATGATAATCCTCCTTTCCTCACACGTGACAGTCATTTAACAAGGAATAGCAAGAATGGAGGTCCCGTTTAGAACATCGCTTCAGGCAAAAAAGCAACTGAGGCAGCTGAATGTACTCCCCTCCTGCCACATAATGTCTGCGACAACAGGATGAAAATAGTGCAACACAAACGGAAACGTCAAAGATTAACTTTACATCCTGACATTCCTATCTGAACAATCTTGAGCTAAATTCTCTCTCTTTATGTCAAGGAACACACACTCTCGAGGCATTTTGGTTAGCAAGTCTCTCCACCCACCATCCAGATTCTCTTTTCTGGGATATGTTTAGGTGTTGGAGAGAATCACATGGTTTTCTCCAGAAATCATTCTCAGCTACATCTAGTTATTTTAAATCACTTCCCAACAGCAGACACTGCAGAAAACTTTCAGTGTGTTAAGTCTTCACTGACCAGTTCCTCCCACTCTTCACCTTTCCCACCCTGAAGACAAAGTAGTGCAAAGGCAGCTGAACACTGGAGTGACCAGGGACATGAAGCAACACCATCTCCCACACTCCCCCAGTGCATCATATTCAGCCTCTGGAGAGGGAAAGTCAAGAAGTCACAAGTGGCATCCTGAGGTCTTGGTGGGGAGGCATTGTAATATTCAGAAGCTGCACGGAGCTTCTCAGTGATCCTGTAAAAGTTGTCCGTGGGTGGTGGTATTTGGGGATCCTTCCCACTACAGCCTCCAGAGGCATGAGAGATGGGGCAGAAGTAACAGCCTTGCTCAGAAAGCAAACGCTAATGAGTTTTACTCTTCCAGCTCCCCTGGCACTCTGTATAACTCAAGTTCTCCTTAAATACTTGCTAAAAACCAAGGCTTTCAACAATCTAAATAAATTATTCCTTTATCAGTTTACTCTTTGTATGAAAACATAATTGATAAGTCATATTCTTTTGCAAGGTCTTAGCACTGAGTTCAAATACTTGCTTTTACAGACAAGGTACCAGCATCGCAAAGAATTAAAGCAACTTGACCAAGACTCTCTGGTTAGTTCCAGTTGCAGCCAACACTACTGGGGGCTGTGGGACTTTGACCTTCCTTGCCTTCATCAAGCTCATACCTCTTGTGCCTCTCTTATTCCAGCTCACTGGTCTCCTTTCCAACCTCACGACTTTCCACATGATTCCCTGTACCAGGAATGTTCTCCTTTCCTCTTCTAAGTTGTTCCTTCCCATTCTTCAGGTTTTATTACAAATATCACTTCCTTGGAAAATTCCTGACTGCCTGGGCTAAAGTATATTTCACCTATGTTTCCATTTCTCTTTATCTTTCAAAACGTCTTGTTCCTTTTTGTCCTGGCCTTTACCACAAACTATAAATACGTATTCTCTGTGTGTATTTATTTTTTTAATAATTATCTCCCCCACCCTCACTGCCAGCACACATACTTGTTATTTCCTGGAAGATGACAATACATTTTTTTTTTTCAGATATATAGTGCTAGGCTCAGTGCATAGCACAAAATAGCTACTCAGTAAATATTGGTTGAATAAAAAGTTGGATGATTTTTTTTGTTTTCAGGGTTATAATTTCTGCTACAAAACAGTGCACAGTTGTCTCCCTTCAACAAAAAGGTAACTGATGATGCCTTTAGCTTATCAGCTGGTTTTTCTGGATCATTTTGGCATTTTATTATAAAAGGCATAGGTTAGCCTGAAAATTTCATTTCTAAGTATTTCAAGTGATCATCAAAGGAGTGAATTAATGATGAGAGACATCCAAAAATCAAAATGCTATTTCACTGCATCTGTCACCTTGGGGTGACACTTCTTCCAAAGAGGGTAAACAAGGTAGCAAAAGTATTGACATAATGCAAATGAGCATTTGAATATACACTCCAGAAAACAGCAGAAGACAAAACTTGGAATTAGCAAATATGACATTTACAGTTCAGATCAAGCCTCAAAAAGACATAATTTATTTTTGGTACATCAAATGAAACAACTTAAAGTTTTCTGCTCTCAATAGTTTCTTCCCTTTTGTTTATTGACATCTTATTCATTCACCAAGAAAGCCCTTCAAGGACTGTCTAGTGCCTTCAGGATGAAGCCCATCCTCCTGTGAAGGACATGCCTGGCCTCCCATAATCTATCCCCCTATCCTTTCCTTTGGAGTCACACTCTAACATTTTATCAACATGGAATGCTATGAGTTAAGTTACACTGCTAGACTCATTTATTATTAGGCATTCTTGAATTTCCATAATGTAGAGAGAAATGTTTTATGAGGAGCCACACAATGAAGTGATGTGGGCTAAAGAATATTACTAGGAATTCTTTAAAATTTACATCCCTAAACCCAGATTATAGCACACTTGAATGGGGAGATTTTCACACATATGGATGATGGAGCCCCACTCCAGAATTGCTGAAATCTTAGGGTTGGAAGTACTGATTTCAAGTCTTTTCTCCAGAGGGGTAGGTGACAAGCTCAAGATCACTGATATTTCAAGAAAAAATGCAGTTTAATTATTAGGCAGTTGTCATTGTGTTTAGATAACAATTATCTGTCAGTTAAAGAATTAAAACAATATAGTCATTTGGCAATTGAAAAGAGACATTCCATTTTTGTAAAAATCCAGGCTTTGAGATGAGCAGCAGAATTAAAAAAAGAAATGCAATGAAAAGATTAATTTTGCCATCAATGTGAAGAATGAAATATTGATGGTTAGATTTTCAACAAAGAAAATTCAATGAATCTTAAATGAAAATCTATTGTTCATTAGGCTCTCAGTATAAGTCAGAGGGGATGTTAAGTATAGCACCAAGTTGACCACTAAGTAAACCAAATGAACTTGAGTTCAAATCTCTCTCTGACTTGTAAGAGGTACATGACTTTAGGTAGTGTAAGACTTTGTTTTCTTATCTGTTCAATAGACATAATTTCTCTCTCATAGCACTGTTGTAAAAATCAAGTGGTAAAAATATATAGTGTGGAAGCTGGCTCATTTAAGAGCTCCGGTTTTCTTTAGGAACCAGTGCTAAAATAGTCTCACAAAGAAGATGTACATATAAAACCAAAAAAGAGCCCTAATAGCCAAAGCAATCCTTAGCAAAAAGAACTAAGCTGGAGGCATCCTGCTACCCGACTTCAAACTGTATTACTGGGCTACAGTAACCAAAAGAGCATGGTACTGGCTCAAAAACAAACACATAAACCAATGGAACAGAATAGAGAACCCGGAAATAACACCACATACCTACAACTGTCTGATCTTCAACAAAACTGACAACAACAAGTAATGGGGAAAGGATTTCCTATTCAACAAATGATGCTGGGATAACTGGCTAGATATATGCAGAAGATTGTAACCGAACCCCCTTCCTTACACTATGCACAAAAATTAACTCAAGATGGATTAAATACTATAAAAACCCCAGAAAACCTAGGTAATACCATCCTGGACATAGGAACAGGCAAATATGTCATGATGAAGACATCAAAAGCAATTGCAACAAAAGCAAAAATTGAGAAATGGAATCTAATTAAGCTAAAGAGCTTTTGCATAGCAAAATAAACTGTCCATAGAGTAAACAGACAACCTACATAATGAGAAAAAATTTTGCAAACTTTGCATCTGACAAAGGTCTAATATCTGACATCTATGAGGAACGTAAACAAATTAACAAAAAAAAAAAAATTAAAAAGTTGGCAAAGGACATGAACAGACACTTCTTCAAAGAAGACCTACATGCAGCCAGCAAACAAATGGAGAAAATCTCAACATCACTGATCATTAGAGAAATGCAAATCAAAACCACAATGAAATACTATCTCACACCAGTCAGAATGGCTATCATTAAACAGTCAAAACATAACATGCTGGCAATGTTGTAAAGAAAAAGGAACACTTATACACTGTTGGTGGCTGTGTAAATTAGTTCAACCATTGTGGAATACAATGTGACGATTCCTCAAAGATCTAAAAACAGAAATACCATTCAACCCAGCAATCCCATTACTGGGGATATGCCCAAAGAAATATTAATTGTTCTATTATAAAACCACATGCACATGTATGTTCATTGCAACACTATTCACAATAGCAAAGACATGTAACCACCCTCAATGCCCATCAATGATAGACTGGTTATAAGGAAGTGTGGTACATATAGCCGACAGAATACTATGCAGCCATAAAAATGAATGAGATCATGTCCTTTGCAGGGATATGGATGCAGCTGGGGACCATAATCATTAGCAAACTAATGCAGGAACAGAAAACCAAACACTATGTGTTCTCTCTTATAAATGGGAGCTAAATGATAACACATGAACACATAGAGAGGAACAGCACACAGTAGACCCTATAGGAGGGTGGAGGGTAGAACAAGGGAGAGGATCAAGAAATATAACTAATGTGTACAAGGCTTAATACCTGGGTGATAAAATAATCTGTACAACAAACCCTCACGACACAAGTTTACCTATGTAACAAACCTGTACATGTACCGCTGAACTTAAAAGTTTTTTTTTAATGTATGGTAAGGAATTTAACTGTCTTAGAGAAAATTATTGCAGTTTGTCATGAGAATTTGTCTGACTTATTCTAAGACATGTGTTTGCAGTAATGAAATGTTCCCATTATACCCCAACATTTTTTTTTCTTTTATTATAATAACACAGGAAGTCAAATAAATCAATGTTCCTTGGGCTATATATGTATATCTAATATATATATAATATTATAATATTTTATATATATATAATATTTTAAATGCATGAGAAGTATAAAACTTTTTTTCTCTCCTTTTTGGTTGTTTGAGGTGACATCTGCATTAACTCTAGCTCTGTCATCCAGGCTGGAGTACAGTGGCACAATCTTGGCTCACAGCAACCTTTGCTTCCCGGGTTCAAGAGATTCTCCTGTTTCAGCCTCCTGAGTAACTGGGATTACAAGTGTGTACACACCACCATGCCCGGCTAATTTTTGTATTTTTAGTAGAGACAGGGTTTCACCATGTTGGCCAGGCTAGTCTTGAACTCCTGACCTCGTGATCCGCCCACCTTGGCCTCCCAAAGTGCTGGTATTACAGGTGTAAGCCACCACGCCTGGCCATTAACTCTAGATTTTTAAGTAACAGTGCTATGGAACAATAGAAATTAGCAGCCTGAGAAGAGAAGAAGGAATTAAATCAGGGATAGCTCTAAACCTTGCATCTTTCTTTCCTGGGCTCATCTCCTTACATTTTCTAGAGATAATATATTTGTGTTCAATCAGTTTTTAAAATATTTCTCTGACTCTCCTCTAGAACATTTAATAAAATATTTAATTATTTTGCATTTGAAGAGAAATTTACCACTTAGTAAAACAGCTTAAATTTTACATATTCCTTATTTTTAGATGATACTGCACTTAGCTACTCATTTTTCAACAAATAATTTTTGAACGTCTTTATATGCCCAGTGCCTATATTACTAAAGGAGAGTATCCGCTCTCAGAAACTTTAAATAAATTTGGTTATTTAAAAGTATCTACCTTTCAAGAAAACCCAGTACATAAAATGTGACTTAAAAATCCAATGCAAAAGCCAACATACAAAAACTGAATAAATTAGGTAATAACTAGTCCCCTTACAAATGATTCACAATAGGTTCCTTTAAACAAGTTCTCCTAGAGCATATGAATACAATTTCATTTAAAGACCCTCAGCTTATCCACAGCCTTTTAGGAAAATATCCATTACATTGAGTGTACTGCATCTGTATCTGCCAAGTCAGCTCTGTAATTCATACATACAATTTTGTGCATTCATTATAATCCACTTCTTTTACCACCCTTCCTTCAAGGGCATTGGTGAATATAAGGGAAATTTTGTGTGGGTGCTTAAGTGAAGAACATCTCAGTGTTGGTGAACTCTCTCTCCCGTTCAGTTTTCCCATTGTTCTTCTTGCATTTATTCTATCACAAGCTGCCTTGGTAACTTACATGGTGCATATACTGTGCCTAAGGACTGATACTGACTGTGAAGAATTATTGCCAACATCTTAAGCTGCATGAGTTTAGGAACTTTGTCTCTTTTCCTTAACATTTTGTCATATGTTGTTTATATTTTACAAACAGAATATTTTATTATGTTCCAGCTGCTGTTCTGGAACACAGATTTGACTTCATTTAACCCCCATGGCAACCCTATAAAGTAGGTAAAATTATAATTTCTTACAAATGAGGAAATTGAAGACAGAGGCTACAGGACTAATGAATGAAAACACTTAGCTTTAAACACAGGTAGTCTGGCTCCAGATCTTGTGCCTAAAGCCACTATGTTAGACTTCTGTCTCAAACTTTGATATCACCACTGAATTTTTAGCACAAAGCCCGATGCCTAGCATATTGTAGATGCTGAATAAATGAATAAACAAACAAATTAATGAATAGAGGTAAAATAATGGCTTACATTTACATGCCCTTTTCACTAAACCACTAGTTCTCTAAGGTCAACATTTTACCTACTTCACACCCCCAGAATATAGGTTCTAATTTCACAATCTGCTCAGTGATTCCTTTGGTTGAATCAATAATTATTAAGTGCCCACACTGATAAGTGTGCTGGTAAAGTATCAGTTGATTTACCAACCAGTATGGGACGAAACCTCCTTATTGAGATGAATAGGGTGTAGTTCTGGGTTTGCTGTGTCAGCTGCCGAGACTGGCCATCATTTACCTTCCGGAGCACAACAGTCTATTTCTGAGCAGAGCTGACCCTCAGTATCCCTGGGAGACTGGTTCCAGGACACCCCCTGGAATACTAAAATCCTCAGATGTGCAATTCCCTGATACAAAATGGTGTAGTATTTGCATATAAACTATACATATCTTCCTGTATATTTAAAATCATCTCTACATTATTTATGATACCTCATACCATGTGAATACTATGTACACAGTTATTATGCTATATTGTTTGGGGGAATAATGACAATAGCAAAATGTCTGTACATGTTCAATACAGACACAATTGTTTTAAATATTTTCAACCTGGAGTGGGTTGAATCCGTGGATGCAGAACTCATAGATACGAAGGACTGACTGTAACTACTAGAATATTCTGAGAATGGATTACATTCAAAGCAGCCAAGCTAACAATGTGTCTGTTATGTATCCGTACCTTTTTAGTGATTATTGTCAAGTACTACAATCTTAGAACACAATTTGAATATTATTATGGCTTCTCATAAATGAAGGGGCATTTTCATCTAGAGATTAAGCCCAAAGAAACTGCTACAAAGCAATTTGAACTGGAAGGTACTGGTTCTGGGAGACATAAAGAGAAACAGAAAGAGAGGAGGATAAAGGTAGAGGTAGTAATTGCCTTCTCTGCAAAGAGAGACAAATGAAGAGAGCTTCTGTTTTAAAGATTTTTATAGAGAGGAGTATTTCCATGACAACTGAGTACTTAGTTATTCTAATTGCAGGAGAAACAAAGCATCTAAAAAGTCAGGAAATATGTTCCAGGCACACAGAATAAATCTCAGCTAAACTAGGAACATGGACGTTTCTTTAAAAGCAGAGAAAATTCATCACTAGACTTCTTATTTTAACTCAATATAAAAATAAGTGACTATTTCTTGAGATTTTCTAGCTCATTTCCAATGAGATGATAGCTCTTAATATTGGCTGGAGGTACACAAAACTGTACACAACCATAACCTTTGAATATTCACCTTAATTATTGAAGATTAAATTAGCTGAGGAACACATGGAGTATCGTTGAACTGAATCTGATGGGAATGTGACAAAATCATGGACTTTAAATTTAGTGCTAACTCAATGATCTGATATATCACAACAGTAATCCTCCTTTACTAAAATACCTTTCTTTACAAAAGATATTATAACCAAAATCAATACTCTAAGATTTGTTTGAGAAATATTAGATATTAGTAATATGAGGTGCAACAAGCTGACCTAAGTTAGTTAGGTCTAAATTTAACCAAAATATTCAAGAAAACAATGACTTTTACTGTCAGACTACTCTAATCCAAATATATACAAATTCATGTACACGAATGAGGTGGTGACGAATGCATGGGTGTTAGATTTGGAAGACTTTGGTTCAAGCCCCATTTCAGCCATTTCCTACCTATTAATCTTGATGAAATCATTTAACAACTCTGAGCTTCAGTTTTCCCATCTGTTTAAAATGCATAAAAATGTATCCACTTAGATGTTCATACAATGAATTTTACTTTACACCAGATAAGAGATTAAGCACTAGAGATAAAAGGAAAAATAAGTTATCACTGTTGAGAAGTAAGTCTACTAAATAGAGAAATAGTCTAGTAAAAGAGACAGGTCTAAAGTATGTGTATTTGATAGAGTACATAATCAATTCTGTTTTAAATATATAACCAAAGCATTAGTTGAGCTTAAAGGATGGGGAGATAACTTCTTGAGGAAGATGGAAACAGTTATTCAGAGTCAATGATGCCTGAGTTTTCTAACATTACTATGCTGAATGGATGGAAGCAGTAGGGGGAAACAGGGAAAGAAAGAACCTGGGATGAAAGAATGTCTGTGTTTTCAGGCCTTCAGTTGTATTAGTCCATTTTCATACTGCTATGAAGAAATACACAAGACTGGGTAGTTTATAGAGGATAGGAGGTTTAATGACTCACAGTTCCACATGGTTGAGGAGGTCTCACAATCATGGCAGAAGGTGAAGGAGGAGCAAAGGCACATCTTACATGGTGGCAGGCAAGAGAGCATGTGCAGGGGAACTGCCCTTTATAAAACCATCAGATCTCATGAGACTTATTCACTATCACAGAACAGCAGGAGAAAAACCCATCTCCATGATTCAATCACCTCCCACTAGGTCCCTCTCACAACATGCAGGGATTATGGGAGCTACAATTCAAGATGGGATTTGGGTGGGGACACAGCCAAACCATGACACCAGTCTTGAAGGAGAATGACGAAGTTCAGAGAGACTGGGGCATGGTAGCAAGTGGAGGGAAATAGCAATAGGGACTAAGGCATAGGCTACTTTCCAGATGCTTGATATGTCAGGTTGAGAAACTGGGATTTTTTCCCACAGGAACATGGAGAAATAAGATAAGTTATTGCGACCAGGATTAACACAATCAGACATTAATTTTTCCTGAAAAATAACAGACTTTTGCCATACTACTTAATTTGAAGCAATAACTGACTTAACTAGTCCTAAAGCATAAGTTTACACAAAGCCCCCATGATGAATTAGAAGTTGTTGCAAGTAAGGTGAACAACTCATGCCCTGGGAACTTCTCAGATTTAGAATCAAAAGTCCTGCTTCCTGGGAATCTTCTCAGTCATAGTCAAATTATATTTCCAAGAACTCTCCAAGTTTGAGAACTGAAAGTCTTGTGTCTCAGGAACCTCTTCTGCTGAGTCCTGGGCAAACTTAGATGGATAAGTCACTCTAGTTCTGGTTGCAAAACTGGCAGTAACAGTGATGGGAACAAATGGGCCCTGGCTGCAGTTCTGTGTCTGAGTTAAGCTGCTGTTAACCACATGCACCAACGGTGCTTTTCACAGTCTTAGAAAACTGAAGGTGAATACCTAATGAAGAAGAACATGTAACAATTATTTAAAAATTAACCTTACTATTTACTTCAGAATAAGTCTTCTGATCTAGTCATTCCCTTTTCTTTACATATTCTCAGCGAAGATAAAGGATAGTCTTTTAGTTTTAGCAAAATAGAATGTTCTCTCTTGTACTCTATTTCAAAGAATATCAGGCAACAGTGAAATAGTTGAGGACTTAGTGGTTGAATGTGTCTCAGACAGATGAGGATGCAGCGTGGTATGCAACCCTTTAAGCATTAATGGCTTCGCTTACTTTGAGTATGAAGTTACATGAATATTCCTGGCCTGAGCAGACATGGTGGAGTAGGCAGACATCAGGAACTAGCGGGATGGAGGGAAAGATGGAAAAAGAAAAACAGGAGAACAATAGTGTCCATCCCTTGTGGATTCAGAAGGAAACAAACACAGACAGTGAAGATACGTTTCATAGCATCCTCTGAATTCCAAATAAAACTGACTGCTTTCTGGAGATGAATAGGTGCTTTTTGAGTCATTGTATGTCACAGGACAAAGCTATACACAGAACTCAAAATCACAAGCAGTGAGTTTCACTCAGAATTTGGAATGACAACATCTATCTGCGGGCCGACAAAAGTAGTTGTCTTTGTCTGTTCATTCAGCTTGTAGAACAAATTACCTTAGACTGGATAATTTACAAACAACATAAATTTATTGCTCATAGTTCTGGAGAGTGGAAAGTCCAATATCAAGGTACCAGCAGACTTGGTGTCTGGTGAGAGCTTTCTTCCTGCTTCCAAGATGATTCCTTCTTGCTGTCTCCTCACATGGTGAAAAGGCTCAAAGAGCTCCCTGAGCTTCTTTCATAAGGCCACTAATCCCATTCATGAGGGCTCCAACCCCATGACCTAATCACCTCCCAAAGGCCCCAACTCTTGATATTATTGCATTAGGGATTAGATGTAATGTATGAATTTTGGGGGATACAAATATTTAGACTGTAGCAGTAGTACTGGTCCAGCTACATAAACCACCAAGACTGCATTATAAATAGACTCCAATGTGTTTTGGATGTCCAAAGAGAATGAAGAATATAGAATATGCAGTCCATTTGTTGAAGGTGCTTATATAGTACCTTGCTCTAAGGGAAAAGGCAAAAACACTTTCATATCAGCTGAGTATGGTTGCTGAGTTGGGGTTTCAATTTACTGCCTTGATTACATAAATAAGTAAATATTACAGCCATCTAAAAACTAATATTGGAATTTCTAAAGCACTTTCTTTTTATTGTTTCCTGGGGAACTTGCTTTACTTTAGAGGCATGTAGCTGTTCTGAAAACTGAGAGGCAGAATATGCCAGAGGTTTTTTTCTAAAACTTCGTAAATTTCCTTTTGTACAATAGTATTGCCCATTAACAGTTCAATGACTTTAAGTGTTCTATCAATTCATAATGAGTGTGTGTATGTGTATATGTGTTCTAATTCATAATGAGTCTGTGTTTTCTACTAATTCATGAGTGTGTATGTGTTCTACTAAATCACGAGTGTGTGTGTGTGTTTGTGCATAAAGATTTTAAAGTATTCATATGAAAATATATTAAGGAATGAGATAATTATATTTAAAAAGCACAAAACAGAAAAAGCTATTAAATATATATCTCAAACGTAACAAGCAGTAAAAGTAGGTATGATATACTGCCATAATAGTATTATACTTGGTGTTAAAATTATCCAAGAATTAACAGTATTAAGAAAATTCAAAAGTAATAAAAGAGAAAAACTTTGTATTAATATATAATAAATTACTATTGTAGGAAATGTTAAATATACAAATTTAGTACTTGCAAAATTTATCCTAGATGACGACTGAAAAGTTTCAACTTCTTGTCCTACATTCGGAGAATTTGTATAAAATGTAATTCTCTGAGAAACTAACAAATTTGGGTAATAACATAGTATGGCTTTTCTTTTTTTTTGAGACAGAGTCTCACTCTGTTGCCAGAGTGGAGTGCAGTGGCTCGATCTCAGCCCACTGCAACCTCTGATTCCCGGGTTCAAGCAATTCTCCTGCTTAAGCCTCCTGAGTAGCTGGGACTACAGCCACATACCACCACGCTCAGCTAATTTTTTATTTGTATTTTTAGTAGAGAGGGGGTTTCACCATGTTGGCCAGGATGATCTCCATCTCCTGAGCTCATGATCCAGCCTCCTCAGCCTCCCAAAGTGCTGGGATTACAGGCGTGAGCCACAGTGCCCAGCCTATAGTATGGCTTTTCTATTTAACTCTAGTTTTAAAATATCACTTCTCACAAGGTATGACAGTAAGAGGCATGATCAGAAGCTCTCTGGACCTTGTAGTCTCATGAGATGTAATACGTTCATGGTTTCCTGTATTTTGAGGATTATTTACTAATAGCTTGAAAGTCTCTTGTGTAGCATGGAATGCAGTTTGGCAAATTGTGATTTAATGATGACAAGAATCCTTATAAAGTATACACTGAAAATAAAACTTAAAATAGAAGGCCAATTTTACAAATGTTTTTGTCCCACTAAATGAGTAAATCATCTAATCAATTTAATGCCTATTTGCCTGTATGTATGATGCATAAATTAATATTTTAACTATTTGGAAAATGACTTATGTGTGGATATTCACATGATATCTCGATTTGAATGTATTATAAGTACCTACACCTACTCCCACGGAGGATGTTAGAAAATCCTGCTATGTGTCCAAGTAGTGGAGCTGACACCCAGCTTTGTTTTGGCCACTCTGCCTAAAGCGGCAACTTTACACACCATGAGTCCTGCCCCTTCCTCTTTTAGTTTTTTTTTTATTATTGCATTTTAGGTTCTGGGGTACATTTTAGATTTTGAGATTAAATGAAATGTGTAAAATCATACACCTGGCAAGTAGCACCCGAATCTATGGCGTTAACTACTACTGGATGTTCCCTTCCCTAGCAGGTAAATACATAATAGATATTTTAAGGCGTGTAAATACATTGCATTTTAATTAATTAAAAATAGCCAAGAATTTCCATGTTTTAACATTCTGTTTTTATTTATTTATTTTTCATTATTATTATTTTTTATTGCATTTTAGGTTTTGGGGTACATGTGAAGGACATGCAAGATTGTTGCATAGGTACACACATGGCAGTGTGATTTGCTGCCTTCCTCCCCCATCACCTATATCTGGCATTTCTCCCCATACTATCTCTCCCCCAACTCCCCACCCCCAACTGTCCCTCCCCCTATTTCCCGACAGACCCCAGTATGTGATGCTCCCCTCCCTGTGTCCATGTGTTCTCATTGTTCAACACCCTCCTATGAGTGAGAACATGTCGTGTTTGATTTTCTGTACTTGTGTCAGTTTGCTGAGAATGATGGTTTCCAGGTTCATCCATGTCCCTACAAAGGACACGAACTCATCATTTTTGATGGCTGCATAGTATTCCATGGTGTATATGTGTCACGTTTTCCCTGTCCAGTCTATCATCAATGGGCATTTGGGTTGGTTCCAGGTCTTTGCTATTGTAAACTGTGCTGCAATGAACATTCGTGTGCATGTGTCCTTATAGTAGAACGATTTATAATTCTTTGGATATATACCCAGTAATGGGATTGCTGGGTCAAATGGAATTTCTATTTCTAGGTCCTTGAGGAAGCGCCACACTGTCTTCCACAATGGTTGAACTAATTTACACTCCCACCAACAGTGTAAAAGTGTTCCTATTTCTCCACATCCTCTTGAGCATCTGTTGTCTCCAGATTTTTTAATGATCACCATTCTAACTGGCATGAAATGGTATCTCAATGTAGTTTTGATTTGCATTTCTCTAATGACCAGTGATGATGAGCATTTTTTCATATGTTTGTTGGCCTCATGTATGTCTTCTTTTGTAAAGTGTCTGTTCATATCCTTCGCCCACTTTTGAATGGGATTGTTTGTTTTTTTTCTTGTAAATCTGTTTTAGTTCTTTGTAGATTCTGGATATCAGCCCTTTGTCAGATGGGTAGGCTACAAAAATTTTTTCCCATTCGGTTGGTTGTCGATTCACTCTAATGACTGTTTCTTTTGCCGTGCAGAAGCTGTGGAGTTTGATTAGATCCCATTTGTCTATTTTGGCTTTTGTTGCCAATGCTTTTGGTGTTTTGGTCATGAAGCCCTTGCCTATGCCTATGTCCTGAATGTTTTTGCCTAGATTTTCTTCTAGGGTTTTATGGTGTTAGGTCTTATGTTTAAGTCTTTAATCCATCTGGAGTGAATTTTAGTGTAAGGTGTCAGGAAGGGGTCCAGTTTCTGCTTTCTGCACATGGCTAGCCAGTTTTCCCAACACCATTTATTAAACAGGGAATCATTTCCCCATTGCTTGTTTTTATCAGGTTTGTCAAAGATCAGATGGTTGTAGATGTGTGGTGTTGCCTCCGAGGCCTCTGTTCTGTTCCATTGGTCTATATCTCTGTTTTGGGACTAGTACCATGCTATTTTGATTACTGTAGCCTTGTAGTATAGTTTGAAGTCCAGTAGTGTGATGCCTCCCACTTTGTTCTTTTTACTTAGAATTTACTTGGCTATGTGGGCTCTCTTTTGGTTCCATATGAAGTTTAAGGTGGTTTTTTCCAGTTCTGTGAAGAAGGTCGTTGGTAGCTTGATGGGAATAGCTTTGAATCTATAAATTACGTTGGGCAGTATGGCCATTTTCATGATATTGATTCTTCCTAATCATGAACATGGAATGTTTCTCCAGCTGTTTGTGTCCTCTTTTATTTCCTTGAGCTGTGGTTTGTAGTTCTCCTTGAAGAGGTTCTTTATGTTCCTTGTTAGTTATATTCCTAGGTATTTTATTCTCTTTGTAGCAATTGTGAATGGCAGTTCGTTCTTGACTTGGCTGTCTTTAAGTCTGTTATTGGTGTATAGGAATGCTTGTGATTTTTGCACATTGATTTTGTGTCCTGAGACTTTGCTAAAGTTGCTTATCAGTTTCAGGAGATTTTGGGCTGAGATGATGGGGTCTTCTAGATATACAATCATGTCGTCTGCAAATAGACACAATTTGACTTCCTCCTTTCCTATTTGAATACCGTTTATTTCTTTTTCTTGCCTGATTGCTCTGGCTAGAACTTCCAGTACTATATTGAATAGGAGTGGTGAGAGAGAGGGCATCCTTGTCTAGTGCCAGATTTCAAAGGGAATGCTTCCAGTTTTTGCCCATTCAGTATGATATTGGCTGTTGTTTTGCTGCAAACAGCTTTTATTGTTTTGAGATGCATTCCGTCAATACCTAGTTTATTGAGGGTTTTTAGCATAAAGGGCTGTTGAATTTTGTCAAAGGCCTTCTCTGCATCAATTGAGATAATCATGTGGTTTTTGTCTTTGGTTCTGTTTATGTGGTGAATTATGTTTATAGACTTGCCTATGTTGAACCAGCCTTGCATCCCCAGGATGAATCCTCCTTGATCATGGTGGATAAGCTTTTTAATGTGCTGTTGAAATCGGTTTGCCTGTATTTTAGTGAAGATTTTTGCATCTATGTTCATCATGGATATTGGCCTGAAGTTTTCTTTTGTTGCTGAGTCTCTGCTGGGTTTTGGTATCAGGATGATGTTGGTCTCATAAAATGACTTGGGAAGGATTCCCTCTTTTGGATTGTTTGGAATAGTTTCAGAAGGAATGGTATCAGCTCCTCTTTGTATGTCTGGTAGAATTTGGCTGTGAACCCATTTGGACCTGGGCTTTTTTTGGGTGGTAGGCTCTTAATTGCTGCCTCAACTTCAGACCTTGTTATTGGTCTCTTCAGGGTTTCGACTTCTTCCTGGTTTCGGCTTGGGAGGATGCAAGTGTCCAGGAATTTATCGATTTCTTCCAGGTTTACCTGTTTATGTGCATAGAGTTGTTTGTAATAATCTCTGATGATGGTTTCAATTTCTGTGGAATCTGTGGTGATATCCCCTTTATCATTTTTTATTGCATCTATTTGATTATTCTCTCTTTCTTTTTTATTAATCTGGTTAGTGGTCTCTCTATTTTGTTGATCTTTTTGAAAAACCAGCTCCTGGATTTATTGATTTTTTGAAGGGTTTTTTTGTGTCTCTATCTCTTGCAGTTCTGCTCTGATCTTAGTTATTTCTTGTCTTCTGCCACATTTTTAGTTTTTTTG
The DNA here is from genome assembly GCA_036589455.1 of Ateles fusciceps. NCBI lineage: Eukaryota > Metazoa > Chordata > Mammalia > Primates > Atelidae > Ateles > Ateles fusciceps. The sequence continues at coordinate 3,325,949 of JAZHEH010000164.1, read as the reverse complement.
ATCTTGCTCCTCTAGCTCTTTCAATTTTAATGAGAGGGTGTCAATTTTAGTTCTCTCCTTGCTTCTCATGTGGGCATTTATTGCTATATATTTTCCTCTAGAGACTGCTTTAAATGTGTCCCAGAGATTCTGGTATGTTGTGTCTTCATTCTCATTGATTTTGAAGAACATCTTTATTTCTGCCTTCATTTCATTGTTTATCCAGTCAACATTCAAGAGCCAGTTGTTCAGTTTCCATGAAGCTGTGAGGTTCTGAGTTAGTTTCTGAATTCTGAGTTCTAACTTGATTGCACTGTGGTCTGAGAGACTGTTTGTTATGATTTCCATTCTTTTGCATTTGCTGAAGAGTGACTTACTTCCAATTATGTAGTTAATTTTAGAGTAGGTGCGATGTGGTGCTGAGAAAAATGTATATTCTGTGGATTTGGGGTGGAGAGTTCTGTAAATGTCTATTAGGTTTGCTTGGTCCAGGTCTGAGTTTAAGTCCTGGATATCCTTGTTAATTTTCTGTCTCGTTGATCTGTCTAATATTGACAATGGGGTGTTAAAGTCTCCCACTATTATTGTGTGGGAGTCGAAGTCTCTTTGTAAGTCATTAAGAACTTGCCTTGTGTATCTGGGTGCTCCTGTATTGGGTGCATATATATTTAGGATTGTTAGCTCTTCTTGTTGCATTGATCCTTTTTCCATTATGTCATGTCCTTCTTTGTCTCTCTTGATCTTTGTTGGTTTAAAGTCTATTTTATCAGAGACGAGAATTGCAACTCGTGCTTTTTCTTGCTCTTCATTTGCTTGGTAAATCTTCCTCCATCCCTTTATTTTGAGACTTTGTGTATCCTTGCATGTGAGATGGGTTTCCTGGATACAGCACACTGATGGGTTTTGGCTTTTTATCCAATTTGCCAGTCTGTGTCTTTTGATTGGGTCATTTAGCCCATTTACATTTAGGGTTAATATTGTTATGTGTGAATTTGATCCTGCCATTTTGATGCTAGCTGTCTGTTTTGCCCGGTAGTTGATGCAGTTTCTTCATTGTGTTGATGCTCTTTACCATTTGGTATGTTTTTGGGCTGGCTGGTACTGGTTGTTCCTTTCTATGTTTAGTGCCTCTTTCAGGAGCTCTTGTAAAGCAGGCCTGGTGGTGATGAAATCTCTCAGTACTTGCTTGTTCACAAAGGATTTTATTCTTCCTTCACTTACGAAGCTTAGTTTGGCTGGATATGAAATTCTGTGTTGAAAGTTCTTTTCTTTAAGGATGTTGAATATTGGCCCCCACTCTCTTCTGGCTTGTAGGGTTTCTGCTGAGAGATCTGCTGTGAGTCTGATGGGCTTCCCTTTGTGGGTAGCCCGACCTTTCTCTCTGGCTGCCCTTAGCATTTTCTCCTTCATTTCAACCCTGGTGAATTTGATGATTATGTGCCTTGGGGTTGCTCTTCTTGAGGAATATCTTTGTGGTGTTCTCTGTATTTCCTGGACTTGAATATTGGTCTGCCTTGCTAGGTTGGGGAAGTTTCCCTGGATAATATCCTGAAGAGTATTTTCCAGCTTGGATTCATTGTCTCCGTCACATTAAGGTACACCTATCAAACATAGATTAGATCTTTCCACATAGTCCCATATTTCTTGAAGACTTTGTCCATTCTTTTTACCCTTTTTTCTCTTAGCTTGCCTTCTCATTTTATTTCATTGAGTTGATCTTTGACCTCTGATATCCTTTCTTCTGCTTGGTCAATTCGGCTGTTGAAACTTGTGTATGCTTCGTGAAGTTCTTGTGTTGTGTTTTTCAGCTCCATCAATTCACTTATATTCCTCTCTAGCTTGTTTATTCTCATTAGCATTTCATCAAATCTTTTTTCAAGTTCTTAGTTTCTTTGCATTGGGTTAGAACATGCTCTTTTAGCTCACAGAAGTTTCTTATTACCCACCTTCTGAAGCGTGATTCTGTCAATTCATCACACTCATTCTCCATCCAGCCTTGTTCCCTTGCTGGTGAGGAGTTGTGATCCTTTGTAGGAGGAGAGACATTCTGGTTTTGGGTGTTTTCATCTTTTTTGTGCTGGTTTCTTCCCATCTTTGTGGATTTATCCACCTGTCATCTTTGTAGTTGTTGACTTTCAGATTGGGTCTCTGAGTGGACGTCCAGTTTGTTATGATGAAGTTATTTCTTTCTGTTTCTTAGTTTTCCTTCTAATAGTCTGGCCCCTCTGCTATAGGACTGCTGAGGTCCACTCCTGGCCCTGCTTGCCTAGGGATCACCTGCAGTGGCTGCAGAACAGTAAGGATTGCTGCCAGTTTCTTCTTCTGCTATCTTTGTCCCAGAAGGATACCCGCCAGATGTCAGTGTGAGCTCTCCTTTATGAGGTGACTCTTTGGATATGCGGGGGTCAGGGAGCTGCTTGAGGAGACAGTCTGTCCTTTATAGGAGCTCAAGTGCTGAGCTGTGAGCTCCATTGTTCATTCAGAGGTTCTGGGCAGGTATGTTTAAGTCTGTTGCAGCAGAAATCATAAACCCCCTTTTTTTCCCAGGTGCTCTGTCCCGGGGAGTTAGGGCTTTATTTATGAGTTTCTGTTGTGCTGTTGCCTTTTTTTCAGGGCTGCCCTGCCCAGTGAGGAGGCAGCCTAGTCACTGTCTGCCTGCAGAGGCTTTGCTGAGCTGCTGTGGGCATGTGAACTTCCCTGCAGTCCTGTTTATATGGATGTAATTAGAACTGCCTCGGCAGTGGCGGCCTACCTCTATAATGGCGGACTCTCTCTGTAATGGCGGGCTGCCTCAGCAATGGCAGGCTGCCTCAGAAATGGCCAACTACCTCCGTAGTGGTCGACTGCCTCATTAATGTGGACGCCCCTCCCCCACAGAGCTGGACCATCCCGGGTTCAGCTGTGCTTGCTGTGAAACTCTCAATCCAGAGTGTTTCCGATTGCTGTTTTTTTGTGGGTGTGGGACCAGCCGAGCCTGATCACCTGGCTCCCTGCCTCAAAGCTTTATTTTTAGTTGAGCGGTCGACTGTCTCCCAGGTGTTCCAGTCGCCTGTTGAAAAGGCACCAGGATCTGTGTGATTTCCCATGTGGTGACCCACTGCACCAGCTGAAACAGTGGTGCTGAGATTCATGGCACTTTTTTGCTCAGGAATCTCCTGGCCTGGCTCCCTGTTTCAGTCCCCTTTTTAATCAGATGAATGGGCGACTGTGCCTTCCTGGAGCTCCAATCGCCAGCTAAAACGGCGCCCAGACCCGTATGTTTTGTATGGAGAACCGCCGCGCCGGCCAAACCAGCCACGCTGGTGACCCATGGGGCTCCTCCACCTGGGAATCTCCTGGTCTGTGGGCAATACAAATCCGTCTGGAAATGCAGTGTCCACTCACCCTCCGCACTTTCACCGGGAGCTGCAATCCTGAGCTGCTCCTAATTGGCCATCTTGGATCCCTCCTCTTCTAGGTTTTTTAGTGGATTAAAACCCATGACAGGATCCAGGATCAATTCAGCCTTTCCTTTCAAGAGAAATAAGTGTTGTAAAATCACTGGAAATGTTTAGCTTAAAGAAAGGCAGGAACATATTACAAATTTCAGTTTTATAAAGCAATGTCAAATGGAAGAAGGGCTAGACAGATTCTAACTTTTCAGAATCAGAAGTCAGCTAAGGCTAGCTATGGGCACATGCCTATAATCCTAGCATTTTGGGAGGACTACTTGAGGCCAAGAGTTCAGGACCAACCTGGCCAACATAGTGAGACCCTGTCTCTAAAAATATATATAAAAATAAAGGAAGTCAGATAAATGAACAGGAACTGAACTGAACAGAGCCCATTCTTACTCAGCATTTAGGAATTCTGGCAATGAAACTAACGGGTAGGTGCTCCTGGTGTTAGAACAATCTTCTGTCACTGAAAGTTTGCAGATAGTCTATGACAATTTCTGAGTCTCTGTTCTCCCCCTCATCTCCTACAGTTTTAAAAATTTGACATATTTTCATTCTTTCAAGGAGTATTAAAGCAACACACCACCCAAGTTTATGTACTTAGTTGTCATGTGTACCTGATGTAAATTATAGGGTGAACAAAAACTATTGCCTGCAAAGGCTAATGCTGAGGGCTTTAAAGCCACATGTCTAGCACCAGTTTGCCAATAATAGTCAGGACACCTATTCTAACAATTACATTACTAATCCAAACAAATTGCCTTTGGATCACTATAATTTGCTCACCTGAATCTATTCATTCTTGTTGGGTTTTATGTCAACACTCTATCCAAGAATTACTATTACCATAGGCTATTTCTCAGCAACTATCATATCATTCTCCAGATGGGGTGTTGTTACAGTTCTGGATGAACAGCAGTGCTTCCTATTTTATATTTAAACATAATTATATGTCTGACAATTACTTGTGCTAAACGAGGTCAGATTATATAAAAGGGTACCGGTAGATAGTTGGATAACTATTTGCAACTAGGTGATTAGGATATATCCAATATGACTTACATCCTAGTAAAAAAGGGGAAATTTAGATACAGAAGGAGATACATGTGGAAGGAAGATGATGTGAAGAGACACAGGGAGAAGACGGCTATCTACAAACCATGGAATACTGGAGGCTGTCCATGACTATTTGCCTGAGAAGTCCATAATATTAATTTTGAATAGATTATGGGGAATGTGGTCCCTGAATACATTCTCAAATAATCCTAAACTATAATAGGGCTCAGATCTTTTTGCATTTCCCATGTTGGAGATGAACAAGGGTGGTAATATTTGGAGAAATCTTCCTCTCTTTCTCCATATATGGATTATGGCACATCACTGAGGGGACCATATACCTGTATAATAAAAAGAACAACAATAATTATAGCTAACATTTACTATGGACCTACAATGTGATAAATCTTGTGCAAAGCAGTTGTGTGCATTCAAAAATGCATGCAACAAACATTTTTTATTGCCTTTTCTGTGCCTGACAATAATCTAGGCACTGGAGTGCAATGCTGAATAAGACAAAAATAAAAATTACCTTCATGGAGTAATTGCATTATGGGGAAAACAAAAAATAAACTATTAATCTAAGGAACACAAAATGTTAAGCTATGAAATGTGTTATAAATAAGGCAAACTGGATGCTTAGGAAGGAAAAAGGAGCGGGGGAAATGGCTGGTCAGGAGAAACTATTCAACATGATGATGTGTAGGGTGAAGAGTCAGCTGCGTCAATATCTTCCAGACGTAGTGGAGAGCAAAGGCCTAGAGCTCTACACACAACATTTTGCCATTGATTCCTCAAGCAATCTTAAGACATGAGGATTATCAGTCCCAGTGAACAGATGAGAAAACGGATGTAACTTGACCAAGTTCCTACAAGATGAGAAGTGGGAAAGATGGTATTTAAACTAACACCTAATTAAAAAGATAATTTTCTTATTCTCTTTTAATTTAATAGAAGCGTACTGCATATGTTATCCTGATTCTGTTTCTTTTTTCTCTTGACAATATAACTTAGCATCTCCACAAACGAAAGTGGTTAGACTCTGTCTTTGTCTCACCTAATATCATTACGAATGCACCCACCCATGTTTTAACATACCTCAAATTAGGTGGCTCAAAGAACAGAAATTTATTATCTTATAGTTCTGGAGGCTAGAAGTCTGAAATCAAGATGATGGCAGTGCTGGTCCCTTCTGAGCTGTGAGGGGAGGCCTCGTTCTAGGCGTCTCTCCTGGCTCTGACAGCCTCCAGCATTCCATTGTTTGTAGATGGCCATCTTCTCCCTGTGTTTCTTTACATCATCTTCCTTCCACATGTGTCTCCTTCTGTGTCTAAATTTCCCATTTTTATAAGGACACAGGTCATATTGGATTGGACATACAACATGCCCCAATCACCTCATTTTAACTTGGTTACTTTTAAAGATCCCTTTTCTCAATAGGCTCATATTCTGAGCTACTGGAGATCAGGACTTCAATATATCATTTTTGAAGGACACAATTTAGTCCATAACAATACATGTCTACCATTTTACTTAAATGGGGTTATTGTGCATGGTGGGTGCTTTTGTGGTTTTTGGTTTGTTTACTTGTATCCGATGTAATCTTTGGTTTCTTGTTTCATTCTCTTCTCCAAGTATGTCATCCACTATGACTACCAAACTATGCTCTAAGGTAATCCATGTTAGCACTGGTTTGTAATTTTTTTCTTATAGACACATATGCATACGCTATATATATGAACCATATATATACTTGACGTTTTAGTTTTAGAAAGATAAGATGAAGATGACCAGGTGTGGTGGCTCGCGCCTATAATCCCTGAACTTTGGGAGGCTGAGGCGGGTGGATCACGAGGTCAGGAGATCAAGACCATCCTGGCTAACACGGTGAAACCCTGTCTCTACTAAAAATACAAAACATTACCCAGGCGTGGTGGCAGGCACCTGTAGTCCCAGCTACTTGGGAGACTGAGGCAGGAGAATCGCTTGAACCTGGGAGGCAGAGGTTGCAGTGAGCCAAGATCGTGCCACTGCACTCCAGCCTGGGTGACAGAGCAAGACTCCATCTCAAAAAAAAAGAAAAAATAATGAAGAGTAGTGTTTAATGTAAAATCAGATTTTACAAAGAAATAATGGCTTTGTAAAATATGAATTTACATTAAATATTACTCTTCATCTTATCTTTCTCATTGAACAACACCAGTTATAGAAACTTCCTCAAGTCAACTCCTAGTACATGATCATATCTTTTAAGAGTGTTATAATATTCTATAATATATATGTACTGTCTTAGTGGGTTTGAACTGCTATAACAAAGTTCCATAGATGGATGGCTTACAAACAACAGAAATTTATTTCTTAGAGTTTGGAAGCCTGGAAGTCTGAGATCAGGGTGTCAGCATGCTTGGGTTCTGGTGAGTGCTCTCTTCCACCATAAGGTGGCAGAGGACAGAAGAGGGCAGAAGAGCATGGAGGTTCTCATGCAGAATCAGGAAGGAAAAGGAGAAGCAGGAAATTCAGACTCCATGTGTATGAGATCAAGAAAGATGAAAAGTCTGCAGCAAGCACTTTGGACGGTGAATCTGCGTAGAGAGTAATGCGGCATGTCAAGAGGTGTGCAGAAAATCCAAAAAGGCTGAGCACATTGTGTGCATCAGGAAAATAAGAACCAGAAGTCACTGGGACAGTGAAGATGTTTAAGAAAATATCTAACTGGGAAAAATATAATAAACTTAGTTTGTGATAAAAAATAAAAAAGAAAGAAAATTGCCAACTCATCACTTTGTCCTCATTAAAAGAGAATGGGAGAGCTTTCTGGAATCCCTTTCTAACGGCACTAATCTCAAAATGGCAGCTTCATCCTCATGACCTCATTACCTCCCCAGACCCCACCTTCTAATAACACCCTATTGGGGGTTAGTATTTAATCATATGAATTGGCAGGGGGAGGGGCAGGACAACAACACATAGTCCACTACATGCACCATAACTTATTCTACAATTTTCCATTGTTAGGCTTTCTCAAGCACTCTGCAATACTGTTTCTCTCATTCAGAGACAGTTATGGTTGATTGCTCCTAAAGATAAGCAATTTGAATGTGGTGTTGTGTGACAGCCTAGGAATTCTGTTTAATGCATCTTCAGGAATTAGCCAGCCTTGTCCGCAATCAAGCTCAACACAATGATACACTAAATGTAGCCATTAAATAAAGGGCTTTGGGAATCAGGCTTTTTCCCAGTCTAACTGGTTCATTAAACCATCTAAAGCTAGATAGTCTTTCTTCCCATGCTTCTCCATTTCCTCATCTGTGAAATAGAGATAATGGTTGTTGCCAGTGTTCCCAGTGTTGTTGGAAGGACTGATTTCAGGAAGCTTTTTTTCAAAGTCCACCAGATGATTCAATAGTAAGCATTCGATAAATAGGATTCACTTTATTTTCATTATTCACGCTTTATCTTTCTCATTTTGACCACTTTTATTTCCAAGCTCTAAAAAGTAACCCACAAACTATCTTCTTATGATTCTTTAGTAATTTTAGTTAAGTACACAACTTCATAGCTTTCTCATTGTGAATGATGCCAGCATATTGACTGCACTGCCAAGTTTTATCACTAAGAAGTTTCCTGTGAGAAGCAAGAGGGAGAGAAGTTGGGAAAGATGGCAGAGTAGATAACTATTGAAGATTCTCCAACACCAACTGTCCATTAACACATGGATAAAATGTGTAGCAGAAAATACTGGAATAGAAATTGAAGTATTTAATGATGTTCAAATTAAAACTCTTGGATAATTATCTTGCTTCTTTTTCCTGTGGTATATTGTTATAGATACAGCAACACAGATGTACCAAAGAATAAAACAAGGACCTCTAGAATTTAAAAAACAAAATGTACTTGCCAAGTAAGAGAATATCAGTAAAGAAATTTACTGTGTATTCTGCAAAGAGGAAGAAACGGGTTTCAATAATTAGGAAAGGATTTTCCTGGTGATCATGTTAATCAAGCATTGAAAGCTTGCACTTGAATAACACAGAATGAGTCTGAAATGCTTTGCCAAACAATTTTCATTGTTCATTGATCAAAAAATGTCTTCAGTTTTGTCTAGTAAGAGTCTAGTATATTGAGTCACTTAAAGTTCATGGTAATTTAACCAGTTCCACAGGTTGGGGTCAGTTGTAAGAAAATACAATATTCCATTTTGATATTGCATTAGTAATTGTCCCTATAAGTTACAGATATTCATTTTTAGAGAAAAAACAAGAGTACATCTTCCAAATGCTCATAATACCTTATTTGTGTGCCACATTTACTTTTAGATCAATGATGAAAATCCTAAAATGTTTAGAATTAAGTTTAGCAATTATTCATAGATTAAAAGCTACATTTGAGAATTTTTTAATTGCCAAATTATTTAGAGTAGAATTGATAATTATAGATTTGTATTCTAATATCCTAAACCATAAGTTATTATGAAATGTGATGAAAAACATTACTTTCAACGTTTTTGACATTCTTGAAAAGATATGCTGCTTAGTAATTCAAAAGGAAGTCAAAGTTATAAAGCAATGCAATTCAGAATCCCTGACAGACAGTAGATTAGGGTAACTTCCTGTAACATGCTTTGTCAAAAGGGAGCGGGTGTAAAATGTGGATGTCCGGGAGTAAGAGAAATGAATTAAAAAAAAAAAAGTTTAAGTTTACAGGATAAAAGCCTTGCAAAAACTTGTATAGTACTACTTGAGTGACAGATAATCTCCAACAGGTAAAGTGATGAAGCATCCATAGCAGAATCAACTTCTGTATATTTAAAAGTATCACTGGCAAAAATAACATTCCCTTAAGCCTACAGCACAGTATTTTTCATTCAGTTAAGTATTTCTGTCAGTCTTTGTGTCTCACTAACCAAGTGTGGGCTCTTCTGGGACATAATATCTTTTCCTCACATCACTAAGGATGCCCAATGCCAACTGATTACTTCACAGAAGGAGTCATTTCATGCAAGCCTAAGGATAGTACTGCTATTTTGGTCTCTAAAAAAACCACTGAAGATAGGTCTCAAATTTTAGAAACAACATCATGAGCTTATGTTTTCCCAGTCTTCATTTAGAAATAGAACATTCTAATATTTCATTCTCTGTTGTATTAGGCCAAGATTCTATCTATGAATATACAAGGAACAGTAGATCCAAATTAACAATGGCCATATACTCTTTGCATGATCTTTTGGTTTTGAATTTCTCCTGGAGGACACAGTGAACTGCAGCATCTCCGTACCTTGTCAGGGTTCTTCTCAATGACTGAGAGCAGTGGGTACTAATATGGCTCAAGAGGCTGAGTCAGGAAGCCACAGCAGAAGAGGAATAGACAATTCTCTAATTATCATGCAGAAAAGGAATCACTTTTGTGACTAGTGTTCCCATATTTAAACATATCTTCCTACTGGGGAGAAGAGGGGTACTGACTTGTGAGGCATCTACACGCATTAAGGGCTCCTTGCAAGTTTGTTACTGTCAGACTATTTCTGAGAGCATCTCCAGTCTCTGAGGATACATAGATGGAGCCTCTTCCTTCTTAAGCACATGTTGGGTTAGAGGCATCCTTTAATAAAATTCCCAAAGCACAGTCTATGAAGAAAAAACATTACTCTGATTTCAATGAAATTAAGGAATTTTGTGAAGAAGGTAATGGGTGAAAGAAAGGGAGGTGATTTGTACAATGCTTTAAACTAAGATTTCAGTATCTGGAAACTACAGGGAAATCGTATAACCAACGAGAGAAGAACAAAGGAAGCAGACAAGCAGTTTACAGAAAAATAAACCCCAAATACTCAGAAGAATTTGAAAGAATATTCAGAATTGAAATCAGAAAAGGCAAATAAAGATATTAGTGAGATATCCCATTAGACCTTTTAAATTGGCCACAATTAGAAAGGTATCCTCACAGGGATGTGGAGACCCTTGTGAACTGCTAATGAGAAGGATGGCTGGTATAGGATTCTGGAAAGCAATCTGGTATTACACAGTCTAATTTTGTAAACACATACACACACAGACACACACACAGACACACACACACACACACACACACACACACATACACATACACGTTCTTGTCCATTGAATACTACTGTGCTGAATCTTCATCATACTTTTATGTTCCAAACTAGGAGTAACAAACGGCACTCCAGAAACGCAGACTAGCGGCAAACTATTTTACTATAGTTTGGAGGATATGTGCTTGTGCGTGAGTATGAATGAAAGAGAGAGAGACAGAGACAGAGAGAGAGAGAGGGCACATAAAGTATATGTGGATGAAGATAGGGTAGAAATCATGTAATATCAGAGTTTTTTTTAAAAAAAAATGCATTTGTATATGTTCACAGAAAGCATACATTCTCCACTGGAAATGCCATTGCCCCTTCCTTTAGCTTACATATAAAACTTCACCCTTTCTATCACCTTCCTGGCCCCTATAGGCATTTGGCTTCATATCCCCGTTATGCTGTCCTGCTCAAGGTATTCTCTCAAATACCTTGAGAACATTCAAAAACTGAAGGGAGGCCATTGAATAGGCATGATTCTGAATTCATAGGACAAAATGACTCGAGAAAAACACGACTCCTTCTTGAGGGAACTATAATTCTACACATTACACATTGCCGAAGCAAACATATGCAAAATGTTTTTTTTTTTATTATATTTTGCTTGATTTTGGTTGCTTGAACAGCAAGCTAAAGAAACTGAAGAGGAAAAGGACAGAACTTAAGAGTTCTCTCTCTTTTTTTTTTTTTTTGCTTCACTTTGAGTCATTTGCAGAATGACACATCATAATAAGATGGGAGCCAATTTTCAAATTTGGATCCCTCAGTCAGCTATCCATCCACAATACTTGGAAAGCCAGCAGCCCCATCTTGCCAGCTTTAAGGGATTTAGTCTGCTAATAAAAGCTTTCCAAATGGACAGATGTATGAACACTGTTTCATTGGCCAGATACTAACATCAAAACTCTGTCTGCAAAATTCAAGAGCAATGAAATTGTGTTGCAAAGGCTGGTTGGGGTGGGAGGGAGCATACGCAGCCTTGGAAGATTACTGCACACAAGCACTCTTCAGCCTGTTTCTCTGCAAATGCAGAAACATCTACTTTATCGTCAGAGACACTATGGATCTTTACTGTGTGTTTTATATAACCTTATTTCTGCTTAGTAGTAAGTTTACACCTAGATAATGTACTACTAAGTGTTAGGCAAATTTACTTGAGAAGAATTAAATCCAGCATTATCATATTCCTATTCATGTCCAATTCTCAAATTTGCTATTAGAAAGTATAGGAGAAATTGGGAAATTTATTTTATTGAAAGATAAAACAAAAAAATTTCCAGATTATAGTAAAAGGAGAGCTTTCAAAGTCATATAGTTAAGTAGATAAATGTCAATCTTTAAAACGTATTATTGCCTTTAGTACCAACTTCTTGTTAAGCTGTTTATGTCTGCCCATTCAGTTAACCTTTATTAACTGCATTCTGCCTTCCAGGCACTGTGCTAAGTAACGTGTGCCTGTTTATATGTTTATGATCACATTTAATGTTACAACAATCCATAAGGGGTATTTGATACATCTCTTGAAAAACCATTTATATTTGGGAAACTTTTCCACCAACCATTTTATTATTTTTTAATCAATTAGTCATAATTTATCTAGAACTAATCACACCTAGGTATACACACAAAAAAAGAATCATTTTCACAGCACACACACACACACACACACACACACAATGTACAAAAGTGTTCCTGGTAGCATTGTTCATCATGGTCCAACCCAGTAGTCACTCAAATGCTGGTTAATACTGGAATAAATTTTGAGTTATTAAAACAATGGAATACTATACAACACCGAAAAGGAGCAGACTGCAAGTATCTGTGATGTTGCAAACAAATGTCTTAGTCTGCTTGGGCTGCTGTAAAAAAATGCTATAAACTAAGTAGCTTATTGTGAAAGGAAAATAAATTGTGAGGCCCCTAAATCACTAACCTGAAGGGAAAAGACAAGCTTGGAACTGCTTAGGGCAAACCTGCCTCCCATTCTATTCAGGGTCATCCCCCTACTCACTGAGACAGATTCTCCGTATCTGATTGCCTTTTTTGGAAAGACTAATCAGGAACTCAAAAGAATGCAATCATTTGTCTCTCACCTACCTGTGACCTGGAAGCCCCCTCCTTGCTTCAAGTTGTCCTGCCTTTCTGGATGGAACCAATGTACATGCTACATATATTGATTGACATCCCATGTCTCCCTAAAATGTATAAAACCCAGTTATGCCCCAACCACCTTGGGCACATGTCGTCAGGACCACCCGAGGCTGTCACGGGCATGTGTTATCAACCTTGGCAAAAGTTGATTTCTAAATTAACTGAGACCTGTCTCTGATATTTTGGGTTCACATTATAAACAGCAGGAATTTATTCCTCATGGTTCTGAAGGTTGGGAAAACCAAGATTAAAGTGCTGCCAGGTTCAGTGTGTGATGAGGGCCTTCTTCCTGGGGTGTAGATGGCACTTCCAGCTGTGTACTCACATGGTAAAATGTGTGAGAGAGCTTTCCCTGGCCTCTTTTATAAGGGCACTAATCCCACTCATGTGAGTTCCACTGTCATGACCTCTCATCACCTCCTAAAGACTCCACCTCCTAATCATTACCTTGGGGGGTAGGATTTCAACATATGAACTTACAGGGGACGAGTCATTCAGACCATCACAGTACACCTTTTGTAAATAATGCTGACTGAAAAAAAAGCAAGTGCAAAATGTATGTGCTGTGTGATTCCATTTACAGGCAAAATTAATCAAGGCAGGTGGAAGTCAGGACAGTTGTTACTCTTGGGAGCATTTGTAACACCTGGAAGCAGTACGAGGGAGGATCTGGTAATGCTCTGATTTTTATCTAGGTGCTGGTGACATGAGTGTTCACTTTGGGATAATTAGAGCTGTGACTTTCTCTGTGCTTTTTATACTTCAATAAAAATTTTGTGCACATAAAAATAACCATATATATACAATTAATCATGAGAAGTATTTGCTATATAATATTCAGTTAAGTCTATATTCAGTTAAAACCTAAAAATATTACTCCATGAATGCCACTTGGTAAATTTATTACTGTATATTGGCAGAGAACATAGAAAGTGATAAGAATATATTAAGGTTTTAGAGTTAATAGTAACAGTATTTATTTTTGAGTTTCTCTTGATGTTAGTATAGCATTATATCATTGCTTTTAAACAGGTAAAAGCAGTATGCTCTGAATAAGATTCCTCTCACTGGCTTGTTCACCACAAACCTCTCTAAAACTCAAGGAGTTTGGTAGCTGGTACAAGTGTGCCCTGAAAAGGCCTAACTGCTTCATAAGCCACTTGTGATTTACACTGTTCAATACTCTTCTATTATCAATGCTATTTCCAGATCACATAGAACATTAGGAATGTGCTCTGCTTGGGTTATTCGGATGGCAATAATATCTCAGGACCCAGAGTTGGAGTCAGTGACTCCTTCTCTGGCACTAAGCATGAAAACAAAATGGCCACATGCATGCTCACGTGTCCACACAATAGAACATGTTTTTATTAGTCATAAGTGGGACTTACACAGGAGAAGCAAAATCTATAATCATATTATGGAAGGTTTTGTCTTCTAACTTTTCCTAAGAGAGAGGCACACCAGGCTATTTTGAACTCTAAACTGAAAATAAAAAGCAAAGTCCTTTTAAGTTCCCAATATGAGGACATAGAGCAATAATCTGAATACCAGGTGGCAATTTTGTATCCTAACAATAACACAGGAAGAACAAGAAATTCTCCAGTTTCCACTGAAAGTGAATATTCATGGTGATACAAGGGCATGCCAGGAAGCAGTTCATGTTTTTCTTCCCCTTTCTGCTGTTTATCTCTGTTGTAATATATTTTCATTGCGAGAAGGTTCAAGCAGACTGATATTGAGGAAGATTTCATCCTAAATATAGGCACCTACTGGTGCCATGTATGGCATTCCTTTCCTTTTTCTCCTGCTTACTCTAAGCGTACCCAGTCATAACTTTAAAGATGTCTCAAAGAATCCTACTCCATTACAATTATGCCTTTCCCTTGACTTATTTCTCATTAGTGTAGAAAGTAAAATAAATCTACTAAACTAGTTTTTGCAAAACTACAAAATGTATTGGTGTATCATAAAGTTGTCCCATGGAAAACAAGGGGAAGAAGCCCATGTTAATTTTAAGAAAAAGTGGAACCAGTTACAGGAGAGTCTGGGCCAAAGCCCCAGATTTGCCCTACCCATTGTATTATTTCTCTTGTCTTGTATGTGTCCTCCTTTCCCACTCCTCCTCCTTTGCCCCCTCTTCCTGCATGTCTCCCTCACTCCTTCTCATTCTTTGAAATGCTAAACATACTAATCATATAGGATTACCACCACCCCAGCTTCATATTTCCAAGTAGTTGACTGCAAGCCCTGAATCCCAACTCTAAACTAATGTTAAAGATTATTATAAAATGAATATAGTTAATAAGAATGAGATGATTTTAAATGATCTCATTACAGAAAAAAGATAAATGAGATAATAATTACTCTGAATTGATTGTTACAGAATATATCCATGTGTTAAAACATAACATTATACTCCATAAATATGTACAACTATAATGTATCAATTAAAATTACAAAAAGAAGATGACCAGAACAGATTTTATAATTAAATAAAATTGGCTAGGCATGGTGGCTCATGACTTTAATCTGAACACTTTCGTAGACTGAGGTATGAGAATAGCCTGAGCCCAGGAGTTTCAGAACTTGGGCAACATAGGGAGACTCCCTTCTCTAAATATATAAATTTGGGATGGTTGCACACACCTGTGGTCCTAGCTACTCAGGAGGCTAAGATGGGAGGATTGTTGGGCCCAGGAGGCTGAGGTTGCAGTGAGCTGGGATTTGCCACTTTGCCACTGTGCTCTATCCTGGGCAACAGAGTGAGACTCTGTCTCAAAGAAAAAAAAAAAAAAAAAAAAAAAAAAAGATTATTTGGTTCTGGTGTCTTAGGTTTGTGGAAGATGTCTTTTTGGGAAATAAAAATGCAATAAGCTCTGAGTTCATTGTTTTTAAACATCAGTTAAGGAACGTCACCCTAAAACACTCTTCTAATTCCCAAAGAAAAGGACAGAAAAGCCACACTTTACCTGACTAATAAGTTTGATGCTGTGTTCCCACCCAAATCTCAGGATGAACTGTAATCCCCATGTATCAGGGAAGGACCCTGATGGGAAGTGATTAGATCATGGGGGTGGATTTTCCCCTTGCTGTTATGATGGTGAGTGAGTTCTCATGCGATCTGATGATTTAAAATTGTGTGGCACTTCCCACTTCATTCTTTCTCTCTCCTGTCACCCTTTGAAGAAGGTGCTTGCTTCCTCCTCACCCTTCTGACATGATTATAAGTTATTTGAGACCTCGCAATCATGTGTCCTTTAAACTTTTGGAGCTGTGAATTAATTAAACCTCTTTTCTTCATAAATTACCCAGTCTCAGGTAGTTCTTTATAGCAGTGTAGGAACAAACTAATACACTGACTTAATCTGTTTTGTGCTACTACAACAGAATACCACAGACTTAGTTATTTATATGAACATGCATTTATTGGTTTACAGTTCTGGAGGCCGGAAAATCCAAGATTAAGGAGTTGACATCTTGCCAGGGCCTTCTTGCAGTGTCATAACATGATAGAAGATATCACATGGCAAGAGAGTGAAAGAGACAGAATGGGGCCAAACTCCTTACTTTATAAGTAACCTACTCCCTTGATAACAAACCTATTCTTCAATAACAGCATTAATCTATTCATGAAGGCAGAGCAATCATGTCCTAATCACCTCTTAAGGTTCCACCTCTTATTACTGTTACAATGACAATTATGTTTCCAACACTGCTTTTGTGGAATGCATTCAAACTATAAAGCTGTATGAAATTCCCTTATGTATGTCCTGGACAGTGTGACTGTCATGGGTATAGCTGGCATTCTGCAAATAAGACAGTAGGTTTACTACTAAGAACAAATATCTTATTATAATTTCAGCATGTTGTCATCCCATCTAAACCTTCTAATTCCCCCTTGGAATAAATTCTAAATTGCTGGCAGGTTCTGATGTGATGCAGAGTCTTGAACGCCCCTCTAACTCTTCTAGTATCTCTCTTTACTGTTCAGAATAATTTTCTCTGCTGTCCTCCTAGATGTGCCTAAACATGCCAAGATCTTTTCTACCTTAAGAGCTTTGTCTTGGCTGTTCCTTATGCTTCAAAATAACCCACTCTCACCACCACCACCACATTTTCTTCACATGTTTGGCTCCTTCTCATCCTTCAAGTCTCATTTTAAAATTCACTTTGGATAGATCTTCACTGGCCACCCCACTCATAATAGTTTTTTTCAGAGTTACATTTTATTATATCATCCTCCTTATTAATACTTATCTCAACCAAAAATTGTCTTGCTTTTTATAAAATGTGTTTATTTTTGTTTCCTCATACTGGAATATAAACTCCACAATTGCAGGAAAATTTTCTGTGTGTTCACTGCTTTTTCCTCATCACTGAAGAGTAACTCCCATATCTGGCAGGCAAAATTTTACTTTTAAATCAAATAGAAAATGAATGTAAAAAGGCAATTAAAATAGCTTTATTTCAAAATGGAAAATTAAAGCTACCTTAGTTTGAAATCGGAGCATTAAAATGTCTACTGGTTAAAGATGGTAGATTCAAAACAGGTCATTGTTCCTGAACATTCTTTGTGACCTAGGCCTATAGAGGAATAGATATCAAGAGGGAACCCTTGAGATCCATGCTTTACCAGGCTCCTTCAAGGTCCATACTGACAAGTGTCAGCCAAGTGGAGGAGAGGGCATTATCCCGTTTTCATATGAGTGGAAAAATAGGAATTTAGTTAAATGGTGCAGCTTCTGTGAAAAACAGCTTGGCACTTTCTCAACAAACTAAACATAGAATTATCAGATGACTCAACAATTCCACTCCTAAGTATATGTCCAAAAGAACTGAAAACATGGACTCAAACAGAAAGTTGTGTGCCAATGTTCATTGTATCAGTATTCACACTCGCCAAAAAGTAGAAACAAACTGAATGTTCTTTAACAGATGGATGAATAACAAAATGTGGTATATACAGACAATAGAATTGTCTTTATTATCTATAAAAGGAATGAAATTCTAATAAATGCTACAACATGGATGAACCTTTAGAACATTATGATAAATAAAATAAGCCAGACATAAAAGGAAAACCATTATATCATTCCATTTATATGAAATATTTAGAATAGAAAAACTAACAGAAACAGAAAGAAGATTAGAAATTACCAGGGGCTGAGGATTTTTGCTTAATGATTATAGAGTCTCTCTTAGGAATGAAGAAGAAGCCACATGTTCCAAGCCACATATTCAGATAAATATTTGTGAAACACATATGTAATAAATGACTTTTAGCCAAGTATTCAAAGATTTCTTAAAACTCCACAATAAAAAAAGTATAAAATGAGTAAAATATATGAATAGAGACCAAGAAGATGTACAAATGGCAAAAAGCAGAGGAAAGATGCTTAGCATCATACAGATGTCATTAGGAAATTGCAAATTAAAAGAACTACACACCTATTCAAATAATTAAAATCCAAAACAGTGACAACATCAAATGCTGACAATAATGTAAGCCAACAGGAACTCGCATTTATTGAGAGTACAACCTATCAAAACTAAATCATGAAAAATAGAAAATCTGAATAGACCAATAACAAGTAAGGAGATTGAAACAATAATCCAATCTCCCATTAATAAAAAGCCCAGGACCTGATGGCTTCATGGGTGAATCCTACTAAACATTTAAAGAATTAATACCAATCTTTCGTAAACTCTTGCAAAAGATTTAATTAGAGGAAACATTTCCAAACTCATTATGAAGACAGCTTTACTTTGCTAACAAAACCATGCAAGAACATTACAAGAAAATAAAACTATAAGCCAAATCCTTAAAGAATCATAGATGCAAAAATCTTCAACAAATACCAGCAAACTAAATTCAGCAGCACAGTATAAGAATCATACACCATAATTAAGTGAGATTTATCCCTGGGATGCAGAATGGTTTAACATACACAAATCATTAACTGTGAATAACTTTATTTACAGAATAATAAATGAAAACCATATGATTATCTCAACACATGCAGAGAAAGCATTTGACAAAATTCATTACCCTTTTATATAAATCTTGAAAAAATTTGCTATAGAAGGAATATATATTATCATACTAAAGACTATATATGATAAGCTCACAGATAACATGATAGAGAAAAGCTGAAAGCCTGCTTTTGCCACTTCTAGTCATCATACTAATGGAAGTATTAACTGGAACAATTAGCAAAAAAAAAAAAATCCAGATGAAAAAGGAAGAACTAAAACTGCATTTGCAGATGACATGATCCTATATACAGAAAAACTTAAAGACTCCTTTAAAAAATGTCAGAGCTAATAAAGTAATTCAGTTAAGTTTAGAAAACTTAGGATACAAAATCATCATATGAAAATCAGTTGTGTGTCTGTATACTGACAATTAACTATCCAAGAAAGAAATTAAGAAAACGATCTAATTTACAATAGCATCAAAAAGAATAAAATAGGAATAAATTTAACCAAGAAGCTGAAGATCTGTACACTGAAAACTATAAAACATTGATAAGAGAAATTGAAGTAGACATAAATAAATGAAAAGATATTCCATGTCCATGGATTGGAAAAATTAATACTATCAAATTATCCACACTACTCAAGATGATTTACAGATCAATGCAATCCCTATAAAAACTCCAGTGGTTTTTATTTAACATAAATAGAAAAAAAAAACTAAAATTCATATGAAACCACAAAAGACCTCTTAATAAAGCAATATTGAGCAAGAAGAACAAAGCAGGTGGCATCACACTTCCTGATTCCAAATTATATTTCAAAGCTATAGTAATCAAGACATAACATAAAAACAACACATAGATTATTGGAACAGAATGGAGAACCCAAAAATAAACTTATGATTTTATTGTTGTATTTGGCTGTTCTTGCATTACTATAAAGAAATACCTGGGACTGAGTAATTTACAAAGAAAAGAGGTTTCCTTGGCTTCCAGTTCTGCAGGCTGCACAGCATGGTGCCGGCATCTGTTTGGCGTCTGGAAAGGCCTCAGAGAGCTTTTACTCATGGCAGAAGGTGAAGTGGGAACAGGCACATCACATGGCAAAAGCAGGAGCAAGAGAGAGTGGTAGGGGGAGGAGCCACACAGTATTAAACAACTAGATCTCAGGAGAACTTATCATTGTGAGGACAGCACCAAGCCATGAGGGAATTCACTCTCATGATCCAATCAGCTTTCACAGGGCTCCACCTTCAACACTGGGGATTAAAATTCAACATGAGATTTTGTCAGGTTCAAATATTCAAACTATATCAATCATCAACTAATCTTTGATAAAGGTGTCAACAACACACATTGGGGATAGGATAGTCTCTTCAATAGCGTTGCTGGGAAAACTGGATATCCACATGCAAAAAATTAAAATTAGATCCTTGTTTTCTGCGATACACAAAAATCAACTCAAAATGGATTAAAGACTTGAACATAAGATTTGAAACCATCAAATTCCTAGAAGAAAACACAGGGGGGGAATTTCCATAACTTTGGTCTTGGAAATGATTTTTTGATATGACACCAAAAGCACAGGCAACAAAACAAAAATAAAGAAGTGAGCTTACATCAAACTAAAAAGTTTCTGCACAGAAAAAAAAAGAAATCTATAAAATGAATAGGTAACCTATGAAATGGGAGATAATCGTTGAAAGCACATACTTGATATGAGGTTGATATTTAAAATACATAAGGAATTAATGTAAGCCAACAGCTACTAGTCATAATAATCTGTTAAAAAATGAACAAAGGACTTGAATGGACATTTTTCTAAAGAAAACATACAAAATGAACATCACATGTATTAAAAAATGCTCAACATCATTTATAATCAGGAAAATGCAAACTGAAATCATAATGAAATATTACTTCACACCTGTTAAAATAGCTGTTATCAAAAAATCAAAAAATAACAAGAGTTGACAAGGACATAAAGAAAAGAGAAGACATACTGCTGGTGGGAATGTCAACTGGTACAAACATTATGGAAAATAATGTAGAGATTCCTCAAAATATTAAAAATAGAACTACCATATGACCCAGCAATCCCACTCCCCGGGTATTTCCAAAGGAAATGAAATCAGTAACACAAAAAAGTTGCAGCATTATTCACAATGGCCAAGGCATGAAAACAGTATAAGTGCTATTGACAGATGAATAAGTAAATAAAAAGTGACACACACACACACTCACATAGACACACAAACAGTGTAATGTTATTCTGTCTTTTAAAAAAAGGACATCCTGCCATTTGAGAGCATGGATGAACCTGAAGGATACTTATTCACTATGTGAAGTGAAATAAGCCCAGACCCATAATGATAACAAATACTGTATGATCTCATAAATAGGTTGGATTAGGCCATTCTTACATTGCTGTAAAGAAGTACCTGAGACTTGGTAATATATTTAAAAAATAGTTTTAATTGGTTCCCAGTTCTTCAGGCTTTATAGTAAGCATGGTGCTGTCATCTGCTTGGCTTCTGAGGAGGTCTCAGGAAGCTTACAATCATGGTAGAAAGCAAACGGGGAGCAGACATAATGCATGGGAAGAGCAGGAGCAAGGGAGTGTGGGAGAAGGAGGTGCCACACACTTTTAAAGACCTAGATCTTGTGAGAACTCACTCGCTATCTTGCAAAGACAGCACCAAACCATGAAGGATCTACCTCCATGACCCAAACACCCTCTATCAGGTCCCACCTCCAACACTGGGGATTGAAATTCAACATGAGATTTGGGTGGGGACAAACATCCAAACTCTATCATATGTGGAATCTAAAAATGTCACACTCATAGAAACAGAAAGTGGAAGGTTTGTTGCCAAGGCTTGGAAGGCAGCAGTGGTAGAAATGGTGTGATGTTGGCAAAGGGTTCAAACTTTCAGTTAAAAGATTAATGATGTCTGGAGACCTAGTGTACAACATTGTGACTATGGTTAATAATAATGATGTACTGTATACTTGAAAATTGCCAAGAGATTAGACCTTACATAGTTTTACCACAAAAAGGAAAAAGCAATTATGTGACGTGATAGATAACGTTAATTAGCTTGATTGTGATCACCATCTCACAATGTATATGTATATTAAAACATCACAATGTATATCTTACATATATACAATTTTTACTTGTCAATTATTCATCAGTCAAGCTGGGAAAAATTACAACAAAAGTACTTCTTTAGAAAAAAAAATAAATTAGCTACAATATCCCAAAAAGACACAGAAGAAGCTTGAATGCATATTACTACATGAAGTAAGCCAATCTAAAAACATTACATACTAGATGATCACAATTACTGTGTATGGCCTTCTGGAAAAGGCAAAACTACGGAACCAGTAAAAAGACCAGTAGTTCTCAGGGAGTTGGGGGAAAGAAGGAATAAATAAGTGGAACACAGTGATTTTTAGGGAAGTGGAGCTATCCTCTGTGATACTATAATGGTGGATACCTATTATCTTATATTTATGAAAATCATAGAACATACAACACCAAGACTGAAAACTAATGTAAATTTTGAACTTTGAGTGATAATGTATCAATTTTGGTTTATCAATTTAACAAACGTACCACTCTGTCACAGGATGTTAAAGAGAGTGCCTATGTTTGCAGGGAGGACATACATGGGAACTCTTTGTACTTCCTGTTTGACTTTACTATGAGTCTTACACTGTTCTACAAAGTAAAGTCCTGTTATAATTAATGGTTTAAAAAACAACCTACGTTTTGGAAATAGTAGTGACATTTGCACAACATTGTGAATGAAATGAACACCGCAGAACAGTAGACTTACAAGTGATCACAATGGCAAGTTCAGCAACATCGGGTGGGTTTGCAGCACCCAGATCTCTGAGTATCAGCACCTTGGATAGCGGATGAGCTCCATATGCCATCTGAAGTTGTTTAATAAATATCAGACTTCAGCAAGGGAAAATCAAAGTCACAGGAGCATTAATGGTCTATTACTAAATAGCCTATTAATTTAGGACCCTGTGGATGCTCAGAAATATCTGGAAAAGAAAGAGTTGCTGCTGCAATTCTGTTGAAGATTATTATTGTGAATTGATTTATTCCCCATATGAGAAGGAGGCCTAGGGAAATATGAGTTATGGAAATATAACAGAATGTATAAACTTAGATTACCTTTCTGCCTAACTCTGAAGACTGCTGTATTCAACTCCCTTACTTTTGCTGAGGGCCCTACCATTTTCATAGACCCTCAAATTGAAAACCTTGGAGGAAACTGAGATTCTACCTCTGCCTCACTCCTCTCTACCCAGTCACTCTCTGAGTTTTGCAGATTCTTCCTTTTCTACGTCTCACATTCATTTTCTTTTAAACATCTTGTTTCAGACTTATATTACACTTGCTTTGTTTACAGCAAAAGTTTTCACCTCAGTCTCTAGTTCATGTTCCTGCCCTATAATCTCATCTGTGTATGCTTCTGCCAAATTTGTTTTCCTAACATCCAAGCTTGTCACTTGAGTTCAAGATAGACTTGCCATTCCTGATCACCTGCCGAAGTGCCTCACTCTGGAATTCAAGTTCTTCCACAACATAGGCATCAGTGTGTAGAGTATTTATTAGAGGTCAACACCTGATAAGGAAAAAGGATTGAGCAGAGGAATCAGTCAGAGGTAATACAAGCCTAACAAAACCTTGGCTATCTCATCAGGGAGTTTTCCAGAGAATATTGCCCGTTAAGTCTCTCTTCAGGCTTAAATGGTCTCACCTCTATAATACCTTCAACCACCCACCTTGGAAATAGTCATGACCTGGGGCAAAGTGATTCTCCACAACCTAGGCAGACTTTGAGGCAACTGAGAGGTAGAGACTGTCCTTTAACCAAATTTTCTGCACCTGGGCATGGATTCAGTCAGATGAGGGTAGAGAACCTTCTTTCTACCACAACAAACTTCCTGGCCTTCTCTCTTTCACATCTCCTTAATGCCTATGCTTGGCTCACATAAATTAACTTAGGGAGTCTCTTAACAACACTCCCTAAGTCTCATGCTATGTTTGCTTATACAATGTTCTTTGATTTTATGAACCCCATGATCTTCCTTTGTTTTAATAACTTCAGATCACTCAATGCCCATCTCAATTGTCTTCTACAGATAACTTTTATTTAACTTACTAATATAATCTCACCTCTCCTAATTTCTTTAATTACATGGCTGATAGTACTGATTTTAAGCGCTGTTATTTTTATTCTCTTCCTTGAACCATGTAAATATTATGCATGTAATATGTTTAACTTACTTTTATAACTCTTGAAGTATCTGGTATAGTACTGTGATTTGAGAGACCAAAATAGAACCTCATTATCAACTAAGACCCTAAGGTTAAGGAAACTAAGTTATTTATGGGTTGAGGGTTCAGGACCCCACTGGCAGGGCAAATTTCTAAATTCCCAGGTCTCTAAGCTTTCTAACAATAGGAGCTATCAGACCTCTCCTAACCTAACTCTGATTTACAACCGGAGCACTGCAACTCTGATTGGACAGAGGACAGGCCTCTCAAACATTCTTTCCTAATGAGTTACTGCAGACCTTAAGCCAGTTTCAAACAACTTCCAGAGGCTGCACACAGATTGCCCTCGTGTCCCAATAGCTCTCATTTTGACATAAAGAGGCAAATTCCACCACATCTTAATGCTAAAACCCCACCCCAAATTGAACATGGGATGTATGTTACTTATGTTTACCCATTGCACATGGGCTCAGATCCCCCTCAAAAATAGGTATGGCCTCTCCCCCAAATCTGCTACATACGTATGACTCTATGGTGTAATATGGACTCTGTGAGGCATAAAACTCTACCTGTCCCCTGCCTCGTGGAAGAGAGGGCACACCCAAATAGGGTGCGCTATTTTCTACCTTTATTTACAGGTATATCCAGTCAGTTGTAGGCTCAGGTGCTGATGCTGGAGGTGCTAGAATTAAGAGCTTGAATAAGCCTAGCAGAGGAGGGAGGGGATGGAGAGAAAGACCAGAAACGCATATACTGACAGGGCTCCCAACCTTCATAGAAATGTGGACAGAAAGAGGAAAAAGAAGGGGACAATGTGTGACTTTAAATATGAATAATTTTCTGTTCTTGTTTATGAGCTGACTTTCAAGGCAATTACAGGAGAGAAATTTTCCAAAGATTCTTTAGCATTATTGGAAGAAGTATATACTAGTTTTAAGGACATTCATTTTGATGTGTAAAATAAGATATATTTATTTGAAAAGCTGTCCTATTACTTAACAGCAGTGTTTCCAAAAGTGTGGTACTAGACCATTATCAGAATCATCTGGGAACTTCTTAAAAATGTAAATCATCAGGTCTACCTACCCCTACACCTGCTAAATTAAAAACTGTGTATTTTAACTGGTCTTCTACAAGATTCTGAGGCTTGGTGAGGTGGAAAACTATTGCGTTAGAAACCACGTTTCTGCACAATCTTCCTGAATTGTATACATTATCTAATCTATACGAAATATGTTTCAGTAAAGCTGGTTTAAAATTAGAAATTGCACTAATCCTTTTTTTTAAGTATGCAAAGCAATTCTTTTTAATGTAAAAAACATTAATTATGATCCTATAGAAATAGCTGTCTATTGCCCAGGGAGCCTTCTGCTTAGAAAAGTAAAATTCCATACTAAAACAAGTGTGTCATTTATTCAGAGATGAGTACAGGAACCATTTGCTGGTGCATTTCTACATAAATTACATTTGTTTGTAATATTAATCAACCACATTAAATATTTCACTTTCTTGGGAACATTAAAGAAAACAACTTTATGAAAGAAAAAAGTTACGTAAGGACAGGAAGTTTGGAAAATTACACATAATACTCAAACTGATAAATTTTCTAAATATTTTTAACATGGAAAGATACATGAGTCAATATGATGGTAGGCACTCATGGGCATATTTTATGAAACTACTTAATAGGCAGAGCTTCCATCTAAACCTGTGATATTATTAGATTTCATAAATTAAGTGGATGATGACTGGTAAAATACTCAGGTACATCTTTCTTTACCTTGTGACCTAGTTTATCTTGATTTTTTCCCCTTGCATTTTTAATACATAACCTATCATGATTGCTTTGTTTGTCTAAGGAGCTATATATTCATAGTTAGAAAATGATGTCTGTTAGATTTTCTATTAAAGTTTAGAGTCTGTTTTAGTGTTTTTTGTAGAAATAAACCGTATTCTTATTGCACTTATATAGTTACATGCTTTTCATTCAAAACTAAGTTGATGATTTGACACATGTGCATCTGTTCAATCCCATTACATTGAATCATGACAATTGGAAAGAGATACATATTGCTGAGACATAATATAAGATGCCCAGAATAAAATCTGGGTTTAATACTGACTCTGACACTTTTGAGTTCTATAATCTTAGTCAGTGTATTTAATGTTTCTGGGTCCGAGCTCCTCATCTTCTCATCTCTAAATGAAACTAAAAATTATATAAAATTCATAGAACTCTCATGAATACGTCAGCAAGCTAATTGTTCTTCATATGACCTATCTCAGTGACATCCCTCTCTCCACATACAAGCCAGTCACTAAATGCTTGAAGGGGGCAGGTTTCTTTTAGAATCAGCGAAGGAAATGGACTGTTTATGTATGTATTCTATAGGCAAAGGACAGACATAATTAAGCAATATAGGAACAGAGGGAAGCATGAGGATGTCAAATGTAGGAAATCCCAGAAAATGTTGGAAAGGCATGTCTGTGGTAATAGGCCATGTATACTGAAAAAAATTTAAGCAAATTTCTGGAACGACTGGGAAGTACCAACTGGCATCTTGGCTACATGTAATGAATAAATTGCAGTCTCTTTCCTCCTGAGTATTAATATGAAATTCAAGCTCTCCTACTCCATTGCTATGGCCAAGGTTAAGAACCACAGAGTCAGTGTTTTAGAACGCTCTCATATCTAGGCTCCAAATTTGTACTATGGCTTGCAACAAGGCTGAGTTGTCAGGCGTGTGCCAGAGCCTACAGCTGTGGGAAGAATGTAAGGCTATTCAGGAAGAAGGGCTAGAATTTCCTTTTCCATGTCATGGAGACATCATCCCACATTGAATATAATGACCCTAATTTAGAATTCAACCAGCTCTAGTAGATCTCTCTTTCCAATAACAAAGTGCTTCCTGTATTTAGATTAAGAAACTCAGCACAGCTATATCTGGCACCTATCATGTCAAAAATAAATGAGCACAGATGAATACAGGAAGGTTATATCAGTCAGAAGAATGGAGGAAAAGGAAAGCAAAAATACCTTCTAAATTCTTTTTCTAAGCAGTAATCACTTTTACTTGGGGGAACACCACCAACAGTCTAGTTTTTTTTAAAGGATATGTTTTCCTAAAGAAAAGTATTGGACTTTTCCAGATCAGGAACATCTGAGAACACATTTCTCAGCTTATGGACTTCTATACTTTTAAATATAAATATAAATACATAAACATCTATATATTTAAATATAGAGAGGTAGATACACACCCAGTTTTTTTAAAGGATATAGTTTCATAAAGAAAATTATTGGACTTTTCCAGGTTATGAACATCTGAGAACACATTTCTCAGCTTATGGACTTCTATACTTTTAAATATAAACATAAATACCTAAACATTCATATATTCAAATATAGAGAGGTAGGTACACACATATGTATATGAAGAGATAGTCATTATTCCATATACTATGTAGCTCAAGTTGAGGAATAAATGTTTGGAAAATAAAGTCAATCATAACAGTAAATAAATAGACTGAAAGTCTATGTGAGTGAAATGATGAAATAGTTTGACATGTAAAAGCTGTTACTATTTTTCTAATTATTTGCACCTATGTTCAGACTTAAAAAAAAGGAAAACAAATCACAAAATAATTTTACATGTTTTAACTAAATGATGGGCTTTAAACAAGATGCATTTATTAATATAAAAGGAAGGAATTTTATTATATTCTGACTACAGGTAACTTTATATGATGGTTTTCAGGACATCTTTTGAGTTGAGGAACATATTGTTTATCAGTCATTATAAGAATCAAATAACCTTACCACAAGTAAAGGGATATAAAGTGGGTAAAAAAACGTAAAGCAAATACTGAAGAAAACATGTTGCAATCCAGATGACAATAGGTTAATTGCATTACCATTTAAAGCACTTGTTTAATATATAAAAGCCTGATGCCTCAATGCCAAAATGGGCAAAAGACAAGAATAAAGAGCTCACAAAAAATGCAATAGCTTATTAACGATAGACATAATAGAAGAAATCCAAATTAAAACAAAACAGTACATATCATTTTTCTTTATCCTACTGGCAAAGATAAAATATTAGTCAGCACATGAGAAAATGAACAGTACATGACTAAAAAGGAATTTAGTCAAAAAATTTGACTAAAAATAAAAAAATTGTCAATACTATCAAAATAATTATGCATATAGACTTCCATCTAGAAATTCTACTTCTAGAAATTCACCCTACATGTTTATACATAAACATACAGAAATATATTTAAAAGAATGTTCTTTCTGGCATTGTTACTTAAAATTTAAAAGTCCAGATATAACCTGAATGTTCAATAATAGTAGATTGATCTCATAAATTGTGGTTTATAGTGCAATTAAATACTATGTGGACATAAAGAAGAATGTTATGCTGAAATGGAACGCCCTCTAAGTTAAATAAATAACAATTTGGTATGTGTAATATACTGAATTCTGCATTAATATTTTAAAAGTCAGTGTCTAAGATCACTACTACTACAATATATCTACATCATGTACCTCTCATATGATGCAGACAGACATGGAATTCTTGAAAAAGATATGTAAATATCTAGTCATGAGAAACAGATGAACCCAAATTGATAGACATTTTCCAAAGTAACTGACTAGAACTCATAAATAAAAATCAAGATAATAAAAGAAAAGGAAAGACAGGAACTGCCCAAGTCTAGAGGAGACTGAGACCCAATAACTTAAATTGTATCCTACAACAGAGAAAAAGACATTGGCACAAGAGATTGGTGAAATTTAAATGTTATGTTGTCAACTTATTATTATTGACCTGATATTGTTTGGCTGTGACAGTTGTACCATTTTTCTGTAAGTCATTAGCATGAGAGGAAGTAACTGAAATATATACATGAATTATCTGCACTATTTTTTCAACTTTACAGTAATTCTAAAATTAATTCACAATAAAAATTTTGAAGGCTGGGCATGGTGGCCTATGCTTGTAATCCCAGTACTTTGTAAGGGCGAGGTGGGTAGCTTGCTTGAACCCAGAAGTTTGAGACCAGCCTGGGTAACATGATAAAACCCTGTCTCTACAAAAAATACAAAAATTTAGCTGGGCATGGTGGTATGTACTTGTAGTCCCAGCTACTTGGGAGGCTGAGTTGATGGGAGGATCACTTGAGCCCAGGAGATTGAGGTTGCAGTGAGCCACTGGACTTCAGCCTGCCAATACAGCAAGACCCTGACTCAAAAAAATTTTTTTAGGCATCACATGTATTATACATGCACTTATAGGTATAGTATATTTCTGTAGGCACAACAAACTATTGACAATGATAGCCTCTGGGAAGTGTAGAGAGGAACTGGGTGTTCTGGGGAAAAAAATGGATACCTCATTTTTATTGTATTTCCTCCACCTACTTTTTTTTTAACAATATGTATATATCCCATATTCAGTAAAATTTGTAAATCAAGAATAAAGAAGCAATGACTTAGTCTATCAACTGTAAGGTCTTTTAGGCCAACTGTTGCACCATGGATGGCACGGTAACCTCTGTGACCTGCATGTACACTCCAGATGAGTTCCTGGAATTTGAAAGTCTGAAGTAAATGGAAAACCACAAAAAGGGAAGAATGACCAACCACTGCAGTACATTAATTAACTTTGAGACATTCTTCTATCATTCCTTATTACCACCTCAACTGATAAGGCAACTGGACTTTGTAACTGACCTTGGTCAACCTCGTGACTGTCCAGACCGTACGACCCCCTCCCAGCCTGCAAAAAACACCCTGAATTGTAACTACTATAACTTTCCACTGCCTACCCCAAACCTGTCAAACCAACTCCTATCCCACTGCCCTCTACTGACTCTCTTTTCAGACTCAGCCCACCCACACCTGGGTGAATAAACAGCCATATTACTCACATAAAGCCTGTTTAGGGGGTCTCTTCATTCAGGGCATGTGTTTTACATCAACATTACCTTTGTAACACACCTATTAAAAATCAGCTTTGATACTATTTTAAGTTTCATCAGCAATGATTATTACAATGCCTTCATAAAAGTATTAAAATGAAAATGCATGTAAACTATTGCTCTGTGTATGTGTGTGTACATGTATATCCACATATGGATATATATTCTAAAAAAGAACCTTAAAATTGATATTGTACAAATAGAACTTTAAAATATGAAGAAAGATAACCTCTGATATTCTTTGCATCATTTTGGGTAAAACTGAAATGAATTCTGCAAGATGCAACTTCCTAATGTAGCAAATTCTACTTATTCAAACTAAAGTTACTGTTGTTTTGAGCAACTTTTAATACTGGTTCACCAACTATGAGTACAAAATCAAATTAGACCAGCCATGAAAACTCACGCTCCACTAAGGACATTATCTATGATACTTGAGTTTTTCATTTTTGAATTTTCTTCCTAATGTAGAATCTAGTAATATTTTCTGATACAAATTTTTGTGGAACAAATATATTAACATAATAATATCCAGTGCACTTATTATTTGTCTACTTTTAATCATCTAGTTTCAATACAGTCAACATGTGCACTGAGATGTATACATTTACACAGCAGAGAAAACCCTGCAAAGCCAATTTCTGTAATTGAAAATTTAGCAGGAAGGTATAAAACAAAGCAGAGGTTTTCATTTCACTGCATACTCTTCCTATACTCATTAAGGATGTTTAGGGCTCACTGAGAGTGCTAAATACAACAGGAAGAACTAAGTGTTTCTTAATTAGCATTTATAAAGCTTCCATTTGCTGAAAATGTGGTTAATTTGCATTGCACAAAGCCTTCTTTTAAAAAATATATGGTTTCATTACTTTTTTCAATACTAGAAAATTAGTGAAGTTTTTTTTTTTTCCTAGTGAATCATAAGCTGTTCCCAGTATTGTTCTTCTCCTGCAATTGATTTTCTAAAAGGTAAGATTTCAAGATGTATCTTGTTTTGTACATAAGACCAAATCCAAGAGTGTTTTCATATTCTGGGTCACTTGTTGAATAGAGCTGAAGCATTATTAGTAATACAGGAACAAATGAAGACCTGGAGGAAAGAACAATACTACATTTTAGCTCGGCTAGTTAATTATCTATTTTCTCCAGCAATCAGTTGAAGAACATTCTTTGTCATCTTCAGAAATAAAACCTAGTTAGCTCTTTTCATAGCATAAGAACCTCTAAAAGCCTATTGTAAGCTTTTGTAATATGGGTGCTAAGAAACCACAGAATGCAAAACATGAGTTCAATTAATTTTTTTCCCAGTCATGAAATCATCTGCAAAAATCAATTTTGTCTGTGACTCCCTTTCTACAGGCTTACTTTTGATTATACTCTGGTTCGATATGAAACATATGAAAAGTTCCTTTATTTTTGCGCATGACATTTATAAAGTGATCAGAAATGGTTGCTAAAGTGCTTTCAAAGCAGAAAAGCTCTTTCAACAAATTCAGAAAATTTATTCTTGCCAGCATGCCCATTTCAAATGTTAAAAATAAGTTTGTGCTCATTCCAGAAGATCATTGGGTCTAAAGGTGTTATTGCAGCTGTGACATATTACAATTCAGAGGTGAATAGCCTATCAGAATAATAAAATTCCTTATTAACTCTTTGTGGAAAGTTCTCCTTCTGTATATGTGCTTCTCCTATATTTGCTGCAAATATTTTAAGGAAGCATCACCTTTTACCTAGACACACTTGGGAATAAATTCTTACTTGGATAAGCAGATGTCATGTGATTCAGCTGCATACCTTCAATTACAAGTGAGAATCAGGTGTGAAAAAACATGCCTATTTCATTCTAGAATCTTTAATTTTTTTCTTTGAGCTTGAAGAGAGCTTATGTCTCTCGAGTCAAGGGCTCTGTCTAAAACCTTTCCAAAATGATCTCATCCATATCCATGGATTCAAATAACATCTAGATGCTGATGACTCCCATTTTAAAATTTATGCCCCAAATGATTCTCCCACTCTCTGAATTTTCATTTGAAATTTTCCACTACACAGCTCTACCTGACTAACTTGTTCAAGGAGAATTAATATTTTGACCTCATTGTATATCAAGAGTTATGCCAGTTTCTTTATAACTTTACATATCTGACCTCACTTATTCCTGGGTTATATGCTCTTTGAGGGCAGAGGTTGTATGCTTTTTCATTGCTACATCTCCAGTGCTGTATACCATGTCTACTCTAAGATTTTTGCAAACATTTGTAGAATAAATGAATTAATCTTCACAACAAATCTGTGAATACCTGGAGTTAAGCCAACTGTAAGGTTAAGGGCACAGTCCGCCAGACTTCCAACTCTGCTCAACACTTCTGTCTCCAACTACTAGGAGTTAGTGTGCAACTAAAAGTTAGGCGGGAAAGTATACATAAGAACACCATTACTTCTGACACAAACTGCAGGTCTGGAAGTTTCTCAATACCAACCTCATGTTTGATAATTTACTACAGTCTGACAGAATTCAGTGAAAGCTATTGTACTCACAGATATGGTTTATTAAGAGATGCTTATGATGGAGCCTAGGAAGGTTCCACATGTGAAGATTTCATTGTTTCCAGGATGCTTTACCTTCTTGCCATTGATGCATTGCAATATGCACAAATGTTGCTAATCCTGGAAGCTCATTTGACTCTTAGGGTTCAGAGTTTTAATGAGGGTTCCATTAAGTGGACATGATTGACTGATTGACATACCATGTGCTCCAAGGCGACCATACATGAGTCACCTTCTCAGCATAAACTTCAGGTTTGGTCCTAAGGTTCCAATGTGAATGACAATGACATTTGTATTGCTTGGGAAATTCCAGATGTTATAAGTAAAATGTTGATGCCACAAAAGAAGTAACACTCGACCATGAATCCTCCCAGCAAGGCAGTTTACTTCTATAGAAGGGTGTGGGGCACAAGGACAGAGCAATGATGGCTGTCGCAAACTTGGACAAGGGGGTAAGGGGTACTTATACCTGATAGGGGTTTTCCCTACTACTATGTCATTCCCTATTGGCTAGGGTTAGACTGCACAAGCTAGACTAATCCTGATTGGCTATTTTAAAAAGGGCAGGGGTCTGAGCTGGAGTGGCAGGGTGGGTGTTTTAGTGGGAAGGATGGTTATGGGCATGTGAGAGCAGGTAGCCAGGGGTGATCAGGTGACCGGGATGAGCCAAGGAGAGGGGGAGCAGATGTGAACTACTGATTAGAACTGGTGGAGAAGGTTGTTTATTGGAATTACAAGGAAGTTAAACTTTAAAATAGAGAATTAAAGAAGAAGAGAGCTGAACATACTAACATACTGATTCTTTGAAGAGAAACTTGGAGTTTACTATAATACTGAGGTTTACAGGTTACTTCCAAAAAGTCAAGGACAAAGGCCAGACCTCTCCCTGAGCAAGGTCAAGTTCTTTACTAGATACTGATTATATCCATTTTATAGATTAAATAAAATATTATATACAATAGTTGAGACAACCAGAATTGGGATACAGGACTGTTGTTTCTGAAGCCCATCTTCTTTTGAATATATCTGCTCTCTAAAATTCAAATTATTTTCCCATACTGCTAACCAGTTCCACCTCATACATTTTTTACCTTGGTTAATGCCATCAACATATTTTTAATTTCTCAATATATGAATATTTGTCTTGTCCTACCTCTATCTCACTAGAACAATACAATTAGTTGCCAAGTCATATCAAATCAATTTGTTTCAGACATGCTTCTTCAATCTGGTTCTTTCTCTTTACTCTGTTCTGTTAATATGTCAGTCCCAATTTCATCATTTCTGACTTGAATAGTGCCACGTTGCTTTAACTAATCTCTCTGCATTATCCACCCACACCCACTATTTTCTACTTCATCATCATATTGACCTACAAAAGAAGCAGAGGTGTTCATATGACTGTTCTTAAATCTTTGCACTGGGGCTGGGTGCGGTGGCTCATGCCTGTAATCCCAGCACGTTGAGAGGCTGAGGCTGGCAGGTCACTTGAGGCCAGGAGTTTGAGACCAGCCTGGCCAACATGGTGAACCCTGGTCTCTACTTTCTATTTTTTAAAAAACTAATATTAAAAAAAAAGAAAAGAAAAGAAAAAAATTTGCATTGGATCCCTGTTGCTTGTAAACAAAATTCAAACATTTTAGTATGGCTTACTTGGCCTTGGATAATGTAAACCTAAACCAACCCCAACCTCCTCTCCCAACACCATCCTGTGCATATTCTGTGATCTCTTTAATCATCCCATAAACATAATAGGACCTATCACAATTTCATGTTTCTTTCATTAGTTTTTGTAAGAAATGTCCTTGTCTTTTTCTTCATCTATCACAATGCTTTTAATTAAGATCTAGTTTAAATGTTACCTCATTGGTGGCACTTTTACTTTCTCCAGAAAAAAATATTTACTCTTTCTTCAGTGCTTCCACCATTTATTGTACCCATTTTTGTAACAGTGTTCAACACATTATATTTAAATGTATTGAATATGCTTGTGTATGCTTTGTTAAATTATACATTAAGTTCCGAGATACGTGTGCAGAACATACAGGTTTGTTACATAGGTATACATGTGCCATGGTGGTCTGTTGCACCCATCAATCCATCATCTACATTAGGTATTTCTCCTAATGCTATCCCTCCTCTAGCCCCCAACCCCCTGACAGATCCTGGTGTGTGATGTTCCCCTACCTGTGCCATGTGTTCTCATTGTTTAACTCCCACTTATGAGTGAGAAAATGTGGTGTTTGGTTTTCTGTTCCTATGTTAGTTTGCTGAGAATGATGGTTTCCAGCTTCATCCATGTCCCTGCAAAGGACATGAACTCATCCTTTTTTATGGCTGCATAGTATTCCATGGTGTATATGTGCCACATTTTCTTTATCTAGTCTATCATTGATGGGCATTTGGGTTGGTTTCAAGACTTTGCTATTGTGAACAGTGCCACAATAAACATGCAGGTACATGTGTCTTTATAGTAGAATAATTTATAATCCTTTGGGTATATATCCAGTAATGGGATTGCTGGGTCAAATGGTATTTCTGGTTCTAGATTCTTCAGAAATTGCCACACTGTCTTCCACAATGACTGAACTAATTTACAGTCTCACCAACAGTGTAAAAGCATTCCTATTTCTCCACATCCTCTCCAGCATCTGTTGTTTCCTGACTTTTTAATGATTCCCATTCTAACTGATGTGAGATAGTATCTCATTCGGGTTTTGATTTGGATTTCTCTAATGACCAATGATGATGAACTTTTTTCATATGTTTCTTGGCTGCATAAATGTCTTCTTTTGAGAAGTGTCTGTTCATATCCTTTGCCCACTCTTTAATGGGGTTGTTTGTTTCTTTCTTGTAAATTTGTTTAAGTTCTTTTTAGATTCTGGATATTGACCCTTTGTCAGATGGGTAGAGTGCAAAAATTTTCTCCCATTCTGTAAGTTGCCTGTTCACTCTGATGATAGTTTCTTTTGCTATGCAGAGGCTCTTTAGTTTAATTAGATCCCATTTGTCAATTTTGGCTTTTATTGCCATTGCTTTTGGTGTTTTAGTCATGAAGTCTCTGCCCATGCCTATGTCCTGAATGGTATTGCCTGGGTTCTCTTCTAGGGTTTTTATGGTTTTAGATCTTACATTTAAGTCTTTAATCCCTCTCGAGTTTATTTTTGTATAAAGTACAAGGAAGGGGTCCAGTTTCAGTTTTCTGCATATGGCTAGCCAGTTTTTCCAACACCATTTATTAAATAGGGAATCCTTTCCCCATTGCTTGTGTTTGTCAGGTTTGTCAAAGATCAGATGGTTGTAGATATGTGGTGTCATTTCTGAGGCCTCTGTTGCACTGGTCCATATATCTGTTTTTGTATCATTACCATGCTGTTTTTGTTACTGTAGCCTTGTAGTATAGTTTGAAGTCAAATAGTGTGATGCCTCCAGCTTTGTTCTTTTTTCTTAGGATTATCTTGGCTATCTGTGTTCTTTTTTGGTTCCATATGGTATTTAGACTAGTTTTTACTAATTCTGTGAAGAAAGTCAATGGTAGCTTGGCAGGGATAGCATTGAATCTATAAATTACTTTGGGCAGTATCATCATTTTTATGTTATTGATTCTTCCTCTCCATGAGCATGAAATGTTTTTCCATTTGTTTGTGTCCTCTCTTATTTTCTTGAGCAGTGGTTCATACTTCTCCTTGAAGAAGTCCTTCACATCTCTAAGTTGTATTCCTAAGTATTTTATTTTCTTTACAGCAATTGTGAATGGGAATTCACTCATGATTTGGCTCTCTGTTTGTCTCTTATCAGTGTATAGGAATGCTTGTGATTTTTGTACACTGATTTTTTTTATCCTGAGAATTTTCTGAAGTTGTTATCAGCTTATACTTTATCCACTTTACAATGACAGAAACTCTGTTTAGCAAATGTTTAGAAAGCTCTGTTTAGAAAGTTCCTTATACTTAGTAGGTGATCATCATATAGTTTCTGAATCATATAAG
This sequence comes from Ateles fusciceps, assembly GCA_036589455.1. Taxonomy (NCBI): domain Eukaryota; kingdom Metazoa; phylum Chordata; class Mammalia; order Primates; family Atelidae; genus Ateles; species Ateles fusciceps. The sequence goes on along the minus strand of JAZHEH010000164.1, from coordinate 3,289,419 downwards.
CTCTTTGGATGAGGCACCATGTGATGTTTGCCATGGCTACCACATGATATAGGCTAAATACATTTTTGCATAACAACTACCTGAGCAAATGAATAATCAATAAGTGAAGGAATGAATATTCACTCTCTGGAAATATTATCTAATTTGTCGTTAATTCATCTAGGACATTGAGTTTAATATATTTAATTTTTTAGATTAAATAATGAAAATAACTATCCTGAAATAAAATAAAAACAGGTTTTCAAAATTAATCTAATTCCCTAGGGATCATTCCATGAATTTTAATAGTTTTAATGGAATAAACAGTTATTTGGGGCATACGACATGTCTGGTACCCTTTTGTAGGAACTAAGTTGTTCTCAAAGATAAATAACAGAGCCTCCCTCTAGAAAGCTCAGAATACAACAGTGATGAGACATATAGAGGTCATGGAATGTGGAATTATACCACAAGACATGTTCTAAGTAAGGTCAGGATTCAGAGTAGGAGTGATCAAATCCATTTTGAGGGTCAGCCAATGCTTTATGCCTTGGGAAGGATAAGGCCACATTGAAAAAGTCAGAGCTGAGAGAAAGAGGCACTCTTATTGAAGATATTACCACATGGTGGAGGCAGGGAGTATCGGAGGACAGTTTGACAGTGACATTCAATGTGTGTACATAAAGCAATGTTTCTCCAAGTCTAATCCAAGAGACCTCTAGGAGTCCCTGAGACCCTTCCTTTCAGAAAATTTATGAGGCAAAAATCATTCTCATAATAATTGTAAGACAATAATAGCAAAACAAAGTGTTTGCATTTTTACTGATGGTGCAAAAGCAATGGTGAGTGAAACTGCTGGTTCATTAGTAGAAATTAATGCCACATCAACAAACTATATTCATTTGTAACTGTATGCTGCATTGCCATACACGCAAAGAAACAACAAATGATTTTTTTTCAGTTTCAGTTAAGAATGTCCCTGAAGAAGCAGTTAACATTTCTAATTTTACTAAATGTTGATCCTTGAGTACATGTCTTTTAAATAATCTTTTGACAAAATCGAAAATATGCATAAAGTACTTTTGTATATAGAAGTAAAACTGTTATCTCAGGAACAGTACTTGTGTGGTTGTTCGAGTTATGAGCTGAAGTAGCTGCTTTTTTTTATAGAATGTTTTTACTTGGAAAAAGTGACTGACAGACAAACTATTATTATTCAGACTGCCATGCCTGCTAGAGCATTCTCAATGTTAATGAAGTGAGCATGTTGCTCTAAAGAGAACAACTGACAATAAATGTTGCAAATGATAAAAACTGAGCTTTCAAACAAAATTGAGAATTTGTGAAACTTGTACCTAACATCATGAGCTAGACTACTTCTCATTATTTTCTGGTCAGATTGGTGGTTATATTAATGAAGGCAACTTTTTAAATGTACCATAAAATGTGCCAGCATTTTGGAAGACCTTCATAACTCAAGTGAGCCAATTTTTTTCCAAATGATCAATGATGTTACAAAATGACACATAAATAAAATATCCAAAATGCAAAGCAGATCCACAGATTTTAATGTAACAGAGTAAGAAGAGGTAATGTATAGGCATTTCTATTGCATATTGCAACTAACCTCTAATAAATGACTCTGTCAAGTTTTGGCATACTATCAAATGATAATATCAACTGTTTTCTGAAAAGGCTAATAAAATGCTCTGTTTTTTCCAACTGTATGCTTTATAAGACTGAATTCTCTGTATATTCTTCAACCAAAGTAACATATTGCAATGGATGGAATGCATAAGCAGATAACAGAATCTAACTGTCTTCTATTAAACCAGATATTAAAGAAATTTACAAAATGGTGAACAATGCTATTATTCTCATTAATGTTTTAAAAAGAGTTATTTTTATTAAAATATGTAATTTATGTTAACGTATAGTATTTTACAATTTTTGATGAGTTTTAATAAAGATTTTTAAATATTTCTATTTTAATCTCTAATATGCTGATTAGCAGATATGACACAAGCTCTATGGTATCCTCAATGGTTTTTAACAGTGTAAAGGGATCTGAGACCAGAAACTTTGAGAAGTACTGAGATAAATAAATTCTGTAAAGAAATGCCACAAACATTTTCAATTCATCCTATATATAGAATGTTTGCTATATACCAGGCTCCATGACAGATGATGTGTTTATATCAGAGAGATAAAAACAGACCCAATCTCTCCACTCATGGAGTTAACAATCTAACAATAATATGTCACATTATTGTATATTATTATTGTAAATGTAGAGATAATAATTGTCACAAATTTTGAGTCTACAGTTACTATTAACTGTTGTAGTTCAAAAATTTGATTAACATGTCAAGATAAAGAAAGAGATAAGAAAAAACACTATAATTATTTCTAGAGATTAACAGAAAACAGAATTTTTTTCATTTATTCATTTTGCAAGAACCCTATTCAATAATGCTTAATTTTAAAATCTGTATTTCAATGCATTTATTTTATTTCAAGGTATAGTTATTATAAGTGACACATAGTTTCTTGTTTTATGTCATATAATTAATATTTTTAATTGAAGAAATTTTAAAATATTGACTTATAGCTAACACAATTTCTGATAAAATGGATTTTAAATTTATTATCATATCATTTCTTTTTCACTTGTTCCACCTGCTCTGTCTTCCTTTTACTTATGCTTTGTCCCCATTGAAATTTATTATTTTTCCCTTTCTGTTAGCTTGAGTTTTATACTTTTTCCATATCCTTTAAGGGTGATTCTACATCAGGGTTTCTCAACCTCAGCATTATTAACAATTTGAGCCAGAAAATCCTTTGTTATGTGAGGAACTTACCTGTGTATTGTAAGACTTTAGCAGCAGCAGTCACATCAGTAGGGTGATGTGTCAAATGTCTTCTGGGGGAAATGTCTGCCAATATTGTCAAATGTCTTCTGGAGTTCAAAATTATCCTTGGTTGGGAACTATTGCTATAGACTCAGCAAATTTTAATGTAAATAAAAACATTTTTTTCTTTCTTCTGGATATGGAAAACACTTGCAACATTTATCTTTATTTATTCCTCTTCTCAACTGTTACAACATACTTGTTGCTACTTTAATTTTCTATGTATTTCAAATTCCATAAGCCATCGTATTGTTTTTAATCATTAGTATTTAATTGTCCACATATTTACTATTACATCGTTTTTCACATCTTCCTGCAACTCTGATCTTCTTCATATGATGATTTTTATTTTGCTAGCAGAATGTTTTTATTTTCTCTGGGATCATATGCTGGTGATAAATTCCCCCTGTTTTTGTCTGTCTAAAAATTACCTTATTTTACAGTTATTTTTGAAGACTGTTTCCACAGAGTATAGGCTTCTAGGTTGGCAGGTTCTTGTTTTTGTTTTTGTTTTGACAGTTTGACATTTTATTTCATTGGTATTCTTTATCAGTTGTTTCTGTGAAAAATCAGGTATTAGTTTAATTCTTGCTCATTCAAGACATGTTTTTCCAGCTACTTTGAAGTTTTTTTTTTCTTTGGTTTTTAGCAGTTCTGCTGTGATGTGCCTCAATTTGGTTTTCTTTGTATTTATCTGACTTAAGTTTCATAGTGCATCTTGAATCTGTGGCTTGAAATCTTTTGTCAATTTGGAAAAATCACAGCTACTTTCTCTTCACATATTGCTCTGACTCCATTTTCTTTTCCCCCTCTCCTGCTGAAACATCAGTTACACATACATAGATGTTTTCACAGTATTCATTGGTCTTTATGTTGTGTGTTTGTGCAATCATTTTGTCTCTCTTTGCTTCAGTCTCTGTATTTCCATCTGAGCTACCTTCTATTTCCCTATTTCCTTTTTTTCATCTACATCTAAACTGCTGATAAATCTATTCATTGAATTATTGATTGCAATTATTGTATCTTTTCAATCTATAATTTCCTTTTGGTACTTTTATAAAATACTTTTGAGTTCTCTGACAACATTCCCAATTTTGTCTTATTTCTAGAGTATATTAAGCATAGTTATTTTAAACTCTATATCTGATGACTCCATTATCTGGATTATCAGTAAATCTGTTTATATTATCTAATGCTTATTTTGATTATTAATCACATTTTTTGTTCTACATATGCCTGTATTATCTTATTTAGGCTCCAAATGCCACCTATAAAAAATTGCCAGCATAATTTAAGGCCTTGGACAATGGTATCTCCTTCCATATTTGGGCTCTGAGTAATTCTTCACTGCTTTGGTAGCTTTCCAATTGCTTCAAAAAAAAATTTGGCAAAACTCTTCTTTTCAAATTATATGGGTTGACACCAATCTTTTTGTTTCTTTGTTTTTTGTTTGCCAATCCCTTGCACACGATATGTGGCCCAACTGTGCATTGCTGGGATGCAGCTCATGGCATGAGTGACTCATTATGAAAGTTCAAGATTATCCAAATGGGTCTTTTCCATATTAAACAAGATTAATCCCCTAAGCATGCGTTTGGATATTGTAAAAATATCTAATTGCTATAAAAGCTTCTAAATACTCTTAATTTCTTTCTTTTTTGGCATATCTCCAGTATTCTAGGGAACAGATTTTAGTGACACTGCTATAGAGCACACTACACTATTCCAAGATAAAGTGAGGAAATTTTCTGGTTAAAGAAAGAGATCTAAAATAAGTAAGACTTACTTTGTCTTGAGGGAAAAAAAAATTATATGCTTAAAACCAAATTAACAAAATTTAAATAAATACATGGGCTAATCTTTAAAGGATTTTGCTCTAAAAAAAAATTTAGCAAACATTTGCACAACTATCCCCATGTGGTACAGAGAACACTATGCCTTGAGGATTATTTAAAGCAAACTAGAATCTTCCATTTGCATAAGTACTAAAACCTCATTAACTCAAAATCTGATAATTTCCCCAAGAAAATTAATACTGTAAGAAGAATTATGGTAAAGTATTCAAAACCACTTAAAGAACTAAATTTTCAATAATTCTCAAATACTTTAGAAGCAGTTTTTCTCTTATATAAATTAAGAATATGCTAATTACAAATGCCATGTGTTTTTTTTACAGCAATAAGTCTCACAGAAGTGGAAGCAATGTCTTGTGAGTTCTGTTGCATGTCCACAAAAAAAATTTGTTTGAAATAAACAAAACCTTTTTCTGAAATGCTTCCACTAATTTAGCCAAAATTTCCACCTCTCAGTTAGTTCAAATTCGTAGCTTTAACTAGACTATCACTGTATAAAGAATAAAGCTTTTTATTGGAGTGTCTGGGACATCGATTGCTTTTACTTGATCAGTGTCCATTCTGCTTTTTTTTTTTTTTTTTTTTGTAATACAAACCCAATTTTTCTTAGGACTTTCTCTAAATCCAAGTTATTTATGTATGTGACTTAATCCAAGTTATTTAGGTATGTGACTGACTCCAGGGGTGAGGTATGAGTTAGAGATAGCTAATCAGAAATTCCCATCTCTCTGACTGCAATCACTAGTTCAAAGATAGGCATGTGACCCACAATGGGTCAATGAAAGATACACCCAGGACTTTTGCTGGAACTCAAGAAAGGAGCTTTTTCAGCAGGCATTTGCAAAGTAGAAGGTTGTAAGCTTGAGGTGGTACATGAGCAAATATCTACCACTATTGGCAAAGAACAGTTGAAAATTAAGCTAACATGAAGAAAAAGGGGAAAGGAGTGTCAAGAAAAGGAAAAGACCAGGAGCTAATGCGTATTGAAGGGCTGGATGCAACCAGATCCTGAACTAAATTTGTACTATGAGATGCTTCTTGTATCTATGGGTCAATACAATACACATTATTGTCAGAACGAGTTGTTGGGTCATTCACAATTAATTTTACTGCTTATTTTGTTATGTGTAGAGGGCCACAGCAGGACTGGGAATAAAATGAAATTCAGGAAATGAAACACATGCCAGGGAAATTATAATATTGTTGGATGGAAAGAATATTAGTTGTCAAATCCTTAAAGACAAGAACTTTGTATTTTATATTATTCTGAATGCCCAGAAAAGTAGGCACTAAATATTAGTCAAATGAAGGAATGCACACGTATGTGTATTCATGCTTTCATTTAACAATTATTGAGGACCTATTATGTGTCAAGAACTATTCCTGGAGCTAAGAATACAGCACAGAACCAGATAAAGTTGCCCGTTGACAGGTTTTAAATTCTAGTTGCTATAGACTGAGAGTGTGTGTTCTTCAAAATTTCTATGCTGAAATCCTAGCCTCCATTGTGATGGTATTAGGAAGTGTGGCCTTTGGAGGATGCTTAGGCCATGAAGATAGATCCTTACGTACAAGATTAGTGCCCGTATAAAGAGATCCAGAACCATCTCGGCTATTCCACTATGTGAGGGCACAATGAGAAAATGGCCACTATGAACCAGGAAAGAGGCCCTCACCAGGCGGTGACTCTGCCAGTGCCTTGATCTTGAACTTTCCAGCTTTCAGAATTGTGAGAAATAAATTTATCTTGTTTATAAGCCACTTCGCCTATGGCTCTTTTACTTATATTTATGCTGTTTACTTTATGTGTCCTCTAAATGTAAGCTCCTGTGCTTTGACTTTGTATGACACAGTACTGGCCAAGACCCTGGAGAAAGGAAGACAGTTTATCTTGTTGGTTCACTTTGTATTGCCCATGCTAAGATGTGTGCCAAAGAAGCAGTTGTATTGATAGGAAAGAGCAGTTTCAAACTGGCTAGTTGTGACAAATTTAATAAAAGGACAATTTACAAACATATGGGCAATGTGAAGATCAAGAAGCAGGGCAACTTCAATGGCTGTCCATTACTATTCTCCAGCCTGAAATTACAAAGGGGGAGCAAATCCCAGAACTCAGAAACAGCAGCTGTAACTGCAGAAGCCTTTTTGATAAGAGTTGTGGCCATCAGTAGAGCATGCCCAATCCACGACAATCCGGCAGAGAGAAAGTCAGAGGCCAAAACCCTTCCCTGCCTTACTTTCTTTCCTTGCTCTCTCTCAGGTAGGATTGGATGACCAATCCCATTGGTAATTCCATTGACCAATCCCAACTGGGAGCCCAGTGTCAAGGGAAATAATTGATTTAGCCCACAGAGGTAGCCTTCTTAGAGCATAGTGCTTGGGTAGAGAAGGATGAAATGTAATTTATATCTATTACACTAGTACATAGATGCTTAAAATGGTTGTTGAATGAAATATATATAATATGGAGAGATATAAGTAAATTATAAGTATATATTATAAAATATGAACAATAAGACTTCACTACATAACTGAGTCACTGCGAAAGAGTTCATGGACAAAGCACATTTGACTTAACTTGACCTGATCATGTCTTCAAAAATCTTTTACAAGGAAATATATAGAAGAGTGTGCTCCAAACTGGAAAATGGCAGCAAGGTCACAAACACACATGCAAGTTTACATTGATCATGCAGGACACCTGCTTGACAGCTTATTAAGCATCTACTTCAATCATTCAGGAGTGATGTGATTAATACCAAAAGTAGGGTAGTGACAGTAGGAATGGAAAACAAGGGAATTTATGACAAGGAGACAAAGGAATAGTCAATAAGTCTGCTGGGGACACAGGGTTGAGTCTGGGGTCTAAAGTCTCTGATTTTCCCATATCTCTTCTCCAGGGACTTGGCCACTATTGTAGCGTATAAAATCCAATATAAAAAAAGGGCAAGATTTGTTTTGGACTCTCCAAAAAAGAGTAGATTTGATAACAGTGGAATCTTCTACTTGTAATTTCAACTATTGTTTTCTGGGAATTTTCCAACACTGACATATTCACTCAATGGAAGGGGAGGAAAATATACTCTGCCATTAAGAAAGCAGAGGATCAGCTGGGCTTGTCAATAGCAAGACTTTCTGAATTATGTTATGGTTGGGAGATCAGGAATAGAAGCAGATGCTGTGTCTCAGCTGCAGCATCTCCAAAATGCCAAAAGGGAGCCAGAGACCTTTTTTTAAGCTCTTGAAGACAACACTAGAAGCAATAGATAACAGCTCTTTTCACCTAATGGTCATTCATGAAATTCTTTCCTTTATGTGGAACAAATGAAAGAGTTGACAGAGAGACAAAAACAACTTATTCTAACGTTTCCTTCTTCACGGGGTTGGAGTTCAAAGACTGACCATCCAGATATGGGTCACCCACAGGGAAGAGAAGACCCAGGATAGTGCAAACTATGCAACCTGTGTTCCTGGAATGAACCAATGAGAGAGATGGAAGTGACTAGAAAATAAGCATTTTAATTCAATTTAGCAAACATTTGTTAGTTCCTGATATGGTAAAAGTGCTATTCTAAATTTGGGGGATACTCAGATGAAGAGAACATGGTCCTCATCTAGCTAAGGGAAGCTATAACTGTCAAAAGGCAAGTCAAACTGAGTTAAACCCTATCATGAAGGAGTAATCAGTCAGAGAAGGGATATAGCAGATATGTATGGAAAAATCAAAGAATGTAAAATCAGACACCATTTTAACTTGGAGACCTCATCTGTCATTTAGAAATGTCTTTACTATTCAGGCTGTTATAAGAAAATATCATAGACTGGGTGGTTTATAAAAAGCAGAAATTTATTTGTCATAGTTCTGGAGGCTAATAAGTCCAAGGTCAAGACACCAGCAGATTTGGTATCTGGTGAAGGCCATTTTTCCTGGTTTACAGACAGCCAACTTTTCACTATATCCTCACATGTCAGAAAGGAGTGGGGAGCTCTCTGGGGCCTTTATAAAAGGACACTAATCCCCTTCCCGTCAGTTTCCGCTTCATAATCTGACCACTCTCTGCTATGCTCTTAACCCCCAAAGGTGATAGAAGCTTTGGGGGAGGTGATTAGGTCATAAGGTCATAGACCACATAGGTAGGATTAGCGCCCTTATGAAGCAACTCCAGTGAACTGCCTTGTTCATGGCAATCATGTGAGGATGTTGTGAGAAGATACCATTTATTCCCTTGAAAGGAACAGAACTAAGACTGACATCTGTCTTCTCACTAGCAATAATGGAAATCAGAAGTTGATGGAAATATATGCTTAAAGTACTGAAAGAAAATAACTGCCAAGCCAGAATAATGTGTCTTTTTAACAGAAGGTAAAATGTATGCATTTCCAGACAAGCAGAACAAAGTGAATTAGTCAACAACAGACTCACATCAAAGAAAATATTAGGGGAATCCTTCAGATAAAAGAAAAATGATCTTACATAGTTTTTTTTATAATGGAAGAAGGAATGAAAAATAGAAAAGGTAAATATGAAATTAAGTACAAATGAAAAGTAGATTTATAAAAGTTAACAGTAATGTCTTATGGAGCTTAAAATATGTATTAAATTCAACTTTAATCATAAAACCACAGAACAGGTAGGAGGTATATGAGGTGAACTAAAAAAAAAACCACCCAAGATATTTTGTTGCTCCTTTCATGAAGTGGTAGAATCTGAGCTGGCTATCTGACTTTCTGTGACAGTAGAATGTGGAGGAAGTAACTTTGTATCAGTTGAGTCCAGGCCTCAATAGACTGAAATGTTCCCCTTTACTCTCTTGTAACATTCTCTGTGCAACGTGTGGAAGCTCAGACTGGACGACTGAATAGTGAGAAACTACATGGAGCCAGAGTTCTAGCTAACACACAACACCGAGTTACTAGACATTTGAATGAGATCAACTTAGACATTGTATCTGAGACTCAACTGAGTCACCAGAGGCCTGCCTTCATAAGAATCAGCACAGGCAAGACAGCAGAGATCCACCCAGCTGAACCCAGCTCAAATTGAAGAACTGTGGACAATAAATCATAGTTATTTTAAGGCATTAAATGTTAGGGCTGTTTATTATGCTCAACAGATAACCAAGCTAATGTATTATATGATCAGTTAGATTTTAGCAATAGTTTGACACCTAAAAATTTAGAGGTTTTGTCAAATGTGATCATCTTAGCATTTACTTAATAGTTTAAGATTTTTCACATCTTTAATAACATTCTTCCAGTTGTTGAATGTTGGGGCTGTTTGTTATGCATCAATAGATAACCAAACTAATGTATTACATGATCAATTAGATTTAGCAATAGTGTAATCCCTAAAAATTTAGAGGTTTGTCAAATATGATAATCTTAGCATTTACTTAATATTTCGAGGCTTTTTCACATCTTTAATAACATTGTTCAAGAGGGTTGAGGGTAATTGGAACTCTTTCAACCTTTACTAGGAGCTAATTTCTAAACTAATGTTTACCCTTTAAAAATAAGTTTAAAAGCAACATTACACTATAATCTGCACATAGAGTAAGATGTATGCAAAGCCTTGTGTGTTTTAAAGACAACTTTATAGCCAAATCAAAATTTAAAACACCACAATACCAAGGTGAAGAAAAGGTAGTTATTTATTCCGTTTTCTTGATCTTCCTCATGAATCCCACTTCAATAGTAGTGGGATATAAAACTTTAATTTTCATTCAATCAGAGCACAATGGAATAATTTAAAGTCACTTTAGGCTCTTCAGTGTCTAAAAAAATGACTTAATTTTCTTTTTCAGACTAATCCGTCTTCTAGCTATTTGCAGCTGCTTCAAGGTGACATTTGTACATAACCTAGTCTTTTAAAAATCCCATTTTAATTTTTCTAATTAAAACAAAAAAAATGGGAGACCTCTGGTGTCTTGTTGATCTCTAGTTGTGCTGCCGAGGTGTGGATGTTCTGATGCTCCCTGTAGGTACACTGCTGCCATTGCTAGTTTGTATAATTCCTGGCCATGCTTATTCAGCTGATTTGGTCCTGGTAGTCTCTGCTGCAAATTTAGTCTTATTTTCATTCTCACTGATGCCCCAAAAGACCAGTGTTGACCCAATACTCAGGTAGTCTCCCTGCAGTTTTGGCTTTGATTAAAGGGTCACCCCATTTAGTGAGTTTGACCTAGCCAAGCTCTAATCAGCCTTCAAATGAGCCTTAGAGGAGCATCAGAGTATCTTCCACATTTCGAGGACACTGAGTCAGTTTCTCACTCCAGCTCACCATGTAGTTTCCTCAGGTTATTGCAGGGGGATCTTAAGATTCATCTCCCAAAGTTAATAGTAGAACAAATCTCCACTGCTATTAGCTTTCCCGTATCTTTTCTAACTTATCCCCCTCATCTCAGACTTCAGTCCAAAAAGGGAGACTGAGACACAAGTAGCTCAACTCTTCTTTCAGTTTTATCTCCTTTACCTCGCCCTGTTCACCCAGGAAGACAAGACTCAAGTTTTCCTCTTCTTTCTGTATGAGCAGAAAAGCTCCCTATGCCGTAACTTCTTAGTCCTCCTCCTCCTCTTTTCCAAAGACATAATTGTTAGACAGTGTGTAGGGACAGAGAAACTGGCATGATTAGGGAACAAAATTTCAAGAACACTTGAAAGCATGTTCCTCACATTTACATTTCAATAAGCATGTATTGGTCAAGCCTGTTTGCTAAGAGTTCCAGATTTCAGAGCCAAATAACTATTAAATAAAATTCATAGAAAGCCATTGATTTGGACAGAGTCCCTCCTTAGGCCTCAACAAACCAAATGAGAATGAAGTCACTCATGCTAAAATAAAACATCACCAAGCTGAAATTAAACTGTTTATCTGACCTTCTGAGCAATCAGGAGGAAGAGAAATAATAGCCAAGTTCCAAAACAGGCCAGTTTTAGCTGGCATAATAAGGCGTTTTCTCTGCTTTAACCTTTGCAATGAAAGTAACTTTGAAATAACCAAACTACTTTTTGATTTTTTTTTTCTGTCTATAAATACTGCCCACATTACAGAGTAGAGTTCTCCAACCTCTTCTGATCCTGAGGGCTTCCTAGTTCACAGTTCTTTTCACAAGTAAACCTTGTTGAATTTCTTTTTTCTTTTTTTTCCCCACAACCGAGGGTTAAATCTCTCTGATCCTATTGTTGGTTGTGTGACTCTGGGCAAATTCCTAAACTCTATACATCTCAGTTTCCTCATCTGTAAAATGGAGATAATTATGGTCTATAACTTATCGGGAGGTCATAAGCATTGAATGAATTAGGTAAAGTGTTTGGAAATGAGTTGAACACTGTTTAATCTCTCCTTAATTGCTATATAATGTGGACTATGAGTATGTGTAATCTCAGAGATTTGCCTCCAAATTAAAACAAAAGAGTGATTCAATAGTTTGAAGTGGCAAATAATATTTCAGGCACTATTTCTGCCACTGGGCTCTACAAGTTGTTATTGAAGCTTAAGAAAGTCTGAGTTATTTGTTTTTCAGGGTTTTTTTTTTTTTCCAGGTTTTGACCTTCCAGTTCACTGGGGCTTGAAATGAATCTGCAGTAAGCTTTGTTATTTGCTCTGACTCAGTGTGGGATAATTGTTATTTAAATAGGACTGTAGGTGTGTGCTGGAAGATGTTAGGTGAAGCACTGAGGAAGCAAAAGAGAATAAATAACCCTGCCCTTGAATTGTTTACTGTTCTATTATGGAAGACATGGAAAGAGCAGACTAGAAGTGAGTCAGTTCCAAGAGGTAAGTGGCCATTTACAACTTCACTGAGCAGATGCGCTTCCATCCAAAAGGATATTCACCAATTAAACCTGAGACTAAGTGACAGTATATTGGGTTTTCTACTCCCCATTGTCTCCATCTAAATAAACAAAGCAGAACTCAGCTATGTGATATCCCAGTGTGGAAAAAAGTAAGATGGATCTCTAGGTAGCTAACTTAATTACAGAACCAGGGAGTGATGTAGAAAGGCCCTGGAGAGAAATAATCTCAGAGCTAATAAAAGATGTGTGCTGCATGAGACACCTCTGTTGAATAGGAGTAATCACTGTAACCCAGCGTGGCACCAGGCGTTCAAGCAGATCTGCCTTGGCTCTTTGTGGAGACTGCTCAACTGGGTGAATTAAACAAGCACCTTTGCAGGATCCTTTCTGCCTTTCAGCATCATGCTCTGCAGAGCTACTCTCCAGAATGACCAGTTCTATAGGATTTTATAAAGAGAAGATTTAAAAGAAAGAATAAAAAGGAGAGAATTCTTTATCTTCCAATTTTGGTAAGCTTGGGTCCAGTGCCTCATAAAAAAATAAAAATAAATCATTAGGCTCTTTTCAATGCCATCAATATACCTTTTCTTTTATTATAGTAAATATTTCTGGGTTAATATTGTGCCCAGGAATGAGATAAAATAAAACAAAACAAAATCCAAAAAATTATATAACAGTGAATCAACCCAGGACACAGCACCATAAATATCTTCATTTTACAGATGATGAATCTTAGGTGAAAAAGAGCTGTTGGAAAATAAACAGCCTATATTTAAATGAGTTATATGTGATTTTTTTTCTCATTAAAATTCAACATTATTTCATCATGGTTAACATAAAATAGAGGAGAAATATTCAGGCAGCAAAATTAGTCATTGAATCATACACTCTAACATCTCCTTCTGTGATTTCATTTTTACCATAGTGTTTTTGAAAGATGCTTGCCTTTTCTTGAGAGTTATTTTCAGTGTATGTTGATTTAAGTTGTTTACAATTCTGATTACTTGTTAAGACATCTTTTAAAAGTAGTTTTGTTTATACAGGTCATTGCACAACTGAGATAAGAAAGGAAAATGGTCTGCTAGTCTGTCATAACAATAAAGGGAGATGTAAATTAGATGTGTAGCAAAATGCTTAGAAATTGAGTTGAAAAAAATCAATTCACTTGCCTATTAATAAAAGGAAATTGTTTTTGAAACCGAATAGCTTGGAGTCACATAAAATACAGAAAAAGTTGGTATTTGCTTTGATTTTTCTTATGAAGCAATAACCATATGTGCAGCCAAGAGAAAGAACTATAAAAAATACAGAAAATCAAAAAAAAAAAGCTTGATTTACTTAAGGGGAAATTCATCCTGATTCAGGGAAAAGAGGCAAGACGTGATGAACAGGCCGAATGAAGAATCATTAGTTTTGTAAGCGACGATTAGAAATGCTGGAAGCTCTATCTATCTTCATCACAACAAAACTGTAATAAGCACTGCTTTCAGTAAAGATTCGGGGTTTCTCTTCCTCGTGGGCATATTTCCAGGAGAACTGAAGCTCTTTCTAAATAAAATGGAATCAGTGCTAAGTCAGATGTAGGAGAAGTTTACATATGAAAAAGATTTTACAATCCTACTATCAAAAAATTGATTCAGAATGTTTGCTTCCATTGAACTTACATTTTCATTCCTCATAGAATTCCTTTATATGTTACTCATACCGTTCACTTCCTGGAATACCTATCTTCCTAAATTCAACTAAATTGAAAATTATGTTTCTGAGTAGGTTTTATGTTCTAGACATCCATATTATAAAGAGGGAATATAAAAATTAATATTTTGTTTCCAGCCTCCAGTATACTTTTCCCATGTTGAACTTCACATCTTCCTTAAATCTCATCTCAATTTCAACCTCTTTTATGAAGCCTTGTTAAGTATTCCATCACAAACTTCCCATTTGAAATCCCATCGGACCATATAGTTTAGCACTTAGATTTTCTGTGATTTTTTTTCCCCCACAATCATATGATTACTCATTTATTCAGTACATAGTGATCACCTAATATATGCTATCATGTCTGGGGATGCAACAGTGAAAAAGACAGACAAGGATTGTGCTATCAAGGTGTTTGCATTCTAGTATAGGAAGGCAGATAATGAGAAAAGAACAAGAAAACAAGAACTAGTGATAGGAACTGTGAAACAAAGTCATGTGATTGAGAGTGGTGAGAAGGGGAGCTATTTTAAGTAAAGATAGTTAACACTCTCTCATGTGGCACTTCTTATAAGTCAAACACAATTGTTGTTTTATGAAGGCACTTATTGTTCTTTTATAAAGGCCCACCCTCACCCGGAATGATGCCATCTTGAGATTTCTGATTTGATTACATTTACAAAGACTCCTTTTCCCACATAAGTCACATTCACAGGTTGCAGGTAGACAGTGTCTTTTGTTGGGGCCAATCATGCAAGTCACTACAAGTCTGAAACCAAGCTTCCAAAGTAGGTATAATTGTCATCCTCTTACAGGTGAATATGCCCAAGCACAAAACAAGTAAGTAATTGTTGTGGACACATACCTAGTATGCAGTGCAGTTGGGATTTAAACTGAGATACTGGCCGGGCATGGTGGCTGACACCTGTAATCCACTTTGGGAGGCCAAGGCAGGTGGATCACCTGAGGTCAGGAGTTCAAGACCAACCTGGCCAACATGGCGAAACCCTGTCTGTACTAAAAGTACAAAAATTAGCTGGGCATGGTGGCACCTGTAATCCCAGCTATTCAGGAAGCTGAGGCAGGAGAATCACTTGAACCTGGGAGGTAGAGGTTGCAGTGAGCCAAGATCACACCATTGCACCCCAACCTGGTCAACAAAAGCGAAGCTCTGTCTCAAAATAAAATAAAATAAAATAAAAATAAAAAAATAAACTGAGATACTGGCTTCATGGCCAATGTGCATAACCACTATTCTATATGGTGTCAGGTGAAGGCTCTCAAGAAAGAGTTTGAGACCCAAATGATGAAAGAGACTCTCCTGGTAGGAGGAACTATAACTGCAAGTATATTTGTTCTATTTTCTCAATCAGGTGGTATTAAAGTTCTAAAACATGGTTTCAATTTTCTAGTCAGCCCTAACATCAAGAATTGGAGGTCTGTGCCGCTCTCCTTCAGTCTTGGAGAGCTTATGAGTGCAGTCGTCTAATGTAGTTCAGTGGAAGTGACGTTGGCTATCATGCTGTGAGGAAGCTATACCACACAGAGAGACCATGTGTGCACATTATAGCTGGCAACAGTAGTCTGCAAGTCCTCCCAAGCCAGGTGCCAGACACACGAGTGAACAAGCCTTCAGCTGATTTCAGTCTTTAGCTGTGGGGTCACCTCCAGCTTATGCCTCTTTCCAGAAAGGCCAAGATATTATGCAGCAGAGACAAGCCACAATGTTGTATCCTGTCAAAATTTTTGTCCCATGGAATTTGTGAGTATAATAAAATGCTTGTGGTTTTATGGCACTAAATTTGGGGTAGTTTGCTATATAGCAAGTAGTTAGCAGAATAGCCATGCCTAAATCACATCCCACAGGGCTACAGACAGAATAGATACAGTGGAGGAAAAAGAGAAAAACAGGTATTTATCAACAGTTTCTCAGGAGACTGGAAGAAATGCTTTAGTTATTTTAAGCAGGAAGAGAATTAAGATTAGTAAATTAAATGCTTACAAACTTTTGGAAGGATAGGAGAAAGAGGTCAAGAAACTGCTGATGTCCAGGAACTCAGAAAGGAAAGAAAATCAGGGATGTTGACACAGATGGACTTCTGCGCCTGCAGCACAGAAGCAGGTGTTTTGCAGGGGTTAGCCAGGAAGCTACTGCAATTTCGTGTCTGCTGTCTGCCCATGTGTCTGGCAGGAGCTGGTGCCAGAGAATAATGGTTTATCTTTCCCTTTCACCTCCCAACTCTTGGAGGAGTGCAAGTCATTAGCCAAACCTATTTTGTAAACCAGATCCCACATACAGGAGGGCTTCAGTGGGCAGGATGGAGCTGAGATTCTACAATGTCTGGCATCATCTACCCCTTTGGATACTCAGCATCCATAAATATAATTACGCAGATGTTTAAATTTCAGAACAACAGGACAACTACATCATTCTGCTAAATCTGATCTAACTATTTCTCATACAAATAATGCCATATTCATTCTCTCCTAAAGTGAGGAAACCCAGGCTTTACCAGTATCTGTATCCACCTCTGAATGATGTTCATTTCTTTTGTAATTCAGTTACAAAGTGTAGTTCAGTTAAATTCTCCTTTTGTAGTTTATTGACTAAATTATAAGGTATCTACCACCAACACCTTTAACATAAGGAAGACGGGAAAAAAGAATTTGGTAAATGTATATGTAACAGTACAAGAAAGAAAATGTGCATAGCTACTGTGGCCCTCAATTCTGTAACTGGTTGTTCCATGTTCTCTATGCTGTCAGCCAAAACTTCAACAGATAATGGCTCTTTACTTGAAATAACAACCCAAACCTCTATTTCTGAGGGTCAGAAACATTAGTGGTCTTGATCACAGAGTTGCTTTAGTCTTCCATCAACTTTGGCCTCTAGATATTGAAGTACTAAGAAGGGTCTCATAAATTTCCTAGATTCCAATAAATTCCTATTGTGTAGCAGCAACCTTATTTGTCCTTGATAAGCAGAATCAATTACCCCAGAAAATAAAGTATCTTCCTTAACTGTTAGTTCACTGGTATGAAGAACCCAAATCACTAGCTAACATACACAAATTTTAGTCAATATGAGCTTTGTGGTTTACCCAGTGTACACTTTCTGCTTTAGGAACTAAGACTTTAAAACCAGTAGATCCAAGAATTGTAGGGATGAGAAGCACAACTTTATAAATAGACCATTAGGGACGATAAAGAGAAATAGCCAAGTTTTTTCTGCCTTTTTAGTTCTAAGACCTCTATATTCTGGCTATAGGTGATCCATAAATTGATCAGAAGCTATAAACATATATCTCACTGAGTAGGGCAGCTATCCAAGTATGCCAGGTGTTGTTAGCCATCTTAATAATCTATTTTACTGATCAATCTGCTGCATCGCTTCTGGGTGATTGGGTGAATTACTACATTTGAGAATGTGAGTCAGTCAGTTCCAAAAGTGTGAGCCGATGCCTCGTTTCTTAAGCTGTAAAGGCAAAAGCAATGCTGTGTGGGATATTGTGCTATCAAATGAGGCATTTGGGATATCCATGGATGGGACTAGGTGTAAGAGCACTGTGGGCAGGGAAAGCAGATCTATTCAGAATGTCTTTTCCAGTGAAAACGAAGGGTACCATCCTGATGGTTGGCTATTACTCGGGGAATCATTTTATATTCAGGACTCAGCATAATCCTCCACTGTCTGCAGGCAGGTAACTTAGGAGCCGTCACAAATGGGATAGTTCTTAGTAGGGAAAGTTCTTGTTCTTGAGGCCGTGTACAACCCCCATTTTTGTTGCTATAACTACTTTTTTCATTAGCCTGTTGAGCAAGTGTATCACAGCCACGCATTTCTTCCCAGAATTACTTGTTACTCTACTACAAATACAGTCTTTCCAAATCTCTGATAATGTAAGCAAACCGTTATTTGCTGCCCTGGAGTTAGTGTAGTCAGTCATTATTTTGGTCATCTCTCCTTCCAGGCATGTTGAAGAACTGCATGCACTGTTTAAAGCTCTGACCCTGTCCATGAGGCCTGCATCAGAGTTTGCTATAATGATTGCAGCACATCATGCAGACACATATGTGAAAAAACAACGCTGATAATTTTCTTCCTTCTGGTATCCTGGATAAATTGTGAGAAATAAACCTCATGGTGGTCCTTCAGAATAAGTAATGCTGGATGCTATAACGATCAACTCCAAACCCTCATTGGCTTTGCACAATGAAAGCTTATTACTCACTCCAGAGTCCAACAGTATTGGTGTATATGTGTGTGTGTGTGTGTGTGCGCGTGCGTGTGTATGTGCACGTGAGTGTGTGTGTTGGTAAGAGGGTAGGTTATGCTCCATGCAATCAGAGACACAGAACTTTCCATTCTGTGGCACTGACATCTTCTACATGTGACACCTAAAGTCTTCATGGAAAAAAAGAGAGTTTTCATGATGATTTTTATGGAGAACTACGGAATTTTTATGAGAATATTGCATGTGGGAGATTCTTATAGGTCTGTGGTAATTGAAAACAATGGCTGCAATAATCTCCTGTATCCCTATGAACTTCCCTTTGCAATGTGATTTTAAGCTTTTCCCATCAAAAGTTAGAGTTTCATTCTCTTATCCCCTGAATCTTAATTTGGTCATGTGATCTCCTTTGGTCATTGGGTTGTTACAAATGTGATGCAAACAGAAGATTGAAAAGTGCTTATACACTGAGGCTTGCTCTCTGTTATTGCTGGAAATGCCAAACCACCATGTGAAGAAACTCATGCTAGCTAACTAGAGCAACTGTATGGGGGAGAGTCACAATCATCCCCATCTGTCCTAGCTGAAGCCTAAACACATAAGTGATGACATCCTAGTCTCCACAGCCCTACTCTAGTTACAAATTTACCTCTAGAGATCATTCAGTTGACTCAGATCTGAAGATCTGGGCAGACTCGATGAATCATGAGCAAATCCAATGATCGTGTCGCTTGAAACCATAAAGTCCGGAGTAGTTTGTTATACACTGAAAGCTAACTGATACAGGGCCAGAATGGGAAGAGGCTTACATCACCTCTTCCCACATTTCATTAATCAGAATTCAGTTATATGTCCCAACCTGTTTGCAAGAGAGCTGAGTGATGTAATTTAACAATAAGGTCAGGAAGAACAAGATAGAGTTGATAAACACATAGCAAGTTTTCTCCACATTTGTGTCCTTTTAGTCACCTGTTATTTGGCAAACTCCTCCTTTTACACATAAAACACATATGTAAGTTCCCTAAAGAAGCAACCTAAAATGTACTTAAGCTCTGCAACTATCTCAGTACCTAAGATCTCTGGGTGATGTACCGTTATGTTAATCACATTCAGATATATCTTGCTTTGTTTTGGTAACCTACGAATCAAAAAGAGTTATCTTCCCTGCACCCTTCACAGATATACTCAGAACACTGTGGTGGAGAAGGTAGAGATAATTGCAGTAACCTGGTGGACCTGTCTTGTACCAGCTCAGAGTGTGAGAACCAGTTGTGTACACATTTTCCCAACTCCACATTCAATGACATCATTTGGTAACTTGAAATCAGCAACAGGAGAGTATAGACTACAGAAAATGGCAAGAGCTACAAAAGGCCTTTTTTTGTTAATTAGAGATCGCATTTTCCAGAATGCTACATTGATGACTGTAATTAACACTCTCATGCAGAAGAAAGAAAAATGACAGAAACTAGGCAGTCCACAGAAATGACTAAATATTTTGGCCTAGGCATTGTGATGTCCCTCTGTCATGTAAGTAGGGAAATTTTGTTGGTTAGGTCACAATTCTGTTTCTGAAACTAACTAACTTACTCTATTTTTCTCAGTATCTCTGCCTTCCTAGAGATTCTTCCTTGTCTTTTATTCTCCTTACTCACATATTAAGTGTGTGCAATGCTTTCAATATTTGTCTCTTTCAAAACTTATATTGAAGTTTAATTGCCATTATAACAGTATTACCGAAGGTGGTGATTAGACCCCAGGAGGGCTCTACCCTACAAGTTCATCCCCCCTCTTACTCCCACCATCTTGTCTTCTGTCATGTGAAGACACAGCAGGAAGTCCCTTCCCAGATACCAGCACCTTGATATTGGGCTTACCAGCCACCAGAACCATGAGCGAATACATTTATCTTTATTATAAATCACGCTGTGTGTGGCATTCTGTTACAGCAGCAAAAAATGGACTACGACAGTGAGCATTATAAGGTATGCTTTTCTTGGGGTCTGCACAACTTTCTAAGCCTGCTTACTCCTGGAGCAAACAAGGTACCCCAAAACTTGTTTTATAACTCAAATGAAGAAATTTTTAGTCCAGGCTGGTGGAGGCTTTTGGAAATATGATTTGTTCAAAACCTTAATATACTTCCCATGTATTTGCTCCCAATCAGTTTCATGTGCTAATAAAACCAAAATCATTTTTCTGAACATATCTCTCAAATCTGTTTTATTTGCCTTTTCATTTTCTACTTCTTTCTTAATAGAATGGCTTCTACCTTGAAAGTGTCAGGTTAAAATGGGCCATAACCTTAACCTGCTCTTTGCCCCGGGGCTTGGTCTTCATAAAATTTTATTACTAGAATTACTTATCTATTGTGTCTTCTCTATGTGGTATAGAAGCAACTGATTTTTCCAATTCTTCATGACTTTGCATTTCTGGATTCATTTTACACTCTCATTTCTGCTGGCAAGGTAGCCGATTCTCATCTTTAGTAACTCACACACTGACAAGCTCTTCTCAAATACTGTTCATGGCACTGTTGGAATAGAAGGCATATTGTCTGTCTTCCAACTTGTTGTACAAAACAGTTTGTTTTGCCACTGTGTGACATGAGCCATCATCCTTCCTACCCCTGCCATGAGTTTCTTTGTCACTTGCTGCCTGATCACCAAATCAAAGACAATTATTTCAAGTATTCATTATGGTATCACTCTATTTCTAGAATCTATTTCTCTAGTCAGGGAAAAGAATATTACCTGATAAAATAACTAAAGCCAAAACCTCAGTGACTTAACACTGTAAAAGTTTATTATTTAATCATTCACTGTCCCATGGAGTTGGAGTAGAAAAACTCTGCTTCATGACGCTATAGAGACTCAAGATCTTTTCACTTCATTGTGCCACCGTTCAAGTTATCAGCAATCAGGTTTACCATGAGGGGAGAACGAGAATGGAGAATTGCATGTGACAGATTTTTATGGACCGGGCCTGGAAGTAGGATATATCACTGCTGCTCCAATCTGCTGGCCAAGTTTCAGTCACAGAGCCAAACCTAATGGAAGGAGGCTGACAAGTCTAGTTTATCTATTTGCCCAGGAGGAAAGTAAAACAGGTGCAATGAACACACAACATTGCCTCTGGTTCAAAGTCAAACAAATGGTTCAGTCTCAGTTATGCTACTTAGAAGCTCTTTGTAGGTGTTTTTCCATTTGTTAAAGAGTGATACTTATACAACAAAATTTCTTTCTTATTGCTAAAGTTTGAATGTTTGTTTTCTCTAAAACTCATGTTGAAACAATCTACAAAGTGGAAATATTGAGAGGTAGAGCCTTTAAGAGATGACTGGGTCATAAGGCTCTGCCCTCATGAATGGATTTATCTATGCATGGATTAATGGCTTAATGGGTTATGCTGGGAGAGGAACTGGCGGCTTTACAGGAAAAGAGAGACCTGAACTATCATGTTAGCATTTTCGGCCCCCTCACCATGTCATGCCCTATGCCACCTTGGGACTCTGCACAGAGTCGCCACAACAAGAAGGTTCTCACAAGATGCAGCCTGATGATGCTGCACTTCTCAGCCTCCTAACTGTAAGAAATAAATTTCTTTTCTTTATAAATTACCCAGTTTCATGTATTCTGTTCTATGCAACAGAAAATGGACTAATACACATGGATATTTCTCAACCCAAACTATTAATCAAATATGTATTAAATGAAAATATTTTCAGAATGGTAGAAGGTGGTAGAGATCACGTTTCCTTTTGTTCCTTGCAATTAAGAAGGGATATGTGACTAACTGGCCAATGGAATAGGAGAAGTGAAGTCTGTCAGTTCTGAATGGAAACAATGAAGACTCTCCTGCACCTTAACCCCTCAACTCCTTTGACCTTAGGATCCACTGATTTTGTCAATAAAAGTTAGGGGCATGTCCAGCATCTTGGGTCCCTAAAAATTTTATACATTAATATGGGGAATGGAGCCTGTATTAGTCTGTTTTCACACTGCTGATAAAGACAAACCAGAGACTGGGCAATTTACAAAGAAAGAGATTTATTAGACTTACAGTTCCACTTGGCTGGGGATGTCTCACAATCATGGCGGAAGGCGAAAGGCATGTGGCAGCAGACAAGACAAGAGAGCTTGTGCAGGGAGACTCCCATTTTTAAAACTATCAGATCTCATGAGACTCATTCACTATCAGGAGAACAGCATGGGAAAGACCTATCCCATGATTCAATCACTTCCCACCCTGTCCCTTCCACAGCATGTGGGAATTCAAGATGAGATTTCGGTGGGGACACAGCCAAATCATATCATGCCATCCATGGCCCCTCCCAAAATTCATGTCCTCACATTTCAAAATCAGTCATCCCTTCCCAAGAGTCCCCCAATGTCTTAATTCATTTTAGCATCAACTCAAAAGTCCACAGTCCAAAGTCTCATCTGAGACAAGGCAAGTCCCTTCCACCTATGAGCCTGTAAAATCAAAAGCAAGTTAGTTACTTTCTAGATACAATAGGGATACAGGCATTGGGTAAATATAGCCATTCCAAATGGGAGAAAATGGCCAAAACAAATGAGCTACAGGCCCCATGCAAGTCTGCAAGTCTGAAATCCAGCAGGGCAGTCAAATTTTAAAGCTCCAAAATGATTTCCTTTGACTCCATGTCTCACATCTGAGTCATGCTGATGCAAGAGGTAGGTTCTCGTGTTCTAGGGCAGCTCCACCCCTATGGCTTTTCAGGGTACAGCCTCCCTCCTGGCTGCTTTCAAGGGCTAGCATTGAGTGTCTGCAGCTTTTCCAGGCACACGGTGAAAGCTATAGGTGGATCTACCACTCTGGGGTCTGGAGGATGGTGGCCCTCTTCTCACAGATCCACTAGGTGGATTCCAATAGGGACTCTGTGTGGGGGCTGTGACCCCACATTTCCCTTCTGCACGGCCCTAGCAGAGGTTTTCCATAAGGGCCCTGCCCCTGCAGCAAACATGCCTGGGTATCCAAGCATTTCCATATATCCTCTGAAATCTTGGTGGAGGTTCCCAAATCTCAGTTGTTGATTTCTGTGTACTTGCAGGCTCAACACCACATGGAAGCTGCCAAAGCTTGGAGTTTGCACCCTCTGAAGCTGCAGCTTGAGCTCTGTGTTGATCTATTTCAGCCACAGCTGGAGCAGCTGGAACACAGGACACCAAGTCCCTAGGCTGTACACAGCAGAGCAACCTTGAGCCTGGCCCATCATTTTTTCTTCCTAGGCCTCAAGGCCTGTGATGGGAGGGGCTGCCATGAAGGTCTCTGACATGCCCTAGAGACATTTTCCTTATCATCTTGGGAATTAACATCTGGCACTTTCTTACTTAAGCAAATTTCTGCTGCTGGCTTGAATTTCTCCTAAGAAAATGGGGTTTTCTTTTCTAGTGCATTGACAGGCTGCAGATTTTCCAAATTTGTATGCTCTCTTTCCCTTTTAAAACTGAATGCCTTTAACACCACCAAAGTCACCTCTTGAATGCTTTGCTGCTTAGCCATGTCTTCTGCCAGACACCCTAAATCATCTCTCTCAAGTTCCAAATTCCACAGATTCCTAGGGTAGGGGCAAAATACCACCAGTCTCTACTAAAACATAACAAGAGTCACCTTTACTCTAGTTCTCAACAAGTTCCTCATCTCAATCTGAGACCACTTGAACCTGGATGTTATTGTCCATATTGGTATCAGCCTTTTGGGCAAAGCCATTCAACAAGCCTCTAGGAAGTTCCAAACTTTCTCACACTTTCCTGTCTTCTTCTGAGCCCTCCAAGCTGTTCCAACCTCTTCCTTTTACCCAGTTCTAAAGCTGCTTCCACATTTTCTTTTCAGCAGTGCCCGACTCTACTGATACCAATTTATTGTATTAGTCTATTTTCATGTTGCTTATAAAGACATACCTAAAACTGGGCAATCTACAGAAGAAAGAGGTTTATTGGACTTACATTTCCAAGTGGCTGGGGAGGCCTCACAATCATGGTGGAAGGTGAAAGGCACATCTCACATGGTGGCAGACAAGAGAGGAGAGCTTGTGCAAGCACTGTGCTAGCCCACACTGAACACGCACCATGAGCAAGAAACAGACATGTGTTGAGTTAAGCAACTAAGATTTAGCAGTTAATTTGTTTTCAAAGCCTGGTGGTTCTCAATTAATGCTGCCATTGCTCCCCCAGGGAACATTCAGCAATGTCTGGAAATGTTTTTGGTTACCACAACCGAAGGGATGCTACCAGCCTCCAGCAGGTAGAGGCTGGGAGGTGACACTAAATATCCTACAACGCACAGGCCAGATCTCACAACAAAGAATTATCTGGCCCCAATGTCAATAGTGCTGAGTTTGAGAAACCATGATAGCCTATCCTGTCTAACAATATCTCAAAATGTTTTTTTGCAGTCCTTTTGGAAAGCTGCTGAAGATACTCTGCTACAAAGATGCTTTCTCTAAATCAGAAAGTAGGATTCAGAAACCAATGGCATCCTCTCAGAAGAGAGAGAGTTCTCAGGTGAAAGTGATGGGGCTTCCACAGAGGCAGTGGGCCTACAGATCAACTGACTGAGAGTGAAGAAAAGGACAAGGGATTGTGGGAATGAATCCCTCTGGAAAAAACATCATTCTATGCTGCTTCATGTGTATGAGTATATTAATAGCAATGTTTAAGTTCTGTTCAAAAGTTTTTGAATTAATGGTATAGATGGAGAAAACTTAGTATGAAAAACAAGCCAATTATCTACTCCAATCAGAGTTGCACAAGAAAGAATGATACATGTAACATGCATAATATAATACATAGTAAAATCATGGGTTATATTTAAATTTTATAATACTAAAACAAATATATTGATATAACCAGAAGGATAACCAGAAGGTATAATAGACCTGTATTGACAGGATAGGGAGAAAGGAAGTGTGTACATGACTGTGTCTATGTGTGGGGGAGTGGAGGGCAAAGGGAAGGTGTTAAATGGTTAAATCCTCCACTTCTCTCATAAGAAGTCAATGAATAAAACTAAAAATGAAAAAAATCACGAAACAGTAATGTAAGCATATTACTTAGATATATGAGGGTGCATGCCAAAAGAAGCAGCTAAAAATAAGTTAAAACTGATTGCTTTTGTAGAGATGGAAATTGAAAGGAGGAAGTAATTTCGTAAGGATGCTTGTGTTTTATTATAAGCCTAACAGGACCACTTAACTTTTTAAACCACGAACATACATTACTTTTGGCAAAAGCAAAATCGTTTTACAAAAGTGAGGGCGAAATAAATCAATTTGCAGGCACTAAAATGACAAAGCCTATTGGAAAATCTCTTGTAATGTGTAAATTTCTGTGTGAATGCTAGTCATGATAATCATTACAGTGGATGCTGAAAATTTTAATAATTGATGCCAGGCCTCAGCATGGGTGCTGTCACAAATTTGCTCACCAGCTGGTCATCTGTAGCAATCAGCATGCAGGGACCAAGTACCAACTTTGTTACCCAATTCCTTGTCAAGAAAGGAGAAGACATGTTTTCCGCTAATCCTTCCACAAACCTTCCCTTACTGTCTATCATGCAGGAGGTCTAAAGCCTACCCTTAGCATAGTGGCAAGGATGAATGTCTCTGACCACAAGATCTGACCTGTGAGTTCAGAGACTTCCTGGTCAAGATGTGTTCTAAGTTGGGCCCACTTCCTAAACTCTCTTTTGTTGGGAGCCTGACATAATTTATAGAGACAGGGTATTACCAGATTCCCCTCCTATCATCCCAAGCTTCCTGCCAACCTTCCACCTTTTTAACATCTGAATTAATGGCTTGTTTTGTTTATAGAGTTGTCCCTTGGTATCTGTTAGAAACTGGTTCCAGGACCCCCATGGATACCAAAATCTGTGGATGCTCAAGTCCCTGGTATCATAGGCATTTCATCCATATACTTTAAATCACCTCTAGGTTACCTGTAATACTTCATACACTGTAAATGTCATATAAATAGTTGTCATACTGTATTATTTAGGGAATAATGACAAGAAAAAAACAACTGTACATGTTGAGTACTTAGGTATTTTCTTTTTTTCAAGTGTTTTTGATGCCTCGTTGGTTGATTCCCTGGAATGCAGAACCAACAGATCCAGATTTAGAGGGCTGACTGTAGTTCTATTTGGTTCTAACTTTATTCCATGTATTATAGTCCATTCTGTATCTTGTAGTTCGTATCTTTCATTCTCATCTGTAGGATTGGAAATATGTTTAGTTCATGTTGCAACACAACATAACAGATAAGAATGTGGGCACTGAAAACAGAGTATGTGAGTTTTAATTCAAGCTTTGTTACTTTTTAGGGCATTGTAACCTTGGGAAAGTTACTAACTTCTCTGTGCCTCACTTCCTGTTTCTTTCTTTCTTTTTTTTTTTTTTTTGAGACGGAGTCTCACTCTCGCCCAGGCTGGAGTGCAGTGGCGCAATCTTGACTCACTGCAACTTCTGCCTCCCGGGTTCAAGCAATTCTCTTGCCTCTCGAGTAGCTGGGACTACAGGCACATGCTGCCACGCTGGCTAATTTTTAGTATTTTTTTTTTTTAGTAGAGATGCGGTTTCACTGTGTTGTCTAGGCTGGTCGCGAACTCCTAAGCTCAGTCAATCCGCCTGCCGTGGCCTCCCAAAGTGCTGGAATTACAGGCATGAGCCACCACACCTGGCCGCCTCACTTCCTTTTTCTATTACAAGGTGGAGATAATGAGAATATTTAACTTTATACGCTTAATATAATTATCAAAAGAGTTAACAAATGTAATACTAAGTGTTTCTGACACATAGTAAAGCTATATAGCTTATCAATGAATATTAATATCATGGCACATAGCAACACTATATGTTTGTTACCTCTAGTTGATTTTAGCATTATTATTAGTTCCTGAGTAGGAACAAGCACACACCAGACACTAAAAAAACAAAAGTTCATGAATATGATTCAATGCACAAAACATTCATAGGGATCTGAATCAACTTCTGCCCGCCTACACTCCTGCCATATGAACCGTGGAAAAATGCAGTTCAAGAAATGCAACTGAGACACTCCCAAAGAAAAGACAGCTCAATTCTCTATCCCAATGTTTCTCAACACAGCATTGGACAGATTTACCTCTGGGACTTCCTAAAAAGATTCACCCCAAAGAATCTACATGACACACTGTGAGGCAGCCAACCTCTCAAAATTTCAAACAAAGCAAGATGCGTAGGCTTCAGGGATTTCAGCCTTGAATTCAGCTCCTCAGGCCCTATTTCTTCCACCCACCCACAGTTAGCCTGCCTCACTTCTGTCAACTTAATGACTTAAATGTCTCTTCCTTAGAGGACTCAGAAGGTTAATTATGCAGTCTTTCTCCCAGCATCCAATTGTTTTTATTTGCATGACATTCACCCACTTCTTGAATTAAAAATATATTTGTGTGCATGTGTTTGAAGACTGTTGCACGTCAGCTTTCCAAGGATGGGAATGGATCTGCCCTCTCTCCACTCCACGTGGAGCACCTGATTCAGCCCAGGTGCATTCTTACAGAGTTTACTAAAAGATACATTTCTTTCAAATAAAGAAAGTACGGTCAACTTCATAAAGGAGGCGATTTGCAGGCCAGGATGATGAGCTCTTTATTTTATTTTGAGACGGGATCTCACTCTGTTACCAGGGCTGAGTGCAGTAGCATGATCATGGTGCACTGCAGGGTTAACCTCCCCGGGCTCCAGCAATCATCCTACCTCAGCTTCCCCAGTAGCTGGGGCCACAGGCATGAACCACCACTAGTGGCTAATATTTTATTTTTTGAAGAGACAGGATCTCAGCATGTTGCCTAGGCTGGTCTTGAACTTCTGGATGGAAACAATCCTCCCACCCTGGCCTCCCAAATTGCTGCGATTATAGGTGTGAGCCATTGCATCTCACTATAAACTTTTAAATTTCATAATTTTTTATAGAATAGTATGAGACTAAATAACATTTTATTTGCATATAATTAAAACGTGCTGGAGCTTTAGTTTTCAATTCAGTTTGAATTATATTATGTCATTAATAATGAATTGAGATTATTGAAACTTAAATATTTCCCCAACATACTTTGCAATATCCTAGAAAACCTACTGACAAAACTTTTTCTTATTTCTTAAGTAAGCAATGGATTTTAAAAATGCCAAAGAGTTTGACTTCTTTTGATTCCACATATAGTGAGATCATGTAGTATTTGTATTTCTGTGTCTGCTTATTTCACTTAGCATAATACACTCTAGGTTTATAGAACAGAGAATAGATTAGTAGTATCCGGAAACTGGGAGGTGGAAAGTGGGCTGGGAAGTTGTAAGTTGAAGGGGATTTCAGTCAAAGTGTGTAATATTTCAATTATAAAATGAATGTGTTCTGGAAATCTAATCTACAGCATGTTGATGATAGTTAATAATAATGTATTATATACTTGAAACTTGCTAAGAAATTAAATCTTCTTACTGGATAAAAAAGATAAGTATGTGAGATGACGGATATATTAGATTGATTATGGTAATCATTTAGTGATATATTCAGATATCAAAACACATTGTACTCCTTAGATACAGGCAATTCTAAAAAATGCAAAAGTGCTCGAAGAACAAGGGCAGCAGTCTTCATTTATCCATGTTTCTAAAACAAAGAAGACTTAAATTCAGTCACGTCTATACAAGATCATATTTAAAGAAAAATAATTATTATGTCGATCATATATTTCCATAATCTCTGACAGCTTATGATGATCAAACAACTAAGTGAAAATTAAAAAGTCTGGTCAACTATCACTTAGAAGGATGTTTGTTTCTAATAGTGCCAAACACTGGGATGTTTCAAGACAGTTTAAAGTTTGACATTCAAAAGAAAACAAGACCTTGACTTTCCTCATTCCCAATTCCCACCATACACACACACACACACACACACACACACACACACACACACACACACACACTCTAGAGCTTTTTAACTGAATAACATATTTGTTCAAGTGCTTTGGTGTCACCAAAGACACAGAACTTCTTTTTCTAAAGAAGTATATCATATGCAGTTGTCTACTCTATCATCTTTATATTTTAAGATAATTTTTTCAAAAATGACACCTTAATAGATTGCCTGCTATCAAAAGAAGAGAACTGTCTTTTCATAGAGTGAATTGAGAACAAATGAAGCATTTGACAAGAAACTGTGGTTTAATTGTTACACTTGCCTACCTGTGGGCATAAGGTAGGTGTGGATTTTATTATATGATATCTTTTGGCTGATGGGAAAAAGCAAACCAACCAGAGTAGTTTAGTTACAAGTAAGGTGCAAACACAAAATTAAAAAGGAAGTGGGAGCAGAGTACAAAAACCTCTTTCATGTGGAAACTGATCATGTTCATATCAAGGACAAAGACCCTGGCGAGAAAGTAAAAGCAACACAATTATATGCTAAAACAGTAAGAATTAGAGGTTAATTCATCATCCACAAAATGTGCACAGTAATGTTCATTAGTCAGGAAATATAAAAGCAATTAAAGATAGGGAAAATTCATTGTAATTTAATATAATCATATTCTTTTGTGATTAGAGTGGATGTATTTACTATAGAATATTTGTAAGATACATAAAAACATAAATAATAAATAAAAATCATCATCAAATCTCACCTGGCACATGATACTTAATGCACATTGTACTGCATTTGTGTTCATATATATATTCATTCATTCAACAAATATTTATTGTGAGCCTACTATATTTCAAGGAATGTTCTAATACTTGAGACATGAAAATGAGCAAAAAAAAAAAAAAAAGAAAACTCAGAAAGATTAAAATTCCTACCTCATAGAAATTACACTCTATTGGAGGTAGGGATGGTACAGGGTAGTGAGCAGGGGCGGAAAAACAAGTAGTAAAAAAAAAGCCTAATAAATATGTGTGTCATACAGTATAGTAGGTGATATTACTAAATGATGAGTCCTATGGGGGAAGAAAAGCCATAAAGTGAAATCTGCTGTGGCCAATCTACCTACAGCCAAGGAGCAAAGGAAAGTATCAGTTTCTGTAAGAATTGTTCACAGAAGCTCCTTCAAGTCCAAACTAAGAAAAAAACCATAATTTCCATTTATTGCCATGCCCATCCCAAACATTTGTGGACCTAGGGTAAAAGTAACATGGAGATTTCATATACCATGTGTCTAAATTCAAAAAGTATAAATCAAGCGGAAAAATTATAATCAAGTATGTTCTATCTTTCCCCTTTGACAAATACAAACCCTGGAAGGCTAGGTGTGACCCTGGAATTCATGAACTCTTTGAAATTTGGTCTCAGAACAGGGTAAAGACAGGCAAGCAGGCCCACCTTTGATCCACTACATGTCCCCTTCTCACTCCATCCCTCATTCTCTCCTGTACTGTGAGGGACTTCAGAAGCAAACATGGGAACACCCAAACCCTTCTGTAAATGCTCTATCCATACTTCCACCCCTGATGCTGCAAACAGCCACCTCTTGGCCATGACTCAGGCCTTCATGTGCTCACACAGCTATCTCGCCCATCCTGAGAGAAGAGGCCCAGGTAGACTCTGGAACACTAGAATGACCTGACACGCATCACTTGTGGCTAAAGGCTCATAAAAATTACCAAAGGAGACTGTGGGAGAGGTCACGAAAGATCTGCATTAGGGGAAATCTGTTAGGGATCATGAATACAAATGAAGCATTTTTTTTCTCTTAAACAACACCTCTGACCTTAAATGTATGGGGAATTGATATGGTTTGTTGGTGTTCCCAGGCAAATCTCATCTTGAATTATAACTCCCACGATTCCCACATGAGAAGGTGATTGAATTATGGGGGCGGGTATTTCCTGTTCTGCTCTCATGATAGTGAGAATGAGTCTCATAAGATCTGATGGTTTTAAAAACGGGAGTTTTCCTGCACAAGCTCTCCCTTTGCGGGCTGTCACCCATGTAAGACATGACTTTGCTTCTCCTTGCCTTCCTCTATGATTGTGAGGATTCCCCCAGTAATGTGGAACTGTAAGTCCATTAAACCTCTTTCTCTTCCCAGTCTCAGGTATGTCTTTGTTAGCTGCATGAAAATTGACTAATACATTACATTGGTACTAGTAGAGTGTGGGACTGTGGAAGTTACTAGAAAATGTGGAAGTTACTTTGGAACTGGGTAACAGGCAGAGGTTGGAACAGTTTGGAGGACTCAGAAGAAGACAGGAAAATGTGGGAAAGTTTGGAACTTCCTAGAGGCTTGTTGAATGGCTTTGACAAAAATGTTGATAGTGATATGAACAATAAGGTCTAGGCTGAGGTGGTCTCAGATGGAGATGAAGAACTTGTTGGGAAATGGAGGAAAGGTGAATCTTGTTATGTTTTAGCAAAGAGTCTGGTGGCATTTTGTCCCTGCCCTAAAGATCTGTAAAACGTTGAACTTGAGAGAGATGATTTAGGGTGTCTGGCAGAAGAAATGTCTAAGCAGCAAAGCATTCAAGAGATGACTTGGGTGCTGTTAAAGGCATTCAGTTTTAAAAGGGAAACAGAGCATACAAATTCGGAAAATTTGCAGCCTGTCAATGCAATAGAGAAGAAAATCCCATTTTCTGGGGAGAAATTCAAGCCAGCTGCAGAAATTTGCAAAAAGTAATGAGGAGTCAAATGTTAATCCCTAAGACAATGAGGAAAATGTCTCCAGGGCATGTCAGAGGTCTTCAGGGCAGTCCCTCCCATTACAGGCTCAGAGGAGGGAAAAATTGTTTTGTTGGCTGGGCCCAGGGTCCCTGAGCTATGTGCATTCTGGAGACTTGGTGCCTTGTGTCCCAGCTACTCCAGCCATGAACAAAGGGGCCAAGGTACAGCTTGGGTCATGGCCTCGGAGGGTGCAAGCCCCAACACTTGGCAGCTTCCACATGGTGTTGAGCTTGCTGACACACAGAAATCAAGAATTGAAGTTTGGGAACCTCTGCCTAGATTTCAGAGGATGTATGGAACCGCCTAGATGTCCAGGCAAAACTTTGCTGCAGGGGCAGGGCTTTGATGGAGAACCTCTGCTAGGGAAGTGCAGAAGGGAAATGTGGGATCTGAGACCCAATACAGAGTTCCTACTGGGGCACTGCCTAGTGGAGCTGTGAGAAGAGAGCCACTATACTCCAGACCTCAGAATGGTAGATACACCTACAGTTTGCACAGTGTGCCTGGAAAAGCCACAGACATGAAATGCCAGCCCCTGAAAGCAGCAGGGAGAGAGGCTGTACCCTGCAAAGCCACAGGGGCAGAGCATCCAATACCATGGGAATCCACCTCTTGCATCAGCATGACCTGGATGTGAGACATGGAGTCAAAGGATATCATTTTAGAGCTTTAAGATTTAACTGCCCTGCTGGAACTCGGACTTTCATGGGCTTTGTATCCCCATTGTTTTGGCCAATTTCTCCTATTTGGAACAGTTGTATTTACCCATTGCCTGTACTCCCATTGTATCTAGGAAGTAATTAACTTGCTGTTGATTTTACAGACTCATAGGCAGAAGGGACTTGCCTCATCTCAGATGAGACATTGTACTGTGGACTTTGGAGTTAATGCTGAAATGAGTTAACACTTTAAGAGACTGTTGGGAAGGCAAGATTGATTTTGAAATGTGAAGACATGAGATTTGGGAGGGGCTGGGGGCAGAATGATATGGTTTGGCCATGTCCCCCACTCAAATCTCATCTTTAATTGTAGCTCCTACAATTCCCACGTGTCATGGGAGGAACCCGGTGGGAGGTGACTGAATTATGCTGGCAGGTCTTTCCTGTGCTGATCTAGTGATAGTGAATGAGTCTCATGAGATCTGATGATTTTAAAAGTCGGAGTTTTCCTGCACAAGCTCTCTTTGCCTGCTGCCATCCATGTAAGATGTGACTTGCTCTTTTTTGCCCTTTGTCATGATTGTAAGACCTCCCCAGCAATGTGGACCTGTGAGTCCATTAAGCCTCTTTTTCTTCCAAGTCTTAGGGATGTCTTTATCAGCAGCATAAAAACAAACTAATACAGTGGTTTTCCATACCAAGCGATTCTTCAGTTCTTCAAGACCAACTGGGTATCCAAGCATCCAGTTCTCACACTACCCAGTGCATGCAAAGACTCCACAGTTTAAGCTTAGTCCCACAATGCTGCTTCCATTTCAATTGCCACCCACAAACAGGGTACCTAGGCTATCCACTTTTTGACCCAGCTGACTATAAATATAAGTGTTGCCATGACGACCCCTGCCCATGGCTTGGTAATGCTTGAGAATGACTTGAAGAATGCAGGAAATCACTTTATTTACTGTTACCAGTTTATTATAAAGAATACAACTCTTCTATTTCTATGCCAAATAAAGGAGATGCATAAGAGAAGGTATGAAGGGAGGGCGTGTACAGAGCTTTCATGCCCTCCCAGAACCTCGAAGTGTTCACCAACCTGGAAGCACTCCAAACCCCATCATTTAGAGGGTTTTATGGAGGTTCCATTAGTAGGCATGATGGATTAAAATCACGGGCATTGGTAATTGAACTAAATCCCTAGCCCCCTCTCCTCAAGGGATTGTGGGGGTGAGGGTGAGATGAAAGTTCCAACCTTCTAAAAATGGTTGGGTCTTTCTGGTGACCATTCTCCATCTTGAAACTATCTAGGGGTCCCCCAGCTCCAACAGTCATCTCTTTAGTGTACAAAAAATACTCAGCACTTTGGAGCTTCCAAAGGTTGTAGGAGTTATTGCCAGGAACTGGGAAATGAATAATTTTTTTTTTTTTTTTTTTTTTTTTTTACCACACCACAGGGAAACTCTCTGAAAAGAGCAGTATGAGTCCCATGAGAAATGAGCCAATTCTAATCTTCCCTAAATGCAGAAAGCATAGTCACAGATGGTGAGCACCCAGCCACATAAGGCTATGACCCTTCTCTACTCATCCCCTTTATCTGTGGTTGTACATTGAAGAATCAGAAGCCCAGCTGCCAAGCAGAAAACAAGATAATCAGAGATGGTAGAAGAAGTCTACTACATGTCTCCTCTCTAATGGGACTTCCAGATATGAATCAGTGTCAAACTGATAGACGGTAAGTAGCCCTACATGTGTTATTAGATCAGAGTTTTGATCATTACACTGATGGCTGGACATTTTAGTGAGTGAAAGGAGACAGTTCTTAAAACTAAGGAGGATGAAAAGGCCATGGTACAAAGGTAAGTTTTCATCCAGGGGCAGGAAAAGAAACAGCCCTTAGAGCAAATAGAACAAAATCACACAAAAAAGAACAGAACTGCTTTGTTGGCATTTCATGACATTCCCTAGGTCAATAACAATTCGCATGACCATTAGGTAGTTGAACTTGTTTCTTCACTGAGATTCTATACATCAAGACATTTGGGGACCCAAGATTTACCTGTCCTCTATTTTTTCTAATAGTTGATCCATTAAGAAACTTGATTGTATAGTATTTTATTTACTTAAAAAATAAAAAATTGAGGAATAGTTTTAGAACAATGTACTTTTGTTACGTATCTTCTTTAAAAGTACCAACAAAATTCTCTCTGGGATGTATATTATTCTGAGAGCTTTCTTATAAGAGAGTATCCTTGATTATATATCTAATTTGCATAAAGAGTATTCTTGGCACTGAGTTCCCCATAATACTTCCCATTCAGTGGCATGGTCATTAGGAAGTTTGACTGATTATAGTTCATGGTCTTGGGCCATGGCCCACTGCTTAGACTGATCATGAGCTGAGCAGCTTCCAAGAGTTAACTGCAGAACACTTCAAACCTTGGTGTCATTTGGTTCTGACTCCTACACTTTAGTTGATTGATCTTTCCTACTTCCCATTTGGGAAAGAGGCTTTTGAAAGAGGAAATCATGAACAGTTATAGCAGGATTTTTGAAGTTCCTTTTGAATATTCCACCTTTAGTTTTTGGGGAACCTTGTCAGTTCTTTCTTATTTACTATTTTCAGCTACTTAATCACTTTTTCCCTGATGAGTCACTCTTCAAAAATGGCAGCTCTCCATGATAGACTGAGACTGCTGGAAAATAGGCCGCCTTGCTTTCAAGTATCTTTTGTAACTTTTTTTTCAAGAATTTGGGCTTTGATGGCAGAAAATTAAAATTCACTCTATTAAGTATGTCTTCTTCCTCTGACAGCTCATCAATTAGTGACTCTAGGATCTTGGACAGGTTTAATCAACCCTTCCATGAAGAGGCAGTCTTTGTTTTGGAGTTGGCCTCTGAAGCCCAGCTCCTTCTGTTATTCTGTTTTTCCACATTCTACTTCTCTGTCTCCTGGGTTCCTATTTGAGAACATCTCTACTTCCATATATTCTTTGGAAATTTTCACGAGATGATTATCCCTAATCACATAATCAAATAGTGTCTTAGTGTCTTTCTCATCTCCCTCTGCACTTCCTTGTCCTTTACCTAAAGGAAGGTCCTTATAATTGGCTTCATTCTTTCTTTCTCTCTGGCTCTTTCTTATGTATTTACAAATCTTCAAATTACACAATATTTGTCTCACTCTAACCAAGTAAAATATGGGAAAAAGTTTGCTTGCTTAGCAAGTAAGACTTTAAGATTAGCATAGATTCAAGTTAGGTCTCAAGTGGGATTAAAGTATATCTGGGCATCTTCAAGTGAATGAAATTATAAACTCCAGGGGGAATAGAAATTTCATCTCTTTTGTTCATCGATTTATCTCCAGAGTCTATTAGAGTATTTGGGGAATGGTGTTCACCTCATAGTTATATGTAGAATGAATGACTGTAAGAATAAATATTGGAAATATGGAAAGAAGATAAGTAGCTAAGAAGGAAAGAAAATTCTATTTTTAGCTTAAAAAGGAAAATATTTAAGTTTATGTCTGGTGGAAACTCAGGATAAAAAGGCAGCATTGAGCATGGTATTGGAACCCAGATACTGATACCCAACCCAGCACCATGGACATATGTCCAAGATGGATGAAGAGAGGAGCTCAGGTAGAGATAAAAAGCTGTCCTTCTGAGCAACTTTGTGGTACATAAAAAGATATGAGGCCAGGCAATAGACTGAGACTCTCTCTAAAAAATATACATGATGTTTGGTTTCTCTTTAATGCCAAGTTGGAGCATTAAAGTGGAGCAAAGAGTTTTCCTCATTTCCAGAAGAGACATACATGTCTTCAGCACAGTGACTATCAGAAATACAACCCTGCAGTAGTCCCTGGAAAATGTGTGACCTTGAAGAGAACAGAAAAACATACCCTTGACTTGTGCATCAGTTGGGTCATGCTAGTGCCAAAGTCGAAGAAGTATGACTATAAGAGCTTATATGAAACACCTCTGGGGACTCCCAGGAAAACACTGGGTTTGAATTTTTAAAAGACAAACTGGAATTCTTATAGTTTGTGGGAAAAAATAAGAGTCAGTAAAATTTGCCTTATTACATTAATGTAGCATATTATTATCATCATTAATAAATTAATTCAATAGTTCCGTTCCTTTCCTTTCCTTTCCCTTTTTTGAGACAGGGTCTCACTCTGTCACCCAGGCTGGAGTGCAGTGGCATGATGATGGCTCACTGCAGCCTTGACCTCTAAGGCTTCAGTGATCTTCCCACCTCAGCCCCCTAAGTAGCTGAGACTACTTAGGTGTGTGCCAACAAGCCCGGCTAATTTTTGTATTTTTTATAGAGATGGGGTTTCACCATGTTGTTCAGGCTAGTCTCAAACTTTTGGACTCAAAGCAATCCACTCACCTTGGCCTCTGAAAGTGTTAATATTACAAGCATGAGCCACTGCACCCAGCAATTCAGTAGTTATTTTCTAATGGCCACCATGACCCGTGCACTATGATAGGTGCTGGAAATATAATGTTAGCAGAACACAGTTTCCATCTCAAAAGACTTCCAGCAGGGCCTAGGTATAAGAACATAGGCTCCATTAAAACTAGGTGTAATGTACATGACGATATGATATGTGCTGGCTGCAGAGTGTTGGGGTAGCCCATAAGTGAGCCACATGCTTGAAAAGCTTTTGGAAAATCTAGTTATGCACAGTTTGAAAACAATACCCAGAAATCAAGAGTTCAGATGAAGGCCAAGCTTCTGGCCACTGAGCCCATGGTCTAGAGTTTCCTTTTTTGAACATGAAGTAATCCCACAGCCAGAATTAATTCCTTAAATGCACTTTGGGACCTAAACTTTTATAAGGAATCACTTTGTTTTTTAAAATCCTCTTCTAATTAATTCCTCAATCAAAAGCACACCTGCTGCAATAATTTGAATATAGCACTGACTTTTCTTTTTTCCCGAATAGTTCACTTATTATGTCATAAACTAGAATGGTAGGGGATGAATTATTAAGCAAATACCAGCTATAATTAACCTTGATCTGATGCAAATATATATATTGTGTGTATATGTGTGTGTGTGTGTGTGTGTGTGTGTGTGTATAGGTGTGTAAATGTATTGCATAGAGTTTACTAGCAAGGTAGAACAATTCAACTCTTTTGAGCTAAAATGTGGCCATGATCAAAACAGAGATAACTCTCACACTGGCAGTGCTGAAATCAGAGTAAAAACACTGCAAACGCAATCCTCTCAGTATCAAAGAACATTCATTATTCTTGTTGAGCACGTGACATATGTCAAACAGGATGAGTTAAATATTTTTACAAGTCACTCATCAAATAATGAGATTGTTAAGACATCCAGGCAATGCACAAAAGGAGCATGGTTTTCTTTTTAACAATTGATTTGTTCAATCATGAATACTCAGAACAACAGCAGAGAAAAAAAAGTGAGAACTCTGTTGCAGAGAAAATAATTAAAAGAAGTCCAATATTGTTAAGTGTTCAGAGAAACTCTTGACGAAGGGAAACAAAGCAGACTCACACAATTTATACATAATGCCATTATTTCAGATTAAATGATTACTGTAAAGTAAGGATGTCTAGTGAAATGTGAGGAATGTAGATCTTCTATGAGATTTATAAGGAAACTACCAAAATATTTATTTTACTCTTTAATATCTCACAGAACACTGCTGAATTACTGAGGGGTTTAGCTAATTAAGTTCAGAAAAACAGACTCAGGATCAAAGATGCTACTTAAAGTTACCTAAGTCAAGGTTATCCATTCTGTCATTTCAACAGCCTTAAAATAAACAGTGACTCATGCTTAGAGTCTAAGTCAAAGTGTCTAGAGTCAAAATGTCCAATGAATACCCAATAAAAATGCTTCATATTAGGTTAGATATTGGTACTAAATAAAAGAGTTAGAAGAAATTTAAAACCTATTCTTAGGTACCAAGAGACATCTCCAAACACCTGTATCATGCATGTCCAATACAATATG
Source organism: Ateles fusciceps (assembly GCA_036589455.1). Lineage (NCBI taxonomy): Eukaryota > Metazoa > Chordata > Mammalia > Primates > Atelidae > Ateles > Ateles fusciceps. The sequence goes on along the minus strand of JAZHEH010000164.1, from coordinate 3,250,577 downwards.
TATTACTATGTGTTACACAGTCCTTAGTATGTGCCATGTGATCTCCTAAGCACCAGGAATGTACAAATATAAAAAAGTTACATAGTATTCCTCTTCCTGAAGCAGCTGACTGTATTTTATAGGAAAGAGATGAGTATGTGGTGACATAAACACAAGTGGTAAGTGTTACATAGAAAGGCAAAAGTCTAGAGAGGCTTATTCCAACCAGTGCTAGGAAGAACTAGGTAAGGCGTCATAGAGAAAGTGATCCTTGAACTTCATTCACCTTGGAAAGCAGAGAATCTAAGGAAAGACATTCCAGGAAGATAAAGGAGGTTGAGCAAAGACACCGAGGAGGAGAAATTTGTAGGTAACTCGTCTAGTTCCCCTAGAAAGAAAGAAGAGCATATTATTCAAGAGCAGAAGCTCAGGAGATGGACACTCCAGGCTTAAATCCCAGCATTCTCACTATCTGTGCAACCTCACTTACCTCGCTTTATCTCTCTGTGCCTCAGTTTCCTGAAAAATGGGGACAGAAGCAGTAAATGGGTAACAGAGTGGTTTTGAGGATTGAAGGAGTTGATGTAGTGGTGCTGAGGTACAGGGTAAGTACTGTATAAGGGTTGGTTCTTATTGTCTCTCATTGGGAATAGAATAATTTCTTGCAGCCCTCTCCTGCCAATTTTCTAATTGCTTAAATTAACATGGGAATCTAAGTTTAGGGAAAGTCAGTGCATTTATGACAAATTGAGCCAAACGATTTGAAGAATCATTATTAGGGATTAAGTGACTATGAAGTATAGAAGACACCTGTGAATTTTAAGAGGATGTTACCCAATATAAAGTGTGTAAATCAAGGAAAATGTGGTTGATTTTACTGACTCTAATTATCATTTTTTGTCAAGTATCTACAAAGACGTCTACAGCATGTTAAAAGTCTCAAACACATAAGTAGTCAAGACTAGAAAGACTCTGCTTCCCTCAGCAATGTGGGATATATACATTTTCCCCAGTGTTTTCTAGGACTGGATGAATAAATATCTCAAGTGTCCAAAGCTGAGATGTAAATGCCAATAAATTCACACGCTGCTATGTGTTATCGAGTGTTCATCATTAGCTTTGATGATAAGCACAGTACCTGATTTATGTGAAAATTAGGATGACAGTTTCTCCTTCCAAATCAGTTTTCAAGGAACATATTGTGTTGCTACAGCTCTGATCTCTCCCAGGAGTTGGGAGCATGTGCTTGTTGACCTCACTGGGGCACAATGGCTGCTATGGGAAAGCTTGTGAGGCGGCTTCAGCTCCATGTGCACATCCAGGGTTTACTTACTCCAACATCTATGTCCTTTCCATGTTGCCACTCACAGACCACCTGACCAACCAAACGAATTACAAGAACTAGCCAGCCTCTTGTGCTCTGAAAGGAAGTATTATTCTTCATTGATGCTCTAAAATACACAGATGAATTGATTAATTAAAATTCTCTTTTAGAGTTGCAACATCAAATATCAGAGAAGCCAAACAAGGAGGAAAAATATACAAAAGGGTGAGTATTAAAACCTAAGTGCTAACCTGCTTACATTGCAACCGAACATTTACCCATTTCAATTATGCTTGAAAATACTCTGCAGAGCAAAGGTGCTCAAAGAAATACATCTGGATTTTAGGCCACCTATTTTCAATTCTTGTAAAGCTTCACACCTTCATTTTGTTTTCCTGTTCTCAATATTTTTAGTCAATGATCTCTTGCTTGATTCTCCTCCTGACTCTCTCTTTGCCTCCCCCTAAAGGGACAAGGGAAACCAGTTGTGTGCTTTGGGAAGAAGTGGGATGATGGTGACCCTGAATCCCTGCAGAGAAAGAGAGTAACATGTAGGAAGGAAGGAATGAACTAGAGTTTGGAGGAGCCCTGATGAGCTATGTACCTTGAGCAAGTCACTTGATCTCATTTCATCCTTGATTTCCTTATCTGTAAAATGAGAATAATATTATGGTTGCTGATTCTCACAAAGATTTTTGCAAGAGTAATAAAAAGTAATGCCAACATTTTAATTATTATGATAATACCCAAAAAGAAAGAGGAAGAGGCTCTATTTGCTGCATAAACAGCCACAGCTGCAACTGTAAGACAGGGGCAGGTTTAAACATTTTATTTTTTTACAACACAGAGGACCTGATGAATTACTCTTATATCTTCTCTTATTCCACCAACAATGCTCCAGTTTCAAAAATTCCAGATTAATAACAACTGTGAGATCTAGTCAGATTCACACATCTTTTAACTAAATCCTGGCAAGAAGGAAAGTAATATCTTCTTTATTCCACACACATCAATACCTCTCCAAGAATATTACTGGTTTGTTTCTGCATCAGTGTTGGAAAATTTTAAAATGTGTTTAGTTAACAACTTTCTCCTTGGCTTTTCCAAACATATTGCTTTTCAGACACTTTATTTATAGATCTTCTTTTAGTTTTCTTTCACTCACTGTGGAATCCTACATTTATTTACACTGGATATATTCCTAGCAGATGTTGCCCACTGTTAAGATCCACATATAACAATTTAAGCAAAATTGAAGAGTACATTTAATGGTATTTTTAAGCAGTTATATATTTCTTTCTTCTAACATAGTAAAATAAACACAGAAATCACACATCTATCATATGGGAAGCTAGTATGAGAGCATTAAGAATCTCTATTTTCAACACAGGACCATAATGAGATGCTAACATTGGGTTATAATACATTCCTACTATAAAGATGTATATCAATCTTGTCAATCCCACGCAGGAAGAAAAAGTCATTTCCAGGTATCTTTTATATAAAGTTAAAAATTTGGATGACACCTCGAACAATCATTCTGCTTTCAGGTGTGACTATGTCTGAGCCATCAAGGTTCATTAGTCTCATCAACTCAGAGATGGTTAATAAGCAGTGGGGCCCCCTAGGAGCCAGAGATTTTGCAGGACATTTTCGCATAAATGAATGTGAAATGTTAATGCCCCAATTTTTCACATTTTCCTATATCCATGCCTTTTGGCGGTTGACTTCCACACTGTCTAGCTTGGCCATGTGACTCCTTTAGACCATGAGACATTAAAAAATGACAGTGCACAAAGTCTTGTAAAAGTGCTTGCATGCCTCTGCACTTTTCTTGCACTCTACTTCTTCTTTGAGAATAAGCTTGGGCTAGTCTACTGGAGGATAATAGAGCACTTGGAACAGAAGAAAATCATTCCAGAATAGGCCTTCCTAGACCAGTCAGCTACCAGTAAACCTGAGCTACCTGCAGATACTGAACAAGCTCCAACCAATAGAAGCTAGCCCTGATCCAGACCTGTAGACTGTGAGAGATAAAAAATAACTTTTCAAAACACTGGTTATTTTTCTATTTGGAGGAAGGGGGGCATTGGGTAGAAACTTATGCAATCACAGGTAACTGTTACAATGAATCTATATAATTTCTTAAAGACAACATGTGAGAGAGAGATATTTATGTATATCTCATATGTGTGTATGTGTATATATATATATATCTCATATGTGTATATATAATGTATAAAACCTCTGTGTGTATATGTGTGTGTATGTGTAAATGTGTGTGTGTGTGTGTGTGTGTGTGTGTGTGTGTGTGTGTGTATAAAACCTCTGTTGGAAAGGGGTTTATAATGCTGGGAAAAATCCACACCGAGACAATGGATCACTCAGCAAGGCTAGTTTACTTCCTGCAGAAAGGGTGCAACTCACTGGCAATCTTGCCATGAGAGCACACCTGAACAAAGGAGACAGGGACATTTATAACTCTCATAACCTGACGCAATCACCCTACTGCTGTGTCCAGTTTCCATTGGCCAGAATGAGACCTCACATTCTATGCTTGATCCGATTGGCTAAAAACTTGGAAACTTCTTGAATAGGCAAGTGGAAAGCAGAAGAGGAAGAAGACAAGGAATAAGAGGAAGCTAGACAGGAGAAGGTCAGAAGGGTTTCCAAATAAGGAATGACATGCACCAGGGTTTGGAGCTTGCCTAGTTCCTAGTTCTGTTCAGACATGCTGGAGTGAGTCAAGGTAGCTGATTTAAGACATAGCTGATTTAGAGAATATATATACATGGTTATATGTTTATGCTAATAGCAGATAATGGCCATAGAGCAAGAGATTGTAACTCTTTATAATGTAGTCTAAGATATAAACTTTGAGGAGGAAATTTCCCATCTCTCACAACCTCCACGAGCAGGATATTTGAATACTTAAATTGCTGTGCTGTGGAGTTTTTTTCTTATCAAAACCTTGATCGTTAATTTGAGTGTCTTTTTCTGTCCTCAGTAAAGATATGGATCAGTGTTTGCCTTCCAGCAGTCCTTCAGCAGCCAAAGGCATGATTTAGGAAAGTCACTGAGGGCACTTGAATATTTAGCCACACCTGGGACTCTTCTTTTTGAGATTGACCATTTTTAGCATTTTAGTCTTCGTTTCTATTTCACTTTATTTTTTATTTTATTTGCAAACTCATCATTCTCTTTTGGTGCTCTCTCCTAAAATTCACTTCACCTGTTTGTATCCATCTTCATTCAAACAAAATGAAAAACAAGCGAAACAATCTTTAATAAGAAGCCTAATAGTTTATAACACTATTTTGTATTTGGCATGTCCTGTTCAAAACTTTATAATCTACTCATTGTAGACAAAGATTCAGAAGGTTTAATCTACAATGTTCAAAAGTAATGTACTTAAGATTAATGACACCTATATTGATTAGAGAGACTCAAGATATAAACAAGTTTTTTGAAAAAGTTCAACAGCACACAAGAAACAAAAATTTTAAAAAAGTAAAAAATAAAACAAAAAAACAGAAAAATATATTTGATTTTTCCTTCATATCAATAGGGAAAAGTTGTAAACTTGACAGACAAAAGAAAAAAAAAACTTATAGCTTGTTGCTTTTCCTTGCATCATAGGTATAATTATAATTAAATGATCTTCCAAAAATACTATGTCAGTTTACACGTTTACCAGTGATATAGGAATATCCTCTTTCCCACCCTCTCAAGAAAGCTAAAAGTGACAGAATACTTAAAATTTAAAGGTATCTCTTAATAATAAATATTAGCCGTATTGTATATTTTTATTCCTTAATGGGACAAGTCTTTTTACCAAGGAAACAATCATGGATGTCCCATAAATTTAGGTGTAACATGGTTAGAATACTGTTAAATTCACAGTAAATTGAAAATAACTTACATTCCTAATCATTAATGACTGATAAGCAAATTATGTTAAATTATGATATACCTGCAGAGAAAAACATTATATGGTTTTATTAATAAAGATATTTGCTGATAAGAAAAAATATATACACTAAAAATAATTCAACTTAAAAATATTTAAATTATTATCTCATTTCAGTAAAAGAAAAAAAATATATAAATAAAAAGTCTAGGCAGGGCATTGTGGCTCATGCCTATAAGCCTAGCACTCTGGGAGGCCAAGGTGGGTGGATCTCTTGAATCCAGGAGTTCAAGACCAGCCTGGGCATCATAGCAAAATCTTGTCTCTACTAAAAATACAAAAAATTAGCCAGATGGGGTGGCAGTGTGCACCTATAGTCCCAGCTACTTGGGAGGCTAAGTTGGGAGGATCACCTGAGCCTGGGGAGGTCGAAGCTGCAGTGAACTATGATTGCACCATTTTACTACAGTGTGGACAACAGGATGAGACCCCCATCTCAAAATAAATAAATAATAACAAGTCTAGAAAATTTTGTGTCAAACACTGTGTAGATATAAGGGAATCAGTTTCTGTGTGTATGTGTGTGTGTGCATGTGTGTGTTTTGCTCATCTGTGTTTCCTAAGTATTTGATAATGAACATGAGCTCTTTATAATTAGAAAAACAAGGGAATTGCTAAGTGAGGAATGGGCAAAGACTTAATCTAACAGGATTTCATTGAAAAGTTCTAGAAAGTATCGTTGACTGTACACCCAATTTTAATCTAGCCAACAATTATTTATTATATTTCATTTTCCATGTGCCAAAGGATGCAGCATTAGAGAACAAAACTGTCTCTTGCCTCGTGGAGTACATGTTTTGTGAAACAGACAGACAAGATGCTCATGAACTAATTATGTATCAGGTGATAACAGTTGCGAGGAAAAACAATAAAGCTATGCAAGGAAAGAGAGTAAAGGGAGACACTGCTTCACTGTGGGTGACTGAGGAGGTGACATTTGAACAGACTGAAGTGAGAAAACCACATGGATATCTGAGGACAGAGCTTTCTTGACAGAGAGAATAGCAAGTGCAAAGGCCCTGGGGCAACAGTGTTTTTATTGGATGTGAGCACCATGGCCTTCAGATAAAAACAAAGATATTTTAGATTTTAGTAATAGAACAGTAAGGAATGAATATTACTGTATACTCTTTACTGATCAAATTTCCATTAGGATATTGGTTCAATTCAGTTTTGGTACCACATTTTAAAGAACACTGATGAATCCAAATGAGTCAAGAAGAAAGTGCTCAGGATAATGAGGGGGTCTGGAAATGGTGTCACATACCAACAGCAGGAAATCTAATAGCTTAATTGAAGAGAAAGATGACCTTACACAGACATGAGAAGGCGGTCATTTTGTCAGGATAACTCATTTGGTTTGGCTTGAGAAAACAAAACCGGAATGCAATTTATAGAGCAGAACTTAGCCAAGTATAAGAAAGAAAATTTATACCAATTACACCTTTTCTAAAGATGAGCATTAGTAGTGAATCCTAGTCCTAGAGTTAGTCTGGGGTTGAGCACCACTTGTCACAGGATCCTGTGAGATTAGTCCCTTCCATCAGGAGGAGCCAGATTGCCACTCTTATTTTGCAGATGACACACCAGTAAGCCTGAGATGATGAAAACTTACTCCCAATGGTACCACTGGAATTGCCCCCAATGGGTAGCATTCTGGTGGCTGTCATTACTGGACCTTCTACTTGTGGGGTTCATGGAACAATATAGCTGAAATACCACTGGTCACACCAGAGGAAAGATCTAAATTTACAGAATCCTAGAACCTCAAGTTGGAGCAGGCCTGAGACATCCTTTAGACAAAGACCATTCATAGAGCTTGAAAAGGGAGGTGGCAACTGTCCTCTCAGCACGTGTGAAGCATGGAGATAGAGGCATCTGGCCTCTAATTGAGTAGCAGATTGAGTTATTTAACAAATGCTTAAGTGAGCAAATGATGGTTCTATTTTGATAGGTGTTAATCAAAGCTATTGTCACAGAAGCAGAGTCTTTTGTTACAATCTGTTCTTTGATAAATGTGCAAAATATATCATGGGGATTTTTCTAGAATTAACACTGCCTGAAATATAAGGTGTGAATAAAAAATTCAGGGAATGATTTTAAAAAATATTTTAACAAACACATCGCACCTGCTCACTGCCATACAAACAATTACTTTACTATTATTTTCCAAGTAATATGGACAGCTTGCGTTCTGCCTGAGGCACAAGATACTTTATTTGGTCCTTGACAAAAATATGTCCCAATCACTATATTCCCCGTCACCTTGCCCAGGGCCTGAAGTCAAGTAGGTCCTCAAAAAGTGACTGTTCGATGAAAACATGATTGAGAAAATGAGTCGTAGATCATACATCATCCCAACACCATTGACGTTGCTCAGAACATTTTGGAGCTCTGCTTTAGAGTTTAACATCAATATTATTATTTAAACTTTCTTTAGTAGTTACAAATTTTTATCCATGCTCTATTTGCAAACAGGCTAACAGGAGATTAAATTGGTAAATGTACTTTAAAGTAAAGAAAACAGAGTAAATTTTAAATAATGGGAATGTAATTCATTAGTGCCTTCTGGAACGGCAGAGAAGGAGCAATTCTCTTAGAAGGATACCACACCAAGGTCTGTCTCATCTCCACTGCCACTGCTCGGGTGCCACTCTCTTTATCTGCTGCCTGAAATCTTGCAGTCTCTCCCACTAAACGTCTTGTTTCTACTCTCTTCTTTCATTCCGTAAGTTCAGAGTAAACAAGCAAAACTGTTTATTTCCTGGCTCTGACTTTCACTAGTTGTTTAACCTAAAACCATTGTTTAACATTCCTAAGCCTCACTTTTGTAACTTGCAAAATGGGGATAATATTAGAAGCACCAAATTCATGTAATTTCATGAGGATTAGCTGAAGCCATACAAGATGTGCTAAATGCCGGCTATTCGTATTATGTCATTCCTCTGGTTACATTTTTGAGCAATTAGCTGTGGTTAAAACTGAAACTCCTTGACATGAACCTCAGCACTCCTCATGATTGGAACCTGAATTCCACTCCCCTTTTGACTCATTCCTCCATCTTGCCATCATCTCCCTACTTCTTATCCCACAAATTCTATTAAAGTAGATTATTCACCTCCCTGTTACTTCATAAATTGCTCCAATGACCTGCCTCCTGGAAAGCCCTTACCCCATCTCTTTCTCTGAAGATCTGCTCATCTATCAAATACCAACTCAAAGATCAGGGCTTCCTGGTGCTTCCATTTTATGCTAATTACCTATTTACAGGTCAGTTACCTCCCTGGACTGTGAGCTGCTCGAGTGGTTATAGATGTTGTTTCCCTCTGTCTCCCCAGTGCTTAGCTCACTTCCTGGAAATAATAGGCTTGCTGAATAAATTTGAAGATTAGTCCAAAAGAATGAACTACAGAACTCATTTCTGCAACAGCACTTTGCAGATCTTAGAGTCTGTTTAGCCTCTAGGACTGTCTAGCTTCCTAAAGCAAAAGACGCTGATAAAGATGATGTGTTTTAAGCTAGCATTTATTACTAGTTGGTAACATCTGAGGTTTAGATTTTATGTTGACTCAAGTTATGAAATCAGATCACCTACATGCCTATTAGGTTTTGAAGGAAATGAGCATAGAGAGGAACAAATGAATAAACTTGCTCTCCCTCTGTCTTGGGACCTATCACAGTGAACATCATTGATGTGTTAGTATGGGTGTATCCTATGAGAATCTTGAGAGCTGAGATGGCTTTAGAAATCTAAAAAGAATTGAAGGCTTGTCACATAGTAGGTGCTTAATTTATTCTTACTAGATTGGATTGAAAGATGAACGATATATTTCAAGTGAGGGAACAGGAAAAAGACACCTAAGCTGTGAGATGAATACGAAAACTTTAGACTGTCTTTCAGGCTGAGTGCTGATGAGAACAGGTGACAGACTTGGCAACAGTGACGGGGCTGCGTCAGCTTAATTTTTTGGCATTGTGACTGAGGACGCTGGTTGGCGTCATGAGAAATGTTCATCAGACCTTTACTGTGCTCCTTCTGCTGTCAGATATTACTGTTGCAAAACAGATCTTGAGATTTCTCTCATAACTATCCACTAGGATGTTAGGGGGAGCTCTTCTGCCTGGTTCTCAATCCTCCTGCTTCTACATCAGTAAAAATTACGATTTTGGAAATCATCATTCTAGTGACTGGTGCAGGGATTCAGGTTTTGCTCTTATGTGCCAATTCTGGTGGATTGGTTCAGGAGGCTGGCACTATGTTGAAGAGGATTTGGAGGCTTCCTCTAGGTTGAGTGATAAAGAGAACCATGATCAATTATGCGTGGAAAGGAGGTGACATATATACCATGTAAGTATAATTCTTGGATTAAGTAATCCAAGCCAATAAATTGGCAGAAAATAATTGAATTAAGAAAATCATTTCCAGATATTTTAAATTATAACAAACAAGTTCAGTATTTCTAATGACAATGAGTTTGACAACAGATACAAAGTAAAAAGTCTAGACTATGTGCTTTTATAAAGGAGGGGGAGAAAATAAATTAGAATTTTTTTTTATGTGTCAAGAATTGTCTTAGTTCTGGAAAATTGTCAGAATCAAAATAGAGTCGCTTTGTTAAAGCCCTGACAAATAGGGCAATGAGGGAGGGTCTTGCACATGTATGCACACCTGATAAAAACTGTCACAACAAACTGCACAAATCACAACCTTGCACAAAGGCCACCACAAACTGCATACAAAAAATACTTATTTGAGGACATCTGCCTAGCAACTGTTGTCCAACCTTGGACTGACACCACCCTTCTTAATGATCCTTATAGCCAAGCATGTCTCAGAAGGGCTTTATAATCCACCTTATCTTTCCTTTAAAAACTTTTGTCTTCCTTTACCTCCCCAAACACTGCAATTCCCAATACCAAATAAATATCATTTTTTTAGAAAGTCTCCCTTTCTAAAGCCTTTCAAACCTGAATAATACACTTTCTATACAGGCTTTAGAAAGTGCTGTAAAGTAAGTATCTGCATTGCCATTTAACAAATAAGGAAAGTGAGGCTCAAGGAGAATAAGAAACTTTGCCAGGTCCCACAGTTATAAGTGGGCTCTTGATAGGGTTTGTTCAAGGTCTGTTTGATGATAAAATGACCATGCTTCTTTCACTGTGCCATGTTTGATCCCAACACATATACATATTGATATGGTTTGTCTGTGACGCCATCCAAATCTCAAGTTGAATTGTATCTCCCAGGTATCTCACATGTTGTAGAAGGGACCCAGGGAGAGGTAACTGAATCATGGGGCCATTTTTATTGTATGCTATTCTCATGATAGTGACTAAGTCTCATGAGATCTGATAGGTTTATCAGGGTTTTCCAGTTTTGCTTCTTCCTTATTTTTCTCTTGCTGCTGACTAAGAAGTGCCTTTCACCTCCCGTCATGATTCTGAGGCCTCCCCAGCCATGTGGAACTCTAAGTCCAATTAAACCTCTTTTTGTTCCCGGTTTTGGGTAGGTCTTTATCAGCCGTGTGAAAACAAACTAATACAGTAAATTGGTACCAGTAGAGTGGGCTGCTGCTAAAAGATACCCAAAGATGTGGAAGTGACTTTGGAACTGGGCAACAGGCAGAGGTTGGAACAGTTTGGAGGGCTCAGAAGACAGGAAAATGTGGGAAAGTTTGGAACTTCCTAGATACCTGTTGAATGACTTTGCCCAAAGTGCTGATAGCAATATGAACAATAAGATCCAGACTGAGGTTGTCTCAGATGGAGATGAGGAACTGGAGTTGGGAACTGGAGCAAAGTTGACTCTTGTTATGTTTCAGCAAAAAAACCTGGTGGCATTTTGCCCCTGCCCTTGAGATATGTGGAACCTTGAACGTGAGAGAGAGGATTTAGAGTATCTAGAGGCAGAAATTTCTAAGTAGCAATGCATTCAACAGGTGATTTGGGTGCTGTTAAAGGCATTCAGTTTTATAAGAAAAGCAGAGCACAAAAGTTTGGAAAATTTGCAGCCTGACTGCATATGCGATAGAAAAGGAAAACTCATTTTCTGGGAAGAAATTCAAGCCAGCTACAGAAATTTGCATAAGTAGCAAGGAGCCTAATATTAATCCCAAGACTATGGGGAAAATGTCTCCAGGCCATGTCAGAGACCTTCACACAGCCCCTCCCATCACAGGCCCAGAGGCCCAGGAGCCAAAAATGGTTTCATGGGCCAGGCCCAAGGTCCTCATGCTGTGTGCAGCCTAGGGACTTGGTTACCTGTGTCCCTGCTGCTCCAGCCATGGCTGAAAGGGGCCAAAGTACTGCTTGGGCTTTGGCTTCAGAGGGTGGAAGCCCCAAACCTTGGCAGCTTCCACATGGTGTTGAGCCTGTGGTTGCACAGAAGTCAAGAATTGAGGTTTGGAAACCTCCATCTAGATATCAGAAGATGTAAGAAAATGTCTGGATGCCCAGGCAAAAGTTTGCTGCAGGGGTGGGGCCCTCATGCAGAACTTTGCTAGGGCAGTGCAGAAGGGAAATGTGGGGTCAGGGCCCCCACACAGAATACCTACTGGGATACTACCTAGTGGAGCTATGAGAAGAGGGTCACTGCCCTCTAGACCCCAGAATGGTAGATCCACCAACAGCTTGCACCATGCGCCTGGAAAAGTCACAGACACTCAACACCAGCCCATGAAAGTAGCCAGGAGAGGGGCTATACCCAGCAATACCACAGCAGTGGAGCTGCTCAAGACGATGGGAACCCACCTCTTGCATCAGCTTGACCTGGATGTGAGACATGGAGTAAAAGATAATTTTGAAGCTTTAAAATTTGACTGCCACACTGGATTTTGAACTTGTATGGACACTGCAACCCTTTTGTTTTGGCCAATTTCTCCCATTTGGAGTGGCTGTAATTACCAAATACCTGTATCCCCATTGTGTCCTAGGAAGTAACTATCTTGCTTTTGATTTTACAGGCTCATAGGTGAAAGGGACTTGCCTTATCTCAGATGAGACTTTGGACTGTGGACTTTTGGGTTAATGGTAAAATCAGTTACTTGGGGGGGACTGTTAGGAAGGCATCATTGGTTTTGAAATGTGAGGACATGAGATTTGGAGGGTCCAAGGGCAGAATGATATGGTTTGGTAGTGTCCCCATGCAAATCTCAACTTGCATTGTATCTTCCAGTATTCCCACATGTTGTGGGAGGGACCGAGGGGCAGGTAACTGAATCATGGGGCTAGTCTTTCCCATGCTATTCTCATGATAGTGATTAGGTCTCACAAGATCTGATGGGTTTATCAGTGGTTTCCACTTTTGCTTCTCCCTCATTTTTCTCTTGCCGCCAATGTAAGAAGTGCCTTTTACCTCCTGCCATGATTCTGAGGCTTCCCCAGCCATGTGGAACTGAAAGTCCAATTAAACCTCTTTTGTTTCCAGTTTGGGCTATGTGTTTATCAGCAGCCTGCAAGTGAACGAATACACATATGCGCATACATGCATGCAAGCCCACATACCTATATATACATGTATACAAATGCACAGATTTATACACATATATATGTATGTGCAATGTAAACATATATTAAGACTGTAATTTTAGGAAATCAAGAAGTAAATAACAAAGGTTTATAAGACAATGACTCAGCACTCCAAAGGTCTTTTCCTTACCATTAGGTCCCTTGAGTCTTAATTCAGATCCTATTGACTCTTCATTTATATGCCATTCTAACAACTTGTTCATCCTAAATATAGGAAACTTTCTGGAAAATGTTACAAAGACAGAAAAAAAAGTATAGCTGATAGACAGTCAGCAAAAGAGATGGACAAAAAGTGTGCCATCTTATAGCCCATTACACTAATTAATTGAGGTAAGATTAACTTGTAATCAGCATAGTCTGTCTGAAAGACAGAAATATATCTGATACACGAAAAATATTTTCATGAAATATTGCCATTTTTTTAGGTTTAAGCACTATAGGATATTCCTCAGTTACATAGAAAATTGATCAATAGAGAATTCATTCATCATTTTGTTAGGTCAAGCACAGAATTTAAATGAGGTACTATTATGTAAAGCATTTGTAGAATTCTAGTGATGAAATACAAGCATTTTATAAACTCGGCAAAATGTGGAGAAGATTTTTGGGTTGGAAGCTTGGGCCTAGAACTAGAGGTTGCTGTTTTTAAGGTAGCTTTTATTCCCGTCAGAATGAAATGCAAAACTAAGAACAGTAGCCAATTCCATAAACTCTCTCACCTTGCATCTTTAGAGAAAGGGGAAGTTTCTTTTTTAGCTTACTATCAGCTTTAAATTGCAAATGAGTTTGAATGCCACGGCTATTTGGTAGACGGCTGGGTTCCCATGGACATAGAGTATCAAGAATCATCTCAACAGGAACGAGGGAAGTAAGTAATGAAGGTTATAATCTCAAGGGATGGGAAAAACAGTTCCTGGAGAGAACAACTTTGTGCAAAGTCATGACATTAGGAACAGACCATATGTCTTCCTGTTTGAATGTGTGCATCTATTTTGTCTCTACACTGTCTCTTTTGTTCACCTTGTCACCCTGAGAGTCACAATGGATGGTCTAAAAATGGAGAAATCACAAGAGTCCCAATGATAGGAGTCAAAACCAAACCACAAACTGGCTAAATTTGAAACTTAATAAAAGAAAAAGCAAAATGACTCACTACCAATTGTAAAATTAAAGACTGTTTCAGAAAGAAAGCACTCCCTGGCCTGCAGTTCATTCATCCTCCACCCACTGATCTGCCTCAGTTTCCCCCCAGTGTGACTGGGACAGCCTGTCTCAAAGAGGCACAACCTGAAATTAAGCATGAGTACATTTTCCCCACTTTCTGTGTAGATGCAAATATCCTCAAAGGTTACCCTACTGTCACTTGTCCTCCTTCTGTTCCAGGCTGACCACCACACACCCACCAAATACAACACATTACATCTTGAACAGTGATGACCACTGTGTATGTTGTTAACTTTTCTCTGGTCATATTAAATATCTCCTTCTGGGTCCTAGAAACATGACATTTTTAGTCCTTTTCCTTTTGTTACTAGCCTGTCCCTTAGCCTATTTGATGAGTAAAAGATGAAATAACATACAGAAGGATGCCCAGCATGACCAGGAAAATGACTCATCTGGCCAAATAATCTGCCCCATGGAAAACTGCTGAACCTTGCCAAATGCATATAGACATTAATTCCTAAAATACCACAGGAAAAGTTAGGGACTTTTCAGGCTCTGGTGTCTAAAATGTTTCCATGTTATCTTGATCAGGGGTTCTAAGCTTTCAATCCAAGGAGTAGATAAATGTTAAAGTCTTAGGAGCTCCCTCATACTATATGCCAGTTTTTATGTATATTTATATGTTTATTTCTCTAATGGGTGGAATGCATCACTTTCCAAAGCATTTTGGGGTTCTAACCAACAAGTTTTTATTTACTCATTTAACTCATATTAACTAAATTCTTTAAATGTGCTAGGTACCATGATAGTCACAGGGGTATAATAAGAAATAAATCAGACATAATCACTGACCTCAGAGACTTAAAGATCAGCAGAGAACCAAGATATTTAATAAGAAAGACATTGGGCCAGGCACAGTGGCTCACAATTTGTTATCCTAACACTTTGAGAGGCCGAGGGAGGTGGATCACCTGAGGTCAGGAGTTTGAGACCAGCCTCGCCAACATGACGAAACCCCGTCTCTACTAAAAATACAAAAATTAGCTGGGCCTGGTGGTGGGTGCCTATAATCACAGCTACTTGGGAGGCTGAGGCAGAAGAATCGCTTGAATCCAGGAAGTGGAGGTTACAGTGAGCCAAGATCGTGCCACTGCACTCCAGCCTGGGTGAAATGGCGAAACTCCATCTCAATATATATATATATATATATATTTAAGTAACAAATACATTCAATAGTGCCATCATTCAATAGTGATGACAGGAACTACAGAGTACTTTGATCACATGGAACATGGGGACGTTTTGAGAGATAAGTCTTTATTATCACTGTATTAGTAGCTGAAAATATATATCATTGCAGAGGTTTATTGGCCTTACTTTGAAATGATTTCAGTAAACGTGTATATTAAATTACCACAAACCTCAACAACTTGAAACAACAAACATTTATTTCTGCCTGATGCATGTGTCAGTTAGCTAAGCTGGTTTGGTTCTATATCAGTCTAGGAGTCTGCAGATTCACTGGAGTGACTAAGCTGGCCGTTCATGACATGCATCCTACAATATGTTCCTCTCTTGGAAACTTCAGAAGCACAAGACATCAGATAAGCTCACTGGGTAGCTGACTTCAAGCCTGTTTATGTCACTTCCTCTAACATCTCATTGGCCAAAGCAAGCCACGTGGCCAAGCCCAAAGTCAAACTTGGGGAAATACATTCTACATACCATGAGGTCAAAGATATGGATGTACAACACTGCTGTTACAAAGGGGAGAGAAGAATTGCAACCAGTAGTTCAATCAACTCCATTTGATTTAAAAAATCCTGATTATACAACTTACCTATTGCACAGTTGCAATTAAACAGGAATTAACATTCTTAAGAGTAAACATGTTTAAAGCATGATTTTTTGGTTTCAAGGAATTTAAGTTCCTTGGGGTGATAAAATATACATAGGGCAGGGTGGCGAGGACCTCACTCTTACCTGGGTTAGGTCCTCTGCATTCACTAAGATATTCTCAGCTGTCCCGTTTCCATGAATATATTCATGTTCATGGAGGAACTACAGGGCACCCAGCTGGGGAAAGAAAAAAGGAAGCATCTCTTTCATCAAGGTAGAAAGAGATAAGGGTACTAGAAGAGCACAAATAAGGAGCTACACAGAGCTACTGCTTCAGATTGGAGGATGGTGCTGTGGAACGTTCACAGAGAAGAGATCTTAACCTTGAAACTTGCTTCTTATTAAACACATGAAGACTGGAAGCAAGGGCATTCAAAATCCTCTGCTGATGTCTCACCAAATATCCTCCAGTCAGATGTGGAATAGGGGAAAGAAAATAAAACCTTGCCTCACACAAAATATTTCCAGTTTAATTAGAGAAAGTCAGAACAAATGCACAAACTCTCCAGCCATGTAAATATAGGAAGCTTCATAGCCTCTCATTTCCCATGAGGGAGTCTTTTTCTTAATAGAGTCTTTATTAGCCCATTTGGAATTAGAAGGAGGCTGTTCTGAACAATAAAATCCTAATTCCAGGTTTTCAGCTATGAGGTCCTTGAGGGTAAGCCTGTGTTTTATCAAGTCTTATGTGACTACCAATATTGAAAACCTTAATTTATACAAAAGGGATGTAAATAAAAAGCCTTTCCTAACATGAATTGAATGTGAGAAGACATTATAATCCAAAAGAGGGAATTTTAACAGATTTGGGAAGTAAGTATTTAGGATTATAAATGAAAAAGGAAAAGGGAACGATTTTTAAAACTGCTGTATGATCTCATTCTAAGAAGAATTTGAAGAAAGTGGTGTTTGTTGGTTGCCTACTCTGCATCAGACATTGTGCTAAGAACTTCACGCCTGTTACCTTATCTGGCCTTCACAGATTCCCTATTATTTAATTCCCCCTGCTATATGTAAGGAAACTAAACAGGAAAAACTTTCACTGGATCACAGACATGAATGCCTGACTTTCAGGTAAAACTTGGTCAGAGATGATTCTAACCCTCTGTGTATGTCTGGTTACTCATAAGGGATGACCATAGCTTTCCAGTCTATATGTTCTGTCTCCTGAAACCTCATAATAACAATAGGAAAGCAAAAACATGGTTTAACAGCTAACCTTCCATGGATGAGAAGGGCAGGGACAACAAAGATGACAATCAGAAAACAGTTCTCAAAGGCCCTGGAACTGGCAGTATCAACTACCTCTAAACATGGGGAAGAATGATGCAATGAAAAGAAGAGGATTGGTTTAAAATATCAGAAAGAGGATTGGTTTAAAATATCCTATCAAATAAAATGTCAACAATCAAATCCTAGATCTCTTTTTAAATATGGGTGCTAGGCATCTTACATCCCCCTCATCTCAACAAAGTCTGGAGTCTCATGGTTTGTAGCTAAAATAGCAAAGGATCTTTGGAATGGGTGACATCAGGTAAAATGAGGTCAGAAGTACCACTGTGAAAACAGAAGGATGGTGGGAAACTGTCCACACAAGTAGGTGGTGGAGTCCTTTTTCTGCTTCTCCCACCCCACTCTTGATGCTAGCAGTCAGGCCTTTACCCCACTTTAATCTCCATGTTATACTACTTCTAGTCATAATGATGCAATCATTGAATATCGACATAATCCAAATTCCAAGAAAGTGAATTGGGAGGACAAGAAATAGCAAGGGTATGAATGTGTGGTGAGAGGCAATGAGAAGGAAAATAGTAGGCAAATTTTATCTCATCTTTTAAGGTGGGAAGTCAATAGATGATGTCCCAAATCTGGGAGGAAAAAAGAATAAGTCATTCAACATGTGATGTAGGCACTGGATGATAAGGCCAAAATAATCAAAGAGGAAGTGATTGCTATCAAGGCTGGACCCATTAAGTAGAAGGTTGTAGGGAGCTGTGGTTGTTTATAATCAATCTTGCAGAACTAGTTAACTCTTCAAACTCTGGGCATGTTGAACTTTGATACAAAAATTAAAAATGAAGAAGAACAAAGTGAGTGGTATAACCATGCTATCTCCTATTGGTGAGAAGTTCTCACACTGGGAATTATTAATTTCTTTGGGAATGACATTGTAGCTGATACTGTGTGGTAGACAGAGCATGGCAGAGCCAGATTCCAGCCTGCTTCTGCCAACAACTAGCTGTGTGACCTTGGCCACAACATCTTCCTTTGCCTCCCTTGGTCTCAGCTTTGTCACACAGGCAAAGAGGTATTGAACTAGAACATCTCACATCTATTTGATGAGATACAGCACTAAAAGGAGGAGAGGACACGCAGCAGGTCAAGAGCCAGTGAAATAGGAGAACACTGAGACAAAGAAGGAAAATCGTAGCAGTTTCCCCCTCTGTCCATTTCTCTGTCTCTACCTACTTCTTTTCCTAGCCCCTGTTGTTAGGATCCAAAGAATGTTGTGCGGCTGTTCCCCTGGCTTTTCTCATCCCCTCCAGTGGTGGCCTCCCATTCTGCTCCCCTAAGGCTGTACTCACTGCTAGCCCCACCTTTGTGCCAATCCCTCACAGACCCTGGACTTTACCTAGCCCGGTCAGACACTTATAGTTCAGTGATTCTTAACGTTGTTGAATCAAAAATATATTTGGGGATCTGATGATGCCCTATCAACCCTTTGAAGAAGAAAAATCATCACATATACTCAAAATGCTGCTTTCAGATACCTCTTGAAGCCTATCACTGAATTCTGTAATCAGACCTTAGAGATTGAGGGGTTAATAACAGTACTTCCTTGAGTGGTAATTTGTTTTTTTAATTTACAAAATTACTTCACATATGTGGTCACAATACAGTTTTTCTCCAAGTAAAATGCAGAAAATCATGGCCATTATAGTTTTATTTTAATCATTGTGTTGGGCACTCTCACACATAGATGCTACTTTTTATTCAACTGTTCAAGCAAGTTTCTTATGATGATCTTTTCTGAGAAGTGGGCAGTTGGGCTCAGACAAAACCATTGAATATGTTAGAGTGAACAATGAGTTATTGTAATAAACAGACAAAAAGGGGATGATCTCACAGTCAAGTCTCTTTTTTTTTTTCACATCACAGTTCAAGATGAGAAGGCAGATGGCTTGAGGGAGACATTTCAGCAATCGAGATGATTTGACGCTATGTAACCCAACATGGGGTCTTCAAGGTGCTTCCAGGCACTGATATTTTCAGGCAGTGAGAAGGAAAAAAGAAAGATGTCTAGGGCAAGTATCTTTTAAGTGGTTGAGGTGGGAGTAGCATACAGTCATTGGTGAGTGTTATGGGCAGAATCACGTTGCTCCACAATGTAAGTGTTAATGTACTACCTCCCAAGTACCTCATAATGTGACAGCATTTGGAGACAGAGTCTTCAAAGAGGTAATTCAATTAAAATGAGACCACTAATGTGGGCCTCAATCCAGTATGACTGGTGTTCTTATAAGTGGGAATTTGGGCACAGATGTACTCAGAGGGAAGACCAGATGCAGAGAGAGTGGGGATAATATTACCATATTTAAGCCAAAGAAGAGGCCTCAGAAGAAACAAACCCTGTCAACACCTTGATCTTGGACTTCTAGTCTTCACAATTGTGAGAAAATAAGTTTAGTTTAAGATATCCAATGACTTTGTCATGGTATCTCTGGCAAATTAATACAGGTACAGTGGAAACTTGGTCACATGACCATTTCTAATGAGCTAGGGAGCTGTGTGCTTATACAGAAGGGAAACATAGAAATGGTGTCAAACAAGTCTCTCTCCACTGTATTAATTTACTTTAGGTCATGTAGCTTTAAGTTGAACAAATTATTCCAATCTAGGATTTAGGGCTTAAATTCTAGCACTCTGTTTTGCCCCATCAGCATGTCCTTGAAATGTTGACTCTGGTCTTTGGTGTCTAAATGCATAGTAGAAATAATTTCGAAAAGTTCATAAAGAGCTAATAGGAAAAGGCATTTAGGAATCTTAACATCACCATATGCAAATAGGTTTCTTTTCTGTCTCTAGGAATGATCAATTTGCTGTGGGTTGATAAATCTTGTCAGGCCAACAGATCCCAACAGCTGCTACAGAAAAATCCTAAATATATATCTCTGTAGAAGGGTAAATTATCTTCTATGTTGAAGCAGTTTTCCTCTGAGCTGTGCTTTTCCCCTTTATGCCATGTTTAGAACCCTTTTCAAGTTTATTACTGCTGTGATCTTCTGTGTAACTCTATTTTAAGCTGTCTAAGATGGAATGAACTCTTCAGCTACTACTCTAAGGAAAATAAAAAAGAAAAGATTTGTACTGTAGTCAATATTGAACCTGGAATTAATTGGAGAATCTCTATAATACTATATTTGGAATTGGGAAAACAAAAACAGCACTCTTGAAACCATGAAAGACAACACTTAATTTCTAAAATAGGTATTGGGGTGAATCTTAGCATGACTATACGCAAATAATATTCTGTGACTTCATGAACATGAACTAGCTGTTATAGGTTTGTCTGGTAAGGTCAAAACACAGAGGGGGCCTTTTCAACATGACTGGAACAACTGGGATAATTAAGTTATGCTGGTAGGTTATGTAGGTATTGCCCTTCTCATTATTTAAGACACAGTTCTCAAACTTGATACCTATAGGAATTCTGGTGGTTAATATACAAGGGTGAAACAGGCTCCATTTTAGGTGAAAATTTGTACATCCATTTATCTAATACATATTTATTACTTCATGACAGCATGCCTTCTTCTAGGTACTGAAGAGGAAGTCCTTCCCCTGTGGAGCTCACAAATGAAAACAAAAGGCACTAAATAAATAAAGCTATGGTCTGAAGTCAGTTATACATGTTGTCATATATATGTCATATATGTATGAAAACCTCTGTAAGATTTTTTTTTTAGTCAGGGAGAGACACGATCAGATTTACTTTCTGAATTTTAGTTTTGATGAAGAAGAGAGACCAGGGAAAAGCCCAACACATTAGTCCACTGACAGCACTGAGTAGGATGAGGGTGGTAAAGGTGAAATAAAATGATAGGATTCATGGCTTGGTTGAAGGTGGACTCTGAACGACTGTGGAAATAATGGATGAGGAGCGTGAAAAGAAGGAAAGTGTCAAGGAGGACTCATCTTCAGGACTTGAGCAACTGGATGAATGGTGGTGTGTTTCTGACAGAATGCCCAGTGGGGGTTGTAGCAAGTCAGAGTAGTGTACCAGTTATCTGAACCAAAATGGGGCAGCTCTAACTTAGCTCAGAATGATGGACACTTTCTCTAACACATGATAATTACCCTTGTTCTCTTGTTGCAAAAACACTTTACAACCCGGTTCTTCTCTTTCTCTATAATAAGCTTCAGTATGATGGTGGCTGCATGACAGATGCACCTGACAGCAATAACTTAAGCATACCCTGAGAATGACTCTGTGGTCTAAGAAAAGCATTGGTTTGGAATTCCAAGGTAAGGAATCTGGGCGTGGCCAACCCAGAGAGTCACTCTTTATCTGTGAAGGACATCCAACCCCTTGGCCCATCCTTTTCAATGAAGGCCATATGAAAGATAGAGTCCCTTTGTTTTGGATTAAATGGAGATTTCTAGTAGAGGTTGCTAGCTGAAGAGTGCTAAATAAAAATGCTATATAAACTATATGCTTTCACAACTGACAGCTGCTATCCTGTCCAGCTGGCTACGGCCGGACCTGTCCTGGATGTAGGTCTTCAATAAATCTTAAGTTTTGTTCATTGGTTTCTGGTATCTTCTTTGGCCTCTTGGACATGGTGCCATCTCTATTGGAATCAACTGGGTGTAGATGCCTTAAGCCACCAAATCTCTCACCTTCTTTTCTCCATTCTGTTCTTGATACCTCAGTCCTTTTTGCTGATTTCACTTTGTAGCCTCTGAGTTTTGGCTCTAAACTTAGCAGAGAATGGATAGATGATCTGACCTTTTCCTCTGGTTTCTGTGCTCATAGTAATTCTCTAGGAAAACATTTCAGGATGGTGGTGAACATTTTGAGACCAGGAGCATTACAACTGCTTTTGGTGGGATCTAACCATACAGGACGGGGAGCAAATTTCTATCTCTCTAAACAACCCTCTTTGTATTTTTTCTCT
This sequence comes from Ateles fusciceps, assembly GCA_036589455.1. NCBI lineage: Eukaryota > Metazoa > Chordata > Mammalia > Primates > Atelidae > Ateles > Ateles fusciceps. The sequence goes on along the minus strand of JAZHEH010000164.1, from coordinate 3,228,535 downwards.
GTGAACTGGCTAACGGTATAGTAAAGCACCATTTTTATTCATTTCTAAATTTTAGCTTGAAATTGACAACATAACCTCAGAGATAGTACCCATGCAGTTATAATAAATCATGAGATCAATACACCAATAGCACATTTTTCAAAACATGATTATAATTTTGTGAAGTTTATTCTGATGGCAGCCTAAGATGTCATCAAACTTCTAGATCTGAACACATTCAACTAATTTTGAGTAGGCCTTAATACTGAGAGCTAAGCTGGTCCACTTCCTTATTTCTTTCATTGAAATGATAATTAAAGCATCTCTACTCTTAAGTGATTGAACCCATGCTGATTTTCACGGATGTGGTTTGAATAAAATCAGACCAAAAAAATGTATGACTGTTGACTGAACTCTCTGAGATTAAATCTATACAACTTTGCCAACTAATTAAATATATGTGAATATGTAAACAGAATAGTCAAAACTCTATTTAAATAAAAAGCTCTGAATTCTGAGTTATGAGTCTGATTAGAGTATTACTGAATCATTTTTTCTTCTTCATAAAGCTTACTTTTTACATGACCCAATTCCAGAGAGCATCCAAATTTATGGTTCAATTTAATTTTATTTAACTATCGTCATTAAAAAGACCACAAACTTGCCATTAATCATTGATTATATTCAATCAGCATTCAAGGTGACTTATGTTGTCTCACTACTTGCTATGTTACAATTTGCCAAACAGGCTTCCTGGCATGAAATGAAACATTTATCTGTAAGTAGTTTGAGATTTCAGTTCAAACTGTATTAAGTACTTATCGATTACACTTTCTCATATTTTTCTCTTGAAGACTCAGGTTATCACTGACTATAGATATGTTTAGATTTCTAATTCTTGAAGATGAAAAGTTTTTCTTGGTGCTGTAGTGATAAAATGGTAAATTCTACAAATGACACCCAAACTGGTTTCATTTTTTTGTATCATTCTCTGTGAAGAAAACTTTAAATTTCTACTGTGATTTATCACAATAGTCTTTCAAATCATCTTTTTCTTGTGTTGATAAAGGAAATAGCCTGAAGGCAAGGCCCTCATGTCATTCATCTTAATGTCTGCTGTACTTTGTGCCTGATTGACAGAAGATACTTCCTCTATGTAAAGGGATTTTGTATATTCCCCTACTGAGATATTATGCATTAAGTTGTAGCAACCATTTTTACCTCTTCCTCCACCCTATACTGGATGAGGTGAAAAGCTCAAAACAATATATTTCAGACTCCTCTGTAGCTATGTTTATGCATGCAGTGGAAGTTCTACCAATAAGAGACAGAAATGCAAGACTTGAAAGGTGGAAGATGAAGAGGAATAGAGACCTTGCTTCTTTCATGGTGGCAGTGGACAAATAAGATCTACAGATACGAGTATTTATAGCAGCTGACTTCCATTCACTGTGGTTCAATCTCTTACCTTGAGAAGGCAGCAGAAATTGCCTATAGATCACAGATGCGCAGGCATAATTGAAAAACCCAAAGTCATTACTTTTGCTCTTCCACTTTTCCAACAGTTTTATATACATCTAGTTTCTGCTATAAAATCACTTTCTGCATCCCCCATGAAATAGCAACATGCCTATGGAAGTGATGCTTATGATGTCCCCCTCAACATTTTTGCATGGGAAACTCATATTTTTTCCCCTTTGTGGCCCAGCCCTTATATACGTCTAGGATATAGTTAGCGCAGACCCTTTCTCCACCTACCCCATAAAGATTTATCATGCCTTTATCCAATATTATTGCTTATCACATTTTAATGTGGTGTTTTGTTTGTACATTTGGTTCCTTTGACAATCTGTAAGGTATTCCTAGTCAGGAAAAACATCTTGTTATATTCATATTTCTAACACCTAATAAAGTCACTGGTTCATAATATATATGTACCTCAAGAGTCGCAGCATATGCCACCCCAAAATATGCCACTTTGACATAAGGATTATTTTGAGTTGAGGACAACTGAGGAGAAGTAGATACAGAAAAGCTCTGGGCTCCTCCTCCATTTGCCTAAAAGCAAAGCACAGATTTGTAAAGTTTTTTTTCTCTCTCTACCAGAAAAGACAGAAATTAATCAACAGAGAAAACTCCCAAGCTTGTCCAACCTATGGCCCGCAGGCTGCATGCAACCCAGGGTGACCTTGAATGCAGCCCAACACAAATTCGTAAACTTTTAAAAAATATTATGAAATTATTTTTTAGCTCATCAGCTATTGTTAGTGTTAGTGTATTTTATTTCTGGCCCAAGGCAATTCTTCTTCTTCCAATGTGGTCTAGAGAAGCCAAAAGATTAGACACCCCTGGAAATGGTTGTTAGCCTAGAGCCAGCACCAAAGGAAACTACAAAACTTGACTAACTAGCCCTTATCTTCTGCTAGTTCACCCATACATTTACCATCTTGGAATTTGTCACCCTAGAAAGTTAAAGTCTTTTTCCTTTGTCTTGTTACTTCTCTGAAAATGTATTCTAGGATGCAACAGAAGACCAAGTTCTAAACACTCTTTAAAGTTATTCATCCCCCAAGTGCTCCCATGTGTATGAATGGATGCACATGTTAATAAACTCATTTGTTTTTCTCTTAATTTGTCTTTTGTCTACCTAATTTGCAGGGCCCCAGCCAATGAACATAAGATGGCCAGAGGGGGCCAGGCATGGTGGCTCATGCCTATAATCCCAGCACTTTGGGAGACTGAGGTGGGTGGATCACCTGAGGTCGGGAGTTTGAGATCAGCCTTACTAACATGGAGAAATCCCATCTCTACTAAAAATACAAAAAAATTAGCCTGGCATGGTGGCACATGCCTGTAATCCCAATTATTTGGGAGGCTGAGGCAGGAGAATCTCTTGAACTTGGGAGGTGGAGATTGCAGTGAGCCAAGATTGCACCATTGCACTCCAGCCTGGGCAACAAGACCGAAACTCCGCCTCTAAGAAAAAAAAAAAAAGATGGCCAGAGAGGAAAAATAATTGTTTTCTTCTTCTTCTAAATACCCAGTAGTTAATTATCAATTTGAATTTAAAGCTTATAGGACTTGGATCTTATTTCCTTTTGTGTCTTCCATGACATCTGACACCCAACAGTCAATAAGCATTTGTTATATTGAATGATTAAATTACAGCTATCATTCTCTTCTCCACTGGAATCTCTCAAATTTATTCAACTTTGAGGCTTAGAGAATCAGTATTCATGTGGGCTGAATTTTGAAATTAGCAAGGCCATTCCAATGCAAGCAAGGGAATATGTGCAAAGATGGGGTGTGAGGAAGCACTTAGCATTCACAGAACCACAATTATCTGGTACCAGTAGAGTGCTAAGAGGGGGGATAAGAAGGGGTATGAAATGGGATTTGCTCACCAGTCTTTAGCTACTTTAATTCGCCATAAGCAATGCCATGAGCAATCACTCCAATTGTGCTAATAATTGTTTTCCCCATCCATTGATGTATGGGTTCAAGAGTTCACTGCAAAAGCCATTTCTTCACCAGGATGACTGCCAGGATAATTTGCTTACCTTGGCACTTCTCTCGCACATACTATTGTAGAACTTTCTCCCTAATTCAGCTAAAAACAGGGCCCTTGTCACACGACCAAGAAAAATTAGGCTCATAGACACAGAAGGGTGAGAAAAATGAAATTTCTTTGGCGAAAAGGAAAAAAAAAAACTCAGCAAAGCAAGAGAGGTTCATGTTAACAGGCCTCCATCTCACAGACTGAATCCCAGGTTACCACCCCAGAACACGAGATGCCAGGCTCCTCCCCCGCTCCCTGCAAATGGCAAGAACTTCCAGGGCTCCACCCCAGTGCACACTTCTCCCAGTGCACAGGATGGTTGGAGGTTCTCCAGGGACCCCTTTATACTTGGTTGTCTCAATATCATTAGGGGTATCATCTTCACTGCATAAAAGGAGATTCCAAATTCTGATATTAGGTCAAATAAACTCCACTGATTCCCAAGCATCTTTATGAGTTAGCATTGCTAGAATTACATTTAAGGTCAAGTTTTCAAACTTGACCTTGATAGGCATTGTTTGCCAAAGGGAATATAAATTCAAGGAAAAGCATGACACCTCTTGTTGGAGCATCCGTTGTGTATAGTGCTAAGAAATTTTAAATATAATTTTTCAAATAAAGAGTTACATTTTGGAGTAAAAAGCTAAACTAGATGAATTTTTAAGATAACACATGGGATTGTAATGCAATTTCTTCCCCACTATTCCACATATACATAAAAAAGAGGTGCTCAGGAGTTCCCTTCTGTGACCCGTAAAGGAAGATTTAGCTCTTTGGTTTCACAGATTGAAAGAAGTTGTTTCACTCATAAGCCTGACTCTTCAGACCCTCAATTTCTTCATTACAAAGTAAGAAACAATGGCACATGCCCTACCTACCTCACTGAGCTGTTATGAAATAATATATCAGGCAGATATAGAAAATAATGACAAATATAAACTCTGAAACTTGACAGCTAGAATTCAAATAGCAGCTCTGTCATGTTCTGTCTTTGTACCGTTGGAAAAGTTCATTACTTTTGGTCTACATTTTTTCATCTTAAAATGGGGGATATTTATAAATAATAATACCAATAATACCTGCCTCATCAAGTTGTTAAGGGAACGCTATGAGCTGATGCAAATAAAAGTTCTTAGAATAGCACATGTCAAATAAAATCTTATTTGTTATTGTTAAAAGGTAGGACCATTTTGGGTGACATCTTCCTATTAATAATGTTAATAACAAACATATATTATGTGCTTCTCATGTGCTAGACATCTTATCTGTATTATGTCATGAAAAGCAACCTTAGGAAATAGGTGCTATTATCAATAATTTACAAATAACAAATTTGAAAATGTAAAATGGATAAAAGCTTGCTCTAGTCTGAAACGAACAAATGAACGAACAAACAGACAAATGGTGGGCATGGAACTTGAAAGCTTGATTCTGACTTTGGAACCTGTTCTGTCACCTGACTATGAAATCTAGGTCTTCTTCAAAACAAACACAGATGGGCAGTGATGAGGAAATGACAGATCACCTATATCAACCACCACATGTCAAACATCAGTCTAGACTATGACATATCCCATCTCATTTAACTCTTGCAAAAACCACACAAGGCTGAGATCCTTGTGTCTATTTTTTTTAGAGATAAAGAAAGAGATAGGACTAGGATTCCAACCCAGGTGTATTTACCTGTAAATCTTTTGTTATTTCTGCTACCATTGTTCTATTTATTTTAATCTAAAAGAATCTGTAAAATTAGTTATCTGCCTCACATGAACCCCCAGAATATAACCTCACATGAGAAGGGATGATGAAAAACACATACTGCAGAAATTTCAGACGGGGAAAAAACCAGAAAATGCTATTAGAAAATGACTTGTTTTGACTTTTAAAAAAGTAGTTGGGATTTAATGATTGCTAGTTTTTAAGCGCACATCTTACATATAGAGTTACACCCCGTATTGCATGACTCAATATAAGACAACACTGAATTACTATCACCACTGTTGTTGACTTAGATATGACCCAGTGCTGTAAATGTGTTCTGCAGCATGTTACACTAAAAGCCTAACTAATCATTTGCTTATGTTTGTTGAATCGAAGAAAACTAGGTTAAATGCATTTCACTGTCTTCTTTCAAGCTGATAGTGTGGCTTTATCGAGCTACTAAAAGGAGATGAATGAGCAGAGGCTAACGGAATTCTGATTCTTCTTTCTATAACAAACATCACACAGTAAACCTTCAAAAGACAGAGGGGATCAATTTCTTTCAGTCATCAATGAGGACACAATAAGTGACCTGGTCAAGGGAAGAGAGGCCTGAAAATGGCCTCTCTCCTGATGTCTCTCTATTTCAAAAGAGTGGATGATGCCGCTTCTATTTATAAACTCATCTGAAAATGCATGAGCTTTGCAAGGTCTTTTTTTTCCCTCTGTGGCTGCATCTTGAAAGGGCATAAATTAGAATAACAACATCAAATAACCTAATATCTTGGAGTCAACAAAGGCAATTTACAGAAAGTTGAATTTACTAGCAAGCAGTACGGCATCTTGATTTTGAAAGGGGTGAAGGCACTTTGAGCAGAAATCTGTAAATTGCAAGTTGATGGATGACAAGGTGAGGCTGTTAGGAGGGGGAGCCTGCACTTTGGTGGCAGGTGGATGCACCCACTCACGGCATGTTGTGGAAGCTATTTACCTTTTGAATTTCATTTTTTTATCTATAAAATTAGAGTAATACCTCACAGGGTTATTGTAAAGACTAAACAATTAACATGTTTGAACAACTAGTAGAATGTCTAGCCAATGGTAGCAGATGGTCAATACACAGTAGCTACTGGTGTTAGCATCATCACCACACACCACCGTCGTCACCATGATTATAGGAAGGAGATCAGAAACCATTGCCATCAAAGTCTGGTTGCATTAATTTGTCCAAATCTATCACATAGACATGTTGGTTTTGATGGTTTTCAGTCACTGATTCTTTTAAAAATAAAATCTTGCAAAAACCCTCCAAATATAAACCATGTGACCCAGCTTTAGAGATTGGGCATTGAAAGTATATAATGAGAAAAAGAGAACAGGAACACATACTTTTACAGGGATCTGATCTGGCACCCCCTGCTTCTCTTATATGAAAGGAGATCTAGACTTTCCAGGCTCTTAAAATCCACAGAGACTAAGGATCATCCTAGGTCACCCTGTAAATAGCAATCTTGCTTTAGCTGCAGTCCAGGACTCCCCTGGGAGCCATGAGCTTAAACTAAGCCTCGTCTAAAATTTAGACAGGAGGAAACAGGGGCACTGCAAAAAGTTCTTCTCTGCCCTGACACCACCCCATCTCCAGCTTCGAGGAGATGATATGCTTTTCCTCCAAAATCCAAGAAAGAAAATGAAATAAAGTCGAGAAAAGTCAGTGTTCACAGAAAGCAAATAATTAGTATTGACTAAAATTCAAAGCTGACTTACTATATTTTAATTACAGAATGTTCCTGTCTCCTAATTGACTGCTCTACACTTTTAAATTAAGTTTAATAACAGTGAGAGGGGCACATGCAGAGTGATCAGCTGGTGACAAGGATGGTTCTCAGTGCATTGTGTGTTTTCATAGATAATGCTCGAGGCAACCCTATAAAGTAGGTACTACAAGTATACTTGTTTTGACAGAAAAGGCACAGAGATTGAGTAACCTCTAAGATCACACAGCTAAAAACAGCAGAGTCCATATCAGAACCAAAGTTGGTGGGTTGCAAAATCAGTGCCCTTTATCTGTACTGGCTGCCTCGCTGAAGGGGGAAAAGCAATGCTATAATAATACTGAAACTGCAGGCTTACGTGGGGGATCACCTTCAGATTGAATAGCCCTGATTTTGTTATATTTTGCTTATTCAATATTATCTTATTTAGTAAGACTCCTTGAAGTATTTTAAAATCATCAATAATGGTTTTGCTCCCCTCCCCACCCTATTCTTTTACAAATGTATTTAAAGATTCATGGCTATGGGTCTGTGAGATAACTTACTGCTCTTTAAGAATTGTTTCTCTGGTTAAAACTACATTGGGAATTGTTGTGTTTATTTTAGGAAAAAGTAACTCTGATAATCAGTTTTGAAGATGTTCTAAAACTTGAGGGCATCTATCATTTCAACAAGATGCCTCACCGTTTTAATTAACTATTGATTAGGAAAGAAAGTAATATGCTTTAGTCAGACACACAGAGAAAAGTATTTAGAAATTCCACTTTGTCAATTAAGCAACTGTTTCCTGATCAGAAGGCACTTGGTTCTTCAATGATAGGTAGAAAAGAGAAAAAGAAAAATTGAGTCATCTTTGTTCATTTTTCCTTTTGTTATGACTTGGAAAACCATATATGGAGCAAAAAGGATGGAGGAAAAGAGCAGATTGGATTTTGCAACTACCTTTTCAGTGGGAGATGAACTAGGGCCAAAGGAGGAAGGAGGCCTGCTGACAACTGTCATTTCCGCAGACCTACTGGAGCAAAATGATGTCTAATGTTGAGAGCAAAAATTGAGTATCTAGATTTTTTAAATGGCTGCAGAATTGTTTTGCTGACATTTTTTTTTAAAAGTAGAGCTTGTTTAAAGGCAGAAGATTATAAAACTGGCCAGGGACCTAAGGAGAGCAAAGGAGGGTGTCAGGTTTTTGGATTTAGTTGTCCACTGGCTGGAGGAACTGAGAAAGCTTACGGTGACAAAGCCTTTGACCAATGTAAATCAAAATAAATTTTTAGCCCAAGACAAAATTACATTATGTTGAAAACAGTTCCGTTAGCTGAATGTTCTTTTATGTACCCAGGCAACAATATCTTTTTGGATTTTTATCCATATTCTCTTTTATTGTTTTACTTCTATTATGAAGAAAATTTAGCTGCCTTATACTGAGACTGAATTTTTAAATGCATTCAAAGACGTGGAAAGACTCAAAGCAATCTTCACAATTCAAAGTTCTATTGGGAGGTTTAAGACTTAGAGGAAAGCAAAGAAGGTGCTGATTGTCCTGAACAATTTAAGTCTGTTCTAGGGAAAGAAGCTATCATAATGCTGTGAATTTATTAGCTTTGCTACTTACTGATAAATAAAAATAGGACAAAGATGAGGAATTTTCTCAATTAAAAAAGTTTTCAATGTAATGAATCAGTATGAAAAATGAAACTGAAAGACATACACATCGCTGATCTTTTACTTCCTATTTTCAGATTTATCATGAATATTCTTATGGATTGGAGAGGAGAGATAATATCGAATGATATGAAAAATAAGTCATGATCTATTGTAAAGCAGAAAGAGCAGAGGAGACATCCAACCTAGATTTTGGGTTTCTAACACAATGTATAAATTTTTATCAAAGAACGTGAAGATAGTATCAGCTCAAATGAAACATAATCACCATTATTTTATTTCATTTCATTTCTTCATACACAAGGATCTACTGCCAAACCATCTTCTCATTTTTACCTTTGAATATTTCCTGGCTTTGACCATACTACAGGTATTCATTCCCTTAGAATCCTAAGCCATCTGTCTTTGAACATACCGGCTGCTGACAACCCAAAGCCGAGTTCCTGTTGGCTTTGAAGAGTTTAGCAGAATTGGAGAGGGAGGGGCCTCTTCAAGAAGAGCCAGAGAGTGGAGGAGATGAGACCGACAGTTTGGGAGAAGACATTGTGTTGGGACATATGCTAGCATGGTTTGACCCTAGAACTAGCCAGAGGGTCAAAAAACAGAGTCAGGGTTTCATTACCCACCCATGGTTTAGGCCCGATTCCAAATCTTATAATTCCCTCTCCCTAAATTCTCCCAGCACAGTTAACTACATGTTCAAAGAATTATAGACAACGTGGATCAGCATCAGACATAATGATTTTGCCACTTTCCTACTGCTAATGCCAAGTCTTATCACCCACCTCTCTCTCCTTCCCATCTTGCAACTAAATAAAAGGATATCAAAATAACAACTACTAAGGATTATTATTATCCTGAATTCTAGAGTATTACATATGCATGGAAAAGAATTACTTACTTTATATTGTATCTATATGATCTATGCGAAATCTTCTGAACTATCATAGACAATAATTTTGAAACTATTTCCATAGTGAGTTCCATCCTAAATCTTTCATTATTGTGAAGGTTCTTACCAGATATGAGCCCTTGCAGTGCAGAAGCCAAGGTCTATGTTTTCATCATATTCCCAGGGCCTAGATCAGCGCCTTTCTACACTCACTCAGCATTCATTCATTGAGTAAATTTTTTTGTGTGATGCTAAATACTGTACTTGTCAGTGATGGCAGAAATGGTGAAAGAGACAGAAAAGGATCCTGCTTTCATGGAGCTTACATTCTAGCTTCCATAGCAGATGTTCAGACACACAATGAATGGTTGAATAAACAAAAGAATAAATGAATGAATAAATAAGTGTGTATAGGGCAAAGATAATCTAAACTTGAATACAGAGTTCATTTTGGTCTGGTTTCCACCAGTCCGTCATCCAACTCATGAAATCTACCAGTCCGTCATCCAACTCATGAAATGGCACAGTAAAATTAGAAAAGTGTGTGTGAGTGGAGTGGGGTGGGGGGTAGGGGGTAGATATGTGCATAATATTTTATTCTCAAGTCTGGTTTAAATGATAAAATCATTTCTAAGCATTGATACTATCAAACAGCAAGTCACCCCAGTAATGTATTTATAAATCAGCATTTTCTAAAGAATGTTTTAGAGAATCTAATTCTGCATATTGTTACTTGATGTTATGCCAAAACAGTTTTGTATGATGAAATAAGGTGGTTAGAGAAGTTTCTTTTTTGGTAGGTCTTAACATAACTTTTAGCATGGTAATAAACAGTACGGTTCCCTTGGAAAATGTGATTTCCCAACTTTAACAGAAAATTCATTTTTGAGAACAATTTAATAAAGCACACTCTTTAATATGGATATGAATAAGGATAGTGGAAACTGCTGCTCTGCCTGGATTCCCTCTTCAGTACCAATGCACTTGTCTTAGTCATTCAGGCTGCTAGAATAAATGACCATAGATTGGCTTAAACAACAGACACTTACTTCTCATAATTCTGGAGGCTGGAAGTCCAAGATAAAGGTGCCAGCAGACTTGCTGTCTGGTGAGAGTCCCCTTCCTGCTTGTAGTTGGCTGTCTTCTCACGGTGTCCTTACCTGGTAGAAAGAGAAAGAAAGAGCTCTCTGAGGTCATTTTTCTATGGGTGTTCACCTCATTCATGAGGGGTCTACCATGATGACCTAATTACCTCCACACAACTCTGCTTTCTGATATCATCACCATTGGGGTTAGGATTGTAACATACAAAATTTTGGAGGAACACATGCATTTAATCCATAACAGCAGTCATCCTCTGCTCTTGAAAATATTGGTGGCTGAACGTTCATAGAGGCACTCTCTTGGGCATTGCCCTCAGCTCCAGAGACCTGCCCCCTGGAGTTTGACCTGCGGACAATGACAGGGTGAAGACAGGATATAGAGGCTTACTCGCCCTTGTCTCAATTTGAGATAGAGCTTAAGGGGCATCCTAGCTCTAGAATTCCCTGTAGGACTAGATAAAGACTCAGCTGCATCCACATTGCAGGTCAGCTTCTCTCTCTGTCCCAACCTGTCTTCTCCACTTCCTTACAGGTGTCTCTCTACCAGAATACTCCCCAGTAAAATTTCTCTATGGAATTATCCATCACCAAGTCTGTTTTTTGGAAATTCAATCAAGGCAATGACCATTATTCCAATCGATCTGCAAGGCTCAGGTGAACTTTTGAGCCACTCACCATGGTGTGACCAAAAGTATGTTTTCTGAAACATTTGATTCATAGATTACTGAGACTCAATCAATGTTCTAAGTCATTGAGAAACCCTCATTACAAACACCTCTTTTTCTAAATACCTGTCTCCAGTTTTTGGTTTACGCAATTCATTTCCATGGTCACCATGGGCAGCATGTACCATCATTTCTAACTTTTATTGGCATTAAATTTTTATTTAAATTCAAAGTCAACTCTCTCACGTACTCAAGCCATCAAAATCACAGTTTCAGGTTCATTTTGTCTGACTTTAATGTTAAACCTTTTTATACCGTGTCTTACCCAAAAAGGAGTAATGAATCTGTAAATAAGGAGGAAAACCAAATGCCATTCTCTTAATTTTAATAAATTATGTTTTGTCGAAATAGCTCTAGTATGAACTATAAGCTTTCTAAGAAAAACAGTGCTGACTGTTAAGCACACTGAACCTGTAATAATATACATTTACATACATACACACACATGCACAATTGTATACACACGAGCATATTAAGCAGCTGAAGGGAAGTAAGAGATATCCTTGTGAATCCCCCTCAGTTTTATTGCTGAAGAAATTGAGGTCCATTGTGGAGGAGTGACTTATTTAAGGTCCCATAGTGAGTGGTAGAATGAAATCTGCATCTCCGGCTTCTAAAATACAAACTTAAAATGTCAGCCTGTTGTTCAGATGCATGTTGGTAGGGCAGGCAGAATGTCTAATAGCTTCACCCCATACCCAAAATTATGTACCTGTAAAATCACAATAGAATTGTTTCACACAGCCACATGTCTCATTTAATTTCCAAAAAACCTGATTAAGCACATCTTTCCAGGGATGTAATACATGCATAAAGCCAGGAATACATGTAAACAGGATTGTATAAAAACTACCTTTCAATCTCACCCCACACCAGTAAGCATTATGATTGATTTAATCATCAGTAAGAGATTCAATCGGCCATCCTACAGTCCAAAAATCTACAATTCCAAAATACACTTAATAATGGAATGTGAACTGAAACAAAACAAAACACACATACACAGATTGGCCTCACTTTAACAATTTCATCAGAAAGTGGTTTTTATAAACATATTTTTTCTGTGCTCATCTTTTTATAGATTCAATCAGCACTGCCTCACAGAAATCATGCACAGAGATTCCATGGCAACAGCCACATTCTGCAAAGACACACACAAAAAATCAATATGCTTAAATAACTATAATTCACACCCACTTAAGTCTATTAGATTTGGATCTCATATACAAAAATAGCTACAATAATTTTTTTGCCAATTAGGAGCAGCTCTGTTATTAATGTTTTCGGTAAATGTAAACCACGTGATAGTGGAAAATGCAAAAGAAAAACCCCAAAGGAAGGAGTAAACAGTTCAGCACTGGTCTAGAGCCTCTCACCATCAGCTGATTCTCTTGGGTTCATTTTTTAAGTGAATTGCAACTCAATCATGAGCTACTCAAATGGAGCCTTTATTGGCAGTAAAACATAATTGGTAGAACATGGGATCAGTACTCTTCCTTCCAAAAAGTAAATGACTACTTTAAAATTTCAATCTTTTTCTCTACTGAAATAATATGGCTTTGAAAACCAGTTTCAGAAGATAAATTTATTGACTTGAGTAATTGTTCAAGAGTCATGTTCCCAAGATAACCTTGGTTTTACTTCTTGAGCACCTGAGGGACATGAATGTTAGGAAAAGTTAAGGCTGGATCCATGTAATGTCAGCCATTAAAATAGAGTGAAAAATTCCAGGCACTATCTTAGGGACAAAAGCTACAAAAAAAATCCCACATTACCTGTGGCTTATGGTGGTGCTTTGTCAAATGTTATAATGCTGATTAGTTACAATAGAACTACTCCCAGTTCTTGTTCAAAATGGAGATTCCTGGCTCTCACTCCTGTTCCACAGAATTAGAATCTGTAGTGTTCTACTACTGATGAAGCAAGTGATTCTTTGGTAAAATGTCAAGGGAGTGGGTCCAGACAGGAAGTACTTACCAACAGTTAGGAGCTGACATGAACTTGTAAAGGAGTAAGAACTGGAAGTTCTCTACGCCTGGTAGCAACATGTAGCTGCTGTGGCTTTGTGATGTAGTTCCTGGTAGCAAAATAGGGTATAGTGGGCACAAAAATGCTTCTTAAAGATTAAAGATCATAGTCAGGGCCAGGTGCAGTGGCTCACGCCTGTAATTCCAGCACTTTGGGAGGCTGAGGTGGAAGAATCACCTGATCCCTGGAGGCTGAGGCTACAGAGAGCCCTGATCACACCATTGCACTGCAGCCTGGGCAACAGAGTGACATCCTGTCTCAGAAACAAAACAAAACAAAACAAAACAAAAGGCAATAGTCAGGGAGTGGCAGCAAAGACAGGAGTTAGCCAAGAGCCACTTTGGAGGTACAACCTGATAACTACCTGATTATCACCTGAATCAGAGTATCTCATATCAATCATAACCATAACATTGAAAGCAACATCAATAATTACAATCTATTTTTATAACTCTTTGCCATTTGCAAAACTTAGTTTATAATGTCCATGGATATGATCATGGAAGCATTAAAGAGCAAAATCATAGAAAGTCAGGAGAGATTGTTTTATCTTCTGCTGAACTTGACTATAAACTCCATGAGATCCTGGTCTCTGCCTTCTCAAAAAGTGACTGGTTTATACTAGAGTCCCAATCAATATTTTTAAAATGATTAATAAATGAATGGGCAATACAGGAGATAGTTAAAGAGGATGTAATTTGCAGGGAATGAGAGGAAAACACTTTCTTAGATAATACGTGATGGTATATTGTTCCCTGTCTAAGTAAAGTAACTAAATAAAACCCAGTATATGACAGCAGTGAGGGAGAACATTCCCACACATCTGCAAGAGGGTTTGATGACCATATTTTAGAAATGGAGAGTAGCAGCTACTGGAGTCAGCATGCTTACGTAGAGTTGTTCAGCAACAAATAGGAAAAGAATTAGCTAGATTCATGAAAATTCGGTTGACAATCATTTGAACACTAAGCCCCTGTAGTCAGAGAGACTGCTATAAGGAAGTGATCAGTCCAATGTCAGCTGATAGGACACAGCCTAAAACACTAAATTGTGGAGAAATATTTCCTTCAGCCACAGATGTCTGAGAATTTCACCAAGACTTTAAAAGAATGATTTATTTTCCCTACCAGAATAACATTCTCATTAGATCTGCAATTAATATACTTTGGGGTGCGTGTATGGGAGATGTTTGTGTATGAGAAGAGTGAGTTTCAATACCACTGGGTTAATCCATATTTGGTTATTGTAAAAACTTACTCCTCGTGTTGTTGAAGCTAAATGTACAAATCCAGAGAGCTTCTGGTGACCCGAGTATACAGAGCATGTGAATAACTCTCTCTCCCCACTTCCTGCCACCGACATAACACGCAGATACCCAAAAGAGCAAGACATTACTCACACAGTTGTCTTTGTTTTTAATGTCAGAAGAACTCTGTAAGGTTAGTGTAGGCTTAAGTATTTTCATTTTATAAAAGAAGCAATTGAGATACAAAAATACAGAAAGTTCACAAAGTTAATCAAAGCTAAATCAGAGATTTAATCCTAGGTCTTCTGATTCAAAGTCACTTTTAAAAAAATACAGAATTGGGTACTAGAATAAGATTAGCTATTTTAATATAGAATTATGTTTCTCCCCCAAATACAGTCTTTAAAATGTCATACTACAATTTTACACCCGTAGTTTGGCAGAGATTCACCATAAAATGTTCAGATAAATTTCCATTTTACAATTCTGTGTAAAAAAAGGTGAAATTAGAAATGAATACAAAGTATTCTAAGTTCAGATTCCATAAATTTTGATGAGTTAAGAAAAAAAATGACAGAAAAGAAAAAGAATATTGAAAATGTTCATGTGGAACTCCTATTTATAAAGAAAAATTACATCAATAGAGAATTTAAAACTATTAATCTTTTTATTGGAGAGACCTGGCAGAAATCACCTTAACCAAATTATCAAAGTTAACTTCAACACAAATGAGACAAGTTGGCATTATGTTCCTGGGAGGCTGCTTGGAAGGACACAGCATCACTTCTGTGAAATTTTGCTCAAATATGCATGACCTGAATTTGATCATGAAAAGACATCACACACCCACACTAAAAAATAACTGGTGTATATTTTTCTAATGGGTCAAAACTATGAAAGAGAAAGAAAAGACAGACACAGAAATGGTTCCAGATTAAGGGAGAATAAGAAAATGTGATAACTAAATGCAGCAAATGATCTTGGTTGGCTCTTGAACCATTATAAAAAAAATTAATAGGACCATTGATGGAATTTGAATACAGTCTCTAGATTAGACAGTAGGATCATATCAATGTTAATTTCCTGATTTTTCTAAATATACTCTGTTAGTAATAACATTTTGGGAAATTAGATGAAGGGTATATAAAAATTTATTGTATTAAATTTGCAACGTTAAATCTAAAATTACCCAAAAAAATTTAAAAATAAAATAAAAAAAATTTAATGGCTAGATTTCATGTTGTATTACCACAATAATTTTTTTAAAACAAACTTAAAATATAATCAACCTTAGTGCTGCAAAGGGTATTACTGATAAAGCAATTAAATCTCATAGCTGAGTATTGTAATTTGTTCAAGGTTGCAAAGACCTTGAATCTTGGTCGCTGGACACTGATGTTCTTTCTTTAGTACTGCGTCCTACTTCATCCTAAATTCTCTAAAAACTTCAGGACACCGACATAAGCCTGCTCTTTACATTTCATGTCTTTTTCAGAGACAAGGGAGGATGATGTTGACAACAGATGTTGACCATGTAGATGAAACAGGTCAACATTTTGCCCTGGAAAGCACTTGTTAACACCAGCTCAAGGGAGAATACCCAATGAAGCAATTATATGTGGAGATATCTGAAGGGGGAGGGCTTATTCTTGGTAGCAGATCAAAGATTACAGTTTAAAAAAATCCAAGAACAATTAAAATGCACAGAAAAAATTATAAACAAGGTAAATGAGGGAATTATAGTGGAAGAATAGGAACCAAGGACTGTGACTTAAATCAGTGGTCTTTAAACATTTTTGCTCACTTATCCATTGAAAAGATTTTGTAGAAAGCTTGCACATCTTTAAGTTGACATCTAAGATTTCATCGTTGGCATATAACTAATTACAAAAGATATAATTTCTGGCAAATTAAAAATAATGATGCTTTTTAATTAAACTGTCAGGTAACTCTGTAAAATCTATCTAAAGCAATATAAACACAACAGCAAGATGAAAGTCATGATCATTTAACAGATAAAGGTATGTTTTCTTTCCCAGTTGAAAAGCTCACATTAATTTTATTCCTTTTAAACTAATTTTTCCATCCTAATTCTGTTACAGAGTTTTATCCTAAAAGAAATTTTTGTACATGAAAGCCTTCCATGACCACTGAATCATGCTTCAGTGCCACAAAAATATGTGGGCAAATTGTCCTTTCTGCCTGTGTATGCCACCAAAGAAACATCATTAAAGTCTGTCTTCTCCCTGTGATTATGTCTAAGTCAGAGTCTCCTAAAGAGCCGAAACAGCTTAGGAAGCTGTTCATTAGAGGGTTGAGATTTGAAACAATGGATGAGAGCCTGAGGAGCAATTTTGAGCAACGGGGAATGCTCATAGACTGTGTGGTAATGAGAGAGCCAAACACCAAGAGCTCCAGGGGCATTGGGTTTATCACGTATGCAACTGTGGAGGAGGTGGATGCAGCCATGAATGCAAGGCCACACAAGGTGGATGGAAGAGTTGTGGAACCAAAGAGAGCTGTCTCAAGAGAAGATTCTCAAAGACCAGGTGCCCACTTAACTGTGAAAAAAATATTTGTTGGTGGCATTAAAGAAGACACTGAAGAACATCACATAAGAGAATATTTTGAACAGCATGGAAAAATTGAAGTGATTGAAATCATGACTGACCGAGGCAGTGGCAAGAAAAGGGGCTTTGCCTTTGTAACCTTTGACGACCATGACTCTGTGGATAGGACTGTCATTGAGAAATACCATACTGTGAATGGCCACAACTGTGAAGCTAGGAAAGCCCTGGCAGAGCAAGAGATGGCAAGTGCTTCATCAGCCAAAGAGGTCGAGGTGGTTCTGGAAACTTTGGTGGTGGTCGTGGAGGTGGTTTCGGTGTGAATGACAACTTTGGTTGTGGAGGAAACTTCAGTGGTTGTCGTGGCTTTGGTGGCAGCCACGGTGGTGGTGGATATGGTGGCAGTGGGTAGGCTATAAGGAATTGGGTAATGATGGAAGCAATTCTGGAGGTGGTGGAAGCTACAATGATTTTGGCAATTACAAAAATCAGTCTTCAAATTTTGGACCCATGAAGGGAGGAAACTTTGGAGGCAGAAGCTCTGGCCCCTGTGGTGGTGGCAGCCAATATTTTGCCAAACCATGAAACCAAGGTGGCTATGGCGGTTCCAGTAGCAGCAGTAGCTGTGGCAGTGGCAGAAGATTTTAATTAGGAAACAAAGCTTAGCAGGAGAGGAGAGCCAGAGAAGTGACTGGTAAGCTACAGGTTACAATGGATTTGTGAACTCAGCCAAGCACAGTGGCGGCAGAGCCGAGCTGCTACAAAGAAGGCATGATTTAGACAAATGCTTGTGTGTATGGGCAGAAAACTCAAGGACTGTATTTGTGACTAATTGTATAACAGATTATTTTAGTTTCTGTTCTGTGGAAAGTGTAAAGCATTCCAACAAAGGGTTTCAATGTTGATTTTTTTTTTGTACCCATGCTGTTGATTGCTAAATGTAATAGTCTGATCGTGATGCTGAATAAATGCCTTTTTAAAAGATGTGCTGTGTAAAGTTAGTCTACTCTGAAGCCCTCATGGTAAATTTCCCGCAACAGTGGTGAAGTTAGAATTCCTTCAGGGTGATGCCAGGTTCTATTTGGAATTCATATACAACCCGCTTGGGTGGAGAAGCCATTGTCTTCAGAAATCTTGGTGTAGTTGAACTGATAGTTACTGTTGTGACCTGAAGATCACCATTAAAAGGGATTACCCAAGCAAAATCATGGAATAATTGGTTATAAAAATGATAGTTGGCATATCCTATGCAATATATCTAAATTGAATAATGGTACCAGATAAAATTATAGATAGGAATGAAGCTTGTGTAATCAGCCACTATCATGTGTAATCAATAAACAATTTAATGCTCTTGAAAAAAAATATTTGTGGGCAAATTAAAAGGTAAATTGTTTTTAAGCATCCAGTGACAATAAGGCTCTAAATATTAAGTATTTTTCTGGAATGAGTTACAGTTATAAAAATCATAGGATTCCGTTGCGAGGCTTTTTTTTTTTTTTTTTTTGAGACAAGTCTTGCTCTGTCGATTAGGCTGGAGTGCAATGGCAGGATCTTGGCTCACTGCAACCTCTGCCTCCCAGGTTCAAGCTATTGTCTGCCTCAGCCTCCCAAGTAACTGGGATTACAGGCACCAGCCACCACGCCTGGCTAATTTTTGTATTTTTAGTAGAGACGGAGTTTCACCATCTTGGCCAGGCTAGTCTTGAACTCCTGACCTTCTCATCCACCCACCTTGGCCTCCCAAAGTACTGGGATTACAGGTGTGAGCCACCATGCCCGACCTCTTTTTTTTTTTTTTTTTTTTTTTTTGAGACAGAGTTTCACTCTTGTTGCCCAGTCTGAAGCACAATGGTGCAATCTCAGCTCACCACAACTTCCAACTCCTGGGGTCAAGCGATTCTCCTACCTCCTGCCTCAGCCTCCAGAGTAGCTGGTATTATAGACATGTGCCACCATGCCTGGCTAATTTTGTATTTTTAGTAGAGACGGGATTTCTCCATGTTTGTCAGGCTGGTCTCGAACTCTCGACCACAGGTGATCCTCCCTCCTCGGCCTCCCAAGGTGCTGGGATTACAGGCATGAGCCACTGCGTCCAGCCAGGGTTCAATTTTTAAAGAAACCCATAAATAATTACTCACACAAGAAGGAAAAATGTTATTGGTATCTGTGGCTTTTCCCTGTATAGTTCATATATCCAAAGATGAAGACTACTCATTACCATTATCATCAATGCTGTTATAATAGTAAGACAAGAATCAGCACTAATGCCATTCTTTGTTTTTATTTTTTACAGATTAAAGCTCAGAGAAAAATTTGTTCACCTAAATCAATGAATGAGAACGGAAAAATTTGATTTTAGCAGGTCATTTAATTCTTCAACTCCTTCTGTGTATTTGACAAAAATATCACATAGCAATCACTTTAAAAATTATTTTTAATAACCTATCAGTGAACTACTTAGATAGTCCTTCAGTAATATTGAATTGAAAGGCATCTGTCTTGAAAAAGCAAATTTTTACCCAAGCATCAAAGTCTTCCCCTTTTCCACAATGCAACCAACATTTCTACTTGTCTCTTGTTTGTGAATAGGGTAATGTTTCCACCCCATTGTAATGCATCACAGAAATTATCTAGATGGTTGAGAGCCAGACACTTTTGTAAAGTAGGAGAAGGCATGTTATGAAAGGCAAGTGAGATTGCTCAAGACCAGGCTTACTCTCTTTAAGAGCAATTTTGGGGATAAGGAAGGAGGGAATTACATGTGGACACTGAGGATCTGGAAATTGATTCCCTTAAAACTACCCATTTCTCAGATGCCCCTTGGAAGATTCTGTGTATACCGAGAGCTATACATATTCCTGGATCATCTTAGAGTATGCTAGGATCAATGAATTTTCACGGCAGCACACAAAATGCAGGCGGCATTGAGAAAGATTTTTATGATGGTGTAACTATATTAAATACATGTCTTCAAATTATGAGACTACTTCTCAAAGTGTCTTCAAAGGAAAACTATTCCTGTTAGTTATTCCAAAAAAGTGGTTTCCAATGATACATTTGGAAAACTTTGCATATGTTCCCTCCGGGAAGGATTACAATTCACAGTAGCACACTTCAGTCTCTGAAAACTCTTGCAGTCAGGAATACCGTTTAACTTTATTTAACTCAGAGTTTCACAAATGTATTTACCCACTAACCTCTTTTTTATTAACATCCTCTTGAACACACTTTCAGAGTTGCTGAGCAATAGTTTTATTAAATAGAAAGGTTCTGTCAAATCCTGACAGTGACCAAGCCTTTGATAGTCATCTAATAAATATTTGTTACCCAATTTATGGATCGTAAGTAAAGGGAATTAGGATGACAAGAAAGAAACATTAAATAGAAATTGAGGAGCAGGAATTTTATCATAAAGGAATGCTTCAAACAAACTTATTACACTTATCAAATAGAAGCTGGTATCATCCTGAAAATAAAAACCAAAGCTATCTATCACCCAGGGAATCATCTCAAGCTCCCACAATTGCTTCCCCTCTGGGAGCCTTGGCTTTGAGGGAGAAGTATGTCATGTAAGAGCTCTCAATGTAGTCGCTGCAACAGGGTCATAGAGGAGGAAGCCTCTGGGTCGCCATGACAGATGCATAATCCTGTCATCACACAACGGTCATTGGGAGATCTTTTATTTGGGTGGGGGGAAATCACTTCTTTCTATTCATACAATGAGAATCTAAGAGTATAGCTAACTCTCCTTTGGTGGTCATTTTGCAATAGGGAGACAGCAGAGGTAACGTGCCTCAAAATAACTCCGTCAGGTACGATACAGCAAAAAGAGAACTGCATAGGGTGCAGAAAAGCCTGATGCCATCTCTGTCTTTTCCATTTGCCAACTGGATAAACTCGAATATTCTCCGACTTCACTGAGCCCCTATTTTCCCATTTGCCAAAACATCACCAACTTAAACATGCAAATGGATTCTGTGATCCCTCCTTTCTAACTGTGGAAGGGAAAACTGTCTGCTTTTGTAAAGAGTACTTTAACATTTCCTTCCCTTAGATGCAAGAACATAGCGTCCCAGTAAGAATTGTCTTTAGTTGATTTAATTGCCTAACTGGTTCTGACACCTTCCTTCAGAATATAGCTTTTAAGTAAACAATCAGAATTCTTTGGAAGTAAAAAATTTGACCTTTTCAGCTTAAAAAGATCATAAGGACCCAAATGGAGGATATCCTGTATTAAATAAACAAGGCCAACTTTTACAGTGTTTTAAAGTCTATTACATCTTTGAAGAAAAAGTATCACAAATTCCAATGTTTATTATCACAAGTTTTGCAGCCAAGTGGAAATATTTTATAGATTAAGAAGATTTATGATTTTTTAAAAAAATTTATGTATCTATTTGGGCATATTTAATTGCTTATATCAAAACACTTATACAACTGGGAGAAAAGATTTTAGTATTCACAATGATGAATAATTATACGCTCGAAATTAGGAGAGAAAGTATTCTTTTCATTCTCAGTGGATGAAAAGTAAGTTTAATTGACACAGGGGGATGTGTTTCTCCCCCACCTTTCTCTAGCAGAGATGACAAGAGAAGAAGACAGAATTAGGTTGTTCCCTCTTGATGACTGTGCCATAACAAGGGACAAAATGAGACAAGCTTATTTTACAAGAATAAATAAGTGCAATTTTTCTGTGATTACTTTATATTGCTATTTTTTCCCTAACCCATGTATAAAGCTCTTTTTGTGTGATATTTGTAAACTGGACATGGAGGACTAACAGCAGTTGAGGGTCTCATTTTTCAGTACTTGTTTGCATCAAGTCAAATGCCTTCACCTAACAGGTGAAAGGTTTTCCAGGGGAAAGCTCTCCCTGTGTTGTGTTTTTATTACACTATCTCAGATCATTTCAAAGTAGTTCTCCGAGTCTCAGTGAATATTGTTTTTCATATAACTTTAAAACTCCACAGTCTGACATTCAATAATAAGCACAGAATAAAATATCAACTATAAGAAGCATGCTGCTGAGAACTTTCAGCCCACCTGAATTATTTTATTGAACGTGACATGGAGGAAAAAGGATACAGTGATTACTTGATGGATTCCGAGCCACAAACAAGGTGTTCCCTAAGGATTCATAGTCCTGATTCAAAGGAACAAAGCAAAAGAATTGGCCGGCCACTGTGTTTTTCTTAAAGTGTCTCAATTCTACATCCAAATGAGAATAGGTTTTCATAAAGATAACAGTAAAATTCAATGGACAAAGAACACTCTCTGGCTCACGCCTGTAATCCCAGCATTCTGGGAGCTGAGGTGGGCAGATCTTGAGGTCAGGAGATGGAGACCATCCTGGCTAATATGGTGAAATCCTGTCTCTACTAAAAGTACAAAAAATTAGCTAGGTGTGGTGGCACACAGCTGTAGTCCCAGCTACTCAGGAGGCTGAGGCAGGAGAACAGCTTGAACCTGGGAGGCAGAGGTTGCAGTGAGCAGAGATCACGCCACTGCACTCCAGCCTGGGCAATAGAGCAAGACTCCATCTAAAAAAAAAAAAAAAAAAAAAAAGGAGCACTGTCACATAGTCAAACATGTCACATCATGTGCCTAGCAAGAAGTTATGGCACATTTGTAGCAAGAATACCAAAAATATACTGTACCAGGAGTACGATGTCATAACATTGTAGTATTATGTTAAAACTGCTAAATGTTTTTGTAAATCAGAAGAGGTAAAATTTCAGTAGCGTCAGACGCTTCAATCTAATAACTGAGAAAATTATTATGTATAAAATCAAGGATTTTCAAATGCTTATGGTTTCAATCAAGTTTCTTCAGAGAAACAGGATCAATAGGATATATAGAGATATAAGATTTATTACAGGAATTAGCTCAAGTGATTATGAAGACCAAGAAGTCTCACATTACACCATCTGAAAACTGGAGAACCAGGAAAGCCAGTGGTATGTCTCAGTCTGAGTCAGAAAGCTTGAGAACCAGAGAGCTAATGGTGTAACTCCCAGTAGAGTCTGAAGGCCCAGGAACTTTGATATTCAATGTCCCAGGGAAGGAGAAAATAGATATCCCAGCTCAAGAAGCAAGAGAGAATATGCCTTTCCTCTACCTTTTTGTTCTACCTTTCCTCTACCTCTTTGTACAGAAGAGAAGATGCCTCCCCACGTTGGTGGGTACACACCAATCTTCTTTACTCAGTCTACTGACTCAAATGCTAATCCCTTCTGCTATGCTAAAACACCCAGAAATAATGTTTTACCAGCTATCTGGGCAACACTTAACCCAGTCAAGTTGACACATACAATTAACTGTCACACTAATTTAGTGTTACTTCTGTGAGAACATACATTGATTCTATGTAATTATAGATTTAGAAACCAGTTATTTTCCTGTTTTTTCTATTTTCAAGGATTAGTGTAACTCCTACTTAACATAATGTAAAACTTAGGCTCTGTTGTCGGATGGGCTGGACCCGACGCAAGCTCCACCTCTTACTGAATGTGATCTGAGGCAAGTAACTACCCTTCTCTACCTCAGTTTATTTTCACCTTAAAAATGCAGAAAATAAAACTGCCTCCTTCTTAAGGTTGTTTTAAGGATGATGTAAGATGATGCCGATGATGTACACACAAACACCTGGATCTCTATCAACTCTGATTCAGTGGAGCTTCTTTCATTCCTTGGTCCCCTCCATGTCCAATCAGCCTCCTCCTGGTTGCTCTTTCTTACCCGGCCTGGACTTCATGGTTGATCATTTGAAACATTGCCTCATCAGCACTCAATGCCACTGTTATATTATTATTGTCCCAGCAAAATCCCAGTGCTAGCTCACTATTAAACCCCACCCACATTCTCGGCTTCTAAGACTCTGCAGCTGAGTGTTGAATAAATTCACACAGCTATGCACGTAGATATTACTACAAAGTATTCTCTCACACATCACCTGAGACCTGAAACCTGCCCAATGACATTTCTTTGTATCCTCAGCCAATGCTTGTCTTCTTCAGCAACTATCTCAAATTATCTCCTCATTCTTTAGGGTTCTTA
Organism: Ateles fusciceps; assembly: GCA_036589455.1. Lineage (NCBI taxonomy): Eukaryota > Metazoa > Chordata > Mammalia > Primates > Atelidae > Ateles > Ateles fusciceps. The sequence continues at coordinate 3,204,239 of JAZHEH010000164.1, read as the reverse complement.
TGATGGACTGAATATTTGTGCCCCCCTCCAATTCATATGTAAAGACTTAATTATGATATTGGGAGATGAAATCTTTGGGAAGTGACTAGGTCATGAAAGTGGAGTGCTCATTGATTGGATTAGAGCTCTTATAAAAGAGGCCCCTGGACTGGATGCAGTGGCTCACACCTGTAATCCCAGCACTTTGGGAGGCTAAAGCAGGTGGATCACCTGAGGTCATGAGTTCGAGACCAGCTTGGCCAACATGGTGAAACCCTGTCTCTACTAAAAATACCAAAAAAAAGTTAGCTGGGCATGGTGGTGGGCACCTGTAATCCCAGCTACTCGGGTGGCTGAGGAAGCAGAATCAGGAAGCTTCTAGTCAATGCAGAAGACCCTAGGAGGAGCAGGAAAAGAGAGAGAGAGTGGGGGCAGGAGGTGCTATAGACTTTTTCTGTTTTTTGTGTGTTCACAGATCTCTTGTGAACTCTGTGGGAGAGCTCACTTATCGCCAAGGGGATGAACCCTGGAGGCGGAGGTTGCAGTGAGCCAAGATTGTGCCATTGCACTCCAACCTGGGCAACAAGAGCAAAACTCCATCTCAAAACAAATGAACAAACAAAAAAACCAACCAACAAACAAAAAGAAGCTCCTCACCCCTTCGACCATGTGAGGAGACAGTGAGTAGGTGGCCATCTACAAGCCAGGGAGCAAATCCTCACCAGACACGAAATCTTCCAGCTTTTTGGTTTTGGACCTCCTGGCCTCCAAAACAGTGAAAAATAAATTTCTGTTGCTTATAATCACCTAGTTATGGTATTTTTTAGAGCAGCCCCAACAAAGTAAAACAGTTCTGTTGCCTTTTCCAAGAAGACTTTCCTGATGTCTCCACACTGTGAGGTGCTTTGAAAGCCAGCACCTCACGGAGTGCTATATCCCATCGTGATCAATTCAAAGATAGTACTAGATAGATAAGATTTGCTGCATGCATGAGTGAATAAATATTGTTTCCGCTCCCCTAGCCCTATTGCATCATCATAGTCTGTTCTGGAGTCTGTTCTTGTGCATCTGCTCCTCTCCTGGCCCACAAACTTCTTGAGTCATAATTTTATCTTATCCAGCCCATATCCCTAGCACTGCCTCTAGAGTACATACTGGATACCGAATCATCTTTTGTAATTGTATTTATTGGTTAGTAAATGAATTGAAATGTTGATTGAAACAAGGAGTTAATTCATTCAGCAATTATTTTTTAAATGCAGATTATGCACCTCTACTATGATGACTACTGGTAATACAAAGATTAAGAGACCCAGTTCTCTTCCTTATGAAGTGTGTTGACTAAGCAGAAGAAATGTAAACATATGTTTGCTATCTGATATGATTATGATTCTGGGGGAAGTATATACAAAGTTCTGTAGAAATAGAGAGGAGAAGGTACCTCAAGTGTTAGAATCAGGTAGCAAAACTTCTCTAAAGATACAATGTTTAAGCTAATGCTTCAAGTATTTCTCTTTGAGTGATTACCTGTTCACCAAGCACACTTAAAAAGTTCTCACTGGTCTTCTGAATTAACTTACTCTATTAGCAGGCTTCTTTGTTTTCAAGTCAAAGGTAACCATTAATCAAGGGGGGAAAACAGGCCTGTGCTGGCTTAAGTGCCCCATCCAGAGGAAGACAGAGCACCTTGATTGACAGACCTTCAGGAAAACTGTATGCACTGAAAGAGTTCTTAAGGCAAGATGGAGATGTTAGCAGAAAAAGGAAAATAGATTAGGGGGGGTGTAGAGTAATTGATAGACAAACTCTCCAAGGTATGTTGACTGGTTTGGTTCTCAAGCCAGCTATATTTCCTAATATATATTTTCTAAATGTGCTTCCTTGTGATGTCAATTTTGTATCTTTCAGTTGCAAGTCAGAGAAACCTGACTCACAGTGGCTTTAATAAATAGAGATGTATTTTTCTCACTAAACAAGAATTCTGGAAGGTGCTGGTCCAGGGCAGGTGCAATGCCCACAATTCATCTTAGGGCCATTCACTCAAAATGTGGTCCCAGGGCTGCTGGTGTTAGTCTAAACTGGTCTGTGATGGTGTTATGGATGGAACTGTATCCTCTCAAAGTTTATGTGTTGAAGCACTACCTCCCTTAAATGTGGCTATTTGGAGATAGGGCCTTTAAAGAGGTAATTAAGATTAAATCATCATAAGGGTGGGGCACTAATCTAACATGACGAGAGTCCTTATAAGAATCAGGAGCAGCACCAGGGATGTGCACATACAGAGAAAAGGCCATGTGAGGACACAGCAAGAAGGCGACCATCTGCAAGCCAGGAGAAAGGTCTCAGAAAAACCTCAACCTTCCAACTCCTCGGTCTTGGACTTTCAGCCTCCTGAACTATGAGAAATAAATTTCTATTATTTAAACCACACAGTCTATGGTATTTTTTTCTTTTTTTTTTCATTCCCCATAGAGACTGCCAAAAATTGCCAACGCCGGCTATGTTTCAAGTCGTCATGGTGGGGTATTGGGAAAAGTTTTCAATTAGTAATAATCGCGCCTTGGATAAACCTCATTGGCTACGCTGCTGCCACTGTGCAAAGCTATGGTATTTTTTTATGGTTACCCGAGCAAACTAACACAGATAAGACAAGCAAAGAATATTGGAGTAAGCATTTAGAAACTTGGATAAAATTTGACTGAATTATTTTATGTCTTCTGAATCTAATAAAACATAGGAGCATGTATTTTGAATGCCCTTATTTATTTATTTTTATTGTATTTTAATCAGTCCACAATAGGTTGAATTTTGTTGTTTAAGTTATCTTTAACCACAGATAGACTAAGAAGCACTGCCTTAGGGTATCCAGGCTCTTTCTATATTTCTTTTGTCTTTTGTTTTTGTATGAGTAACTTCATGGGTCTCAAGACAGCTGCTCTACCTCCAAGTATCATATCCTTATTCCAAGCAGAAAAAAAGGAGAAAAGTTAAAGGTGAAAGTAAATAGAGGTGCCTGTTGAATCCGTCTCTTTTAATCAGGAAAGCAAAAACTGACCTGGCATGGTGGGTCACACCTGTAATCCCAGTACTTTGGGAGGTCAAGGTGGGAGGATCACTTGAGCCCAGGAGTTCAAGACCAGCCTGAGCAATACAGTGAGACTTTGTCTCTACAAATAAGTTTAAAAGATTAGCCAGGTGTGCTAATGTGCACCTGTAGTTCCAGCTACTCAGGAGGCTGAGGTGAGAGAATCACTTGAGCTTTCGAAGTCAAGACCAGTCTGGACACCATAGCAAGTCCTCGTCTCTACAAATAATAATTTAAAAAATTAGCCAGAAGTGGTGGCAGGTCAGTAGTCCCAGTTATTTGGGAGGCTGAGGTGGGAGAATTGCTTGAGTGTTGGAGGCTGCAGTGAATTGTGATCACACCATTGCACTCCAACCTGGGCAACAGAGCCAGACTCCATCTCAAAAAAAAAAAAAAAAAAAAGGCATAAACTTTCTGGAAAGCTCATACTAGAGACTTCTGCTTCTATTATGCCTTAATTCATTTCTGCTGCTATAACAAAATGCCACAGACTGGGTAATTTGTAGATAATAGAAATTTCTTTCTCACAGTTCTGGAGGCTGAGAAGTCTAAGATCAAGGTGCCAGCAGGTTCGGTGTCTGGTGAGGTCTTGCCCTCTGCTTCCAGGATGGCACCTTGTTGCTGCATCCTCACATGGCAGAAGTGCACAAAGGCATAAATGCACTCTCTCAATACCTTTGTCATGGCACTGATCCCACATGTGAGAGAGAAGCCCTCATGACCCAATCACCCCCCAAGGCCCCATCTCTTAACTCTTGACTTTACATAATAACACCAATGAGGATTCAAAAAGAGACCCATTGATGTCCCCAAAAAACTCTTTGCAACAGCTCTGCTAGCCTCCCTGTTTCCTGCTCACAACTAAATAGTTACATCTCTGTGGGATATTTAAATGGGAAACTATTTTTAAGATGGATGTTTTCTCTCAATGTAAATACAATTTCTTGTGTGTGCTTTCATTCTTTCACTCATTTGAAAACATTGGAACATAGCAAAAAAGAAGACAAACAGGATTTACTAGAAAGGAGGTTAAATTCCAATGTATGAATTTTGGAGGGAAATCAACATTCAGGCAGTAGTAATCTATTAGCGAGAAGGGAGAAAGGAGTTATAGATAGCAGTTGAGTAAACTTAAATGCATAATAAACTGGTTTTACATCAATCTCTTGAGAGCTTAGGTAGTATAAGTTTAGATCCTAATTCTTTCTAAATATATGATGATAGATGATGATCGATAAATGATCGATGATAGATAGATGGATAAATAGATAGATGACAGATAGATTGATCATACTGTCCTATGGAAAATCAACTAACACAGGGCTCATTTGGGAGGTCATGCATGTAGCAGCCAGTCAGCCTTCTCTTTTAATTCACTAAACCAGCAAGGGCTCCATCTGTTATATATATGCAAGGCAGTGTACTCATGGGAGTGCTTTAACATAAATTGCCACATTTAACATAGGTAACTGTTCTAGCAGCGTGGGAGATAAATTCTAAGAAAATAAATTTAGGTCATTGATTAAAGAATAAACTTCCAGGCCGGGCGCAGTGGCTCACGCCTATACTCTCAGCACTTTGGGAGGATGAGGCGAGCAGATCACAAAGTCAGGAGTTTGAGACTAGCCTGTCCAACATAGTGAAACCTTGTCTCTACTAACAAAATAAAAAAAATAAAATAAAATAAACCAGGCGTGGTGGCACTTGCCTGTAATCCTAGCTACTCGGGAGGCTGATGCAGGAGAATTGCTCGAACCCAGAAGGCGGAGGTTGCAGTGAGCTGAGATTGCGCCACTGCACTCCAGCCTGGGTGACAGAGAGAGACTGTCTCAAAAACAAAACAAAACAAAACAAAACAAAAGAATAAACTTCCAATAACCACCCCATCTAAGAGTCTTGCATATAAATTGAAATTATTTGGTAATTAGGCATTTGTTTAGCATTTTCTTTTTTTTTTTTTTTTTTTGAGATGGAGTCTCGCTTTGTCGCCCATGCTGGAGTGCAATGACGCGATCTCAGCTCACTGCAGCCTCTGCCTCCTGGGTTCAAATGATTCTCCTGCCTCAGCCTCCCAAGTAGCTGGGACTACAGGTACCCACCACCATGCCTGGCTTTTTGTATTTTTTGTAGAGACGGGGTTTCACCATGTTGGCCAGGATGGTCTTGATCTCCTGACCTCGTGATCCGACCACCTCACCCTTCCAAAGTGTTGGTATTACAGGCATGAGCCACTGCGTGGCCAGCACTTTCTATGTTTTAAAGTTTTGGTCTGGAAATAAATTTTATATTGTTATTGGTTCTGTTTGAATAATAAAGGAACCATGCAAAATATTTGAGAACTAAACCAACATCACACCTCCATGCACCTGGTACTAAAAGTCAGATCTTCAGATCTTCTGAATTACATGCCTCACCATTTCTTGACTTTTCATAATAAGACCAGTCAGTAGTCAAAAAGAGACCCACTGATGTTCCCCAGAAACTCTTTGCTCCAGCCCTGCTAGCCTCCCTGTTTCCTGCTCACAACAAAATAGTTACATCCCTGCAGGATATTCAAATGCTAAACTATTTTTAAGACGGATGTTTTCTCTCATGGTAAGTACAATTTGTTGTGTATGTTTTCATTCCCTCACTCATTTGAAAAAATGGGAACACAGCAAAAAATAAGACTAACAGGATTTACTAGAAAACCAACATTTACATCAGTGATTAATAAAACATAATTGTGAAATTTTTACCAACAAAATAATGTTGAGTGCTTTTTTGCCTAGGTTGAGCGCTCTCTTTCTTGATCCTCCCTATTTTTTCACTAGCTATTATGTCACCTTCTTCTGCCATCAGACACTGTAATAAAAAGTCATCTCTGAGGACAGGAACAAGACCATTCATGAAGACAATGTAGAGAGAAAGTGAGCAGACTGTGTCTATTTCAGAATCTCCCTACCAGCCATCCTGAGTCCAATGTGACAAGGTCTTGCTGTAAAGATCATGTTAAGTAAAAATTTGTATTAAAATGTCCAACATTGAAGTGGTAGATGTTTTTGTTTTTGTCCCATTTTAAAGTAGATTCAATTACTGTGTAGATGATGTAATGCTCTCGTACCTGCACAAATTGTTTTATGATTCTTTCAAATGCTATCCCACTATTGAATATCCAGTCATTTATGCCAGTAATCACTGTGATTCTTGAACATAATTGAGATGTACTTATTTAATTTACCCTTTCAGCTATCTGAATATGAAAAGGAAACAAAATAATTCAAGACAACATCTGGTATGTTGGATATAATCCACAGCCTGAATTAAAGAATGTAAGACATGTAACAGACACTTTTGTGCAATGAAAAGGGTTCTGGGCAGCACATTTGAATCCCATTTCCCAGTGGTGGATCAGTGGTCAAATCACTTAATCTACCTGGGCCTCAACTGTCTTTGATGTTTACTGCCTAGCATGAGCTTTATGATCCTAGGATTCCTTCTGCTCTGTGGTTTACAAAGGTTGAAAATTGATAGTTAAAAATTGAAGTTGATCTTTACAATAAGATCTTGCCACATTGGGCTCAGGATGGCTGGTAGGGAGATTCTGAAATAGACAGTCTGCTCATTTTTTCTCTACATTGTCTTCATGAATAGTCTTGTCCCTATTGACTTAATTCAGATCTATCTTTGTGTGCTTTTGTATATGTTGGCCCAAAATACTGTGAATTAGTTCCAAACATTTAAAAATTGGGAGACATTGCTCAATAATACGGGTTTCCAGTTTCTCATGAAAAAAAATTAAAAATCCAGAAAGAGTAGACTTATATTTCTGGTACTCCACCTTTAAGATGGGACCTATACTTTACATATGAGGACAGTTTTTATTGTTCCATATTGTCTCTTGACCTGTGTTATCTGTGTGTCCCCTGCTGTCAGATGTTTTTACAAGCCTAACTGTCAGGACTTTATATTTGCAGTCACTTCTTCATGGAATAACAGACCTCCAGATATTCACCTAACTTGGATTTATTTTCTTTAGAACAGTTATCATATCTGAAATTATGCTTTCTGTTTGTTTGTTCATATGTTTGGTGCTTGCCCCTACTAGAACAAAACCTTTTCAGAAAGAAGAGACTTTCTCTTGTTCACCAGAGTATTGAGCACATAAAATAATATTTGGCATATGGTAGGTATCAAATAATTATCCATTGATTTGTTGTTGACTGTGATTTCCTGCGCTTTTAGAATTTATATCTTCTATTTGACAAGCAAAGTGTTTTAGGAACTACTTTATTATAGGAAAACTCAAAATATCAGCCCTGACTGTGAATATATTTAAAAACAAATGGTGTTGCTTTTCTCTCAATTATTCAGGAAACACGTGACTATTGGAGAATGATTAGAAAATATGGAAACAAATATCACTCATAATCTCATTCAACTGAACTATGTATTTCAAAATGTTGACTTTCTATTTCAGTGTTTTTTCAGAAGCGATGTGCTTATATTATATGTGTTTAAACTTTTTCACATACTCTCCATCTTCTGCAGTCATTCATACAATAAGAAATTTTCCCATCTTCTCAGAGAAGCACTGGGGACAAGTAGCTCTTGACACTTCTAAGCCCACACTTGTGCCTTCCAAGAAAAACAGGAAGGATTCATTTGATTGCTAAGATAATGACAGACTGATATTCATTGTTTCATTTTTTTTGCCATGGGGCAGCATTCTATGGACTTATCGGTTGCTGTTAAGAAGCAAGCCCTTGCCTTTGGCTCTCCCCATCAATGGTCCCAAGGCCATGTGATCTTCCTCTTGTGGTCTAAGTCAGGACCTGCTCTGCACACTCATCCATCCCCATAGAGTCCGAAAGCCTAGAGTTATAAGATGTTATGGCAGACTCTACTTAAGTTGACTTCTCCAATTCGTCTTTATCAACAATAAAGTAATGCTGTAATTTATATTTCACCCAGCTGCTATAGTTATTTCTCTATAGGTTCAGAATGTGAAAGAAAGAGTGATGAGTGTTTTTCCTCACTGCAAATCCCCCAATGCTACATAACCATTTCTGTAACCTGACTTTTCTGTAAAAGCAACTTGTCCAACCCGTGGACATCATGCGGCCCAGGACAGCTTTGAACACAAATTCATAAACTTCTTAAAACATTATAAGATTTTTTGGCAGTACTTTTCTAGTTCATCAGCTATCACTAGTGTTAATGTATTTTATGTGTGGCCCAAGACAATTCTTTTTCTAATGTAGCCCAGGGAATCCACAAGACTGGACACTCCTGTATTAAAGCTTGTTTCATTATTTTGGGCACCACCACATTTGACTTGGTTCACTTCATGACAGGCTGGCCACACCACTAATGAATGCTGCATCCATCTTTAGCAGCAGATGTTGGGACATCTGCTTCCTGAGGAATTCTAAGTGTCTTGATTGCTCAGTGAGAGCAGTAATACCGTGTAGAAGGAGGATGTGGTAGTCTTTGCTTTATTCCTCATTCCACCCACACAATCAACCCAATTTAATCCATCTGAAGACTATCAGTCTCTTACAAATTATGTCTGAGCGCAGATCCAGTGGCTACATAGTCATTTTTAATTAATTTTATTAATTTTAGCTTTTTTGCTAATTTCCCTGCAACTGTTGTAACCAAGCGAGTTAGAAGGAACACGCCATGCTCTGAATTCCAAATTAAGAGTCCTTTATTAATTAGCCAGCGACCGAGAGACTGCTAATGCTCAAAATGCTCTCGGCTCCGAGGAAGGGGCCTGATTATTTTTTAACCTTGATTTAGGTAGGGGAGGGGAGTATCTAACTGAAGCAGAATTTTACAGAAGCAGAAAAGCAGGTTAGAGGAAGGGGCTGTGGGCACAGGTGGTTTCCATACAATTACCAAGAAGGGGGGTGATCAGACTCCTTCTACACAATGATCAAAGAGAAACTTTTTTCTTACCATAGCAGGGGTGAGGTGTGCCAAGCAGGATGTGGCACAATGGTTACAAGTGTTAAGAACAGTATGCTTCAATGCCTCTAAGTGCAGCATGACCCAGTTATGCACCCAAAGGGGCTGTGGTAAGGAGGGGGAAGCCAGGTTGGAGTTTACAGCTAAAATGGAGTCAGTGATGCTAGCCCAGGGTAGGTTATTACACAGCTATAATCTTACTGTTACATTTATTTTTAATTTTGCTCAGGAATTTGTTTGGAACATGAACTTTATTGATTCATTGGTATTATTGATTCAGCTCTTCCTCTCATATCAAGTGATTAAACCGAAATAGTCTGAGGATGAGAAACATGACTTAATCTTGCACAGTCTCAGAGTTCCTCAGAAAGGCAGCCTGGAGCTATGCGCTGCTTCTCCCTTCCATTACAGGAAATGAATGATTAGAACAACAATCAGAAACAAAGCAGGTCTTCTCTGATCTAGGCAAATATTCTCTTGGGGGGCACCCAATGCACTCTGTATTTTCCCAATTTCACTCCTCATTACACTTTATTATCATCACTGGTTGATTACCTTCCTTCCTGACTTGACCATCAATTTTTTAAAGGAAGACAATTTGCCTGGCTTACTTAAACCTGGATTCCCATTGCTACCATGCCTGTAGCTTAATAAATGCTTTAATAAATGCATATCTGTTGAATGAAAAAAATCAGTGCAAGGTGAAAATGAAAGTCTAGAAAACATGAAATGTGCCAGATAAAACATGAGTCTAGCTTCAAAAATGACAGCACAAGACTAAAAAGATTGGAGTGATATCTTTTCTGTGCTCCATGCTTCCGATATCTCCTTCACCTAATCACCATGACTCCCGAGCAGAGACCATAAAAAGGGACACTCTAGACAACAGATGCTACAATTAGGCAGTTACATATGAAAAAAGAAAGAAAAAACCGAGCAATGTTTTAAAAACACAAAAATATTAAATGAATTTGCATATCAGTAGTATATTTTATAAAACCAAATTAACCAACAAATAAATAGTAACACATAAATAATCTAATCTAATAAAAGAGGAGGTGAATGCAGGAGACTAGGAAACAGAAATCAGCCTAATCACAAATATTGGAATTTTAGAAATTATTAGATGTATAAATAATGCCCTGTTCTAATAAGTTGAACTGTGCAATGAAATAAATGACTGTGCCTGTCAGACAAAGCAGAGACATGGGGAGATGGGGGTGGAAGAAGCCAATACAGACTTATAAAACAGAAGACCTTAATAGATCAAACATTATGAAATACATTCAGAAAGGTTATTGGAGATTTTCTTTCAAAAACATATGTAAGTTAATGTGATGAGTTCTTCCAAATATTAAAGGAATAATAACTTCAATGCTGTATAAATTATTTCAGAGCATAAACACAGTTGGAAAGATTTTATATTGATTTTCATAAAGACAGTACAACACTGATACAAAAACCAGACAAATAAAGATCAGTATCATTTATGACTACTTATGATAACATTATAAATAAAATGCTAATGAATAAAAATTTTAAATAATATTTACTCAAAAAGAGCTCATCCAAGAGATTTGAATCAAACTGGGGAGAAAATAATATCAAGAGATACCAAAAGGCTAGTTTCTAAAATTTGTCATGCAGCTATGATTTTTTTTTAAAAGAAAACCTCTTTGGCCACACTTTTCAAAACCTTAGTATTTAATGTGATGAAAAGTACCTACTCCAAATGCTGAATCACCAAAGGTACTGCCATAATCAGAAATAGAAGAAATATGCTTACCATCACTAATATTATGTATTACATGTCCAGAAGTTCTAACAGTCCATTATAATTCAAAATTAAAAAGTGAGTTATATAATTAAAAAGGAAACAAAATTATCATTATTTCTAGATATGATTTGTCTACTTTGAAAACCCAAGACAATCAACTCCAGTATCATAGAAAAATGTCGTCAGAAATAAATCAGTGAAATGACTTAATCAAAATAAATATATAAAATCTAATGGCTCCACTTCCCTCAGAATAGCTAAAAGTAAAGACTGACTACACCAAGTGTTGGCAAGAGTGTGAAGAACTCAGATTCTTACAAATTGCTGGTAGGAATGTAAAGTGGCCAAAGTCACTTTAGAAAACATTTCATCAGACTTTTAAATGTCACATTTTCTTTACCAAACAACTCATACATTCTATGCCTAGATATTTGGCCAAGAAAAAGTGAACATCTATGTCAATACAAAGACTTGCATATGCATGTGTATAGCAACATTATTTATAATAACCAAAGTTAAGAGAAACAATGTGTCCATCAAAAAGTGAATAAATTAAATGTGATATACCCATATAATGAAATATTATTTAGCCATAAACAGGAATGAACTATTTATATATGTCACAACATGGCTGGATCCTAAAATCATTATGCTGAGCAAAGACATCAGACACAAAAATGTACATCCTGAATGTTTAATTTATATAAAACTCTAGAAATGTAAATAAATCTATGGTTAAAAATAAAGGTAGATTAGTAGTTGTCTGAGATGGGATGCAGAATGAAATGAGCTGCAAAGGAACAGGAGGAATGTGGGGCAGGTGATGGGAAGGTGTGGTTTTGGTGATAGTTTCATGAATGCATACACCTGTCAAAACTCATTCAATGAATGTGAATTATTACAGATACATTATATATCAATCAGTTAGTTTATTTTAAAAATACAATAGAGCCTTCTGGAGAAGAGAATCTAAAGATCAAGGTCACATTCACGTTGTAGTATATCCTAAAATTAAAATATCTAAAGTCTTTTAACTTATCTCCTCAAAATGTTTTGTTGGCTCTTATTCGCTTATAGACTCTATGCTTCATTGCAGTAATTAATTACCAAAATGTAAAGATTTAAAGATATTGATATTCATGCAACAGCAATATGAAAGATTCTATTTGTTTATCTCCCATTTCTCCATTATGTAGAAAGGCAGATGGACACACACACACACACACACACACACACACACACAGAGAGAGAGACAGACAGACAGAAAGAGACAGATTAACTTTGCTGAAATGTCAGTGCTCAACTAGAAACTGATTTTCCCTAAATTTCCTAGTTGGGGCTTTTAGAAAATTTATTGATTTGATAATAAAAAGGGGCATGCTCAGTTGACACTTACATTTTGCCCTTTATATTCTCCCTTTTTGTCTGACTAGATTGAATGAGTGGCCTGAAGGTACAGCAGCCATCTTGTGACCAAGAAGAAGAAAATCAAATGCTAAAGATGGTAGAGCAAAGAGAGAAGAGATTTGGGTCAGCCCTGCAATACCTATTGTATTCTCCTTGCCATGTGAGAAAAATCAATCCTTTCGAATTTTCATGTGCAGGTATACAAGTTTCTCTGACTCCAGCATATGTTGAACTGAAATCAATCACATGTTGTTGTTGCCGAAGTGAGACTTACAGATCAAGTCATTAAGTTTCTCATGGTACAGCTGATGAAACAGGCCCAGAAAAATTTAAGTGAGTTTTCTAACAGGAAACAACTCGGAGAGTCAAAGTTGAAATCCAAGCTCGATTTTCAGTTCAGCACTATTTCTTTTTTTTTTTTTTTTTAAATTTTACAATGCTTTCTTTTTTTTTTTTTTTTTTATTTATTGCATTTTAGCTATTGTAAACTGCAGTTCAGCACTATTTCTACGGTTCCAGCTGCCACACTAAGTAAAGGAAAAAAAATCTTTCCGGTAGCCTACTCTGTGCCAGGTACTGTGCTGGGTGATATCAGAAGGCAGAACTGTCTAAGACCACACTCCTTTCTCATAAGGGCATACAATCTAGATGTGGCACTAATCTTTCTCAACAATTTTGCTGAGTCAATTCCATGCTTAAAAACTTATTATACATTGATTGTTATCTGAAGAATAAAGTTAAAACTACGCATCCTTTAATTCAAAACCCTATTCGTTCTAACCTACGCTCTCTACCACATTTTCCATAAGAACCCTAACAAAACATTCATCACAGTCAAATTATTTTATTTGTATAAATTATTTTATCTTTAGATGAAGAGATAAAAATTCATCAGACTATAAAATACTAGAGTAGTTTTAAAATACAGCTTGTGAAATTAGTGCCATTACACTATGGACCACAATAATATAAGCTGGTATTATACATAGCAAGTGATAATGTGTTTGTGTCCATATTAAGAAAACATCACTCTGGATAGATATCACAAATGTTTGTTTGAAGGAATGTTGTTCGATTTTTCTTGAGGGAAAAATAAGGTTACAATAAGTAGAAGACAATACAGAGGACATTCCTAGAGGACATAAATGCCTTGGCCAAAGGGGTGGTGGTGAAAATTAGCATGGATAATCCTGGGAAAAATACAAATAAAATAGTTTGACTGTGATGAATGTTTTGTTAGGGTTCTTATGGAAAATGTGGTAGAGAGCATAGGTTAGAACCAATAGGGCTTTGAATTAAAGGATGAGTGGTTTTAACTTTATTCTTCAGATAATAATCAATGTATAGTAAGTTTTTAAGCATGAAATTGACTCAGAAAAATTGTTGAGAAAAATAAACTTGATGTTCATAACTGGAGGAAATGAAATAGAATAGAAAAGATGAAACTAGGCTAGGCGTAGTGGCTCATGCCTGTAATCCAAGCACTTTGAGAGGTTGAGGTGGGCAGATCACTTGAAATCAGGAGTTTGAGACCACCCTAGCCAACATGGCAACCCCATCACTACATAAAATAGAAATAATAGTTGGGCATGCCTGTGGGCACCTGCAATCTTAGCTACTGGGGAGGCTGAGGAACTAATCACTTGAACCTGGGAGATGGAGGTTGCAGTGAGCTATCACTCTACTGCACTCCAGCCTCCGTGACAGAGTGAGACTCCATTTCAAAAAAAAGAAAAAAGATGAAACTACATATTTTTTGAAAGACATTTGCAATATGTAAAATATACATAATTCAAAATCATAAGCAAATGAGCAATAAAATATGGTAAGAATTGTCTACCATAGTATAGTGCCTAGAACACAGTAGGTGCTTAATAAGTGTATGAATAATTCATTCACAAAGTAAATGACTATTCATGTCCAAACCAAAATATTACTGCAACTCTTTTAAGCTAGAGATATTAAGGTACCCATTATAAAACCTTCAAATGTATATAATCTATATCTCTTTCTAGATAAAAATGTAAGTTTTAAGGATCACTGAAAATCAGCAGTTACCTAGGTAACCCATGAAGTAAAATTCATGAGAATTAAATTCTGATTGTAAGTATTTCCTTTACTGTCTGCCTTTTGAAAAGAGGCAACAGATATAGCATCAAAGCTTCCACTTAACAAGCAGATCAAAAAGAATAGATGACTTGATTCTGATAATTCTAAATATCTACTTATGATTTCAGTCACCTTTCTTTTGAGCCTTTGGTTATTTTTAGAACCATTTTTCAACAGTGACCAAATGAGTTCACAGACTGAGAACTTAGGTGAGATCTATACAACTGCAATTACTTGAGTATTTTTTTAAACTAAAAAGGACTTAAGGGTTTCTGAATGACTCAGATAATTAGATAAAATATGGCTCACCTGAGCTGTCTACTGAACCATACATGCCAAGACATTTAGATAGTGGCCAACATTTGCCACTCTATTTAATGTTCAGAGTAGCAATTTCAAAGGAATACTTCTTTGAAAGATAGTCATGTTACCAAATCACCAAAACATCAGGGTAACCAATGGAAAATATCAGTCAATCATCTAGATGTGTTGCTTGATTTACAATAAATGTGGCTGATTCTGTTGCTTTTACTCTGGCAATATGGCATCTTGTCAGATAATGCTACTCCCGGGGGAGAGACACCAAAAGAGTGTCTGCTGGATCCCAAAGCTTCTGTTAAAAGGATAAAAATATGTTTCCCTATATCCTGAGCAACAGAGTTGACTTATTTAATGTTTCTCTTCATCTGAATTCTTTGTGCTAATACATAATATAGTTTGGCGTTAATGCTTTTGAATTTTAAAAACTCAGCTATTCAATCAAGAGACTATTTTATCCATGTCGAATTTTTATCATCGTAGGTTACTAGATAAGAACATAAGAGAACATTACGTTGCTTTTAACTAAAGTCAAAATAACCTAGGAATTTCTGTCCATTGTAGAGTCATAGGGGCTGGTCTTAGGCATCCAACTTCAAAACTTTTCAAAAAACATAGATAACACATATACTATATGTAGCACATGAGCATATTCTCTGAGCAAAGGGAACAGATTATTTCCAGAAGAACATTTCCAGGACACAAAGTGAAAAAAGGAGACCTCAATAGATCTAATGGCTTCCTTGACATGACTAAAATTTTTAGAGAAGTGTTCTGGAGAGAGAGAAACAAAAATAGAAAGGAGAGAAAGTTCTAGAGACCTGTAGAAGGTTCTACTCAAATCTTAGGCTGCCTACTGACTACTGGATATGTGTGAGAAACTACTAAACTGAGAGAAAAAAAAGACAGTAGAAAAAGGCAGATGAGCAATCAGTCTCCAGAACTATGGTCAGAAATAGTTTGTGTTCACATCAGCCCGAGTGGAAAGATTTTTAAACACACAGAACATTGAATATAGATTTGAGAAGAGGATTGCATTGGTAGTGGGGCTAAATTGGCCCTAAATAGCTACTTTCAACTCACCTAAGAAAGCTGAAAAGAAAGATTCAAAGGATCAGATAGTTCAAGTAAGTTAACTGTGTCCTAAAGCAAAACCAAAAATTATTTAAGTAAATACCAAAAAAAAAAAGAGAAATTCAACATGAAAATCCGTGTCTATAATCTATCCAAAAATTACCATACAAACTGTATTAAAATAGAATTTTTAATAAGGAGAAAAATTAAGCAAAGTAAGTAGCTCATAAATTACAAACATGATGTAATTAGTAAATAAGAATATTAAAACTTTATTCTTATGCTTATTTACAAAAGGTAGATAATTGCATGAGCATAATGAAGAAAGAAATAAAGATTTAAAAACATCCAAATCAAACTTATTTTATCAGGAAATGAAAAATACAATGCCTAAAATAAGAAATACACTTTATGGAATTACCAGCATATTAGACATGTAGAAGAAAAGACTGATCAATTTTAAGATATAGTAAAAAAACTGTTTTTTTTTTAAATCCAAAGAAAATAATTGACAAAATCAACAAAGCGTGACACAGATATGGAATAATATTAACTAACCACACATATGTGTAAACTGAAATAGCAGAGGGAAAAAGGATAAAGAAACAAAAAAATTATTTGAAAAAATAATGCTTAAAATGTTTCCAAATTTGAAAACTATAAACCCACATATTCAAGAAGCTCAGTAAATCCAAAGCACAAGAAATAGAAAAGTAACTACATAAAGACACATGATAATAAAACTGCTGAAAACCAGTAATAAAGAGAAAATATTTGAAAATAGCCAGGAAAAGATACACTGTGAATTGAAAACAAAAAATAATGCATTGGCATATCATCAGAAATAATACAATCCAGAATATAGTGGAGTGACATAGAAAAGATAAAAAGAAAATAGAAAAAGTCAACCTAGAATTGTATAAACATCGCAATATGTTTTTAAAAATAAAGGCAAAATAAAGACGTCTTAAGAAAACAAACACTGATCACTCTAAGACCAGCATTATGAGAAATGTTAAAGGATGTTCTAGCCAAAGGATAATGACAAAAAGAAATTTAGATCTTTGCTAAGGGATGAATAAAACCAGAAATCATTAATATGCTGATAGAATAAAAGTAATTCATGTTTACCTATTTAAGAAATGGGATAAAAATAAAATAAAATTATTTTAAAACAATAATTTGCTGGGTTGTGGTGGCTCACGCCTGTAATCCCAGCACTTTGAGAGGCTGAGGCCGGTGGATCACTTGAAGTCAGGAGTTCAAGACCAGCCTGGCCAACCTGCTGAAACCCCATCTCTACTAAATATACAAAAATTATCTGGGCTTGGGAGTGTGCCGGTAATCCCAGCTACTCAGGAGACTTGAGGCACGAGAATCGCTTGAACCTGGGAGGCAGAGCCAAAATCACACCACTGCCTTCCAGTCTGGGTGACAGATTAAGACTCCATCTCAAAAAGTAAATAAGTAAATGAAAATAATAATTTATTTTTGAGTTTATTATACACATAAAAAATATGTGACAACAATAGCACAAAATTCAGGTGATAAAAACAGAAATATAATACTTGAATATTCTTATGCTGTGCTTGAAGTGGTATAATATTATTTGAAGGCAGAAAGTAATATGTCAAACATGCATACAATAAGCATAGAACAACTGCTAAAACAAAACGTAACAAACAATGTAACTAATAAACTAATAAACCAATAAAGCAAACAGAATTCAATTAAAAAACATTCAATTATTCTAAAAACTAAGACATATATTAGTTTTCTATTGTGGGATCACACAGTAACTCAAAACTTATCAGTGCCCACAACTGGCATTTATTATCTCACACAGTTTCTGAGGGGCATAAATTCAAAAATGCCTTAGCTAGGTGGTTCTTACTCAGGGTCTCTCAGGAGGCTGCAACTAAGAAAATGTGCTTCCTTCAGCAGCACATACACTAAAAGTGGAACACCACAGAGAAGATTGGCATGGCCTCTGTACAAGGGTGACATGCAAATTAGTGAAGCATTTCATAGTTTTGGAGTAGGATAACTATAGTTAACAATAATGTATTGTACTTTTCAAAATAGAAGTGAGGACTTTAAATGTTCTCAACACATACAAATGACAAATGCTTGTATTGATAGATGTCTTAAATACCCTGACTTGATCATTACACATTCTATGCATATAACATATACTTCCTAAATTTGTTCAAATACTGTGGATCAATAAAAATGGAATATAATCAGTTGGAAAAAACCCCCACTTGGTAATTGATAAAACTACTACATAGCAAATTAGTAAGAAAGTAGAATATTTGAAAAACAGTATGAACAAATCTGACCTAATTAACATTTATAGAACATTTCACTCAAAAGGGTAAATTATACATTATTTTTATGTGACATGGAATGTTTACCAAGATTAATAATATTCTGTGTCATAAAACAAGTCTCAATAAACTTAAAAGCATGTTCTCTGACCATGATGAATTTAAATTAGAAATCAATAACATTAAAATACATGAAAAATCTCTAAATTTTTGGAAACTAAACAATAAATTTTCAAGTAACTTATGGTTTGAAGAAGAAATACAAAGGAAATTAGAAAATATTTTAAGCTGAATAAGATGAAAACGTAACATATCAAATGTGTGGTACATAAATAGTGTGTAGAAAGATATTTATAACAGTATATATATATTTGAAAAGTAGCAAGTTCACCATTAATATCTAAACTACCACTTTAAGAAGCAACAGCAGCAAAAGACAGTAAGTTAAGCCCAAAGTAAGAAAAATAAAAAGAAATAATAAGGATAGAAGAAGAAATCAATGAGATGATAAAATAGACTATGAAAGAGAAAAGTCAATGAAACTGAAAGCTGATTTTTGAGATCAATAAAATTGAAGAGTCCCCAGCAAGACTGATCAGACTTGAAAGATAATATGAAATACAAATTACCATTATCAATGATAAAAGAGGGGCATCACCACAGAAGCTATCAAGAGTTTTTAAATTGTACAGAAATGCTGTAAATAAGTTTCACAAATCAAATAAAATGGACAAATTCCTCAAAAAATAAACCAACGTTCATATTGAATTACATGCATACTGAATTTATATTAAATTACATATTCAACGTGTAATTATATATTCAATATATAATTTGAGATTCTATATTAAGAGACTACAAAACAAAAACTACATAGTCATCTCAATAAATGCACAAAAAGTGTTTTACAAAATGCAACATCTAGTCAGATAAAAATTGTCAGCACACTAGTAGGAGAATGAACAGAATGACTTTTCCTTAAACAGATAAAGAAAATCTTTATTAAACTTGTAATTACTATGAGACATAATTATGGAAGACTGAATACTGTCCCTCTAAGATTCAGAACAAGGCAAAGATTCCCATTTTTATCACTTCTACTAATTTTTGTTTCTACAGGTTCTCAAAAGTGCAATAAATCAAGAAAAAGAAATAAAAGGCACATGTATTTAAAAGGAAGAAATAAAACTACCTTTAATTACAAATGACATGATTATCAAGGTGGAAAATTCTAAGGAATTAATATCACAGACACAAAAAGTAATAAATGAATTTAGCAAAATTTCAGGATATGAAGTCAATATGGAAAATTATTTTTCCATATACAAAACCAAACACTTGGAAATTGTAATAAAACAATACTGCTTATAATAATATCAAAAGAAATACAATAAATTTTGGAAAAACAATGTGAACAGCATATAAACTGGAAACAACAGAACATTGCTGAGAAAAACTGAAGATCTAAATAAATGCAGATACAGAGCTAAAAGACATTAAAAGACTCCTAGAGTTAAGGTATCAATTCTGCTCAAATTGACCTATACAGTCAACAAAATTACCATTAAAATGTCAAATATTTCACTCTAAAATTTATATAGAAATGCAAATAAATTCTAGAATAGCTAAAACAATTTTGAAAAAGAACAAAGTGGGATGACTTTACCTGATTTCAAGACTTATTATACACAAGAATGAGAAACACAGTGTGTTGGTGTAAAGACAGACACAGAGATCAATGAAACATCATGGAGTTCAGAAATGAACCCACACTTTCATGACTAGCTGATATTTGACCAAGTTTCTAGGGTAATTCAATGAGGGAAAGGATTATCTTTTCAGGTAAAAGTATGAAAAAATTGAATACCCATAAGCAAAACTCAAAACAAAAACCCACTAAATTTGGACCCTTGACCCTTACCTTACAACATAAAAATGAACTGGAAATGGATAATAAACCTAAATGTAAAAAATAAAACTGTAAAATTTTTATAACAAAGCACAAATGAAAGTCTTGGTGATCTCCTATTAGGACATAAAACTCACACACTTTTAAAGAAAAAAAGCCAATAAATTAGACTTCATCAGAATTAAAAATTTTGCTCTTCAAGTGAAAATGAAAGATCAAACCAAAGACTAGAAGAAAATATTTGCAACACATATATCTGACAAGGATTTGTATCCAGAAAACACAAAGAACTCCCACAACTCAGTAATAAGAAAACAACTTAATGATGTTATTTATCTTATTTGATACAATAAGCCTGTGAAGTACATCACTAGCTCCATTTTGGATAATAAAATTATTGCTCAGAAATGTTGAAAGTCTAAGTCACATAGTAAGTGACAAAATGTTTCAAACCCTGTTCTTTCAGATGCTTACAGGTTTTCATTAACCATACCACCAAAGTACTACTTTTCAGAAAGCTATAGCAACCAGATTACATCAAATGCTTTATAAAAGGAATTGGCATGATTAAGCCTCAGGATTCCTCAAAACACACACACCTACTTGGGAGGCTGAGTCAGGAGAATGGCTTGAACCCAGGAGGTGGAGGTTGCAGTGAGCCAAGACAGTGCCACTGCACTCCAGCCTGGGCAACAGAGTGAGACGCTGTCTCAAAAAAAAAAAACAAACCAAAAAATGAAAAACATGCACACACATCAACCACACACACACACACACACACACACCCCCAATGACACAAACACACACTACCCCCCCACACCCCAAGACACACACACTCCTCCCCCACACACACCACACCCCACACACGCCAACACACACACTCCTCCCCACACACACACACCACACACACACACTGCACACCCCACACACACCCTCCTATGCACACATCCCTACCCCCATGCAATACAATACACACTCCCAAATCCCCTACACACACACCACACCCCCCCCACACACACACGCACTTCTTCTTCCACAATTTTCAGTCATTTCTTTGGAAGAACCATGCATAACAGACCTCACTGTGAAGAATCTGTTTAAGATCTTCCAAAATTCTTCAGTGGCTAAATTGAGGGAAGCTATTTCATGCTGTTTCCCAGTGCTAAATGAAACTACAAGACCCTGTGTTTAAAAACTATTAATAATCTCAGGACAGAAACAGCAGAGCATTACACCAAGCATGGTGCCTTCTCAATGCCCTGGGTATGCTTCTGTCTGTCGAGGTTAGTGCTTGCCACAGGTCTGTAGTGCTGGCTCCTTAGATAGCTGAGGTTGGAGGGTCACTTGAGCCCAGGAGTTCTGGGTTACAGTGAACCATGATCACACCGCTGAAGTCAGCCTGGGTGATAGAGACCCTGTCTTCAAAAAATGATAATAATTTTAAAATAGGAAATTAGCAGTTGGTGATAACAGATGTAATATTACTTTACACTGGGCTATATAAGGCTCTTTTTATAAGACTGTGAGCCCATTGAGGGTTTTGGGGATCCAACTGAGTTTGCAATTAATTAGGATATAAGGAAAGCATAGGTCAGGCAGACATAGGTTAGAATTACAACTCATCATGTTTATCAGAGCTAAAGTTGATATTGAGAAACTTGGGAGCACAGAGAGGAAGTCTGATTGCCTGGCTAATGGTAATACACCTTAAGGGAAAAAACTCATTCTTCAGCGATGGAACTGGAAAACCCAACCTGCTCACAGGGGAAAGGGTTTTAAGCCTAAAATTAGAGTAGATGAGAAAGGATATAGCCTCTCTGCCAGCAGACAGTCCCCTAAGCAGAAGAAAGAGGGTTACACTGGGTTCAGTACTTTGTTTCCTGACTTACCAATCACTGGGGCCTGTCTTCTGCCCCTGGGGGGAATGACCAGGAAGGATGACAGAGGAGGCCAATTTTGTTACTCTAATAGGGGTCGCTCCAAATACAAACAGAAAACAAGGGGGTAAGTCTACCCTCCTCCAACAGAGGGCAGCATTCACATCGTAGTCCTTATTCTATCTATAGTATCAGTACCATGCTCAAAACGTATTTGTTAATAAACTTGTTAACTGTCAGGTTGATGACCTCCAAAGAGAGACCAGCTTTTAGAGTCAGACCTGACTCCCGCTTTTGTTCCTCTCTTAACCGTACGCCCTGAGGCAAGTAATCGAGCCTCTTTGATTTCATCAACTGTAAAATCCAGATGGTAAATACCTAGCTCACAGGAGTCTCATGAAGGTTAATGTCTGTCAAGAGCTTATCCCAAAGCTGGTGGGAGGTAGGGAGGCGTTCAAAGAGGCGAGCTCCCCTCTTCTTTTTCCTCTCTGATAAAACCTGCTCTCAGAAAAAAAAAAAAAATCTAGTACACGATCATTTATGCTTCCTCCAATGAATTTTCCTCACCCAGGGCTTTTTTTTTCTCTTTTTTTCTGTTTCAGCCCTTTCCCTCAGTGTTATGAAAGGCTAATTCAGTCAATTGTAGGTAGAAGCCAAGTAAAAAGAATTTAGGAGGAGATGTTGTTCTGGAAATCCCATGGAAATCAGGCGCTCTCTGGATTATGCTGTTGTCATTATTTTCACTTCTACCCGCTTCCCACACCCCATGTCTGTTCCATGCCAAATTCTTTTTTTCTGAAGGATTGTCAAGGGGACATATGTCCCTTAAATGGCAAGAGGGATATGAAAGATAATGAGTAATGGGGAAAGAAATAAGAAAGATTTGTGCTCTGACTGCATTGCCTCTAAAAACAAACTAAATGGGGCTCTGTGACTTTGCATTGCGATGTTTAGAGAATTGAAACTCACCATGCTTGCTTTTAATTGCTCCTTAATGGCATAAGGAATTACAAGACATTAAATTACTATAGAGGAGTGCAGACAGAATGACTTTATCTGAGTAAAGTCACCTTTAGCTTTTTAAGTTAGCCATTAGGCAGTCTAAATGCTAGAAGATGCCACCATTACTAGTTTTGTTGAAAGCACAATGCGATATATTCCTGAACAGTTAGACCCCACCCACAGCTGGAGGTCATGAGAAAAGTAAATGCCAAATACCTGTGCCCTGAGGTGCCTAGTATATATCAACTTCATTGCAAGGAAATCATTGTAAGAGAAATTGAAGCTGCAAAGGGAACTTGAGATCTACACAGAAGCTGCTTTGTATAGTGGAAATGACACAGCCTTTGGGAACAGGCAGGATTAAAATTGAATCCCAATTCGATTTCCTTGTTGAGGGACCTTGGGCAAATGTATTTTCCATTAAGTAGAACTAATACTGAATTGGTTCATGTCTTTCGTAGTGACTGAATGAACTGCTTAATGGTGGGTGGTATTACAGACTAGTAAAGTGACTAAGTTTCCAACCTAGAGTGCCTGGTTTTGAATTTTGCTTTGCAGTATGACTAGCAGTGTGACCTCACTTAGCGTGTCTCTCTTATTTCCTCCTTCATAAATAAGACTATTAACATTACCTATTCTATAGAGTTGTGAGAATTAAATGAACTAATATATATACATTAGTGTGGAACTTAAAAAGGACTTAAGAGGCTGGGCACAGTGGCTCACGCCTGTAATCCTAGCACTTTGGGAGGCGGAGATGGGCAGATCGCATGAGGTCAGGAGTTCCAGACCAGCCTGGCCAACATGGTGAAACCCTGTCTCTACTAAAAATACAGTAATTAGCTGGGCGTGGTGGTGGGTGCCTGTAATCGCAGCTACTCAGGAGGCTGACACAAGAATCGCTTGAACCTGGGAGGTGGAGGTTGCAGTGAGCTGAGATTGCGCCACTGCACTCCAACCTGGGCTGCAAGAGCGAAACTCAGTCTCAAAAAAAAAAGAAATAAAAAAAGGACTTAAAAGTCATTAACTGTTATGTTATGCCTACTATTGGAGGGCTAAATTCTTTCTCCTTTTCTTCCTCATAATTTCACCCATCAGAACAAAGGTTTCATAGGAATATAAATGGTTTGAGCAGGTCTAAATAAACATTTCCTCCAAAGTCATTTCCCCAAAAATCTAAAACCACCATTATGAGTCATTATTTTGGTTACAGGCACTGGATCCCCTCATTATAATAGAAAACGCATCATCTAGAGAGATACATTATCGCACTATTCTTACATTAGAACATTATCAACTTCTGTAGATTAATTTCATCAATAGAGTTCCAACTGCTCAAAAAGTCCAGGAATTGAGATAAAACCTTGAACTGGTAGGTTTTGAGGAGATCATAGGAAAGGGCAGATAAATGAATTAGCTGGGAGAAATCTGGCTTAGATTTTACAAACAAGTGGAGGAACCTATGCACCGTCATGGAGAATTGAGGTGATGTCAAATATATATGGGATTTAGCTTCGTACCCTTTGCACAACATGTGCCCATTTTCCCCACCCCCCATTTAGGTGGATAGTTTATCTTGGCTATTCTGAATAGTGCTGCAGCGAACGTGAGGGCGCAGATATCTCTTCAATATACTGATTTCATTTCCTTTGGATATATACCCAGAAATGGGATTGCTGGATCATAAGTTGATTCTATTTTTAGTTTTTGAGGAATCTTTATACTGTTTTCCATATTTATTTCCATATTCCCATTTACATTGCCAACAACAATATACAAGGATTCTCTTTCTCTCTATATCCTTTTCAATCCTTGCTATCTTTTCTTTGTCTTTCCTTTTTAATAGGGTGTCAGGTGATATTGCATTGTGGTCCTGATTCGAATTTCCCTGATGATTAGTGATCTTATGCATAAAAATAATTAATGTTTATTGAAAGCCACTTTGTATAAGCCAGACACTATTCTAAGCACTTTACATGTACTAATTTCCTTAGTCCTTTGAGCTACCCTTATTCCAAGTTTACGGTAAAGAAAAATAAGACAAAGAGCAACTAAGCTTGTCTAAGTTCATATAGGCAATAAATGGATGAGCCGGCATTGCAAACCAGGCGTTCTGTTGTCCCCAGTGTCTTTGCCATTAACCATTAAGTTCCATTGCTTCTTCACTAAGATTCATTTTCCTCCATATTGTTCATACTACCTCCCTTTTTTATGCCTTGAGATACATCTTAGTTGGTACACTGGTACAGTTAGTGGTTTCTTTCATGGCCATGGCATTGATTTTATTAACTATGAGTGGCAGATCACGCAAGATTCCAGCACATCCAGGTAAAAAATGGAAAAGAGAGCTCAACACTTTGAGCTAATTAGCTGCTGAATTTTTTTTCTCCTACTGAGTGGGAGTTAACATAACTGCTGCCTGCCTATACAACAGTCTGTTTGCGTGCCAGTCAACATGAGGTTTTTATTTTCCCTTAGTAATCTACTTCTTGTGTGTCATTGAAAGTGATGTTACAATAAATCTATCAGTTCAAGCAATACCATTATTTTAAAAATGGATGGTGATCTGGAAGATTTTGTGTTTTTCAAGTAATCTGTTTTACTAATTAATCATAAGTGTTGTCTGGTGTTGATTAAATTTCCATGGAGAAAGAGATAGCATATGTCCAGAATCACACAATAAAAGCTAAGTCAGATAAAGGCTAATGATATTAGCTAATATTTATTGCATACTTATAAATCAGAAATTGACCAGGTAGATTCTTATAGACTTTATCTTATTAAATAATCTCAACCTGAAGAGGCAATTCTGTTTAAATATCCATTCTATGGGAAATATTGGTTTAGAACTATTATCATTGGTGAGAAACTGAGGTTTAGAATAGCTAAATTGTTTTCTGAGGATTAGATATATGTGGTGGGACCAGAATCTAAACCAACTGTGCTTGGCTACAGATTTGGAACTCTTAGATTTACTCCATGCTATCTCTCTAATTATTTGTAGTATTTATGAGGATATTTCACATCCCAAATTCTGCCTCAATGGCTCCGTGATATTCTCTGAGAATAAATTGTGATAATTATAAATCTTAATTATAATTAAGAGACTCCCTGCAAGAGACCATTGAGAAGAATCATGAAGTAAAATGTAGTGCTGAAGTGGGTTCTGCTGAGGTAGGATGCATTATTCATGCTGTTTTCTCACCTTCTCTTGTCCATATATTAAATATGTATTTACTTTTCAAGGTTAAGTTCAAAGTAACTGACAGTCTCTTTGGTGTTTGCCATGATTCTCCATTTCTTCCTTTCAGTAGAAATTGTACCGTTTCTATTGTGAACTGATGTATGCATATATTATGAACCCCATGTACATATAATGTGAACTCAATGTATACAGGCCACTCTGGGCACTGATAACTCTTTATTACACTTCTTGGTTTATCTATCTATCCCTGTTTCTAGACAGCATATTCCTAGAGGAAAGCCACCATACCTCATTCATTTTTGTGTCTCTGGAACCTAGCACAGTAATAATCATGTATTAGTAATGTATTGTTATTTGTTGAATCAATCCAACAATCTATAAACCTTTAGTGGGAAAACAGACTGCAATCGTGACATATGGGTCCTTTGGATCTGGAAGAGTGGGTTTAGTATGTTGTTACATATAAATGCCAATCTAATAGCCATAGTGTTTGAAAAATTAAACACATCATATTATTTGTCTTTTTATTGAATTTTTAAAAATCAAGTATTTATTATTTCATAAAGAATGCATGTCTATTATTGACAACTTAGAAATATAAATAGGCAAAAGGATAATATAAGTTATCCATAATTCCGGCTATAGATAATCACCATGAACATTTTTACAGGTAGCATGTAGAACTTTTCTATGTAGACAAATCTGTGAGTTAGTCAGGTAGGATGTATTCTAACCTGTTTCTAACATGTCTTTCTGAAATCTAGAAACTAGAAAGCTAGGAAATGCATCCTTTGCAACTTTAGTTCTTGATACGGTTTGGCTCTGTGTCCCCCCAAATACCATCTTGAATTGTAATCCTCACATGTTGAAGGAGGCACCTATTGGGAGGTGACTGGATCATGGGGGCAGAATTCCCCCTTGCTGTTTGTGTGATAGTGAGTGGCTTTTCATGAGATCTGGTTGTTTGATACGCCTCTGGTTCTTCTCCCCACCCCTCTCTTTCTCTCTCTCTCTCTCTCTGCTGCCACCATGTATAATGTACCTTGCTTCCCCTTTGCCTTCTGCCATGGGTAAGTTTCCTGAGAATTCCCAGCCATGCAGAACTGTGAGTCAATTAAACTTCTTTTGTTTATAAATTACCCAGTCTCAGGTAGTATCTTTTAGCAGTGGGAGAAGGGGCTAATACACTTCTGCATGTGGGTTCCATGAGATTTAGTGGAAGAGAGTAAAGTGATGTGATGTTATTACTCAGAGAGATTCATGGCAGATGTGCTTGATTCTTTTGAGACAGTGAAGGTGGAGGTTCTAGCATCTGGCCCATGAAAATATGGATGTAGGGGGAGGAAAGTGACACCAGGATACTAATTGTGTTTGTGTTTAAAAGATGTGTTTCTTTGATGTGTTTTTCTGGTTACAAGGCATCTGTGCTTTGTTCCCTATCTTCTCCAGCACCATCCCCCACAAAATACGATTCTGAAGTTCACTTATCTGTAATAAGATAACCTGTAAAAAAAAAATCCTATTAAACTAGCAAGAATGAATTGTATTATATCTAACTAGATATCCTGGCAATAAGGTAATTATTAAAAGAAGTGGTTGTCAGCAAAACACACTCAAGAAAATAGAGATCTCAGATTGGTACTGACTTAATTAAATTTGAAGACAGTCATTGTCAATAGACAATGTAACACTGGCCGCACATTGCACAGACTGACAAATAGTTACTCACAACGATCATTTGTGGCTTCCTGCAATGCAGTGTCCATGGAAGGCAAGGCTATGGCACAGGGGTGCTGAGTAACAAACATCATCACAAAGTGTGCAGAATAGACGGGCAATTCGTAACTCTGTAGGAGGATGTCAAAAACTTAAAGCATAAACGTGTGGTTTTAAATTCTTAAAATGTAGTCATGGAACTAAGGACTTTCGATAACTGTCCTAAGAGTACATTGCTCTTATAAAAAGAGTACATTACCTCTTATTGCTGCTGATTTGATGGAGACTATAACCAGACCCAAAATGTAATCTTTCAGATTACTGAAATACAATGTAGGTTACATTCTTACATGAGAATTCTCTACATGAGAATTAGGGTATTGATTGGGAAATAATGACACTCTGAAAATTGGAACAAGAACATTTGCAATGATTTGGATAATTTGTTATACCTTAAGCCTCCTAATTCTGCTGAAACTCCTTTGCTCTCAACTCCTCTTATGGAATTGATTCTTGTAATTAACTCTCATCCAACACCTACCAACCCTCATTGCCTCTACCCTAAATGTGGGGGCAGATTCTAGCATTCCTGGGGGTAAGGAATGAAGGATTACAAAGTCAAACCTGAGGAGAGAAGACTTGCACACCAAACCACTGCACGGTTTTGCTAACATGGGTCAACAAAATGCATAGATGATTACGTAAGGACAGATTCTAAGGGAGATACAATAAATATTTTAGACTGGGCTTAATTTATTGATATAGATACTTTTGCCCAAAGTTCTGCATTCAGTGTGCTGGATGGAGCAACTTGTGATTCTGGTTGTTTGTCTTGTTGGTTGGCTAAAATCTGTATTCAACTGGGAGTACAGTAAGTGAAATCAAGACATCAGAATTCCTGTGATCATGCAAAAAATAAATAGATAAATATGCTTAAAGACACTGAATTTGTGTAGTTGATCTATCATATGTGAGCTACTTACCCACACTTTATATCTCCCAAGAGATCTTAGAGAACATTTTCTTCACTACAAGACTGGGAAGTACATTGGTGAGCAGAGCACCATCCCCTTAGAAAAGTGGATGTACTTTGGATAAAGAGAGGAGGCACGACCATTGAATGGGCTCTCACATTGCAATCAAAATGATGAGATCTCTGGGTGGCACTTAACTGCCTGACGCAAGATGAGACAGCTAGCAATAATTTGTGGTAGGGCTCAGGAAGAAAAGATGGTAGCTTGACCGTCAGGGATCTTCGCATGACATGCCTATCATCAGTGCCTATCATCAGGTTAATAGTATCCCCTGGAGCTGTGCAACAAGATGGTATCATTTCTAGCAATGATAGATATGGTAGTCCATTAAGATTCTAGTTCATCAGTGTGACAAAAACAAATACAGTCATATTTTGCTTAATGATAGGTTGATGTTCTGAAAAATATGTCCATAGGTGATTTCATCCTTGTTTGAACATTGTGAAGTATACTGACACAAAACTAGATGGTGTAGCCTACTACACACCTAGGCTGTGTGGTATAGCCTAGTGTTCCTATACTTCAAACCTGTGCAGCAGGTGACTGTAGTGAATACTGTAGGCAATTGGAATGCAACAGTATTTGTGTATCTAAATATAACATAGAAAAAATACAGTATAAAATATGAAAAATGGAATACCTGAATAGGGCACTTACCACGAACAAAGCTGGCTGGACTGCAAGTTGCTCTGGGTGAGTCAATGAATGAGGGGGTAAGTGAATATGAAGGCCTACAATATTACTGTACACTACTGTAGACTTTTTGCACACTGTACACTTAGGTTACACTAAATTTGTAAAAATATTCTTTCTTCAATAATAAATTAAACTTCACTTACTGTAACATTTTTATTTTATATGCTTCTTATTTTTTTTTAACTCAAGACTCTTTTGTAATAACACTTAGGTTGAAACACAAACACATTGTACAGCTGCACAAAAAATATTTTCTTTTTTTCTATCCTTTTTCCTTAAGATTTTTTTCTTTTTAAAAATGTTGATTGTTGAGAACATTTGGACACAGGGAGGGGAATGTCACACACTGACACCTGTGAGGGGGTGGGGGGCCTAGGAGAGGAATAGTATTAAGAGAAATACCTAATGTGGATGATGGATTGATGTGTGCAACAAACCACCATGGCATGTGTATACCTATGTACCAAACCTGCACATTCTGCACATGTACCCCAGAATTTGTACTGACCTAATTAAATGTGAAGGCAATGAGTATCCATTGTCATTAGAGAATATAACACATTGTGCTACATTCATTGTTTGAAACTGTACACATGGAAAAGAATATAGTCAGCATACTGAAAGGGTTGAACTATGGTAGATAAATTAGATTAGCTCACTCACCACTCACTCCCATCCCCATTTAGAATTGTATCATATCGTACCTTACCTGCCTGTATTAGTTCATTCGCATACTGCTATAAAGACATACCTGAGACTGAGTAATTTATAAAGAAAAAAGGTTTAATGAGCTCATGGTTCTGCAGGCTGTACAGGCTTCTGCTTCTGGAGAGGCATCAGGAAACTTACAACCATGGAGGAAGGCAAAGGGGAAGCAAGTACATCCGCATGGCAGGAGCAGGAGGAAGAAAGAACCAAGTGGGAGGTGCTACACACTTTCAAACAACTAGGTCTCCTGAGAACTCTATCAAAAGACAGCACTAGAGGGATTATGCTAAACCATTAGAAACCACCCTCATGATTCAGTCACATCCCGCAAAACCCTACCTCCAATATTGGGAATTACAATTCAACAGGAGATTTGGGTGGGAACACAGAGCCAACACATATCACTGCCTATTCTTTGGAAATGAGAACACATATTTCCTGGTTCTTTTACAGTGAGAGTTCCACATGTTCCAGTCAGAAGATTTTACTATACAAATCTTGAAAGAGGAAAGTGAGCAACATGAGATGGCAGCCTCACATAAGGAAATGATATCTTCTCGCAAGTATAGTGGTAAAGACATCTGGTTCTCTGAAGTAGCACTGATACAGGTTCTATCCAGGCATACTAAGTGCCAAGTAGCAGATGGCAGCAGAGGTAGAACTTCTCACAGAAACTGTCTCAGGGTGTGGCTGGGTGATTCTCCTTGTGTTTTGTTCCTGACTCAGGGGTATGCATTCCTAATTCCCTGACCTTTCTGAATATTTCATATACTGCTAAATATCCTTCAATAATACTGTAGCAAGACTTTCTTGTTGTTTGCAATCATGAATCTTGACCAATAAAACATTTTTTACATAAAGGGAATATTTTAAATTCATAAATGTTATTTCTTTTTTTTTTTTGAAAAAAGTTGAGATATAGTTTTCATATAGTAAAATGGACAGGCCTTGGCTGAATGGTTCCATGAGTTTCGACAAATGCCTAAACTGTGTAACCCGCAACCTTATTCAGATATAAAAATAATTTCATTACCGAAACAAATCTTCTCAGGCCACTTCAAAGTAAATTCTCTTCTTCCAGAGGGTATCTCACTTCTTACTTCTACCACAACAGATCAGCTTTGCCTATTCTAAAATGCCTCATAAATGAAGTTATGCATTAAGTACACCTTTTCATCTGTCTTCTATCATTTAGCATGTTTTGAGATTCAGCCGTTATTGTATCAGTAGGTTATTCAGTTTTATTGATGAACTTTATGAATATGCCACAGTTTTTTGATTCATTCTCCTTTTGATGGACACCACATTGTTTCCATTTCTTAGTTATTGTAAATAAAGCTGCTATAAAGGTTTTGGTATAAGCCTTTTTATTGATATAAGTTTTCATTTCTCTCAGCTAGATATCTAGTAGAAAAAGTGATGGAACAGAGATTAGGTAGATGGAACATAGATTAGGTGGGCGTTTAAACTTAGATGAAACTTCTAAACAATCTTCAAGATGGTTGTACTACCACTGTTCCACCAACAATATTTGAGAGTTTCAATTCCTTCATATCCTTAAAAACATTAAGACTTCTCAGTGTTTTTAATGTACTCATTCCAGAGGAAGTACAGAGGCATATCATTGTGGTCTTAATTTTAATTTTCCTGATTATATAATTTGGCTGTGACTCCACCCTAATCTCATCTTGAATTGTAGCTCCTATAATTCCCATGTATCATGGGAGGGACCTGGCTGGAGGTAATTGAATCATGTGGGTGGGCCTTTCCCATGCTGTTCTTGTGGTAGTGAATAAGTCTCATGAAATATGATGGTTTTATAAAGGGGAGTTGCCCTGCACAAGCTCCTTTTGCCTGTGGCCATGTAAGATGTGACTTAGCTCCTCCTTTGCTGTGGAATACTATGCAGCCATAAAAAAGAATGAGTTCATGTCCTTTGCAGGGACATGGATGAAGCTGGAAACCATCATTCTCAGCAAACTAACACAGGAACAGAAAACCAAACACCACATGTTCTCACTCATTAGTGGGAGTTGAACAATGAGAATACATGGACACAGGGAAAGAAACATCACACACTGGGGCTTGTTGGGGTTTGAGGGGCTAGAGGAGAGATAGCTTTAGAAGAAATACCTAATGTAGATGATGGGTTGATGGGTGCAACAAACCACCATGGCACGTGTATACCTATGTAACAAACCTGCACGTTCTGCACGTGTACCCCAGAACTTAAAGTAAAATCTAAAAACATTTTTTTTAAAAAACCCTCTTTTCTTTATAAATTAACCAGTCTTGTGTATGTCTTTATTAGGAGTGTGAGAACTGACTAATACACCTGATTATCACAATGTTGACCACATTTTCATGTGCTTATTGACCATTTGTATATTTTCCTTTGAGAATAATTTAAGTATTTTATGTATTTTAAAGTTGAGTTGTTTGTAGGAGTCCTTTTATTCTGAATATAAATCCTTTTTCAGATAGATGTATTGCAAATATATTCTCTCAGCCAATGGGGTTTATATTCATTTTCTTAATGATATGTTTTGATGAACTGAAGTTATTAATTTTCATGAAGTTCAGTTTATCGTTATTTTTCCTTTTATACTTACTATTTTCTGTGACCTGTCAAAATGCTTCGCTTATGCCAAGTCACAAGTATATTCTCCTGGCTTTTCCTAGAAGCTTAATGGTTCTAGCTTTTATATTTATGTGTATGATTCAAATTGAATTTATTTTTGTGTAAAATGTGAGGTAGGTGTCAATGTCTATTTTCTTTCATGTGGCTATCCAGTTGTTCCAGCCACATTTGGTGAACACTGTTTCTTTTCCCATTGAATTGCTTTGGCATCATTGTAATAAATCACTCTGCTTCGGAAGGTCTATTTCTAGCCTTTGTAGTTTTTCACTGGTCTTTTTCTTTACACATATGCCATGCTATCCTTTTCAGATTACTATAGTTTTGTAGTAATTCTGGAAATTGGACAATGTAAGTCATAAAATGTTGCTCTTTTTCAAAATTGCCTCATTTATTTTAGTTTTTTTTTCCACTTTCATATAATCCTTTAAATCACCTTGTCAATTTCTATCGAAAAGCTTGCTAAGATTTTGATTGAGGTTGAATTTATAGAACATTCTGGGGATAATGACATCTTAACACTATTGAGTCCTCCAGTCCATTTTTACAATATAATATATTTGCTCGTGATTTTCATGTAGTTTTCAGTTTAGAAGTCTTACACCTGTCACTATATTTATTTGTAAGTATTTTGTTTTTATTCTATAATTGTATTACTTTCAGTTTTATTTTCTAATTATTCACTAGTAATGAATAGAAATATAGTATATTTTTTAATCTTGTGATGTTGCTAAATTTACTTATTTCTTATGGTTTATTTATAGATTCCTTGGGATTTTCTACATAGAAAATTATATCAGCTGAGAATGAAGACAGCATTATTTTTCCCTTTCTAATCCATATACCTTTGAGGCAATTTTCTTTCCCCTCACTGGCTACGATTTGAAGTACAATTTTGAATAGAACCAGTGAGATTAGATGTATTTGCCTACTTCCAGAACATATGAGAAAGGGGTTAAAGGTTTTACCATTAAGAATCACATTGGCTAAGAGTTTAGTGAAGAGGCCATTTATCAGATTGAGGAAATTCCTTGTTTCTAGTTTGCTGACAGATTGCTTTCATGAATGTGTGTTTCAAACTTTGTCAAATATTCTTGCATCTATCAATATGATCATAAGCTTTTTTCTCCTTTTTTCTGTTAGTTTGGTATACCATACTAATTAATTTTAAACAATTTTTTATTTCCATAGGTTTGGGGGAACAGATGGTGTTTAGTTTCATGAATAAATTCTTTAGTGGTGATTTCTGAGATTTTAATGCACCCATCACCCAAGCAGTATACACTGTATCCAATTTGTAGTCTTATCCCTCACATTTCTCCCACCATTTCCCCTGATTCACCAAAGTCTATTGTATCATTCTTATGCCTTTGCATCCTCATAGCTTAGCTCCCATTTATGAGTGGGAACATAGAATGTTTGGTTTTCCATTCTTGAGTTATTTCACTTAGAATAATGATCTCCAGTTCTATCCAGGTAGCTGAGAATGCCATTATTTTGTTCCTTTTTATGGTTGAGTAGTATTCCAGGGTCTATATAGGCACACTGGTCTATGTGCCTATTATTATACCAATACCATGCTTTGTATATACATATATATGAATAACACAGTTTTCTTATTCACTCATTGATTGATGAGCATTTGGGCTAGTTTCATACTTTTGCAATTGCCAATTGTGCTGTTATACCATGACTGTGCAAGTGTCTTTTTTTGTATGACTTCTTTTCCTCTGGGTAGATATCCAGTAGTGGGATTGCTGGATCAGATGGTAGTTCTACTTTTAGTTCTTTAAGGAATTTCCACACTGTTTTCTATAGTGGTTGTACTAGTTTACATTCTCACCAGCAGTGTAAGTCTTCCCTTTTCACCACACAATACCAGCTTACTACTGCATGAATGACCATAATCAAACAATTTTTTGATTTTTTGACTATGGTCATTCTTGCAGGAGTAAGCTGGTATCACACTGTGGTTTTGATTTGCATTTCCCTCATAATTAATGATGTTGAGCATTTTTCTAGATGTTGCTTGGCCATTTATACATTTTATTTTAGAACTGTCTCTTCATATCCTTAGCCCACTTTTTGATAAGATTGTTTTTGCTTGCTGATTTGTTTGTGTTTCTTGTAGATTCAGGATATTAGTCTTTTGTCAAATGTATAGATTCTAAAGATTTTCTCCCATGCTGTGAGTTGTCTGTTTACTCTGATAATTGTTTCTTTTGCTGTGCAG
The DNA here is from genome assembly GCA_036589455.1 of Ateles fusciceps. Taxonomy (NCBI): domain Eukaryota; kingdom Metazoa; phylum Chordata; class Mammalia; order Primates; family Atelidae; genus Ateles; species Ateles fusciceps. The sequence goes on along the minus strand of JAZHEH010000164.1, from coordinate 3,169,190 downwards.
AAGCTTCTTATTTTAATTAAGTCCCATCTATTGATCTTTGTTTTGGTTGCATTTGCTTTTGGTTCTTGGTCATGAAGTCTTTGCCTAAACCAATGTCTAGAAAGGCTTTTCTGATGTTATCTTCTAGAATTGTTATGGTTTCAGGTCTTAGATTTAAGTCCTTGATACATCTTGAGTTGATTTTTGTATACAGTGAGAGATGAGGATCTAGTTTGATTCTTCTACATATGGCTTGCTAATTACCCAAGCACCATTTGTTGAATAGAGTGTCTTTCTCCACTTGATGTTATTGCTTGCTTTGTTGAAGATCAGTCAGCTGTAAGTAATTGACTTTATTATTTGGTTCTCTATTCTGTTCCATTAGTCTATGTGCCTATTTTTATACCAGTACCATGCTGTTCTGCTGACTATGGCCTTATAGCATAGTTTGAATTCAGGTAATGTTATGCCTCCAGATTTGTTCTTTTTTGTAGTCTTGCTTTGCCTGTAGGATTCTTTTTTGGTTCCATATAAATGTTAGGATTGTTTTTTTCTAATTCTGTGAAGAATGGTGGTGGTATTTTGATGCGAATTGCATTGAATTTGTAGATTGCTTTCCACAGTATGGTCATTTTCATAATCTTGATTCTACTCATCCATGAGTACGGACGTGTTTCCATTTGTTTGTGTTATCTATGATTTATCTGAGTGGTGTTTTGCAGTTTTCCTTGTATAAGTCTTTTGTCTCCTCGGTTAAGTGTATTCCTAAGTATTTTATTTTTTTGTAGTTATTGTAAAAGGGGTTGACTTCTTGATTTGATTCTCAGCTTTGTCACTATTGGTGTACAGCAGTGCTACTAATTTGTGCACATTGTCTGTGTCTTGAAACTTTGTTGAATTTATCAGTTCTAGGTCCTTTTTGGAGGAGTATTTAGGGTTTTTTTTAAAGGTATATAATTATATCATTAGCAAATAGCAACAGTTTGACAAATTGGTCAGAATTGATTTCTGGATGTTAAACTATCTTACATTCTTGGAATAAACTCTACTTGGTCATGTTGTATTATGATTTTTAGATATCGCTGATTTCATTTGCTAATATTTGTCCATCTGTGTTTATGGTGGATGTTGGTAACATATGATCATAGACATTTGGTAATGTCTTATCACTTTTATTCTGTTTTATTATCTTCTGAAAGTGTCCATGGAAAATTGAGATTATTTTCTCCTTACATATTTAGTTAAATTTCCAAGTATAGCTAACTGAATGTGATAGTTTCTTTCTGCAAAGTTTACAGATTATGAACTCAATTTCTTTGACAGATGTGGAGCTATTTAAATTTCTCTTTTTTCCTTGCATCAGTTTCATAGATGTTTGTCTCTCAATAAATTAGTTCCTTGTTTCAACATATGCAAAATAACCAATGTGATACATCATATCAACAGAATGAAGGACAAAAACTATATGATCATTTCAGTTAATGCTGAAACAGCATTTGAAAAAATTCAACATCCCTTCATGATTAAAAATAAAACCCACAAAAAACTGAGTACAGAAGGAACCTACCTCAACACAATAAAATCCATATACAACACATTCATAGCTCGTATCATACTGAATGAAAAGAAATTGAATGCCCTTCCTCTAAGAACTGAAACAAGACAAGGATGCCTGCTTTCGTTACTATTTTTGACATAGTACTGGAAATCCTAGTTAGAGCAATTACAAAAGAGAAATAAATAAAAGGGCATTAAAATCAAGACAGAATTCATATTATTCTTGTTTGTAGATATTATCTTAGAAAAACCTAAAAACGCTACCACAAAACTATGAGAACTGATAAAAAAATTCAGTAATGTTTTAGAATACAAAATTAGCATATAAAAGTCAATACCACTTGTATTGACTTGTATGCCAATAGTAAACAAACAGAAAAAAAAAGATCAAGAAAGTTATTCCATTTACTATAGCTACAAGTATAAAATATAACGACCAGAAATAAATGAAAGATCTCTATAATGAAAATTATAAAACATTGATAAAAAAATTGAAGAGGAAACACATAAAAAAATGGAAATATATTCCATGTTCAGGGATTGGAAGAATCAATATTGTTAAAATAACCATACTATTCAAAGCATTCTACACATTCAATGCAATCCCTATTAAAACACCATGGTCTTCATAAAAATTTAAAAAAACTAAAATATGTATAAGATAAAAGACCAAAGTAGCCAAAGCCATCCTAAGAAAAAAGAATAAAATTGGAGAAATCACATTACCTGACTTTAGATTGTATTACAGAGCTATATTATCCCAAATATTATGGTATGGGCATCAAAATAGACATATAGATCAATGGAACATGATAGATAACCCAGAAATAAATTCATAAGTCTACAGTGAATGTATTTTCCACAGTGATGCCAAGAACATACATTGGAGAAAGGACAGTCTCTCCAAAAAATGTTGCTGGGAAAATTGGATATCCATATGCAGAAGAATAAAACTAGACTCCTATCTCTCACCATATATAAAAGTCAAATCAAAATGGATTAAACAGTTAAATCTAAGATCAGAAACTTTGAAACTACTTGAGGAATTGGGGAAACTCTCCAGGACATTTGTCTGGGCAAAGATTTCTTGAAGTAATCCCTCAACAGCATCAACAACCAAAACAAAAATGGATAAATGATATCACATGAAGTTAAAAAGCTTCTACATGGCAAAGTAAATGGTCAAGAAAGTAAAGAGGCAGCCCACATAATGGGAGAAAATATATGAAAACTACTCATCTGACAAGGAATTAATAGCCAGAATATAAAAGGACAACAAACAACTCAAAAGGAAAATAATCTAATAAATCCATTCAAAAGTGAGCAAAAGATCTGAATAGACATTTTTCAAAATAAGACATACAAATGGCCAACAGGTATATAAAAAAGTTCTAATTAATCTCGCTCCAGTTAAAATGGCTTTTATCCAAAAGACAGGTAAATGCTGGCAAGAATGCAGAGAAAGGAGAACCCTTATACACTGTTGATGGTAATATAAATTAGTACAGCCACTATGAAGAACAGCAGAGAGGTTTCACAAAAAACTAAACATAGAACTATTATATGATCCAGCAATCTCACTCTTCAGTATATAGCCCAAAGTAAAGAAATCAGTGTATCGAAGAGATATCTGCACTCTCATGTATATTGCAGCTTTATTCACAATAGCCAAGATTTGGAATTGACTCAAGTATTTATCAACAGATGAATGTATTTTAAAAGTGTGGTAAATATACACAGTAGAGTATTATTTAGTCATAATAAGGAGATCCTGTCATTTACAACAACATGAAATAGAACTGGAGAACATTATGTTAAGTGAAATAATCCAAGCACAAAAAGACAAACTTCACATGTTCTGACTCATGCTGGGGCTAAAAATTAACACAACCGAATTCATGGAGCCAGAAAGTAGAATGGTGGTTACCAGAGGCTGGGAAGAAGTGGGAATAGCTAATGGGTACAAAAATATAGATTGAATAAATAGGATCTAAAATTTGATAGCACAACAAGGTGACTATAGTCAACAATGATTTATTGTATTTTTAAAAGTAGCTAAAACAGTGTAATTAGAATGTTTCAACACCCCCCCCTACAAATTATAAATGCTTGAGGTAACAGATACCTTAATTATCTTGATGTGATTATCATGCATTGTATGCTTGCATCAAAACATTATATTTACCTGATAAATATGCACACCTACTATATGCCCCTAAAAGTTAAAATTAAAGCAGGTTCTTTTACTTCAAATAATTAAACTCATTGTCAGAGTATATTTCACAATACTTTCTTATCTTTTAAATGTCTGCAGGACTTGTAGTGATGCATATCATTATTGATATTAATAACTGCTGAGTGTATGATGGACTATATTGTTTGCTGATAGTGACAGTAAGGAAAACCGAGCTGGCCCCCGAAGTGGAAACTGCTGAGGGTGTTCTAAAGTAGTAAACAGTGTGTGAATATCATACACCCAGTGAAACTAGTTCTTTAACCATGGGATGTGTGACCCTGCCAAAGAATATGGACAATTTCAAAAGAAGACATACATGCGACCAACAATTAAATGAAAAAAAGTGCAACATAACGGATCCTTGGAGAAATGCAAATGAAAACCACCGTGAAACACCATCAGGAATGGCTATTACTAAAAAGTCAAAAAATAACAAACGCTAGCAAAGTTGAAGAGAAAAGGTAACACTTATACACTGTTGGTGGGAGTGTAAATTAGTTCAACCATTGTGGAAGACTTGTGCTTTTATTGAATCTGTTCAATAATAAAGATTTTTTGTGTGTGAATACAGTTACATATGTACACAGTGTGTATTAATTAATCCTTAAGTTGTCCACAGAAAAGATAAGCTGTGTGTACTTGCAGAAATATTAACTTGATGAAGCATTCTTATCCTGGGGTTTGAATATCTTCTTCTGATGTGCAGTCATTGATCCCAGCTTCCACTTACTCCCATACCTACCTTGCCACAGAGCAGTATGGAAGATCTAAAAAGTCAGTAACAAAATAATAGAAAAACACATAACATTTTATATTTTAGTGTCACCACCACCACACTCACACACACAGACACCTCCAAGCAGGGTCATCATTAATTTATTCTTATCACAGGCAGCAGGCATAAAGTGTGCATTGACGGGATGGAAGCATGCCAGCAATCTTCTTGTACTGTCTGACAACAGTGCTGGACTAGGCGATATAGAACAGAAACCTCAAATTAGAAGTCTGGTGATTTTCTTGCTTGTTTGACAACCTGAAATGTGAGGTGAACACCTGTATAAAATTCTCTGACCAGGGAGTATGGAAATGCATACTGTACCCCTTTTTATATTCCGTCAACTTTTGTTACATATTCTACCCATCCTTTCAAGTGCCATCTTAAATGTTGCCTCCCCCCATAAAAATCTTTTCTGATCTCTCACAGAAAATGTGAGGAATCTCCCCTTCAAGTACTTTTTTTTTCACTCTGAAGATGCTTTACATAAATTGCAATGTAAGATAAGAATCAATATGAAAGAGAAATTGGAAAGACTTATTGGGTTATGGAAGAGGCACATTGCCCAGAGGGAGTTGGAAAAGGTTTTCAGAATAAGTGGTTTATAAACTAATATCTCACAGATGAAAAGAAAAAAGCAGATTGGTGAGTTATTTGTAAACATCAGTTACCTTAATTTCTTAATTAAGTGCATACCATGCACTGTTCTCTGTGCTAAGTACTTTTAATAGTTTTACATGTTTTCTGTGCTCTATAATTTTTTTCCAATAATAAAAGTCATGATATTACACTTGTCTCTTCTCTCACATCCCTCTTACAAACAATCAGAAAATCTTGTTGATTTTTAGGTTACAATAAATCCAGAGTCTAACACCTTCTCATCACTTCCATTGTTATAATCCCAGATCAAGACATATTCTTCTTAATGACTGACTTCCCATCCTTCTCCTTCTTTCACCATTGTCCACACTCCTGCTTCTCCCTACTTTTAGAACTTCATTTCAAATTTAAGTTGGATTATGTCACTCCTAGGGAAACCCTAAAATGCTCCCCATTACCCTCAAGTAATACCAAATCACCAACAAAGTCCTTACAATCACCAAAAAAGTCCTACACAATATGATTCTTTTCTCCCATTTACAAACTTCCTAAAACCCCTCTCATCACCTTCTCTGTCCCAGATACTCTGGCTTTCTTGTTCTTTCAACAAGTCAAGCTTGCCCCTGCCTTAGCATTTTGTGTTAGATGTTCTCTTTCCCTAAATTGCTTTTTCCAAAATGTAGGAAGACAATATTCATTACCTCCTTCAGATCTCTGCTTAACTGGAACTTTCTCTATGAAGCCCACCCTGACTACCATATTTAAAAGTGTGACTAGGCTGCCTCATCACTGGGCAGGGAAGCCCTGAAAAAAAGCAACAGCATGACAGAAACTTATAAATAAAGCCCTAACTCCCTGGGACAGAGGACCTGGGGAAAAAAAAAAGGCATTTATGAGTTCTGCTGCAGCAGACTTAAACGTACCTGCCCAGAACCTCTGAATGGAACAACAGAGCTCACAGCTCACACTTGAGCTCCTATAAAGGACAGACTATCTCCTCAAGCAGCTCCCTGACCCCCACATATCCAAAGAGTCACCTCATAAAGGAGAGCTCACACTGACATCTGGCAGGTATCCTTCTGGGACAAAGATAGCGAAGAAGAAACTGGCAGCAACCCTTACTGTTCCGTAGCCACTGCAGGTAATCCCCAGGCAAGCAGGGCCTGGAGTGGACCTCAGCAGTCCTACAGCAGATGGGCCTAACTGTTAGAAGGAAACCTAAGAAACAGAAAGAAATAACATCATCAACAAACTGGATGTCTACTCAGACACCCCATCTGAAAGTCAACAATGACAAAGATGACAGGTAGATAAATCCACAAAGATGGGAAGAAACCAGTACAGAAAGGATGAAAACACCCAAAACCAGAATGTCTCTCCTCCTACAAGGGATCACAATTCCTCACCAGCAAGGGGACAAGGCTGGATGGAGAATGAGGGTGATGAATTATCAGAAACAGGCTTCAGAAGGTGGGTAGTAAGAAAGTTCTCTGACCTAAAAGAACATGTTCTAACCCAATGCAAAGAAACTAAGAACCTTGAAAAAAGATTTGACGAAATGCTAATGAGAATAAACAGCTTAGAGAGGTATATAAGTGAATTGATGGAGCTGCAAAACACAACACAAGAACTTCGTGAAGCATACACAAGTTTCAACAGCTGAATTGACCAAGCAGAAGAAAGGATATCAGAGGTAGAAGATCAACTCAATGAAATAAAATGAGAAGGCAGGATTAGAGAAAAAAGGGTAAAAAGAAATAAACAAAGACTCCAAGAAATATGGGACTATGCGAAAAGACCTAATCTACATTTGACAGATGTACCTGAATGTGACGGAGAGAATGAATCCAAGCTGGAAAATACTCTTCAGGATATTATCCAGGAAAACTTCCCCAACCTAGCAAGGCAGGCCAATATTCAAGTCCAGGAAATACAGAGAACACCACAAAGATATTCCTCAAGAGAGCAACCCCAAGGCACATAATCGTCAGATTCACCAGGGTTGAAATGAAGGAGAAAATGCTAAGGGCAGCCAGAGAGAAAGGTTGGGTTACCCACAAAGGGAAGCCCATCAGACTCACAGTGGATCTCTCAGCAGAAACCCTACAAGCCAGAAGAGAGTGGGGGCCAATATTTAACATCCTTAAAGAAAAGAACTTTCAACACAGAATTTCATATCCAGCCAAACTAAGCTTCATAAGTGAAGGAGAAATACAATCCTTTATGAACAAGCAATTACTCAGAGATTTCATCACCACCAGGCCTGCTTTACGAGAGCTCCTGAAAGAAGCACTAAACAGAAAGGAACAACCAGTACCAGCCACTCCAAAAACATACAAAATGGTAAAGAGCATTGACACAATGAAGAAGCTGCATCAACTAATGGGCAAAACAGCCAGCTAACATCAAAATGCAGGATCAAATTCACACATAACAATATTAACCCTAAATATAAATGGGCTAACCGCCCCAATCAAAAAACACAGACTGGCAAATTAGATAAAAAGCCATAACCCATCAGTGTGCTGTATCCAGAAAACCCATCTCACATGCAAGGACACACACAGGTTCAAACTAAAGGGATGGAGGAAGATTTACCAAGCAAATGGAGAGCAAAAAAGAAAAGCAGGAGTTGCAATCCTAGTCTCTGATAAAATAGACTTTAAACCAACAAAGATCAAAAGAGACAAGGACATTATGTAATGGAAAAAGGATCAATGCAACAAGACCAGTTAACAATCCTAAATATATATGCACCCACTAGAGGAGCACCCACATACATAAAGTAAGTTCTTGATGACTTACAAAGAGACTTAGACTTCCACACAATAATAGTGGGAGACTTTAACACCCCATTGTCAATATTAGACATATCAATGAGACAGAAAATTAACAAAGATATCCAGAACTTGAACTCAGACCTAACCAAACAAACCTAATAGACATTTACAGAACTCTCCACCCCAAATCCATAGAATATACATTATTCTCAGCACCACATCACACCTACTCTAAAATTGACCACATAATTGGAAGTAAATCACTATTCAGCAAATGCAAAAGAATGGAAAACCTAACAAACAGTCTCTCAGACCACAGTGCAATGAAGTTAGAACTCAGAATTCAGAAAATAACTCAGAACCGCAGAGCTTCATGGAAACTGAACAACAGGCTCTTGAATGTTGACTGGATAAAAAATAAAATGAAGGCAGAAATAAAGATGTTCTTCAAAACCAACGAGAACGAAGACACAACATACCAGAATCTCTGGGACACATTTAAAGCAGTGTCTAGAGGAAAATATATAGCAATAAATGCCCACATAAGAAGCAAGGAAAGATCTAAAATCAACACCCTATCACCAAAATTGAAAGAGCTAGAGGAGAAAGATAAAAAAAAAACTCAAAACCTAGCAGAAGGCAAGAAATAACTAAGATCAGAGCATAACTGGAGGAGATAAAAACACAAAAAACCCTTCAAAAAATCAATAAATCCAGAAGCTGGTTTTTCAAAAAGATCGACAAAATAGACAGACCACTAGCCAGATTAATAAAAAAGAAAAGAGAGAATAATCAAATAGATGTAATAAAAAACGATAAAGGGGATATCATCACAGATTCCACAGAAATACAAACCATCATCAGAGATTATTACAAACAACTCTATGCACATAACTAGTAAACCTGGAAGAAATGAATAAATTCCTGGACACTTGCATCCTCCCGAGACTAAACCAGGAAGAAGTTGAAACCCTGAATAGACCAATAACAAGGACTGAAGTTGAAGCAGCAATTAATAGCATACCACCCAAAAAAGCCCAGGTCCAGATGGGTTCACAGCCAAATTCTACCAGACATACAAAGAAGAGCTGGTACCATTGCTCCTGAAACGATTCCAAACAATCCAAAAGAGGGAATCCTTCCTAAATCATTTTATGAGACCAACATCATCCCGATACCAAAACGCGGCAGAGACTCAACAAGAAAAGAAAACTTCAGGCCAATATTCATGATGAACATAGATGCAAAAATCTTCAATAAAATACTGGCAAACCAAATGAAACAGCACATCAAAAAGCGTATCCACCATGATCAAGTAGGCTCTGCCTGGGGATGCAAGGCTGATTCAAGATACGCAACCCTATAAATGTAATTCACCACGTAAACAGAACCAAAGACGAAAACCACATGATTATCTCAATAGATGCAGAGAACGCCTTTGACAAAGTTCAACAGCCCATTATGCTAAAAACCCTCAATAAACTAGGTATTGATGGAACGCATCTCAAAAAATAAAAGCTATTTATGACAAACCAACAGCCAATATCATACTGAATGGGCAAAAACTGGAAGCATTCCCTGTGAAATCTGGCACTAGACAAGGATGCCCTCTCTCACCACTCCTATTCAATATACTGTTGGAATTTCTAGCCAGAGCAATCAAGCAAGAAAAAAGAAATTGAGCATATTCAATTAGGAAAGGAGGAAGTCAAATTGTCTGTATTTGCAAATGACATGTTTGTATATTTAGAAGACCCCATTCTCTCAGCCCAAAATCTCCTGAAACTGATAAGCAACTTCAGCAAAGTCTCAGGATACAAAATCAATGTGCAAAAATCACAAGCATTCCTATATGCCAATAACAGACTTAAAGATAGCCAAATCAAGAACAAATTGCCATTCACAATTGCTACAAAGAGAATAAAATACCTAGGAATACAATTAACAAAGAACCTAAAGGACCTCTTCAAGGAGAACTACAAACCACTGCTCAACGAAATAAGAGAGGACACAAACAGATGGAGAAACATTCCATGCTCATGGTTAGGAAGAATCAATATCGTGAAAATGGCCATACTGCCCAAAGTAATTTACAGATTCAATGCTAGCCCCATCAAGCTACCAATGACCTTCTTCATAGAACTGGAAAAACCACCTTAAACTTCATATGGAACCAAAAGAGAGCCCACATAGCCAAGTCAATTCTAAGCAAAAAGAACAAAGCTGGAGGCACCACACTACCTGACTTCAAACTATACTACAAGGCTACAGTAATCAAAACAGCATGGTATTGGTACCAAAAAAGAGATACAGACCAATGGAACAGAACAGAGACCTCGGAGGTAACACCATGCATCTACAACCATCTGGTCTTTGACAAACCTGACCAAAACAAGCAATGGGGAAACGATTCCCTATTTAATAAATGGTGTTGGAAAAACTGGCTAGACATGTGCAGAAAGCAGAAATTGTACCCCTTCCTGACACCTTACACTAAAATTAACTTCAGATGGATTAAAGACTTAAACATAAGACCTAACACCATAAAAACCCTAGAAGAAAATCTAGGCAAAACCATTCAGGACATAGGCATAGGCAAAGACTTCATGACCAAAACACCAAAAGCATTGGCAACTAAAGCCAAAATAGACAAATGGGACCTAATCAAACTCCACAGCTTCTGCACACAAAAGAAATAGTCATTAGAGTGAATCGGCAACCAACAGAATGGGAAAAAATTTTTGCAATCTACCCATCTGACAAAGGGCTAACATCCAGAATCTACAAAGAACTAAAACAGATTTACACGAAAAAATGAACAAGCCCATTCAAAAGTGTGCAAAGGATATGAACAGACATTTTACAAAAGAAGACATATATGAGGCCAACAAACATATGAAAAAATGCTCATCATCACTGGTCATTAGAAAAATGCAAATCAAAACTACATTGAGATACCATCTCATGCCAGTTAGAATGGCGATCATTACAAAATCTGGAGACAACAGATGCTGGAGAGGATGTGGAGAAATAGGAACACTTTTACACTGTTGGTGGGAGTGTAAATTAGTTCAACCATTGTGGAAGACAGTGTGACGATTCCTCAAGGACCTAGAAATAGAAATTCCATTTACCCAGCAATCCCATTATTGGATATATATCCAAAGGATTACAAATCATTCTGCTATAAGGACACATGCATACTAATGTTCATTGCAGCACTGTTTACAATAGCAAAGACCTTGAACCAAGCCAAATACTCATTCATGATAGACTGGACAGGGAAAATGTGGTAGATATACACCATGGAATACTATGCAGCCATAAAAAACGATGAATTCGTGTCTTTTGTAGGGACATGGATGAACCTGGAAACCATCATTCTCAGCAACCTGACACAAGAACAGAAAATCAAACACCGCATGTTCTCACTCATAGGCGGGTGTTGAACAATGAGAACACATGGACACAGGGAGGGGAACATCACACACTGGGGTCTGTTGGGGGAGATGGGGAGGGACAGCAGGGAGGGGAGATGGGGAGAGATAGTATGGGGAGAAATGCCAGATATAGGTGACGGGGAGGAAGGCAGCAAATCATACTGTCATGTGTGTACCTATGCAACAATCTTGCATGTTCTTCACATGTACCCCAAAACCTAAAATGCAATTAGAAAAAAGTGTAGCCCTTTCTTTTATTCTGCACTGCCCTACCTTCCCCCGCATATGATTCATCAGCTTAACACATATGATACAATTCACTTCTTTATTAAATCTATTGTTTATCTTCAACCAATTTCACTCCACTAGAAACTTAGTCATAAGAGGGTAGGTATGTTTGTCTATTTAATTCACCAATATATATTAAGCATCTATTATAGTTTTTGGAATAGAACAGGCATTCAGTAAATATTTTCCACTGGATAAATTAAATCATTAAATATTTCAATAAACTAGAGGATAGGAGGAATTTTCTTAAACTATTCTAAGAGTGTAATTAATGATGTCATTTACTCCTAGCAAGTTACTGGTAAAGATTCAACCATCGATTTGAGGTCAGACCTTTAATCCTAGCTCCAACTTTATTATGCTTCCTTATAGAACTATTCAGCAACATCTTCAAGAACAGAAATAGTATGTACCTCACAAACTTTTATATCATCTCCATAATGCATCTAGTACTTTACACTCAATAAGTGTGCAATTCACATTTATGTAATTATGCTTGGCCAACTTTTCCCAAGAAACAAGATCTTTTTAGCTGAGTAGTTTTCCTACATTGGCCCTATGACAGTTGCCCGGAGAAATTATCATACTACCCTAGAAAGAGCCCAAGAAATTATCCGAGTTAACCAAAGCCCAAAGGGGTCCAGTGGCCTGCACTACAGCTGTACAACTACTTCAAGAAAATATCAGGACCGAGGCACTGCCATCATTTATCATTGTGTGATTTTATTTTTAAAATGAGAACATCCTTATTCAATTAGATTGGAACTTTTTGAAGGCAGAGACTGTGTTGTGTCTATTGAGCTCCTTGTAGTGTATGCATCACAATGTTAGGTACACCAGGGGAATTCATAAATACTTGTTTATGTCCAACAAGGCTGAAGGTAGACTGATACAAACAGTAGAACCAATACAATTTACCTGGATGATCAAGCAGAGCTAATGAGGGGGAAATAAGAAATGAAGCAGCCTTTCTAAAATGGCTAATAAGCAATCAATTCCAACTCTAAAAGTAATCAGAGTTTCTGAGACAGAGTTCGAAATTAAATAGAATTTGGAAGATTTTGAATCAATATTCTCCATAGTTTTCATTTTAATTTAAGAGGGAAAAACCAGCAAGACCTTAAGAAGACTGATAGATGGCTCTTTGATCAATTCTTTCCTTGTCCCAGTTGTAAAAACAAAACCATAAATTTTATTAATTCTTATTTTGGCAAAAAGATTTTCAGGAGCATGGGTGGATGGTGACAGCCCAGGAAATCATGAACTTATCAAAGTACAAAGCCCAGAATCACCGCATCAGAGCAACTCTCCCTTTCAGAGTATTGTCCAAAAGATATGGCTCTCACAATATCAAGCCAAAAACTTATTAAATAATTTAGAATTTTTATCTTTGTTCAAATAATTTTTACTCCATTTCTGCCAGCAGCTTGAGAATAATAGCATCAATTCTCATGATAGATAAAGAAGACATGGTCTAGTATTATGTAGTTTTTAGCTTATTTTTTTCTTATATTGATGACTTTTAACTTCTGTAAGATAAATAAATTCTCACAAATTTGCTTTGGTCATACATTAATTTTAAAGGCCTTTCTGATGATACCTGTAGCCATATGCAGACATCGTTTTCTAATATGAAAGTTCTACACAATTCTATAGCATGAGCAAGTAAACCAAATTAAACGTAAATAAGAGAATGTAGAAAAAGGCATTAATATAAAAGTCAAAAGAAGCTGGATCTATCTCAGTCCTACCCTTCCTAGGGGCTGGAAGACCTTCGTGAGAGCCAAGGCATTTAATTCATCCATTTGCATGAATTAAACCCATGAAAGATCTTCAAATACCCAGGACCTCTGCATCTGATTTAAGCTCATGTGAAAGTTTGTATTTGCATTAAATGGAGGGGCCATGTGCTCGTTTCTGTCATTTATTAATTTTTAAAAATGTGTATTATGTCCCAATTCAATATAAGACCCTGTGTGAAGTTTGAAGGACGCATAGTGATAAACAAGACCAACTTGGGTCACTCTTCTCAGACAGTGTGCTAGTCAGAGTTCTCAGAGAAACAGACTCAATAGGAGGTATATATGCACATACATATACATAGTCATGCACTGCATACAACCTTCTGGTGAACAACAGACCACATAAATAGCTATGGTCCCACAAGATTATAATACTGTATTATTTTTTAGAATTGTGATTGTTGTTTTTTATTTTCAACTTTTAGATACAGGGAATACATATGCAGATTTGTTACATGGGAATATTGCATGATGCTGAGGTTTGGATATAGATCCTTTCATTCTGGTAATGAGCATAGTACCCAATGAGAAGTTTTTCAACCCACCCTGCCTCCCTCTACCCTCTAGTAGTCCACAGTGTCTACCGCACCCATATTTATGTACATGTGTGCTTAATGTTTTGCTGCTCCCACTTATAAGTGAGAATATGTGGTATTTGGTTTCTGTTTCTACATTAATTTGCTTAGGATAATGCCCTTCAGATCCATTCATGTGGCTGCAAAGGATATGATTTTCATCATTTTTATGGCTATATAGTATTCTATGGTGTATACATACATATCCAATCTATCACTGATGGACACCTAGATTGATTACATGTCTTTGCTATTGTGAATAGTGCAGCAATGAATATATGAGTGCATGTGTCTTTTTGATAGAATGATTTTCTTTTACATATTTACCCAGTAATGGTATTGCTGAGTCAAATGTTTTAAGTTATTTTAGCTATCACCAGACCACTTTCCCCAGTGGCTGGACTTAATTTACATTTCCATTAACAGGGCTCCCTTTTCTCCACTACCTCGTCAGTATCTATTTTTTGTTTTGTTTTGTTTTCACTTTTTAATAGTAGCCATTCTGACTGGTGTGGGTTAGTATCTCGTTGTGGTTTTGATTTGCATTGCCTTGATGGTTAGTGATGCTGAATATTTTTCCACATCTGTTGGCCACTGTATGTCTCATTTGAAGAAGTGTCTGTTAATGTCCTTTGCCCATTTTTAAATAGGGTTATTTGTTTTTTGCTCGTTGATTTAAATTCCCTGTAAATTTGTATTGTACCTTTTCTAGTAGATATGTTCAGATACATAAATTCTTATCATTGTGTTACAGTTGCCAACAATAATTGGTACAGTAACAGGCTGTACAGGTTTGTAGCCTAGGAGCAATAGGCTATAACATGTAGCCTAGGCATGTAATAGGCCATACCACCTAGGTTTGTGTAAGTGCTGTAAACTCTACATTATTTGTACAGTGACAAAATTGCTGAAGAATGCATTTCTCTGAACCTGTCTCCCATCATTACATGATGCATGATTTTGTGTGTGTATATCTATGTATGTATGTATATATATGGACATAAATATACATCCCAGATTTATATATACACGAGAATGTGTGTGTGTATGTGTGTGTGTATATCTAGAGAGAGATTTTGATTGAGATTTATTTTAAAGAATTGGTTCACTTGATTTGTGCAGGCTGGCAAGACCAGAATCACTAGGGCAAGGCTGTCAGGCTGGAAACTCTAGGGTAGAAACTCATTCTTTTCATTCTTGAGGTAAAATTTCTTCTTACTTAGGGAAATTTCAGTTTTGCTCTTAAGACCTTTCAACTGGTTGGGATGCTGCCCATTCACATCATCAATGGCAATCTTCTTTAGTTAACATTAATTAGTTGTAGATGCTAACCATTTCCAAAATACCTTCACAGTAACACTCAGATTAATGTTGATTGAATAAATACCATAGCTTAACAAAGTTGACAGATAAAACTAACCATCATGGGAAGCTTACAGTATTTTGAGAGATAGATATTGAATAGATGATTGCACAACATTATATAAATCACATGGTAGTATGAGAAGTGCAGGGAAGTTAGGCAAGTCTAGGGCCCCTAACACTTCCCTGCAGAACTGCCATTCAAGCAGAGACCTAATAGATGAAAAGGAATTGGCTAGGCCACTAGGAGAAGAATTGCATTTCTGGCATTTTGTTCAAGCTTAAACAAAAGCCCAGAGTTGAGAAGGGACCTGGCATATTTGGGAAATAGGAGAGAAGCTGAGGCAGCTGGAGCCTAATAAGCTTTGTACTTAAATGTCCTTAGTGGACAAAGCAGATCTGTGGGGGACAGAACTAAAAGCTTCAGTTTCCATTGGATCTAGGGCCCTAGCCTAGACGTGATATCACTAGAGGACATTATCATTACAAGACAAGATATCATTAGGGGAAATATGGTTTTCTTATTCTATTGATTCCATAGTTAATGTCTTCTTCTTGTCTGCTACTTAATGTGGAATAAAATCATAGGTCTCTGAATGTCTTTAGGATCAGGCCCTGCCTAACTGTCTTCATAGACACTCCTACCATTGTCCTCCTTACTACCATGCACCCATCGCACCATTACTTCTCAAACTGGATAGTGATAGTCCAATTTCAGGGCCGTGGGAATCACTCTTTCCTCTGCTTTCATCACCATTCCCCCAAGATTTAACACAGCAGAAGCCTTCTCAGCTTTCAGATCTCAAAAGTCCCAGCCTCCTCTTTCCATTTTCTTCATAGCAACTCATTGAGATCTGAATCGTCCTTATTTGTTTGCTTCTTTTCTTAATTTCTGTTTCTACTCACTAATATGAAAGGTCCATTAGATCAAAGATTTTGATATTAAACATTTAATATCTATTCACTGAGATTATGAATTTAATACTTTCAGTAAACCTTGAGCTTAACTTTATTTATCTCTAGAATAGGATTAATAATGCATGTTTTGTCTGACAGACCACCAAGATATGTAATGGAACATGCATTTAACACACTTATAAATTTTAGAGCACTACAAAAGTGATTCTTCTTGATACAACCAGAAGCTAAACTTTTTCTGGTTGACCTTGTGACTTTTATTTTTTGTATTTTTGTTTGGCTTCTTTATCAAGAAATTCATGCCTCCAGTATAGCAAAACATCTACAAAGGGACCATGATTTAAACAATGTCCCAGACAAGCCATCATAAGACAATGTGAGATGAAATACAACTGCTGTAAAATGGTCTGGTTTCACAGAAGCAGAACTATTCTAGAATTACATCCACTTTTTAGTTGAAGAGGAATGTTTGCAGCCTATAATAGACTGGGTGAGTAAGAAGAACACAAATTTTAGAGTAAGATGGAGATAGGTTTGGAACTTAGCTACCTGCTCATTATATGTAAAATGTGTGGATAAAGATGCTTACCCAAAAATGCAAGGCTGTCATAAGGATTAACTGACATATATAAAAGCATGTATTCTAAGTCTGGTACACAATGGGTGCTAAAAATGTATAATTACCATTGCTGCCACAGCAACATTTAAAGGGTGAGTTTAGCATTTTCACACCACTCCAACCATGCTGAAAGACTGCAGATAATCAGTTTATCTTACACTAGATGAGATCTGAAAGGGAACCACTGAGTTGCAGCCACTGACATAATGAGGGAGGACTAATGACTTCTAGTCTCCAAATAATAGCATAGCAGAAGCTCCCAGACTCAATAACTTTGGGCAGTATCTCCAGAACTCAGTCTTTCTCCGTATTTCCTGATTGTTTCATCCCACTAGAGAAGGCACTGGTGAAGACAAATGTGAAGACTAAGCTGAGAGTTGCTCAGCTAAGAATGAAAATATCTACTAGCTTTAACAATAAGTCAATGCTTCCTGTTTCTCACAGATGTCAGAGCTTACATCTTGGCTGTAAAAACAAATGGCATGGCACTTTCGTGGTGTTTTCCTTCCCTTGATAAAAAGCTGGTTCCCCTCCTCCTTATTGATTTGCTTTCTGTACTTCTCTTGAATTCTTAGTCTTTAAAAAATCTAGTCTATATGCAAGACCATAAAATCAGGGCACCCAGAAAGAGAGGGGAGTATTAGTCTGGCTCCTTTACCTTCCCTTGAGCCTCACTGTGGTGCTTCCTTCCACAGGGAGGTCAGCCCAGCTCCTCCTCCATCTGGTGGAGGATTCATGTACAGTCACGAAGAGAAAAACCATTGCCTGTGACTCAGCAACAACTGCTTTATTTGTTTGTGTGGCTGGCTATTCATATGCCACAATTTTAAGGTGTTTATTTAAAAGATAAACCAAAGTTCCTTTTAGTAGAAAGGTAGGGCATTGTGCTAAATGTTGGGCAGGCCAAGTGTCAATGAAATTGAGTACAGTTGAGTGTTTTCTATATAATGGAATTTTTCTAGGACTTGAGGATGCACTTGGGTAATCCTGCCTTTTATCAATGACAGGCCATAAAACAGGCAATTTGTCTTACAGTGTAAACTGTTAGAACATGGAGTGATGAGAGCAAAAGCAAGGGCACCTAACTCCAATCATGGACTGAGGAGGGGAAGGTTATAGATGGCTTCCTGGAAGAAGAAGAAATCTGACAAAGAATATTGAAACCCTTCTTAGCATACAATGCCTGACAGCATGTGGAAATAAGATTTGCATAAAAAGACAAGAGTGTATGTGTTAGTCCATTCTCACGCTGCTATAAAGAACTGTCCAAGACTGGGTAATTTGCAAAAGACAGAAGTTAATTGATTCACAGTTCCACATTGTTGAGGAGGCCTCAGGAAACTTACAATCATGGGGGAAGGCAAAGGAGAGTCAGGCACCTTCTTCACAGGGCAGTAGGATGGAGTGGGTGCAAGAAGGGGAAATGCCAGAGCTAATTAAGCCATCAGATCTCATGAAAACTCAATCCATATCATGAGAACAGCATGGGGTATCTGCCCCCAAGATCCAATTACTTCCACTTGGTCCCGCCCTTGACATGTGGGGATTATTGGGATTACAATTTGTATTAGTCTGTTCTCATGCTGCTAATAAAGACACCTGAGACTGAGTAATTTATAAAGGAAAGAGGTCTAATTGACTCACAGTTCACATGGCTGGGGAGGGCTCACAATTACAGCAAATCATGGCAGAAGGCAAATGAGGAGCAAAGGGATTTCTTACATGATGGCATGCAAGAGAGCTTATGCAGGGGAACTCCCATTTATAAACCTTCAGATCTCGTGAGACTTACTATCACAAGAACAGTATGAGGGAAAATGTCCCCCATGATTCAATTCTCTCCACCTGGCTCCACCCTTGACACATGGGAATTATTACTATTCAGGATGAAATTTGGGTGAGGACACAGCCAAATCATATCACAATTCAAGATGAGATTTGGGTGGGGGACACAGAGTCAAACCAGATCAGTGAGAACAAGAGTGGTATCTGAGTTACCGGGTCACATAAAGAAAAGTATGAGCTTAAATCATATTCACTTAGATAAGAGGCTATTTCTCATGGATTTTTCCATATCTATTTTGATTTTGAAGATAACATGATCAAAAGATAGTACTGATAGAAAGACAGACATGCAAGGTCATATTACTTGAGATGAAAGTCAGCACTTACTGAAATCCAGTGCCTACAGGGACAGGATGGGAGGTGGGGGGCTTTGACACAGACATCATCAGAATTGCCAAAAGCCTAGAAAAAGACTATGTTTCCAGAACTCAAGGAGCCAGAGAAAGTGCTCAAGGCCGTGTGCCACCAGAGCTTCAAGCAGCTGCAGAGGCTCTTTAAATCAGGATGTCTGACTCAGAAGATACAAAGACAGAAGAATTATTATTATTTTTTTTCTTTTTTTTATTGCATTTTAGGTTTGGGGGTACATGTGAACATGCAAGATTGTTGCATAGGTACACACATGGCAGTGTGATTTGCTGCCTTCCTCCCCATCACCTATATCTGGCATTTCTCCCCATGCTATCCCCTCCCCAACTCCAGTTATAAAGAAAATGAATAGCAGAAAAAAGTCTTAGAGATATTGCTAACGTGAATATACCTTCTCTCCTCTTCTAAATTAGTATAATAGATTATATTATTTTCTTTATTAGAATATAATTATTATTTACCACCTTGTTTCAATAAAAAATACATTGTTTAGAAAAGTAAAGTGGTTATGGGAAGTTTCCCATTGGATCTGTGCATGGGGTAACCCACACTTTCAGAGGCTCAGGGAATTCTTGATCAGCCCTGAGACCATTTTATTGTAATTATTCTTCTCTTCAGAGGTGATGTCATCTGGGTGCTATCAAGGCTGTGAAGATAAACCAATTCCATGAGGCAAATACCAATGGGAATTTTTTATCTAGAGAAATAAGAACACAAAATGTATTTGCATTAGTTTATTTTTATACTACTATAAAGAACTGCACAACACTGGGTAATTTACAAAGGAAAGAGACTTAATTAACTCACAGTTTAGCATGGCTGGGAGACCTCAGGAAACTTACAATCATGGTGGAAGGTGAAGAAGATGCAAGATACGTTTTTTATAAGGTGTTAGAAAGGAGAATTGCTGAGCAAAGGGAGAAAAGCCCCTTATAAAACCTTCAGATCTCGTGAGAACTCTCTCACTATCATGAAAACAGCATGGAGGAAATCATCCCCATGACTCATTTCCACCCACCTGATCTATTCCTTGACACCTGAGGGTAATGGGGACTATGGAGATTACAATCCAAAAAGAGATTTGGGTAGGAACACAAAATCTAACCATGTCAGCAATAAAGGGAATTCTATACATATAAATATTTATATACATATGCACATGCATATACAAATAGACACACACATATGTGAGTGGCACTTAATTCTGTATATCAGTTTAATGAGTTTAGCTCTAAACCTTTACCAATATGGACAAAAGACATGCTCCTGCATAGGTGTTCCTTTAAAAAAACAATTGACACCTTTGACAGGGAGGGATAATAATTGATTAGTCATTAATCAAAATCTTCAAAATAATCTAGGTGTGGTGGTGTGCACCTGATGTCTCAGCTACTTAGGATACTGAGACAGAAGGATCACCTAAGCCCAGGAGTTCCAGTCCAGCCTGGGCAACATAGCAAGAACCTCATCTTTAAAAATATTCTTAAAATGTTCATCCAATATTTTTCCCTCTTAACTCTTGACTGATTCTTAAGGGACTCAAAATTCATTTCCAGTCCAAGCAACATCTTTTTTGGAAGCATAAACATTAATTAATTTGTATTTTGTTTCTAATTTTTCACTGTTATTGTTGTTGTTATTTTCTTTTTTTTTTTAGCATTATATAATGATGGTATTTAGAGGCATGGAAACTCTGGTAATTAGAACAACAAACTGGCAAGTAGCTATATCACTAAAATATCCAGGCTCACTGTCTGATACAAAAGAAAATACACCATCATCAGTCTTTCTTCTAGTCTTTCTGGGAAATAAAGAATATTAGACTTGTTATATAATTGCCCACAGAATTTTAAGAAATTAAAAATAATCAGATTTAACCAGTAAGTGTCTTAATTTTTTCTTAGGGTCTCCTGGTTGATGAGATATCCTCTTGGTCCTGCTTCTCTCCTGTTTCCCACATGTATGCTTTCGAGCCTCTTAGTATCACAGTTTGATGCTGAACAATGGAATAAAAGATAATTTGAGTGGGAATTCCTATTAACATCCAATATTCACTTAGAGTCTACTTTCCATTGTCTTTCTATTCCTCTCATGTATGGAGTTGATAATGTAATACAACATCTGTAATTATAAGTGCCCATGGTGAATACTACATTTGAAACTCAATAGGCTATTACTGTGAAAATTTACATATGGCAATCTAACCAACCAAGATTTTTGATTGTCTTGAAAATGTGCAGAGAATATAGTTTTAAAAATCTGATTTTACATTTCTGGGGACAAATCCCCAAACCTTCCCCTCCCATCTGATTTTAGAAATGGCTTTGTGATAAGACAAGAGAGTAATTGCATTCAAAGGAAAGAGGTTATTACAAAGTCCTACATATTAGGAGCATCACGGTTTCAGCAATTTAGAGGTAAGAACAACTCTTTGAGTTCCATCCCATTTAATAAAATATCCCTAATTGGAACTAAACTACTTAAAATTCTGTAAAGAAAGTGCCCTTTTTATATAGTTGTAGAAGAAAACTTCTTAAAATGTTAAAATTTCTGTGCTTCTTTCCACTAGAAAGATGAATTAGAACAAAGATCCAGGATTATCAAGGGGTAGAAAAAAACTTCACAGAAAAAATAAGGCCTGGTCCACTCTCTGGTCCACTCTCTTCAGTGAGTAGGATGCTCTGGTGAACCAGGGTAGTGCCCTCTGTGGAATGAGACTGAAAAGGCAGCCAAATAAATAAAAGTGTCCTATAGAATTTATAGATATCAATAAATGTCAGCCTGAATATTGAACTCAAATTATAAAGGTAAATAAGCAATATTCTATGGAAATTTCCCTAAAAAAAAAAAACATACAGACAGTGATCTCATGTATCTTGAAAACTCTGCCCCTTTTATTTATATTAGCAAACAAATGAGCATATACTCTGTATTAGGCTCATGCGAAACAGAAAAATGAAACCTGGATCCACTACAGAGCCTGGTGACCAACTTAAGCATTCTTTACTTTTATAATAAAACTGAAAAACTTGATAGATCCAATACACACATGTACAGTTAATATACACACAATTCCATCTCTGTTATCTTTCCCTAACTTCGGCCAGAGGCAAAATAGTCCATAGAGAATACTCTAAATTGCTTTCTTTCTAAGTAGACACAGGCTTGAGATATAGACTTAAGCGCTTGAATACTTTCAGCATAAAACAGTGACCAAAAGAAAATGATAATTTGTTAAATAGATTATAAGATTACAAAATCTCAGTGTTAAAGAAAATATAGGAGTTATCCAATAATTGCATATCCAAATAAGATAGAAGGCATGCCTTAGCCAAAATTAATTGGATTATCAAGACTTTTAGAACTCCTACTTCTGGGCAACTATAACAAAATATATCCATCAGCTACTAGTTAATTAAATGAAAATAAACTTTGCTGCCAGATGGCTGGAATCCCTGGCAGTGATCAACTGTTTTGATTGGATACTTGTCATTATATCTTCCTAAGAAGAAATGATTAAATTAGTTGATGAAGACAAAGTACAGACATAGGTGAATATTTATGGTGGGAAAAGCATGTGGGGAGTACCTCCTCACTATGCCTAGGAAGCCTGTATTAAATTGCCAAGTTTCAAAATGGACTTAGGTTTCTCTGGGTTTCTATTGCTCAAATTTCATGTTTCCATTAGTTTCTGAACACCCACTTTGTGCCACCTCCTCTGTAGTTTTTGTCATTTTCATTTTCACCATTATTCTATCACTTTGGCTCCACTGAAAAATGCCTGGATTCCTTTATTCTCCCAAAGAAAACACAATCACAGTGTGTATTCATCTGTTTTTATGCTGCTGATAAAGACATACCTGAGACTGGGCAATTTCCAAAACAAACAGATTTAATGGTCTTTCAGTTCCCCATGGCTGGGAAGGCCTCATAAACATAGGGCAAGGCAAGATGGAGCAAGTCACATCTCACATGGATAGTGGCAGGAAAAGAGAGCTTGTGCAGGGAAACTCCCATTCTTAAAACCATCAGATCTCTTGGGACTTATTCACTATCACGAGAACAGCACAGGAAAGACCCTCCCAAATAATTCAGTCACTTTCCCACCAGGTTCCTCCTATAACAGGTGGAAATTGTGGGAGTTAGAATTCAAAATGAGATTTGGATGGGACACAGCCAAACCATATCACAGTGCGTCGTCAGGTATCAATCATTTGATTAAAGTTGATAATTAATACAAATAAGTTAAAGCAAGGAAAAATGACAGAAGAAACAAGTTTGAATATTAGAGTTTGCTCCCCCTAAAACTTTTTATCTATTCCTATCATGGAGAAAATTTTTGTTGGTCAGGCACTTCTGCACATTCCTATTTCTTTCCAAGTGTTTTGAACTCCTCTCCTAATTCCCATATATCTCCTCTTTCCTACCCCTTTGAAGATTCTCATTCTCCCCACTTCCACCATCTATAGAGCTGTTGTGAACAACTTCAAATTTCTGGCGACTTGGTTATAACTTTCAGACCATCACCAAGGGGAGGGACAACACTTTTTTTATTATACCTTAAATTCTGAGGTACATGTGCAGATCTTGCAGGATTGTTACATAGGTATACACAAGCCATGGTGGTTTGCTGCCTCCATTCTGCCATCACCCACTTCAGGTATGTCTCCCAATGTTATCCCTCCCCAATCTTCCCACTGCCCCGCTATCTCTCCCCTAGCTGCCCACCCCCTAACAGACTCCAATGTGTCATGTTCCCCTACTTGTGTCCATGTGTTCTCATTGTTCAACACTCACCTATGAGGGAAAACATGTGGTGTTTGGTTCTGTTCTTGTGTCAGTTTGCTGAGAATGATGGTTTCCAGATTCATTCTGTCCCTGAAAAGGACACAAACTCACCGTTTTTTAGGGCTGCACAGTTTTCCATGGTGTATAAGTGCCACATTTTTTTATCCAGTCTATCACTGATGGGCATTTGGGTTGGTTCCAAGTCTTTGCTATTGTAAACAGTGCCACAATGAACATACATGTGCATATGTCTTTATAATAGAACAATTTATAATTCTTTGGGTATATACCCAGTAATGGGATTGCTGGGTCAAATGGTATTTCTATTTCTAGATCCTTGAGGAATTGCCACACTGTCTTCCACAATGGTGGAACTAATTACACTCCCATGAACTGTGTAAGAGTGTTCCCATTTCTCCACATCCTCTCCAGCATCTGTTGTCTCCAGATTTTTTAATGATTGCCATTCTAACTGGTGTGAGATGGTATCTCAATGTGGTTTTGATTTGCATTGCTCTAATGACTAGTGATGATGAACCTTTTTTTGTATGTTTCTTGGCCACATAAATGTCTCCTTTTGAAAAATGTCTGTTCATATTCTTTGCCCACTTTGTGATGGAATCATTTTTTTCTTGTAAATTTGTTTTAGTTCTTTGTAGATTCTGGATATTAGCCCTTTGTCAGATGGGTAGCTTGCAAAATATTTTTCCCATTCTGTTGGCTGCCAGTTCACTCTAATGCTCGTTTCTTTTGCTGTGCAGAAGATCTTACATTTAATTAGATCCCATTTGTCTATTTTGGCTTTTGTTGCCATTGCTTTTGGTGCTTTAGTCATGAAGTCCTTGCCTGTGCCTATGTCCTGAATGGTATTACCTAGGTTTTCTTCTAGAGTTTTTATGGTGTTAGGTCTTATATTTAAATCTTTAAACTATCTGGAGTTAATTTTTGTATAAAGTGTAAGGAAGGGATCCAGTTTCATCTTTCTGCACATGGCTAGCCAGTTTTCCCAACACCGTTTATTAAACAGGAAATCCTTTCCCCATTGCTTGTTTTTGTCAGGTTTGTCAAAGATCAGATGGTTGTAGATGTGTGGTGTTACCTCCGAGACCTCCGTTCTGTTTTATTGGTCTATATATCTGTTTTGGTACCAGTACCATGCTGTTTTGATTACTATAGCCTTGTAGTATAGTTTGAAGTCAGGTAACGTGATGCTTCTAGCTTTGTTCTTTTTGCTTAGGATTGTCTTGGCTATGCAGGCTCATTTTTGGTTCCATATGAAGTTTAAGGTGGTTGTTTCCAGTTCTATGAAGAAGGTCAATGGTAGCCTAATGGCAATAGCAGTAAATCTATAAGTTACTTTGGGCAGTATGGCCATTTTCAAAAATTGATTCTTCCTAACCATGAGAATGGAATGTTTTTCCATCTGTTTGTGTTCTCTCTTATTTCTCTGAGTAGTGGTTTGTAGTTCTCCTTGACGATGTCCTTTACATCCCTTATTAGTTGTATTCCTAGGTATTTTATTCTCTTTGTGGCAATTATTAATGGGAGTTTGCTCATGATTTGGCTCTCAGTTTGTCTTTTATTGATGTATAGGAATGCTTGTGATTCTTGAACATTGATTTTGTATCCTGAGACTTTGCTGAAGTTGCTTATCATCTTAAGGAGATTTTCAGCTGAGATGATGGGGTCTTCTAAATATACAATCATGTTGTCTACAAATAGAGACAGTTTGACTTCCTCTTTTCTAATTGAATGCCCTTTATTTCTTTTTCTTGCCTGATTGTTCTGGCTAAAACTTCCAGTACTATATTGAATAGGAGTAGTGAGAGAGGGCATCCTTGTCTAGTGCCAGTTTTCAAAGGGAATGCTTCCAGTTTTTGCCCATTCACTATGATATTGGCTTTGGGTTTGTCATAAAAAGCTTTTATTATTTTGAGATATGTTCCAACAATACTTAGTTTATTGAGAGTTTTTAGCATAAAGTGCTGCTGAATTTTGTCAAAGGCCTTTTCTGCATCTATTCAGATAATCGTGTGGTTTTTGTCATTGGTTCTATTTATATGATGGACTATGTTTATAGATTTGTGTATTTTGAACCAGCCTTGCATCCCCGGGATGAAGCCTACTTGATCGTGATAGATAAGCTTTTTGATGTGCTATTGCATTCAGTTTGCCCGTATTTTATTGAAGATTTTTGCATCAATGTTCATCATGGATATTGGCCTGAAATTTTCTTTTTTAGTTGTGTCTCTACCAGGTTTTGGTATCAGGATGATGTTGGTCTTATAAAATGAATTATAGAGTATTCTCCCTTTTCGTATTGTTTGGAATAGTTTCAGAAGGATTGGTACCAGCTCCTTTTTGTATGTCTGGTAGAATTCAGATGTGAACCCATCTGGACCTGGACTTTTTTTGGTTGGTAGGCTATTAATTGCTGCCTCAACTTCAGCCCTTGTTATTGGTCTATTCAAGGTTTCAACTTCTTCCTGGTTTAGTCTTGGGAGGGTGCAAGTGTCCAGGAATTTATTCATTTCTACAGATGTACTGGTTTATGTGCATAGAGTGGTTTGTAGTAATCTCTGATGGTAGTTCGTATTTCTGCGGAATCGGTGGTGATATCCTCTTTATTGTATTTTATTGCATCTATTTGATTCTCTTTCTTTTCTCTTTTATTAGTCTGGCTAGTGGTCTATCTAGTTTGTTGATCTTTTCAAAAAAAAAAAACAGCTCCTGGATTTGTTGATTTCTTGAAGGGTTTTTTGTGTCTTTATCTCCATCAATTCTGCTCTGATCTTAGTTATTCCTTGTCTTCTGCTATATTTTGAATTTGTTTTATCTTGCTCCTCTAGGTTTTTAAATTGTGATGATAGGGTGTTGATTTAGATCTTTCCTCACGTCTCATGTGGGCATAGTGCTATAAATTTCCCTCTAGATACTTCTTTAAATGTGTCCCAGAGATTCTGGTACATTGTGTCTTCATTCTCATTGGTTTCAAAGAACATCTTTATTTCTGCCTTCATTTCATTATTTATCCAGTAGTCATTCAGGAGCAGGTTGTTCATTTTCCATGTTGTTGTGCAGTTTTGAGTGAGTTACTTAATCCTGAGTTCTAATTTGATTGCATTGTGGTCTGAATAACTGGTTGTTATGATTCCCATTCTTTTGCATTTGCTGAGGAATAATTTACTTCCAATTATGTGGTCAATTTTAGAGTAAGTGCAATGTGGTGCTGAGAAGAATGTATATTCTGTGGATTTGGGGTTGAGAGTTCTGTAGATGTCTATTAGGTTTGCTTGGTCCAGATCTACATTCAAGCCCTGGATATCTTTGTTAATTTTCTGTCTCATTGATCTGTCTAATATTGACAGTGGAGTGTTAAAGTCTCCCACTATTATTGTGTGGGAGTCTAAGTCTCTTTGTAGGTTGTTAAGAACTTGTTTTATGTATCTGGGTGCTCCTATATTGGGTGCATAGCTATTTAGGACAGTTAGCTCTTCTTGTTGCATTGATTATTTTACCATTACATAATGGCCATCTTTGTCTCTTTCAACCTTCTTTAAAGTCTGTTTTGTCAGAGACTAGGATTGCAACCCCTGCTTTTTCTTAACTCTCCATTTGCTTGGTAAATCTTTCTCCAACACTTTATTTTGAGTCCATGTGTGCATTTGCACATGAGATGGGTCTCCTCAATACAGCACACCAATAGGTCTTGACTTTTTATCCAACTTGCCAGTCTGTGTCTTTTGATTGGGGCATTTAGCCCATTTACATTTAAGGTTAATATTGTTATATATGAATTTGATCCTGCCATTTTGATACTAGCTGGTTGTTTTGCCTGTTAGTTGTTGCAATTTCTTCATTGTGTCGATGGTCTTTACCACTTGGTACATTTTTGCAGTGGCTGGTACTGGTTGTTCCTTTCTATGTTTAGTGCTTCCTTCCAGAGCTCTTGTAGGGCAGGCCTGGTGGTGACAAAATGTCTCAGCAATTGCTTGTTCGTGAAGGATTTTATTTCTCATTCACTGATGAAGCTTAGTTTGGCTGGATATGAGATTCTGGGTTGAAAGTTCTTTCTTTAAGGATGTTGAATATTGGCCGCCACTCTCTTCTGACTTGTAGGGTTTCTGCCAAGAGATCCACTGTGAGTCTGATGGGGTTTCCTCTGTGGGTAACCTGACCTTTCTCTCTGGCTGCCCTTAGCATTTTTCCTTCATTTCAACCCTGGTGAATCTGATGATTATGTGCCTTGGGGGTTGCTCTTCTTGAAGAATATCTTTGTGGTGTTCTCAATATTTCCTGGGTTTGAATGTTGGCTTGCTTGGCTTGGCTGGGGAAGTTATCCTGGATAATATCCTGAAGAGTATTTTCCAACTTGGCTTCATTCTCCCTGTCACATTCAGGTACACCGATCAAACGTAGATTAGGTCTTTCACATAATCACATATTTTTTGGAGGCTTTGCTCATTTCTGTTCACTCTTTTTTCTCTAATATTGCCTTTTCTTTTTATTTCATTGAGTTGATCTTCCATCTCTGATATACTTTCTTCCACTTAATTGATTAGTCTATTAAAACTTGTGTATGCTTCATGAAGTTCTTGTGCTGTGTTTTTCAGCTCCATCAAATCATTTATGTTCTTCTCTAAGCTGATTATTCTAGTTAGCATTTTGTCTAACCTTTTTTTAAGGTTTTTAGTTTCTTTGCACTGGATTAGAACATGTTCCTTTAGCTGGGAGAAGTTTGTTATTACCCACTGTCTGAAGCCTGCTTCTGTCAATTTGTCAAACTCATTCTCCATCCTGTTTTGGTCCCTTGCTGGTGAGGAGCTGTGATCCCTTGGAGGAGGAGATGTGTTCTGGTCTTTTATGATTTCATCCTTTTTGTGCTGGTTTCTTCCCATCCTTGTGGATTTATCTACCTTTGATCTTTGAAGTTGGTGATTTCGGATGGGTTCTCTGAGTGGATGTACTTTCTGTTGATGTTGAAGATATTTCTTTTTTTTTTTAGTTTTCCTTCTAACAGTCAGGCCCCTCTGCTGCAGGACTGCTGGAGGTCCACTCCAAACCCTGCTTGCCTGGGAATCAACTGTGGGGGGTTGCAGAACAGCAAGGATTGTTGCCTATTCTTTCCTCTAGTAGCTTCATCCCAGAAGAGTACCTGCCAGATATCAGCCAGAGCTCTCTTGTATGAGGTGTCTTTTTGGATTATGGGGGTCAGGGATCTGCTTGAGGAGGCAGTCTGTCCCTTATCAGAGCTCAAGTGCTGTGTTGGGAGCTCCGGTGCTCCCTTTAGGGCTTCTGGGCAGGAACGTTTGTCTGCTGCAGCAGAACTCACAACTGCCCCTTCCCCAGGTGCTCTGTCCCAGGAAGGTGGGTTTTATTTGTAAGTCCCTGACGTGCTGCTGCCTTTTTTCAGAGATGCCCTGCCCAGCAAGGAGGGAGTCTTAGTCACAGTCTTCCTGTAGAGGTGCTGCAGAGCTGCCACAGGCTTCGTGTAAACTTCCTTGTGCTGTTGTTTATACAGGTAAAGTTAGAACTGCCTCAGCAGTGGTGGATGCCCTTCCCCTGACTGAGCTCCACCATCTTGGGTTGAGCTCAAGCTGCTGTGCTGGCTGCGAAACTCTCAAGCCAGCAGCTTTCAGTTTGCTGGTCTTTGTTGGGGTGGGAGCCACCAAGTCAGATCACTTGGCTTCCTACCTTCAGTTCCCCTTATTTCAGAGGAGCAGGAGGATCTGTCTCACAGGCGTTACAGGCACCAGCCAAAATGGCTACCCAGATTTGTGCTCAAAACCCACGATGCTGGCTGAAACGGTGGCTCAGATCTGTGCTGGAAACTCATGGCTCTTATCAGCCTGGTGGAAATCTCCTGGTCTGTGGGCTGTAAAAACCATAAGAGAAGCTCAGGATCTGAACCAGAGTGCCAGGGTGGTGGGACAAGTCCTCGATGTCCTCTGTTGGGTGGGAGGGGGATCCTCTGGCTAGTTGCACTTCCCAGGCAAGGAAGCACCCCACCCTGCTTCAGTTTGCCTTCCTTGGGCTACACCCATTCTCTGACCAGTCCCATTGAGATAAACCTGGTACCTGGGTTGGAAATGCAAAGATCATTCGCCTTCTGCATCGCTCTCACTTGGGACTGCACTCCAGAGCTGTACCTATTCTGCCATCTTGGTGGATTCGAGGGACAATAATT
Source organism: Ateles fusciceps (assembly GCA_036589455.1). NCBI lineage: Eukaryota > Metazoa > Chordata > Mammalia > Primates > Atelidae > Ateles > Ateles fusciceps. The sequence goes on along the minus strand of JAZHEH010000164.1, from coordinate 3,139,070 downwards.
TCTAATATCAAAAAACCACCAATATTGTGTTTGTCTTAGTAGAAGAGAATTTATCCTTTCTAATAGAAATTTTACCTTTCTCCAAGGTCAGTAGACTCATATCACTGCTTTCTTTTCAAAATAATATATTTTTCTTCCTTTTATTCATCTACCCATTCATTCCATAAAGAGTTATACAGTTTTTCTATATAACCAACTATATTAGCCTTTGGGAAATGTAAAAATTGAGGTAAATAACTAAATCAAATATTATCACATCAGTTATTAATTTTTTCTTATATCTACAATGATTATGAATATCTCAATGAATGACTCAATTAACTTTGAGTGTTCATATTTTGGATAATGACAAATTGAAGACTGGTTATTTGACTTTAACTGATTCATTTTTAAAGTAATACATTTTTTGCCTTTAACTAGCTGCTTTTAAACCTCTTAGATGCCAGGGGGTAGCATTAACAAACCTGAAATATATTATCCCTTCATAACATATGCACATGTCTGGTAGAGAACACAAACCTATTTCTTCAGGTTAGGTCTGTCAGAACAATAAAGCTTTCTGGCCACGTTCTGTTTTATGGGGAACTTTATTATGGATTCAATTCAAGTGACTTATTTTCAAATGTTTTGATACTGGTTCCAAACAGCCTTCAGAGAGTAGGTACCTGGTAAAATACCTGAAGAACCAATATAATATGCAATACTTAACCAGTATTTCTTCCTGAAGGCGTAACAGTGGGCTTTTGCTAGTTTTCTTTGGTAAATGTATCATTCCAAATGTCCCCTATGTGATAACAAGCTAAATTGCTTCTTTGGTGGGACAGCATAATAACTCTCACTGGTACATGTGTGTGTGTGGTTAGTCATGACCCAAGTGAGGGAAATGTGGTGGGTTGTCAGCTGAGTCAGAGCACACCCCACAGCCTAGGAAAATTATACTTTATCATAATGATATCTGAACTGAAACGTCCAGTGTCCATGCCAAGTGGAGTGAATCATTGCTTGGGCAATGCATTCAGAAGTTCCTAAATACCCATTCCTAAGTGCAATACCAAACCTCCCTCATTTCCAGAAATGGTCCATTCTAATGTCATTCTATTATCTTCCATTTCCTTCTATCACATGTCAGGTTAATCTGCTCACAGAAGTAGCTCTCCCTCCTGGAATGATTTCATATATCGTTGTTCCAAAGACAGCGGAAGAAAGAAAAGCATTTGAATGTAAAATTCTACTTTGGAAATGATTGCCAGAGGGAAAATAGTAGGTAACAGCAAAAAGGAAGCCTTGGCTCAGGCCCCTTAGAGCAATAACTCTTTCTCACTCATTTTCCCAGATTGGCTTTCCCTCAAAATGTAATCAAGGCTAGTTCATCTCTAAGTTTAGCAACCCTCCAAATTCCAATGTGCTTCATTTGGGGATTTTTGGAGCAGAGCTCGTCTTAGCAAATTGTGATGCAGGTAAAATTTGGCTTGGTGTGGGTTCATCTAGACACTCTTGGTTTCCTCACTATCTCTTCCTCCCTTTACGTCTATTTCCTAAAGCCTTCAAAAGCAGAAATAAATTTAATGGTAGATTTTCAGACACCTTGGTATTGTATGTTAGGGGCCTTTCAAGAACCAGAAAAATCACACCCGGAAGAATACAGTTGTTCCTACATGAAGGAGGCCACATTTGGAAGAGCCACACAATGTCCTCACAACATTTTTTCTACTCCATCTACTTCTTTGTCCTCAGTTTATGTTTCCATTATTAGTGATTATATAAGTTAAACAGGAAAATCTAACTTTTTTCTTAAAGTGAGTAATCACCATGTCGCAGATACGTTTTCTATATACAATATCTCATTTAATCTCTAAAACAACTCCACCAGTCTAGTGTTTTTATGACTATTTTGTAAATAAGACTTTAGAATTCAGAGAAATTAATTTTCTCAAGGAGCTGGCAGCATTTTTCCTAACTTGAACCTGTGTCCATGCTCTCTCCTACACATAACTTCACCTCTATGATATGCCTCCCACACAAGATTCATAAGTTGAAATCCTAACATCCAGCACCTTAGAATGGGAGCTTATTTGGAAATGGGCTATTTACAAGAGTAATCAAGTTAAAATGAGCTAATCCACTATGACTGGTGTCCTTATAAAAAGGGTTAATTTGAATAGAGAGAGATACATAGTGTGCAGATAATATGAAGCGACTTAGGGGGAAGACAGCCACCTACAAGCCAAGGAGAGAGGCCTGGAACAGAATCTTTCCTCACAGCCCTCAGAAAAAACAACTCTGAGGATGCCATGATTCCAAACTTTAGCCTCCAGAAATGTGAGTAATACATTGCTGTTGTTCAGGACACTGAGCTTGCACAAATTTATCACAACAGCCCTGGCCATATCCTCATCCAAGTCTGGAGACTATTCATGACAGACAAGAAGGAGCCACAAGGTGTGTGTTACTGTGAGCATCACCAGAACACACATCATTTTCTCTTCATATTTCCTAGGACTCTTAAAACCCAATGTGGTATTTCTCATACCCTATTTTTTGCTGTGATGAGGCTACTGAAAATTGACCAGTGCCTTCTGGATCCATCAACTGCAAGTATTTCCTCCTTTCAAATCTTCTTCCAATCGCATCTCCTTAAATCTTATTTTTTTTGTAGAAAGAATGCTAAAAGCAGAAGTCAAACTAAATCCTATTATTCTATTTTGGGGGAAAATTCCCACCAAAGTCTTCACCTTAAACTATGATAGCAAATTTCATCACAGCAAAACCAAACTCAAAGACAGAGAATAGTGGCCTGTTGGGAGAAAGAGAAAAGAAGAAAATAATAACAAACTGGGCTTTTGAATTACACAGTCTTTAGTCAGAAACTGAGTTTACCACCTTCTGACTTGGGACCTTAGGCCTATGATTCAAGCTTCCTGAATCTCTGCTACACTCAAAGTCCTTTTCTTATTTGTAAAATAAGCCTAGGACCTCCTTCACTATATAAAGGAGGTTAAATGTACATTCAATATCTAGTCAATAGGTAAGTAGGTAAATAGGTAAATTGAGTAGATAGATGATAGAAAGAGAGATATAGATAGATGATAGATGGGTGGATGGATGGATAGAAATATAGATAGTAGATAGATGATAGTTAGATAAAGATGATAGATTAGATAGATTGAGAGATGATAGACCGATCTCCAGTATTTCTTTTCTTTACCACTGTCCTCTTCCCTCAATTAGTGTTTGTCCTGTCTGCAAAAGTCTATCTTCTACATAACACAGACCTTAATGGATTAAAATGCTTCTTATGTTTCCTCTGACTGAAGAGATAAAATAGCAGTCATGATGTATAAAAGCAATGCAGCTGAATTATTTGGGAATATTTTGCTCCCAGGATAGGCTGTCTCAGAAGAGACTATAAGTGCAATATTCAAGCTGAGTTTTACCATAAGTCAGAAATCATTAATCTAACATGATTCCTCCCGCTCTACCTCATTCCTCCTTCTACTTATTGATTAAATGAGGAAAAAAGATTGTATTGTTCTTGTTCAACAAACAGAATCATGATAAATGCTGCTGAGCTAACAAGTTCCCAGTAGTATCACAACAAACTGGGGATGAAAAATAAGAAATAGGAGAATGCTATCAGTTAAGGCCTTGAGATAAAACTCAGCGGGGGTACTTCATTGTTTTTGGTCACCCAGCTGTGCTTTTTAGAAGGTCTGTAACAGCAGGATAATAAATTTGACAATTCTACCACTAGCAAAAGACAGTAACATAAAATCTATCTGCCCTGGTGAGTGTGATATTCCAGAACATGTTTGGAATACTATGTTGGTGAAATAAATTGTTTGTGAGTGTTGAATCATGATTAAGAAAAAGACTAACTCCTGTGAGATCTTCCTATTTGATTAACCTGTTTGTGTTTTGAGGCATAAAAACTCTGCAAAATGGAAGATTTTGGTCTGAGAGCATGCAAGAGTTAGGAGATTGTCTTGATTATTTCACGGATTTGACTCAGTGGACAGCACTATCATTTCAATTTCTTTTGAAATAAGAACAACATTTGCTGTCTTGGAATCAGACTCAAACATCAATAACTATGACCCTTACAAGATGATTTGGGTAAATAGTCAAATTTCATGTTTTTATGAAAGATGTATCTCTAAAGATAACAATCCCTTCTCCACATGACTAGAAAAGTGAGAAATACTTCTTCACAGACTTTCCTCCTCCCCTGAACTTTCTTAGGTCTTAGGTCTTTCTGTAATCTAATTTCTTAAAGAGGCTGCCTGCTTTAAAATGCCTTTACTGCAGGAAAACCAGGTAACATGAGTCCATTAGAAGGCCCCATGTGCTACTGCCATCTCTTGCTTTGCTATGATGAGGCTATTGAAAATCGATATAACCTAGTGCTGTATGTCTCTACTGTTGCAATGGGGCCTGGTGGTGGTATCTCAAGGCTTAGTGGGAGAGGAAAGAAAGTCTCTTCTCCTCAGAGTTAAGTTCAGTCGCCATCTTGAGTCAGAACATCTCATGTTATATTTCTCTAATTCCTGCCCTACAAGAAATCCCGAGTCTTCTTGAAAGAAAATAGTCCATTCTTTCAGCACTCTTTTACTCAGCCAAGGTTGTTCCATGGGCCTCCCAAGGTTCATGATTTAAGTTGCAATCATGCATTTAATCATTTTTCACTGAACATTGTCTTCATCATTTCAGCCTGCTGTACCAAAACGCTATAGAGTGGGTGGCTTGTAAACAACAAAAATTTATTTCTTAGAGCTTAGAAGCCTGGAAATGTGGGATCAGGGTACCAGCATGATTGGGTTTTGATGAGGGCTCTCTTCCAGGTTAAAGACGGCCAGTTCTTCACTGCATGCCCACATGGTAGAAGAGGGTGAAGATCGATCTGGAGTCTCTTTCATACAGACAGTAGTATCATTTGTGAGAGATCCACCATCATGACTTCATAATCTGCCAAAGGCCTTAGCTTCTAACACCATTGAGTGTTAAGTACTTTGGGGGTAGAGAAAGGTTTAGTCTATTCCGAGCACCAACTATAAGTAAATTTGTTTCAGCTGTTGAGAACCATTCATAAACAGGACAATCATTCTGTGCTCTTGGAGTTTTACACTAAAGCATGCTGTTCAACAGAGGATGACTATCTGGGAAGGGCATTTTGTTTCATCCATAAGCTGAGCTAGGACCAGCTCCTGACCAACTCCCAGAAATTGAAAGCAGCCAGTTTAGTGTATTCCTTCTTGGATGATGAGCTTGCCCTAAGAACATCCAGTGTCTTTTCTGCTAGCAAACTCCATTAACGGCCAGACTGCCTGGATTCAAATTCTAAGTCCATGCCTATCAGCACTGTGGCTCTGGACAAATTACTTAAATTCTTTGTGCCTTAGTTTCCTCATCTATGAAATGAGGATAATCTAATAGTGCCTAACTCAGAGTTCTTATGACAGTGCTTGTTAGAACATGTGATTATTTTAAATAAAATAAAAAGTGAAGCTTTCTGTGTTAGTTATGATGTTTGCCATTGTTTTAAATACTTCACATGTATTCAATAACTCAAATTTCAAAACACCCTATAAGGTAAATCCCCTACAAAAGATGAGGATACAGGCCTGGAAACTTTAAATAGCTTGCAAAGGTGATGCAGTTGTTACGTTCACAACGTTATGAGATTGTGATCCCCTGGATTGAAATGAAGGCATTCTGAGTTTAATACCAGAGTTTCTCAAAACATACATTTTTTGAGAGAAAAGCTTTTAGGTATTTGTATTTTTTTTCTCAAGTTACCTGGGCTCTTATGCAAATTTGCCAGGCAGTGAAGACACAAATACATGGTAGATCTTTTTCAATGCAGCCTGCTGATGACTTCTATTGGCAGTTTCTGTCACTGAATGAGGCATTAGGTTTCACTTCTTTAGGCAGTCTTTGGCAGGCAGAATTCTAATATGCTCCCCAAGATTGTCAATGCCCTGGTATACACATCTGTATTATCCTGTGTTCCATGATTGTAATCAGGACTTGTGAATATGATAGGACATCTCTCCCATGATGATATGTTATACAGCAGAAAGGATTTTGCAGATGTAATTAATTGAAATCCCTAATCATTTGACTTTGAGATAATCAAAAGAGAGATTATTCTTAGGAGATTTGACTTAATCAGCTGAGTCTTTAAAAGAGGTCAGAGTTATGCAAAGTGAGAGAAATTCTCCCCCTAGCCTTAAAGGAGCACACTGCCACACTGTAGAGAAGGTAATGCAGCCGAGAACAGCAGGTGGGTTTCAAAATCTGAGAATGGCCCCCAGTTAATACGTGGTAAAAAGGTGAAAACCACACTCCTACGATCATAAAGAACTCCATTTTGCCAGCAACAAGGGAGTCAGGAAGAGGACCCTCAGCCCCAGAGAAGAATGCAGTCTTTGCTTTCTGAGACACTGAGTGGAGAAACCAGTTGAGTACTGCTCAGAATTCTGACCTACAGAACTGTGAGATAAGAAATGGACAGTCCCAGAGTCAAAGCTGGTTCTCTTCCCAGTCCCTTCCCGCAGCAGCCTGCTTCCTCTTTCCTTTCAACTTGACAGATGCCACTGTGTCCTTCGCCAAGGACTTCCTGGCAGGTGGAGTGGCCACAGCCATCTCCAAGATAGAGGTAGTGCCCATCAAGTAGGTCTAGCTGCTGCTGCAGGTGCAGCATGCCAGCAAGCAGATCACTGCAGATAAGCAATACAAGGGCATTATAGACTGTGTGGTCCGTATTCCCAAGGAGCAGGGAGTCCTGTCCTTCCGGAGTGGTAACCTGGCCAATGTCATCAGATACTTCCCCACCCAGGCTCTTAACTTCACCTTCAAAGGCAAATATAAACAGATCTTCCTGGGTGGTGTGGACAAGAGGAAACAGTTTTGGTGCTACTTTGCAGGGAGTCTGGCATCAGGTGGTGCCGCTGGGGCCACATCCTTGTGTTTTGTGTACCCCCTGTACCCGTCAAGCAGCTGATGTGGAATAAAGCTGGAGCTGAAAGGGAATTCCAAGGCCTCCTGACTGTCTGGTTAAGATCTACAAATCTGATGGGATTAAGGGCCTGTACCAAGGCTTTAACTGTTTGTACAGGGTTTTATCATCTACTGAGCTGACTACTTGGGTATCTATGACACTGCAAAGGGAGTGCTTCTGGATCTCAAGAACACTCAAACCATCATCAGCTGGATGATCGCACAGACAGTCACTGCTGTTGCAGGGTTGACTTCCTATCCATTTGACACCGTTCGCCGCAGCATGATGATGCAGTCAGGATGCAAAGGGACTGACATCATGTACACAGGCACGCTTGACTGCTGGAGGAAGATCGTTCATGATGAAGGAGGCAAAGCATTTTTCGAGGATGCATGGTCCAGTGTTCTCAGAGGCATGGCTGATGCTTTTGTGCTTGTTTTATATGATGAAATCAAGGAGTATACATAAGTTATTTCCTAGGATATTTACCCCTGTGAACAGGCATGTATTATACAACATATCTTGACTATTCTTGACAGACTCCTGGCTGTCAATTTATCAGTGGAAACTATTTACTGGTTGAAAATGGGAAGCAATAATATTCATCTGACCAGTTTTTCTCTTAAAACCATTTCCATGATGATGATGGGACTCAATTATATTTTTTATTTCAGTCACTCTTGATAAATAACAAATTAGGAGAAACAAAAATATCTAAAATTAAAAAAGAAATGACATTGTTACAATCTGCTGTTTTGTAGTAATTAGTTATGCAGCAATAGAAAACAAATGCACACCTCATTGCATTATATATTCACATAGATAACAGTGATTCATTGTGGTAAGTCAATTGTATGGAAGGTTTTTCCAAGCTAGATAGTAACATAGCTATGACGTGGTCCAGTGTTTTTATTACTCAGATGAAGAACCTAAAAACTTGACGGAGAAAATTATTTACAAACTGAACACTAGAAACCAGGCGACTCACATCCAATTTCATTCTGTCTCATGTCTACTGTAGAACATGCCAAGCATAAGACTGAGGTTTGAATCCAGGGAGCTTTCATTTCTCCATCTATGTTCTACTCCATGGAACCTGAGCTCTTTTCCTGCTGAATTGCTACCAGTGATGAAAAATGTAAATCTAGCCAAAGAAAGAAGTGGAAAAAACTATATGGATAGATCAGTGTGCTGGCTTAGAGACTTCCTGTGTTAAAAGGTCCCATTTGGCTAAGCCACAGGATGGACAATCAATAGTTAATTTTTATATGTGAATTGGATTTAGATTGTGCTCTGGAATACATGCAGTTAACATCCTGAGGCCATTTGCAGGTTCAGTAGAGCAAAAGCTAAAAAGTTGCAGCATATAAAGTCTGCTTTCTAATACCTTGGCTTTCAAATAAAGATCAATATTACTCCAAGCCCCATTTTATATGAAGAGCCTCATACTGCAGTGTTTATTGGCATAGGTTCTGGAGTCAGAGACGTGAGTTTGAGTCCTGGGTTTGAATACCACCTTCTAGGTGTATTATCTTAATTCGTCTCAGTTTTCTCATCTGTAAAACTGAGATAATGATTGCAACTATCTCATTAGATCTGGTGTGCATTAACTGAATTAATATGTATCCTTAGGACAATGTCTAAAACACAGTCTGTACTTACAAATGTTAGCCAGGATTTCTTATGTTTCATACCCTAAATACTTGATTTGAAAAACAAATATTTAGGTGTATCAAGTTGCCAGGTGTTGCTGTTGTGATTTTGGCTTGTAAACTCAAATGTGTATTTCCTTCAGTTACATTCTATTTTAAATGTAAAAAGATGCATGGTGCTTCACAAGTGCCAATGTTGCTTAATTAAGGACAAAAACAATTGTGCTTGAGTAAAGCAAGTCAGTGATTTCAGATGGCACTCAAAGGAGATTAATAGACAATTTTATACCAACATTTTTTGATATGTTATTTTCCTTGTTAAAGAGAATCAATGCATTGTTCTATGTTTTACTAAAAGTTGGGGGAAGGTGATACCAAGATGATTAGCACAGGAATCACTCATTTTCCCCAAAGCTATGTGTTCTAGAAGTTCTCTGAAATTAAATTGATAAGATTCTTCACTCTCTGGAAACACAAAAATCTAGCTTTACGTTCTAGTTTCTAGACAGGGAATAGTATGTTCATCGAGCTACAAGACTATATTCAAAATATTCAATCTACAAAATAGTACAAGTTTTCCTGTAGAGACTTGTCAGTGCCTACTGGTAAAACATTAGCCCTGCCAATAGTGCAAAAACTCCACTTAAATCTGAGCTCAACTTTGGGGCTAGGATTTGATGGGAGATTGGGGTTAGATTTTTACTAAAGTATAGAAAATCTATCCACAACCACATGGACTGGGATGCAGAATGAGGGATGGGGATATATTTCCCAAGACAAGAGATTCTGACAAGAAATATCATAAATGCCTACTATGAGGGAGTTTGTTAAATTCCAAATTTGACATTTGAATGATGGTATAAATGGTTCTAAATCCTTCTGCATGTTGGGAAGTACCCATGAGCCCATTTCCAGTTACTAATAAATATGTCCATTCTGCAACTGAGCCATGATAAAACATGAAAGTCAGATGAGATAAAGTAATCAGAGTCTATCACATACAAAGAACCACTAGCTCTCTGCTATTATGGTGGGTAATTTCCTGCTCTGTGGGTAGCAAATGACACAGAAGAAATGGCACTGTGCTACTGACAAAGAAAACAATGCCTGCTTGGAATCCAGCCTTTCAATTATCCAATGACGTTCTGCCTTTTCTGATATGAGGATATGTATTACCTACCCAGAATGAGCTCATCAGTGACTTAAGTTTGGAATGAGACCAAGTTATTTGTGAGCTTATGTTAAGCTTTATGTGTGCACTAATAGGCAGAGCATAAAGACAATGTCTCCATATTAATTTGACCGACTATTGCCTAATTTCTGGCTATGACTCCAAGGGATTTCTCTGGGTCTGAAAGTTACAGTAGTTAAAAGTAGATTGCAGGCCAGGTGTGGTGGCTCACGCCTGTAATCCAAGCACTTTGGAGGCCAAGGCGGGCGGATCACCTGAGGTCAGGAGTTCAAGACCAGCCTGACCAACACGGTGAAAACCCATCTTTAAAAAAAAAAAAAAAAAAAAAGTAGATTATAGTTGCTATAAAAATACTACAGGAGTAAAAAGGAAAAAATATTAGATACTATCTCAACATTTCTAAGAATGAATAAATGGCTTCCCCCACATAGATCTTGACAAAAAATAAGTTTTAGTTAACTTGATGAAAATTTTATGATGCAAAGATTATATGCTCCTAACTCAGGCAGGAACCTAACTTAGGCTCCCAACTCATGGCTGTATGTTAGAAATAAACTCAAATCTAGAGAGTTCTAATCTTCGGTCTTGTAGATACATTAAAAAAACCTGGTTTCCATATAATGGTTTTTATAAAGAAGCTGCTTTATATGAATGTGTAAGTATCAGTTTATGGGAAGTCATTCCTAAAAGAAAGAACGAAAGAAAAAAAAAAGCCTTGCCCACAAGCTGAGGGAGCTATCATCAGGGTTCTGAATGAAAGATCTGGCAAAACCCGGAAAAACACTGGAAACATTTGCTGTTCCATTCTAATCAAACAGCATCAAAGTAGGTCTTCATCTTACATCTCAGAGTTTCAGAACTCTTACTTATTTGCCCACATTAGAATGTAAGGTCCATGGAAAGACACTGTCTATCTTATATATTGATAATATTCCTGGTGCTTAAAATAGGGCTAGGCATATAGTAAATGCTCAATAAAACAATGAACTTCACTTTGTACTAGGCACTTTTAAAGGCAATTTACATGTATTAACTCATTTAATCCTTTCAACCACCCACCGTGTAGACACTAGTCTTACTTTTATTTTATGGGCATGGAAACTGAAGTACAGATGGTTTCAATAACGTATCCAACATGACACACTAGGAAGTAAAGGAAGCCGGGATTTCAGTCCAACCTTGCAGGACCCAGAGATTCTCCTATAACCACTGCATTCTGATTGAATAAAGAGAGAAAAAGGACTTGTGGCAAAGATGGGCATTTAAAATAATTTTATATAGAATCTAGACAGAAAAATAAGCTAAGTTGTTTTGACTTTCTATAAAATGGAAGAAACAGGGCAGAGAGCACCAACATTTATCAACAGTATCATCAAAATCACTCCAGTGCTCTACAACTCTTCCAGTCCTGACAGCAAGCTAAATACTTAATTCCTTATGTCTCTCGTTGCATCTAATGTATTCTTAGTCACATGCTGCAGAACAGAAACAATACTGAACCCAGGAACCAGGAGATAATAACCACCATTCAATAAACAAACATGTACTCCATGCCTGCCTTGGGCTAGATGCTTCCCATACTACCTTATTTAATCTTCCAAACAGTTCTATGAGATTGTTATTATTATTATTATTATTATTATTATTATTGACATGTTAATAGATGACCAAGCTTAGGCCAAAGAACTTCCAAGGGACTTACTTAGTCAAAAATCATACTGCTGGTAAAGGACAGAGGTAGGACCTGAGCTCAAAAATCCCATTAAGAGACAATGATTTGTGAAGTCAGATAGATTTGAGATACTTGCTTCTATGAGACACTTATTTCTGCCCCATTTGAAGGAAAGTGAAGTTAAGGAATGTCATTGTAAGGTAGAAAGAGATTTGAATCCAGGTCTACCTGACTTCACAAACCATTCTCTCTCAATGGGATTTTTGAACTCAAGTCCCATCTCTGCCTTTTACTGGCAGTGTGATTTTTGACTAAGTGATTCCCTTGGCAATTCTCTGGCCTACGCTTGGTCATCTGTTAACATGACAATAATAATAACAACGGTTTATTATTCAGCCCATCCAGGCTTTCTCAAGGCTGTTGTAAGAAAAATGTATGCAAAATGACCGGATTATTCACATTAGAAATTTGTGGTGTCTCCCCCAACTTTACAACACCCCATTCCATAATATTCTACAAAGAAAACTAATACAAATGACAAAATCCAAAACTTAAATAAAATATCCAATTTAGACGGACTTCCATTGATTTTCCCATTGAGAAATTTAGGGTACATTTACTAAAGCCAGACTTAGCCCATTTTTTAGGCCTCACTGGTCATCGTCAGCTCTGGCTGCTATAACAAAATACTATGTAGCTTAAACAACAGACATTTATTTCTCACAGTTCTGGAGGCTGGGGAAGTCCAAGATCAAGGTGCTGGCAGATTCACAGATTCAGTTATTAGTGTGGGCTATTCCTGGCTTGCAGACAGTGCCTATTCACTGTGTTCTTATGTGACTATGGCAGAGAGAGGAAATGCTAGTGTCCATTCCTCTTTCTATAAGGACACTACTCCCAGCATAGGGGGCTCACTCTCATCTAAAACTAATTGCCTCCCTTAGGCCTCATCTGCTGATACCATCACATCAGGGTTAGGGCTTCAACATACCAATCTGGGGAGGAATACAAACATTTAGCCCCTAACATTACTTTTGCTGATGCTCTGAACTCAGGTCTAATTTGCTTATTCGATAATAGGCAATTATCAATAGGCAATTATCCCCTGGAGTTGGGATCTTCTCCAACCACCCCTGGCCAAGCTCCCCTTGGTGTCCAGACACCAAGTCAACTTCCCCTGGCCAGGGGGATTTTTAAGCATAGAGCTAGGGGGATGCGATTGTAAGGAGCTCTTGAGCAGTTAGGGGCTAGCTGGGAAGAAAAGTCAACTAGTTGACTTTTCTAACTGCTCAAGAGCTAGACTTGCCTAACTGCTCAAGAGCTCCTTACAATTGGGTCCTCCTAGCTCTATGCTTAAAAATCCCCTGCCCAGGGAAGCTGTCCATGATTCACTAAGACTCAATTAGGCATCCCTCGGACATGCTCCCATGGTGGTCTGTCCTTCTCCCTGTCATAGTCATATGGACAGGAGGCAGGGAAATACTGGGTAGAAGAGAGCAGTTCCCTGGCAAAGTACCCAATCTCAAGCCTGAAAACCAGTGGCCCTAAATGAGGACAGGCATTTCTGTTTTTGCACCCAAAAAGTTGCCTTTTGGCTCACCACACCACCTATCCCGCCTCCATATAAACCCTTAGCAGGCACACACACAAGCAGCTGAACGTCAAGAGCAGCAGACCAGCAACAGTGGAACAACCAGGTAGAGAAAGAGACAAGAGGAGGAATGTTTGGACACCAAGGGGAACTTGGCCAGGAGTGGTTGGAGAAGATCCCAACTCCAGGGGGAAGACCATCTTCCCACTCCATCCCCCACTTCCAGCTCCCCACCTATCTCACTGAGAGCCACCTCCTACCATTCAATAAAACCTTGCACTCATCTTTCAAGCCTGCATGTAATCAGATTCTTTCAGGACACTGGGCAAGAGCTTGGGATACAGAAGGTTGTCACACTGGCCCTCTGCCCTTTCAATAAAGCAGAGGGTCCACTGAACTGAGTAACATGCAAGCTGTCTACAAACAGCAAATGTGAAAGAGCTTTGTAACACATGCCCACTTGGGCTTCAGAAGTTGAAAGTACCCAGCCCTAGATGCTGCCATGGGGCTGGAGCCCCAAGGCTCTCACCTCAGCCTCTGCACCTGCCCATCTGCCTTCTCCCACTAGGAGTTTGAGCCGCGGGGGCAAAAAAGCAGATGGGTCATACCCCTGTCACAGTTTCTATGAGAGGAATCAGGGAATTCTCCCATTTCAATAGCATATTCCAACATTTTGGACATAAAAACTATAGATTAATAGAAGGGGAAGAATATCCTCTACAAATTTCATCCCTTGGTTTTACTAAAGAATTGGATCAGATTCAGTATTCTGGAACCAAATATTTTGGAACCCCAAAAAGGAAAAGAAATTTAAGAACAAAAGCCCCTGCACACATTTCTGCTATCTTCACCCAGGTGGCCAGGTAGTGCCACTGTGATAATGGCCTTCATAGGGAGTTTGTGGACTCCCCCTCCAGGGAGCGCATTCATAAACGGAACTCAGCAGGCAGCATTTGTTTAACAGCCTGGCTATCCGGAATTCTGTGAAAATCAATGAGAGGAAAGTACACCTTAACACATCTTAATGGCATGCAATCTCACTCAAAAAGCTAAATGAGCAAAGAGACAATTTAATTTCCAGGGTAAAAGACAAGGCTGAGGTGGAACATGCAGGACAAACTCCGGAGGTGCCCTAAGACTGATCATGACTAAATGGGAGATCTGTTTTCAAGTGGTTACAAAAAACACAGAAGACGGAAAATCATTAGCAAGACCCACCAGTGACCCCATCTGATGCTGAGTGCCTGCCAGAGGCTGAATGTAAAATTCTAGTGAGAGAAAATAAAAAGATAGAAGGTCATAGTTACATAAACCCTTTTCCTAGGAGCTTTCCTAATACAAACTAGGGAGGAAGAAAAGTGACATAGGGAGAAAAAAGAAGCAATACATGGGAATTGGATAATGGGAATTTCTAGGGTCTTTATCTATTGATGTGAAGTTTCAGTGAGAATGTAAAAGCCTAAGGGTCTCCTTATGCAGGGGAAGGGGAGCACAGGAAGGAAGAAAACTACCAAGAGGCATGTTAGGGTTTATAATTATGAGTCTTAGCAATTTACTGTTTTTAAAATCATAAATCTTAGAGTTAAAGAGTACAACTCAGTTCTTTAAAAAATATCCCTTTTTCTGTCACTTTCTACTCACTTCCTAATCTCCAGTCATCACTTCCTATTTTTTCACTGTTTCTTCTAAAATTTGTCACCTGTATTAGTCAGAGTTCATTAGAGAAACAGAACCAATGGAGATTTATTATAGAAATAGGCTCACACAATTATGGAGACTGAGAATCCCATAATATGCCATCTGGGGGTGGGAGGTAGAGGAGTTGGCTGCTGCGGTCATAAATCCTGAAGTCCGAAGACCTGAGATCCAGGAGCTCTGATGTTCAAGTGTGGAGGGCCTGGTCTCACTAACACAGGCCTATGTAAGAGCTGTTTTA
This sequence comes from Ateles fusciceps, assembly GCA_036589455.1. Classification (NCBI taxonomy): domain Eukaryota; kingdom Metazoa; phylum Chordata; class Mammalia; order Primates; family Atelidae; genus Ateles; species Ateles fusciceps. The sequence goes on along the minus strand of JAZHEH010000164.1, from coordinate 3,124,030 downwards.
GCACTGACTGAGTGGTTAAGTTAAATATTAAAAGCTGATAGAGCCAGTGGTCTTATACAAAGGCTGCAATGTAATAAAAGCTCACCAAGAATTTTGCCCAGGCCTTTTCTGGGCCTTGAAGCATGACAAGATAACAAAGAATTCTTAACAGGATCTGTTTAGGATTAAATAAGTTTTATTTGGGGTCTGAAGAAACTCCCCAGACTTCTACAAACAAGTTTATTGGGGGTCTGAAAGATCTCCCCAAACCTTTAATGTTTAGCAGCAGACAAGATAAAAGTAATCGCCCCAGTACCTGGACCCATTTAGATGAAGTAAATTTACTAAGGCTCCAGAGGAAGGTCTTCAGGACTCAGGTCTTAGTTATAGAGTAGAAGTTAGAATTATGTCTTTAGATGAATGCACACTTACACGTAAACATCTAGCTTAGAAGGAAAGCAAGCTCTGAAAAGCTTTGTAATTTTGAGTTGGTCTAGCAATATTTTCCAGACCTTATCCCTGAACCCGGTTATAGAAATAAATTCCCTTCTTTCCTAGTTCATCTGCATCTCGTTATTGGGTAGTGAGAATAACCAGCATGACCCTTGGTTTTGTCCGGGAACACAAGGGCTAGAGAAGATGGATGCCACAACTCAAGGAAGGAGAGAATTCACGCTTCTTCTGCCCTTTTTTTTTCCTATTGAGTTCCTCAACAGATTGGATGATACTCACCTACATTGGGGAGGGTGATCTTCTTTGCTAAGTCTACTGATGCAAAAGCTAATCTCTTTTGGAAACATTCTTATAGATAGAGCCAAAAATAATGTCTCATCAGCTATCTGGGCATTCCTTAACCCACTCAACACATAAAACTAAACTTCACACCATTTAATTTTAAAATAATGTATCTTATTTGCTATTATTTTAATTTAGCAGCTAGAGATATTATCTAATTTTCACTTACTAAGGAAGACAAACATTTTGTTTGCTCGGTGTCCTCTGTGCTAATCATTGCTGCATCCTTCTCTTTGGCAGAGCTGCAAAACGCATCCCAGTAAGGTTATACACATGAAGTACTTTATCTAGTTTTTCCTTGGGGGATCTCTCTTGGGGAGCCCTTCTTTCTTGGGTTCCTCTTGGCCAGCTACATGCCAGGCATAATTGCCTTCTTTCCTTTTTTCACCACTGTCTACTGTGTGGGCTCTTTGTGTTGTGGAGATCATGCTTTACTGTTTATTTTATTTGACTATATGTGCTGAGAGGATGTGTTAGTCCGTTTTCATGCTGCTGATAAAGACATACCTGAGACTGAGTAAATTATAAAGAAAAAGAAGTTTAATGGACTCACAGTTTCACGTGGCTGAGGAGGCCTCACAATCATGGCCAAAGATGAAAGGCATGTCTTACATGGCGGTAGACAAGAAAAATGAGAACCAAGCAAATGGAGAAACCACTTATGAAACCATCAGATCTTGTGGAACTTATTCACTACCACAAGAACAGTATGAAGAAAACCATCTTCCTGATTCAATTATCTCCCACAGGTCCCTCCCCACAACATGCGAGAATTATGGGAACTATAATTTAAGATGAGATTTGGGTGGGTATAGAGCCATATCAGAGGTCATGGGCAATAAATTCATTGAGATCTTGTATGTCTGAGAATGTAGTCATTCCACCTCAGACTTGATTTACAGTTTGGTTGATAGTATAATTCCAATTAAAATTCATACTCTTCAGGACTGAGAAGCATATCTCTGTTGTCTTCTAACCACCAGTGTTGCTATTGAGAAGCTTCATGCTATTCTAATTCCTGCCCATATGTGACCTGCTATTTTTTTCCTTATCTAGCAGTTTTCATAATTCTTTCTTTAATGCTAATGTTCTGCATTTGCCTGATGATAGGTCTTAGTGTGGGTCTTTTTCTTTTATTCTCCTATACAAGTGGGTCCTTTTAATTTGGAAAGGTATGACCTTCTATTAAAGGAAATTATTTGTTCTCTAAAGTATTAATTGGGTAATGTGTTTAAAAATCTAGATTTTACTTGTTATACTTTCATAACCTAACCTCAGCATTGAACTTCTATCTATTGGCCCTATTCAATTTGTTAGAGGCCAGTCGGCAAATTTGGCTTACACTCAAGAGAAGAAGATTACACAAGCATACTAATAAGAAGTGGGGGATAAACAGGGTGCTCTTAGTGACTGCTGACCACATCTTGCTTAAAAACAGACAAAAGTCATAGTCTCTTCACTTCGTCTGCTTCTCATGAGAGTAAACTGTGTTACCTGGTGGCAATATTGTGCCTCAAATCTCATGTAAAGGATTTTCCTGGGGGTCTCTTATAAGAAGGGATTTTGTAAGGGGACATACTTGGTTTCTTTTCTATTTCAATTGTAATCTGTAATATATTTTGGGGGGAAGGAAATAAAGAGTCAAAAAATGCATGCATAAATAGAGCAAAAATTCTTAACAGTTTACATTGTTATGAAGACCTTTTCTGTTATTCTCCCACAATAACAGCTACAACTATTCTATCAGATGACCTTAGCCTACAAACAATATTAACCAGAAAAACTACTAATAGAAAAATTAAGATAAAAATTAGGGTAATTAATCATAACTAATTTGGACAAAATGGTCATTTGTCTTTATAATTAAGATGCATAAGGATAAAAGATTACTTCTCCAAAATGATACAAATCAATGAATTAAAATTTATTTTCATTTTACTAACCGAGATGTTAATTTTAAAAGCAATTACTCAAACTCAATTGCATTTACCTTATTTCTCAAAGAAAAGCCCTAAAACCCAGAAAATTAAAACTAAGGTATTGTGTTTGAGGCTGTTTTTATAACTCCATTACTTCCAGTGGAGAGAAAAATCAGGTAAATTATTATGTATTTAACACAATCTGGGTGGCTAATTGAGTTTTTCTCACTCTTTGAATTGATTGTTGCAACTATAGCACAACTAGCTTTCCTCTCTGAGTTTCCTGTATGACAGACTAATTATTAAAAGTCCCCCAATTCTGGACACAAGGTATTTTGAGACTTTGGATTTAAATGGATAATTGAACAGATGTTTTCACCACCAGTTTGTGCATGTGCATGCGTGTGTGTGTGTGTTTTATAAATGTGCTGCACTTTATATTAGTCTTCTCACAGAAAATATTGTAAGTTGGCATTGATTATTATATGCAGTATGTGAGCTATTTTGAGCTCAGCTAAAGGTGAGCAAATGTGACATTTATTTGAGTTAGAAATTGGTTGGGTATTATGGGACACTGTCCCTTTCAGTGCCAATACCTCAGTGCACATTATCAAATTCCACTCACCAAATCTGAAAAAAATGACCATTCCTGGAAGAAGTTTTATGGTACAAGGGATATTGACCTCACTATTAAATTCAACTTTCTTTATGTTCTAATGGAGTACTTCATTATTCAATGGTGTATTTTCAAACCAATGCTGAAATATTATTCTAAAATACAAATAAGTTTTTCTTTTAAGTAATTACATATATAGATATATGTATATATACACAGTTGTCTTTTTAAAGACAGGCATTGTCCCAGCTCATGTTATGTATCTACCACCATACAAGACACAATGAGGGAAAGAAGAGTGGTAGAAGTTACAAGCCAAAAAATTCATTGTTGAAACACAATATACACAAGTGAATTCTACAGTATTATGAGCAGTTCCACAGTACCTGGAACTTAATAAGTGCTCAAAAGATAGCCAATAGATTGATAAATAATAAGTGAATTAATAAATAAATCTTAAAATGAACCAGATGCAAGGTACAGAGTACTATGGGAGTCAAATGGAGGAAGAGAATTCTATAGGCTAGTGAGATGAAGAAACTATTTATGTAAGAGATGAGGGTTGCCCAAGCTTTGAAATATTAGGAATATTTTAATTTACTAGAAATAAGATGGGAATAAAATTAGCTGAGCTGTTTTCTTTAGCAAATACCCTTCACTGTCTTATCCAAATGCTCTTGAAGTCCTAGTCTTTCAGGATTTTGTGATCTAATCAGTTCCTTTATAATAAACGCAAAGAAGTGGTATAGTATAGATAGATCATGGAATTTGGGGCCAAATTGCTTAGACTGGATTGAAATCTTGCCTTTCCATTTCCTAGCTGTATGAGTATAACCAGCTTATTTAATTCTCGCTCAGCTTTATCATCTGTATTCTGGAAATACTAACAGAACTTACCAGCAGATCAGTGTAAATATTAAATGATGAAGCATATGAAAAGGCTTGCAGCAACATCTAGCAAACGGTGAGTATTGAATAGGCATTGGCTATTTTTGGTAGAGATAGCCAGCTCTCCACCAAAATCTGGGCACCTTCTTCCCTACTACAGTGTTGTGACTATAAATGAGGTGTGCAGTGAAAGACAACAGTTTCCAGCCTTTCTGTATCTCGTGTGGCCAGGTGACTATTTCTCACTTATGGAATGTGAGCAGAAGTTATTTGGTTCCTTCCAGGACAGGGCATGAGAAAAGCAAATGCATCTTCTCCAGGCTCTCTTTCGTTTCTTCTCCCAGATGATTGGGCCCAGCCATAACACAAATAATTAAACTATGAAATTAAGTAATTAAAATATTAATTATACTATGAGGCCCAGAATTATTTACCACGAATAAGAATTAGTAAAAACACTCTCAGCCATATAATTAGGGAAACTTCTGAGTTTTTATCAGGATCACTTTCCAATGACCAGTGGAATAAAGCTTAGGTATCTCCTGGCTTTCCTTTCTTACTGAGCAAGATGGGACACAAACGCCAGTGTTTATCTGTGTGCTATGGTAAGTCGTAAAGTCCACATAACTAGAGAAACACATTTGGTGGCAGTCAAGGTAAGACAACAAGAATCACAGGTCTTTCTCATAAGATGGGACTTGTTTTGAAAATATCGGATTTGTTCTGACCAAAACAGGATATTCTCCAAGCATCCTTCAAGAAAGTTTATCACATTGCCAAGCAAAAACAAAAAGTCTCCTATGGTTAGTAAGATATTAAAGAATCCAAGTGTTTGCCAGGGCTGCCAGAATAAAGTGTCACAGACTGGGCAGCTTAAACAAAAGAAATTAATTTTCTCACAATCCTAAAGGATGGAAGTCCAAAACTCAGGTGTTGGCAGAATTGTTTTCTTCTGACAGCCTCTCCTTGGTTTGGAGATGGCTGTATTCTATCTGTGTCTTCACATAGTCATCCCTCTGCACAAGTCTGTGTCGTAACCTCCTCTTCCTATAATGATACCAGTTATATTGGATTAGGACTCACTCTAATGACTTCATTTTAATTTAGTTGATTCTTTAAATGCCCTATCTCCAAATACAGTCACACTCCAAGGTACAAGAGATTAGGACTTCAACATATGAATTTGGGGGTGGGAGGTGGGAGACCTAGAAATAGGCAAATTCAAAAAATCAAAGTACTGCCTCAATCAATAATATTACCTCCAAAATTGCTGATATCCTATCTACTATGTTTCAGACAGTAATACATCTTATCAATCCCCTTTAATATCAGCTAGAGAAATATCACTATCTCTCAATTGTGCCAGTATCTAAATTTATTTTCTAGCTAACATGTCTATTTAAAAAGTACCCTTTTAAACTCCTTTTAGAAATTGTGAATGCAACTGATAACCTCAAAAGAGTGAGGTTTCATTGCCAGGCAAAATCTTCACACAAGTATTCCTGGAACTCACAGAAGTTTCACCTGTCATACTTGACAACATTAATTTTTTTTTCTGCCTTAACGAAGAAAGTTGTACATTTCATGAGGTTTCTTTGCTTTGTTCAGAAATCACAGACATCCAAGAGTCTTAGAAGTGTTATCTACTTCCTTAAAAGTGTGTTTTTCATCTCAGTGAGGTTTTGAATAACAGCTTCTTCAAATGGTTTTGGTTACGAGAGAAGACAGAATACCAAGATGTCTTCTGCACAGATGTTCTCTGGCTTACAAAAGAAGTAGTCTTGAAGGGCTTACTTGAACTGTGGGCAGAAGTTGCATGTTTTTATGAGAAAAGTAAATCATATTCTCAAAACAGTCTAAAGGGGTGAAGTTCATTTATGTCTTTGCACAGTTGGCAGCTATGTGGGCACTTAAGAATGAGATAAATCATTTAATTGGAAGCCCTACGGTCACCCTTATGGATGCTCCTGGCCAACTCTTTATACGTTTGGCCTCCTCACCACATCAGAAAATTAGAGTCAGAAATGGGCAAAAACTTTCCAGTGCTGGAGGAAGTATTTCAGCAGGATGAAGTTGAAAAATGATAAAATCAAGTCAATTTTTTATAGAAGTCTATAGGCAATTGGAAATGCTATAAAATTCTGCTGAAAATTACTTCTACTGGATGGAAAAAGGATTCCTATTTTTTTTTCCTGAAAACAGAGGTAATATCAATGATGAAATTTCTAAAAAGATTCCTTCATTGAATTGAGGACACAGGAAGTAAAATCATGAATTGAACCCCCAAAGAATCTCAAAAATATTTAGTGTTTTGAGAGATAAATTATCCTCCTATAACAAAGAGTATGATGAGAATAAACATTTGGTTTCAGTAAGGGTTTGCAGTACTTATTCCTAGAAAAATCAACATCAAAATCAAATGGATGTCAAATTTGACCTGGATGTTCCTGCTTCAACATGCACTCTATGTCTGAATGCCTCATTAAAATCAAACTAAATTAATCTTAGTGCAATTTAGATCTCTTTCCACTATTTTTCCCCAGAAAGTTGGCATAATTTTTGTAAGAAAAAAATGAGAGTGAAAAAATCACAATTCATTAAAAATATGATTTCTAATCTTAATCATGAAATAAAATCTCAATCAATTGCTTTTATTGCTCTATAAATTTTGATTCAGGGAGCAGAATTTGGTCCTAATCAAACTGTCAAGTATGCCCATCTGGACTTCAGAGTAATATGGGCTGTTACGTGTCTCTCATTTCCCCCTTTTGGAGCTGGAGTGTTTGCCGCATTTATCCTGTGCAGCACTGTATAATGGATGTGTGAAGGGCAATACACTTGCCTCTTTTTTTTTTTTTTTTTTTTTTTGAGACAGAGTTTTGCTCTTGTTACCCAGGCTGGAGTGCAATGGTGTGATCTCAGCTCACCGCAGCCTCCGCCTCCTGGGTTCAAGCAGTTCTCCTGCCTCAGCCTCCCAAGTAGCTGGGACTACGGGCGTGCGCCACCATGCCCAGTTAATTTTTGTATTTTTAGTGGAGACAGGGTTTCACCATGTTGACCGGGATGGTCTTGATCTCTTGACCTCGTAATCCACTTGCCTCGGCCTCCCAAAGTGCTGGGATTATAGGCGTGAGCCACCGCGCCCAGCTCACTTGCTTCTTTAGTTTACTACATTTTTTAAATTGAGAGGAACTGTGACCAAAGAATCAAACCCAAGGAGCCTCATCTACACTTGGACCTGATTTAGATGATGAGTTCCTTGACCCAGAACCTTGGACTCATACCCTATATTAGTGGAAAAGACTTTTAGAAATTTAGGGGAGGGAGAGAGCATATTTTACAAGTGGAAAAATAAAACCAGTTTGTGCCCAGAGAGAAGAATATAGTGGTTTTTGCTAATATGCCAAAATGTGTTGACCTTCCCGTATAGAGAGGAGCCATGCCTTCCTTTAGGATACTCACTCTGGAGGAAGTCAGCTAACGAGTAAGATGCTAACTGCCCTGAGACTACCTAGAATAGGAATTCTGCAGCACAGTACAGCTGAGTCACCAGCCAATGGCCAAGAAAATCACCAGTTAGGTGAGCTATCTTGGAAGTCCAGAAGTGTTCAACATTTCAATATCTGACATCTAACTTCAACTGCATAAAAAACTCCAAGTAAAAACAGAACAGCCAAGGCTTTCCCAAATTCCCAACTCACAAAATCATGCATAAAATAAAATGATTGGTTTAAACCACTTAGCTTTAAGGTAATTTTAAACAAAACATTAGCAACTTTAACAGCAAACCACAGAAGTGAACTCTGGAGAATCTGAAAAGAAAGATAAATTTATTGAAGCAATAAATATGGCTCATAGCGTCAAATGGACAGAAGATGAAGCGTGTTCTTAGATGTAGGTATCAGAAACTACACAGCAGTCTCACCTGAGTCTTTCAACTGGAATAAGTGATTACCAAAAAATAAATAAACGTTCTTATTTTTTGCCTCCCCTAACTCAAGGTTTGAAGTCTTTAATTGGCCTAGCTTTGGCCATTGTCAACCATTTGGACAGGGAAAGGCGCAGGATTTTGATTTGTAATCCCAAAGTCGCAGTTACCTGTTGCCATTGAATGCTGTATCCAGCAGTAAGTAGTAATAAGTTACTACTGCATTATTGCTCATGGCCAGCTAGGGAGCTCTGCTAATCTTAGTTGAAATTGCTCATACATCTAGGGGTCAGATGGTGTTGTCTGATCTGTGATGACCTCATCTTTTTGTGTCACTGCTTCATATGTCCCTTATCTTACATCAGACTAGCCCAGCCATGTTCTCACAGCAAAAACAGAGGCACAAGAGAAAGTGGGGAAAGTCCCAAGGTCTCTTTACACTAAAACCCAGAACTGGTATATCTTCACCCCTACTTCATTCTTGAGGGCAAACTCAGAATCAAGGGATAGAGAAAATATACTCAATTTCTTCTTTATCTGTTAAAGTCACAAGTTGAAGGGTATGGATACAGAGAAGGGTAAAATTCTGAGGTCATCACCACCACGTCCCACCCTCATCAAGGCTGCACACATTGTGGAAAGAAATTTGTCAATGGGAATTCAAATTTCCTAAAAGAATACATAAGTTAATTTTGAAAAGCCAATTATAATTATAAAGTAAATTTACAAAAACATTTTGTATATGTGTAAGTGTATTTAGGTATTTTTTTTTAGTAAGAAGTAAAAAGTTTTCATCACATTCTTTTCTCAGTTCTAGACTTGTAAAATTGCCTTTCATCATGGCTCCCGTTCTGGTGGCTCCAAGTCAGCAGTCTGCCATGTGAAGACCAGTGCCATGGCTGTGCTTATTGATGGAAAATAGCAGCCATGAAGGAATGCTAGCTACAAATGAGTCTAGAAAACACACAGTTCTTCTTTTACCTTTCCAAGCTCTTGGGCAGACCAAGGTACACAACCCACCATTGTTATCCTTCTGATTATATCAGATTTTCCCAAGGGAAAGGGGGTGCAGTAGAGACTTATATGCCTGAGAGTGGAGGTTGTGGAAGGTATAAAGGCAAGGGGAAGGTAAAAATTTTCTGAGATAATAAGATGGCTTTCTATAGATCCCACATGGCAAGAAAAACATAACTACTACCTTGGGAAAAGAAAGAGTAGAACACTCGTTTGGGTCTCACTTTATCTCTGAGTAACATTAAGCATATTTGACCTCACTAAAATACTGGTACTATCCTCAAAGATGTTAGTGAAAAATTAATGAGATGATGGATATAAAAGCAATTTTTGCAATAATGAAAAAGTTACTGAATTCCATTAAGGATTTATATTTCCAGAGGCAGAGAATATGTCCAGTACTGTTATTTCCATGCATGGTGCCTGGCCCAGAATTATATTTCAACGTATGTTTGTAGATCATACCAACCAGAAGGTACAATTCTAATGTGAATAATGTTTAGAAATCTGAATATTGAAGAAGAGGAGGCAAGGGAAAAAAAGGATATTCTTTTCCAAAAGTCATAACAAAGGAGAAGTCTATTTGGCTTCAGTGGAAAACTAGACTTCATCTTAACTACAGAAACATTTCTAGGGATTCAACAGCCCTTTCAGTGAAGAGTTCAAAAACAAAAAATCAGTTCCTGATTCCCAGTGTCATCCTTAACACTTTCTTTCTATCACACCCTATATCTAATCCATCATAAGTCCCATCAATAAGACTTCTCACCACCCAAACATAGTCCAGTTCATCCTCATCTCCTGCCTGGAAAATTGCAGTAGACTCCAGATGACTGCTATGCTTCTTTTCTGACATTTCTGTAATATATTTTCAGCACAGCAGCCACAGAGACCCATTATACTTTATTATCTTATTCTTCTGACTAACACCACCAAGTAGCTCCCAACATATTCAGGAAAAACTCAAAGACTTTATTATAAGCTTCACGACACTCTACACAATCTGGCCTCCTCTTCTTTCTGACCTTCTCTGCTACCACTCTCCCTCTTTCCAATTTCATTACAGTAGTATGGGTATCTTTATCGATTCTCAAACGTTCAAGCAAGTGCTGTCCCCTACAATTGCCATGAGAACACTTAGTCAAATTAATAAAAGGTTAGAGATGGAAAAAATGTGATTATTCTTTAGAACATTCAAGTTGTATAGAAGAAATTTCCAAATGCCCTTGATATGTCTCTCCTCAGCCTTGGTCAAGCTCAAATACCTATAAAAAGTGGTCCCAGTGTTTCTAGGTTTCTATCCAAGCTTTACTTTCTCTCCTCTGGTCAGGATCCTGGAGCTGCATCTTGTTCCCTCAAAATTTTATCTCCTACCCAGCTTTTACCAGTCATTCAGCTTGAGTATGACTCCCTATCTGTCTGCTTGTCTTAATTCCAGCTTGGCCCTGAGATGCTGTCTTTTAACTTCACTCTGATCCCTAATTTGTGTCCCAAGGACAGGTTACATTCTATTCCCATTCCTAATTTTAGCTCTTCAAATAACAGGGCCACAAATAATAGTCTGGGCCCTCACTTTTTGAACAGAGCTAAAATAAGAATGAAGACCATGCCATTCAATATACAAATTTAATTAAGAAAGAATTTCAATAGATACCTAAATTTTATCTGTATTATAGAACCATTTTGTGAAATAGCTAAGGAACGTGCTCATGTTAAACTCCATGGAGAAACAGAATGATATGTCCCTAATTATTATTTCAAGAGTTTTTTAAAAATTGCCTAAAATCACTGGAATATGGTAACATTGTAAACCCTCTAGACTGAAAGAAAAGGTAGCAAAAGCAGGAAAGTCATACTGACACAGAAATATTTATTATCCGCCAGACACAGGTACTTAACATAGAGGAAAAACAATGTTCCTTTGTAAAAACTAATTCATAAGAAATAGGCTCACAGAAGACCAGGTGAGATTTTCACAACCTCCTCCCCTAGACAATGAGCAAGGAGGCCAAAACAGGATATGTACATCTAGGATTTTTCTTTCTCTCTCTGTGATAGAAGCTGCAGTAGTTCTTGATGAACTGAGGAAACAATATAAAGTCTGTGTTTCCATCCTTATTCAAGAAGGAAATACCCCTGAATATAAAGCATTTAACAAAATCCCAGAAAAGAAAGCAGAGCTAAGTTGAGGAAAAAGGAAGTCAAGAAAAACTTGGTCTGCCACGTATTAGAACAGATAGAAGCCTGAATAGAATATTCATGTTTAGCATACATAGGTAGAGGGAGAAAGGGAGGGAGGGGAGACAGAGAGGAAGGGAGGAGGGAGGAAAAAAAGTAGGGATGAAGAAAGGAAGAAATGGAGAAAAGAGGGAGAAACTAAGAAAAGAAAAGAAATAATGAAGAGATTGAGTATGACACACACATTAAAATTTAAGAGTTCTAACTTTTTGTGCTGTAGAACCTTTGCAAGTCTATGGGTCCTTTTTCAGGATAATATTTTCAAGTGCATAAAATAACATTCATAAGGTTGTAAAGAAAACCAGTGATATTAAAAATGCAGTTATCAAAAGATTAAAACAATAAATTTGGGATACCAGAATATATATGCTTCTCTATTAGTCCACTAAAGAACAATATAAAATGGTGTATTAGTCCCTTCTTACACTGCTATAAAGAAATGCCAAGACTGTGTAATTAACAAAACAAAAAGGTTTAATTGACTCACAGAGCCCCAGGCTGGGGAGGCCTCAGAAAACTTACAACCATGGCAGAAGCGGAAACAGGAGCCTTTTACACAAGGCAGCAGGGAGACGGTGTGAGTGTGTGAAGGAGGAATTGTCTAACACTTATAAAGTCATCAGATCTCATGAGAACTCACTCACTATCAGGAGAAGAGTTCAGGGAACCACCCACATGATCCAACTATCTCCCTCAGGTCCCAGCCTCCACACGGGGATTATAAGGATTACAATTCAAGATGAGATTTGGGTGCGGACATGGAGCCAAACCATATCAAACGGTAGATAGGATTACTATCATAGTTCAAAGTAGCAAGGAACATAAAAACATTTCAAAATTTCAGCAGCTATTATAATGTAAAGTATTTGTGATTTCTATTTGTGATAAGGTCACAGTTACTGCTAATACTACTGAAGGATATTGCCTAAATTCATAATTAGAAGACCTGCTACATTTCAGTTACAGATTAATGAACTTAAAGATGTAGTTTTTTCTATCCTAGTTCCTATAACCTGAAAATTATATTCAAGAGAATGCAAATGGAGGCTTTTGATCAAAGAGTTTTTAAAAATTATTAGTCTTCATTAAAAGTTCTATATTCAAAAAGTTTACTATTCATTAAAAGAAAATAAAATACTATTTTGTCACTTGAAGGGCAACACAGGTCAGTTACCTTGAGGAGTGCCAATATAAGACTGAGTCCTGAATTTCATTACATGGCTTTAGATTGCTGTAGCTTTGTGGTCGTTGTTTTGTTCTGGTCTGTTTGCTGTAATCTATGCAATGGGGACAAGACACCTTCCTCACAAGGATTGTTAATGTTGCTTCTGGCACATACAAATGAATTGTCAAGAAAGGTCTGTTTGCTTCCTTTTGTATTCTTGGAACACCTGAACACCAAGGAGACCTCTGGACCAGCCTATTTTGTAACAAAATCTATGCCCCTAGTCACAAGGGATGAAAATGGGAGACTTGATTGAAGCAAATTCATCTTCAGGACTAAAAAATTTAAAAAACATAAGGTTTTAGCAATTTCAGATAGCATTGGACATTTACTTCCTAAATGCTAACATATTATCTTTCTAGAGAAGTAAATTTTTATAGGGTTTAACTTTTTTTGAATAAAAAATTATGTTCAGATTTTGAATATGAATTGCTTATATCCAAAAAGACGTTTAAAGGCTGAATGAGTTCCAGTATTTATTAAAATAATGGGAGGAGAAGTGGTATTGAAAGGACTGCTTCTTGTGTCTGGAACTGTGTACAAGCCTTTTAAAGTTAGGAATGGGGGATAAACTCGAAGGGCTTAAGAATAATTCTCAATTTGGCAAGGGAATTTCCTTGAGGCAGGAGACAGTAGCCTGGAGTATATTAATGGATTTATGAAAGTAGTTACATCATTGTGGCTTGGGAAATGATTTTAAAGCTTAGCAAAATGTGAAATTAATTTTTGATTTTCTTGCCCCAGGTTCCTCTTTAAGTCTCTATCCTACCATTAAAAAAAAAAAAAAATAAATATATATATATATATATATATATACACACACACACACACACACACACACACAAATACATATAATCTGTGCTTTCCTTTGGCTGGAAACAAGTTGCTCCTCTTTCCAAATATTTATTCTTTGTTCATTCACATTTAAATTTATTCTTCCAAATATTTATTGAGTCTCTCTCATGTGTCAGATACTGTAATAGTAATTTGGAATACCAAGTGGAATAGACGATGGTCATTTCTGTCAATGGGCTAAATGGGGCAGATGGTGCACATCAAAAATAATGGCAATATTGTGAAGTAGTGCTGCTATAGAAATAGTGAGCCCACAGGCCAGAGCGTCAGTCCATGGAGAAAGCACAAGGGTCTGCTTGAGAGGTCAGTGAAATTCCTTCTGGAGGGGCAGATGCTTAAGATGATACATGACTGATTAGCAGGATTTCACCAGGTACAAAGATGGGAGGGCAAATGGCCTGGGCCAAGTGAAAGAGGCATGACACAGTGGGGTCTTTCGGCACTTGTAATGAAGTCAGGAGGGCTGGGGCAGAGCACGTATCAGGTGCTGCTGAAGAGGGGCTTGCTGAATTGGAGAGGAGGTGAATGCTGGGGCCATGTGCACACAATTGAGAAGTTTTCAGTGGAAACATTGTGCATGACAGAGTTCAATTCTTGACTTTGTGGACAGCAGGCCATTGATGCAAAGTAATTTCAAAGATAGGCCATTACCTCAAACTTCAGAGAATAATCCTGACATTATGCCCACATCAGTGCAACAAGTAATGTAGGACTGAAAGGCAACCATTGCCACCCAGGGTATTGGGTGGTGTTTAAGAATTTGTGCTCTAGATTCTGAGGGAGGTGGGTTCAAGGACTAGCTTTAGCAGCTATCTGGCCTTAAGAATTTATTTTGTGGTTCTGATCCTCAACCTCCTCAGCTGTAAAATGAGGATGGTAATAACAGTGTCAATCTCATAAGAAATCTTGGAAGGCCTAAATAAGAAATGCTTAGCACAGCACCTGGCAGAGACAGAAACACTCAATAAACATTAGTGATTATTTTCATTGTCTGTCAAGAAATTGCAAATCACTCAAGAAAAAGCAGAATTCAAGAAGGTTATGTTACAAGCTGGCATCACATATATGATACTTGGTATCAATCATGCTTTTGAAGCTATCAATGAAAAAAACCTAGACATGGCATCTGAGTTTTCTCTCTTTCTCTTGTCTCTCTCTCTCTCTCTCTCTCTCACACACACACACACACACACACTCTAAAGTACTGAGTAGTGAAATGAAGAAATCCACACCAGTATAAACTGGATTAATCAAATGCTTATTTTTTTTATAAATTTTCACACATTTGTGTTAATATTTTATTAAATATCTTCTTCAGTATTTCTGTTAAGATGAAACAAAAAGGGTGATATCATGGTTTAGATCTTTTAAATATTTAGTAGCTTTAGTTCATCAAATTCACTTCAGTTTATTTAATTGGCACAATTTTATTTTCCTCTCCTTACATAAAACATCCAAGAAATGCATTACTCAAAGTAATTTCATTACTGGAAGAATATTCATTAAAATGTTTATAAAGTCCTGTGCTTTGATGTAATTTGAACTTTGCTCAAAAGCTTTCAGAGCTAAAGATCCTCCAATTCCAAACCAGTAAACACTGTAAAACCCATTCCCCCACCTTTGCTTCTTAAAGATCAGTTATGCTTTTCCATAGGTGAGAGGTCTGTTGTAACTCCCAACCCAATTTCAGATGTAGATGAATTGGAAAGAAAACCCTGAGAAGCTGCTCTCAACATTGGCTCCTTGAGGAAAGCTCCATCTCTCCCCCTACTCGCTCCTGTCTCCTTAATTGTAGCCTATGAGACAGAGTTGGAAGAATTTTCACAAACCTCTTTCAGCAAAATATGGTGAAATTAGAGTGCAGCCAGGTAAGGTGGCTGCCTGAAGACCTTCAACTACAGAATGGCCAGGACAAATCCCAGACACCTGTGCTCTGCACTGTATAACCATCCCTATATCACCAACACCTTCTTCCCCACCAATGAAGCAAAAGCACATCTACTTATACTTCCTTTCATATCACATCTTTATAGACAAACACTAAAGAGCAGAGCTCTTTTTCCAAGATCAAAAGAATACCTTACATTGCCATTGAAAAAAAATTGAGGAGGCAGACGATGTAGTTATAACCTGTGACAGGTGGCCAGCATTCAGGGGGAAGGAAGGATTAAGCAATGGTTGAGAGCCCAGGCACCACAACCTGTTGATCAAATCCAATTCCTGAATTGCCCTCTCATTCTTAAAGGAGAATGACACTACTTTCCTGATAGGAATGCTGTAAGGTTTTAACACAATATTTTATGTAAACACCTTATCCCGAGTACTGACATGAGCATCATCAGCTGTAGCAAATGAATGGCTGCTGATAGTAGCGATTATAGTAGTGGTGGTAGAGAAGTTATTGTGGCCACAGAACAGTAATGGAAGAAATGGAGGCTGTTGAGGTAATCGTAGTAGTGACAGTGGTGGCAGTCACAGAGGCAGTAATAATATTGTTATTGTCAGTGGTGACAGCATTGTTAACACAATAATTAAGAATATTTATTTTTTACTCAGTTTAACTTTACTGTCTCTCTTCTTTTAATTAATGTAATTTCTTCCAAGACTTTTCTATTTTCACCCCTCCAGTTCACCTGACTATGGATTTAGTCCAGTCCATTCTGTTCTAGGGGTATTTAATCTCATTTTCTCTGTCAAAAGCAAACTCATAAACAAAGGTCCAGTTTTGCCATTTTTGACCAAGGGGCTCATTCAGACAGGATGAAGTTGGTTGAAGACCAGATTACCTCCAATCATGCAAAGGCATTTCTGAGAAAGAGAAGCACTCAATCCTTTCAAGGAAAAGAGGAGAATAGCAACCTTGTTGTATTAGTCTGTTTTCACATTGCTATAAATACCTGAGACTGAGTACTTTGTAAAAGGAAGAGGTTTAATTGACTCACAGTTATGCATGGCTGGCAGGTCTCAGGAAACTTACAATCACAGTGGAAGACAAAGGAGAAGCAAGTAGCTTCTTCACAAGGTGGCAGGAAAGACAGAATGAGAAGGAAGAAGGTCCTCTTATAAAAAAAAATCAGATCTCACGAGAACTCACTCACTATTGTGAGAACAGCATGGGAAAAACCATCCCCCAGATCCAATCACCACCCACCAGGACCCTCCCCTCAACACGTGGGGATTATTAAGATTACAAATTAAGATGAGATTTGGTTTGAGACGCAGCCAGACCATATCACGGAGCTAGAGAAAAGCCTGAGCCACCTCAGGCTAGTTGCTGGGAAGCAGTTTTGCTCAGTTCTGTCAACTTGTATTTATACAAGAAGCAGCCCTTCAGGTTAGGAAATGAAGTGGACAACTCTGCTGCATTTGACACATGGATGACTTCTTCCTTGAACGTCATTCCTTGATATACCATGGCATTATCTCCTCTCATCTCCCTCCTAACTCACATTCTTTCTTATATACCTTCCTTATGGTTCTTGTTCTCTGCTCATCTGCTAAATAAATGTTGAAGCTCCAGAGATTTTTTTTTCTCAACTTCCTCTTTCATCAATTTTTATTCCTAGTTGATCATTTCATAGTTTTAAATTTTTATTATAGAAAACTCTCAAATCTCAATCTTTAACCCAAAACCTCATTAAAATTTCAGACCAGTGGATGCAGCTGTCCCATGTACACACCTGGCACCTCTGATCTGGATTAAATGGTCTGTTGGCAAATGATACAACCAAGCTACCTCTATCCTTGCATCTATTCAATGGTGTAAATACCCATAGAAAATGATCCTTAAATAATGAACTTTATAATACACAAATGAATTGTAGAAAAACATTATCTATAGGTAGGTGATACATACTTATAAAGCACACTGTTAAGAACTGTGCAGTCAGACTGCTTATCTCTGCCCAGCTCTTCCACTATCCTTGAGACTGCAAGCAAATCTCTGAAACCATCTGTGCCTCAGTATTCTCATCTGTAAAATGGTGATGACAATTATTGCTTTCTCAAAGAATTGTTGTGACTATTAAATGAATTAATGTATATAAAGTTCTTGGAGAGTCCACAGCAACTAGTAATCATTGCTACTTATTAGGTCAGAAACAGGCCTTATGTTTGAAGTCATCATAATAATCATAGTGATATGGTTTGGCCCGGTGTCCCACCCAAATCTCACCTTAAATTGTAATAATCCCCACATGTTGTGGGAAGAACCCAGTGGGAGGTAACTCAATCATGGGGGTGGGCTTTTCCTGTACTGTTTTCCGGATGGTGAATAAGTCTCACGAGATCTGATGGTTTTATAAAGGGGGAGTTCCCCTGCACACACCCTCTTGCCTGCCACCATGTAAGATGTGCCTTTGCTTCTTCTTTGCCTTCTGCCACAATTGTGAAGCCTCCCCAGCCATGTGGAACTGTGAGTCCATTAAATCTCTCTCTTTTTTTTTAAATAAATCATCCAGTCTCGGGTATGTCTTTACTAGCAGTGTAAGAACAAACTAATACACATAGCAATACAGTTTGGACATTTGTACCCTCCAAATCTCATGTTGAAATGTAATTTTCAATGTCGAGGTGAGGCCAGGCAGGAGTTGTTTGGGTCATGAGGGAGCTGCCCTCATGAATCTCTTGGTGCCCTCCTCATGGTAATGAGTGAGTTCTTGCTCTGTTAGTTTGTGGGAGAGCTGGTTGTTTAAAGGAGACTGGTACCTCCTCCTCTCTCTCTCACCATGCAACTTGCCTGCTCCCTTTTCATCTTCCACCATGACTAAAAGCTTCCCCAGGCTTACTGGAAGCCAAGCCATTGCTGGCGTCATACTTGCACAGCCTGAAGAACCATGAGCCAAATTAACCTCTTTTCATCATAAAGTACCCAGCCACAAGTATTCCTTTACAGCAACAAAAATGAACTCATACACATAGTCATCATAGTACTAGTGAATGACTGAAGAAATGAACATGTAAAGGACACACTAAGAGAACCAGGAGACTGACACAGAGTCGGAGGAAGGGCAGAAACAGAAGAAAAACAAGATTTGGATGAAGAAAAATAGGTTTTATAGGCCCACACATTCTGACAGGAGGATAATATGGATGACAAATTACTAGAAGGGAATCTTGCTTCAGCATTATCGTGGCTGGCGGCATTGTGCTTGATGAGAAATTTCCTTTTGCATTTTCATCTCCAGAGAAATGACGGCCAGCCCTCATGAATCAGCCTCAAAGTCAGGCTGAACTTTGCACGCTGCTGTTGCTGAAGAGCTGAGGCTTGCCTTTCCCGCGGCCTGGAGTGTGTGTGGCTCCTCCTCCCCCGTGCTGTCCTTCTGGCCTCAGAAGAACCCCTGAGCCTTCCGCCTGTCAGAGAACCCTCGGGGGTCCCTGCTGGAGGTCAGACTCAGCAACTGAGAGAAACGAAGCTTTTGACACATAATCCCTTCACCTCCTGCAATGGAAATTGCGGAGTGATTGTGAAGGCAAATGAGAGAATTCCTGCAGAAGCGTTCTGCAAGGAAGCTCTCATTTTGTGAAACTTTGTGTTTCGTTCTTGTTAAAGAATTTTCAACGTTCTTTTCTGCTGGTTTAGGAATAAAATTAGTATAGACTAATGAGAAAGAGCTTATAATAAACCCTTCCCTCGGAGGAATATGAAAGAAGCTAAATTTTTTAATAAAATTAAATTTAAAAGCTAACGTCTAAAAATGACTTATTTATAGTGTTTCCTTTCATCAAGCTATGGTTTCCCTTAGGCAACCCTCATTATGCTTTAACCTGAGTTTAGAGTTTTCTCCTAAATTTAAGGTTTGAGAATGCCACATCTCTGTTTACAGCCATTCACTGGCTGTCTGCTGCATTTCATCCTGACAATAGGCTGCAAACTTGGCCTAACCTATACTTAGCTGAATCCAGTTCGCTCTCAACATGCTTGTCTTCAACTCTGAGCTCTGTGTTTACTGCTTGCAATTCACATCAAGGATATTCTCTAGGTTTGATATATTTGGGAAATAAAAACTACAGGATACCCAGTTAAATCTGAAATCAGATTAACAATGAATATCTTTTTAGTATATGTATGTCCCAGTCAGGCTTAATACCTAGGTGAGAGGTTGACACGTTTACCTATGTAACAAACCTGCACGTCCTGCACATGTATCCCAGAACTCAAAAAAAAAAAAAAAAAAAAGTAGGCCCCATGCAGTATTTGGGACATACTTACACTAAAATTTATCTGTTGTTTATTTAAAGTTCAAATGTTCAAATGTGATAGGGTATTCTGTATTTATCTGGCCAACTCAGCCACTCTGACCCCACAGACCAGCCTTGAGAACACACCTAAGTGAACACATCTTTCTTCCTTTTTGGTCCACCTAAGTCTGGTTTTGTGGCTTTTCTCTCTGGGCTTATTCATCCCCCCTGCGTTTACCCTTTTTATAGAACTGACCACCCTAGTTGCAATCATCTCTTTACTTCTAAAACTCAATTATTAGACTATAAATTCCAAAAGGTTAGGGCTTATGTTTCATTCATTGTATCCCCAAAGCTTAAAAAAGGGGAACACAATATAGCCATTGATCAATATTTAGTTATTAAATGAATACAAAGAAACTCATTGTTTACAAAGCACTTTTCACAACTCAGCATGTTATCTGTAGTTACGTGTCACCGAATCACAGGGATATGTTCTGGGAAATGTGTCGTAGGCAATTGTGTTATTGTACAAATGTCCTGGTGTACTTAAACCTAGATGGCGTAGCTTGCCACACACCTAGGCTGTGTGGTACAGCCTGTTGCTCGTCAACTATAAGCCTGTGTAGCATGTGGCTATGCTGAATACTATAGGCAACTGAAATGCAAAGGGAATATTTGTAAAAATCTAAACATAGAAAAGGCACAATAAGAATATGGTATAAAAGATAAAACATGGTACCCTATATAGGGCACTCACCATAAATGGAACTTGAAGGACTGGAAGTTGCTAAGTCAGTGAATGAATGTTGAGTGAATGTGAAGGCCCAGGATATTACTGTACACTACTGTAGACTTTATAAACACTGTACACTCAGACTATACTAAATTTATTTTTTAAATTGTCTCTTCTTCAATAATAAATTAACCTTAATTTACTGGATGGCCATCATTGTCTACATTCTCCATCATTGACCAAAATGTTATTTGGAGCATGACTTATTTCTATAGTGTATATGTGGAAAGAGGCTTTCTGTCCCAAATTAATCCTAGGGGATCTGTTTAAGTACCAGTCCAAGTACATTACAACCCTAATCAAAATCTTCCAATGGCTTGCCATTCTATCTCAAATGAATTCACACCTTTCCATGGCTTATAAGTCCCAGTGTAACCTAACTCTGGCTATACTCTCAGTCTCATCTGCGGTGTTCCTCTCCACACTCGTTGCCCACCCGTAGCGCTGACATCCTTGCTGTCCAGGACTGTTCTAATCAAAGCTCTGCCTTGGGGCCTTTGTACTTCCCTCTGCCTGGAATCTGTTTTTCAGGTATAGGGAGGGGTCCCTGCCTCACTGTCTTTAGGCTGGAGCGCTTCCTCATGAGAAAAGCCTTCCCTGGCCTCCCTCTTTAAAGGAGCACCCTTGTCATGATCCATGCCCTCATCCCACTTAAGTTCTCTTTAAAGTATTCATTCTTATGTGATATTTTACTGTGTTTTACATACTAGCTTACTTACTCTTCTTTTCTTAGTAGAATATAAGTTCTATGAAGACAGGGACTTTGTCTTTTCCCTGTATACTCAGCACCTAGAACAAAGCCTGGAATGTGTCAATGCTTAATGAATACCTGTGGAAGAAGGCAGGCAGGCAGGCAGGTGGTCAGGTAGGTAGGTAGGTGGGGGAGGTGGGGCAGGCCTCTCTTTCCGTGTATTCTGGAGTCTGAAATTTATTTTCCCATAAATGGAGACTTAAAATATATGTGTTACATAGAAAGGACTATGTTGCCTTGAATTTACTCTAAGGTATACATGAGTAAAATTAAAACCTTCCAGAAAGCAAAGTCTTCAGAGATGGTGGAGGGGGCCTTTTGTTACCTAAGGGTTGGAGTTAGAGAGTGATGCAGAAGGAATAAAATCCACAACTGGAAGAGAATGTTGATTAAAGGAGTGGATGATGAAATAAGGGATAAACCATTGTTCCTGTAAATGTTGGTTCACTTTTAACCTTGTATTTTTCCTCTGTGCTCCCCCTCAACCTCCACTACCAACAATGCTGTGCAGACATCTTTAATTGCCTACCCAACATCCATTCCAACTTTCTCCCTTGTTGATAAAACTCATTTTTGGCAGGGCTGGGGGGTAAAAATGTGCCCAGCCTTAATCTATGGATCATGAATTAATCTAATCCAAGGGTCAGCAAGCTTTTATTGTGAAGGACTACATGGTTAACATTTTAGGATATGTAGGCCATATGATTGTTGGCTCAACCTCTCAGTTCTGTTGTAGTACAAATGCAGTCATAGAAAATGTTTATATAGAAAAACGAGTGTGGCTATGTCTCAATAAAACTTTATTTACAAAAACAAGCAGTGGGCAGATTTGGCCCATGGATCATAGTTTGCCACACTTTGACCTAAACAATTTTGTTCCGTATATTCTGAGACTCCCATTAACTAGAAACAGGTGTTTTTTTTTTTTTTTGTTTGTTTGTTTGTTTTTTACTGAAAATAAGACAGGTAGATCTAATAGTCGGGGGTGGAATAAAGGCACAAGATAGTTTCAGGGAAAATTTTGCTTTCCTGACAAAGAGGAGGAGTGACATATTTCTGCTTTCTTTACTTCTTTCCTGGCTTTCCAAAAAATGTGGCTAGAGCTGCATCAGCCACTATCAGACTATAATAAGGGAAAGGATAGGAGAATAGCTGAGTCTCAGCCCTGATGTCATTGTATCCTTGAATCATCAGCAACCAGCAACCTCCGCAGCTCTTCAAATGTGAGAAAAGTAAACGCTTATGTATTAAGTCCACCCCAGTTTGGTTTTTGATTACTTTTGGGCAGATGTATTCCTGATTGATAAAGACACACACAGAGATGACACACACATCAGCACACACACCCTCGCACACACTGGCATGCGCTGGCATGGAGCAGAGGTCCTTAAGCACAGCGCCCAGAGAGTTAACAGTGATCGCCCTCTTTCCCAGGTATGTGCTGGTCTCTCCTTTATGCTTTCTGTTCTGCCTTATTATTGCTACAATTGTAAACAACTATGAACATTTTTTTTGTTGTTTTAGGAAGAAAGGGAATAAATTTTAATTGCTTGAGCACTATCTACTGACATGCTCACAAGAAGTAATTTATTCCCTAAAAATTCCACATCAGTGTATGAAGAAAAAAAAAAAGGAAAATGTGAAGATCTGGTGCCAGGGAAGGGGAGGAAGGAACCAGACAGAATAACCAGTTACCTGGAAGCTAAATTGACAGGGAAAGCAGCTCTATTGGGAGCCTTCTCAGACCTCTTAGGAGAAAGAGTCAGAACCCCTCACATTTTGTCCATCTCCATTTCTATTACTGTACTAGAAAGACACTTGGGGAAGTTTTAAATTCTGCTTTTTGCATAATAGAATCTGTTAGGAATTAAATTGTGCCTCTGTGCCCTGAAAAAGAAATATTGAAGTACCAATTCTGAGTGCCTCACCATATGACCCAATTTTGAGAGGGCCATTGCAGCTGTACATTAAGATGAGGCCATACTTGAGTAGGGTACACTCCCGATCTAATATGTTGGGTGTCTCTAGACACTGTAGAAGACTCGGAGGCACACAAAGAGGACACCATGTTAACAATGAAGGCAAAAATTGGAGTTACGCATCTGAAAGCCAGGGAATGCCACAGATTGTCCACAAACCACTAGAAGCTAAGAATAGGCAAGGAAGGGCTTCCCTACAGGTTTCAGAGGGAGCGTAGCCCTGCTAACACCTTGATTTCGGAGTCTCAGCTATCGGAACTGTGAGACAGTAGTAAGTTTTTGTTGTTTTTGCCACCCTGTTTGTGGTGCTTTGCCCTGGCATCCCCAGGACACCAATCCAGCATCTTTTTCATTATTTTTCTCAAGGATAAAAATAATTGCTAGGCAACTTTCTAAAACACTTAAATCTCTAGAAATTCATTTTCTAAGCAACCTTGTGAAATAGGTTAAATAATATGTATCATTTTTTTAAATAAGAAAATTTAGGTACGAAAAAGCTCTTGACTATCTCAACTATCTCCCATTGCCCTATTTGCTTTTTTGCATCATAGCACTACTTGCATGTATCTCTTTTTATCTGTTTACAAATTTGTTTCATTTAATTTCAAGGAGGAAAAGAGTTTATCGATCTGCTTATTGCTGGATCTCTAGTTCCTAGAATAGCATCTGGCACATGGTTCACATTATACATGTATCATATCAATGACTGGAAGGATCTAAGAAAGAAGGATGCTTACTTCTATTAAACACATTATCTCAGGCATTTTCTTTCAGTACTTTTCACATTTTATTCTCCTACTATTTAAGAAAAATCATTACCCATGATTTACATATGGAGAATTAATGCTCAATGGGTATGCATGGTTATAACTACACAGCCAAGAAATGGCAAAATTAGTCAGTCTTCACCAAGCAATTCTCAAAAATGGGTTGTGGTATTGCAAAATTCCATGGAGTGAAATTTGGCAATATCTACCAAAATGTCTCTAGCAATTACCCTTTGATCCAGCAACCCCATTCTATAAACGTATCTCAAATATACACAAGCAAATAGGAAAAGAGAAAGGCCAAAGACTACTCATGGCAGCACTATTAATAATAATAAAAACTGAAAAACAACCTAAGTGTTCAACAAAGGGGGCTGGTTGAGTGAATTTACTCTGAGTAAACTATGGAATATTGTCCACCTATAAAAAAGAATGAGAAAGATCTCTATATACTGCCATGGAGTGATATGCGGGATGTTTTAAACAAAAAAGCAAGATAAATTGCATACTAAAATGGATCATTTTTATTTAGGCAAGGAAAGACTATAAATAAATATATATGCATATTTATATGCATGTATAATTTGTTTATATTTTAAAAATTAAAAATTGATGGAAGTAAAACTAAAAAAGTATTAAAGACAAGGGGGTGGGTGCCAGTGGTTCCCTCCTGTAATCCCAGCACTTTGGGAGGCAAAGGTGGGTGGATCACCTGACGTTGGGAGTTCAAGACCAGCCTGACCAACATGGAGAGACCCCATCTCTACAAAAATAACAAAAAATTAGCTGGGTATGGTGGTGCATGCCTGTAATCCCAGCTACTCTGGAGGTTGAGGCAGGAGAATTACTTGAACCCAGGAGGTTGCGGTGAGCAGAGATTGCACCATTGCACTCCAGCCTGGGCAACAAGAGCAAAACTCCATCTAAAAGAAACAGAAAAAGACAATGAAGGTAGGGAAAGGAAATAAGAAGCTAGAATTCTCAGAATGCCCCTTGTCTCATTGATTTATTTTTACATAGACTCATGTAAATGTTTACACATTTAAAAACAAAATTATAATCCCTGAAAATAAAACAAGAACAAAAACAAATAAGTTAGACTGTATGTAAAATTGCTGGCATGACCATTTTTTGAAGTATTTAATTTAACACTTTTAAATGCAGTATTTTTAGCTCAGTCATTGTGGAAAGCAGTCTCGCAATTTTTCCAAGAACTTAAAACAGAATTACCATTCAATCTAGCAATCCCACTATTGGGTACATACCCCCCAAAATATAAATTGTTCTACTATAAAGACACATGCTCACATATGTTCATTCATAGTAGCAAAGACATAGAATCAACCTCATTGCCTATCAGCAGTAGACTCGATAAAGAAAATGTAGAGGCCAGGCACGGTGGCTCACACCTGTAATCCTAGCACTTTGGGAGGCCAAGGCAGGTGGATCACAAGGTCAGGAGATCGACACCATCCTGGCCAACATGGTGAAACCCTGTCTTACTAAAATACAAAAAATTAGCCGGGCATAGTGGCATGCACCTGTAGACCCAGCTGCTTGAGAGGCTAAGGCAGGGGAATCACTTGAACCTGGGAGGCGGAGATTGCAATGAGCCGAGATCACACCACTGCACTCCAGCCTGGTGACAAAGCAAGACGCCCTATCAAAAAAAAAAAAAAAAAAAGAAAGAAAGAAAAAGAAATATGGAATACACCATGGAATCATATGCAGCCATATAAAAAGAATAAGATCATGTCCTTTGCAACAACATAGATGAAGCTGGAAGCCATTATCTTGTGCAAACTAACATAGAAACTGAAAACAAAATACCACATGTTCTCTCTTACAAGTGGATGCTGAACACTGAGTACATATGGACGCAAAGTATCAATAGACACTGGGGCCTACATAAGGGTAGAAGGTGGGAGGAAGGTGAGAATTAAAAAAATTACCCTGTTGGGTGCTATGCTTATTTCTTGGCTAATTACATAATCTGTACAGGAAACCACACCACACCCAATTCACCTATATAACAAATACACATATATATCCCTGAATCTAAAATCAGAGTTAAACATAAAGTAAAATTCAGTATTTTGACTGTATTTTCCTACAGGGATCAATTCTTAAAAACAAAAACAAAACTTGCAAAGACATCTTAAACCAAGTTCATCAATCTTATTAGTAATAATAAAATCAATAAATCATATTAATGTTAGGAATGAAAGTGTTAAACATATTCAAGAATGAAAATAAAAGTGGTTAAGCAAAAATGGTGTATTGTAACCTTTGGATTGGAAATATGCTGTAAAGTCATAATTTCTATCTGTCTAGTGAGATAGCCTTAAATCAATGACAAGAACACCCCTAAGTGCCCAAATTGTGTCTCTCTAATTACTTCAAATGATCAAAGGATTCTTGGGGAAATGGACAACACACTGTCTTGGCTTAAAATGTACAAGATAAACCTTGAATAATTTTAGTGCCAGAAAACAAAAATGTTATTGTATGTCAGGTACAGTGGTTCACACCTATAATTGCAGCACTTTGGGAGACCAAGGCAGGAGGACAGTTTGAGTCCCAGAGTTCAAGACTAGCTCTTGACAAAAACACACAAGGATCCAACTTAATGGGTTTTTCATTAGTGACAAATGGGATAATTTAAGTATCAAAAGGAAATGAATGACAGCAATGTGGTTGAAACATGCATACACAACAATCCATTAATTCATAACAATATTTAAAAAACCTTATTGGTTTTCTTAAATAATAACAAACCAATCTTCTCAGTATATTATAAATTAGTTAATAAAGGGAAAAAACAGTTATTTAACTTGTTTTCTATGTCCGAAATTTATTTTAAGGTAGCTAGTTGAGGAAGAAAGTTATTCTTTAAGGAAGAATTTCAGCTAATAAATACAGAAAGAATTAAATCACCATCTTGTAACCCTTAATGACAAGAGATCTAAGCAATAGTTATCAATGGCTGCTGAAACCATGAATATGAAAGATGGGTGAAGAACTTTATAACAGATGAATCAGGCTGACAATCCCTGCATTCACTTGTATTAATGTTAGTTCTCTGTTACTGCTCTAACAAATATTTCACCTTTAGCAACTTAAAACAACACAAATTTATTATCTCATGGTTGGGAGGTGCAAAGTATGGGTTGGCTTGATTTGTTCCTTTGCTTCAGGTTTCGGAAATCCAAGTCAAGATGTCAGCTGGCCTTGGCTCTTAGAATCTGCTTCCAAGTTCATTTAGGTTGTGAGCAGAATGGAGTTCCTTGCAGTGGTAGAAAAGGACTGAGGTCTCATTTCCAGGTTGCCTGTCAGCCTGAGTACTGCCTAAACTCCTAGAGGCATCTCTTGGTTCTTGTACACAGGACCCTATTTTTCATGGCCAGCAACAGCGTATCAAATCTTTCTCATGCTTGCAAGCTCTGATTTCCCCCACCTACCAGATTTCTCTTCTGCTTCTTCTAACTTCTGCTGGGAAAGGTTCTCTTCCTTTAAGGAGTCATATGAGTCAATTAAATCCACTTGGGTAATCCCTCCTAATCTTCCTATTTTAAGGACTGTAATTTTAATTACACCTACAAAGTCCCTATTGCCACATAGCATAACATAGTCACAGTTCAGAAGCAGGCTGCAGCTGTCTTTAGAAAGTGGGGTCATTATTTAGCCTACCATACCACTGATCAATTTTAATTTCATTAAAGTGTGATTTGTGGCAATCGTGTGTCTCCTGATGTAATGATGTAGATAGTACATGGTACCACCTTTGAATTACTTTTCCCCATCCTTGTCCCTATAAAAAGGATACAATCAAGTCTCTATGTCTACCTCACAGTTTTACAGTAAATTATGAGGACAAAAAATGTTCAAATACTACATCAGTCAAATCTAATAGATAGAAAATTCTATAAGGCAAATATCCAGGATCTCAACAAATGTCAGGAACAAAAAAAAAGGATAAGAGAAGGTGAGTGGATACAGATTAAAGAGATTTGTAAGACATTTTAATAAAATGCAATGAGTATACTTTCTTTGGATCCTAAGCTAATCCACCCAACTCTAAAAATATATTCCTAAGGAAACACTAGGAAAACTTGAACACCTATTGATTTTAGATTGTAATAAAGAATTATTATCAACTTGGTTAATATTCTGGGGTTTTGCATATGATATTGTGAGGTTTTTATACGTTCTTACTTGTTAGGCATACATAGTATTGATGGTAAAGTGATGTGATGTCTAGGATTTATTATCAAATAATCCAGGAAGAGGAAAAAAGAGTGGTGGGGAAGACATCAGTGAAAGAAGATTGACAAAATCTTAATAATTATTCAATCTGTGGAATGGATACACAGAGGCCCACCATACTATTCATTTTATATTTATATATGTTTGAAAATTTGTATAATAAAATATAATAAAGGGGGAATCATTCCACTGTGTTTTATCACCTCTCAAAATCATTTCTATAAACCAGATTTTTACAGAACAATCACAGGAAATACTTTGGCCTGGCCTCAATAATATACCTCAAATACAACCATACGTTATCACCTCACCATAGCATTGTATATCCTGAATTACTGCAGTAGTCATCTATTGTTCTCTGTTTTCACTTTTCTCTTCACTGTCTGCCATATAATAGCTGGAATGATCTTCTTTCTAAAACATAAATTCTATCATGTGCTTCCTCTATTCAAGCTCACCAATGGATTTCCATTGCATATCAGTAAAATCCAAAGTTTTACCAAATCCTAAAAAGGCCCATGTAATATAGCCTCCAGCTTGTTCTACAATTTATTTCTTATTTATCATCCTTCTTTCCTAGCTCCATCCTCTCCAACCACCCTAGCCTCCTTGCTGGTTTGTCAAATAAATACACACCTGCTGCAGGGCATTTGCATAGGTTTCCCCTTCCAGGAGCATGCTTCCCTTAAATTCTCAAATCTTGTTCTTCCAGTTCCTTCAAGATTTATCTCAAATGTTAGCATTCAGAGTGTTATTTGACCATTCTTTCCAAAAGAGCACCCAATATCCTTCAAGATTTATGTCAAATATTAGCATTCAGAGAGTTATTTGACCATTCTTTCCAAAAGAGCATCCAACAATCCTCTAAATCCCTTTACCCCCCTTGAGTCTTCATCGTAGCAATCACCATTTGTGTAACATTGCCTTTATTTTGTGTCTTCATATGATAAATGTAAGCTTCATGAAAACAAACACTTTTTTGTTCAAAACTCAATCCCCAAATATAGAGTAGAACCTGGTGCTCCATAATTGATTCTTTAAATGAATGTTGATTAAATGAGAATTTGAGTATAGTCTCCTTATCCCAAGCCACAGTCCTAGGTCATTTTGTTCTCCATTTTTAGTATTTCCATTAACTAATATTAAAGGAATATAAAAAAATTCTAGGTGCCTACTAAGTAATGGTGACAATGTTAAGACACATACAACTTTTTTATTTGAGATGGAGTCTCGCTCTGTTGCCCAGGCTGGGGTACAGTGGTACACGATCCCAGCTCACTGCAATCTCCGCCTCCCGGGATCAAGCAATTCCCTATGTGCACTAACACACCTGGCTAATTTTTTTGTATTTTAGTAGAGATGGGGTTTTATCATGTTGGCCAGAATGGTCTCTATCTCCTGACCACATGATCCACCCACCTCAGCCTCCCAAAGTGCTGGGATTAGGCGTGAGCCACCGTGCCCAGTTGACACATACAACTTTCTAAGTGAACTTAATAGCTTTTCAGAGGTATTAAGCCAGAGAAAATAATTTATCACCTGGCAAATTCCCTAAATATGATTTCCCATTAGATATGTTTTAGAATTCTTCAGCTAAATAAGGAAGCTGCAGAAATTCAAGACTTCCTTCTTGATTGTGAGGTCAAGCAGCCAAATTCCACTTTGATTAGCTAGAGTATTGCAATAAAAATGCAATTTTAAGGTTTAATCATTTGGAGGAGAACTGCTTTCTCCCCTTGGTTCACAACCTTAGGCAAAGTTCTGATTTCCCTTAAAATGCAAAAACTGCTCGTGGCTCCGTTTTCACCCACATCTCCTTGAGCTTTGGATTCTTGCTTTGTATTTTCCCTTTGCATAAACTGTTTATTTTTATCCACAGGCTTGTTAACCAGCTTTTACCTTTTAGCAGAGACATTTAAAGGTAAACCTGAAATTAAACTGCACATTGGCAGAGAATTTGGCAGACATAATATATAAACAACTGTATCCCAGATTTTTTTTTAATGCTCTCATTTTTACTTCTCCTCAGGCTGAAGAATTTAGAGCATATATATTCTAGTGGTAATACATATATTTTCATTAATTTCATGTGGTACATGGCTTGTAGTCACTGAATGACAAGTGTGCACCTAAAATAAGATATATGTCAAAGCAAAGTTTGCTAGAGAAAAAGCAGGTTTTCAGATATACTAATAAGAAGTAATGTTTCTGTAGGCCTATAGAGTTCACAAAGAACTTTTCTTCTTTTACATTTTTTTTTAATTTTTAATTTTGTTTTTTGTAGAGACAGGGTTTCACCATGTTGTCCAGGCCGGTCTCAAACTCCTGAGCTCAAGCGATCCTCCTGCCTTGGCCTCCTGAAGTGCTGGGATTCCAGCCACTGCACGTGGTCTTTGGTCTTTTTATTTTTTTATTTTTTTGAGGCAAGGTCTCACTTTGTTGCCCTGGCTGGAATGCAGGGGCACAGTCTCTGCTCACTGAAACCTCCACCTCCCGAGTTCAAGTCGTTCTTGTGCCTCAGCCTCCCATCTAGTTGGGATTACAAGCACCCAAAACCACACCTGGCTAATTCTTTGTATTTTCAGTAGAGATGAGGTTTGGCCATGTTGTCCAGGCTGGTCTCAAACTCCTGAGTTCAGGTGATCCACCCACCTCAGCCTCCCAAAGTGCTGGGACTATAGGAGTGAGCCACCGTGCCTGGCAGATTGTCCCTCACAGTAACCTTACTAGAAAAATCATTACTCTCATTTTATAACTGAAGAGACCAGAATATAAACAGAAGTGACTTACTTAGGTTTAGACAAGTTTTAAGTAGCTTAAGAATAAAATGCTTTTCTGCTGAGCATCTCTTGTGTCTCATTCTGCTCTCATTCCATGTCTTTTCAATGGGATTTTACCCACACTCCGTTCTATGCAACCCCAGCAGTTAGAGCAATATGACTTTGGCCAAGCTAATGAGAAGCTTTCATTGTCCTGCTCACAGTGATTAGTTTGGGGGCCTAAACATGATGAATGGGGTGGAAATGTGCTCTTTCTCTGTGATCACAAGCTTTTGAGAACAAACCAAGCTTAAGCTATTTGTGGCAAATTTCCTCAGTCAAATTTGGACAATATCTTTCATATGAGAAGAAAGTGACCAATAGCAGCAAAGTTAGAGAGAGGGTGAGATTAAAGTCAGAAATGTCTTGGTTCTGGCCAAGTTACTTACACTGTACTCAATTCCTGTTTCTCCAAGAGCCAGGTTTCTCTTTCTTTTCACAATGCAGTTCTACATATTCAAGCAGTCCTAGCCCACTAGGATTGGAAGATCACTGTCACAAATCTTTTGCACCCAATGGTTTTACCTCTCATACTTGGGTGACAAAATAGCTGGTTTGAAGGCATGTGCCATCAATCACTGGTTCCATGGTCTTGGGCAACTGACTCAATCCTTAAGATTCAAAACTATAATGGGAATAACAACAGGATGTATGCCACAAAGTTGTAGTTACCTAGAAAACACTTAACTAGCACATTGTAAATGTCCAGGAAATTGTATAATAACTTCCATTATTTTTATTCACTACTGAATGTGAGGACTTTGGATAAGGCAGGTAAGTGTGAACCTTTCAGAGACTGGTCTATCAATATGTAACATAATTCAATAGAGTGCACAGCTGATCTGCTGATCCTCTCCTTCCTCACCTCCCCATCAAGAATATATCATGAATTCATGATACTCTTCACTCATATATTCATGAATTCATGAAGAGTATCATGAATTCCTGGGAAATGAGATGGGGAGGAGAAGAAGGAGGGGGTCAGAATTTCTGGCTTTATTGGAAAACCTATTCAGTGCTTCTGATATTGACAAGTTCTTGTGCTGAAGAAAAGTAATTGAATGAGGCATAAGAGAGAGAACATTAATATTTACTGAGTGTCTGCCAAGTATCAAGTTTATTCTAGGTGCTACAATAAGAAACGCATTTTATGACCATGAATATCCAGTAAAGAGGTAGGCATTATTATGCCCATTTTATGGATAAGAAAACTGAAGTTCTAAAAACACACCGATAGGGAGTAGAGCTAGAAGAATTTAAAAGCAGTCATATCTGGCTTCAGAGCCATGCCTGTCTTTCCACACTGTGCCATCTCTCACAATGCAGCGGCATAACCACCCCACATGTTTGGAAAGCACCTAAGTTCCCCCATAGAGGTGGAGAGAGAAACATTCTTCCCAGAATGTAGAGTCCTACCAGTCAGTCTAGTGTCTCACCACCAAGAGAAAGGAACACAACACCTTTAACTGCTGAACCAAGAGAATCTTGTGTCAATCACATCCCTCATTCCAGACATCCCATCATCTCGCCTTCAATTCTTTCCCCCAGTCTGAACCCCTGTTAAAAGGCACCATTGTCTACCAGAGCCAGAATAGAGTTACTGTTGAAATGTCTAGATTGTATTCCCAATCAACCTGTTCACTTATTACCTGTATGACTAAGAATGTTGTCTACTTTTATCTATGAAATAGAAATGACACTTGCATACTTACATTAATTGAGGTGATGTTTCTGAAAGAGCCCAAGAGAGAACCGACCATACAACAGCAACAAAACAAAACTGCATCATGTTTACTTGCTTCACTCCATTCTGTTAATTACCATGTTTCCTTTCATCACTCCAATAAAAATACCTATGAAAGCAAACTATCTCCCTTTCATCATTTCCAATGCCTGGTTCCTGCTGTGTGCACATCTGCAATCTGATTTACGGTCCTCTCACTAAACCTTAGAATACCACTTCTTTCCAGTTCTTTGGTCTCCAACACCAACCTCTTAAGATTAGAAAGCAGTTATAAATGAGGCTTTGTAGCAACCTAAAAATAACTTCACAGCATCCACAAAGAGACTCTTCATCAGTTTCTACTTTCAGTGTGCAGAAATGACCACATCAAAAAGCTCTGTTAGTGAGAGACTGTCAGTGTGACAAAGTACACAGCATTTTCAGTATATGTCTTGTTCAAACTGCAAAATATCTTCAGGTGCTCATGTAATTCATAAACTTACAATGAAGTAACATCCAAGTAGCATTTACTCTTATAGTTCTATTCCAAACACTGTTCTTTGCCATGTGAGAGAGTCTTGGCATTAGCTATTCTTAAACACTGTGAAATAAAAACTGCCACGTTTCTGTGTTTATTGAGTTCAGAGCATTGTTTTTGGTATATGTCCCAATAAAATAAAAATAAAAGCAAAAGCAAAATCACGTGAGGCAGTCAAATAAATTTTTTAAATGTTGCATGTTTATGAATCTTCCTGAAAAGTCACACGTTCATTTGTATATTTAAAACTCAGAATAGACCTGCCTTAAAGAAATTTTTTTTAACTTCATTTAACATAACGATTTGTGGACATTGTTTAGTTATTACTAGGTAATAATAAAGAATTATTGTTAATGTTGTTAGATGCAAGAATGTCTATCATGGATGCTGTGATGAGCCACCCTGATCCTCCTTCAGAAATACAGTGATTCCCTCTGCAGCTCAGGGTACTGCCAGCTGACAGCCACTTGCAATTTGCCTCTCCAGAAACTGTGCTCAAACTGCCCCAGGCCAAAGAGAGACACTTCCCTGAAGGTTATACTCACCTCCTAGTGACAGGATGGTCCATAGCGGAGTATGATGGGAACATTAAAGCCCAGCCTTCTCTTCCAGACCCCGGACAAGTAACAAGCACTCAGCATTGCAGCCTTCCACAGGCGTCAGCCGAGTCTTTTTGTAGGTATTACTTAACCGCTCAACTTCTCCCTCTTCCTGGCCTTGCTTCCTGTCATTCCCTCTTGCAGATGCAAATTCTGCAGCCGCTCCTAATAAACTTTCTGTCCACTGCTCTGCATCTCAGAATTTACTTCTCAGGAAATGCAACTCACGACAATGGCATGCGGGGACACGTGTACTCTATTAGAGATATTCCCTGAAAAATGTAAGGATGAGACAATATGAAGTCTGAAAATTGCAAAGAAATAAAAGGGGAGAAATGGATGAAAAAACACTGGCAAAATGTGAATAACTGTTGAGACTGAGTGATGAGCACATGAAAGTTCATTGTAACATTATTCTTTTATGTGTGCTTGAAATTCTCCATTATAAAATGTTTTTAAAATATTGTTTCTCAAACTTGCCAGAAAATCCTCTTTACAAGTGATACTATTATCATCTCTGGACAAATCCGATGCTCCTTTGGTCCTAACTAGGACCTAAATGAGCCAGGGAAAGTTTTGCCAATGACTTCCCAAGGCACAGAATAATTCTACTCTCTCTGGGTCTGAGTTTTTCGGATGGGCCTCATTAATGCTAATGAAAATGTCACAGATGCTGATGAACAGCTAGTACTCTTTAACTCCACAGACAACCAGCCAAGGTAGCTGCAGAAGCTTGGAGATCAATTGTTGTCAGATGGTACACCCACCCTTAGAGGTAACCTAAATGTGCAGAACTTGTTGGACTGGGAAAATTCCCCAAGACACAGAAGAGGAAGTAGAATGAGGTCAAGAGCCTCGGAAAGTAGACCAAAGAAGCAGAGCCAATTAACCTTCGGAGCTACCACTCAGACAGTTGGAAACTGAGAGCTGTAATTTCTTTTCATTTGCACCATTAGCCTTCCTTGAAATCCTAAGGAATGGCCTGTTGGCTGCTCTAGGGGACTTTGTAAATCAGAGGAGGAACACAGCTCCTTCCTCTCAAGACCCGAATAGATGAAACTGTTACCAAGTCACAAATGGAAGAAAAATACTATTAATAATGGAAGGCAACCAGGTTTGTTATTTGGGGCTTCTTCCCTTAATTAAGACTCCCTTCTTTGAGTAGCCCGGAGTGTTTGGCTCCTATTCACCAAGCCATCTGCTCTGCCTTTGTTTTCTCCCTCTCCCAAACCTCCCAGAGGAATCTTTTCAGCTTCAACACATCGGCAGACCTGCTCTGCACTGAATTTGCATCTCTAACTGAGTCTATTTTAAGGTTTCTTTTGTGAACCTAATGGCTATCTCCAGTCACGTTCCACTTTCAGGGACCGATGGCGTCTCCTCTGAAGACTCCCCAAAGGCCCACTTCTCCCCCAGGGCTTCTGTCTGACGCAGGCAGACACTCTCCACCACGGAAACCATCTGGCACAGGACCACCTGCTAGAATTTCCTACCTTTATCCTTTAGGACTAGAGAAGAAACGGGTTATTTCAGAACCTTCTCATTTTCTTTCTCCTCATTTTCACAGATATGCCTCTCACTCAAGAGCACCTTTGGGCCAGGAACTAGGAAGGCTCTCCCTTTTCCCAGTTGCTTTCCTGATTTATGTAACCCTCTGTCACCCAGCTCCCCTCCTCACTTCCTTCTGGATGTTTCACTCTCCTCACCCTCCACACTCCAGCCAGCCAGGTTTCACTTCAGGCCACCACACAGGAAGCTCGTCCCTTCCTTCCCAGAGACTTTGTGTTCCCTTTCCCCTACAGTAGCTTCCCAGCCACTGCCACACGTTTAGTTCCATCTTGCCATTCACATCTTGGCCTGAATGTCACCTCCGCAGAGAGACCTTCCCTGACCACTCAAACTGAAGCAGCTACCTAGTCATTTTCTTACTTTTTGTAAAAAAAAAAATTTAGAGACAAAGTTGCTATGTTGCCGACGCTGGACTTGAACTCCGGGGCTGCAGTGATCCTCCTGCTTCAGTCTCCAAAGTGGAAACTACAGGTGTGGGCCACTGTACCCGACGTCACCTGGTTTTAATGGTCTGTGCAGCACTGATGTTTTCATTTATTTCCTGTTTTCCTCACTTCCAACAAGTATGGCAGTTCCACAAGACAAGAGACGTCTTCCCTTTCTTGCTCACTGCTTTCCAACTGTTCCTGAAACTATGCCAGGCATTTGGTGGGTGCTTAATAAGTATTTGTGGAAATAACTTTTTATTGCATCCTTATAATAAAGCTAAAGGTGTACATTACTACTCCCTTTCCACAAAGGAGTAAAGGGAGGTTCAGAAGTTAAAGATCACACCCAAGGTCATCCATGTCTAGTAAGGAACAGGTGCAGCACCCAGCTGATGGCTAACCCTATCCGCTCTGACAGTCAGCCAGGTCCGTAAGCCCTTGGTGAGATACAAGAATGTGTCGATATTTGTCTGCAACATCTATAAATGCAGTTTTACTTTGTACCTGGAATGTATATGACCTACAAGGCATCTTTTAAAAAAATTTAATTGTATGTCACTTGTACTAGCAAACAAGCCAAACCACAAGGGGAGAATGGCCAAAGGCAAACATGTCGTCAAGGCAAACCTCAATCTGAGCTCTGCTGATTCCTGTTCATGTCACAAGCCACCATGGATAGCTGCACCTGTTTGCCCTACCCAGAGGTGCTGGGAGGGGGAGGTGGCTGGGGCTGGAAACCAGCAGCTGTTCAAGCCCTGAGCCCCCACGTGCCTGCCCACAGGGGGCGTCATTCTCCATTTTGCACCTAATTAAGCTGCCTGCCATCTCTTCATTTACTTGCTTCCTTGAAGAACACTGATACGTAGAAACAAACTCTTTCCCAGTCTCCTGCACACCCACAGTATTCAGAAGAGTGGATTCATCTCAGAGGGAAGCTGACCCAGGTAGTTGCTGCCTCATCATTTCTCTCTCATTAATGGGTGAATCTATACATAAAATATGGTAAGCAAGCACCAATCTGGGAGTTCGAAAAGACGAAATACTATTATACTGAGGATGCTTGAGTTTATGCCTCTTCTGTGTCCAGCATTTTTCTTTCTCTCTCTTCCTTAAAACACTCTTACCCAAAAATAAAATCCCACTTGCAAATCCTCAATAGCTGATGAATAAGAAAATAATTAGGCTGAGAAACTTCCAACTTTAAGGATGCTAGAAAAAGGTCTGGAATCAAATGTTTCACATTTATCTTTTGGTGGTGGGGGACAGGGGATGTTTTTTTTCTGCCTGTTTCTGTCGTGATTTCCTATAGAATGCATGTTTTATTTTTATGGTAGAGGAGGAAAAAGCCTGCATTTTTTAAAAGAAAGTGAAACAGTAAGGTAAAACTGTAGGTAACAGCGACTGGCCAGGTTCTGGAACCACACACAGAGTTGGCTTCAGCAAGCTGAACAGGAAAAAGTACTGCAAGTTAAACCTTTTGCCATTCAAAGCAGGAATAAGACTGTGAGTCCTTCCTGTGTGACAGCAGGAAGGCAGCAGGACCTGGAGCCAGGAGGAAAAAAACCCAGACCCAAAAGAGGGAGAGTTCTTTTTATAAGCACCTTTGATTTGGATTGCAGGCACATCGCTCTGTTTCAAAAGAAGTGTCGCTGGGCTCTGCCTCAATGCCTTCCGGCAGGTGGCGGGACCAGCAGGCCACCTGCACATCACTAGGCTCTGTTTGTTTCCTTTGTGCTGGACTTTGCCTGTCTCCTATAAAATGGCAGGGGTAGGAGTCCAGGAAGGGTTCAGAGATAAACCCCAGAGAAAA
The DNA here is from genome assembly GCA_036589455.1 of Ateles fusciceps. Lineage (NCBI taxonomy): Eukaryota > Metazoa > Chordata > Mammalia > Primates > Atelidae > Ateles > Ateles fusciceps. The sequence goes on along the minus strand of JAZHEH010000164.1, from coordinate 3,086,348 downwards.
TCATGTATCAAAAGGAAATAATAAGGCCTAGAAAGACCCAGGAAAGGGAGGAAAGAAAATGTGTGCTTACACTCTTAAAGAAATGGGAAATGACAAACTTAAGAAAGGCAAAGCAACTCTTTGCTTTTCTATTTGTAAACTTTTTCTCTCCTTCCTCCCTACTGCCACCACCTTCTAAAAAAGTCTGAAAGCACAATTCCTCACACTGAGCTGTGCCCAGGGCTGGCTTCAGTTTCTCCAGAGCACCCAAGGTGGCTGGTGGGGGGGCGGGGGGGGGGGGGGACAGAATAGAGGATGTCAGTCGGCTTGGATTTCATTGTCCCCTGAAATCTAGTTTCAGACTCTGGTACCTTGCTGGGGCATCTAAGAAAGCATGTAGGTGTGTTTAAGAAGGTACACTAAGGGATTTGCTGGAGAAGCAAGTACAGGACCAGAAATTGCAATCCCAAAGCTAGAAATAAGGAGTCAGGAAAAGGCAAGGGGGAAAATACAGCCTTTTTCCTTGGAACAGGGCTTCTCCTTGGATGCAGTTGCTCAGAGCTGCCTCTACTTGAGTGCTGGCACTGTGACAGGTGGATAACTTCACTGGAGTTAAAACTAGTCCCAAGGACAGATTCTGTGGTGATTACTTTGGCAGGGTGGTCCAAGTGAGCTTTATATACTTCAGCAAGAGGACCCTATAAGAGAGGAGGACAGCCAGGCCCAGAGATAATGTCAGGGCTTAGCAGACTTATTGATTCATTTCCTTCCATGAGTTTTATGTGTGACTTTGACACATTGGGCCAGGTACCGGGAATACAAGGCAGTCACCCTTCCCACCCCTGGAATTCCTAATCAAGAAGACAGACATTAATCATATATAAACCCTATACAAACAAGTCAAAATTAAAACTACAGGAACTGATAGGAAGTTTGGGGTTTAGAAGGCTAATAGAACCGTCTCCTCACTATCTGAGTTCTGACTTATTGAAAGGTGCAAAGGATCTAGGCAGATAGAGACTGACAAAAACCAGCCTGGAATACAGGGTTAGGTGTGCAGAGGCAATGGCTGCCTTGCCACGGCTTTCCTCAGGGAACATTGAGCTAGAGAGAGACTCTTCCCCAGTATTCTTGCACTGAACAGATGTGGGAAGGAAACAGGGCCCCGAAAAGACCTGCACCTGTGACTATCAGACATCAACCAGACAACTCACCCCACTTCCTGTGGCAAAGAGCAAAGGCAAGGCCGGTGTCCAGGACTGTGCAGGGAAAACTCCTCCTCTTAGAGTACAGGAGTGGGAAAGTGTCTCTCCCCCTACTTTCCCTGTGTTTCTGTTTTCTTCACTTTTGGGCTTGGCCACTGAGTCAGTCATCAGCCAGGGCTGTGTGGCTGATTGCCTCTTGAGGGCTCAACAAACTCTCTGTGCCCTCTGGCCCCTGCCTTCATATGTCCAGAACTCAACACCTACTTCTGCTCTTTGGGTATACTCCTGGGTGACTTTAGGGCACTTTAGGCTTTACCCTACCATCCCCACCAAAAGGTCCTCAAATGGATCTGAGGTATATACCAGTAAAATCAATTCAGAGACCACTCTGCACCTACTTTCTATTTGATATTCCATCTCAAATTTTATTCCTGTATTAACAAAATCTACCACCCTTCTTGGGCAAAGACACTGTTTAGGTGTTGGAAATATAAACCCTTGGCCACAGCTTACGAAGTTAACATAGCCAGAGCCAAACTCAGACCATGAGCCCCACTATCCACGTGGATTATCACAAATCCATAAAGAGTGGTTTCTCCTTTGTTCCTCGCCGCAAACTCTAAATAAAAGCCTCTCCTGGGCACCACTAACACGAGAAGTGCTAACACCAGAAATCACTGCCATGCACATGAAACTTTGATGTACCTCCAACTTCTGACTTACAGACTTGGCAGATAAACAATGTCAATGCTAAACATAACTGTTCTGCCCACTAGTCTCATAAAGATATGAACTTGGAAAGTATTTTCCTTATAATCAATTTTTTAAGAATGGTGTCTGGTCTTGAGGCCTTCAGATTTAATACTGCCGAATGCAGTATTATAAAATTATGATCTTCACAGTTTTCAAATATTCTCCTCTGTGTGAATCACCATACAGTGTAGTGATGTGAACTCCAAGAAGTCTGAGCTAATATGCAGAGTAGTAGCATGAACTCCACACAGCCTGAGCTAAAACACAGGGTAGTAATATAAGTTCCACACAGCCTCAGCTAACACACAGGGTGGTAATGTGAACTCACAGCCTGAGCTAACATGCAGGGTAATAGCATGAACTCCACACAGCCTGAACTTAACACACAGGGAAGTAGTGTGAACACCACACAGCCTGAGCCAATACACTGTGTAGTAGTGTGACCTCCATACAGTCTGACCTAATACACTGTGTATGATCCCCACACAGCCTGAGCCAATACACTGTGTAGTAGTGTGAACTACACACAGCCTGAGCTAATACACTGGATAGTAGTGTGCCTGCTGATGAGTGTGAACAGATACACAGAGTGGCATATAAAATGATAAACAGAATTATACAGTGTAATTGTGTATACAACTACACCATAAAATAGTTTAAAGTATGACCTCACAAAGCAGGAGGAGCTCTCACACACGGGAGTAGGAGGATCACCCAGTATGACGGAGTGAACTCACACACACAGTGCCACACAGTACCTTCCTGGGCACATCACATGATATTTGAAACTTTTCTATAGATCCAAAATTATTCCAAAATAAAATTTTATGTTAAAACTTTTTTGTTGCACTGTCTTCATGGTTTACAAATATTCTCCTCTTCTTAGTAGCCTATTACAATAACACTTACGGCCTATTATTCCAAAATAATGACTGTGGTGTAACTTCAAATTTGATTCTGAGCTTCCTCGTTGAGAAGTGCAAGACAAGCAATTACAGAATTCTTAGTATTGGAAAGAAGGAAATTGTCTACTTCCTTAGCATAAACAAAGCCATTCCCAGAAAAATTATCTCATATAAGCCTTTTTAAAAGGAATATCAAGTGTTGTGAAGAGCAATTTTCTCAGAAACATTTTAACAACAAATACAATGATAAATTTCAAAATTCTTGAAGTGACCTTCCATAGAAGCTAAAGTAAAGCTCAACAACAATTTCAGAGAAGAGCATTCTGCAAAAGACTAAACAAGCTCATGTTAGGTATGTCATTTCCTGGTGGTTCAGCCACATATAGAGATAGAATACAGATGTCTAGGGAGAGTAGGCAGAATACATGTCCTGTACACCAAGTACGTCTTCCTTCAACAGGGCTTTTGCTTGGAGCTGGGAAGCAGAGAATTCAAAGTTGACTGTAATATAGACAGCAATACCAAGATTGTGAGTAGCTGGTTGGAGACATCTCACTTGAGTTAATATACACTTATTAAATGAAGAGACATTTTACAGGGTTGTGTACAAGAAAGATAAACCTTTTGAGTAAGCCAGTTGTGGGAGATAATAATCTCACACTAATTAATTTGTAAGGCAATGAGCAAGTTACTCAGTCTCTTTCGATGAGGAGAATAATAACTACTTTGTAGTGTTCTTGTGAGCAGCTAGAAATTTATCTGGCCAATAATGGATATAACTTAAAATTATTGCATGATGCTTATCTCCACATTTTAAAGCCTTTACAGCTATAATCTTCTTTAATCTTCATAACAATCCATTTTTTTTCTTTTTTCGGTAGACAAAATATTTTGCTATAAAGTTCAAAAATAGAAAAAGCTAATTGACAGTGTTAGAAATTAGCATATTGATGACTCTTGTGGCTACAGGGATAGCATGAGAGACTTCCTGAGATTCCGGTTGTGTTCTGTTTTTTTACTTGGTGTATTCACTTTGTGGAAAGTCATTGAGCTGTACACATGATATATATACTTTTTTGTCAGCTTTTATTTTAGATACAGAGGGAATATGTGCAGCTTTGTTGCATATTATACTGGGTATATTATACTCAGGTAGTCAGCATAATACCCAATAAGTAGTTTTGTGACCCTGCCCCACTCCTTCCCTCTGCCCTGTAGTAGTCTGCAGGGTCTATTGCTCACAGGTTTATATCCATGGATTCAAAGTGTTTAGTTCCCACTGAAAAGTGAGAGCATGCAGTATTTGGTTTCCTGTTGCTGCATTAATTTGCTTACAATTATGGCCTCCAGCTCCACCCATGTTACTACAAAAGACATGATTCTACATTTTCCTTATTCAATTCACCACTGAGAGGCATCCAGGTTGATTCCATGTCTTTGCTATTGCGAATGTGCTGTGATGAACATTCACATGCATGCGTCTTTATGATAGGATGATTTATACCTTTAGATATATACCCAGTTATGGGATTGCTACATCAAATGATAATTCTGTTTTAAGTTCTTCAAAAAACACCAAGCTGTTTTCTACAATAGCTGAACCAATTTACCTACCAGTAGTGGATGAGCATTCTCTTTTTGCTGCAACCTTGCCAGCATCTGCTATTTTTTGACTTTTTAGAAATAGCCATTCTTACTGGTATGAGATAAGATCTTATTATGGTCTTAATTTGCATTTCTCTAATTATCGGTGATGTTGAGGAACTTTTTCTCATATGGTTATTGGCCACATGTGTGTTTTCTTTTGAAAAGTGTCTGTTCATCTCCTTTGCCCAGTGTTTAATGGGGTTGCCTGCTTTTTGCTTGTTAATTTCTTTAAGCTCCTTATGGAAGCTGAATATTAAACTTTTGTTGGATGCATAGTTTGCAAATATTTTCTGCCATTCTTTAGGTTGTGTATTTACTATGTTGATGATTTCTTTTTCTGTGCAGAAGCTCCTTAGTTTAATTAGATCTTGCTTGTTAATTTTTGGTTTTGTTGCAATTACCTTTGGAGATTTAGCCAAAACTCTTTCTATGCCAAGGTTGATGTCAAGAAGACTAGTTCCTAGATTTTTTTCTAGGATTTTTATAGTTAAAGTTCTTACATTTAAATCCATCTTGAGTTTACTTTTGTATATGATGAAAGGTAAGGGTCTAGTTTTAGTTTTCTGCATATGGCTAGCCAGTTAACCCAGCACAATTTGTTGAATGGTAATCCTTTCCCTTGCTTGTTTTTGTCGGCCTTATCAAAGATCAGAGTGGTTGTGTTAGGCTTTGAGTTTACTATTTTGTTCAATTGGTGTATGTGTCTGTTCTTATACCAGTACCATGCTGCTTCTGTTATTGCAGTCTTATAGTATAGCTTGAAGTTAGGTAGTGGTATGGCTCCAGCTTTGTTCTTTTTGCTTAGAATTGCTTTAGCTATTTGAGTTCTTTTTGCTCTGTATGCATTTTAGAATAGTGTTTTCTAATTCTGTGAGGGATAATCTTGGTAGTTTGATAGAAATGGCAGTGAATCTGTAAATTGCTTTGGAGGGTATGGTCATTCTAACAATATTGATTCTTCCGATCCATGATCATGGTATATTTTTCCACTTATTTGTGTAATTTCTGATTTCTTTCAATAGTGTTCAATGTAGTTCTCTTCTAGAGATATTTCATGTCCTTGGATAGCTATATTCTTAAGTATTTAATTTTCTTTGTGTCTATTATAAATGAGATTGTGTTCTTGACTTGATTCTCAGCCTGGGGGTTATTGGTGTTTTGAAATGCAACTTATTTTTGTACATTAATTATGTATACTAAAACTTTGCTTAAATCATTTATCAGTTATAGAAATCTTTTGATGGAGTGTTTGGGATTTTCTAGATATAGAATTATGTCATCAGTGAAGACAGTTTGACTTCTTTTCCTGTTTAAGTGTCTTTTATTTCTTTTTCTTTTTTTTTTTTTGTTGTTGTTGTTGTACTTTAGGTTCTGGGGTACATGTGCAGATAATGAAGGATTGTTCCATAGGTACACACATGGCAATGTGGTTTGCTGCCTCTATCCCCCCATCACCTACATCTGGCATTTCTCCCCATGTTATCCCTCCATGACCTCCCCCACACCCCCGCTGTCCCTCCCTTGGCCCCATGCAACAGACGTCAGTGTGTGATGCTCCCATCCCTGTGTCCATGTGTTCTCATTGTTCAACTCCTATCTATGAGTGAGAACATGTGGTATTTGATATTCTGTTCCTGTGTCAGTTTGCTGAGAATTATAATTTCCAGATTTCATCCATGTCTCTACAAATGACACAAACTCATAATTTTTTATGGCTGCATAGTATTCCATGGTGTATATGAGCCACATTTTCCTTGTCCAGTCTATCATCAATGGGCATTTGGGTTGGTTCCAGGTCTTTGCTATTGTAAACAGTGCCGCAGTGAACATATGTGTGCATGTGTCTTTATAATAGAATGATTTATAACCCTTTGGGTATATACCCAGTAATAAGATTGCTGGGTCAAATGGAATTTCTATTTCTTGATCCTTGAGGAAGCACCACACTGTCTTTCACAATGGTTGAACTAGTTTACACTCCCACCAACATGTAAAAGTGTTCCTTTTTCTCCACATCCTCTCCAGCATCTGTTGTCTCCAGATTTTTTAATGATCGCCATTCTAACTGCTGTGAAGTGGTATCACAATGTGGTTTTGATTTGCAATTCTTTAATGACTAGTGATGATGAGCATTTGTTCATATGTTTGTCAGCCTCATACATGTCTTCTTCTGAAAAGTTTCTGTTCATATCCTTCCCCCACTTTTGGACGGGTTTGTTTGTTTTTCTCTTGTACATCTGTTTTAGTTCTTTGTAGATTCTGGATATTAGCCATTTGTCAGATGGGTAGATTGCAAAATTTTTTTCCCATTCTATTGGTGGCTGGTTTACTCTAATGATCGTTTCTTTTGCTGTATAGAAGCTCTGGAGTTTAATTAGATCCCATTTGTCTATTTTGGCTTTTGTTGCCAGTCTTTTGGTGTTTTAGTCATGAAGTCCTTGCCTTTGCCTAGGTTTTCTTCTAGGGTTTTTATGGTGTTAGGTCTTATACTTAAGTCTTTAATCCATCTGGAGTTAATTTTAGTGTAAGGTGTCAGGAAGGGGTCCAGTTTCTGCTTTCTTCACACTGCTAATCAGTTTTCCCAAAACCATTTCTTAAACAGGGAATCTTTTCCCCCATTGCTTGTTTCTGTCAGGTTTGTCAAAGACCAGATGGTTGTAGAAGTGTGGCGTTGCCTCCAGGGCCTCTGTTCTGTTCCATTGGTCTCAGTATCCTGCTGTTTTGATTACTGTAGCCTTGAGATATAGTTTGAAGTCAGGTAGCATGATGTCTCTGGCTTTATTCCTTTTGCTTAGGATTGTCTTGGCTATGCCAGCTCTCTTCTGGTTCCATATTAAGTTTAAGGTGGTTTTTTCCAGTTCTGGGAAAAAGGTCATTGGTAGCTTCATGGGGATAGCATTGAATCTATAAATTACTCTGGGCAGTATGGCAATTTTCACGACATTGATTCTTCCTATCCTTGAGCATGGAATGTTTCTCCATCTGTTTGTGTCCTTTCTTATTTCCTTGAGCAGTGGTTTGTAGTTCTCCTTGAAGAGGTCCTTTACATCCTTTGTTAGTTATATTCTTAGGTATTTTATTCTCTTTCTAGCAATTATGAATGGGAGGTGCCTCATGATTTGGCTGTCTGTTAGTCTGCTATTGGTGTATATAAATGCTTGTGATTTCTGCACATTGATTTTGTATCCTGAGACTTTGCTGAAGTTGCTTATCAGTTTAAGGAGATTTTGGGCTGAGATAATAGGGTCTTCTAAATACACAATCTTGTCGTCTGCAAATAGAGACAATTTGACTTCCTCTTTTTCTGATTGAATACACTTTATTTTTTTTTCTTGCCTAATTGCTTGTCTAGAAGTTCCAATACTATATTGAATAGGAGTGGTGAGAGAGGGCATCCTTGTCTAGTGCCAGATTTCAAAGGGAGTGCTTCCAGCTTTTGCCATTCTGTATGATATTTGCTGTAGGTTTGTCATAAATAGCTTTTATTGTTTTGAGATATATTCCTTTGATAACTAGTTTATTGAGAGTTTTTTTAATAACATATCTAATTTTTATTTTAAAAGTGGGCATATACAGGCACAGAAACCCCAGACATATTCCATTACAACCTCCTTAGATTACTTTTAAATTCAGATTTACTATTTAGAAATATATTTTCATTATTTGAAAAAAGAAAAAATATTCAATATTGAGAGTTTTTAGCATAAAGAGGTGTTGAATTTTGTTGAAGGCCTTCTCTGCATCTATTGAGATAATCATGTGGTTTTTGTCTTTGGTTCTGTTTATGTGGTGGATTACATTTATAGACTTGCATATGTTAAACCAGGCTTGCATCCCTGGAATGAAGCCTACCTGATCATGATGGATAAGCTTTTTGATGTGCTGTTGTAATCAGTTTGCCACTATTTTATTGAAGATTTTTGCATATATGTTCATCATGGATATTGGCCTGAAGTTTTTTTTTTGTTGTGGAGTCTCTGCCAGGTTTTGGTATCAGGACGTTGTTGGTCTCATAAAATGATTTGGGAAGGATTCCCTCTTTCTGGGTGGTTTGGAATAGTTTCAGAAGGAATGGTACCAGCTCCACTTTGTATGTCTGGTAGAATTCAGCTGAGAACCCATCTGGACCTGGACTCCTTTTGGTTGGTAGGCTATTAATTGCTGCCTCAACTTCAGTCCTTGTTACTGGTCTATTCAGGATTTCAACTTCTTCCTGGTTTAGGCTTGGGAGGGTGCAAGTGTCCAGAAATTTATCCATTTCTTCCAGGTTTACTGGTTTATGTGCATAGAGTTGTTTGTAATAATCTCTGATGGTAGTTTGTATTTCTGTGAAATCAGTGGAGATATCCCCTTTATCATTTTTTTATTGCATCTATTTGATTCTTCTCCCTTTTCTTTTTTATTAATCTGGCTAGTGATCTGTCTATTTTGTTGATCTTTTCAAACAACTGGCTCCTGGATTTATTGATTTTTTGAAGGGTTTTTTATGTCTCTATCTCCTTAAGTTCTGCTTTGATCATAGTTATTTCTTGCCTTCTACTAGCTTTTGAGTTTTTTTGATCTTGCTCCTCTAGCTCTTTCAAATTTGATGATAGGGTGTTGATTTTAGATCTTTCCTCACCTTTCATGTGGGCATTTATTGCTATAAATTTCCCTCTAGACACTGCTTTAAATGTCCCAGAGATTCTGGTACGTTGTGTCTTAATTCTCATTGGTTTCAATGAACATCTTTACTTCTGCCTTCATTTCATTGTTTATCCAGTAGATATTCAGGAGCCAGTTGTTCAGTTTCCACGAAACTGTGTGGTTCTAGTTAGTTTCTTAATTCTGAGTTCTAATTTGATTGTCCTGTGGTCTGAGAGACTGTTTGTTATGATTTCCGTTCTTTTGCATTTGCTGAGGAGTGATTTACTTCCAATTATGTGGTCAATTTTAGAGTAAGCGCAATGTGGTGCTGAGAAGAATGTATATTGTGTGGATTTGGGGTGGAGATTTCTGTAGATGTCTACTAGGTCCGCTTGTTCTAGATCTGCGTTCAAGTCCTTGATATCCTTGTTAATTGTCTGTCGCATTAATCTGTCTAATATTGACAGTAGAGTGTTAAAGTCTCCCCACTATTATTGTGTGGGAGTGTAACTCTCTTTCTAGGTGGTTAAGAACTTGCTTTATGTACCTGCGTGCTCCTGTATTGGGTGCATATATATTTAGGATCCTTAGCTCTTCTTAATGTATTGATCCTTTTACCATTATATAATGCCCTTCTTTGTTTCTTTTGATCTTTGTTGGTTTAAAGTCCATTTTATCAGAGACTTTGTTGGTTTAAAGTCCATTTTATCCTGCTTTTTTTTTACTCTCCATTTGCTTAATAAGTCTTCCTCTATCCCTTTATTTTGAGCCTGTGTGTCCTCTGCATGTGAGATGGGTTTCCTGAATACAGCACACCAATGGGTCTTGACGTTTCATCGAATTTGCCAGTCTATGTCTTTTGATTGGGGCATTTAGCCCATTTACATTTAAGGTTAATACTGTTATGTGTGAATATGATCCTGCCGTTTTGATGCTAGCTGGCTGTTTTGTCCGTTAGTTGACACATTTTCTTCATTGTGTCGATGGTCTTTACCATTTGGTATGTTTTTGGAGTGGCTGGTACTTGTTCCTTTCCTTGTTTAGTGCTTCTTTCAGGAGCTCTTGTAAGGCAGGCCTGGTGGTGAAGAAATCTCTCAGCAATTACTTGCCCATAAAGGATTTTCTTTCTCCTTCACTTATGAAGCTTAGTTTGGCTGGATATGAAGTTTTAGGTTGAAAGTTCTTTTCTTTAAGGATGTTGAATATTGGCCCCCTCTCTCTTCTGGCTTGTAGGGTTTCTGCTGAGAGATCCGCTGTGAGTCTGATGGGCTTCCCTTTGTGGGTAACCCAACCTTTCTCTCTGGCTGCCCTTAGCATTTTCTCCTTCATTTCAACCCTGGTGAATCTGATGATTATGTGCCTTGGGGTTGCTCTTCTTGAGGAATATCTTTGTGGTGTTCTCTATATTTCCTGGACTTGAATGGTGGCCTGGCTTGCTAGGTTGGGGAAGTTCTCCTGGATAATATCTTGAAGAGTATTTTCCAGCTTGGATTCATTCTCTCTGTCACATTCAGGTATACCTGTGAAACATAGATTAGGTCTTTTCACATAATCTCATATTTCTTCGAGGCTTTGTTCATTTCTTTTTACCCTTTTTTCTCTGTTCTTGTCTTCTCATTTTATTTCATTGAGTTGATCTTCAATCTCTGATATCCTTTCTTCTGCTTGGTCAATTTGGCTGTTGAAACTTGTGTATGCTTCATGAAGTTCTCGTGCTGTGTTTTTCAGCTCCATCAAGTCATTTGTGTTCTTCTCTAAGCTGTTTATTCTAGTTAGCATCTCCTCTAACCTTTTTTCTAGGTTCTTAGTTTCTTTGCATAGCATTAGCACATGTTCTTTTAGTTCTGAGAAGTTTGTTATTACCCACCTTCTATAGCCTGTTTCTGTCAATTCATCAGATTCATTCTCCATCCATCTTGATCACTGGCTGGTGAGGAGTTGTGATCCTTTGGAGGAGAAGAAGTGTTCTGGTTTTTGGTGTTTTCATCCTTTTTGGGCTGGTTTCTTTCCATCTTAGTGGCTTTACCTGTGGTCTTTGTAGTTGGTGACTTTTGGATGGGTCTCTGTGTGGACATCCTTTTGTTGACGATGAAGTTATTTATTTCTGTTTCTTAGTTTTCCTTCTAGCAGTCAGGCCCCTCTGCTGCAGGACTGCTGGAGGTCCATCCCAGACCCTGCTTGCCTGGAGATCACCCATGGGGGCTGTAGAACAGTATGGGTTGCTGCTGGTTTCTTCTTCTGTTATCTTCATTCCAGAATGGTACCTGCCAGATGTCAGCCTGAGCTCTCCTTTATGATGTGTCTCTGTGGGTATACAGGGGTCGTAGAGCTGCTTGAGGAGACAGTCTGCCCCTTATAGGAGCTCAAGTGCTGTGCTGGGAGCTCTGTTGTTCCGTGCAGAGCTGCTGGGCAGGTACTTTTAAGTCTGCTGCAGCAGAACTCATAACCACCTCTTCCCAGTGCTCTGTCCTAGGAAGGTCGGCTTTATTAATAAGTTCCTGTCATGCTGCTACCTTTTTTCATAGATGCCCTGCCCTGCACAGAGTAGTCTAGTCACAGTCTGCCAGCAGAGGCAGGCTCTTCCCAGCTGCTGTGTGAACTGCCTCGGTAGTGGCAGACTGCCTTGGTAGTGGTGGTCGACCCTTACCCCTCTGAGTTGAACCATCCTGTATCCAGCTGCACTTGCTGTGAAACTCTGAATCCAGAGTGTTTCAGATTGCTTATTTTGTGGGTGTTGTACCCGCCTAGAGAGTCGCCTGGCTCCCTGTCTCTGCCCCTCCCTTTCAGTTGAATGGGTGGCTCTTTCTCCCAGGCATTCCAAGCGCCAGTTGAAACGGCCACTCAGATTTGTGTGAGTTTCTGTACACCAAGCCAACACCGGCTAAAACTGCTGTGCTAAAAATTTGTGGTGCTTTTCGGCCAGGGAATCTCTTGGTCTGTGGGCAGTGAAAATTTGTTTGGAAATGAGGTGGGCACTCACCCTCTGTGTTGTTCTTGCTGGGAACTGCACTCTGGAGCTGTTCCTATTGGGCCATCTTGGATCCTCTGTCTTTTATTTTTTTCTCTTCCTGATTTCTCTGGCTAAGACCTCCAGTACTATGTCGAACAGGAGTGATGAGAGTGAGCATCCTTGTCTTATTCCATTTCTCAAGGATAATGGCCACTCAATATTTTCAATATCTCATTTCTTCAAATGAAGAAACAGAGGCCCAGAAAGTTAAAATAACTTGCTTAAGGGCACAAAGGCAGTACTGCTGAATTCACATCCCAGCTCCAGCAACTACTAACTGTGTGACCTTAGGTAAATCATTTAAATTCCATATGTCTCATTTCCATCTGTGAAATGGGGATAACAATACTACCTTCTTAAGGTTGTCTTGAGGATTAATAGTTGCAATTAATAATATATGTAATAATAAATGCCACGTATCTAGCACAGTGCCTAGCACACAGTAAGTCCTCAGTGATGGCTAGATTTTTATAGCATGTGAATAATCAGATGAGAAGGTGCTAAATCTGACACTGTAGAAACAGAGGCAATTACATAAGGAGGGTTCCTCAGATCAAAAGCTACCTGAGGTTTGACTGGGAGGCAAGTTGCAATAAAACTAGACTTTTCCTGTGGAAGCAGCAGGATATCTTATGTAATACATGAACGACACTTAATACAGTCTCCAAAATTATATGAATCTTATCCTTCATCACTGATAAACATTTTTTAACCCTTATTGAATCAGAGCATCAATCAAATAACTTAGAGACCAGTAGATGTCTACAATACCAAGGGTTTCCCATTTGCAAGGTTAATGTAACCCTTGAAGGTTCTATTTCTGTTTAAATATTATAGGAATGATCACATACCATTTTCACTATTTCTATTTTATATGCACTTCACTTATTTTAATATTATAAGTTTTCTCTAAGTTGAACCACATTTTTATTAATTCAGGCTCTACCGAACCACTAAAAATGAGTGCCATCCACAATGACTTTCTGCCTATGTGACCATAACATCAAGAAATTAAAGATACTAAAATAAATGAGAGTTAATAAAAATCAAACAGTAGGCTTACATTTTAAAGAGATCATTGACTTCACATGCATTTGAAGTCCAAATATGGCTGGAATCTCTTCTATACTTCCCTTCAAGTGATGCTTCAACTTTAATTTCTACAAGGATAGAGAAAACATAATTTCCCAGAATCAATTATTTTATCTTGGTACTCAGATTAATCATGAGACCAAAATTGTGTCATCTCAATAAAATAGCCTCAGTGTGCCTGTGATATGATGATACACACACACACACACACACAAAATATATTTGTTTTTGTCCAGGGTTCCATGCTCATAACCCCCATAGCCTTTGTTACAGACTTTGTTATAATGTTAGGGCACAATAGGCCTCAGGAGCAGGTTTCAGAAAACAGGATCTTTTTTTCTAAACTTCTCCTGTCTTCCTTTCACCTACTGTTTTTTTCTCTCCAAGATGAGGAGAAATGTTACCTCACCTTTTTGTCTTGGAGCTGGCCATAAGGAAATTCTCTGACCTACCCTGTCTAATTATGGATCATAAGACCCTCATTTCAGAAGAGGTCCTGCCCCACGCTCTGGAGGAAGGAATGCTACTTAGAGAGGCCAAGAAAAATCTGAACAGATCTTGTTGGTTTTCTCAGACTATCAGTATTAGATCATACTCTCTTGTCCAATCACATTTGTACACGTTTGTCCTTGCTTCAGTCATGCCTATCCACTGAAAAAAGGACATTGTACAGCAAGCTTCTGGAATAACTGAATACAGGGAGGTTCCTGGAGGGTGGCACACCTGAGAAGATGTGAAAGCTCCACCCCACCCTCATACCTTGCTCCAGGTATCTTATCATCTGTATCTTTGGTAATATTCTTTGTAATAAACTGGTGAATGTCAGTGTTTCCCTGAGTTCTGTGAGCCACTCTAACAAATTAATCAAACCCCAGGAAAGGGTCATGGGATCCCCTGATTTGTAGCTAGTTGGCCAGAGGCACAGGTCAAACAACTTGGGGCTCGTGCTTGGCAGCAGAAGGGAGGGGTGCTTGTGAACTGCGCTCTCAACCTGTGGGATCTGATGCTATCTCCAGGTAAATAGTGTCAAAAGTGCATTGGAGCACACCCAGCTAGTGTCTGCTGCAGAGCTGATTGCTTGCTTGAGATATGAGGGAAAACCCACACACATTTGGTCACAGGAGTAGTCTATGTTGATTGCTATCAAGTGAGACAGTAGAAAAAAAACAACACAGTTTGTGTCTTTTCCACTGATACTGCCCAACTCAGGGTAATTTTCTTGCTATATCCTTCCAAAATCTAAATTACTATTATATATACTTTTTGACCTTGGTACCTTCAGCCTTTCTTTGGACATAGAATTCTACTGTTCTCAAATTTAAATGCATTCTATTATAAAGAAAAACTTTTCAGAAATACTTGTCCCTATTATTTATCAAAGCAGTGATTTATTGCAGAGACAGCAAATACGTAACACACAGACCATCACCCTCTCCTACGTTGCTTACAGCAGATATGGCAAGTCAACCATATTTATTATTCCATTCTATTGAGTTTGACACCATTCAGCCTTCTACTCAAATAGCACTACAGTAAGGAACAAGGTGTAGCACAAGATTGATAGAAGAAACTGAGATGTTTTCCATTTTTCATCACCTATTTGCCATCACTCATTTGTTTGATCAAAACCAACCCTTATGCTATACAGCTGCTTCCTTGTTCTATTGTTCCCTCGGGGCAGGTCCAATCTGTCAGGGCCTGGAGAACAGTCCTGGCTGCTAGGAGAGTGCAGATGCACCTTTTTATAGTTCAGGATTCTGGGTTCCTCCCAAGCAGCATTATCAGTGTGAACCATACACCAGAACATGGATATGACACTGCATTATTTATTTCCTGCAGTGACTCCAACCTAAGGTCAGCATCAGAAGAGAAATGTCAGCCATACGTGGACACTCTTTCCAGAACTCAGAATCAAGTACGTCTTTTCATACTAAGTCAAGTCCTTCCCTTTTTGCTAGTGGTGAGAAATTCCTCTCAAACTCCCCTCCAGACCTTCCCTCAGGGGGGGGGAACCAGAGAAACCACATGCGGCCTCATCTCTATTCTTTACTTCAATAGGAACTGGTTTTCCTCTTATCATGTTTTTGTAATAATATGATACCTCTGAAAGTCAGGGCAACAATGATGGCATAAGCACTGAGGAAAGGCCATGTGAGGACACAATGAGAAGACGAACTCACTTTGGTCATATTTTTCTGTGCCCTCTGCAACTCTCACCTGTAAGGTTAAAAGTATGCACACTATTTCAGCCAGCCTGCTTTATATCTCTCCCTGCATGAGGCATGACCTGAACATTTTCCCCAAAAACTTCCTATATTTACATCCTTGAAGCTTTCCCCCACTTTCTATATATTAGCATTGCTCTGATCAACACCTGCCACTCGTCACTAATAGCTGGTGCTGGAAAGAGGCTGCTGGCCCCTTCCCTTCTTCACTGGCAGCATCCAAAGCTTTCACCCCATGATCCTTCACTGCCTGCTTCCTGTCCTGGATTTCTTCTCTTCACTAATGCTCATTTGGCTGGCTTCAGACTCACCCATCAGGTCATCATATGTGATATTCCTCCTGTGTCAACAGGCCAGCCATGCCATTCTTCTGAGACAACAATGCATACTTGCCCATAGGGATATGCCATTGGTTGTTTGCAGGGATAATATTTGTAACAGGGATGATATAAAAAAAGAAATGCTGTAAGGGTGAGGCAAAGATGTCTTATTTTTAATTCAGCAAGAGATGTCAGCTTTGGAGCCATCTGGGCCCTACAAAACCCCTAAAGGATAAGACTGTCTCTCCCACTGGTATCCCTCTGGTTCACTCAGCTCTAGCCACATGGATCCCATTAAAGTTTCCAGAAATGCTACCACCTCTGGCCTTTTGCACATGCAATTTCTTTACCTGGACTGCTGCTCACCTGACTGTCAGCACAGCTTGCTCCATCATTCCTTCATGTCTCCATTCAAATAGTATGAGCAGGTCTCTAATGACCCATCTAAAAAACAAAATTTCATTTCCCCAACTTCTTACCACCCTTTCCTGCTTTACTTTACTCCTTAGCATATAAAATATATAAAAATATAACTCTTTGTTATAGTACATATTTTAATAATACTTATTGATCTTGCTTATCTGACCATCTCCCCCTCTAGAATGTAAGCCCTAGGGGTAGAGAGATTTGGGCCCTTTTCTTCACTACTGCATGACATGTGCCTAGAATAGAGGCTGGTAATTTTGGCTAGCCCATACATATTTGTTGAATGAATGAATAAATGAGATGATAGTAAAAAGTTGAAGCAGAAAGCAAGAATCTGTTACAATGTGTCTTAGCTTGGGCTGCTATTACAAAATATCAAATAGACTAGGTGGCTTAAACAACAGAAATGTATTTCTCACAGTTCTGGAGGCTAAGAATTCCAAGACCAAGGGACGTGCAGATTCAGTAGCTGTTGAGGGCTCTCTTCCTTGCTTGCAGATGGCTGCCTTCTCATTACGTCCTCACAGCTTTCTTCAATGCTTGCTCCTGAATGGAAAGAGATCCGTGTCTTCCTCTTGTAAGAGGACTAATCCCTTTATGAGGACGATACCTTCATGACCTAATCTAAAGATAATTAATTCCCAAAGACCACACCTCCAAACACCATCACATTATGGGTTAGGATTTCAACATATGAATTCTAAGAGGTGGCATGGTTTGGTTCTATGTCCCCACCCAAATCTCACCTTGAATTGTAATAGTCCCCGCATGTCATGACAGAAAACTGGCAGGAGATAATCGAATCATGGGGGTGGTTTCCCCCCAAACTGTTCTTGTGGTAGTGAATAAGTCTCACAAAATTGGATGGTTTTACAAAGGGGAGTTCCCCTGCACACGTTCTCTTGCCTGCTGCCATGTAAGACATAACTTTGCTCCTTGTTCACCTTCTATCATGATTGTGGGGCCTCTCCAGCCATGTGGAACTGTTAGTCAATTAAAACTCTTTCCTTTATAAAATAGCCAGTATTGGGTAATAAGTCTTTATTAGCAATGTGAGAACAGACTAATACAAGAGGATGTAAGCATTCATCCCATAACATGACATAGGCTTTATGGGGGCAGAAAACTTATTTTTATATTTCTTGAGTTGCTACTATATGCCAGGCACTATTGCCAACATCTGGAATAGTATTTCCTGAGTAGCTACTATATGCTAGGCACTATTCCTAACATCTGCAATAGTTAGGAAATAGTTGTTGAGTAAGAACCAGAGAAATTGTAATGTAAATGCTGAGCTAAAACGTAACATATCATCACATCACAGAAATGCTGTTAATACACATGCTCAAATTTATATTCACCAAACATTATACAATCATTTATCAAGATTATTAGTTAGAATGTTGGCTTTGTGCTGGTAACACAGATGAAAGTAAACTGGTTTAGAGGGCCACATATCGTGAACTGGCTAGATGTTTATTTTCCTCTCACATAATAGTCCAACTTGTATAGCAGTTCTACTCTGTCAAGTCTTCAGAAGCCTGGACACTCTATTTTGTGGCTCTACCATCATGGAAGTATGGTCTTTGTCTCTGGTCCAAGACAGTTTACTTTCTTATCTACAACACAGAGAAGTAGAGGGTGAAGAGAGAAAGAAACACCACTCCCCTTACCTTACAGGGCAGATGGAGAAATTATAGTCATCACTTTTGCTCACATCTCCTTGGCCAGACCACATGGTCAGACCTACCCATAAGTTAGAATGGAAAATGCAGTCACTATTCTAAGCAGCTGTAACTCTGGGCTCCCACTATCATAGAAGAGATGAACACCTTTGGGTAAAGCTAGAAGTCTATGCCATAATATATACTTTTAAATAAGCATTTGAAATTAACCTTGACTTTGTGTAAATAATTGTTGAAGGTGAGTAATACACAGAGGGTCATTATACTTTTTTCACTACCTACGTTTGTGTTTGAAAATTGCATAGTAAAGCATTCTCAAAAATTTAATTACATAAGCCTATATTATGGGATTTTGTTGGTGTTTGAATTAAGTAGGATTTGGCATGGTTCATTATATCATCAAAAGATTTGGCGCTGGGAGATTTACAGAGTTTTGAAGCACTCCTGAGATGCTGGACAGCCTATGTGGTACTGGATAGCTTTCCTCTGAGCTAGCTGCCAAAACAAAAGCAGAAACAAGAAAATACTGACCTGATAATTCTTTTGAATGTCTCAATCTCTATGTTATTGTGATGGCTCCAGAAATCACACAAATGCCTGGAACAAGGATCCTGTTTCTAAGAGAGGATGTTTAATTCAGGCTATTCCAGGCAATGCCCCACCTTACCTGTGCTCTGGGGGCCACCACATTACAGTCATACCACCAGTTCTGCTCCAACCTGCTTCTGGTTATTGCTTATAAAGCATATTGTGCCCAACTTAATAAATGTAGAATTTTATTTTATAATTACTCATTTTCTCTCTCAATTTTTTAAAATCATCCCTAACCATGAAGTGCCTGTTTCACAAGTGATTCCTGACGTCTTGCAAATGAGACAGCATTTAGCACCTTCAAGCCTCACTGGAACAACACTTCTCGGAGACTAACTCATTAGCTCTGAGGACTAATCCAGACTCTCCCACTCATCAGCTTTAAAACCTTGGAAACTTAGGGAAACTGAGGCCTCTTTCCTGCACTCACGCAATGGAGATAAGTCCTTCAAAATCAGCCTGTCATGAAGGATGCATCAAGACATAAGTGAAAGTGATCTCTAAATACAAACATAAATATTCATTCACGTTCTTATTTTTTCTTAAACTTAATCTTCTTAAAGATTAAAGGTTATTTTTCCTAAAGTTCTATAGTTTCCCCTGGCCTCATTATACTATCAATAAAGTAAAGGTTGCATTCAGAATTCCACACTGTGTTCTCTGACTGTACCCACGCAGCATTATGAAACCTCTAGCTCCTCTTCAAAATCCTTGTAGACTCCTAGAAGTTCTCAGAGGAGCTTTGCGTTTATCACTGTGTTAGCCCTTCCATGAAATGGGGTGACCTGTACCATCATTATTCTTGCTTTTCCTTTCTCTAGTCATCTTCAAGACCTCAGAATGCTGTCACTACTATTAAGGACACCTCTTTGTGAGAACTATGGTTGCCAAGACAAGCGTGAGAGATGCTGCTAATTTACAATTCCTACCCTTGCCTTTGGTTCCTGCTTTTACTTCCCTATCACCAGTTCAGCCATTTTGTGTGTGTGTTGTTTGGAAATTAGTCTCTTTTTATTTTCTTTAATCTAGTATACATCATTATTCCAAGACATCAGTCTTAGCTGAAAGTTCTTACTGCCTCCACTTCCATAGTGAAGTAAAGACATGCCCTCACCACCTTAGGTTTACACTCTGCTCTTGTATCCCATCACTTGGCTGTGGGACTCTCACTTCTCGGTGGGATTTTGATGGACTGGCTCTTCTGGCTCACTCTTATAACCTCTTCATAGAACACTGCAACAGGAGTCCATGGAACTGGACTGGGAGAATATTTGAGAAAGGACATTATACTCCAAAATCTCCTTTCTCTCTGATTCTGTGGCATTTTTCTTGAATCAAGCTATCATTTCTCATTTCTTCTTTTCCTCACTATACTTCTTCATAGGGAGGTGTTTCCGCCTCTTATGCAAATAGATTCCCTCCAACACTTCTTCATGTTCAGGCACTTATGAGTTTTAGGAAAAACACAGCTCTGGACTGATCTAAAGTACATACCACACTTTATGAGTTCCTGTGCTACAGACTAAATATTTTTGCCCCAAAAACTCGTATGTTGATATCCTAATCCCCAGTGCAATGATATTAGGAGGCGGGGCTCTGGGAAGATAATTAGGTCAAGAGGATAGCTCCCTCGTGATTAGGATTAGTGCCGTTATTGGAAGAGGCATGAGACGTTGCCCTCACTTTCTCTGTTCTCTGCCAGGTGAGAACACAAGGAGAAGATGGCCATCTGCAAATCAGATCCAGATGCCAGATCTGCCAGCACCTAAATCTTGGACTTCCTAGTCTCTAGGACTGTGAGAAATAAATGTTTGTGGTTTAAGCCACCCACTCTATGGTATTTTTGTTAAAGCAGCCCAAATTGACTAAGATATCTGGTGTGTGTAAGTGAAAATCTCTTCTCCTTACCTTTTATGAAAAATGAAATACCATGATTAGTTCAACTATTCAGGTTACCTGAATATTTCATGTTCCAATATTTGTAGATTACTTCTAGAGACAGAGAGAGAATTACTGGATTATGTACACCACAGGTACAATGTGAACTCTGGACTTGAGAAATTCACCATATAATGATCTTCATGGGGAAGAATATAAAGATAATGCTGTTGACTGTGTTCACTTTTCTTATTAGATTTTTTTCTTCCTCTCTTGGTTGTCTGTCTTATTTCTGGATCTTAATAAACTAAAAATAGATTGTTTACTGCTTAAAATGTCTTTGTTTTATAGCCTTGAGCTACACAAAGAAAAAAAAAACAATCAAATATACCAAATCTTCCTATAAAAAGAGATAAAAATATTCAGGATGTTCCAGATGTAAGATTATTCTGATTTTTAATCCTGTTTCACAGAAATTAGAGAGTTGGGTCTAAATTTAACTGGGTCTGACCTGCTTCACCTAGACTTACCATTAACAATGAGAAAGAATTTTAAAATCCCCAATTCCTGTCAGTTTCTATTATGAATCAAAAAAGCGTTTCCTTAATCCTTTACCCCAAGAGCAGTTTCATTATCATTTCAAACTTAAAGAATTCAGCTTAAAATATTATATAATTTTAGAAATTTGATTTTAAAATAAATGGAATAAATGGAAATAAAATAAATGGAAATTAGGCAAATTCATAAAAATTATGTTTATAAACTATTCATCTATCTTAAAAGAAAATTCAAAAGGATGCTATGCTAATCTCATGAATTTGTCCTAAAAATAAAGCTGTTTCTTTAAAGAGATGTAGAGTAGCCAGTGGCTAGGGAGAAATCTTTATTAATTTGAAGATCTCTTGACCCTGAGTCATCAGCCTTTCAATTTTTCTGTAAAGGAGGAAAGGGTTAATTTATATTATTTCCATTTTCGTCCAGGAAGGACAGTCTCTAAGATCTGAATTCACAAGTTCAGTGCCAAGGCTGCACAAAATAATGAGAAGCCATATTACAGATTATTTTATCAGCATCTCAAAGGGCTACATACCCATTAAAATGCCATGCTAACCCTCCTGCGTAGATAAGTATACAGTTTGGTGTCAGAGTAAGAAAGTAAATCTCTCCTCAAGAACCTTTTCCCATGTATTTAATTTTGTCTTAATTTCTTTGCAATCTACTTAGTGCCACAAATTTAAGATAAGGGAGACAATACCGAGGGGCTTATCAACTCTCATGATATCATTCAAGACAGAGAGAGCAGCTTGACATCCCCACTCAAAAAACAGTATGGCAGAGCAGGTCAGAGGACTGAACCTACCACAAGACTCTTTTGACCAAGTATTTAGTCCTATAGTAGCATTTATTGAACCCATAGCATTTTGGCATAAGTGATTCTTTATCCTTTGAACAGAAGGTCTGGGCATAGAAAATGGGGCATATTCAATCATATCTTAAAGAAATAGCAAAATGGCTGATGTAAATACTACCTTATCACTACATTAAATCTAAATAAACACTTGAATCAAAAGACAGAGTTTGTTAAAATGAATACAAAAACATAATTTGACTACTGGCTGTCTACCAGAGATACACTTTAGATTCAAAGACACAACCAGGTTGAAATTAAAACAGTATCATTCAAATAATAACCAAAAAGAGCTGAAGTTTCTATACTAATATCAGACAAAACAGACTTTAAGTTTAAAATTATTTCTAGACAGAAAGAAGTACATTATAGTTCAAAAGAATTATCCAATCAGTAAGCTATAATAATTATAAACATATATTCACCTAACAAAAAAGCCCGAAAATATATCAAGCAAGAGCTAATATAATTGAAGAGAGAAATAGAAAACTCAACAATATTTGGAGACCTTAATACTCTGCTTTTAACAATAGATTGAACCACTAGGCAAATTATCAACAGGGGTATTAAAAACTTGAACAATATTATAAACCAACTGCCTAGCAGACATCTATTGAACAGGTCATCCAACAATTGCAGAATATTCAGTCTTCTTAAGTGCATATAGAACATTCTCCAGGATATACTGTATGTTAGCCCATAGAACAAACCTCAATAAATTTCAAAGAATTGAAATTATACAAATTATGTCTCTTACCCTAATGGAGTTAAGTTAGCAATCAATAATGGGAAAAATGAGAAATTCATAAATATGTGTAAATTGAACAATACAGTCTTAAGTAACCATTGGTCAAAGAAGAAATCACATGAGAAATTATAAAATTTTTTGAGATGAATGAAAACAAAAACAAATATACCAAAACTTATGAAATTCAGCTAAAGCAGTGCTTAAAGATAAATTTATAGTGTATATATCTAATTTTTTAAAATATTTATTTCAAGAGCTTTATGAGTGCAAATGATTTGTGCTTACAATTGATTATATGTGTATATATACACAAATATGTGTACATATGTATGTGAATACACACACACACACACACATAACTTTTTTTTAATCTACTCATTGGATGATGAACACTGAGGTTGATTCCACATTTTTGCAATTGTGAATTGTGCTGCAATAAACATACAATGCAGAGGTCTTTTTTATATGACTTGTTTTCCTTAGGTAAAGGCATAGTAGAGGGACTGCTGGATCATATGATCTAATTTTAGTTCTTTGAGAAATCTCCATACTGTGTTCCATAGGGGTTGTTCTTTTTTTTTTTTTTTTTTTTTATTTTTTTTTTTTTCCATAGGGGTTGTTCTAATTTACATTCCCACCAACCCTGTTATAAGCATTTTTTTTTTTTTTTTTTATTACCACATCCTCGCGACTTACTGGTTTTTTACATTTTTAAGAATGACATTCTGACTTGGGTAAAGTGGCATCTCATTGTGGTTTTAATTTACATTTTTCGTATGATTAGTGATGTTGAAAATTTTTGTATATGTTTGTTGACCATTTGTATATCTTCTTTGGAGAAATAATCTGTTCATATTATCTGCCTAATTTATAATGGGATTTGTTTCTTTCTTCCTGATTTGTTTTAGTTACTTTGCAAATTCTGGATGTCCGTCCTTTGCTATGTGTATGGTTGTGAATATTTTCTTCTATTCTTAAGGTTGTCTGTGCAGAAGAGTTTTAGTTTAATGAAGTCCCATTTATCTATTTATTTATTTAGTTGCATTTGCTTTTGGGATCTTAGTCATAAATTCTTTGTCTAGGCCAATGTGTAGAGAGATTTCCCTGTTTTCTTTTAGAATTTTTTTGGATTCAGGTCTCACATTTAAGTCTTTATTCTACCTTGAGTTAATTTTTGTATATGATACAAAGTTTAATTCTTCTTCATGAAGTTTCATTCTTCTTCATGAACACATTTATGGAATAAGTGTACCTTCTCTAGTATGTGCTTTTGTGTGTGTTGTCAAAGATCAGTTATTTGTAGTTATTTGACTTTATTTCTAGGTACTCCATTCCTTTCCATTGGTCTATGTGTGTACTTTTATACCTGTGCCATACTGTTTTGGTTACCATATCCTTCCAGGATAATTTGAAGTTGGGTAATGTGATGCCTCTGGCTTTGTTCTTTTTGCTTAAGATTTCTTTGGCTATTTAGGCTCCATTTTGCTTTGAGATAAATTTTGGGATTTTTTTCCTAATTCTTTGAAAAATGACATTGATATTTGGATAGTAATTGTATTGAATCTGTAGATTGCTTTGAGCAATCGAGTCATTTTCACAATATTGATTTTTGTGATTCATGAACATGGAATTTTTTTTTTATTTGTTTGCTTCAACTGTAATTTCTTTCAGCAGTGTTTTTTAGTTCTCCTTGTAGATATCCTTCATCATTCTGGTTATATATATATTCCTGGCGATTATTTTTCTTGTAGCCATTGTAAATGGGATTGAGTTCTTGATTCGATTCTCAGCTTTGCTGCTATTGGTATATAGCAATGCTACTGATTTGTGTACATTGATTTTGTAAACTGAGACTTTACTGAATTCGTTAATCAAATCTAGGAGTCTTTCAGAGGAGTCTTTGGGGTTTTCTAGGTATAATCATATCATCAACAAACAGAGACAGTTTGACTTTCTTTTTCCAATTTAGATGCCCTTTATTTCTTTCCCTTCCCTGATCATTCTGGCTAGGATATCCAGTTCTGTCTTGAATAGAAGTGGTGAAAGTAGGCATCCTTGTCTGTTCTAGCTCTGAGGGGGGAATGTTTTCAACTTTTCTCTGTTCAGTATTATGTTGGTTATGGGTTTGGCATATACATTATTTATTATTTTAAAGTATATTCCTTCTATGCCTTGTTTTTTGAAGCTTTTTTATGTAAAACAATGCTAAATTTTATTGGATGTTTCTTTCAACATATATTGAAATATCATAGAGTTTTTGTTTTTAATACTGTTTATGTGGTAATCACATTTATTAATGTGCATATGTTGAACTATCTTTGCATCCCTGGATGAAACACACTTGATTGTGGTGAATCATCATTTTCATATGGTGTGGGATTTGTATTGCTAGTATTATGTTGAGGATTTTTGTATCTATGTTCATCAGGAATATTGGTCTGTACTTTTCTTTCTTTGTTGTGTCATTTCCTGGCTTTGGTATCAGAGTGATGCTGTCTTCATAGAATGAATTAGTGAGGACTCCTTCCTTTTCAATCTTTTGTAATAGTTTCAGTAGGATTGGAGCAAGTTCTTCTTTGGCTGTGGCCCCTGGCTTTTTTGTTGTTGTTGTTGGGAGTTTTTATTTTACTGATTGATTTTCGTAACTCATTACTGATCTTTTTAAGATTCCTGTTTTTTCCTGATTCAGGCTTGGATGATTGTCTTTTCCAGGAATTTATCAGTTTCCTCCAGATATTCCACTTCGTGTGCACAGAGATGTTCTTAGTAATCTTGGACAATCTTTCATATTTCTGTGGTATTAGTTGTAACATTGCCATGTTCATTTCTGATTGAGTTTTATTGAGTCTTTCTCCTGGGGTACATGTGCAGAACATGCAAGATTGTTGCATAGGTACATACATGGCAATGTGGTTTGCTGCCTCCATCCCCCACATCACCTATATCTGGCATTTCTCCCCATGTTATCCCTCCCCCGACCTTCCTACCCCCCAACTGTCCCTCCCCTATTTCTCCCTAACAGCCCCCAGTGTGTGATTCTCCCCTCCCTGTGTCCATGTGTTCTCATTGCTCAACACCCACTTATGAGTGAGAACATGTCGTGTTTGATTTTCTGTTCTTGTGCCAGTTTGCTGACAATGATGGTTTCCACATTCATCCATGTCCCTACAAAGGACACGAACTCATTGTTTTTTATGGCTACATAGTATTCCATGGTGTATAAGTGCCACATTTTCCTTGTCCAGTCTATCATCAATGGGCATTTGGGTTGGTTCCAGGTCTTTGCTATTGTAAATAGTACTGCAATGAACATACATATGCATGTGGCTTTATAATAGAACGATTTATAATCCTTTGGATATACACCCAGTAATGGGATTGCTGGGTCAAATGGAATTTCTATTTCTAGATCCTTGAGGAATCACCACGGTCTACAATGGTTGAACTAATTTACACTCCCACCAACAGTGTAAAAGTGTTCCTATTTCTCAATATCCTCTCCAGCATCTGTTGTCTCCAGATTTTTTAATGATCACCATTCTAACTGGCATGAAGTGGTATCTCAATGTGGTTTTGATTTGCATTTCTCTAATGACGAGTGATGATGAGCATTTTTTTCATATGTTTGTTGGTCTCATAAATGTCTTCTTTTGAAATGTGTCTGTTCATATCCTTTGCCCACTTTTGAGTGGGTTTGTTTTTTTCATGTAAATCGTTTTAGTTCTTTGTAGATTCTGGATATTAGCCCTTTGTCAGATGGGTAGATTGGAAAAATTTTTCCCATTCTGTTGGTTGCTGGTTCACTCTAATGATTGTTTCTTTTGCAAGCAATCTGTCTGGCTGGCTAGCGAACTGTCCATTTTGTTTATTTTTTCAAATGGTTATCTTTTCAAAGAGCCAACTTTTAATTTTATTCATCCTTTGTATTAATTTTTGTTTTAATTTTATTTAGTTCTGATCTGATCTTGACTTCTTTTCTTTGGTAGGTTTGGGTTTGGTTTCTTCTTGTTTTTCTAGTTTTTGAGATATGCTATCAGGTTGTCAATCTGTGATTTTTCTGGCTTTTTGATGTAGGCATTTAGCTCTAGAAACTTTATTCTTAGCATTGCTTTTGCTATATTCCAGGGATTTTTAGAGCATTGTAAACATTAACATAAAATGAAAGACTTTAAATCAATACTCTAACATTCCACCTTAACAAATAATAAAAATAAAAGAAGTACAGAAGCTCTGGAGTTTAATTAAATCTAATTTATCTATTTTGGCTTTTGTGGCCAATTCTTTTGATATTTTAGTCATGAAGTCCTTGTCTATGTCCTGAATGGTTTTGCCTAGGTTTTCTTCTAGGGTTTTTATGGTGTTAGGCCTTATGTTTAGATCTTTCATCCATGTAGTGTTAATTTTAGTGTAAGGTGTCAGGAAGGGGTCCAGTTTCTGCTTTCTGCACATGGCTAGCCAGTTTTTCCAACACCATTTATTAAACAGGGGAATCCTTTCCCCATTGTTTGTTGTAGTCTGGTTTGTCAAAGATAAGATGGCTGCGGATGTGTGGTGTTGTTGCCTCCAGGGCCTCTGTTCTGTTCCATTGGTCTACATCTCTGTTTTGGTACCAGTGCCATGCTGTTTTTATTACTGAAGCCTTGTATTATAGTTTGAAGTCAGGTAGTGTGATGCCTCCAGCTTTGTTCTTTTTGCTTAGAAATTCTTGGCTATGCAAGCTCTCTTTCATTCCATATGAAGTTTAAGGTGGTTTTTTCCAGTTCTATGAAGAGGGTCACAGGTAGCTTGATGGGGATAGCATTGAATCTATAATTTACTTTGGGCAGTATGGCCATTTTCACGATATTGATTCTTCCTAACCATGAGCATGGAATGTTTCTCCATCTCTTTGTGTCCTCTCTTATTTCCTTGACCAGTGGTTTGTAGTTCTCCTTGAAGAGGTCCTTTACATCCTTTGTTAGTTGTATTCCTAGATATTTTATTCTCCTTGTGGCAATTATGAATGGGAATTTTCTCATGATTTGGCTCTCTTTTTGTCTGTTATTTGTGTATAGGAATGCTTGGGATCTTGATCATTAATTTCATATCCTGAGACTTTGCTGAAGTTGCTTATCATCTTAAGGAGATTTTGGGCTGAGATGATGGGGTCTTCTAAATATACAATCATGTCATATGCAAATAGAGACACTTTGACTTCCTCTTTTCCTAATTGAATACCATTTATTTCTTTTTCTTGCCTGATTGCTCTGGCTAGAACTTCCAATACTATATTGAATAGGAGTGGTGAGAGAGGGTATCCTTGTCTAGTGCCAGATTTCAAAGGGAATGCTTCCAGTTTTTGCCCATTCAGTATGATATTGGCTGTGGGTTTGTCGTAAATAGCTTTTATTATTTTGAGATATGTTCCATCGATAACTAATTTATTGAGAGTTTTAAGCATAAAGCGTTGTTGAATTTTGTGAAAGGACTTCTCTGCATCTATTGAGATAATCATGTGGTTTTTGTCTTTGGTTCTTTTTATGTGGTGGATCACATTTATAGACTTATATATGCTGAATCAGCCTTGCATCCCCAGGATGAAGCCTACTTGATTGTGTTGGATAAGCTTTTTGATGTGCTGTTGCAATCTGTTTGCCAGTATTTTATTGAATATTTTTGCATTTCTGTTCATCATGGATATTGGCCTGAAGTTTTCTTTTTTTGTCATGTCTCCTCTGGGTTTTGATATCAGGATGATGTTGGTTTCATAAAATGATTTGGGAAGGATTCCCTCCTTTTGTATTGTTTGGAATAGCTTCAGAAAGAATGGTATCAGCTCCACTTTGTACGTCTGGTATAATTTGGCTGTGAACTCTTCTGTATCTGGGCTTTTTTGGTAGGCAGGCCATTAATTGCTGCCTTAGCTTGAGCCCTTGTTATTGATCTATTCAGGGTTTCAACTTCTTCCTGGTTTAGGCTTGGGAGGGTGGAAGTGTCCAGGAATGTACCCATTTCTTCCAGGTTTACTGGTGTATGTGCATAGAGTTGTTTGTAGTAATCTCTGATGGAAGTTTGTATTTCTGTGGAATTGGTGGTGATATATCCTTTATCATTTTTTATTGCGTCTATTTGATTCTTCTCTCTTCTCCTTTATTAATCTGGCTAGCAATCTATTTTGTTGATTTTTTCAAATGGTTATCTTTTCAAGGAGCCAACTTTTAATGTCATTCATCCTTTGTATTAATTTTTGTTTTAATTTTATTTAGTTCTGATCTGATCTTGACTTATTTTCTTTTGATAGCTTTGGGTTTGGTTTCTTCTTGTTTTTCTAGTTTTTGAGATATGCTATCAGGTTGTCAATCTGTGATCTTTCTATCTTTCTGATGTAGACATTTAGCACTAGAAACTCTATTCTTAGCACTGCTTTTGCTATATTTCAGGGATTTTTAGAGCTTTGTAAACATTAACATAAAAGGAAAGACTTTAAATTAATACTCTAACATTCCTTCTTGACAAATAATAAAAATAAAAGAGCAAAGTAAATTCAAAGCAAGCAGAATAAAGAAAAAATAAAGGTTAGAGAAAAATAACTGAAATAAAGAATAGAAAAATAATAGAGCAAATCAACAAAACCAGAAGTTGTCTCTTTAAAAAGATCAACAACTTTAATTAGACTGACCAAGAAAAGAGAAAGAAGATTTAAATTGAAAAAATGAGCAATAAAAGTGGAACATCACTGCCCATTTTACAGAAATAAAAAGGAGTATAAGAGAACACTATGAAAAATTGTATCCAACAAATGAGATAAACTGGGTAAAACAGAGACATTTATAGAAAGACACAGACTACCAGAATTTGTCAAGAAGAAGTGTAAAATCTAATTCAGATTCAAGGAAGTAAACAGACAATCCACTGAATGGGTGAAAACATTTGCAAACTCTACAGCTTATGTGAGACTTGAATTTACAACACATAAAAAACTCTTAAAACTCAACTATAAAAGTCAAATAACTCAATTAAAAATGGACAAATCAGTTGAACTGATGTTACCTCAAAGAAGATATACAAAAACCAGTAAGTTCATCAAAAATGCTCAACCTTGTTAATCACTAAGTAAATATGAATTAAAACCTAATTGGGATATCACTGCACTTCTGGGGAAGATATAAAATAAATAATAGACATTAACAAATATTTATCAGGATGTAGAAAAATTTGAATTCTGGTGGGAATGCAAAATGGTACAACCACTGTGGAAAACACCTTGGCAGTTCCATAAAAAGTTAAACATGGAGGTGCCATATGATCCAAGAAATTATCTTTTAGATAAATAAGAGAAGTGAAAACATATATCCCTATAAAACATTGTATATAAACATTTATAGCAACATTATTTATAATAGCCAAAAATCAAGAAACTTAATGTTTATCAACTGATAAAAGGATAAATAAAATGTTGACTGTTCATACAATGAAATTTTTTTCATTAAAAAGAAATGAATCACTGATATATACTACAACATAAATGAACCTTGAAAATATTATGCTACATAAAAGAATCCAGTCACAACAGACCACTTGCATAATTACATTTACGTGAAATATACAGAAAAGACTAATTCATAGAGGCAGAAAGTGGAGGGTCTCAGGGAGAGGGCAATGGAATGATGAGAAATGGGTTTTCTTTGGGGGGGCAATAGAAGCGCCCTAAAATTAGACAAGTGTTTATGATTGCACAACTCTCAATATATAAAAACATTTTCATTGTTCTTAAAAGAATAAAATTCATGATACACATATTTCAATAAATACCTCAATAAAGTTGTTATTTAAAAAAAGTAAGCAACAGACCAGATCTAATCCATGGGTTACAGTTTACAAGCTCTTATTTTAGAATGATGCTTACTATATAATAATGCTATATAAATGTTTGTTCAGTGAATAAATTAAGTACTCTGTGCCTTCAAAAATATCACAAGTTCTGGTTAGGCAGGTGATTAAATGAGATCATGGCATTTCAGGCACTGCAAGAGTATGAATGAAAGCATGTAGGTAAGAATTAATGTAGTATGTATGGAGAACCATGGTTCACTGTGGACAGACCAATAGTGTAGAATAAGGACTGCTGGGGAAAAATAGAGGAGAGATAGAAGGAATCACATGATGAAAGAAAGGCCTTATGCCACATAGGGAGTAAAAATAGAACACCATCGTGGTAATGATAGGAAGTTATTGACAATAATGATAGAGATAGAAGATCAAGGAATTATGACAATGATGATAGGGATAAAAAGGGAGATGAGCTTAAGAAACATAGAAGACATACAAATCCATGAATAGACCAATAACAAGTTCTGAAATTGAGGCAATAATTAATAGCCTACCAACCAAAGAAAAGCCCTGGACATTTACATGGCTAGCCAGTTTTCCCAGCATCATTTATTAAATAGGAAATTCTTTTCCATCTGATCTTCCACAAACCTGACAAACACAATGAGGAAATAATTCTCTATTTAATAAATGGTGCTTGGAAAACTGGTTAGTCATGTGAATGTCCAGGGCCTTTTTTGGTTCGTAGGCTATTAATTACTGTCTGAATCTGGAGATTCATAGCCAAATTCTACCAGAGGTACAAAGAGGAGCTGGTACCATTCATACTGAAACTGTTCCAAACAATAGAAAAGAGGGATGCCTCCCTAACTCATTTTATGAGACTAGCATCATCCTGATACCAAAACCTGGCAGAGACACACACACACACACACACACACACACAATTTCAGACCAATATCCCTAATGAACATCGATGCAAAAATCCTCACAAAAATACTAGAAAAAAAATCCAGCAGCACCTCAAAAAGTTTCTCCACCACAATCAAGTCAGCTTCATCCTTGGTATGCAAGTCTGGTTTAACATATGCAAATCAATCAGTGTAATCCATTTCATAAACAGAACCAATGACAAAAACCACACGATTATCTCAATAGATGCAGAAAAGGCCTTTGACAAAATTCAACATCCCTTCATGCTAAAAACTCTCAATAAACTAGGTATTGATGGAACATACGTCAAAATAATAAAAACTATGTATGACAAACTCATAGCCAATATCATACTGAATGGGCAAAAGCTGGAAGCATTCCCTTGGAAAACCAGCACAGGGAAAAAATGCCCTCTCTCACCATTCCTATTCAACAAAGTGTTGGAAGTTCTGGCCAGGACAATCAGGCAAGAGAAAGATATAAGGGGTATTCAAATAGCAAGAGAGAAAGTGAAATTGTCTCTGTTTGCAGATGACATGATTGTATATTTAGAGAACCGCATCATCTTAGCCCAAAAACTCCTTAAGCTGATAAGCAACTTCAGCAAAGTCTCAGTATACAAAATCAACGTGCAAAAATCACAAGCATTCTTATATACCAATAATAGACAAGCAGAAAGACAAATCATGAGCGAACTCCCATTCACAATTGCTACAAAAGAAAATTACCTAGGAATACAACTTACAAGGGATTTGAAGGACCTCAGGGAAAACTACAATTCACTGCTCAATGAAATAAGAGAGAACACAAACAAATGAAAAAAATTCCATGCTCATGGATAGGAAGAATCAATATTGTGAAAATGGCTGTACTGCCCAAAGTAGTTTATAGATTCAATGCTATTCCAATCAAGCTACCATTGACTTTCTTTGGAGAATTAGAAGAAACTACTTTAAATTTCATATGGTACCAAAAAAGAGGCTGTATAGCCAAGACAATCAAAATCTAAGACAAGCAAAAAGAACAAAGCTGGAGGCATCATGCTACCTGACTTCAAAATATACTACAAGGTGACAGTAACTAAAACAGCATGGTACTGGTTTCAAAACAGATATATAGACCTATGGAACAGAACAGAGATGTCAGAAATAATACCACATGTCTACAACCATATGATCTTCCACAAACCTGACAAAAACAATGGGAAAAGAATTCCCCATTTAATAAATGGTGCTGGGAAAACTGGCTAGCCATATGCAGAAAACAGAAACTGGACTCCTTTTTTATACCTTATACAAAAATTAACTCAAGATGGGTTAAGGACTTAAATGTGAAACCTAAAACCATAAAATACCTTAGGAGAAAACCGAGGCAATACCATTCAGAACATAGGCAGAACAAATAATTCATGACTGAAACACCAAAAGCAATTGCAACAAAAGCAAAAATTTACAAATGGGATCTAACTAAAGTACTTCAGCACAGTAAAAGATGGATGAAATATGAAGAGTGAAGGAAAGAGAAACATCTAGAGAATCCAAGATAACTCCCAACTTCAATTAAAGCCTATAATCTTCATTCAGTCTCACAGGAGAAAAAAAATCGTATATGAAGTAAAAGATGTACACATGCACCCCAAGTGTGTGCTAAGTGTAGAATAAAATGAGAACATTCACCTAAAGAAAAAAATCTAAATCAAGGATATTATTGGCAGGAGGCGAGAATACAGGGCTATTGTAGAAACTTATATATATATGCCCTGGAATTCCAAGAGTATCATCATGGCTTTAGCCAGAGATTTAGTGTATTACAATTTTTAATATATGCCTATCAAGGGTCCATAAAGCTATACAAACCTTTGCATCTTCAGACAAGTAGTTGTTCAGCAGTGCTGAGGTGATCTTTAGAAGAAAAGCTAGAAGGAGGTCCATGAAATGCAATATCAAGAAACCATATGACCTCACAAATGTTTTGTGTCTCAAGAAATTTTTACTAATTTAGAAATTCTATTTATTTATATAATTGTACATGATTTTGCAATGGAAACAGAAGTGATCTATTTGTAATTTTGTTTTTCAATAAATTCATAGTGAGCAAAAAGAAAACTGGTGGAATGAAGTATTGTCAGGAAAATTATTGATAGGGCTTATTCTGCTGTTAATTTTAATTGTCCTAATTAATCCGGGTGCACCGAGACCTGCCTTCTGATTCTGCCATTAATTAGTGGTTTGACCTTAAGCAAGTTGGTTTTTCCTTATCTGTCAAATGAAGCAGTTGAACTAGAGCACCTTGTAAGATTCCTTCACCTCCAACACTATTTGTACTTCTGAAATAGGAATTAAACTGTTAGTTGTAATCCAATCACATGTTAAATTTCCTTGTCCCACCATACTAACTATAGTAACTGAATCACTAATAAATTCATCACTAAAAAACAGCAGAGAAAATGTTTCAGTTTAGGTTCATGGACGGAGTAAATAGGCATTCAGTTTTTAAACTGCATGCTTCAGAGGTTTTTATAGAATAACTAATAGAAATGTGTTTTCAAAGAAATCTGGATGATTTGTTTTTATAAACCTAAAACTGCTCTGCATGTATCTTCTAGCTCTGTGTAGCCAAAGTAGATGTACGTCATGTTGTGAAAGAGTGTCCTTGATTATAGAATCTTGTTCCTGAATTCCACCTACCACACGGTAAACACTCTGCAATAGATGTTTGGCAAGTGGTATTATTATCTCCATTAAGTTATTCAGTTGGAGGTTATGCTTTCATTACTATATAAATACATTTAAACAATGACCCATTTGCAAATAGGCAGGTCCATAACTATGAGACTGGATAATACCAATATTGTGTTTCCTCTGACTTCAGCCAAGCATGAATGCCACAAATGGGTTTATTGCTCCACTCTCGTGTTCAGCTAAAATTAGAGATTTAAATCTGAATAGAACTAAATGGCTTTCCACACTCAGGTAGCACTGCCTTGACCATCTGCCAATGTGCACGTTTCCTAATATAGAACACCGCTACTGCCGGCAAATTCATGTCCTCAGCTTTCTAGAAGCTACAGAAAAGTCAGCAAGGCATAGGCTCTAACCTCCTCTTAGAAGTGGTAAGCACCTCAAACAAGGAAAATCATCTGTTTCCTTGAAAAATTAAAATACAATTTGGCATACATACTTTCTCTGGGTAGAGTCTTACCTTGTTAACGTGCTTAGTGGTTGACTATTTATTTGAATCGTTTAGGAGCTTTTTGAAGACAGATGAGCTTAAATCACATCTTTAAACAAAGCAAAATAGATTTAGACTTCATTAAACATCTGTTGACTTTTCATACATACTGAATCCATTAAATCAATTCACCTTATGGAGTAACTCACAAGAAGCTCCCAGTACAACATGAAAGAAGAGAAAATTCATTTACGCAAATTATTTCCACTTAAACTGTGGCCGATGAACAACAGAAAGAATAAGTGATTTAAACTATGTGCTAATCACCTTTGCATCTACAGAGGAAAGGCTGACAATGTCAGATTTTCTGCAGGATTTGGAAATGACAGTGTCTTTGAGGGTAGAATCCCTGCCAGGTCATCCATATGATGGAGAACTATTCTGAGATTCCAGTAGTTTCTCCACTTAAATCTACTTAATGGGTGATTTTGCTTTGCTAGGATATTAGGATGACTTGAGATAATGAAACAATACCTGATGATTTTTCTCAAAGTATTCAATTTAGACCAAAGTAAAAGTTGGCTGCAATTTATTTCCTTGCAACTGTAGCTAAAATCACCTTTGGTCCTCTGTAACTGAGTGGGAGATACTGGTCACTGCTACTTTGCAGCAGCCTCAAGAATCTCTGGGTTAGAAAGAAATCATTCCTGACTTCTTGTGAGGTTTGAGATTTTATTAATCAGGAGGAAGGAAGTGATTCTACAGCTAAAAACTTTGATACCAAGGATCATATTAGTATTTAGTACATCTGAAAGCTCTGGTGTGCTTAGAGTAGCGATTCTGGCTCAAAGAGTTCTTTCAGATATTTCAAAGATTAGTTTTGGCCATGTGTGGTGGCCCATGCCTGTAATTCCAGCCTTTTGGGAGGCCAAGGCAGGTGGATGACTGGAGCCCAGGAATTCGAGACCAGTCTGGGCAACATACATGGGGAAGCCCAATCTCTACAAAAAATAAATTAAAATAAAAAAGACGGTTTTAATGTACTTACAAGTAACAAAAAAGCTACACCCCCACATTTCCTTACTTTCCCTTGAGCTTTCTATTTAGGGTAGTTTTAATGTATTGAGGACTTACTTTTGAGCCAGATGCTATATCAAACATTGTTTAATTTTCTATAACCTTCAGAATGACATTATAAAACAGGAAATTTTATATTCATTCTACGTTTGAGGAATCTTTGGCTCTGAGAGTTTAAGTTATTTACATCAAAAGCAAAGATAGAGTTTGGATTTAAATCCCAATCTCAATGACTTCCAAAGCCCATGATGGTTCCAATATGCTACTCCAGTCCCCACATAGCAAGAACGAGCTATGTTAACCCTGACCCCAAGGCCATAAGGTTCCCGTCTCTAATCCTATTATAGTTCATTCAGGATGATAAAACAAAGTGCTGTAGACCAAGTGGCTTGTAAACAACAAAGATTTATTTATCACAATTCTGGAGGCTAGAAGTCTCTGATCAGGGTACCAGCATAGCTACTTTCTGGTGAGGGCCCTCTTCTGAGTTGCAGACTGTCAACTTCTTGTCTGTCTTACATGGCAGAAAAAGAGCAAACTAGCTCTCTGGCCTCATATGAGTTCACTAATCCTATTTATGAGGGTTCCACCCTCATGGTCTAATTACCTCCTTAAGGCTTTATCTCCAAGTAGCATTAGGGAGTAGACTTTAATATATGAATTTCAAAAGACATAAACATTCAGTTCATAACACTGGAGCCATGATTTGAACCCTGGTCAAATTACTTCTGAAGTCTATGCTGGTTTCAACAAGCTACTTCACTGTCTGCCTAGCAAGTTATGATCACCCTGACCCCCAAGGAAGTAAAGTTTTTTATTTCTACCTCTAGGTTTAGTTTGAAGTTTCAGTCTAGAGTTCAAAACTCACATACTTTGACCCTTCTCAAAGAATTCTAATTCAGTGGGTCTGGGAGCCAGGCAGTTATAGTTAAGATAAGTTTCCCAGTTGGTTCCAATACATACTTTTAGTTGAGAACCACTGATCATATAATTTAGTGATCTTATACCATGAAAATCCATGTATATATTCTCAGATTTTGTGAGATAAATAAGAAGTTTTCAGTGTTGTGTTCTCATTTCAATATTTTTAAAATTACTGCTATGCTTTGAATATGTTTTTTCCCCTGCTGAAACTCATGTTGAAATTTGATTGCCAATGTAACTGTGTTGAGAAGTGATGGGACCTTTAAGAAGTATTTGGTTTATCAGAGCTTTATCCTCATGAAGGGATTAATGCCACTGTTATGGGACTAGGCTAATTCTCAAGAAAGTGAGTTCTCACTCTCAAGGGTCTGGATTAGTTATGGCTGGAGTGGGTTATTACAAAGTAAGGCTTCCCCCTCATGTTTTGCTCCTGTTGCAAAACATGCCTCTCCACCACGTGTGATGTGGCATCAGGCCCTTACCAGAACTGCTGCCATGCCCTTGGAATTTCAGCCTCCAGAACCATGAGCCAAATACAGTTCTATTCTTTATCAATTACCCAGTCTCAGGCATTCAGTTTTAGCAATAGAAAACTGATTATTACTCTATGGCAATTCTGGATATGAATAACTAAGCTCTGCCAGCTGGCTTTAACAATTTCTATTTGTTTCAACTTTGTATTTGTAACCATTCAACAAATATTTATGTTCCTGACATATGTTATGCAATGTACAATGATAAATAAGAAAATAAGCATGCTTCCGCATTAGAAAAATGGTGTTAAAAATAGTAATTACCTCAATTAATTTTCAACAAAGATTCAAAGAACACACAATGAGGGAAGCATGATCTCTTTAATAATTAGTGTTGAGAAAACTGAATATCCATATGCAGAAGAATGACATTACACCATTATCTCACATCATATTTAAAAATCAAGTAAAAACTACTAGAAATGTAACCATAAGACACAAAACTATAAAGCTACTAAAAGTAAACATAGGAACAAATTCCATGTTACTGTCTGGGAAATTATTTCTGAGATAAGACTTCAACAGCACAGGCAACAAAAGTAAAAACAGACAAATGGGACTGTATCAAACTAAAAAGTTTCTGCACAGTAAGGGAAACAATTAAGTGTGAAGAGACAACCCACAGGAGATTGGAAGAAAATATTTGCAAACCATACATCTGATAAAGGGATAATATGTAAAATATATAAGGAACTCAAGAAACTCAATAGCAATACAATAAATAACCCAATTTAGAAATGGGCAAGGGATCTGAGCAGACATTTCTCAAAGAAAAAAAGATGAATAGCCAACAAACATATGAAAAACTGCTCAACATTTCTCTAATCATCAGAGAAATACAAATGAAAACCCCAATAAAATATCACCTCATGCCTGTTAGAATAACTATTATCAAAAAAACAAATAGTCAAAAATGATCATGGTGGACCAGGAGCAGGTCTAGTTTACAGCTTGACTCAGACAGACAGAGCAAAACGTGGAAGCTTGCATCATGAATTTTAGCTCCTGAACAACTGCAAGAACAAACCAGGAATCCCAAGAGAACTTATAGATCCTCTGAAGGAAGTGGACCCCTCCTGCAGAACCTGGAGACACTCCAAATACTGTACATGCCCAAACTGCAGAAGTGGGAATGGGAGATCCTCCACTCCCAAACACACAACCCCACTGGGTGTGGGGGAAACTGAAGGTCTAGTTTGAAGCTTACCTGGAGCTGAGTCAATTTAGAGAGCTGAGTGGGATACAGGGGTGGAAGATGAAGTGGGAGGGCCCCTGGGAGCTTTTCCCCAGACAGGCCATTACTACCTGGCATCACAGAAATCCTTTTGAGGGGCTGACAAGAGGTGCAGGGAGATCACCACAGGGAGTGGGAGGTCTCCAGCTGAACTTTGTAACAATCTGAACCAGGTGAGAGGCCATCTGGCCAGAACTCAGGGGAGGGCATAAATCTGGCATGTAGACTCTACAGGCAGGGGAAGAACCAGAGCCCTTTTTTTCCTTGCAGCTGGGTGGTAGGTAGCCCCAGACAGGTTCTCAAGCCCTGCATGCCCACTGCCTGAAATAGACTTGGTGCTGCTGGGGGTGACAGAGTGGAAGTGAGACTGCCCCTTCAGATTGTGTGGGAGCTGGGTGAAGCCTCTGACTGCTGGCTTTAACCCACTTCCCTGACAACCTGCATGACTCAGCAGAGGCAGCCATAATGATCCTAAATACACAACTTCATTGGCCTGGAAACCTTACTCCCACCCCTGACAGCAGCCACAGCAAGACCCGCCCAAGGAGAGTCTGAGCTCAGATATGCCTGTTCCCACCCCCACCTAATGGTCCTTTTCTACCCACCTTGGTAGCTGAAGACAAAGGGTATATGCTCTTGAAAGTTCTAGGGCCCCTCTCACCACCAGTTCCTCTCCATACTACCACAGCTGATGCTCTCTGGAAAGTGCCACCTCCTAGCAGGAAACCAACCCGAACAAAAATAGAACATTAAAATACCAAAGCTAAGAACACTCACAGAGTCCATTTTACTGCCCTGCCATCTCCACCAGAACAGGTGCTGGTATCCACAGCTGAGAGACCCATAGATGGTTCGCATCACAGGACCCTGTGAAGACAAACCCCAATGCCAGCCTCAAGCCTGCTAGATTTGCTGGGAGGCTAGACCCAGAAAGGAGACAACAATCACTGAAGCTTGGCTCTCAGGAAGCCACATCCATAGAAAAAGAAGAAAGTACTACATCAAGGGAACAATCTGTGGAACAAAAGACTCTGAACAACAGCCTTTACCCTAGACCTTTCCTCTGACAGAGCCTACCCAAATGAGAAGGAACCAGAAAACCAACCCTGGCAATATGTCAAAATAAGGCTTTTTAACACCCATCCCCCAAAATCACATTAGCTCACCAGCTCACCAGCAATGAATCCAAATCAAGAAGAAATCACTGATTTGCCTGAATTCAGGAAATTAATTTTTAAGCTACTCAGGCAATCAAAGAAAGACGAAGCCCAATGCAAGGAAATCTCCAAAAAAATGATACAAGAAATTAAGGGAGAAATATTTAAGAAAATAGAATAAACAAAAAAATCAAAACTTTAGAAAATACTGGATACACTTACAGAAATGTGAAATGCTCTGGAAAGCGTTAGCAATAGAACTGAACAACTAAAAGAAAGAAATTTCGGGCTTGAAGATGAGGTCTTTGAATTAACCCAATCCAACAAAGACAAAGAAACAAAGAATAAGAAAATATGAACAAAGTCTCCAAGAAGTCTGGGATTATGTTAAATGACCAAAACTATGAATAATCAGTGTTCCTGAGAAAGAAGAGAAATCTAAAGGTTTAGAAAATATATTTGGGGAAATCATCGAGGAAAACTTCCCTGGACTTGCTGGAGACCTAGATATCTCAATACATGAAGAACAAAGAACAACTTGGAAATTCATCACAAAAAGATAATCACCTAGGCACATTGTCATCACGTTATCTAAAGTTAAGATGAAGGAAAGAATCTTAAGAACTGGGAAGCAAAAGCACCAGGTAACCTTTAAAGAAAAACCTATCAAATTAACAGGAGATTTCTCAACAGAAATCCTATAAGCTAGAAGATATTGGGGCCCTATCTTCAGTCTCCTCAAACAACACAATTATCGGCAAAGAATTTTGTAGGGAATGAAACTAGCATTATATATGAAGAAAGATACAGTCCTTTTCAGACAAATATTGAGAGATTTCACCACTACCATGCCACCACTACAAGAACTTCTAAAAGAGGCTCTAAATATTAAAACAAATCCTAAAAATACACCAAAACAGAACCTCTTTAAAGCATAAATCACACAGGACCTATAAAACAAAAATACAATTTAAAAAGCAAAAACAAAAAAAAAAACCAAAATACCCAAGATACACAGGCAACAAATAACATGATGAATGGAATGCTATCTCACATCTCAATACTAACACTGAATGAAAATAGCCTAAATACTCCATTTAAAACATACAGAACTGCAGAATGAATACAAACTCACCAAACTACTATCTGCTCCCTTCAGGAGACTTGCCTAACATATAAGCACTCACATAAACTTAAAGGGGTAGAAAAAGACATTTCATACAAATGAGCATGAAGAGTTAGCAGATGTGGCTATTCTTATATCAGACAAAACAAACTATAAAGGAACAGCAGTTAAAAGAGACAAAAAGGGACATTACATAATGGTAAAAGGCCTTGTCCAACAGGAAAATACCACAATCCTAAAATATATGCACCTAACACTGGAGCTCTCAAATTTATAAAACAATTGTTAATAGACTTAAGAAATGAGATAGACAGCAGCACAATAATAGTGGGGGGACTTCAATACTCCACTGACAGCACTAGACAGGACATCGAGACAGAGAAGTCAACAAAGAAACAATGAATTTAAACTATACCTTGGAACAAGTGGAATTAACAGATACATACAGAAGATTTCATCCAACAACCACAGAATACACATTCTACTCAATAGCACATGGAACTTTCTCCAAGATAGACTATAGGATAGGCTACAAAATGAGCCTCAGTAAATTTAAGAAAATTGAATTTGTGTCAAGCGCTCTCTCAGACCACAGTGGAATAAAACTGGAAATCAGCTCCAAAGGGAACTTTCACAACCATGCAAATATATGGAAATTAAATAATGTACTTCTAAACATTCACTGGGTCAAAAACAAAATCAAGATGGAAATTTAAAAATTCTTCAAACTCAATGACAGTAATTACACAGGCTATCAAAATCTCTGGGATAGAGCAAAGGCAGTGCTAAGACCAAAGTTTATAGCCCTAAATACCTAGATCAAAAAGACTGAAAGAGCACAAACTGACATTCTAAGGTCACACCTCAAGGAACTAGAGAAACAAGAGCAAAACAAACCCAAGCCCAGCATAAGAAAGGAAACAACCAAGATCAGAGCAGAACTAAATAAAATTGAAAGAAAAAAAAAATAAAAAAGATAAAAGAAACAAATAGCTGATTCTTTGAAAAGATAAGTAAAACTGATAGACCATTAGCAAGATTAACCAAGAAAAAAAAATGAGAGAAGATCCAAATAATCTTATTAAGAAACAAAATGGGAAATATTACAACTGACACTACTGAAATACAAAAAGATCATTCAAGGCAACTATAAACACCTTTACACACATAAACTAGAAAATCTAGAAGGGATGGATAAATTTCTGAAAAAATACAACCCTCTAGCTTAAATCAGGAATTAGATAACCTGAGCAGACCAATAACAAGCAGCAAGATTGAAATTTAAAAATTACCAGCAAAAAACGTCCAGGACCATATGGATTCACAGCAGAACTCTACCAGAGATTCAAAGAAGAATTGGTACCAATCCTTTTGACATTAATTCCACAATAAAGAGAAGAGGGAATACTCCCTAATTCATTCTATAAAGCCAGCATTACCCTAATACCAAAATCAAGAAAGGAAAAAACCAAAAAAGAACACTACAGGCGAATACCCCTGATTAACATAGCCAAAATACTAGCTAACCAAATCCAATATACATCAAAAAGGTAATCCACCAATATCAAGTGGGTTTCATACCAGGGATGTAAGAATGGTTTAACATACACAAGTCAATAAATGTGATACACCACATAAACAGAATTTAAAATAAAAA
Source organism: Ateles fusciceps (assembly GCA_036589455.1). Classification (NCBI taxonomy): domain Eukaryota; kingdom Metazoa; phylum Chordata; class Mammalia; order Primates; family Atelidae; genus Ateles; species Ateles fusciceps. The sequence continues at coordinate 3,044,229 of JAZHEH010000164.1, read as the reverse complement.
TCACATGATCATCTCAATAAATGCAGAAAAAGGATTTTACAAAATCAGGCATCACTTTATGATTAAAACTCTCAGCAAAATCAGCATACAAGGGACATACTTCAATGTAATAAAAGCCACCTATGATAAACCCACAGCAAACATAATACTGAATGGGGAAAAGCTGAAAGCATTCCCTCTGGGAACTGGAACAAGACAAGGATGCTCACTCTTACCACTCCTCTTCTACGTAGTACTGGAAGTCCTAGCCATAGCAAGCAGACAAAAGAAAAAAATAAAGTGCATCCAAATTGATAAAAAGGATGTCAAACTTTCACCATTTGTTGATGATATGACTATTTACCTTGTAAACCCTAAAGAATCCTCTGGAAAGCTCCTAGAACTGATAAAAGAATTCAGCAGTTTCCAGATACAAGATTAATGTACACAAATCAGTAGCTTTTCTATACACCAACAGCGACCAACACAGAATCAACTCAATAACTCAACCCCTTTTACAATAGTTGCAATAAAATAAAATAATAAAATATCCATTTGACCCAGCAATCCCACTATTGGGTATATACCCAAAGAACTGTAAATCGTTCTACTATAAAGACACATGCACACGTATGTTCATTGCAGCCCTGTGTACAATAGCAAAGACCTGGAACCAACCCAAATGCCCATCAATGATGGACTGGACAAAGAAAATGTGGTACATATACACCATGGAATACTACGCAGCCATAAAAAACAATGATTTTGTGTCCTTTGTAGGGACTTGGATGAATCTGGAAACCATCATTCTCAGCAAACTGACCCAGGAACAGAAAGCCAAGCACCATATGTTCTCACTCATAGGTGGGTGTTGAACAACAAGAACACGTGGACTCAGGGGAGAGGAGCATCACACACAGGGGACAGTTGGGGGAGGGTAGGGGAGAGACAATGGGGGGGTGGGGGAGGCAGGGGAGGGTGGGGAGGGATAACATGGGGAGAAATGCCAGATGTAGTATGCACCTAAAGTAAAATAAATAAACCATTAAAAAAATACCAAAAAAAAAAAATACTTAGGGATATTAAAGTAGATGAAAGACCTCTACAAGGAAAACTACAAAACACTGCTCAAAGAAATCATAGATGACACAAACAAATGGAAACACATCCCATGCTCATGGATGGGTAGAATCAATATCTGTGAAAATGGCCATACTGCCAAAAGCAATCTACAAATTAAATGCAATCTCCATCAAAATACCACCATCATTCTTCACAGAATTAGAAAAAACAATTCTAAAATTTTCCAAAAAAAGAGCCTGCATAGCCAAAGCAGGATTTGGGGTGGAGTGTTCTGTAAATGTCTTTTAGGTTCGCTTGGTCCAGATCTGCTTTCGAGTCCTTGATATCCTTGTTAACTTTCTGTCTCATTGATCTGCCCAATATTGTCAGTGGAGTATTAAATTCTCCCACTATTATTGTGCAGGAGTCTAATTCTCTTTGTAGGTCATTCAGAACTTGCTTTATGTATCTGGGTGCTTCTGCATTGGGTGCATATCTATTTAGGAGAGTTAGCTCTTCTTGTTGCATTGATCCTTTTACCATTATGTAATACCCTTCTTTGTCTCTATTGATCTTTGTTGGTTTAAAGTCCACTTTATCAGAGACTAGGATGGCTACCCCTGCTTTTTTTTTTTTTCTCTCTCCATTTGCTTGGTAGATCTTCTTCTATCCCTTTATTTTTAATCTATGTGTCTTTGCATGAGAGATGGGTCTCTTGAATACAGCACACTGTTGGATCTTGACTTTTTATCCAGTTTGCCAGTCTGTGTCTTTTGATTGGTGCATTTAGGCCATTTACATTCAAAGTTAATATTGTTATGTTTGAATTTGATCCTGTCATTTTATTACTGGCTGGTTGTTTTGTCATTTAGTCGACCTGGTTTCTTCATTGTATCATTGTTCTTTACCATTTTGCTATGTTTTTGCAGTGGCTGGTGCTGGTTGTTCCTTTCCATGTTTAGTACTTCCTTCAGGAGTTCTTGTAAGGCAGGTCTTGTAGCAATTAAATCTCTCAGCAATTGCTTATCCTTAAAGGATTTTATTTTTCCTTCACTTATGAAGCTTAGTTTGGCTGGATGTGAAATTCTGGGTTTAAAGTTCTTTTTCTTTAAGGATGTTGAATATTGGCCCCCACTCCCTTCTAGCTTGTAGTGTTTCTGCCAGGAGATCTGCTGTGAGTCTGATGGTGTTTCCTTTGTGGGTGACTCGACCTTCTCTCTGGCTGCCCTTAGCATTTTTTCCTTCATTTCAACCTGGTGAATCTGATGATTATGTGCCTTGGGGTTGCTCTTCTTGAGGAATATCTTTGCGGTATTCTCTGTATTTCCTGGATTGGAATGTTGGCCTGCCTTGTTAGGTTGGGGGAATTCTCTTGGATAATATCCTGAAGAGTGTTTTCCAACTTGGATTCATTCTCCCTGTCACATTCAGGTATGCCAATCAAGCATAGATTAGGACTTTTCAAATAACCCCATAGTCCTTGTAGGCTTTGTTCATTTATTTTCACTCTTTTTTCTTTAATCTTGCCTTCTCATTTTATTTCTTTGATTTGATCTTCTATCTCTGATATCCTTTCTTCTGCTTGATCGATTCTGCTATTGAAACTTGTGCATGCCTTGTGAGTTCTCGTGCTGTGTTTTTCATCTCCATCAAGTCATTTATGTTCTTCTCTAAGCTGGTTGTTCTAGTTAGCATTTCATCTAACCTTTTTTCAAGGTTCTTAGTTTCTTTGCATTGGGTTAGAACATGGTCTTTTAACTCAGAGAAATTTGTTATTTTCCACCTTCTGAAGCCTGCTTCTGTCAATTGGTCACACTCATTTTTTGTCTTGTTTTGTTCCCTTGATGGTGAGGAGTTGTGATCCCTGGGAAGGGAAGAAGTTTTCTGGTCTTTGAAGATTTCATCCTTTCTGTGCTGTTTTTTCCCATCTTCATGGATTTATCTCCCTTTGATCTTTGAAGTTGGTGATTTGAGAGAAATCTCTGAGTGGACGTCCTTTCTGTTGCAGCTGGAGCTATATCTTTTTTGGTCTGTAGAGGCACTGCTGGACTACCTCAGATTCAGTCAGGTTGCTGAGTGGGTGGTCTTCCCCTGGGGTTTGTTTGCAAGTGAAGTTAGCCCCGCCTTCCCAGTGACCTCTCTCCTTTCCTGAGCTCGATCTTCCTGGTTGGGGTCAAACTGGTGTATTCGCTGCCAAGCTCTCTCGCACATGGGCTTCAGTTTGAGTTTTATGTGGGGTGGGGCCTACCAGGCCTTATGATCTGTTTCCCTGCTTTCAACTCTGCCTCTTTCTGTGGGACAGGTTGTTCTGTCCTGCTGGCACTAGTCCAAAGTTCCGCCCAGGTCCAGCTGACAACTTGCAGCACCAGGCGGGGAACCATCACTCAGATTTGCATTGACAATCCACAGTGCCCCTCAGTCTGGTAGGGCTCTTGTGGACCGTGGGTTGCAGGAGGGATGAGGTAAGCACAGGATCTGAATCAGAGCACTAAGGAGGTAAAGTCCTCCGACCCTCCATGCCGGCTGCATGTTCCAGGTGGGGATGTGCCCCGCACTATCTTGGTTCGTTCTCCTGGGGCGGCTCTCGCCCTGCTTCGGCTCCCTCCCTGGCTACTTTCAGAGTTCTTCCAGTCCCCCCAGAATGATCCCTGCACCTCACTTGGAATCATGAAGTCCTCTAGCCCTCTGCATCTCATTTGCTGGGAGCTGCATTCCAGTGTTGCCTCCTCTTGGCCATCTTGGTGCCGCCCTCCTATTTTTATCTCTTTGAGAGATCTCCCTACTGCTTTCCACAGGGGCTGAGCTAATTTGCATTTCTACCAACAATGTATAAGCATTCTCTGTTACCTGCAAGCTTGCCAACATCTGTTATTTGTTGACTTTTTAACAGTAGCCACATAATGAAACTTCTAATGGGATTTTTTTAAAGGATAAAGATCTCGTGGGCTTAATTGTGTCCCCTCCAAAATTCACATGTTGAAGTCCTAACCCTACATACTTTAACATGTGACCATATTTGGGGCAGGGTGTTTACAGAGGTAATTAAGTTAAAATGAAGTCATTAGGATGCATTCTAATCCAATATGACTGAAAAGTTGGATACAGACATGTACAGAGGGAACACAATATGAAGATGAGGGGGAGAAGATGGCCATTGAAAAGCCAAGGAAAAGGCCTGGGAAGGATCCTTCTCTCATGGCACTTAGAAGAAACCAGCCCTGCCAAAAGTCTGATTTTGAATTTCTAGTCTTCAAAACTGTGAGACATCCAGTCAATGATACTTTGTTATGCCAGCCCTAGCAAAAAAACACAGATCTCATCAAGAATAAGAAGAGTATTTTTCCCTTCAGATGGGTCTATTCATTTTTCAAATTTAAAAGTTTAGCTCTTGAACTTTTTGATCTATTCAAAAAAGTAGTTAGTGTTAATTCAGATTAGATCTCTCAGGACTTTTGCCAAATGGATTGGTCCAATGGAAAGAAGTCTAGAAGCAAAATAGTTCTCTAAGAGGTGTTTGTATCAGTTAAGGCTCAACTGACATCTTTGAAAGCACCCCAAACAATGCAGAATTGCTATGATTTCTCATGAATTGATTTAATGGAAAGAATTAAGACTCTGGGTAAAGATTATAGAACAATTTTCCATTAAGTTTCTAAGCATTTGAATCTCCCTTACTATTGTGAGATCTCAAGTCTGTTTATAGAACACCCTAAACATGAATGTCTGAGCCTACCCTCTAGGCTGTGTGTTCAGTGAGTGCTACCCAGGAATCTGGATGCAAGAATAAGAAGTGACATAGGTTTAACAATGAGGAAATTGATGACTAGACTACTCTTATACCCTTGGAAGTGCCTGATCAGAAAGAAAGAGGTGAGGCTGGAAAAACTGAGTCATATGTTCAGCAGGATTGGAGGAAGAAAAGCAGGGACAGGACAGGACTAAGCTGATAATGGGAAAGTGAGGACTGAAGCCAAACTAAAGCCTCCATCACAGAGAGTCCCACCTGAGTATGGCTTTAAAAGGTGAGCATGTGATTCTGTCAAGTGAAAGACGAATGCTTAAAGGATGAGACTACCTCTGAAAATAGAAATGTTGTAGGGAAAAGATTTGATAGCAATGTAATGAAAGCGGTACCCAAGCAACCAGAAATAATAGAAAACATTTTCACCAAGGATAAGATGTTCCAGCAGCCAATGTTGCCATGGCATTTCAAAGTACTGGTTGCACCAGAATCTTGACTGTAAATGGAAATGAAGCCATAATCAAGTGGCATTCAAACTGTGGCATATTATAATTAAGTAATTATTTGAACCAATGGTTTTAGTAAGTTTCTCTGCACAAAAGCCAGCATCTCTCTTCAATTCCTGACCCATTCCTTATAATTAGCTCCTGCTTGACATTTCCTAGTAGAAAGGCTAAACATCCAAAGTTTTCTTTACTTGTTTATAAATAATAATATAATGATTTAAGCTAAAATACTGGAAATGTATCCCTTATTAAAATATAGTCAAACCTCCTTAGAATCAAAGAGTCACAGATAAAGAAAAAATAATAAATTCAGTTCCAGATATGTGCTATGAAGAAAAGAAGATTGGTTGAAGTGGTGGAAAATTGCTGGAGGGATTTGTCTGTTTATTTATTCTTTTTTTTTTTTTTTTTTTTTTTTTTTCCCTTTTTTGTTTTGGGACCTCTTTTAAAAATTGGAAGTTTTTTGCATAGGTACACACATGGCAGTGTGATTTGCTGCCCTCCCCCCCACCACCTATATCTGGCATCTCTCCCCATGCTATCCCTCCCCAACTCCCCCACCCCCCCACTATCCCTCCCCTTCTCCCCCACAGACCCCAGTGTGTGATACCCCCCCCCCTGTGTCCATGTGTTCCCATTGTTCAACACCCGCCTATGAGTGAGAACATGTGGTGTTTGATTTTCTGTTCTTGTGTCAGTTTGCTGAGAATGATGGTTTCCAGGTTCATCCATGTCCCTACAAAGGACACGAACTCATCGTTTTTGATGGCTGCATATATTCCATGGTGTATATGTGCCACATTTTCCCTGTCCAGTCTATCATCCATGGGCATTTGGGTTGGTTCCAGGTCTTTGCTATTGTAAACTGTGCTGCCATGAACATTCGTGTGCATGTGTCCTTATAGTAGAACGATTTATAGTCTTTTGGATATATACCCAGTAATGGATTGCTGGATCAAATGGATTTCTATTTCTAGGTCCTTTAGGAATCGCCACACCGTCTCCACAATGGTTGAACTATTTACACCCCCACCAACAGTGTAAAAGCGTTCCTATTTCTCCACACCCTCTCCAGCATCTGTTGTCTCCAGACTTTTTAATGATCGCCCTTCTAACTGGCGTGAGATGCTATCTCAATGTAGTTTTGATTTGCATTTCTCTATGACCAGTGATATGAGCATTTTTTCATATGTTTGTTGGCTTCATGTATGTCTTCTTTTGTAAAGTGTCTGTTCATATCCTTCGCCCACTTTTGAATGGGCTTGTTTGTTTTTCTTGTAATCTGTTTCAGTTCTTTGTAGATTCTGGTTATCAGCCCTTTGTCAGATGGGTAGACTGCAAAATCTTTTCCCACTCTGTTGGTTCCCGATTCACTCTAATGACTGTTTTTTTGCTGTGCAGAAGCTATGGAGTTTGATTAGGTCCCATTTGTCTATTTTGGCTTTTGTTGCCAATGCTTTTGGTGTTTTGGTCATGAAGTCCTTGCCTACACCTATGTCCTGATGGTTTTGCCTAGATTTTCTTCTAGGGTTTTTATGGTGTTAGGTCTTATGTTTAAGTCTTTAATCCATCTGGAGTTAATTTTAGTGTAAGGTGTCAGGAAGGGGTCCAGCTTCTGCTTTTGTCTGTTTATTTCTCTGAGGTGAGGACATTTACAAGGAAATCAGAATGATGAGAAAGAGCCGGGCCTGATCAGATCAGAAAGAAAATCATTTCAACCAGAAGGAAAAGGAAGTGCAAAGGTCCTGGGGTAGGAATAAACTTTGACTGCAGAACAATAAGAGGAGCAGTAAGAGTGAGATTTACCATGTGAGGCAGCAAGTGGAAGAGACGGGATTAGAGAGATAGGCAGGGGACAGATTATGTAAGGCCCTGTGGGGTGAAGTAAGGAATCTAGATTTTATTGTGGTGGCAATAAGAGGCTCCCAATGGCTTTTAGCAGGAAGGTGACATTCTCTGTTGTATATTTACAAAAGGTCTCACTGGCTGCTCTGAGGAGATTATAAAAGCAGCACCAAGGTCAGCTAGGAGGTATTACAAAGCCAAACGATGACAGTGGCTTCATTACAGTTTGTTAGGTAGAGATGATGAGGAGAAATTCTGATGGATTGACTAAGGGATGTGAGAAAAAGATGAATCATTGAAGAGTCAAAGAGGAATCCTAGGTTTAGGGCCAAAGACGATGATGACATTTATAGAGGTGAAAAATCTTGGGGAAGATTAGATACAATGGCAAGGACTATGAGTAGATCTGTTTGTTCATGTTAAGTCTGAGATACTGATTAGGCCTCCACTGAGATATTGAGTAGAGAGTTGAATATGGGGATCTTGTTCTCAGGTTAGAGTTTTGAGCTAAACCTATAGATTTGGGTTCCCCCTGGTATAAGTATAGTACACTTCAGAGTCGTGGATGTGACTGAGATCACCGTGGGTATAAATTTGACAACTAAGAGAAGCTCTGGGTTGCTCCTGCATTCTGAGATCTGGAGAACAGATGAAGCCAGCAAGACAGTCAAGAAGAAATGGCAGTATGATAGAAAGAAAACCCAGAAGCAGGGCATGGTCAACAATTACAACCCATGATAGGGGTTGAGATTAAACAAGAACAAAGAAATGAACATTGGGCTTGGTATTAATAAGAGAGGGAGGAAGTGGAGACTTTGAGGGAAGAAGCAGAGTATTTCACACAGTTGTGCTTTCAGCAGGAAGCAAAAATAGGCTGAAGGAGTCACTGAGGCTCAGAGAAAGATATTTTCAAAGGCAATATTAATGAATATATAGTAAGCCAATAAAAATAATCCAATCAGGGAAGTTGGTTGATTGTATTAATTAGGCTAGGCTAAGTTATTCTGCAGTAACAAATAAAAAACAAAGTCTCATTTTAAGACAATAAAATATTATTGCTCACTCTTGACCAAAAATCACTAGTGGAAGGGAGCTGGGATGGAATTGCCTTTCCCTGTTTTGGTTTTTATAGTCATTCAACAAGGCTCTTTTCATGTCAACACAAAGCTTCTAAGTTTCTTTAAAGGAGAAAGATAACATGGAGGGTTAGGTGGGGGATTTGATGGCCAGATGTGGAAGAGGTACACATCACCTCCACCCAAAATCAATTAGCCAGAACTCAGTCACATGACTCCACTAACACAATAGAGCCTTCAAAATGGTCTTCCAGTGTGATCAGCAGGAAAATGAAATGAGTTTAATAAATACCTAGCATAGCCACTGCAATAGTCCCTACTTTCTGTCATCAAATACACATTTCATTCTTTCTCCTACAGGTAGAGCATGTTCATGCCTTTCCAAAGGCAGCAACTGAGGGATCTAATCTGCATTGAAACCAGCTCACAGCCCAGGATTTCAGGGTAACCATCTTCATTTACATCTGATGTGGCTTCTTATGGTGCGACACTGTATGAACTATAAAGACAAGTTATTCTCCTGCACTCCCATATACAATGGGCAGTGGTGGGGCAGGGGCAGAATAACCATATGGAAACTTCCACTTAGAAGAGTGCTTAATTGAAAGATGCTTAGTAAGTAGTCCCTGGTCTGTAGCAATTCTGAAATGCCACTGGGCCTATGCTGTAGGGTCCTTTATTATGGAAGGGAGAAAAGCCTTTTGAATAAACCCCAATTCTCCTCTCTGAAGGAAAAACTCACCTGCTTTTTGTTCTTCATGATCTTAGGCTGCACTCTGGAACATTCTTTCTGGTTTATTACACATCTTGGCCACCTCTGCTGTGGGTGCTGGAGAGTGTGCCCTCCTTGAGAGCTGCACAGCTCACACGGCCCACATCCTGCATGAGAACTGTTTTAAGACTCACTCAACAGTAATAGGCTTTTCTTAGATAAGGCTCAAGAATTATTTGGCAGCAAACTCCCTGAAATAATTAGCATGCTTCTGATTTATTTACTTCTAGTTAGATCCATGTGCTGTTAACTATATTCAAAGATCTTTTGTGAATTTGGAACACAGTTTTTCACTTCCTCACCCCCATGCCTGCCTCTTTCAATGTAATGGCAGCTAGCTTGAGGCTACTAGGCATGAGTGGACTGGCTATTTGTCTGCCCAAAAGCTGGTATCTGCCTCTAAGCTGAGTCACTCCATTCAACTAAGAAGTCTCACCGGGTCTTTGTCTCTTGGAGCCTTTTTAAAATCACATCTTTTTCTTGGAGTCTAGAAGTACTTGACTTTTTTAACAGTTCAGGGTCCTGGCTTTTAGAACTTTTTCTTCTTTATTTTTACTTATAAACTGTCCAGGTTTTTCCTGAACTCATCTTTTTATGCCTAAGTTTTGCCACCATATCTGATATGGTTTGGCTATGCCCCACCAAAATCTCATCTTGAATTGTAGTTCCCATAATCCCCACATGTCATGGGAGGGATCCAGTGGGAGGTAATTGAATCATGGGAGTGGTTACCCTCATGCTGTTCTTGTGATATGAGTGAGTTCTCACAAGATCTGATTATTTTATAAAGGGCTTTTCCCACTTTGCTCAGCACTTCTCCTTGATGCCAACATTGGAAGGACGTGTTCACTTCTCTTTCCACCATGACTGTATGTTTACTGAGGCCTCCCCAGCCATAATAACTGTGAGTTAATTAAACCTCTTTCCTTTATAAATTACCCAGTTCCAGGTATGTCTTTATTAGCAATGTGAGAACTGACTAATATAGTAAATTGGTACTGAGAATGGGGTGCTGCTGTCAAGACAGCCAAAAATGTGGAAGCAATTTTGGAACTGGGTAACAGGAAAAGGATGTAACAGTTTAGAAGGCTCAGAAGACAGGAATATGTGGAAAGGTTTGGAACTTTCTTAGAGACTTGTTGAATGGCTCTGACCAAAGTGCTGATAGTGATATGGACAATGAAGTCCAGGCTGAAGTGGTCTCACATGGAGATGAAGAACATGTTGGGAACTGGAGTAAATGTCACTCTTGCTATGCAAAGGGACTGGAGGCATTTTTCCCTGCCCTAAATATCTGTGGATCTTTGAACTTGAGAGATGATTTAGGGTATCTGGTGGAAGAAATTTCTGAGCAGCAAAGGGTTCAAGAAGAGGATCATAAAAGTTTGGAAAATTTGGAGCCTGATGATGCAATAGAAAAGAAAAACCCACTTTCTAGGGAGAAATTCAAGCCAGCTGCAGAAATTTGCCTAAGTTACTAGGAGCCAATGTTAATCACCAAGTCAAAGGGGATAACGCCTCCAGGGCATGTCAGAGAACTTCATGGCAGCCCCTTTCTTCACAGGCCTGGAAGCCTAGAAGGAAAAAATGGTTTCATGGGTTCCCCTGCTGTGTGCAGCCTAGGGACTTGATGTTCTGTGTCTCAGTCACCCCAGCCATGGCTAAAAGGGGCCAAGGTATATAGCTCATGCCATGATTTCAGGGGTGCAAGCCCCAAGCCCTGGCAGCTTTTATATGGTGTTGAATCTGTGGGTGCACAGAAGTAAAAAATTGAGCTTTGGAACCTCCACCTAGATTTCAGACAATATATGAAAATGCCTGAAAGCCCAGGCAGAAATTTACTATGGGGGTGAAGCCCTCATGGAGAACCTCTGCTAGGGTGGTGCAGAAGGAAAATGTGGGGTCAGAAGCCCCACTGAGTCCCCACTGGGGCAGTGCCTAGAGAAGCTGTGAGAAGAGGGCCACCATCCTCCAGACCCCAGAATGGTAGATCCACCAAGAGCTTGCACTGTGTGCCTGGGAAACTGCAAACACTCAACACCAGCCTGTGATAACAGCCAGGAGGGGGACTGTGCCCTGCAAAGCCACAGGGGCAGAGCTTCCCAAAGCCATTGGAGCCCAGCACTCTTGTCAGTGTGACCTGAATGTGAAACATAGAGGCAAAGGAAATTATTTCAGAGCTTTAAGATTTAATTACTGCCTCAATGGATTTCAGATTTGCATGGGGCCTACAGCCCCTTTGTTTTGGCCAATTTCTCTCATTTGGAATGGGTGTATTTACCCAATGTCTGTACCTCTGTTGTGTCTAAGAAGTAACTAACTTGCTTTTGATTTTACAGGCTCATAGACAGAAGAGACTTGCCTTGCCTCAGATGAGACTTTGGACTTGGATTTTTGAGTTAATGCTGGACTGAATTAAGAGTTTGGGAGACTGTTGTAAGGGCATGATTGTGTTTTGAATTGTGAGGATATGAGATTTGGAAGGGACTAGGGGCAGAATATGATTTGGCTGTTTCCTCACCCAAATCTCATCTTGAATTGTAGTTCCCATAATCCCCACATGTTGTGGAAGTGACCTGGTAGGAGGTAATTGAATCATGGGGTGGTCACCCTCGTGCTGTTATTGTGGTAGTGAGTGAGTTTTCATGAGATCTAATGGTTTTATAAGGGGTTTTTCCCCCTTTACTCAGCACTTCTCCTTGATGCTGACATGTGAAGAAGGACATGTTTGCTTTCCCTTCTGCCATAATTGTGAGTTTCCTGAGGCCTCCTCAGCCATGCTGAACTGTGAGTCAGTTAAAACTCTTTCCTTTATAAATTACTCAGTCTCAGATATGTCTTTATTAGCAGCATGAGAACAGAGTAACACAGTAAATTGATACCACAGAGAGTGGACCTTAAGCCATCTAGATTTCTATCTATGTTCTCACCACTTGCCATCCAATTGCTAAGCAAATATCATGGTACCATGTCTTAGTCTGGCACAGTGATTTTCTCTGCCCACTCTGAGAAGAAGGTATACACATGCTTGCACAGTTTGGTTTAGCCTCTTGCTCCTTCCCCCCACCCCCCATGAGAATAGAGTGTCTCAAATAGAATTTTATCCTTCAGTCAAGGGCCCAAGATAAGACACAGGGAGCAGAGTTTAGCAAATGTGAAAGTTAAATCCAGAAAATATAAGGCCTAGATGGTTTTAAAGTTGATTTTTCTGAACCATTTCAACAACAAATAATCTTTGTCTTATGCAAATTGCTTCACAGAATGTAAAAGAAGCTCCAAATGCATTATTCAAAACCAGTGTAACATTCAAAATAAGAGAAAAATAGCACAAGAAAAATATATTTAAGCCAATCTCACATAAAAATACAGAAATAAAGTTTTAAACACATACTAGTAAAATAAATTTAGTACTCTGTTGAAAATATATACCATAACTAAGATGGATTAATTCTAGTACTGCAAAGATAATTCTACATTAGCAAATCTATTAATCACCAGACTAATATTTTTAAATATTATAACTATTTCAACAAATGTAGAAAAATCATGACAAAAATAATTTCATAATAAAAATCTTTTAAACCAACTAAAAATGAAGAAACATTGTTTTTCTTAATAAAAGTCATATATCAAAAACCACACTAAATTTTTTAATGTGACCAAACTTTAGAAGAATTTCTTAGAATAAAAGGGTAAGAGAAGTATACAACTAGCATTGTTTACATTCAGCAGTGTATAAGGTCATTGCCAAGAGAAACAAATAATATGTAAGAATTAAAAGGTAATAGGAAACTGTGTGTCAGTTTGCAAACAATACAATTGTAGAAATTCCTAGATAATCTACCAACAAACTAATAGAAAAACTAAAATAATTTAGAAAATTTTCTAGGTGAAATGGAAAAAAAATGAAAAGCCTTTCTTACACGCTTAATAACAATTAGAAAATATAATAGAAAATATTTTATTTATAGTATTGGCAAAAAAAATTTGTGTCTAGAAATACCCCTAACAAAAGATTTTCAAGACATCGATAAAGAAAATTATGAACCATTACTAAAAAGGAAAAAATTTAAAGAAGAGGCTGCTTTAAACAAATGAAGAAATATACTATATTACCAAATAGGAAAAGTCAAAACCTTGTAATATAAATTTTTTTTCAAATTTATCTTTAAATTGAATGCAATGCAGTTTTAATCAAATATTCACCACAGAACTTTGTTTCATTGCTTTGTATCATTTTGTTTTTCTGTAGACAGCATAGCAAGCCAAGTGTGAATTTCATGTGGAAGATAAGATATTTTTGAAGAAAGTAAGATAATTTCCTCATCTGATATTATGAATTTTTATTAAGTTAAAGTGATTGAGAAAGATGGAGAGGCCAGTGGAATAAAACAGAAAGCACAGAAACAAACTTTTGCTTGTATGACAACTAAAGACAGTATATTAATTTTCTATTGCTGTGTAACAAACCACCAGAAATGTGATGGCTAAAATAGCACAAATTTGTTATTCTTACATCTCTACAGATTAGAAGTCCAACACAGATTTTGTTAGACTAAAATGAATACGTTGGCAGGATGATGTTTGTTTTGGGGATCTAAGGGTGAATCAGTTTCTTTGTATATTCCCATTTCTAGTAGTCAGCCACATTCTTTGACTCATGGCCCCTTCCTCCATCTTCAAAGCCAGCAACGTGGCTTCTCTCTAACCATTCTTCTTCCTCTGACTCTCTTCTGCCTACCTACCTCTTCCACCTTTAAGGATCTTTGTGATTTCACTGGGTTTTCCTGGATAATTCAGGCCAATCCCCGTATCTTAATGTCAAGTGACTGCATTCTTAATTCTATCTGCAATATTAATTTCCATTTGCCATGTAACCTAACATTTTTACAGATTCTGAGGATTGGGATGACTTGAGGAGACTACTATACTGCTTACTACAAAAATTAGAAAAAAAAAAATTTTTAAATCAATGAGCACCAGAAGCATTCAAGTTATGTGAAGACCGAAGCTTATACAATTTAGCACAGGTGCTCTCTTTAAGAAAAAAGAATAGAAAAGTATTTTGGGAAAATTGACAGAAATACATGAGTATGTGACCGCATTGCTAAATTTCTTTTCAGGACCATGGAAAGAGTCCATTCACGTGATGGTCCCTGAAGCCTACATTTTATTAAGTTTCTAGCAATCCTATTGCAAGTGAAAAACAGACTACTTCATAAAGGTTAGTTGGAATCATTTGTCAGCTATATGGACTAAGACACAAATGAAGTCCTATATAACTTGTACCAAAACAAACAAAAAATCCCAGTAGATTAAAAACATACATACAAACAAAGCTTCAAAACGTTTAGATGAAAAATGAAAAAAATATTTTTTAACCTCGGGGGGTAGGTATTTATTTGAAAAGTCCATATTCTAGAGGAAAAACCTGACCTTTTAATTACATTAACATTTAAATTTTTGATTAAAATTTTAAACTCTGCTCTGTTTCTCTTAGACTCCACTCAACTGTTTCTGTATTCATCGCAGCTCCTCCCCATCTCCAGTCTAACCTCTGTGAATGCAGCAAGAGTGAGAGGAGAGTGTTATATATTGTCCTCCTAGAAGTAATAACTTTAAGATTAGCTATAATATAAAGACAGATCGTCTGTGTATAGGAGATAGACACTGAGCACTTCCCATACGACACTGTTTAGTATCCTCCTTGACAGAAGAAACTCAGTCTTACTTCATAATCATTTTATTCCCAAGACTGTTGGACAGTACCTGTTCCATGTAGCATATGATGACCTATCAAAGGATGTCTTTGGCTGTCCTTGTATAATTTTTGTAACCACAGACTTTTTTCTTTAATAAGAAAAAGACTTGTATGAGTATTAGAAAGCAGGGATATTTCAAATTGGAGGAAGAAATCAGCATGGGAGAAAAGATGACCATTTTCACACATCTTTCCTACAAGGGTGCTATGACAGTTAATTGAATTTTTGGTAACCACACTATGTTCAACGTTTATGTTCCTGTTTATAAACAGAAATGAAGTTAAAATATGGAAAATAGTATCCAAAGATTCACATATTTAAAATCCTGTAAGAATTTCTAGAGCCATATTTGGATTTAGACTACAGTGGCGGAAGCTCCTGGGTGTTCAAACTTAACCAGGTTCCATTTCCTCATCTTTGGTGCTTCATTTGCTACAAGTAGGACAGCTTGACTAAATCAGTTGCAGGCACTTTTTTTTTTCTATGCCTGTGCTATTCTAAATTCTAAGATTGTGCAACAGAAAAGCAATGAAGACTGGTCCTCAATGTTCCTTTGACTGCCATTGCTTCCAAGTGCCAGAGGGAATCGGAGAGCTCACAGGCTGTCATGAAGGTGCTCCTTAAAAGAAATAGCATGCAGGTGCCTCCAGTTTCTTATACTTTCAGCCAATTCCTTTAGCAGCTTGCACAAGCACACTGTCACTTGAATTTCTCTAACAGAGACAAGGAAAGGGCCAACTAGGTTTTCCAGAATTGGTGACCTTGCACAAACACTATCACTTCTCCATACTTCCTCCACTGGGTCTGAAAGCTATTGAGGCTACAACACCTAGCCCTAGTGTTTCGTTTTTTTCAGTTCAAGTTAGGATGTTTTTGTCATTCCTTCAATTATCACAGCATAAGGAAGAAATAGGAGGTTAAGAAGGAAAGGACCTGCATCTAGCATATTCTATTACATTTTATGTTCTCGGATACCCTCTTTATTCTATAAAGCCAGGTTCAGGAAACCAGAGGTAAAAGTAGTAGAAATGAGTCTGGATCCCTGCAGTGGCAGTGCCTGCCATTCTGTGTATATGTATGTGTGTGTGCGTGCGTGTGTGTGTGTGTGTGTGTGTGTGTATTCTTCCACTTTCAAGTTCAGGGGTACATGTGTAGGATGTGCAGGTTTGTTACATAGGTAAATGTGTGCCATGGTGATTTCCTGCACAGATCATCCCATCACCTAGGGATTTAGCCCAGAATCCATTAGATATTCTTCCTGATGCTGTCCCTCCCCCATACCAGCTACTGAAAAGCCCTAGTGTGTGTTGTTCCCCACCATGTGTTCATGTGTTCCCATCAATCAGCTCCCACTTGTTTGCTGAAGATAATGGCTTCCAGATCCATCCATGTCCCTGTGAAGGACATGATCTGGTTCCTTTATATGACTGCATACTATTCCATCATTTATATGTATCACATTTTCTTTACCCAGTCTATCATTGATGGGCCTTTAGGTTGATTTCATGTCTTTACTATTGTGAATAGTGCTGCAATGAACATACTCATGCATATATCTTTAAAACAGATTAATTTATATTCCTTTGGGTATATACCTGATAATAGGATTGCTGGGTCAAATGGTATTTCTGCCTCTAGGTCTTTAAGGAATTGCCGTACTGTCTTCCATCATGGTTGAAATAATTTATACTCCCACTAATAGTGTAAAATAATTTGTTTTTTCTCTACAACCTCACCAGCATCTGTTGTTGTTGTTTTTTTTACTTTTTAATAACAATCATTCTGGTGTCAGATGGTATCTCATTGTGGTTTTGATTTGCATTTCTCTAATGATCAGTGATGTTGAGCTTTTTATTATATATGTGTTGGCTGCACGAATATCTTCTTTTGAGAAGTGTCTATTCATGTTCTTTGTCCACTTTTTAATGGTTTTATTTTCTTGTAAATTTGTTTAAGTTCCTTGTAGAATCTGGATATTAGACCTTTATCAGATGAATAGATTGCAAGAATTTTCTCCCATTCTGTAGGTTTCCTGTTCACTCTGATGATAATTTCTTTTGCCGTGCAGAAACTCTTTAGTTTAATTAGATCTCATTTGTCAATTTTTGCTTTTGCGGCCACTGTTTTTGGTGTTTATATTATGAAATCTTTGCCCATATCTATGTCCTGAATGGTATTGCCTAAACTTTCTTCCAGGGTTTTTATGCTTATGGGTTTTACATATAAGTCTTTAATCCATCTTGAGTTAATTTTTTTTATAAGGTGTAAGGAATGATTTTAGTTTCAGTTTTCTGCATATGGCTAGCCAGAACTCCCGACCTCATTTATTAAATAGGGAGTCTGTTCTCCATTGCTTGTTTTTGTCATTTGTTGGAGATCATATGGTTGTAAGTATGCAGTATTATTTCTGAGTTCTCTATCCTGTTTGATTGGTCTATGTGTCTATTCTTGCATCAGTGCCCTGGTCTTTTGGTTACTACAGCCTTGTAGCATAGTTTGAAGTTAGATAGCATGATTACTCCAGCTTTATTCTTTTTACTTAGAATTGTCTTGGCTATTGGCTTTTCAGGCTCTTTTTTTGTTCCATGTAAAATTTAAAATAGTTTTATTTTTAATTATGTGAAGAATGTCGACAGTGGTTTAATGGTAATAGCATTGAATCTATAAATTATTTGGGGCAGTATGACCGTTTTCATGATATTGATTCTTCCTATCCATGACCGTGAGACAGTTTTCCATTTGTCTGTGTCCTCTCTGATTTCTTTGAGCAGTGGTTAGTTGTCCTCCTTTAAATGGTCCTTCCCTTTCCTTGTTAGCTGTATTTGTAGGTATTTTATTCTCTTTGTAGCAATTGTGAATGGGAGTTCATTCATAATTGGCACTCTGCTTGCCTGTTGTTGGTGTACAGAAATGCTAGCAATTTTTGCACATTGATTTTGTATCCTGAGACTTTGCTGAAGTTGCTTATTAGCTTAAGAAGCTTTTGGGTTGAGACAGTGGGGTCTTCTAGAGGTAGGATAATGCCATCTGCAAACACAGATAATTTGACTTTCTCTCTTTGTATTTGAATACCCTTTATCGCTTTCTCTTACCTGATTGATTGCCTTGGCCAGAACTTCCAATACTATGTTGAATAGGAAGGGTGAGAGAGGGGGATCCTTGTCTTGTACGAGTTTTCACGGCGATTGCTTCCAGCTTTTGCCCATTCGGTATTATATGGGCTGTGAGTTTGTCATATCTAACTCTTATTACTTTGAGGTATGTTCCTCTAATACCAGTTAATTGAGAATTTTTAACACGAAGTGATGTTGAATTTTATTGAAGGCCTTTTCTGCATCTATTAAGATAATCATGTAGTTTTTATCTGCCATCTTGTTTCATACCAATCACTGTGCACTGAGAACCAGTCTTTCAGTTCTTCCCATGTTTCCTTCTACGTACTGTATAAATCCAAACTTACCACTTCATTCATCCAACGAATACACTTTAAGGCCTGCCAGGCTCTACATTAGTATCTAAAGATGTAAAGATGGATGGAATGTGGTTTCTTGCCCAGTAGGAGCCTCTGACTTATGAGCAGAACAGTGTAGAACCAATAACAAGTTCAGTGCTAGGTAGGCAGTGTGTCAGGACACACAACTGGAGCACCTAGCTCAGCCTGGAGAAATTAGAACAGGTTCCTAGAAATAGTGACACCTCAGCTGGGTTTCCAATGGAAAGGAGGGATCTGGCTCAGAGAGGAAGAGAGACAGGGACTGTCCAGACAGAGGAAATAATAAGTTCAAATGCAGAGCTTCTCAATCTCAGCACTCCTCATGTTTTGGGCCAGATAATTCTTAGTTGGAATGAGAGGGCATTACATTGTCCAGTGTTTGGCAGCATGCTCAACCCTTGTTCATTAGGTAAAAGTAGCATTCCCTCCCCCAGTTGCAGCAATCATAAATGTCTCCAGACATCTCAAATTTTACTTCTGTGAGACAAAATCCCTCCATGTTAAGAGACACTAAACTAAGCATGGGAGGAAGAACTTGAAGCAAGTTGGTATAGCTACAGGAAACAAAGAGTGTATGGAAGACAGTATGGGAGATGGAGAAGCAAATAAAAGCCAGATCTTTGAAGGACTTCCATGCCTTTCAGTTCCTTTGAAAAACAGATCTAGAAATACTTTTCCAAGAGGACTATGTTGAGGGCAAAATCAAATTACATGTGTAAGTAAATTAGCATAATGCTGCCACATGCAAAAAAGGATTTGTTCCCTCTCTTTCCTGCTTAGTTCCATTGTCCACAATGGGATTAGAGTGATATATTGAAGGACAGCTAGAGGTTGGAGTTAGGAGTGGGCAGGGCCTCTGAGAAAGGAACAATTCAGCCACAGGCAAAACTGACAACTGTCTAGCTGGATAAGCTCCTGCCTGGACAATGGAAGTTCTCCATCCTCCATCACCATGACTCTGCCCTTACCCACTTCTTAGCTTATCTTTCCAAAACACCTGGCTCACCTATGTTAGTCAGGCACACTTCTTTGTTTAATATTTATCTCAATCCAGCAAACAACTACAGTGTTTCTTAGATAGACATGTCACGTCATGGAAAAGAGGAAATATGCATAATAGACAGAACCTCTAGGTTTCAGGATTTCCATGTAAATGGTGGAGAAAATAGCACATCCTGCTCCTCCTCTCAGGAAAACCTTTCTCTCTCTAAGTTCACAAGTTCGGGTTGCAGCTCAGGCATAATTTCCTTTCTGAGGTTGTCCTGGTGGCTCCCTGGTCCTGACAAGATCTTGAGCTCCCTTTCTCTCTGCAACCCACAGCATTCATGCACTCCCTCTACCATGGGCCTTAGTGTGTTGTATTGCAACTGATTTTTCAGTTCATCTGTTGACTCATCAATGACTTTAAGTAACTTGTAGGCAAGCGTCCTATATTTCTCAAATATTTGTTGTATTAATGTGTGAAGACATGGTGCTCCAATAAAGCATTCCAACTGCTTGTTGAATGTAAGCAAGGCAGAGATTTATTTTAAAGGGCGCCTTTGTCCTCTCCGCCTGCCATTGCTTGTGTGTGACTGACGTTCTAGCTAGCACACAATGCTTTCGGTTCTTTGTCTCAGATTTTTTAACCATCCTTATTAATTTCCTAGGAGTGCCATAACATGATATAAAATTACCACAGACTTGGTGATGTAAATTTCTGTTGGAAATTTATTCACTTTGTTCTTGAGGTAAAATGTCTGAAATCAGTATCACAGAGCCAAAATCAAGGTGTTGGCAAAACTGTGATCTCTTCGGAGGTTCTAGGGGACATTCTTGCCTCTCCCAGATTCTAGGGGCTGCAGGCATCTCTGAGCTTGTCACTGCAGGACTCTAATCTCTGCCTCTAGGATCACACCACCTCCTCCTGTTTGTGTGTCTGCCTCTGGGTTTCTCTTATAAGGATTACTGCCATTAGATTTAGGGTCCAGATAATTTAGGATGATCACTTCACCTCAACATCCTTAACTTGATTATATTTGCAAAGACCCTTTTCCTAAATAAGGGCACATTCATAGACTAGTGGTCATCTTTTTGGAAGCTACAACTGAACCTGCTCTACCACCCTTTACCCATGATGGGCTGTTTAGAAATCCAACTGGCTGTAGTCACTTCCTACATCCTTTTAACCTGTTGGAATCCAGCTTCACAGAGTTAAAATTAATAGATAACGTGTATTCTTTTGAGCTTAGTATAGTTACATAACATGTGTTCTTTGTTAGTGTTTTTCTGTCCTCAGCATATGTGGGAGAAAGACCACTGTGCTAAGTTACGCATGTGAAGATGGGGTCCTGGGTTTACACCTTGTTAAGAAATCAACTGCAGTTTCCTTATATGGAAATCAAGGGTCTTGCATGAGGTCATGGATTGCTTTTAACTTCATCACCCATATCTCCTCTCATTTAGCCTTCATAAACACCTGCAAAGTGGGAACTGTTTCAATACTGATTCTTAGAAATCAGGAAACTGGATTTCTATGATTAAGCAATTTATCCATGATCACAAAGCAGAAGTGAAAAAGATGAAGATAATATGTGGTCTATACAGATAAGATGTGATGTGCACTTTAACCCAGTCTTTGCTAGACTCCAAAATCTCTCATTTGCACTAAACCATGCTAAGCATCTCTTCAACCATATCAGGGATAGGGAACTGTTTCATCCACAGTTAATCTAACATAAAATTTCATAAGAAATCCAAACTCAAAATACTACAAATTCCACACACACACACACACACACACACACACACACACACACACACACCCCTATTCACCTAAGATTCTATGAACAATTAAAAGTCAGTTTTCATCTGCTTGACACTAAGTGTTGGCAGGGCCCTGGACAGAGGCCCATGTCAGCATTCTTCAGAGACTTCACAGCATTTGACAACTGCTTTTATAGCGAAACAAATCCCCTCTCAAGAAGGCCAGTTTTTGGTGTAACAGTTTCTGCAAAGAAAAAAATCTCTTCTCCTAGATTGCCAACCCAACCTGAACAAGACCGTGACCCGATTATGGCTATCTTCTTGTCAGTTCTTACTTTTATCCTGATTTCTTGGTTCAGCTGTCAAATAGCCAATCCTAGTTGAAGGCCAGAGCTTCAGTGAGAGAAGAAAGAGAAGAGTAATACAAATTGTAAACTGAAAAGAGAGCTGACCTCATCTGGTGAACAGGTATTCTCTCCATAGAATGCATCTTTTGAAATACTTGGCCCTGCGTATTGCATTTGGAAAGTAATAATTCATCTCATCATTTTTATTTATTGCAGGCCCATGTGAATGCCAGAGATTCTGATTAACATGAATGCATCAGTATTACCTTTCTAAATTAATGTATTCATATCCAGAAAGCCCCAACTCTTAGCACAGAGGTCTATTCTCTGAGGACTTAACATCTCAGAGGATGAGAAAGTCAGAATATTAGGGGATGAGAAGAAGTTGATGAGATAAGAAAGTAGTAGGGAAAGAAACCCTTGAACTCCCCCTAAAGGTTGGAGTGCTGATCCCCCACACTGGGACTCACAAATGGGGAACCCCCCAAATTAGGCAATTGGGATGTCATTCTTGAGAAGGGCCCATACTGATGGCTCATGCTGACTACAGGATTTATGAGCTCTTTGGAAGAAGCTTGTGACCACTCTAAGGTAAAGCTAATCTGTTGCTAATAAATGTCAGATTATGTCTTTAATTTTCTCAGAAGTCTGATGTGGCCAAGGTTATAGGACCAATTTGCATATAGAACTTTTAACTCTCACTATGCCCATGGCCACAGGTACACCCTTAGTCTCCTAGGTTAAATATCTAAGACCACTCAGCTTTCAGGTCACAGTGATCACCATTGCACCTAGACACCTACTTCAAGCCTTTGTTTGACTATCACCTCCTCAATGAAATTTGAGCTGGTTATGCTATTTTTGATAAGCCCTACAGGTTATTTTTATGCTCTATTTTTTTTATTTTTTATCTCCCCTACTAGAATGTAAGATTCATGAGGCCAAGACTCTTTGTCAGTTTTATTCATCATGTAATTCAACACCTCAAACACTATCTGGCACATTGTGAGCTCTCAATAAATATTTAATGCATGAGTAAATGCAGACTTCAACACAAAATACCAAATACATAGGATCCCAATTTAGGGAAGTGGTGACTTTAAAGTAGAATTGTGTTCCAAAGATGATCTTTTTGTTTGTTTGTTTGTTTGTTTGTTTTGGGGGAGGTAAAATCTTCTATTTATTTCTTGTCACAAAAATCAGTTGGAATTTCTTTAAAAAAAAAAAAAAAAAAAAAAGAAACATACTAGATATAGGGAGCAGAAAAAAATCAGAAAAATGTTCCCCAGCATGGCTAGGTTATGCCCTACCTTCGGAGACTTCTTATTTGGAGACTGTGCTCTGGAGTCAACTTCTGAAGTTTCAAGTTCTAGGCAACCTACTGGAAAGGAGAAAACTTTTGCAATCTACCCATCTGACAAAGGTCTAATATCCAGAATCTACAAGGAATTAAAACAAATTTACAAGAAAAAACAACCCCATCAAAAAGTGGACAAAGGATATGAACAGACAGTTCTCAAAAGAAGATATTTATGCAGCCAAGAAAGATTTTAAAAAAAGCTCATCATCACTGGTCATTAGAGAAATGCAAATCAAAACCACAATGAGATACCATCTCATGCCAGTTAGAATGATGATTATTAAAAAGTCAGGAAACAACAGATGCTGGCAAGGATGTGGAAAAATAGTGATGCTTTTACACTGTTGGTGGGAGTATAAATTAGTTCAACCACTGTGGAAGACAGTGTGGTGATTCCTCAAGGATCTAGAACCAGAAATATGATTTTACCTAGCAATCCCATTGCTCAGTATATACCCAAAGGATTATAAGTCATTCTACTATAAGACATATGCACACATATGTTTATTGCAGCACTACTCACAATAGTGAAGACTTGGAATCAACCCAAATGCCCATCAGTAATAGACTGGATAAAGAAAATGTGGCACATATACATCATGGAATACTATGCAGCCATAAAAAAGAATGAGTTCATGTTCCTTGCAGGGACATGGATGAAACTGGAAACCATCATTCTTGGCAAACTAACACAGGAACAGAAAACCAAACACCACATGTTCTCACTCATAAGTGGGAGTTGAAAAATGAGAACACATGGACACAGGGAAGGAACATCACACACTGGGGCCTGCTGGGGGCTGGGGGTGGGGCAGGGGGAGGGGATAGCATTAGGACAAATACCTAATACATGCAGGGCTTAAAACCTAGATGATGGGTTGATAGGTGCAGTAAACCACCATGGCATGAGTATGCCTATGTAACAAACCTGCACATTCTGCACATGTATTTCATAACTTAAAGTAAAATTTAAAAAATAATAACAGTAATAAATAAAAGTTTTAAGTTTTGACCTTATCACTTTCTTGACCTTGTGCACATTATCAAAACTCTGTAGGTCTCAGCCTCCCATATCTACAGAGGATAATAAGAATATTAGGTTCAAGTAGGATAATCCATGGAAAAGTTTAGCACTATGTCTGGCATATTATATCTCAAAACCAAATTCTATAATACTTTTAATCTATCTTGACCTGGTAGCTTTTAGCAAAAGAACATACCCACATATATATCAACAAGTAAAGTCAACCACAAACACTTACACATGTTCACAACAATCTCCCAGGAATTTCCTCAATTATAGCCAACCAGTTCCTGAATCTGTCCCACCAGGGTTCAAGTTTTTAAATCTAGTTTCCTATTGATATTCATGTTCTGTCACATTGGTATCTCTAGCTACTAATGCTGCCTCAGGAAATCTGACACAAATCAATTTTATTGGCTCTCCTGAACTAAACCATTTGTAAGGAGAATATGTAGCCAAAATAGTACAAAGATCTGAATCACAACCTATTCACCCTACTGAGCTTCACCCCGGCCTAACCAACTGGCTTCATTCTCCTTAATCAGAGGTCTTGCACATTCTCAAGCATAAACCATGTTTTTTTTTTGGAGATGGAGTCTCGCTCTGTCATGCAGGCTGAAGTGCAGTGGCATGATCTCTGCTCACTTTAACATCTGCCTCCCGGGTTCAGATGATTCTCCTGCCTCAGTCTCCCAAGTATCTGGAACTACAGGCATGTGCCACCATGCCCAGCTAATTTTTTTTTGTATTTTTAGTAGAGATAGGGTTTCACCATGTTGGCCAGACTGGTCTCCAACTCCTGACCTCAAGTGATCTTGCTGCCTTGGCCTCCCAAAGTACTGGGATTACAGGTATGAGTCACTGTGCCCAGCCTCAAACATAAACCTTTAATATTGAATCCATCACTTATTTTCTTTAATTTTATACAAAATATTTATTCATTCATTTACTCAGTTTTTACTGAGCATTATTTTATGTATTTATGCACTGACATTAGTGCCAGGATAAAAAATTCACATACACAAACAAAATACTGCTGTGTAAATTATCCCTATGCTTTGCAATATATTCAATGACATGTAATATGTTTTCTAGCATACTCAATATAAACTGGGTGGCTGTACATCTTGCTACCTGTGAATCACAGTAATAAACTATCAAAGCAAAAACAGATATACTAATTCAGATCAATAGAGCTTAATGCCACCACAAACTGATTAAATGTTGTGCCACCACTGCCTTTCTCACGAAGGAAGAATTGCCAAAGAATATTAATAAATTTCCAAAATGAAAAATCTTATATAAGATCATACCTAACTGAGACATATATTTTTCCTTTTATGGTTCAGATTTTCAAATACATAAATGGAAGAATAAATTTAGAGGGAAGCTATTCAACATTCAGTGGCTTCAGTTCTTGCTCCAGGCATTCTCTGTTAGCAACAGTATCATCAACATGAGTCCAGAGAATTGAGCTTTAGTTTCTTTTGATCTTTGGAAAAATCCAATTTTAGAAGCACTAAAGTGAATTACTCTTTCCTTTTCCATTACCAAATATATATATATAGCTTATATATATAAAGTCTTTGATTTGATATGATTAAGTATAATCCTTTGTTTTGTATTGCTCTTGCTACTTTCAAATTGGATATTTCTAAAGGACTTGTTCTTTGTGAAATGCTAGTGGAGGTACACAGAGAGTTTTGTAAGTGTTCCTTTGAGCACTCTGGTGACATACGGTTGAATAGACAAGAGTGTAGAAGCAGATGACAGGGTCTGCCAGCTTGGAGGTAAAGGCATTTAATTATAGTTTTAGTTCAGAGTTTGACTTTCTTGGGGTACATCTAGGTTTCTTCCTCAGTATCAGCTGGTAAATCACAAGTCTTTACCTCTCTCCTTACAAGAAAATTATTACTCATAACAATTCCTATTCAGGAGCTGTGGCTCCAACAAACTCAGCTACCCGGGAATAATGTTGTTTAAAATACAGTTTCAGATCTGGAGGTAAAATTTGCCATATTAAACCATCATGATTATTAAATACAGAGCAAAGGCAATGTGATGAGACAAGAGCAATATGGGCACCATTCATCGAGCACATTGCGAATGTAAAGCATACTGCAGGTTGCTTAGCATATCTCATTGTGAATTCTCACCACAATCCTATAAAAGAAGTATTCTCATTTCCACCTTTTCTTACAAATGAGCTAAATGAGGTTTATAGAAGTCAAATAACTTGGATATGTTCCCACATATAACAAGTAGCAAAGCCTGGGATTAAATACAGCTTCACCTTGAGCTCTTATGAATAAGTAATAGCTATGAAATTGCCATGAGATTTAGACAAATTTAGGGAGAAAGCGTGGCCATCCATACACATTACAGGTATCCCAACATCTCAAGTGATTACAGGGTGAGTATGTGTGTGTGTCTGTCTGTCTGTAAGACATCAGCTCATTTGCTCCTTTTTTTTTTACTTTATTACTTTTTTCCTAAGTCACAGCAAATATTTAGCCATCTTTGGGTCCTTCTTCAAAATATGGGGCTTAGTCCACTGGTCCTGAGTGTTGCTCCTAGTGATAGCTCTTGTTGGATGTTAAACAGCAAGTATCACTACCCGTCTATGTAACACTTCCTGAAGCTCTGATAGCCACAACCCTCCTAAAGCAATGAAAGTAACCCTTTTTGAGGCCTTTGTGTCCATGTTTAATTTTTTTGTGCTACTAAAAAAACTTACCATTGGAGAATAGTGATCCAGCAGCTAGGGTACTTGCCATTCCTTTCAACACACTACAGTCTGGTCTAGCACTGTGCCTCTGCCCATGCTCTTTTCTCTACCTGAAATGTCTTTTTCCCCCTTCTCTGTCTGGTGGAAATTATATCACTTGTTTTATTCCTTATGGTCAATATCAAATATCAAAGCCTCTAAGAAACTTTCTTTAAATTGCCCAGATAGACTTAATCACTGTTTTCTGAGTTTCTATTAATACTTTATATTATACTTTAATAGAAATATTTAGCATCTATTTAAACAGAATCAGTTGTGTCTACTTTCCTTATCATGCCTCATCCCTGTATTCCTGCACCTAGCAGAATTTGGCAAATAATAGCAATTCAGTAAGCATTTGTTGGATTGCATTGACAGAAAACTTCATATTTACAAATTTTCAGAGACTAGATAAATGATAATAAACTGAAAAGGATATCTTGGGAAGCAAATGTTAACTTTCAACTTCTATGTAATGATTTTCTGGAAGTAAAATTCTGAAGACATTGATGAAAAAGAGACAGAGACAAATTGGGTATGAGGTGGGCAGAAGCAAAGGGGAAACTGCATTTCCCCAATTACATGCAGTGGGAAAAGAGATGGTAGTGTCATGCCTGCAACTCCAGTTTGCTTTGGACCAATGTTCTTATCTATAGCCTTAAACAATACTAATAAAACACATCTGTAGAATGCTGGAAGGTCCACAGAATATTTACTGAGGGAGTCATCTGAGGCAAGGAGCATGACTTCTCTTCAAAAATAACTTGAGTCTCAGAAAACTGATGGGAGATCACATGTCAAGGTCATTTAATAAGTTACAGGCTGAGCTGAAACTGAGAACACGAGTGTTTTCTTTCACTCCAACTTTGTGTTCTTTGCCTTACTGCATATGCTGTTAAGTGTCAATCAACAACTTTCAATTGGCAGTTAGCTGCAGTTCACTCTTCTCCGTAGTTATCCCTTTTTATCGCTTTTTCCAGTTCCCTTCTCTTTCTCCCTGAAACCACAATGCAGACTCTTAGATTGTCACTTTGTGAAGAAAGAGCACTGTAAACAATGCCAGGTGGTCTGCCTTGCCTTAAATCTTTAAACCCTGAGTCTATGGCAGAAAAGTGACTAATGGCAGCAAACTGGTCTTTTCAAATACACCTGTTCACACAGCAAACAGTCACTGCTGGGAGAATTATCCTAAAATATTGACTGTTCTACTTTTCAGTGTTCTCCAAGGTACTGCCATTTAATGCACTAGAATAAAAAAAGAATCCAACAAAAAGTTCTGTTTTCTAATAGTATTTCATGTCTACTGCTCTATAGCTCCACAAATTTCAAGTCAATAAAAATATATTGAGCATCTAATATGAGTCATGCCCTGTTCTGAACACTGAAGATTCTCTAGGTAACATGAGATACGGTCCTTGCCATCACTGTGGTCTCAGGAATAGTTAGTTATAATACAACGAAGGATGAAACTATGCATCACAGGATGAATGGAGTGGTGCCACGACAAGTTTATAGTTTCCTTCAACTCATTCAAAGCTGCCAGCCTGTTCAGTTACCCCTCTGCCTCTTCCTAAGCAATATCTCCTTGTATCTTTCACAGTAGTTCAAACCTTCACCACACCCCTCCCGTCTTTAACAGTAACACCTCAGCTTTCATAGTCAGCCAAAATCTTGTCTCTTATCTCTCAGAAAAGTTTAACAAGTCCCTTGACTTTGTGAATATTGCAATCTCATCTACTGAGTCAGCACTGATTTATCTATACCTTCTTCCCTCTTTATTCTCCCTCTCCCCAACTTGGGAAACATGATATTTCTCCTCCCACTGGCATCCATGTCCTCTTGCTTCTCCAAGACCTCACATCATCAAACAGCTTCCATCGGTCCTTGCTCTTAGCAGACAAACGTATATGAATCTCTCTCATTCTCCTGGTACCCAAGTCAGAAACCTAGTAGCCATCCTTGCCTCTTCTCCACCGCCACAATCTGTCACCATACCAGAGAGTCTGACTCCTAAGGACCTTTTACACCTGTCTCCAGTCCCACTTCATTGCCCCTGCTTCAGTTCCAGCCCGCGTCTTTTCTTCCAAGGGTCGTTCCAACAGCCTCCTGAATAGTTCTCTCTGACTCCTTTCTTACTTCTCTCTAATTCAACAATTACCCTGCTTCCACAGAGAACTTTCTAAAATCTGAAAGTAATCAAGCTGTGACTTTGCTTAACATTTTTTCACAGGTTCCTTCTTTATAGAACAAAATTAGACTCCTTTGCATAATGTAAAAGATTTTTCCAGATCTGCCTCCCACCTATCTGGCCAGCCACTCTGCCCCTCCCACGTGGTCTTCCAGCCTTGTTAAACTTCTCTGTTTCCTCCCACATCTCTGTACTTATGCTCGTGTTCCCACCCCCTGCCCGCCCCTGCCTAAAACACATTGTCTCTCCAAAATGCTAGCCTTGACAAGTCCTCTTCCTTCAAGAACCTTCAGGAAAATTTTCATGACTTCCATAAGGTCCCTCCCACATGCTCAAATACACCCTAGTAGTGTGGTTAGTGATGTTCACTGTGCAGGGAAACCAGAAAGGGCAATTAATTTTACCTGTCAATTTACTGGGCTTTTTTTCAAGGACTTGGTCTAAACAGATGTAATCCATGTGTTATCTGGGGCTCTGCTTCTTTGAATCTAACCCTACATGATGATAACTTCCACTTATTTTCCCATTTGCTATAAAACTCCTGTTTGTAGGAAAGTGAATTCTCATGTCAGGAAGAGTTGGTCTGGAAATTCCAGTTGTAAAACACAGCAGATGCAGATAGCTCTGGGGAAAGGGCAGTCAAAGGCAGTCAATCATGAGCCCCTGCTTTCCAGTAAGCAAAGCCAGATGCTACTGTTGTAAGTCAGCAACAGGCAAACTACAAATCAAGTAAATTATCACATAGGTCACATCAAGTACTGAGACATTGATGGAGGTTAAGGTTCCTCATTCTTTGGCAGAAAGCATGCACTAGTTTTCCACCAGAAGTAAATAAAACAAAATAGCTCTTTGTCTGGATCATTTAAAAAAACAATCGTATGTAACCAGGCCACTGGTGGCCCCTAATCTAAGGGGCAGATTTTGATTGTTGTAGTGATGAGCCAACAATAGCACAATTGCATAGTGGTTAAGCGTATGGTCTTGGGAATTCATTTGCCTGAGTTTAAACCCTGGCTTGGCCACTTCCTGGTTGTGTGGCATGAGTGTGATCATTGATCTCTCTGTGCCTCTGTCTGCTCATCTATAAGAGAGGAATCACAAAAATAGAAATAAGATTTATCACACAAAGTTGTTGCCAAGATTAAGTAACATATGCAAAATTTCTGGTACATGTTAAATATACAATATGTGGTATTAGTAGTTATCTCATGGTTAAATGACAAAAACCTAACTGAAACTATTGAAAGGAAAATCGTTTTATTTCACATTTTTTGCTCATGTTTCACTCATCTCCTAAATCTTACTTCTAAGCATAGTTTTATTTTATTTTATTTTATTTTATCGTTATTATTATTTTGATAGTACAGGGGAGCTGTATTCAGGGCTTTGGTTGAGAAAGGGTTTTGACTAATGCAGTCAAATTTATTAACAAAATCATTTTTAATCTCAAAAGATTTTTTAAAATAATTTTAATTTCAATAGGGAGATCTTAAATTTCTTCCTACATATTTCAGAAAAGATCCCAGCCCACAATTGTGTTAATTCCATCAAATTTCCCATTGGAATGTGATTAGTTAAGAACAACACATGTTTTTATGCCACCATTGACATGGTTTGGCTATTTCCCACAAAAATCTCATTTTGAATTGTAACTACCATGATTCCCATGTGTCAGAGGAGGAACCTGGTGGGTGGTGATTGAATTATGGGGATGGGTCTTTCTTGCATTGTTCTCGTGATAGTAAATGAGTCTCACAAGATCTGATGGTTTAAAAAATGGCAGTTTCCCTGCACAAGCTCTTTTTTTTTTTGTCTGCTGCCATTCATGTAAGATGTGACGTGCTCCTCCTTTCCTTCCACCATGATTATGAGGCCTCCCCAGCTATGTGAAACTGTAAGTCCAATAAACCTTTATTTTGTAAATTGCCCAGTCCCAAGTATGTCTTTATCAGCACTGTGAAAACAGACTAACGCAGTACATTGGTATCGGTTGAGTGGGGCGCTGCTGAAAAGATACCCAAAAATGTGGAAATGACTTTGGAACTGGTAAACAGGCAGAGGTCGGAAAAGTTTGGAGGACTCAGAAGAAGACAAAAAAACATGGGAAGGTTTGGAACTTCATAGAGACTTGTTGAATGGCTTTGAATAAAATGCTAATAATGATTTGGACAATAAAGTTCAGGCTGAGGTGGTCTCGGAGATCAGGAACTTATTGGGAACTGGGGCAATGGTGAGTCTTGTTACGTTTTAGCAAAAAAACTGGCAGCATTTTGCCCCTGCCCTGGAGATTTGCGGAACTTTCAACTTTAGAGAGATGATTTAGGGTATCTGGAAGAAGAAATTTCTAAGCAGCAAACCATTCAAGAAGTGACTTGGGTACTGTTAAAGGCATTCAGTTTTAAAAGGAAAACAGAGCATAAAAGTTTGGGAAATTTACAGATGCAACAGAGAAGAATATCCAATTTTCTGAGGAGAAATTCAAGCCAGCTACAGAAATTGGCAGAAGTAACAAAGACCCAAATATTAATCCTCAACAGTGAGAAACATATCTCCATTTCATATCAGAGGACTTTGAGGCAGCCGCTCCAATTATAGGCCTGGGAGAAAAAAAATAGTTTTATGGGCTGGGCCCAGGGCTCCCCCGCTGTGTGAAACCTAGGGACTTGGTGTTTTGCATACCAGCTGCTCCAGCTGTGACTAAAAGAGGCCGAGGTACAGTTCAGGCTGTTGCTTCAGAGGGTGGAAGCTGCCAGTCCTTGGCAGCTTCCATGTGATGTTGAGCCTGCAACTTCCACAGAAGTCAATTGAGGTTTGGAAACTTCCACCTAGATTTCAGAGCATGTATGGAAACGCCTGGATGCCCGGGTAGAAGTCTGCTGCAATAGTGGGGCCCTCATGGAGAACATCTGCTAGGGCAGTGCAGAAGGGAAATGTAGGATGTGGGCCCCCACACAGAGTCCCTACTGAGTTATTCCCTAGTTGACCTGTGAGAAGAGGACCACTGTCCTTCAGACCCCAGAATGGTAGATCCACTGATAACTTTCACTGTGTGCCAAGAAAAGCCACAGACACTCAATGCCAGCCCATAAAAGGATCCAGGAGGGGGGCTATACCCTGCAAAGCCACAGGGGGTGAAGATACCCAAGGCCATAGGAGCCCACCTCTTACACCTGTGTGACCTGGATGTGAGATAAGGATTCAAAGGAGATCATTTTGGAGCTTTAAGATTTGACTGCTCCACTGGATTTCAAACATGCATGGAGTCTGCAGCCCTTTATTTTGGCCAATTTCTCCCTTTTGGAATGGGTGTATTTATGCAATGCCTGTACCCCCATTGTATCTAGGAAGTAAGTATCTTGCTTTTGATTGTACAGGCTTATAGGCAGAAAGGACTTGACTTGTCTCAGGTGAGATGTTGAACTGTGGACTTTTGAGTTAATGCTGAAATGAGTTAAGACTTTTGGGGACTGTTGGGAAAACATGATTGGTTTTGAAATGTGAGGATATGGGGGGGAGGGTGCCAAGATGGCCGAATAAGAGGCAGCTCCCCGAATGCAGCTCCCAGTGAGAGAGATGCAGAAGCCGAGTGGTCTCCACAATTCCAAACAAAGTACCAGGTTCATTTTGTGGGTCTGGTTGGACAGGGGGTATAAACCAAATAGAGCAAGTTGAGGCAACACAGGGCACTGCCCCACCCAGGAGGTGCATGCAACTGAATGGAGGACTGGGGGGATCTCCCCCTCTGGGACTTCGGTTCAGATACAGTGCTCCACCCAAGCCCTCTACAACCCACAAAACAGGAGATCTTTGCCGAGCTGAAAAGCCTCAGCGAGCTGCCTGAACAGGGGCAGAATAGCAACTTTGGCCAGTGCTGGGGCTGTCAGCACAGATCTAGGCAGAAGCACTGGTTGATGCTCAGAAAGCCAGAAAGACAGTGGAATGGAGCTACTTGCCCCCCCAGAAAGAAGGGGAACTGAAAGCAGGGAAACAGGCCATACAGCAGGACAGAGCACCCCCTGACAAAGCCTATCAGGTGAAATAACTCTCACTTCAGAGTTGAGTACCCAGAACATCAGTCAGAGAGTGACCAGGAATGATGGAGCTTGGCAGGGGGAAGGGCAGCCACCATTGCAGAAGCCAGCCTAATTTTCCTGATTAAATGTAAGATGCAGGAAAAATATGCAGCAGCTCCACTGGATCTGTGGCAAACCAGCAGTGTCTCTGCAGGCAGACAAAGGAAAGGCCACCTCCTCAAGGAGCTACTTGAGATCAAAGCTATATAAATCCAACAAGATGGGAAGAAGCCAGCGCAAGAAGGATGAAACCATCCAAAACCAGAACACCTCTCCCCCACCATGAGATCATAACTCCTCACCAGCAAGGGAACAAAGCAGGATGGAGAACAAATTTGACGAATTGATAGAAGCAGGCTTCAGAAGGTGGGTAACAGCAAACTTCTCTGAGTTAAAGGAACATGTTCTAGTCCAATGCAAAGAAACTAAAAACCTGGGAAAAGGTTAGATGAAATGCTAACTAGAATAATCAGCTTAGAGAAGAACATAAAAGACTTGATGGAGCTGAAAAATACAGCACAAGAACTTCATGAAGCGTACAAAAGTTTCAATAGCCAAATAGGTTAAGCAGAAGAAAGGATATCAAGATTGAAGATCAACTCAATGAAATAAAACAAAAAGGCAATAAAAGAGAAAAAAGAGGGAAAAGAAATGAACAAAGCCTCCAAGAAATATGGGATTATGTGCAAAGACCTAATCTGCACTTAATCAGTGTACTGGAAGATGACAGGGAGAATGGATCCAAGCTGGAAAACAGTTTTCAGGATATTATCCAGGAGAACTTTCCCAACCTAGCAAGGCAGGCCAACATTCAAATACAAGAAATACGGAGAACACCACAAAGATATTCCTCAAGAAGTGCAACCCCAAGGCACATAATCATCCGATTCACCAGGGTTGAAGTGAAGGAAAAAATGCTTAGGACAGCCAGAGAGAAAGGTCAGGTCACCCACAAAGGGAAGCCCATCAGACCCACAGTGGATCTCTTGGCAGAAACCCTACAAGCCAGAAGAGAGAGCGGGCCAATATTCAACATCCTTAAAGAAAAGAACTTTCAAGCCAGAATTTCATATCCAGACAAACTAAGCTTCATAAGTGAAGGATAAATAAAATCCTTTAAGGAGAAGCAATTGCTGAGAGATTTTGTCACTACCAGACCTGCCCTACAAGAGCTCCTGAAGGAAGCACTAAACACAGAAAGGAAAAACCAGTATCTGCCAGTGCAAAAAAGAACCAAATGATAAAGACCAATGACACAATGAAGAAATTATGCCAACCAAAGGGCAAAACAACCAACCAGAAACAAAATGGCAGGATCAAATTCATATATAACAATATTAACCTTAAATGTAAATGGACTAAATGCCCCAGTCAAAAGACACAGACTGGCAAATTGGATAAAAAGCCAAGAACCATCGGTGAGCTGTATTCAGGAGACCCATCTCATGTGCAGAGACACACATAGACTCAAAATAAAGGAATGGAAGAAAATTTACCAAGCAAATGGAGAGCAAAAATAAGCATGGGTGGCAATCCTAGCCTCTGATAAAACAGACTTTAAACCAACAAAAATCAAAAGAGACAAAAAAGGGCGTTATATAATGGTAAGAGGATCAATACAACAATAAGAGTTAAATACATATGCACCCAATACAGGAGCACCCAGATACATAAAGCAAGTCCTTAATGACCTACAAAGAGACTTAGACTCCCACACAGTAATAGTGGGAAACTTTAACACTCCACTGTCAATATTATTTAGGTCAACGAGACAGAAAATCAACAAGGAAATCTAGGACTTGAATGCCGATCTGGACCAAGCGAACCTAATAGACATTTACAGAACTCTCCACCCCAAATCCACAGAATATACATTCTTCTCAGCACCACATCACACTTACTCTAAAATTAACCACATAATTGGAAGTGAATCGCTCCTCAGCAAATGCAAAAGAACAGAAATCATAACAAACAGTCTCTCAGACCACAGTGCAATCAAATTAGAACTCAGGATTAAGAAACTAACTCAAAACTGCACAACTTCATGGAAACTGAACAACTGGTTCCTGAATGTTGACTGGATAAACAACGAAATGAAGGCAGAAATAAAGATGTTCTTCGAAACCAACGAGAATGAAGACACAACTTACAAGAATCTCTGACACATATTTAAAGCAGTGTCTACAGGGGAAATTCATAGCAATAAATGTTTACATGAAGAGCGGGAAAGATCTAAAATCAACACCCTATCATCAAATTTGAAAGAGTTAGAGGAGCAAGATAAAAAATAACTCACAAGCTAGCAGAAAACAAGAAATAACTAAGATCAGAGCATAACTGAAGGAGATAGAGACACAAAAAGACCTTCAAAATAGCAACATATCCAGGAGCTGGTTTTTTGAAAAGATCAATAGAATAGATAGACTGCTGGCCAGACTAATAAAAAAGAAAAGGGAGAAGAATCAAATAGATGCAATAAAAAACAATAAAGGGAACATCACCACTGATTTCACAGAAATACAAACTACCATCAGAGATTACTACAAACAACACTATGTGCACAAACCAGTAAACCTGGAAGAAATGGATAAATTCCTGGACACTTTCCTTCTCCCAAGACTAAACCAGGAAGAAGTTGAAACCATGAATAGACCAATAAAAAGGGCTGAAGTTGAGGCAGGAATTAATAGCCTACCAACCAAAAAAAGTCCAGGTCCAGACGAGTTTACAGCTGAATTCTACCAGACGTACAAGAGGAGCTGGTACCATTCCTTCTGAAACTATTCCAAACAATACAAAACAAGGGAATCCTCCGCAACTCATTTTATGAGACCAACATCATCCTGATACCAAAACCAGGCAGAGACTCAACTAAAAAAGAAAACTTCAGGCCAATATTCATGATGAACATTGATGGAAAAATCTTCAAAAAAACTACTGGAAAACCGAATGAAACAGCAAATCAAAAAGCTTATTCATCACGATCAAGTAGGCTTCATCCCGGGGATGCAAGGCTGATTCAACATACATGAGTCTATAAACATAATCCACCAAATAAACAGAACCAAAGACAAAAACCACATGTTTATCTCAATGGATGCTGAGAAGACTTTCCACAAAATTCAACAGCCCTTTATGCTAAAAACCCTCAATAAACCAGGTATTGATAAACATATCACAAAATAATAAAAGCTATTTACGACAAACCCACAACCAATATCATACTGAATGGGCAAAAACTGGAAGCATTCCCTTGAAATCTGGCACTAGACAGAATGCCTTCTCACCACTCCTATTCAATATGGTATTGGAAGTTCTAGTGAGAGTAATTAGGCAAGAAAAAGAAATAAAGGCATTCAATTAGGAAAAGAGGAAGTCGAATTGTCCCTGTTTGCAGACGACATGATTGTATATTTAGAAGACCCCACCATCTCAGCACAAAATCTCCTGAAACTGATAAGCAACTTCAGCAAAGTCTCAGGATACAAAATCAATGCGCAGAAATCACGAGCATTCCTATACACCAATAACAGACAAATAGAGAGCCAAATCAAAAGCAAACTCCCATTCACAATTGCTAGAAAGATAATAAAATACCTAGGAATACAACTAACAAAGGATGTAAAGGACCTCTTCAAGGAGAACTCCAAACCACTGCTCAAGGATAGAAGAGAGGACACAAACAGATGAAAAACATTTCACGCTCATGGTTGGGAAGAATCAATATTGTGAAAATGGCCATACTACCCAAAGTAATTCATTGATTCAACGCTATCCCCATCAAGCTATCAATGACCTTCTTCACAGAACTGGACAAAACCACTTCAAATTTCATATGGAAGCTAAAGAGAGCCCACATAGCCAAAACAATCCTAAGCAAAAAGAACAAAGCTGGAGGCATCACGCTACCTGAATTCAAACTATATTACAAGTCCACAGTAATCAAATCAGCATGGTACTGGTACCAAAACACAGACATAGACCAATGGAACAGAACAGAGGACTCAGAAGCAGCACCACACATCTACAACTATCTGATCTTTGACAAACCTCACAAAAACAAGCAATGGGAAAGAATTCCCTGTTTAATAAATGGTGTTTGGGTAACTGGCTAGCCATGTGCATAAAGCAGAAACTGGACCCCTTCCTGACACCTTACACTAAAATTAACTCCAGATGGGTTAAAGATCTAAACATAAAACCTAACACCATAAAAACCCTAGAAAAAACCTAGGCAAAACATTCAAGATATAGGCATAGGCAAGGACTTCATGACTAAAACACCAAAAGCAATGGCAACAAAAGCCAAAACGGATGAATGGGATCTAATTAAACTCCAGAGCTTCTGTACAGCAAAAGAAATAATCATTAGAGTGAACCGGCAACCTACAGAATGGGAAAAAATTTTTGAAATCTACTCATCTGACAAAGGACTAATAGTCAGAATCTACAAAGAACTAAAACAGATTTACAAGAAAAAAACAAACCCATTCAAAGGTGGGCAAAGAATATGAACAGACACTTTCCAAAAGAAGACATATATATGAGGCCAAAAAACATATGAAAAAATGCTCACCATCACTGATCATTAGAGAAAGGCAAATCAAAACCACATTGAGGTACCATCTCACACCAGTTAAAATGGCAATCATTAAAAAATCTGGAGACAACAGATGCTGGAGAGGATATGGAGAAATAGGAACACTTTTACACTGTTGGTGGGAGTGTAAATTAGTGCAACCATTGTGGAAAACAGTGTGGTGATTCCTCAAGGACCTAGAAATTGAAATACCATTCTACCCAGCAATTCCACTACTTGGTATATATCCAAAGAATTATAAATTGTTCTATTATAAAGACACATGCACACGTATGTTCACTGCAGCACTGTTTACAATAGCAAAGATCTGGAACCAACCCCAAATGTCCATCAACGATAGACTGGATAAAGAAAATGTGACACATATACACCATGGAATACTATGCGGCCATAAAATACAATGAGTGCATGTCCTTCGTAGGGACATGGATGAATCTGGAAACCATCATTCTCAGCAAACTGACATAAGAGCAGAAAACTAAACGCTGCATGTTCTCACTCATAGGTGGGTGTTGAACAATGAAAACACATGGACACAGGGAGGGGAGCATCACACAGTGTGGTCAGTTGGGGGAGGACTAGGGGGAGGGACAGCGGCAGGTGGGGAGAGTGGGGAGGGTAACGCAGGGAGAAATACCAGATATAGGTGATGGGGGGGGGGGATGAAGGCAGCAAATCACCTTGCCATGTATGTACCTATACAACAATCCTGCATGATCTGCACATGTACCCCAGAGCCTAAAGTACAATAAAAAAAAAAGCAAAGAAAAGAAAAAGAAATATGAAGATATGAGATTTGAGAGGGGCCAGGGCCAAATGATATGTTTTGGCTATATCCTCACCCAAATCTCATTTTGCCTACCACCATTTAAGTAAGATGTGACTTGCTCCTCCTTTTTCCACCATGATTATGAGGCCTCCCCAGTCAGGTGGAACTGTAAGTCCATTAAATCTCTTTCTTTTGTAATTGTCCAGGCTCAAATATGTCATTATCAACACCATAAAAACAGACTAATACAACCATGCTGGGCACTTAGGTCATGGAGAAATTCCTTTACAAAAATTATTTTTGCCCAGCCAATAAATAAAGGAAAACATCCTGCACCTGCCAGAGGTAAAAGTCAGTAAAACTTACCCTTGTGCTTACTTTAAAAACTTAATTGTTGCCCTTAGTGCCTGAAGCAAAATTTTACATATGTCAAAACTGTGTAAGTTATTCAAAAGTAACAGGGAAAAAGTATTTTGGTATTTATTTTGATCTAGTTACTTTCGTTGAAAAAGAAGAACAAGAAGATTAGTTTTAATCTCTTGTTTGTTTTACAAAGTTGCATTTTTAAACTTTTTTACATACTGATACTAAGGAATCTATTATTAATTAAAACATAGAGATTAGTGCTGTCTGAGTTTTGAGGATAAATAGAAGATAGATACACCCTCAAATATAGTAGTTAGGATGGGATGAAATCAGATGAAACATTTTCTAGTAACTTTTTACAAGGCTTTCATGGTTTTGAACATGTACAATCTATTCTGTTACACTGTGTTTTGTATGTTTTTCTCTTTTTTATCTGAAGCTTGTTTCACAACATTCCCCACAAAATAGCCTATGAGATCATGAATTAAAATAAAATTGTCAAGAGGCTGAACAATTGCTTATGTAGAAACCAGGCACTGGGTTCAATGCTTCACATACACAACCTCAATTAACCCTAATGTCAGGGAAAACTGCTATTATCCCCACTTTGCAGATACAAATGAAATAAGACAGCTAGGAATAAGTACTTTTGCTTCACAGAGCTGCTTCATTCTATAACATTGTTGTTTTTAAATTTCACATCAACTCTGACATTTTTTTCTCTTAGCACTTATTTTCTCTTTCCTTATGGGTTTGACTGCTTCTCTGAGATCTTCTCAGAATCTTTAGGTCTACCCAGAGCTTTCTTTCTCTCTTTCTCTCTCTCTGTTACGCACACACACATACACACACATGCACACACTTGTTAAAGTGTAGACCTAGAGTTCCTCACTCATTCATTCAACCAGTATGTATTGAGCACCTACTATGTTTCATGCTCCATTCTAGGTATGGGAGACATAAGAGACCTTCTTAGAGCTTCCACTTTGCAAGGGTGACAGATATGAGCAATACATCAAACAAAAAACCATGTTAATGCAACTGTAGCTAATGTTTGTATAGAATACAGAATATGAAATAAGAGCATCTAGCATGTAGACATAACCCTAAAACTGAGGAGAAGATAACTAAAATACTGTCTTCTTTAAGAACACATGGCAGAGTGGTGAATGTGATCACATCGGGGTCGCCACCTGAGATGTTATCACCACTGTGCAGGTCTGTCCTGCAGACCCTGACTTAACGATGGATGAATAAATGCACTGTCAAACCTATTTTAGTGATTCAAGTGGGCTAGGGA
Organism: Ateles fusciceps; assembly: GCA_036589455.1. NCBI lineage: Eukaryota > Metazoa > Chordata > Mammalia > Primates > Atelidae > Ateles > Ateles fusciceps. Next base: position 3,004,453 of record JAZHEH010000164.1, on the reverse strand, counting down.
TGGTAGTCAGCTGCCTTTAGAGGGCAAATGCAGCCAACCGACCAAGACTCCCTCTCCATCCTCGCATTTAGTATGAATTTTATAACAGAGGTTTTAAGTCAACATGTTTGTGGATCATTAACATGATTAAAAGAGTGGTTTTATGAGTGATAAAAGCTTTAGGTTCCGGGACCCAGAATATACACCATTAATGGGTAATTCCCTTTTGACCTCCCCATGAGAGGACCATCCAGCACAAAGTTTACATGCGTAAACAGAGTAGACATAAAAGGATGTGAGGTAAACAGACTTAACTAGGAAAGCCTCTTATCATCCCTATCTTTTCTCTAATCTAATGTAAATGAACCAGCTGCCTTCAGCCTGTCCCAATAAAATCCTTCGACCTTCCAAAACGTTTGAGACTAATCTATAACTTGCCCTAATATTTCCCTAATATTTTGCCAGCCACCCTGAGTGAATCTCAGCAGTGAACATCTGTCTTGGGCAGCTCCACTTGCTTCCTAGAATGTGACCTACACCTTGCAGCCTTGACCATGCTTTCCAACCACCCAAAGCAACTATAGATTTTGCTCCCTGACACCCCCCCTCAACCCCAGACCTGACCAAAGGTTGTCAAAATCTCAAAGCGACAGGGTTCAACAGGTGGATTCTCATGGTCATGATGTCTCTTCCTATGATAGTTTTTTTCACTGTCACTCCTATTTTCAACCTATTTTTAGGTGGCATCGGATTTGAGATTCTATCTGAGGTACCTTTCTTTCTCTTGATTACCCTTGCTTTTAAAAAGGCCATATAAAAATAGACATGGGAAAAAAATAGACATGGGAGAGTTTTACTGTTACAAGTGATTCTCTTAGTTCTTGTTTATTAATTCTTTCAATCAAATATATATATATATTTGGACATCTAGGTGCCAGGCATTGTGTTACTCACTAGATGTGAAACTGAGAACAGAACAGTCATGAGTCCTTCCCTCATAGAGCATATATACTAGACAGAATCTTTGTTGATATATAAATACTGATTTCTCAATGTTTATTAAGGTTTTTAAAAAAATGCTTAGCCAAGCACAGTTGATCATGCCTGTAATCCCAGCACTTTGGGAGGCTGAGACAGGCAGGTCATTTGAGGTCAGGAGTTCGAGACCAGCCTGGCCAACATGGCAAAATCCTATCTCTATAAAAATACAAAAAAAAAAAAAAAAAAGCTGGGTACAGTGGTGCTCACCTGTAATTCCAGCTACTCAGGAGACTGAGGTGGAAGAATCGTGTGAGCCTAGGAGGTGGAGGTTGCGGTGAGCCAAGATCACACCACTGCACTCCAGCCTGGGTGACAGAGAGAGACTCCATTTCAAAAAATTGATTAATTAATTAAAATTAAAATAGTGCTTAGCTCTGTGAAAGATGCTGCAACACGAGCATCCCTGGCTTATAGAACCCATGTTCTTATGAAGGAGACAAGATTCAGGCACAGAAAGCAATACATGAGAGTATATTGCCAAAGACAAAAATGGATGTTGAGTGGCCAGAGAACATTTCTCGAGGAGATGAGGTTTGACAAGTGCTTTGAAGGAGAAATAACCTTGGGTAAGTGATTAAAGAGAGGAAGCCATCCAGGGTGAAAATGACAGAGGGACACCTGAAAAAATGAGAGAGGACAGCAAGAAGACAGGATGACCTAGATGGCAGGCTTACCAGAAATAAAGAAGGTGGAGCCCTACACACTAAGATCAGCTATTGAGAATTCTCTCAACAGATAACATGAAGCTCCTCTTTCATGGTAAATGAGAGAGTTGTTCTTGGATCTCTTTCTAATCATTCTTATGCTGGAAACACTATCTTCGAGAAATATATCTTGGTTTGAAGGGCAAAGAAATAAGAAGCAGAGAGGTAGGTAAGAGCATTATTGGCTTGATTTAGGTGTGATAGTATCTGTACAAATGTGTAACCAACAGGACTAGAAGAACAGGTTAACCCAGGATGTAATACTTAAGTCCGTGTTACCTGATAAATGGAAGAAATGAGGGCATGATGGAAAAAAATATGGGGGGAGGGAATGATAGAGAGAAGGATAGACATAAGTGGATATCAGAGGCAGTCTTGATTAAGGTGGGGCTTACTGAACTTTATTGGGTAGTGAAGCTTCTGCCTGGAAATGTCCTGTAGTTATTTAAAACCATGGACCTGGTGCTTGGGTAAGAAGGATAGCCTGGCCATCGGCGTGTCATTGAAACAAGTGATTATGCAAACTATGAAAACAGATAAGCCTGATGGATGGAAAGGAAGGTGACCTCTGATTAACTGGTCTACCTATTCTCTTAACCCCTGGCTTTTCACGTGGGTACCAAAAGGCCATGTGAAAACCTAGATCAGGTGAGAAGGTAGCATTCCAAATCTGATTTTTGCTACAGGGTTTTCTCATATTTTCTACCATAGATCACAGCAGGAGGTTTGGAGAAAAGGTTTGAGAACATAGTCTTGCTAAGTTGCCTCTTTGGAGCCACCTGCTAATTGATTCCATGTGGAGTGCGAGCTCTATTTCACCCCAAATGACTTAATTCTCTGTCGTGTAACATCTTGGTCTATGGAAAGACAGCCTTGTGAGCAGTTATGTTTCCTTCCTTCTCTGACTGCAGATTGGTTACCTCTGGCCTCAGTTCAGTCTTTTATGTGGGACTTGGCTGAAAAAAGCAACAAGAAATTAGATGTATATATGCAATTATTATTTGTCAATTAAAAAGAAAAGAAAAAATTTAAACTGTCAGAAAACAATAATAGCAAAAAAGCAAGAACACATTCCACATTCCGAATATTTTTGTTTTCCCTAAAGCTAAAGGCTTAGTCAGCATGTGATCGATTTTCAAAGGCATCACTAGTAAAAGCATTACTGTTTTACCACAGCATACACACATAACAAGAGGCACCAGCATTCCAACCTGCACATCTGTGTCCCTGCTGCTCACCACCAGTTGCTAAGCCACTATCACATTTTTAGGAGTGCTGTTAAAAAAGCACTCCAATTCAAAGTGTGTAGAGTTCTGAATAAGTTAGGCCAGGAGTTTGGCAGTGGTCACAGAGATCTAAAATAACAGTGGCCTAAACAAGATATCACTTTATTTTTGTCTCACATATGAAATTCCTAACCACTAAGCCAGGAGAAACCAGAGCTCCTTTCTGCTGTTTTTCCTTCAACTCTAGAATACTGTCCATTCCACATGGTCCAGAACAGTTCACTGCCGTAGCTAGCCACACTCTTAACCACTGGAAGCTGCACCATCTCTCTTTCTTTCTGTTTTTTTTTTAATAGACTCGATTTTTGGCAGTTTTAGCTTTATAGAAAAAATCATGCAGAAAGTGCAGAGAGCTCTTTTATTCATGTCTTATTAGCCAGATCTTAGTGATTTACTCACATCTTGCTATACCAGAGACTGAGAAATACGGTTACTATTCTTTGGGGCTCTTTTCCCCAGTTTTTTTTTTTCGAAATCAAGGTTTTATTACAAAGGAGAGAAGAATGGACATTGGAAATAACTAGCAGTCTATCGCAATAACTATGCCACAATTATAATTATATACTGATGTGTGTGACTGTGGAGCCATGCCTTTTTTCCACTGTATTTTAAACTTCATTAGGGCCAAGACTCTATTTTTGTCAATTGTGAAATTTCAGCACCAAGAACAGTGCCTGACATTTAGTAGATTTTTTAAAAATATGTTTAATAAATGAGTGAAAGTTGCTTACGTTAAAAGAAAATATTTGAAGGCAAAAGTAAGGCTGAATCTTGGAGAGCTCTCTCTAAATATCATCCTTGGAAGCTTAGACTTTATTCTTTTTATTCTTTATTCCTTATTTCCAGACTCTTCTGTAGAATGCTAGTGACTCATGAGGTTTAAAAGCGTAAAAGAGTAAAAGCGTTTTGGGGCTAAATACTGTAGAAAATACTGCATGTTATAACTCTTTTTGTGATTTTTTTATATATAGAATGATTTTTAAAGCGCTGTACCAATCCTGCAGTAATAAATCCATTTAATTTACCACTTCTCAATGCTATTGAATCACAATGCCCTTTTTGAAAGAAACATCTCTTAACATCTTGTGGAACACTACTGTGCCATAAAGTGTACACTTTGGGAAATGCTGCATTAGACAAAACTATTGAATGTTTGCGAGCAGGGAGAGTTCACTGTCAACTGGTATTTTCTGGAAGGATAACCTAGTGGCAGGAAAAACCAGAGGGAAAATGATTTGAGTAAACAGTTCTAAAAAGACTAATCAATAGTTTTCTAATGTTTATGTGTTCGAAATATTGGTAGTAGCAACCTGGATTTCTCTATACCAGGATAATTAAAGATATAGAAGAAAGAAAAATGTTTTAATTACTTTATGTTTGTTGTTGTTTCAGTTAATTATGTTTTGAGGTCAACTTGTTTCCTCCTTCAGGACCTTACCAAATAACATTCTAATTTCTCTCAAATCTTCAGATCACTTTTTAAATCTGATTAGTAATTTGCTGCAATATTCTACCATAGGAATAAATGATTAGCCAAAATACACATTATATACTGAACCTTACCAAATTATAAATCTAATATCAACTCCAACTGTGTAATATGATGCACTATAAAATATTTTTTCTTTTTGTATTTACTTTTAGGTTCCCCATCTGCCACAGCTAAGAATATGCACTTTATTTTTGCTTTCTATCAACATCTTTCAAATTTCATAATTTAAGCAACTTTTTCCATTCTCTTTTCATTTTTTTCAATTTTGCTGAGTTTGCTTAAAAAAACTATTCTAATACAAAACTTTTTCTTTGATTCATTCATTTACCACATAGGAATCTATTAAAAGATTTGACTGTGTGTAGACACAGATCTAAGGTTATCTACTTAAAACATTCGATTAATCTCACAATGCTATTTAAATGGTATGTAAGGGGCTGTTGATGGGGAAACATTATGGAAATCAATCAAACCAAATCTTGTATCACAAATCTCATTATTATGAATAATCCAAAGTGTTTATGCAAAATAATCTTTAATGATAATGCAAACTGCTTTGAATGTTTTTCCATGATCTTATAATTTCTATCACATTATCAAAAATATCTCCATACATTTCATACATTTTCCTCAAATTACCTTAGATCATATGGGAAACCACAATATGTCACCCTAAAATACGCCTGTTTTGCATCAGATTGTTTTGAGTTGAAGGTAATTAAAAAAAAAAAAGTGGATGCAGGAAAGCTTTCTGCCCTTCCTACTTGCCTAAAAGCAGGGCATAAATTTATAAAGACAAAAGGTATCCCACCCCACATGCCTATTCTACCAGGGAGAACAAAGGTTAACCGCTGAAGACAACTTGAGACCCTTCCCAGCCTGTGGATGGAACAGCGGGAACCTACATTGACAGGCTTTCCTAACTGGCCTTTATGTGCCATTTATTTGCCTTTTCACAAGTTGTCAACCTGAGACACTCAAAGTCCTTTTCTTTGCCGTGTCATGTCTCTAAAAATGTAGTGTTTGGTTTTTTCCCTGCTAGCAATTCACAACAGCCGCCGGAAGACGAGGGTAAGGGATGTATTCACATCTCAGTGCTGCCCCAGGCCCTGGTGCTCACTGTTTCAGTCCCGACTTTCTTATGGTGTCCTGGAAGTCCTCCAGTCACCTGTAGAAACCTTAAGTTAAAACCCAAATTAGTCAAAACTTTAAATTTTCACTTGGGTCTTGGGAGTGACCTCGGGACTTTATACATCTGTGTGCATGTATTCCTCTGATATTCCAATGAAAAGTGACAATTCTCCTCGTAGGGGTGTGTGTGTGTGTGTGTGTGTGTGCACACACGGACGCATGTGACTGCGTTTTATGACACAGAGCAAACAATAAATACCTTTTGAGAGAGTGAATGGATCTGTTAATTATCTCTTAATTACAGCCTGGATGCCAGAGGAAACATCTGCTCCTTCCATAAAATGTGGGTTGACTTTTCCTTTTGCGAGATAATGGAGAGACAGATGATAGATAGATAGATAGATAGACAGACAGACAGATAATTTGTGTCTGATCTTTTAGACTTTGTATCATCCTGAATTAAAACCTATTTTGGTGCTGATGGGGCTCTGAGAATGTTCCTTCTCTCGCCTCTCACTCCCTTTGAGCCATTTGACTCTAGCCTGGTTGCTTTTTTTCACTTCAAAGCAGTAACGCAGGAACAGCAGCTCCTCTGGAAATCAGGGCCTGCTGTTTCATGGACTAATTTATCCTCTCTTCTGCTTTTCTCTCCAGCTGCCTCCTCCACCTCATACTCCCTGAGTCACTTTGCCATGACAGCAAAGGCTTAGGGCATTCTATGATCCTTTCTTCCAGAAGGCCATGCTGGGCCCATGAGTTCACTGAGGGGGTGTCTTCAGCTTAGCGAGTGCTGCAGATAACAAACCACAAATGCCAACTCACAGAGGAAGTTTCTGTCTAAGGGCCAGTCGTTTTTGGCCCTTCCCACTGAAGGACGCGAACCATTGTTTCCAAAGAACCAACAGAGGTCCTGACACTTGAGACTGTGATTTTCAAAGTAAGGAAGGAAAATTACTACGAGAAAACGCAACCAAGGCCCCTGACCTTAGAGCCTATTTCCAGGTGAAAGCAGCAGTTCAGAAGCTCTGTTCCTCCCAGGACGCGATGTTATTTCAGTTAGAGATTTCTTCTTACTGGCAAGCACCTTAGTGAGAGCTAGATTAGATTGGTTTTCCTAACACACTGCTACTTTCATCTTCGTGGAAGCATGGGATGTTGTTTAAGAGGGAAGAGAAGAAAACAACCAGGGAATATGAGCAATTTGAGGAAGAAAGTTGGAGAAGTCCTGTAAGACTATTATGTTACCTTATTAGGGGATATGGGAAAATTAAGAACCTAGACTATTTTAGTCTTGATGAGAAGCCTCTAAGACCAAGGAGTGTATTGAGAGAGGGAACATTGTATCCTTTTTTTGTCTCTAAAGGGTTTTTAATTTTTTATTTAAATCAAACAAATCTTATTTCCCATTTCTTGTTACCTCTATTCAATTCTCCTTCCTTTGCTCCACCCAGGCTATTTGTGTCTACCATTTCTCCACTGCCTCAAACATGTCACCTGCTTTTCCAAATGGCACATACTCTCCTATTCAAGTCTTCACTCAATCACCTTCTCATGAGGTCTTCCTACCCAACACCCACCTCTAAAAATTCCCTAGGCCTCTTTTCTGACTTACTTATTTATCACTTATTGTCATCTCACATACATTTTACACATTTTGCATCTTTCCTTTCTGTCCCCATCACTGGAGTGGGGACTTTTATACGCTTTGTTTGCCTCTATAGCTCCAGAGCCTAGAGAAGTGCCTGGATCAGAACAGACTCTCCAGGAAGCATTTGCAGATGGAATGCAAGAACAAATGAGTGAACGAATTGCAGCCTACCTGTCAATGAAAACGCTTTGGGATTTGACCTGCTTCTTCTCCCTTCAGACAATGTGGTTTGACTTTTCTTTTATTATGTTTGCTGAAAGCAAAAGTAAAAATTCTATTCACCCATTATAAAAACAAAAGAGGGTTTATTATTTTCATGAGAATCTCATAGTTATATAGATGCAGGTAAGGGTTTATCATAAAATAAGGGATTGTCCATCTGGGCATGAGAAAAATTCCACCAACTAGCAAGGATCTTCAAGTCACCTGTAGGTACTAAGTCACTTTTTCACCCTAAATTCACTTTTTACAGCAAAGGATGCCTGGTATTGCCTGCTGTTCCTGCAGAATTCGTTAATATCACAATTGAGCTCAAGAAAGAATAGCAAATTTGAATCACCATGGTGCTGGTTTGCATTGCTGCTGTGCAGCAGAATCACATGTGTAATTCCTGCACCTGCACCCTACCTGTAGGGATTCTGATTTCCACCTCTGAAGAACATGTAGATATGATTTTGACACACACTCAGGAGGGAGATCCACTGAGTTAGGGAAGGAATATATTGCTATTCATTACTTTGCCTGCATTTCCTCCCCCATTATCTCTTTACTTTAAAAATCAACATAATTTCCTTGTGTGCAGGTGTGTGCTTGTGTGTAGGAATGCCAGGCATATGAAGAACAACCTACAACTATTATAGGGAAAGTGCCAAGAATAAATGTCAGACTTTTCAAAATTTTGCTTAGGGTGGGCCCAGTGCCCAGGAAAGCAGGATGAGCTGGAAAACTACAACCATTTATAATATTCTTTTTATGTGAAAAGACATTCTCCTTTCCAAACAATAAGGTCACAAAATTTTTTTTTAATGAAATTGGTTTATAATTTGAGAACTGCCTATAAAATTGGAGGTTTAAATTTTTAAACACAAGTTAAATCACAGATCAGACTGACAAAGACATTTTCTGATGGGTATACAAAGCAATCTATGAACTGTTTACATTAGTTTGATTGAAATATGAACAGAAGATGTAGCTATCAGCTTATGCTTCACAGTTCATAGTAAGAGCTCAAGCAATAGTAGCTATATTTTAAGAAAGACAAAGACTAAAGACTGGTTAATGTCTGACACAAAAAATCTAAGGCATCTTTGTGGCAGCTTTAGAAACTGTACTTCATAAAGATTGCAAATTGTTGCCCCTTTTTGTTACTTAGATATAAACGACATTTTTCTTCTATGCTTTCCATTTCTCTTCTGGCTCTAAATGTGATCTTCTGTGAGTCCGTACACCACTTCACCTACATTTCTGAAGGAACTCCATGCTAAGAGATTCTGCAGATGCCAGTTTCTTCTTTCCTGATGTGATGATCGGCACTAAAGAGGCGGAATCTTCTCAGCAGTCCTCAAGTCTTCAGCCATAACCAACTTCAGAATCCAGAGTTCTTACTCCTTATCTGTTCCGTTGCTGCTAGCTCACTCAAATTACCATCATCTCTTGTTTGAATGATTGAAGCAGACTTTTTTCTGGTCTCCTTTCTTTTTCCCTTGCCAACTTGCTGCCTAATTTCAACACAGCAGGGTAGTAAACCTTCTAATATCTGGGTCAATGTCTTAGTCAATCATGGACTCCTCTGGTGGTTGCCCATTTTGCTCAGAGGCAGTGCAGGACAGTGCATAAGAGCACAGGCTCCAGAATCAGACTGACGAGAATTGAATCTCAGCTTAGTCACTTGACTCACTGGGCAGCTGCATGACAATTGAGTAGGTTACAAAAGCTACCTATGCCGTGGTTTCCTCACTGATAAGGTGGGGGTCTAACAGCAGCAATTAGCATCACATAAGGTTGTTTAGAGGATTAGATAAAACAAAGTGTATACAACACTTTTACAGTCAGGATTTTTTTCTATTTCTCCAGCAAGTATAATTCTAGGTTATAGTAGGTGCTCAAAAAATATTTTTCAAGTGAATTATTGAATAATGGAATAAAGAAATTTAAAGGGCTAATGAAATACAATGAAGAACCAAGAATTCAGTTCTTATTGAATGATAAATGTTGTACCCCAAACCAATGGGGGAAATGAAGGACTTTTTGAATTGACATTAGTGAACAAATTGGCTGTTAATGTGGGAAAAAAAATATAAGACTATGGGCTCAAGAGACAAAGAAAGGTAACCACTGTTTTATTCTCTTTCTGTCTATTTGACTTTTTTTGGATACAAAGTAGCAGATATGTAGAATGAACAAATATAGAGATCCAGTGTAGAATGTGAGGACTATAGTTAACAATATTATATTGTATTTGGGATTTTTGCTAAATCTGTAGATTTAAGTGAGTTTGCTCCCCCCACACACACACACATAAAAGGTTAACATTTTGAGTTCTGGATATGTTAATTTGTTTCACTATAGTAACCATTTTCCTATCCAGATATATATATATAGATAGATATATACACATACACACACACACACATACTTATCTCCGTAATGGGAGATGAAGCGATGAATAGGAGCGCTATCCATGACATATCATATTTCTCTGTTTTGTAAAATGATCATGTATTCAGCAACATTGCTACAATATTTTATCAGTAATAATAATTTGGGTTTTGTAGTTCTTGTTAGTTTATGTAGATATTCATATATCTGCAAAGGAGAGTTTTATATCTTGTCTTCCTTTCCAACTGATATCCCTCTGTAATAGCAATTAGTACTACCCATCAATATTTTTGTATCTTCTCCCTTCTGGGTCTGTATAAGGATTTTACTTAGTAGCTCCCCTGCTCCTCAGTGGGCCCACATGACTATTTCTGAAAAATGAAGGTTTGAGCATTTAATTGTAGATGTTACATCTGCCTAAGCTGTTATTTTCCCTTAGATATCATGACTGGCATCTTTAAGATTGTGGTTCTTCCATCATCACCTGGGTGATAATGAGCCCAGCCCTTCTGCCAGTCCATGTAGATCATTTAGCATGAGCAAGACACAAATTCCTGTGATACTTAAACAACTATAATGCTTGAGTATTATGAACTGCAACATAAGTGAGCCCATTCTGATTAATATGGTCCTTGTTTTTTTTTTTTTGTTTTTTTGCTGATTGCGTTAGGTCAGGATCTCCAATACTATGAGACAGATAATACAAGGTGGAAGTAGAGACCCTCGTATTATTAAGTGGCATTAAGTATTGTTTATCATAAGCCTCTAGCAATTAAGTAATTTACAATTTATTTATAGTTATCTAGAATTTTTATCACAAATAGAAATTGGATGCCATCAAATGCGTTTTCTGCACCTATTCAGTTAATGTCATTTTTCTCCTTTAATCCAGTAGTGAAATGAATCTCTGTTATTCACCATATTTTAATTCGTCAGGTAAACCCTTGCTTAATCATGATATGCTACATTGTTGGATTTAATTTTTATTTTCAGTTCTGAACTTAAATCTGTACGTGGAAACGGTCTATAATTTTATTTATCATATTATTTTCATTTTTGGAGGTATGGTTTTCCTAGCCTAATAAAATAAATTGGGAAGATGCTCTCTGTTTGGTGGAGAGGATTAGAATAAAAATGAATGCTTCCTTGATAGTTAGAACTCAAAGGAAAAACTGTCTTAATTATTTTAGTATTTTAAAACTAATTATTTTAATTTTTGGTTTGGTTGATCTCTTATTTTTACTCAATTTTATTGACTTCCACATTTATCATTATTACTGTAGATCGGGTGAGGTAAGCATTAGGAAAAATGCTTGCATCGATAAATGTTACATACGAAACTTTTTGTCATAATTTTCGTTTTCTTCTTTATATCTTACTTGAGCTTAACTCTTTTATATCCTGTTAAATCTTTTTTAGTTGCACTAAAAATCTTTTTCAGTTAGCTCATTTGGCTTCCATTTTTATTGTAAATGTTTTAAAAGCTACAAAATTTTCACTGAAAAATGCCTTGGCTATATTTCATAAATTTTATTATGTAATAATTTTAATATTATTAGTTCTTATTATTTTATAATTTTATCATTATGAAATAAGCCCTTTTATCCAAGGGTTAGTTAATAGTATGATTTTTAGCTTCCAAACATGTATCAGCTTTCTAGCCTTCCTTTTGTCATCAATTTCTAATTTGATTGAATTATTATGTTTTTAATTTCTTTTAATATGAGCTTTTATTTGAGATGCAGGGGTTACATATGTAGGATTGTTACATGAGGATATTGGACCCAAGTAGTTAGCATATTACCCAATAGGTAGACTTTCAACCCACACCCCTCTCTATCCCTGAACCTTCTAGTAGTTTTTGAGTCTTTATTTCAAAACTTTATTGTCACATAGTATTTGCACATTTTTTGCACATGTTTTATGGGCACTCAAAAATACCAAAAAAATTCTGTGTATATGCCTCATTTCTTTTTGTTTATTATTATACTTTAAATTCTGGGGTACATGTGCAGAACGTGCAGGTTCGTTACATAGGTACACACATGCCCTGGTGGTTTGCTGCATCCATCACCCCGTCATCTACATTAGGTATTTCTCCTAATGCTATCCCTCCCCCTATCCTTCCACCCCCCGACAGGCCCCAGGGTGTGATATTCCCCTCGCTGTGTCCATGTGTTCTCATTGTTCAACACCCACTTATGAGTGAGAACATGTGGTGTTTGGTTTTCTGTTCTTGTGTCAGTTTGCTGAGAATGATGGTTTCCAGCTTCATCCATGTCCCTACAAAAGACTTGAACTCATCCTTTTTTATGGCTGCATAGTATTCCATGGTGTATGTGTGCCACATTTTCTTTATCTAGTCTATCATTGATGGGCATTTGGGTTGGTTTCAAGTCTTTGCTATTGTGAACAGTGCCACAATAATATATTGGTTATTCTGGACATAAGATATATTACTTATATTATTCAAATCTTCCATTTTGCTGAATTTTTGTCTGTTTGTATAAGGCTGTAAGAAACATCCTAAAATACTCCTCCACTGTCTTCTTAGCGTACATGTAGTGTTGCTACTGGATCCAAATCATTAGCTTTCTTCTAGTGTTAAATGCTCTCAAACTAAGATGAATTTCAGTACCACTTAAACATTATCCCATGAACCTTGGCCAAGGCAAAGTCAGATCTCTGGGTTTAAGGTCTCACAATGGCTCAGGCATAAGCCTCAAGCCACCAAGGAATGGAAACATATATTAAAAAGCTGCCCCAGCCTCTTTCCCATGCATACTACCTGCACTCTTATGTTAGGTTTACCATTAAGTTTTAATACACAGAGGAAGGCCTAAAAGGTGGTTTAATAAAGTATTGAATACATTTTTCTAGTGCCTGTTCAATTCTATAGCATCTTCAGATTTGAGTTCAGGTTAGGAAGCCAGCTGCTTCACCATTTTCCCAACTAAAATCACTCAGCAAGTACTTGTTCATTTCTACTTGTTTTAGTGGCAGAGGCATCCATACTGAAAAACCATCTGTTATGAACCAAAGGTCTGTGCTGCCCCAAATTTCTATGTTGAAATGCTATGCCCCTAAGGTGACAGCATTAGAGGTGGGGTCTTTGGGAGGTGCTTAGGTCATCAGGGCAGAGTCCTCATGATTGGAATTGTCAGAGCTTGCTTCCTCTCTTCCTCTGCTCTTTGCCATGTGAGGAAATAGCAAAAAGACCACCCTCTGAAGACTAGGAAGTGAGCCCTCACCAGACTCCAGATCTTCTAACACTCCTCTCAAAATTTCAGCTTCCAGAATTGTGAGAAATAAATGTTTAAGCCACCCAGTCTGTGGTAATTTGTTATAGCAGCTCAAACTGACTGAGACACCATCATATTTCTCTACTCTGGAGACTTGATCCGTTAATAACTTTTTTCCATTGCATCTTAATTTTCTCTATACACTTTAACTCTTCAGACTAAAAATATGCTCCTGTCTTTCCATATCTATTTTTCTTTCCTTTTCTTTACTCTGGGACTTTATTACTTTTTAATTACTGACTCCATCACATCACCCCTAATACTTTGTACTTGGGCTGGAGCTACAAGATGAGGCAAGTAAAAAAGAAGGGTGGAATTAAGGGCCTTGATATTATCAGGTGTTGCAATAGTCCATGTGAAAATGGAAGGGCGTTTGGACTGATATGGTGGCAATGAGGATGGGGGACGTGCCTGAGAGGTGGGAGAAAGGGCTAGAGTTTGGAGAAGGGAGGAAATGGTGCAAAGTCTTCATTTCAGAAAGTAGAAAAGTGAGAGTTACTAAAGAAAGTGATCAAAATTGTCCAGCAGTGCATGTATTCACTTGTGTTTGATGCACATAAATTTATTCATAAATCAATCTGCCCAATTGTGTAATTTCCTCCAGCAAATCTTAACTGCATGGGTACAGGCAGTCATAAAAATCATAAATGATTTGGGAATCCATGATTTGCTAGTCATCTCTACTAGATTAATCTTATGAAATTCGTGTTGGATTTATTTTATTTCTCTGCAGAAATATATGCAGTCCTTATCTATTCATTGCTTACATAATAAAATCTAAATATTTCTTAGCCTGGCATCAACGTCTCCCCATATCTGGTCAAAATAATAATTTTCAGCTTTCCTTTCACTACCACACTTTTTTCTCATCATGTTAAACTATTTGCCATTCTCATAACACATTCTCTTTTGTTTTATATGGCTTTGATACTGCCTTTCCAGATACTGAAAAGGACCTTTGCCTTCCCTTTTATGTTCTCTGGGCTTACCTCTCAAAATTACCTCTACAATCCAACTCTAATCCCAATTTCTCTATAAAGCCCTCCTTCTTTGAGTGCCCAAGAGGTTTGGCACTTTTTTCAAAATCAGATATGAAATTTTATGTTATTTTTTATTTCAATAGCTTTAGGAGTAGAAGTGTTTTTTTTTTTTTTTGGTTATATGGATGAATTATATCATGGTGAAGTCTGAACTTTTAGTGTACCCATCATCCAAATAGTGTACATTTTACCCAAAAGGTGATTTTGTGTCCCTCACCTCTTCTGAGTCTCCAGTTTCTATTACAACACTCTGTGTGGCTGCATACCCTAACAGAGCTCCCACTTATAAGTCAGAACATGCTGTATTTGGTTTTCAATTCCTGAGTTACTTCACTTGAGACAATGGCCTCCTGTTCCACCTAAGTTGCTGCAAAAGACATGATTTTGTTCTTTTTTATGGCTCAGTGGTATTCCATGGTTTATACTCCATTTTATTTATTCACTGCTTGGTTGATGGGCACTTAGGTTCGTTCCATATTTTTGCAATTGTGAATTGTGCTGAGATCAGCAAATGCATGCAGGTGTCTTTTTGATATAACAACTTCTTTTCCTTTGGATAGATACCCAAGAGTGAGCTAGCTGGATTGAACAGAAATCTACTTTTAGTTTTTTGAGAAATATCCATACTATTTTCCATAAATGTTGTATTAATTTACATTCCCACCAACAGTGTATAAGCATTTCCTTTTCACCACATCCTGGCCAACATCTATGTTTTTTTGACTTTTTAATAATGGTCATTCTGACGGGGGTAAGGTAGAATCCTCTTGTGGTTTTAATTTGCATTTCCCTGGTGATTAGTAATGTTGAACATTTTTTAATTTCTTTCTTGGCCATTATATATTTTCTTTTGAGAAATACCTGTTCGTGTCATTTGCCCAATTTTAATGGGATTTTTTTTTCCCTTGCTGATTTTTGCGACTTCTTTGTAGATCCTGGATGCTTAGTACACTGTTGGTGGGGATGTAAGATGCATACTTTGAGAATATTTTCTTCCACGCTTTAGTTTGTCTATTTATTCTGTTTATTATTTCTTTTGTTGTTTGACTTGTATACGCTGCCTTTATTCTAGTTATCTAGGTACTCAACTTGGTTTAATCAATATATCACATGAAAATATAGAGATAAGAGACCTGTTATTTTGTTTTATTATCACTCAGAGTCCATCTTCTTGTCTTTCTCCAGTCACTAAACTTAGATTTTCTTTTGGACAATTGCCTCTCCTCTGCTTTTAATTTGTATAATTTTGGAAAAGACACCTTTCTGAGGTATGGGCTGCTTAAGTAACCCAGGCATGTAGCCCAAGCCAACACACAGTAGTTGACTCTGAAGTAAACATGTCTCTATAGCTGCGGACATTATAATCAATAAGAATTAGTCCTGAACTATTGCTGGAAACATGGGATAGGATCAGCTCCTTACTTATTGTGCCAAACTAGCAGAATGTAATTCTGAAGATGCTAGGAGGCCCAGATGAGGGAAACATGCATGACAGTTAAGCCAAAAGAAAAGAGAAAATTCAGGACAGGAAAGGAGAAGCATTCTTGATAATGTCATTTCAGTCCTGAGATACATCCATGCCAGAAGATGGACTCCTACGTTTTCAGGTACAACACCAATGAATCCCCTTCTCTATGTAAGTTTGAGTTTGATTTTTGAATCCTTAAAGACTCACCATCTTTTAAAATAACCACCCACAACAATCTTGCAGCTTTCATGCCTGTGAGGCATCTATTGTTTATTACACCTATTCGGTGTTTATTGCAAACTGACTTATATGGTCATTTCTATGGTAATATGGTTTGGCTGTGTCCCCACCCAAATTTCATCTTGAATTGTAGCTCCCACAATTCCCATGTGCATGAGACAGACCCAGGGGAGGTAATTGAATCATGGGGGCAGGTATTTTCCATGCTGTTCTCATGATAGTAAGTCTCACGAGATCTGATGGTTTTATAAAGGGCAATTACCCTGCACATGCTCTCTTGCCTGCCTCCATGTAAGACATGACATTGTCCCTCTTTCTTCTTCCACCATGACTGTGAGGCCTCCCCAGTCATGTGGAACTGTGAGTCCATTAAACTTCTTTTAAAAATTACTCAGTCTCAGATATATCTTTATAGCAGCATGAGAACAGACTAATATATATGGTTATGTATATTTCCTGCCTCTTCATCTAAATGTCAGTGTTGGGCAGCCTATTACAGACCTTCAGCCAGACTTCCTGAGGTTTGATTTCCGGCTCCACCACTTTCCTGCTAAGTGACCTTAAGCAAAGCACTTCACCTTTTTGTGTTTCTGATTCATTATCTATGCAATGGAAATCATAATGGTAACACCTCATAAGGTAATTGTAAGGAGCTAATATATGTAAAGTCCTTGGAAAAATATCCAGTACATAATATACATCATACAAGTAAGCCTCATGTAAGTGTGAGCTATTTTTATTACTGTTACTATCACAATGATGATTATGACCATTATTATTAGTTATAACCCCACTGCCTACTGCTATGCCCCTCAATTACAGAGTGAATCATTCTTAACTATTACATGAGAGGATTTTAATATGGTATTTGTTTTTCTGATCCTACATTGTTAACAGGGACCAAACTACCAAAGCATAATGAGACGGCCTTTGTCAGCTCAGTTCAAAATGCTATAAATGTCCCAAAGCTTCCTGCCTCATTCCTGCTCTTTCCTTCACCTTTCCATCCATTCCTAGCCTTAATAAATTCCTGACCTTTTATATTCATCTCTCGTGACCAGCATCCAATGGGCCATAGAACTTGATGATAGAGTTTAATCTCAGCATTTCTCCTTAGTCATTGTTGGGTATTATTCTTCCATCTTTTATCTGCTTCTCTTATCCTTTGCTAGTTTTCCTGAATTACCACACCCTGTCCTCCTGTGAGGGGGAGATCAGCTAACACCTTGTCAAAAGACAAAATTACAACAAATTTAGTTTCAGAACTAATTGACTTTATTTGTGATGCATGAAGTTGAGCATCCTTCATTCAACAAAACAAAATGAGGAATCCCACTGGGAAATGGCAGATTTGTGGGATTTATAGGGTGGGAACAAGAAAAAAGAAAGAGAAAAAAATGATTGGTTAACACCAGGTTACCTCAAGTTACTTTTTTTGGTAAGGGTTAATGCAAAGGGGACTTCCTTGTTATGCTGGCTCAGGTAGACTAGAATCTTCTGCTTTCAAGAAAAATAAAACAGTCTGTATGGGAATCAAGGTGCTTTCTTAAATTTTCAATTTGATGATGTGGCATTTAACATAAGTGACTCCAGTTTGGTTTGGTCTGGTCTGCTGGGGCCTTGTGCAGAGGCTCGGTCCAAAACAATGGGCCATAATTTTGCATAACAACCTAAGAAAGAGCATCTCCTCTACTGTGAAGCTTTAGGACATACCTTAATCAGGATTTAAAATGTAGCTTCTAAGACGTAGGAAGTAGCTAATACTATGTATTGGAAAAGGACTAAGAATGAATATATATATTCTCCTAAACTAAAATCTCTCCTCATGTCTGTTTCTTCTACAAGTTTAAGGAGAATTTCTAGGTCTGGTAGCTCCATTCCATGTGAGTGAACTCAGTCCCATGGGTAGGATTAGGATGCTGAGGGGGTCATATTAATTGCTTACAATCTAAGGAAAGTGGTTGGAAGGAAAGGGGGCAAACTAGTTTGCAAGACATGAGGACCATTGATCTCCATTAAAAGAATACAAGATATGTTTAAGGCCTAGCCAGTTGACAGAATTTCTCATCATCACCAGTCTCAATACAGAAGTAACTGCCATCATTCAGAATGTTACCTGAAACAAAGTGGAGGATGAAGATGGCAAATGGCACAAAACCCATAAAAACACCTACGATTTAAACATAAGATGTTTCCCTGTGCTATATTTGGAATGATTTGCTTGTCTACAGTCCTGCTGGAAGAAAGAAAATGCTCAGCTTGGGAAATAAAGAAAGAAAACATATCAATGTTTTGCTCATAATATTGGGAGAAATAGAATTATCTGAACCATATGAATTCAAAAAGTACCCGCATGGCAAAAGCACATTAACTATATTTAGAATACACTGAAGAATAGCATTTCAAACTCCCAGAAATTCGATCGTGGAATTTTTAAAGCAATTTTTAGTTTTTACATAATAAATATATATGCTATACTTTTATACATGAATACACATCAGTAGAAAATTTTTCTGTATGGCTTGCTACAAAAATTGTTACAGGTTAAATTATAACTCATGAAAACTTGTATAATAACAGAGGACATTTAAACATGACCCTGCATGTAATGTTGGTTGTTGATTTATTTTTTCACCCAAAACAAAGTAGGAAAGTGCACATACCATGTTAAATATTGAAAAAAAAAAAACTAAGAGGAAAAAATGAGCTCACCCATTAGGCCTTGGTGTACAATTTTTTTCTAAGTCAGTTTCCCCAGAAGCAGACCCTGAGATGAAGGTTCATAGGCAAGTGATTTATCAAGTAAATGCTTGTTAGCAAAACTAATAAAAGGATGAAGTAAGCAGGAAAGTTAAGGGGAGGAATTGAGATAAGAGTGTGACCTCAAGCCTTTCCCACACAGGATAACCTCAACCTGATCCCACAGGGGGAACCCTGGAGAGTAAGTTACATGTCAGACTTGTCCCAATCTGCATCAAGAGAATTGGGCTTTCAAATCCCCACATAGTCATGGGCCAAGGGTCACACCAGGAAAATGGAAATTCCCATATGTTCAATCAAAGACTCCAGTAGGCTGAAAAAAGTCCTCAAAAAATTTCTATAGTTTACGAATGACATGAACAAAAGTATATTAAAGTCTGGAGACACACAGGAACAGTTCAAAGGCATGATAGCAAATCTGGATAGAGCACAGACATTGGTTACTGCAAGATTCTTTAATGATGTTCATTTACTTATCTAAATAATACCTTATACCATTTATACCAAATAATGCCTTATACCACACGTTTAAGTCAGGACAAGGCCCACCTGTCCAAGGTATTAGGACCTACTCAGGGGAACCTCAGGTCTTCACCCATTCCCCCATCCATTACAATGCCAGCTTCCAGCCTTGCCCAGGTCAGAGCTGTGGCAGGGGAGTGGCACCCAGGTCCCATTCCCTGCTCAGCTCCTGCTTAGGAAGGCCAGGCCTGACCAAGAAGTTTAGGAGAGGAATAAAGTCATTCTGATGCATATGTGCACACACACACATACACACACAAAATTATCTCAAAATACTGGATAAACATATTTGCACAATTCAAACACAGGATATCATCCCAATATAAATGGATAACTTTAATTTGCCTATATGAAGCTATTCAAATGAAAAAGGCTTTACTCTTTTTTCCACTATTTTTTATTTATTCAATCATTCAAAAGTATTCATTGATTGACCACTATCGAGAATCTATTTGACACTATTGTCAATATCTTTGGAGTCACAAAAAAACTTGTTTTGAATCCTGGCTCCACTGCTTAACAATGATATGACTTAGAGAAAATGACTAAAGTTCTCTAAGTTCCTGTTTATACATGTGTGAAATAGGAACAGTCATATTAAGGATTCAATGACATAAAGTGTGCACTGACTTTGCACAGTGCCTGGTACATAGCAAGTGTTCAGTACATGTTAGTTAATATAATAACAATGATGATAATGGTAATGTTTAAGGCAGAGTGATAACTTCTGTGTACGAAATAACATACTTGAAAGGAAAAAAGATTGCCCTGCCTTAGAGCTTAACAATTTAGAAGTTAACACCTAAGTAAATATTTAGCAATAGAAAAGATAAATAAGTATATAAGAGAATAATGTATAATTCATGCTGAATGTTATACATAAAAACAGATGCCCCAGCACTAAAATCTCCTCCCCACTAATATATTCTCCACAGTGACACTTGTGTTCTCTTTCTAAAATATACCTTTAATAGTGAGACTCTTCTGTCCCTAAATTGTTGATGGCTCTTTCTCACCTACATAAAAAAGTCCAGGCATCAAAGCATTCACCCATGATCTACACACTCCCCAAACCCCAAGATGAACTATCGTCACATCTTTTATTTCATCCCCATGTATATCTTACCAGAACTATCCAGAATATGCAATGTTGCTGTTGTGGTTTTTTTTTTTAATTTACCGTCACTGCGCAAGGCATCCCTTCAATGTGGAATATCTTTTCTCCAATTCATACTGTTGAAATTTTCTATCCTTAGATGTCCATCCCAAGTGTCATCTCTTGTACAAAACCTCCCCATCTCTTTCATTCAGATTACCTCTCCCCGATCCATGTTCATATAGTACATTATATGCTTTACACATAATTGGGTACTAGCAAATGTTTAGAGGAAAAATCGCTGAGAAGAGGTTTGTGCACAGGAGTGGCTGACCCAAAATGGAAAATGTCAGTCTTTACATTAGACTGGAAGTTTCTTGAGGCCTGGAATGACCTCTAAGGTATCAGGAAGAACTTATAAAGGAAGAAGAAACGTTAGCATAATTACAATACTATAGAAATTAGAGGATAATTTCAAGGAAATAGACAAGGAGATTTGTATTAGTCCATTTTGACAATGCTGTAAAGAAATTCCTGAGACTGAGTAATTTATAAAGGAAAGATGTTTAATTAACCCACAGTTCCACATGGCTGGGGAGGACTCAGGAAACCTATAATCATGGTGGAAGGGGAAGTAGACATGTCTTACATGGTGGCAGGCGAGAGAGAGAGAGAGAGAGAGAGAGAGAGAGAGAAGATAGAGATTGAGATTGAGTGTAAGAGGAACTGTCAAACACTTACAAACCCATCAGATATCATGAGAACTCACTCACTATCACAAGAACAGAATGGGGAAAACTGTCCCCCATGATCCAATTACCTCCCACCAGGTCCCTCCCTCAATATGTGGAGATTGTGGGGGATTACAGTTCAAGATGAGATTTGGGTAGAAGCACAGAGTCATACCATACAAGTCAAAGAAAATAATAATTGAAAGAAACTTGGAAAAGTAAGTTATTGGTTATTTTGGGAAATGCAATTTTACAAGTATACTTATTTACTATACAAATATGTTACTATAGATAGAGTAGGAGAGAATAAATACTGAAAATGTGAAACTAGCAGTGGTATACTAGTTGCTCGGAGTACAAATAAGTTATGAAAGACATGGAAGCTGGTGTATGAGATTGAGGAGGTTTTGTCAAGAGGGAGTAATTTTCAAGATTTTTAAAAAGGTATTTTTTGGGCCGGGCGTGGTGGCTCACGTCTGTAATCCAAGCACTTTGGAGGCCAAGGCGGGCGGATCACCTGAGGTCAGGAGTTCAAGACCAGCCTGATCAATATGGTGAAACCCCGTCTTTAAAAAAAACAAAAAAGGGTATTTTTTGTTAAGGGATAGAGGGAAATAATTCATTTAAGAGAGATACTTAGGTCAGGGCCAGTGGTTCACACCTGTAATCCTAGCACTTTGGAAGGCTGAGGCAGGTGGGTTGCTTGAGCTCAGGAGTTCAATACCAGCCTGGGCAACATGGTGAAATCCCCCCATCTTTACAAAAAATACAAAAATTAGCCAAGCCTGGTAGCTTGCGCCTGTACTCCCAGCTACTTGGGAGGCTGAGGCAGGAGGATCAATTGAGCCCAGGAAGCAGAGGTTGCAATGATCCAAGATCATTCCACTGCAGCACAGCCTGGGCAACAAAGTGAGACTGTCTAAGAAAAAGAAAGAGAGAGAGAGAGAGATTTAAAATGCGGGAGGGAAGAATTATTTGAGAAGGAATGGATTTTTTTTTAGCTGTACTCAAAACTGATTATAGTTAATCAGTGTAATTGTATAATTCCTGTAACTTCATTGCAGGAAATTAAAACCATTCAAACAACAGTCTGACCTTTTTGTAAGTTAGAATTTCTCCATTATGTAGGTAGAATCATGTATTTGGGTTACAACAGCAATTATTTGTCCACTGCTTCATTCTTAGGGAAATTCTTAACTGGTTTTATATAACCTTCTGGAAGGCTGAGATTTTTCCTTCAAGCTCCCGTCCCCATGCAAGATGACAAGCTTCCCTACTCTCTGTTAAAGGAAGTTTCCAGGTATTCAGGACTGCTAATGTGCAGCTCCTCTGTCCATGGAAGATACAGTGGCAGGTGTAACCCTGGAGGGTGTGTTTATCAGAGGCCGTTTCTGAAAAAAGGCCTTCCCTTTTCCTCTCACTTTGAGAATTCCTAGTGTCATCTTTCAGTTATTTCCCTATAGAGTCACAGTCTGCCTTTTCTTTTCTCTTTCTTCAGCTCCAAGCCCTCAATCTTGTGGTCTATAGGAAAATAAAACAAAACAAAACATGACCCAAAAATCTATTTAGCATTTAAGTCAATAGTTTCTTTGAATCTTTTTTTCAGCATTGGTTTGGGCTGAAGTAGGGAAAAGAACTCTCAAGATACTAGTGAGAAAAAAAAAAGGGATAGGAAAATACATAGAAAACAAAGACTAATTGCCTGAGACATACCCTTACCAGGTTATTAAACAGATTAATAATAATACAATGGTTTCACTTTATTGAGTGCTTACTATGTGGCCTTTAAACACGCAACTTTTGTTTTTAAACATGTAACTTATGTAATCATCACAACGGCCCAGTGAGAAAGGTGCAATTATTTTGACCATTCTACAGGTAAGAAAACCAAAGCGCAGAGAAGTATTTTGGCCAAGGTGACACTGGTGACACTAGAATTTTGAGTCTAAGCTGTCCAGTTCCAATTCTACACTCTTGATCACCACTCCACATTTTAAAGATATAATGTTCTTAGTTTTGATGAATTACTATTTCTCCTAATTAAAACAATAGCAGCAACACTTCTGAGTATTATTTCAAATATCAATATTATTTTGTTATGATCACCTTGTAGGGAAAGATTATTTCATATAAGTCAGGGAATTAAAAATCAAGATTTCTTAGCTCATATACTGGCCCAACTCCCAAAGCAGAATTACCAATGTCCAGTGAAAATGAAATCATATTGAGAATATTTTATGTTAGACTCTCAGCGGAGTGACACTCAGTAACTAGTTAATTGCCCTGATTTACATTGATGATTTACAAAACTGCATAAACTTGCTATGAAAATATGTAGGTGGTTGTTAGATATCTGAAGAAATGTGGAGTTGTCAAAATAGATTTGTCTCAGTTGTATGATTTCAATTAAGTTTTTAGATAAGTGCTTTATACATTGCTGGAATAATTTGAAAATCATCTGCAGATATACAGCATATTTATTTCATATGGATTCTTAGGTATGTAATGATAGCTACCTCCATAAACTTGATATAAATATTCTCAACATCCAAATAAAGTCTTCCAGAGAGAAGCATCTATGGATACTAATAGAACTTTTACAGAGGAAGAATAACAAACTAGTAATCACCTTTGGTTTCCCATAGACATTCTATACAGAATTAATTCCTCCTTTATCTCGGTAGTAGCTAAAGCAACAGTTATCAATCTCTAGTTTGCTCATTCAAAGAAGCTAGCTATGTCTTTATAATGCAGATTCTGAAATACCTCAAGGACTTCTGATTCATTAGGTCTGGGAAGGACCCCAAAGTCTGTATTTTATATATATATATTTGTGTGTGTGTATGTGTATGTGTGTGTGTGTGAGAGAGATTTTGGTATTTTATTGATAGGAATAGCATTTTGATGACCTTTTCTTTTAAATTTTATTTTAGATTCCGTGGGTACACATGCAGGTTTGTTACTTGGGTAAACTGTGTGAGGCTGAAGCTCAAGGTATAAATGATTACATCATCCAGGTAGTGAGTATAGTACCCAATACATGGCTTTTCAACCCTTGCCCCCCACCAACACTCCCTTATCTGGTAGCCCCCAGTGTCTGTTGTTCACGTCTTTATGTCCATGTGTACTCAATGTTTAGTTTCCATTTTTAAATGAGAACATACGTTATTTGGTTTTCTGTTTCTGCACTCATTTGCTTAGGATAATGTCCTCCAGCTGCATCTATGTTACTGCAAAAGACATGATTTCATTCTTTTTCATGGCTGTGTAGTATTCCATGCTAAATATGTACCATATTTTCTTTACCCAGTCCCAATCTGTATTTTAAATTATCACTGTGGGACTTCTGACACAAATGGTCAGCCCATAACACTTAGGAAAACACAGATCAGAGGCAAATGAAGACAGGGTAATGTATGGCTGTTTCTGACATGTATGCTTTGCTCAAGTAGCACCTAGACAGAAGTCCTTTCACTTGGTTTTGTTCACTTTACAGGAGAACAATTGGCTGCATGGTCAACATGTGACTAAAAAATTTAAATACTTCCTTAAACCACTGCTGAAGGAGTCAATGACTTGAGATTTCAAAAAACAACACAAAAAAATAGTTGAAAAGGACTCAACCTGGAATGTGGAATAAAATATTATTTACTCAATAGTTAATGTAAACAAACTTGTATACAGCAAATTTTCAGGAGCTGTTAATTTCTAATCCCTCTTCACCGAAGGACTAAAGAAGCTTTGGCCTAAATGAGGCTGGGGTAATGTTTTTGGCCTTTTATTGCACAATTTCTCATTGATTTGATTTAGCTTAATGGGATCGATGGATTCTTATCTTGCCTCATAAATGTGAATGCTAATTCTGGCACGTGGTACACTGTGCTAATTTTAATATTTTTAGACTGTAATTGTTCATTAAGATCTTCATCAAGTTATACAACTATATCTTTGGTTATTCATATTTTTATTAGGTACCATACAGATCTGTGTGTAATTAACATTTTTGTTTTTTCTCCAATTTGGTGAGTATGTTGACCATATCCAGCTGCGACAGATGGGGATGGATATCATCTTTATCATGACCCAGTGAGGATGATATAGACAGCCGGCCCTTTTCACAGGAAGAGAAGTTCCAAACGGAGCAATGTCTGAAACAGTTTCCAACAATGGGCAGAAGGTTTGACTGTTTTTAGCAGGTGTCACATAATCCAATGCCCACAAGGATGCTGCTATTTAAACATACCATTTCCCCTTCAGTCCCCCTTCTGTGTGGGTTGCACAAGCTTAACGTTACTCTGTTGGTTCTTTGGTGATACAGACAGAGTTGCATCAAAATCTACTTGTTGAGGTTGCAGGTTAAAATGGAAAAGAAAGACATTTTTAGTGTTCTTGGAAAGTTTGGAATTTCACAAATTAGATTTTTTTTTAGGTGGAGATAACCTGTCATAAAAAAATAAATTGTCAACACACCAAGACCTGTACACAGACAACTGATTTTTTTTTCCTATTACTTCTTTCAGGGATAATTTAATTTTCTAGGAAAAAGGGATAAATAGCATGATGATATCTTTTTTTCTTTGCATCCTTCATTGTATGGTTTTTAATCTGAAAATTTTTAATTCAAAAACAATAAAGTGCTAAGTGAGTCAGTTACTCTTATGCTTCTGCAATAAGCACCTCTGATCTCTAAGGCACCTCAGGTGCACAGATATAAACTCTTAAGTAATCTGCACCACTGGGAACTGGAATCCACACACGAAACCCAAAAACATTCGAGGTCAAACACCCGCAACCCAAAAGTATGATGTAGGAAGCTTCCAAAGTCAATGAGAAAGAATCTCCATATTTCAGCTACATTAAAAAGAATGAGAGAAATCTGTTATTCTGAATACAAAGAAAACAAAATAAAATCTTGGTTTTGCCTTTAAGGCTATGTATTTTAACAACATCAACAACCAAAAAAAGGTAGAACCACTCTCTGCCTTCTGCTTTAGCATACGTTCATTCTAGTTATATTCTTATAACAGAGCTCTAAAAGCAGCTGTGGTTTACTTTTCTTTCTCAGACATTTATCAGAATTTATATATCAGAGCCTACACAGTCTCCATTTTGGAATATCTAACATTTCTCAAGATTTTAAAGCTTCTGTTTCATCCACTTTTGTGATATTCGTGACAGGGATGGGGGGTAAGTTTTTGCTGTTTCTTGCAACATTTTTACTCAGTTAAAAGTCACAACCAAATTTCTTATTAAAAGAACCATTCAGCATTTGTATTTTTGATGATTACTTTCAAAGCAAGGAAACACATCAGTGTGATTAAACTGAAAACAAAATAAAGTTGCAATTTTTTTCTAAAATAAATAAGTCCCAAAACTCAAGTGAATATTGGTTCATTAGTTGTGACAAACGTAAGATATTAACAAAAGGGAAAAGGGCCATGCATGGTGGCTCATGCCTGTAATCCCAGCACTCTAAGAAGCCAAAACATGAGAAATGTCTTCAGGCCAGGAGTTTGAAACCAGCCTGGTCAATGCAGCAAGTCTCAATCTTCATTTTAAAATAAATAAAAATAGGCATGGTGGTGAATGCCTGTAGTCCCAGCTACTCAGGTGGCTAAGGCAGAAGGATTGCTTGAGCCTAGGAGTTCAAGGCTACATCTAGCTGAGACTATACCACTGTACTCCAGCCTGGGTGACAGAGTAAGACACTGTTTCTAGACTAAATACATAATTTTTTTAAAGGAAAGGGAAATATGGAGGTATGTGTACAGGAACTCTCTATACTGTCCTTGCAATTTCTTTGTAATTATAATAAAACTACAGTTATGAACTGCATAATAATGTTCAGTCAACAGCTGACTGCAAATGATAGGGACAGGAGGCAGCCAAATGCCTAGGCAGATTGGGGATGGTCTCTGGTGAAACCCCACCTCCAAGCTGAAGATAATTTAAAGCCTGAAAGCCAAGCTGTAAGTTAAATCCTCAGACCAGATTGAGAACTCGTCTTCCTGTTTGGTGTACTTTCCTCTGATTGATCCTCTCCCTTCACCTATTTTACATATACCTACTCTTTCCTAATTGGTTTTCTACACTGTCATGCCCACCTTTGAGTGGTGTCTTTGCTTTAACCTTTTTTGCATAGTCACAAAACAATCAGCATGCATGCACTCCCCCATTCTGAGTCCGTAAAGGCCTCAGGTCCAGCCACATGGAGGGATTTTCCTGCCTTTGGGTAGGGGAACCATCCTTCCCCAATTTCATCCCCTCTCCAATGAGAGTTTTCCTTTTGCTTAATAAATTCTACTTCACTCACACTTCGGTATCCAAGAGCCTAATTCTTCCTGGTCACAAGACAAGAACTCTAACCTAGCTAAGTCAAGGAGCAGAAAGACTGTATCAAATATATGAAAGTGGTCCTGTAAGATTATAGTGGAGTTGGAAATTTTCTATTTCCTAGTTATGTCAGAGCCATGGTAGCTGATATGGTTTGAATTTGTATGCTCAGCCAAATCTTATGTCAAATTGTAATTCTTAGTGTTGGAAAAGGGGCCTAGTGGGAGGTGACTGGATAATAGGGGTGGATTTTTCCCTTGTTGTTCTCAGGATACTGAGTGAATTCTCATGAGATCTGGTTTAAAAGTGTGCGTCACCTCGCCCTTTGCTCTCTTCTTCCTCTGACCATGATTCCAGCTCCTGCCTGCTTCCCCTTCACCTTCTGCCACAATTGTAAGTTTCCTGAGGCCTCTCTAGCCAAGCTTCCTGTACAGCCCATGGAACTGTGAGCCAATTAAACTCCCCCCCCCCCATTTTTTTTTTTATAAATTATCCAGTCCCAGATATTTCTTTATAGCAGTGCAAGAATGAACTAATACGGTAGTGTTGTAGAATAATGCATTATTCACGTTTGCGGTGATGCTGGTTTAAACAAATCTACTGGCTGCTAGTCATATAAAAGCATAGCACATACAATTACATACAACACATAATACCTGATAATTATAACAACTATGTTATTGGTTTATATATTTACCATTATTCAAATATAATGATTTGCTATTATTTTAGAGTGTACTTCTTCTACTTAATTTCTTTAAGTTAACCATAAAATAGCTTCAGGAAGGCCTTGCAGGAGGTATGTCAGAAGAAGACATTGTTGTCCTAGGAGATGACAGCTCCATGAGTGCTATTGCCCCTGAAGACCTTCCAGTGGGACAAGATGTGGAGGTGAAAGATGGTGATATTAATGATCCTGACTGTGTAGGCATAGGCTAATGCCGTGTTTGTCTTAGTTTTTAACGAAAAAGTTTGAAAATTACAGAAAGACTTTAAAAGTTAGAAATAGAAAAAAGCTTAGAGAATGAGGGTATAATGAAAGAAAATATTTTTGTATAGCTGTAAAATGTGTTCGTGTTTTAAGTTGTGTCATTAGAAGAGTCAAAGGCTTTGGAAAATTTAAAAGTTCCTAAAATAAAAATGTTACCATAAGCTAAGGTTAATGTATTATCGAAGAAAGAAAACACGCTCGATTAAATTTAATATAGCCTAATTGTATAGTGTTTATGAAGTCTACAGTAGTATATGGTGATGTCCTAGGTTTTCACATTCATTAACCACTCACCACTCATTCACCCAGAGCGACTTCAGTCCTGCAAGCTCCATTCATGCTAAGTACCCTATACAAGTGCACCATTTTTTATCTGTTATACCATATACTGTACCTTTTGTATGTTTAGATCTGCTTAGATACACATATACTTTCCATTGTGTCCCAATTGCCACAGTATTCAGTACAGTAACATGCTGTACACATTTGTAGCCGAGGACCAATAGGTTATACCATAGCTTAAGTGTGTAGTAGGTTGTAACATCTAGGTTTGTGTAAGTAAACTCTATGACGTTTGTACAATGACAAAATTACTTAATGATGAGTATCTCAGAACATATCCCTGTTATTAAGTAATGCATGATTGCATTTAAAAATATATATTTAAAGCTCAAGTTACAAAGAGCAGCGATAGCAAGTGAAAATTACGTGAACCTTTAAAGATTATATAGTCCAAACAACTGCTGAGTGTCAGAGTCTTTCATCAACATCACCAATAAAGAATTCCCTAGTCTAGATGCCCTTGAATTGTATTTCATCAGAAAAATCTCTAAGCTAAGGCAACACAATAAGTATATTTTGGGACTCCTCTAAGAGAAAATTACTCTTTTTTCTTAAGTCCAAATCTCTCTCTCTGTGGATTCCATTTTGGAGACATTCCTGGGTTCCTAGTAAGCCCTTAGCTCCTCAAGGACTAGGACTCTTCTATCTTTATACTCTACCCAATACATGTTAAACATTAAACAAATAGAATTTCTGGTAGTAGTTTTCTCAGGCTGCTGTTCTGTTCAGGAAACATGCAAAGGGAGAAGAAAAGACACACACGCAAAATACCTTTAAGGGTAATCAAGCTTTATCCCCACATAAATGGCAATGCAGATATAATAAGCAAATGATATAAGTGCATTAATGTAATAAACAAATTGCAATTGGAAGGGTAGAAGAGAAAAGAAATATGTATATTTATACTCACCAGAATAAGGAGGATTCACCACCAGCCTGGGAAGCAACACCCTGGGCTCCAGAGTGGGCCACTCGTCCGTGCACAGATGAGGAGAGGTCTCATGAAGCTTCAGCACAGTCTGGGACTCTAGCTTCTTTTGTAACAAGTTGTTTGGCGTGAGGCCCAGTCACGAGTGCCCTTCATGACTGGGCTCAGGGAACACAGAAACATCAACTTGTTTCTGTAACTGTCTATTGTTTTTCAATAACTAATGTATAGGAATAGATCAAAATAGAGATTTCTCCAAAACAGTGCCGGATGAATGCCTCAAGGGGAGCACACAACCTGTTCCAGAACTTGGTGACCATTTTTTCCATCCACGTTCAATTGAGTTCAAATTTAATATTTAATGTTTCCTCCACATTTGGCTTCAATTAGAAGTACACTCGAGAAATCCAAGATGGCCGATTAGCAGCAGCTCAGGATTGTAGCTCCCACTGAAAGCGCAGAGAGTGAGTGGATGCCACATTTTCAGATGAATTTTTGTTGCCCATGGACCAGGAGGTTCCCGGCAGAGGAGCCCCACAGGTCACCAGCGCAACTCTTTTGGCCGATGCGGTGGAATTGCCGGTGCCCCAGTGGGGCGGTTCTCAGTCCAGAGTATATGGGACTGAGTGCCCTTTAGTTGGTGTTGGAGATCTGGGAAGGCAGAGTCTCCCATTCAGCTGATTGAAGAGTGGATTGAAGCAGGGAACCAGACCGAGAGATTCCCGGGCAGAAAAGCGCCACGAATCTTAACGCTGCTGTTCCGGCCGGCGTAGTGGGTCGCTGCAGGGGAAGGCTGGTCCCCCACCACAAAAAAAAAGAAACAGCAATTGGAACTGCTGAGGATTGAGAGTTTCACAGCAAGTACAGCTGAACCCGGGAAGGTCCAGCTCAGTGGGGGAGGAGCGTTCACCGAAGGAAAAGTAAGAAACAAAAAAACTTTACCACCAACAAGCTGGACGTCCACTCACAGATCTAATCTGAAAGTCAGCAATTACACAGACGACAGGTGGATAAATCCACAAAGATGGGAAGAAAGCAGCGCAAAAAGGCTGAAAACACCCGAAATCAGAATGCCTCTCCTCCCACAGAGGATTGCAGTTCCTCATCACCAATTGAACAAGGCCTGATCAAGAATGAATGTGAGGAATCAACAGAATCAGGCTTCTGAAGATGGATAATAGGAAAGTTCTGTGAGCTAAAAGAACATGTTTTAGCCCAATGCAAGGAAACTAAGAACCTTGAAAAAAGGTTTGACGAAATGTTAAAGAGAATGGACAATTTAGAAAGGAATATAAGTGAATTAATGGAGCTGAAAAACACAATATGAGAACTTCGTGAAGTATGCACAAGTTTTAACAGTCGAATTGATCAAGCAGAAGAAAGGATTTCAGAGGTCAAAGACCAACTTAACGAAATTAAACGAGAAGACAAGATTAGAGAAAAAAGGGTAAAAAGGAATGAGCAAAGTCTCCAAGAAATATGGGACTATGTGAAAAGACCTAATCTACGTTTGATAAGTGTGCCTGAATGTGACAAAGAGAATGAATCCAAGCTGGAAAATATTCTTCAGGATATTATCCAAGAAAACTTTCCCAACCTAGCAAGGCAGGACAATACTCAACTCCAGGTAATACAGAGAACACCACAAAGATATTCCTCAAAAGAGCAACCCCAAGGCACATAATCATTAGATTCACCAGGGTTGAAATGAAGGAGAAAATACTAAGGGCAGCCAGACAGAAAGGTCAGGTTACCCATAAGGGGAAGCCTATCAGACTCACAGCAGATCTCTCAGCAGAAACCCTACAAGCCAGAAGAGAGTGGGGGCCAATATTCAACATGCTTAAAGAAAAGAACTTTCAACCCAGAATTTCATATCCAGCCAAACTAAGTTTCATAAGTGAAGGAAAAATAAAATGTTTTACAAACAAGCAAGTACTCAGAGATTTCATTACCACCAGGCCTGCTTTACAAGAGCTTCTGAAAGAAACACTATATATAGAAAGGAACAACCAGTATCAGCCATTCCAAAAAACCCATCGGTAAGCTGCATCCAGACCCATCTCACATGCAAGGATATACAGAGACTCAAAACAAAGGGATGGAGGAAGATTTGCCAACCAAATGGAGAGCAAAAAAAAAAAAAAGCAGGAGTTGCAATTCTCGTCTCTAATAAAATAGACTTTAAAGTAACAGAAACCAAAAGACACAAGAAGGACATTGTATAATAGTAGAGGGATCAATGTAACAGGAAGAGCTAACGCTTCTAAGTCTATGCATACACAATACAGAAGCACCCAGATACATACGGCAACTTCTTGGTGACTTACAAAGAGACTTAGTTTTAGAAGTACACTCCAAAAAATTTGATAGTCAGTTGTAGGAAAATACCCTTACAGATACACGAGGAAAGGCTCAGTTGATATAGATTAAAGATACAGGCTAAGCACAGTAGAATTAAAAGCACAATTAATAAAAACCACACCCACCATGGCTTTGCAAGAAGAGTAATATTGTGAGAGTTGTCAGAGGTATAAACATAACATTCAGTATACAATAAAGTGCAAACCCCTCATTGGGCTGCGATAAGCATATGTCATGCTATTCCATTTTGCAACACAACAGTATACAGCTGAGCAAATTTATCTGATAACATAAGTTCAGTGCGGCTATCATTAAGAACGTTTTTTACAGAAAAGCTTAATATTTTAATTTATTGCTGTAGCAGGATTGTATTGGCGACAGGGGAGAATACTGTGATAGTGTCCACCACCAGAAAGAGAGTCGCGTGCATTCGTAAACAGTGATGTTTATTTAGATTACTGGGAAGGGGAATATTATCCCTGATGGTGAATGGAATTAATGGCCACCCCCCAATGCATCTCCCCCATCCAATGTGGGGGCAGGTGTCACCACCCATAGAATCCACACACTCATAGGGACCCCCAGGGAACAGAAAGAGTTCTTCTATAATTGCATTGCTGCAGTGTGTAATTTAAGTAACAAAGGTGTTGTGTTTCATTTGGGCTTGGGCAAAAATAGACTGTTTGGTTTGGTTAAAAAGTCAAGGTTGGATTACAAGTGTTATTATCCCACCCCCACTGGTATCGGCATATCCATTCAGAAATGTTAGCAGGGATGATTCTCTGAGGCCTCTAGCAACTCGACGCATTGCCAGCACCGACTGCAGTTGGCTTCTGTTGCAGCAGTGCCTACCCAGTTGATGAACTCATTCTCGGCCTCAGACATGATGACCCAGGTACTGATTACTAGCAGACAGGTTATTGTCTGTAATGACAAAAATAGAGGTGAACATAATATTGCTTTTCATCTTTAGGAAATTGTACTATGCTTTCATTTTCTGCTCCCTTAGCTACAAGGTCACCAGCCTTAGGTACAGGATCTGATGAACACTGTAGCCATATTTTGGCTCCAGGATTTAAGTTGCCCACTCTAGTGGACCCAAATTCTCCAGTTCTATATGTTGTTTCTTTTGGGGCAGAAATTTTCTCAGGGGTTGACAAGGTACCACTAACAGTTGAGCAACCCACATCTGCAGTTTCAAAGCAAAAGAATCTGGAGTGGTATTGTATAAAATATTCTTTTAACTCTCCCCAGTAATCACTATCAATTTTACCACCATGCATTTTACCTTGCTACCATGCATTATAATAATGCTTCTCATTACAAGGCTTGAACGTGTTGCAATCCATTCATCCGCATTCAAGTTTGCAGTTACGGTGGAAATTCTGGCCTGTTGATCTGCCCACTGATTAAATAGTCCATTAAGAGAAAGCAGAGACGCATGAGAATCAACATGGAAAACAGTGATAATGGTGGTGTGCACCAGGATTCAGATATCTTCCCAGTATTGTTTTCCCCAAACCTCTTTATTCCCAATTAACCATTTGTTTTGTTGCTATTGGGGCATCCAGGTAGCAAGATCATTTGTTACTGACCAAGAGTTGGTGTACAAGTGAAAAATTCCTCTTGCCTCCTCCTGAGTATCTTGGAGGATGGCTGCCTATTCAGCCAGCTGGTTGCTCCCCACCACTTCCTTCATCAGAACCGGTGAGTTTTGGGGAACTCGTGACCTAAGTCATAATCATAAAAACATCATGGTTGAAGCAGAGGTGCTTCATTTCTGGAGAAGCCCAATAACAAGCTAACAGTTGATTTTTGAAAGGAGTATAAGCTTTGCCAGCCTCTGGCAGTTTTCAGGTCCAAAACCCCAAAGGTACCCTCTTCACATCTTGTTTCTGCCTGAGGCTCCAATTAGCATGTTGATCTAGCACAGCTACTTGCAGTTCTACTGGTCCATCCCAGGTGGGCCGTAGCTATAGGGTCAGTTGCACTGCTTGTTTAGCTTGTTCAAAAGCCATGCTCTCTTTCTCTCCCCCAGGTAGTGTTTGCTAGTGACTGAATGCAGAGGTTCTAAAATGTTACCCAAGTGGGGAATATGATGTTTCCAGAATCCAAACAAGGCAGTAAATTTCTGGGCCTCCTTCTAGTGGTAGGGGTTGCAAATTCTAGTATTTTAGCCTAAGCCTTTGGTAAAATGGACTATTTCCCTTATTCCACAGGATGCCAAGGAATTTTACAGTTTGTGCAGGTCCTTGAATTTTACTAGGGTTAATTTCCCATCCTTCAGATAGGAGCTGGGTTTTTACCTGCTCCAAACCCAGCTGGCTAGTTCTTCAGTTTTGCCCTGACCTGGCCATTCAGACAGCTGCTCCTTTCAGTAATAGGCTGATAGCTTTGAACCTAGTCAGTCAAGACATAGGCCTGTCATTGAGTCAGGGCCAGTCTAGAAGTCAGATTAGAATTTTCCTTTTACAGCTTACATTTCTCTTGAAGCAACCAGTCCCTATCTTGACACATTAACTTATAAGCAGTAAGCAAGCATCATCCACACGGGGGAAATTCTCTAGCGTCCCCCTCTACCAACTGGGATTCCCTGCAGCACTTCACACACAGCAAAGGTTCAAATTGCACTAATTTAGATTCCCAATTATCACAAAGGCTAGTTCCCCTGGACCGTTCAATCACCAAGAAGGAGAACTGAGGGAGTCCCCATCCCAGAATAGGGAAAGAACCCAAGTTCCCAGCCCAGTCCCTGTGGTCAAAAAATAGCATGCTTTTGCTTTCAAATCCTGTTAGTGACGCTAAAAATGTTCTGTGTGGGAAACAAGTGAGGGGAGAAGAAAAGACACACACACACACAAAATACCTTTAAGGGTAAGCAAGCTTTATCCCACGTAAATGGCAGTGCAGATATAATAAGCAAATGATATAATGAGCAAATTAATATAATAAGCAAATTGTAATGGGAAGGGGAGAAGGGAAAAGATATATTTACACTCACCAGTCTATGGAGGATTCACACCAGGCTGGGAAGCAACACCCTGGGCTCCAGAGTAGGCCACTCATCCATGCACATATGAGGAGAGGTCTCATGAAGCTTCAGGGCAGTCTGGGACCCCAGCTCTTTTTGTAATGAGTTGTTTGGCATGAGGCCCAGTTACGACAGCCCTTCACAAGTGGGCTCAAGGAACACAAAAAGGTCAACTTGTTTTTGTGATTGTCTATTGTTTTTCAATAACTAACTTGTAGGAATAGGTTGAAATAGAGATTTCCCCAAAACAGCGCTGGACGAATGTCTCAACGAGTTCATACAACCTGTTCCAGGACTTGGTGACCATTGTTTGTGTCCATGTTCAATTGAGTTCAAATTTAATATTTAACTTTTCCTCCACAGCTGCCATAATAAAAGACCACAGGTTGTGTGGCTTAAACAATAGCAATATAGTAAACCCTTGAATAATTTGCAGTCAAAACTCTGCATGTAACTTTTGGCTTTCTCAAAACTTAACTACTAATAGCCTACTGTTGACCAGAAGCCTCACTGATAACAAACAGTTGATTTACACATATTTTGTATAAGGCATGTATTACATGCTGTGTTCTTACAATAAAGTAAGCTAGAGAAAATAAAATGTTTTTAAAACAATCATAAGGAAGAGAAATACATTTACTATTCATTAATTGGAAGATTGGAAATGGATTATCCTAAAGGTCTTCATCCTCATCGTCTTCATGTTGAGGAGGCTGAGAAGGAGGAGAAAGAAGAGGGAATAGTCTTGTTGTCTCAGGGATGGCAGAGGCAGAAGAAAATCCAGATAAAAATGGATCCACACTGTTCAAACTTGTGTTGTTCAAGAGCCAATTGTATATTTTCTTGCAGTTCTGGAGGCTAGGCCCAAAATCAAGGTGTTGACAGTTTTGATTTCTCTGGAGACCTCTCCCTCACTCCTTGGGTCAAAAGGGCCAGCTTCTTTCTTTGTCCTCACATGGTCTTTTCTCTGAGTGTGCACATCCCTGGAGTTTCTCCCTCTTCTTAGAAGGACACTAGTACTATTGGATTAGAAACCCACCCTTTTGATTTCATTTCACCTAAATTTACCTCTTTAAAGACCTTTCCAATATAGTCACTTTTGGGATTAGGACTTCAACATAAATTTGGGGGGGGGTACACAAGTTAGTCCATAACACCCCTTTTAAGCATTAAAGCCATTCAATTATTAGAAAATTGCAGTGAGATATTATAGTACAGGTTAGGACTGTGGATTTAGAGTTAGTCTATCTGTCTCAAATCCTGGCTCAGGCACTAGTAAACAACATGTCCAACTTTGTGCAGCTATTTAATCTTACAGGGTTTTTATGGTCTCATCTGGAAAATAAGAATAATAATGGTAATAATGGCAATACTCAATATTGTAATGGTAACATACAACATAGTGATGATAATAATGGTAATTAGTATGGTTATTGTAAGGATTTAGTGTTATAATTTCTGTAAAGCACATAATGCAGTATCGAGCACATAGTACAGCTTTACTTAATGCTAATACTGGTAACAATCCATTAACATTCTTCTCTAGACTAGAAAACTCTTACTCTTCTTTGACATGGTTTCAGTCCCCTCAGCCTGAGCTATGTGTCCTTAAAGTGATATAGTATGTCTATGTGCATGAATTAGGCAAAGCCTATCACTTCTGTGAGTTGGAAACATACATCCTAATAATGAAATCTAATATCCCATTCAGTCTTTTGGCATTCACATAACAATAAATTCAGAAAAAGCTGTCAATTAAATCCCCTGAGTCTTCTTGACTCTTGAGTCTTTCTCTTTGGAGATTTCTGCTGAGCCAGTTCTCATTCCTACCTACATTTTGGAAGGGTAGTTTCCAGTAGCAAAAGTCATAATTATTCGTTTATTTACATAACATTTTATTTTGTTAGCATCTACATCTTCAGCTCATTCTCTCTTCTACATGTTCACAAATTATCTCATTTGTCATTAATAATCTGTTTAAGATTTTTCTGTAGATGCATCCAGGTTTTCTGATTTGTCCAGGGGAACAGCTCTGGCTTGATGCCCTGGCTACCTTGCACATATCCGTATAAACAAAGCTTGAAGCACAGCTTATCTGAGTCTTGGCAGAACACAGTCCTGGAACAGGGAGGATGCGAGGTTCTCAGGAGCTGTCACGAGGCCATCTTCCACTCACCTTTCTGAAAGGATGTCATGAGACAACTTCTCATAGCCTCCTGCATATGAAAAAATCTAGAATTTTCTGCCATAAACCCAGAAGAGAGCTGTGGAAAATAAAACTGCTTAGCTAGGGTCTAAATTTGGCTCCTTAGCCAAGTAAATGAGGTATCTCACAACTCATGTTGCTGTCATTACTCCCATTTGTTTCTGTGTCATCCCTTTTGGTGTGTAGGACAAGCACCTGGGAGCTGGACACTTTGGCTTATTCTTCTGTTCTCTCTAGGTTTGATGGTTAATACTAAATGTCAACTTGATTGAATTGAAGGATGCAAGGTATTGTGCCTGGGTGTGTCTGTGAGGACGTTGCCAAAAGAGATTAGCATTTGAATCAGTGGACTGGGAGAGGCAGATCCACTCTTAATCTGGGTGGGCACCATCTAATCAGCTGCCAGCATGGCTAGGATAAAAGCAGGCAGAGGAATGTGGAAGGACTAGATTGGCTGAGTCTTCTGGCCTCCAACTTTCTCCTTTGCTGGATGATTCCTGCCTTCAAGCATTGGATTTCAAACTCTTCAGCTTTTGGACCCTTGGACCTGCACCAGTAGTTTGCCAAGGGCTCTCAGGTCTTTGGCCTCAGACTGAAGGCTGAACTATCAGTTTCCCTACTTTTGAGGTTTTGGGAATTGGACTGGATTCTCTGCTCCTCAGCTTGCAGATGGCCTACTGTGGGACTTCACCTTGTGATCATGTGAGTCAATAGTTCTCAATAAACTCATATATATATATATATATATATATATATATATATATATATGAGTTGGTTTTGGGGTTTAGTTGGTTTTGCAGGTTTCTGGAGTTAGCTGCTTAATATGACTAGACCCCAAAATGCTGAGGACTCTATTTCTACTAGTATGGAGAATGTGGAGAGTTTTTGGCATGAATTATTTAGACATTTATGCAAAATAAATATGTTTGATACTTCTAGTTCACCACTCATGAGAGGCAAGGAGTTTAGTGACTCTATACATAGTATCTTTGACCATATGTGGAAACCAAGGAATATGATGAAGTTGGTTGGTTGCTCCTAAGTTCACTAGACAAAGTGATGAAAGAAAATGTTAAACTCGGTGATTCTATCTCTCAGCTTCAGAAGCATATACTGAGCCTCAAATCTTCTCAGATTGTCCTGAGTAAGAGTTTTATCTCCTTCAGAGAAAGGGCTGGAATTGTGGAAAATCAGACACAGGCTCTGATGCAAGTGGCTCACCAGCAATGAAAGATGCATGCACAGCCTTGCCAAGTGTCTACTGTTAAAGTGAGGGCATTGATTGAAAAAGAGCACTAAACAAGGATGCCCTCTCTCACCACCCCTATTCAGTATAGTATTGGAAGTTCTAGCCAGAGCAAACAGACAAGAAAAAGAAATAAAGGGTATTCAATTAGGAAAGGAGTAAGTCAAATTGTCTCTATTTGCAGATGACATGATTGTATATTTAGAAGACCCCATTGTCTCAGCCCAAAATCTCCTGAAACTGATAAGTAACTTCAGCAAAGTCTCAGGATACAAAACCAATGTGCAGAAATCACAAGCATTCCTATACATTATTAACAAACTTAAAGAGAGCCAAATCAAGAATGAACTGCCATTCACAATTGCTACAAAGAGAATAAAATACCTAGGAATACAGCTAACAAAGGATGTAAAGAACCTCTTCAAGGAAAACTACAAACCACTGCTCAAGGAAATAAGACACAAACAGATGGAGAAACATTCCACGCTCATGTTTAGGAAGAATCAACATTGTGAAAATGGCCATATTACCCAAAGTAATTTACAGGTTCAATGCTATCCCCATCAAACTACCTATGATCTTCTACACAGAACTGGAAAAAACCACCTTAAACTTTATATGGAACCAAAAGAGAGCCCGCATAGCCAAGCCAATTCTAAGCAAAAAGAACAAAGCTGGAGACATCACACTACCTGACTTCAAACTATACTACAAGGCTACAGTAATCAACACAGTATGGTACTGGTACCAAAACAAAGATATAGACCAATGGAACAAAACAGAGGCCTTGGAGGCAATGTCACACATCTACAACAATCTGATCTTTGAAAAAACCTCACAAAAACAAGCAAAGGGGAAAGGGTTCCTTGTTTAATAAATGGTGTTGGGAAAACTGGCTAGCCATGTGCGGAAAGCAGAAACTGGACCCCTTCCTGATAACTTACACTAAAATTAACTCCAGATGGATTAAAGAATTAAACATAAGAACTAACACCATAAAAACTCTAGAAAAAAAACTAGGGAAAGCCATTCAGGACATAGGCATAGGCAAGGACTTCATTACTAAAACACCAAAAGTATTGGCAACAAAAGCCAAAATAGACAAATGAGACCTAATTAAACTCCAGAGCTTCTGCACAGCAAAAGAAACAACCATTAGAGTAAACTGGCAACCAACAGAATGGGAAAAAATTTTTGCAATCTACCCATCTGACAAAGGGTTAATATCTAGAATCTACAAAGAACTAAAACAGATTTACAAGAAAAAAACCCATTCAAAAGTGGGCAAAGGATATGAACAGACATTTTTCAAAAAAAGACATATATGAAGCCAACAAACATGTGAAAAAATGTTCATCATCACTGGTCATTAGAGAAATGCAAATCAAAACCACATTGAGATAGCACCTCCACCAGTTAGAAGGGTGATCATTAAAAATCTGGAGACAACAGATGCTGGAGAGGATGTGGAGAAATAGGAACACTTTTACCCTGTTGGTGGAAGTATAAATTAGTTCAACTATTGTGGAAGACAGTGTGGCCATTCCTCAAGGACCTAGAAATAGAAATTCCATTTGATACAGCAATCCCATTCCTGAGTCTATATCCAAAGAATTATAAATCGTGCTATTATAAAGATACATGCACACATATGTTCATTGCAGTACTGTTTACAATAGCAAAGACCTGGAGCCAACCCAAATGTCAATCAATGATAGACTGGACAAGGAAAATGTGGCACATATACACCATGGAATACTATGCAGCCATAAAAAAAAAAGATGAATTCATGTCCTTTGTAGGGACACGGATGAATTTGGAAACCATCATTCTCAAAAAATTGACACAAGAACAGAAAATCAAACACCACATGTTCTCACTCGTAGGTAGCTGTTGAACAATGAGAACACATGGACACAGGGAGGGGAGCATCACACACTTGGGGTGTTGGAGGGGACTAGGGAGAGACAGTGGGGCGTAGGGAGTTGGGGAGGGATAACATGGGGAGAAATGCCAGATATAGGTGATGGGGATGGAGACAGCAAACCACATTGCCATGTATGTACCTATGTGACAATCTTGCATGTTCTGCACATGTACCCCAGAACCTAAAGTGCAATAAAATATATATATATAAATAAAAATAAATTTAAAAAATTACAAAAAAAAATGAGACACTGCAACTTGGAATGGAGACATGTGAGGGGACCCTGATGATGCCAGGAACTCTAAGCTTCTAAAGTCTGACAAGCCTTTTTTGCCAGGGAAACAGTCTCCTCACCCCCAGTGGCAGCAATGTCCCCTCCCCAACCCAGACTTTCCACCTTTGTCTGAAGAGATTAACCCTACACTGCCTGACGCAACCAGAGATGGCCTCCCCCTAAGGCAGTTGCCAGGCAAGACAATGTTGATTCTCCTCAAGACCCACTCCCCCAACAATCCTGTTTGCTTCTAGACCTATAATTAGATTAAAGTTCTGGCAGACCCCCTAGAGGCGATGTTCAGAGTGTGATTCACTAGGCAGTGTGCTACATGCCAAAAGAACTGCTTGAGTTTTCTAATTTATATAAGCAGAAATCTGGAGAACAGAATGGGAACGGATATTAAGGGTGTGGGATAATGGGATAGTGGGAAAGATGTTAGATCAGGTTGAATTTATTGACATGGGCCTACTAAACAGGTATTCTGCATTTAATGTTGCAGCACACGGAGTTAAAAAAATATTCTAATAGTTGATTTGCTTGGTTAGCCGAACCATGGATCAAAAGATGGCCCACTGTGGGTGATCTGGTAGTTCCTGATCTCCCTTGGTTTAATGTAGACGGAGGGATCCAAAGGCTGAGGGAGATTGGGATGCTGG
Source organism: Ateles fusciceps (assembly GCA_036589455.1). NCBI lineage: Eukaryota > Metazoa > Chordata > Mammalia > Primates > Atelidae > Ateles > Ateles fusciceps. Next base: position 2,963,114 of record JAZHEH010000164.1, on the reverse strand, counting down.
AGTGGATTAGTTACTTTAGATCTACTCATCCCAACTAGGAGGGTCCAAAAGATACACCCTTCACCAATACTTTGCAAAATAGATTTGTGAGAGCAGAACCTGGATCCTTGAAGAGCCCTATAATTGCTCTTCCCTATATGCCAGATCTTAGAGTGGGATCCATAGTCACTCAACTACAAAATTAAAATGCAATGGGAATAATTGGATCCTGAGGTGGCAGTGGCCAAGTGGCAGCAGTTGACCATCAAAGGCAATGTGGGCATAGCTACCATAATGAAGAGCAGAGGCAAAGAGCAACCAGAATAGTCTGACTTGTGTAGAGCTCTGGCACTGGCTAATCACCATGTTCCTAGAAGTGAAATTCACAGGAAGCCTACTGCATTCTTACTTAATTTATATAAGTGGAAAACTTCCAGGTTGAGTGGACAAGAGACTAATTCAAATTACAAAAACAGAGAAATCATGGTCCTTCAATTAATTTCCAGACTTAAACCAGTTTACAGACCCAGAACTCCTGGAATGAAGGGGGAGGCCATGTCCCCTTGAGGAAGAACCTCACTACATTACCAACAATTTACACTGTTAATCATTCTTCCATCTTTCTCCAAGGAGACATCTGGCCTTTTACCAGGGTAACTGTACATTGGAGAAAGGGAAAAAATGATCAGGCCTCAGGGACTACTGGACGCTGGCTCTAAGGTGATGTTGATTTCAGGGGACCCAAAACATCATTGTGGTCCTCCAGTTAAAGTAGGGGCTTATGGAGGTCAGGTAATTAATGGAGTTTTAGCTCAGATCCAACTTACAATGGGTCCAGTGGGTTCTCATACTCATTCTGTGGTCATTTCTCTAGTGCCAGAATGCATAATTGGCATAGACATACTTAGTAGTTGATAGAACTCTCACACTCAGTAAGTAACAAAAAGTCCAAATCCAAATTCTGGTTAATCATTGGGCTTTGTCTCCACCTTGTTTTGTAAGTGTGGGTGAGCCTGACAATTTGTGGAGTATTCCTTTTAAGAAAAAAAAATGAATTTACCTGACTCTGATTCTTTCAGAATTTTTCCACTTCTCAGAATTCCCCAAAGAATGTCCACAGCCATTTGACAGTTTCATTCACAATTTGTCTTAGCACCCTGGGTTGCAAGTCACCACAGCCAAAAGATTATAATTTATAACAGTGAGTTGTTGCTACTTGCTTTCTTGTAATCTTTTTACCCGTTTGAACATGTCACTCTTATCCAAGTTCATTTCATGTTTGAGCCTATGTTGCCTATGGAAACTTCACTTGCCATTAGTCCACTGCACGAAAGTTCTAATTCTAAAATTCCCATCTTCTGACTGTTGGATAACTCTATTTTACATCAAGGTATGCATTCATTCATTTATTCAAACTCTTACCAAGTAGTGACTTACCAGGGACACTCAGACACTTACTAAATGGTTAACACTTATCAAAGATCCTTAATATGTACTCATTCTTTTTATATATGAAGACTTTTGATCCTCATGAAAGCTTTATAAGGTATATTTCATTATTATTGTGTCCATTTTTAGATTGTTGAAGTGATGCTTTAAAAGGTTAAATACTTTTAATTACCACAGGATGAACAAGGCATGATCCTAACACCCCATCAGTTCACAATCCAATTGTCTACAAGCCTACGAAGTCTAAGTCATCATTCCAAACAACCTTAACTGATACACTATGAAGAGCTTCCTGAAATTGAGGTTAAATAAAAGCAGACCAGATGGTGCAAATTGTTAGGGAAATTGGGCAGCAAAGACAGAAAATAGAGGAAGAGAATGAGAAATGTACCCATGAACTAAAGGCATCATCTTTTACAATAATATAGCTTGAATTATGTCCTCCAAAAAAATATGTTAACCCCCGTTGTCTGAAAATAAGACCCTGTTTGGAAATGTAAAAGGGTCTTTGCAGATTATAATCGAGATGTCATAATAGATTAGGGTGGTTCCCAATCCAATATGACTGGTGTCCTTATGAGAATAGAAAGAGATACAGGGAGGAGAACACTGTGTGAAGATGGAGATGGACAGGGGAAGACAGCCATGGGAAGATGGAGACAGAGACTGTGGTGATAATGCCACAGCCAAGGGATGCCTCAGACAACCAGAAGTTGAAGGAGGCAAGGAAAAATCCTCTCCTCAAGCCTTTAGAGGTAGCATTGCCTTGATGACACCTTGATTTCAGACATCTGGCTTCCAAAAAAATGAGAGAATAAATTTCTGTTGCTTTAAGCCATTAAGTTTGCGGTACTTAGTTATGGAAATCCTACAAAACTAATACAGCATTCAAGGCCAATTTAAATGCCACATCCCGGGTGAATATATTACTGAACACTTCTCAAATTAGAATGAATCACTCTCTCTGTGGCAGACCCATAGGATTTGATTTAAACTTGATTTGACATGTCTATCATATGTATGTACATTTATCCTCCTAGCTTGAAACTGCCTTTAACCCTTGGGCCTACATAGAACTTTGCCTTATATATTAGCGGTAGCTCAATGAACATTTCATGATTGGTATTACTGACCTGAACTGTCTCAGAGAAGAAAAAGAATGTATAGACTAAACAGTTGTATCCAAATTTTTTTAATAGCATAAGCTTAGTGTTTAATAGCTCAGAACTTAAGTTGCTATTTTATGATTTAAATTTCTCTTTATTATAAATTTTATGAAATTTCACTTAATTTAATCACTTGAGTCCAAAGTCAAAGCCAAAAATAAAATTTCTGTGTGCCACCAACATGAAACTATAGCGGGAATGTGTTGGCACAAACTTTTCTAGTACTGAAGAATTTTAGGAAACGCGAAGATTCCACTAATCCAGGCATGATTCTGTTAAAAATAGTTTTTCTCCTTCTCATAACATAGGAAAGAAAACATTGTCATTTTAAGCTAATTATTTTGTATATAATTTCTGGTTGATTAAGGCTTACCTCTAGTACTAGAATAGGAAATCTTTGGTAAGGAAAGAAGCTATAATGGAAACAAAAAAGTTAACTCTGTAAACTACAACAGTATTTAAGGACAATTTTTCACACCCTATAGAGCAGCCCTCTGCCTTCAAGGTCATTTTTCTATCCCTCTTTTTTCTGCCACCTGAATGCACCTAGGGGGAACATTAATTTTAATATGATCCTGTGAAAAAATAACCTGATGCATTCCAAAGCCACATTAAAGTAAATTTTGCATTACTTTTTATTTGCTTCATGAAGCATCACACCTTTTCCTCTAAAATTAAATTCATCACCATTTATACCACTCTTATTGAAATTGCTATTTAGGGAAATTATAATTAAGAATCTCCTTCTCCCTCATCAAAATGTTAACTCCCCAAGGATAAGAACCATGTTTTATAACTCCGTATCCCATGTAGGGTTATTTCTGGAACATTTTGAGTATTCATTAAGTACCTATTCAATTAATATTGGCTAAATTGAATTTAGGATACTTGTGCCATGGCCCTGTTCCATTAACACATATAAACCAAAAATTTACAAGCATAGTCCAATGGAGAGAAATCATGACTCAAAAATTATATACATTACAATCACAAACTGAGTTTACATATCACGAATTTCTTTACAAGTTTTCTACACCTCTCCAGATGTTATAGAATTGAGCAGAGACTGAACATACCTATCTACTATAATTTCCCAATTTATTTAGCCAAAATCATAAGGCTAAAAGGAAGAAATGTTCTAACCTGAAGAATAACAAATGAATAACAAATATGCCCACATTGACCTTTTACTTGTTGCTAATGCGGCACTGACTTAGAGTACAGGCTAAGTATCTAAAAAAGAGAACAAAATCATGGCTCAAACAAGACAGAAGTTCACAATTCTCTCATGTTACAGCCCAGAATTGACAGGTGGTCCATAGTAGGTAGGAAGCTGTACTCCTCGAAAACCATACAGGAGTATGGATACTGGAAGATGATTAGAAATCTCTAATTAGCAATCACTAATCTCTAGCTAATCACCAATTACTTTCTTTCAGTGTTACTCTCTACCCAGGAAGGGGATTTGAGAAAATAGGTAAATATTTGCTAATTTCGTAAGTCTTACTGTCAGGGCATACATCATGATTCTTAAAAAGCTTATGCTAACAATTTATTATTTATTCCATTTAAGGAAGATTTACTAATATTGAGGTGTCTTGTTTCTTGAACCAAGTTTTCCATGAGCACAGTATCATGTTCATCTAAAGTGAAGAAAGGCCCAAATGTCTCAGAGTAATACCTTTGCTCATGTCTTCATTGTTCAAGGAGCCCATATCCCCACATTCACTTTTCTTCACAGTTACTTGTATTAGTTTTGCTGCACAAAGAAAAATCCCAAAATGTAATAGCTTTATATTTTTCATGATTCTCTGGGTTTGTTAAGGACTTTCTCTGTTCTGTGCCAGCACTGCCAGGGCTAGGTGGTCTACAATAGTCTCATTCATATATCTCATGGTTGGCAGGCTAGTTAGTATGATAAGGACACCCACTAAGATAGCCTGCCTCTGGTCCACACGATCTCATATTTCATATGCTTCTCTTCATAGTGGTCCAGGGTTCCAAAGCGAAGCAAGAGAGAATAAATTCCATGAGCAAGTAACTTTCAAACCTCTTTTTGTACCAGTTTTGCTAATCACCCACTGGGAAAAAGAAAAATCACATAATTATTCTTAAATTCAAGACGTAGAGAAACAGACCCCATCTTTTGAGGGGGAAAGGCTTATAATATTATGACTTTTTTGGCAAACAATAACCGTCCACTACCTAGCCATAATCACTTCAAATCATCCCAAATGGAAAACATGTAGACCCAATTCCAGGGCCCCAAGAAATCTTGTCCAATTATGATGTCAGGTTCAAAGCCCATAATCTCATAATCTGTATCAAGCCCAGATGCAGATGAGACTACTTAGACTTAGATCAACAAGAGCAGATCTTCTTGATCTGAAAAGATGAGTTATCTATCTCCCTTCAACAAACACACACTGGTGAGACAAGAACAGGTTAACCACAATGAATACTCCCATTCAAAGAAAGGAAAGGCAGGAGGCAAATGGCAGACACCAGTTGATATGGCTTGGATCTATGCCCTCACCAAATTTCATGTTGAATTGTAATCCCCAGCGTTGGAGATGGCACCTGGTGAAAGGTGATTGAATTACATGGAGCTGGTTTCTCATGAATGGTTTAGCACCAACCCCTTGGTGCCATTATCATGTTAGTGAATTCATTCTCATGAGATGTGGTTATTTAATAGTGTGTGGCACCTCCCCCTACTCCCCCTCTTTTGCCCTTGCTCTGGCCATGTAACTTACCTGCTTCTCCTTCACCTTCTGCCATAATTGTAAGTTTCTGAGGGCTCCCCAGAAGCCAAGCAGATGCCAGCATCATGACTTCTGTACAGCCTGCAGAACCATGAGCCAATTAAAACCCTTTTTTAAATAAAGTACATAGTCTCAGGTATTTCTTTACAATAATGCAAGAATGGCCTAATATACCTATCTATATCAATTGTGAAATCCATCCAAGAGTATGTCATCATGGAGCAGGAAATATTCCTTGATTGTGATGATCAGGACCCAGTTCCTCTCCCTGGGAGTGGTTACCCTCTGCCCCACCCCTCAGAGCTCTTGTCTTCTCCCTCTGAGTATTCTTTCTTTTTAATAAAAAATGTTCCACATTCACAGCTGACTGCTCCTCAGCCGTCCTCTTGATCATAGGAAGTTGAGATCCCAAATGTCTTTTTTCATTTCATTGTTTCTGTCCCTTCTGGTTCAAGCTGGCAGTGCTTGTACTGGCATTCTTCTCTCTAAAATTATATGCTTGTCCTGTGAAACTTATTTGAGTTTACTTCATACTCCAAAAACCACATCTATGATTATCTGACAGGCCTCTGTGTATTTCACCACATATTAAGTAACTGAGCAATCGACCAGTGCTAAATCTGACTCTTCATTTTTGTTTCTGGTTCTGGTTCTGATGGTTTCTGGTTGACTGTGAGCATACCAGTGGCAGCAGTATAAAAGATGGATTTTGATATGTTCATTTTATTAAGAAATTTCTGATGAGCTTGAGGTGTCAGGAATAGGCAGGATAAGAAATATAGAATCTGACACACTTATTAGACTTTTTGTTTTTATGTTTATATGTTTTAATTGCATCTGTAGTAATATGAGATTCTTCATCTCTAAAGATTCTTCCTTGTTTATCCAAAAACTCTCACCTTTTAGTATGTACTTATTAGGAACAGATTGTCAAAATCTGTGAAAATGGAATTTCTATGAAGAAAATGAAAAGAAACCAAATCCTTAACAAGCTTTCTTTGATTTCTCTAAATAAATGAATGATTCCAAATTAATGTCCCAAGACTCTTTAGGGCTAAGAGAGGAGAGAAAGAAATTTATATCATTTTAAATTGGACAAATTGATTCCAGAAAAAAAGGTTTTCTAAGAGCCATCTAAGCCAAGAATTAATGGTTCCTCAAAATATAATCAGACTCAGTCTTTAGAAAATAATAAAAATCAATGACATTATTATAATGTGTATGGACAATGAAAAATGTTCTGCCAAATTCAGAAGACAATAACAAATTATAGAGATCCTCAAAAACAATGCTTCCTTGACTGATCAAATGATCCTTAATTATATGGTTTTATTTTGCTAACTGAGAGACATTCTTATTGGCTACTGAAGCCTCTATCAACTATCAGTTCTGAAGCTCTTTTGCAGTAAGTTCCTTTAATTTGAAAGAGTGATAAAATTTCTATCATATTAATAGAAAACACATTTGTGCAAACAGTTTTATATGCCTTGGTTACCTTGGGGGTAATTAATAAACCATGTTATAAGTTATCTTAAAATCTAATAGAGTGGAGGACGTTACTCCAGTTGTGAGGGAGTAACTTAGATAGACTTGTCCAACTATTACAAAGAACTAGAAAAATGGACTAAATATGTGAAACAACTGTTTTTGGAAATTGGAAAACATACATTAAACAACTGTGATCCCTAAGATAAGAGAAATAATCAAACTGGACAATAAAATCACTCTGGCTAGCACTTTACAATCTATGCTGGCAGAAAGAACCCAAACAGAGCATAGGAGAGTAACTAAATTTGTGAAGGGAAGATTGGAATTCAAGGATGCTCATGTGGTTGGAATTTGTAGGAAAGAACCAGAGGTGAGGGGACCATGAAAGGAAAGGGCTCCAGGAATCTGACAGGGATCTGCTCCAAACTATAACTGAATACTAAGTTGTGCTTGCATAGGGTAAAATTTCACAATGTCAAGAAAGAACAATTAGAAAATATAAATGAGTCAATTCTCAGAGCTCACACAGGAATGAGAGACTTCTGAGTTTTCAACAAACTATTGTTGGAGAGGCTGCATGGCCCACCAACAATATTTCCACCAAAAGTAGAGACCTGAGACATATCATTTCTACATAATAGGGGTAAACTAGCCTTGCAGTAAAGGCTACACTAGACATGCCTTTTAAAACAGGCCTCTAAAAGATCAAGCGCATCTGCAAGTAATTTAAAGGCCTTCCAGAAAAAAAAATGCCAGTGCTCCGTAAGAAAATTCAGCAACATAAAAGTCAACACTCAATAACAAGAATCAAAACATGAGTATTAAGTAAACTAATAATAATAATAATTGATTGAGAAGCTGGAAAATAGAACCCAGTATACAGGAAAAAAAGTCATTAAAAAATGTTTTAGGCCAGGCATGGTGGCTCATGCCTGTGATCCCAGCACTTTGGGAGGCTGAGGCAGGTGGATCATCTGAGGTCAGGAGTTTGAGAGCAGCCTGACCAACATGGTAAAATCCTGTCTCTACCAAAAATATAAAAATTAGCCAGGTGTAGTGGTGCATGCCTATAATCCCAGCTACTTGGGAGGCTGAGGCATGAGAATCACTTAAACCCAGGAGGCAGAAGTTGCTGTATGAGTCATGATTGCAGAGTGAGATTGTCTCAAAAAAAAAAAAAAAGTTTTAAAACTAGAAATGATGATCCTCTGGTAGTTTATGAGCATGATGACTAGGTTTTTCATGCACATGTGATGTGCCACACTGGAAACTTGTTATCATGTCTGAACAATAGGCATCTGAAAAAAATAAAAAGAAAAAAAGAAAAAGCTAGAAATGAATTATATTATAAAATTATCAAACAGGGAGGATGTGTAAGAGCTAGTGTTAATGTGATGAATATTTAATTTTAAATAAAAACATATACATAATACAGAATACAATTAACAAAATCAAGTCCTAAAGATGAAGAATACAATATTTAAGATAAAAGTTTTACTGGATTGACTTAGTATAAATTAGATACTGCAGAAGATCAGTAAACTTGAAGATAGAGTAATAGGAACTTTACAAATTAAGACACGGAAAGAAAAATATATGAAAGAAAAATAAACAGAGGCCGGGCATGATAGCTCTTGCCTATAATCTTAGCATTTTGGGAGGCTGAAGTGGGCAGACTGCTTGAGCCCAGTTTGAGACTAGCTTTGGCAACATTGTGAAACCCCATCTGTATTAGCCAGGCGAGGTGGCATGTGCCTATACTCTCAGCTACACAGGAGGCTAAGGTGGGAGGGAGGATTGCTTGAGCCCAGGAGGTGGAAGTTGCAGTGAGCCAAGATCTCTCCACTGCACTCCAGCCTGGGTGACTAAGTGAGACTCTGTTTTAAAAAAACAAAAACAAACAACCAAAAAAAATCTTTAGTGTTTTTTGGACATTAGGCTTAACTTATATGAAAAAGAAAAATATTCAAGGAATAAGGTTGTGAATTTGATAAATTTCATGAAAACAACACACAAATCCCTCCCCCACAAGAAAAGCCACTAAGGAAAACACACCAAACACATTATAATAACGTTACTGAAGACCAACAACAAAAAAAAAAAACACAAAATTTTTAATCAAAGAGAAGAAAAGAGACATCATATACAGTAGAAAAATGCGAAGAATTATTAGTGTTCTCATCAGAAAAATGCAAGCCATAAGACAATGGAGCAACATCATTTAAGTCCTGGAAAAAAAGTTAACCTAGAAATTTATGTGAAGTAAAAATGTTCTTCAAAACTAAAGACAAAATACTTTTTCATAGAAATCAATAAAAGAATTAAAGTCTAAGGGTTTTTCTGAAACTACAAAAAATATTAAAATGTTTTCAGATTGGAGAAGAATACTAGATAGAAACCTGGATCTACATAAAGGAATAAAGAGTGCTGAAAATGGATAATATGTGGGTAAAATTTGAAACTTTTTCTTGTTTTTAAATTTTTTAAAGATATTTTGTTATGTAAGAAAAAACAGCAATGAACTCTGTGGTTTATAAAATACAGAGAAGTAAAGTATATCTAGGAATAGAACAAAATACAGAAGTGAGTAATGGAATAGAATATCATTGCAAGATTTCTTCATTGTCCATGAAGTAGTGTTATGTCATTAGAATGCTGTAAGAAATTAGAGGGGGGTAGCCAAGATGGCCATCTGAAAGCAGCTAGTTTGTGCTAATATCATGGAGAGGAACAGAACCTCTTTAACACATGGGAACCTCCCCCAACCCAGGGAAGCGATAAGTAAATATGCAACCCTGGGGACCCACGCTTCTCCCACAGATATTTGCAACCCTCAGGTCAGTAGATATCCTCATGAACCCATTCCACCTGGGCCTTCAGTCTGACACAGAGACTTATAAGGAATCTCAGCAGAGCATGAGATCTCTGCTCAGGCACATGCAGAGACCTGGAAATCTTAGATACCTGGGCTTTCCAGGCTTTCTAGCAAAGCAGCTGAAACTCTGGCAAAGCAGGAGGTCAGGCCTCCATACATACCACTAGAAAAGGGGCAGAATCCAGTGGGATGGGCAGCAACAGTCTATGGGCCATGCTCCCATGGCACCTCACAGGATAAGACCCACTTTCCTGGAACTCCATCAGACACTGGTAGCAATGCTACACTTCCCTGAAAAAGACATCCTAGCAGGAAATGCCAGCCACCACCTTTGCTGTTTGGCTGACTTAGGCATTTCAGCCTTCAGGCTTTGGAGAGTCTGAGGTGACTTGGGCCTGAAGTGGGCCCCCAGCACAGCACAGTGGCTATATACAAATGTGGCCAGACTGCTTTTTCTTTAAGCAGATCTCCAACCCTGTTTCTTTTCACTGGGCAGGACCTTCCAACTGGGGTCTCTAGGTACCCTGATCAGTGTTCTGCAGCAGACAGAGTTTTGAAACCTCCCTGGGACAGAGCTCCCAGAGGGAGGGGCAGGCCACCATCTTTACTGTTTCACAATCTTCACTGTTGATACCTCCAGGTACTAGAAAATCTGAGGTGACTAGAGACTACAGTAGACCCCCAGCATACAGAAGCAGCCCCTCAGAAAAGTGACCAGACTGTTATGTAGGTGCTTGTCCCCATAGCTCTTCACCAGGCAGGTCCTCCAGGCCTGAGCTTTCAGCCACCCCCTGCCAGGGCTATTGAACCAGTAGCAACTTTAGCAGCTTTGGAACAACCTGGACAGATCCCCCCCACTCCTGGGGGGCAACTGAAAGCCTTTCTGCCCTTTGTACTAGAACTGCATTTGCTACCCTAGGACTAATGAAGGAGCAAAGACCCTAAGTACCTTATCCATACCTCCAACAAGCTACAGTTGACCCAAGGAGAAGAGATCAGTCCACCTCTTACAGGTTCTGCACCCATCCCCCACCCCATGTTGCTCATCACCAGTCAAGAAACCCTTGGCTTGGGCCCACATCACAGATTCTCCATCCTGAGATGATTGCACTGAGCAATTGTTGACCTCCATCTTTCTGGGGTGGAGCCCTCAGGAGACAAGCAAAAGACTCTTGGCCACAACCACTACTAAGGTCCTTTCCTCTGTTCCTCCAGGTTGGGGAGAAACATAAACCCTAAGATTGCTCTAGAGATGCAGTGAGCAATGCAGGAGTGACAAGCGGCAATCTACAGCCAGCACTCAAGAGAAAGAAGAGCCCACATTTTCAAAGCATTAAGAGAGAACCCAGTTGCAACTGTGAGGAAAACACAGGGGAGCCACAGAACCAAGCAAAAGTCTACCAACTGACCAATAAGCCTAAGTACCATCTACTAGATCATACCCCAAAGCGTCAACACCAAAAATACCTTGCTAATATACCCCCATGTGAGACCAAAAACAAGAATTCAGCTTTAAATAAAGACTGTGCATGAAGCACAGCACTGAGAAAGCATCCAGTAAAGTTTATTGACTGTACTCAATCTCCACTGCAGTTAAAGGACATTCACATACTGAGATAATAAAATACCAATGCAAGAACTCTGATAGCTCAAATGGATACAGTGTCATATGTCCTCCAAACCATTGTACCAGTTCTCCAACAAGTGTTCTTAACCAGGCTAAGCTGGCTGAAATGACAGAAACAGAATTTGGAATATGCATAGAAACAAAGATCATTGAGGTTCATGAGAATGGCAAAACCAAAACAAAGAAAACTAAGAATCATAATAAACAATACAGGAGCTGAGGATGAAATAGCCAGTATGAAAAGAAACGTAATGAATCTGGCAAAGCTGAAAAACACAATACAAGAATTTCACAATGCAATCATAAGTACTAACAGTAGAATAGACCAAGGTGAGAAAAAATCTCAGAACTTAAAGCCTGGCTCTCTGAAATAAGACAGTAAAACAAAAATAAATAAAAAATAAGGAGAGGATTGAATAAAACCTCCAAGAATTATGGGACTATGTAAAAAGGCCAAATCTATGAATCACTGGCTTCCCTGAAGGGGAAAGAAAAAACCAAAAAACTTGGAAAACATTTTTTAGGATATTGTCCATGAACATATTCCCAACTTTGTCAGGGAGACCAATAATCAAATTCAGGAAATATAGAGAACTGCTGCAAGATTCTACAGAAGAAGATAATCTTGAGACACATAATCATCAGATTTTCTAAGGTTGAAATGAAAGAAAGAATGACAGCCTACAAGCCAGAGAACTACATTTCACCTTCTGAAAGGAAAAAACTTCAACCAAGAGTTTCGTATCTAGCCAGACTAAGTTTCGTAAGCAAACGAGAAATAAGATCTTTTCAGATAAGCAAATGCTGAGAAGTTTATTACTACCAAATCTGCCTTACAAGAGATCTTGAAAGGAGCATTAAATACAGAAAGGAAAACCACAATCAGCTAATACAAAATTACACTTAAATGCAGAGACCAGTGACACTATAGACAACCACACAAATAAGCCAGCACAATAATTAGCTAACTACACAACTGCAGGATTAAATCCACAAATATCAATACTAACCTTAAATGTAAATGGGCTAAATACCCTATGAAAAAAGGTACAGAATGGCAGGCTAAAGTTAAAAACCAAGACCCAATGTTATGCTGTCTTCAAGAAACCCGTGACATAAATATGTTCAAAATAAAGGGATGAGGGAAAATCTACCAAGCAAATGGAAAACAGAAAAAAGCAGGGGTTACAATCCAAATTTCCAATTAAATAGACTCTAAACCAACAAATATCAAAAAGACAAAGAAGGGCATTATATAATGATAAATAATTTAATTCAACAAGACCTAACTATCTTAAATATATATGCATCCAACATGGAAGCACCCAGATTCATGAAGTAAATTCTTAGAGTCCTTCAAAGAGACATAGACTCCCACAAAATAATAATGGGAGGTTTCAACACATCACTAACAGTATTAGACAGATCACTGAGGCATAAAATTAACAATACCAGTGATCATTAGAGAAATGTGAATCAAAACCACAATGAGATATCATCTTACACCAATCAAAAATAACAAATGCTGGTGAGGTTGTGGAGAAAAGGGAACACTTATACACTGTTGGTGGGAGTATAAATTATTCAACAATTGCAGAAAACAGTTTGGCAATTCCTCAAAGTGCTAAAGAGAACTACCATTCAACCAGGCAATCCCATCACTGGGTATATACCCAGAGGGATATAAATCATTCCACCATAAAAATACATGCACTCAAATATTCATTGCAGCACTATTCACAATAGGAAAGACATGAAATCAACCTAAATTCCCAAAAATGACAGATCAGATAAAGCAACTGTGGCGCGTATACACCATGGAATACTATGCAGCCAAAAAAAAAAAAAAAAAAAACAAGATTATGTCTTTTGTGGGAACATGGATGGAGCTGCAAGCTATCATCCTTAGCAAGCTAACACAGGAACAAAAAACCATATACTACATATTCTCACTTATTAAGTAGGAGTTAAATGAAGAGAACTTCTGAACACAAAGAAGGGAACAGACTCTGGGGTCTGCTTTAGAGTGAAGGGTGGTAGGAGGGGAAAGCAGCAGACAAAATAACTAATGGCTACTAGGCTTAATACCTGGGTGGTGAAATAGTCTGTACGGCAAACTCCTGTGACATGAGTTTACCTATATAACAAACCTGCACAAATACTCTCAAACCTAAAATAAAAGTTAAAAAAAAGAAAGAAATTATATATGTATTTTGCAAACCCTGAAATATCAACCAGGAAAGGAAAAAAAAGATTAAACAAGCCAACAGTGAAGATAAAAAGAAATATTAAAAATACTTTACCAAAAAAAAGAGCCAGGAATAATGGGAAAAAGGAACAAAGAAGAAATAGGACAACAGAAAGCAAACAGTAAGATTTTAACACAGCAATATTAATAATATTAAATATGAAAAAGGACGGATCCAAGATGGCCAATTAGGAGCAGCTCAGGATTGCAGCTCCCAGCGAAAGTGTGGAGGGTGAGTGGATGCCACATTTCCGGACAGATTTTTATTGCCCACACCCAGGAGATTCCCAGGCAGAGGAGCCCCACGGGTCACCAGTGTGGCTGTTTCGGCCAGCGCGGCTGTTTTGGCCAGCACCTGGCCTGGCGGTTCTCCATAAAAAGTACACGGGTCCGGGCACCACTGTAGCTCGAGATTGTATCTCCAAGAAAACAGAGTCGCCCATTCAACTGATAGAAAAGGGGACTGAAAAGAGGGAGCCAGGCCAGGAGATTCCCGGGCAAAAAAGTGCCATGAATCTCAGCGCCGCTGTTTCAGCCGGTGCAGTGGGTCACTGCACGGGAAATCACACAGATCCCGGTGCCTTTTCAACAGGCGACTGAGAACACCTAGGAGACAGTTGACCATTCAACTAAAAAAAAAAAAAAAAAATGGGCTCTGAGGCAGGGAGCCAGGTAATCAGGCTCAGCTGGCCCCACCACCACAAAAAAACAGCAATCTGAAATGCTCTGGATTGAGAGTTTCACAGCAAGCACAGCTGAACCTGGGATGGTCCAGCTCTGTAGGGAGGGGGTGTCCGCCATTACCGAGGCACTCTACCACTACGGAGGTAGTCCACAATTGCAGAGGCAGCCCGCCGTTGCTCAGGCAGCCCACCACTATGGAGAGAGTCCGCCATTACAGAGGTGGGCCACCATTGCCGAGGCACTTATAACTATACCCATATACACTGCAGGGAAGTTCACACGGCAGCTGGGCAGAGCCCACAGCAGATCAGCAAAGCTTCTGCAGGCAGACAGTGAGTAGGCTGCCTCCTCACTGGGCACGGCAGTCCTGAGAAAAGGCAGCAGCGCAACAGAAACTCATAAATAAGGCCCTAACTCCCCCGGGACAAAGCACTTGGGGAAAAAAAAAGTAAGGGTTTATGAGTTCTGCTGCAGCAGACTTAAACGTACCTGCCCAACAGCTCTGAATAAACAACGGAGCTCACAGCTCAGCACTTGAGCTCCTATAAAGGACAGACTGTCTCCTCAAGCAGCTCCCTGACCCCTGTATATCCAGAGTTACCTCATAAAGGAGAGCTCAGACTGACATCTGGTGGGTATCCTTTAGGGACAAAGATAGCAGAAGAAGAAACTGGCAGCAACCCTTACTGTTCTGCAGCCACTGCAGGTGATCCCCAGGCAAGCAGGGCCTGGAGTGGGCCTCAACAGTCCTACAGCAAAGGGGCATGACTGGAAGAAGGAAAACTAAGAAACATAAAGAAATAACTTCATCATCAACAAACTGGACATCCACTCAGAGACCCAATGTGAAAGTCAACAACTACAAAGACGACAGGTGTATAAATACACAAAGATGGGAAGAAACCAGGGCAAAAAGAATGAAAACAACCGAAACCAAAATACCTCTCCTCCTACAAGGGATCGCAACTCCTCACCAGCAAGGGAACAAGGCTGGATGGAGAATGACTGTGATGAATTGACAGAATCAGGCTTCAGAAGTTGGGTAATAAGCAACTTCTGCGAGCTAAAAGAACATGTTCTAACCCAATGCAAAGAAACTAAGAACCTTGAAAAAAGATTTGACAAAATGCTAATGAGAAAAAACAACTTAAAGAGGAATATAAGTGAATTGATGGAGCTGAAAAACACAACACGAGAACTTCGTGAAGCATACACAAGTTTCAACAGGCAAATTGACCAAGCAGAAGAAAGGATATCAGAGGTCGAAGATCAACTCAATGAAATAAAACGAGAAGGCAAGATCAGAGAAAAAAGGGTAAAAAGGAATGAACAAAGTCTCCAAGAAATATGGGTCTTTGTGAAAGACCTAATCTACGTTTGATAGGTGTACCTGAATGTGACGGAGAGAATGAATCCAAGCTGGAAAATACTCTTCAATATATTATCCAGGAAAACTTCCCCAACCTAGCAAGGCAGGCCAATATTCAAGTCTAGGAAATACAGAGAACACCACAAAGTTAGTCCTCAAGAAGAGCAACCCCAAGGCACATAATCATCAGATTGACCAGGGTTGAAATGAAGGAGAAAATGCTAAGGGCAGCCAGAGAGAAAGGTTGGGTTACCCACAAAGGGAAGCCCATCAGATTCACAGCAGATCTCTCAGCAGAAACCCTACAAGCGAGAAGAGAGTGGGGACCAATATTCAACATCCTTAAAGAAAAGAACTTTCAACCCAGAATTTCATATCCAGCCAAACTGAGCTTCATAAGTGAAGGAAAAATAAAATCCTTTGCGAACAAGCAAGTACTCAGAGATTTCATCACCACCAGGCCTGCTTTACAAGAGCTCCTGAAAGAGGCACTAAACATAGAAAGGAACAACCAGTACCAGCCAACCCAAAAACATACCAAATGGTAAAGAGCATTGACACAATGAAGAAACTGCATCAACTAATGGACAAAACAGCCAGCTAGCATCAAAATGGCAGGTTCAAATTCACACATAACAATATTAACCCTAAATGTAAATGGGCTAAATGACCCAATCAAAAGACACAGACTGGCAAATTGGATAAAAAGCGAAAACCCATCGGTGTGCTGTATCCAGGAAACCCACCTCACATGCAAGGATACACAAAGGCTCAAAATAAAGGCATGGAGGAAGATTTACCAAGCAAATGGAGAGCAAAAAAAAGCAGGAGTTGCAATTCTCGTCTCAGATAAAATAGACTTTAAACCAACAAAGATCAAAAGAGACAAAGAAGGGAATTACATAATGGTAAAAGGATCAATGCAACAAGAAGAGCTAACGATCCTAAATATATACGCACCCAATACAGGAGCATCCAGGTACATAAAGCAAATTCTTAATGACTTACAAAGAGATTTCAACTCCCATGAAATAATAGTGGGAGACATTAACACCCCATTGTCAATATTAGACAGATCAACGAGACAGAAAATTAACAAGGACAACCAGGAAGAAAATCTAGGTAAAACCATTCAGGGCATAGGCATAGGCAAGGACTTCATGACCAAAACACCAAAGGCATTGGCAACAAAAGCAAAATAGACAAATGGGACCTAATCAAACTCCACAGCTTCTGCACAGCAAAAGAAACAGTCATTAGAGTGAATTGGCAACCAATAGAATGGAAAAATTTTTTGCAATCTACCCATCTGACAAAGGGCTGATATCCAGAATCTACAAAGAACTAAAACAGATTTACAAGAAAAAACAAACAAGCCCATTCAAAAGTGGGTGAGGGATATGAACAAACACTTTACAAAAGAAGACATACATGAGGCCAACAAACATATGAAAAAATGCTCATCATCACTGATCATTAGAGAAATGCAAATCAAAACTACATTGAGATATCATCTCACTCCAGTTAGAATGGCAATCATTAAAAAATCTGGAGACAACAGATGCTGGAGAGGATGTGGAGAATAGGAACACTTTTACACTGTTGGTGGGAGTGTAAATTATTTCAACCATTGTAGAAGACAGTGTGGCAATTCCTCAAGGACCTAGAAATAGAAATTCCATTTGACCCAGCAATCCCATTGCTGGATATATATCCAAAGGATTATAAATTGTTCTACTATAAGGGCACACGCACGAATGTTCATTGCAGCACAGTTTACAATAGCAAAGACCTGGAACCAACCCAAATGCCCATCGATGATAGACTGGACAGGGAAAATGTGGCACATATACACCATGGAATATTATGCAGCCATTAAAAATGATGAGTTCATGTCCTTTGTAGGAACATGGATGAACCCGGAAATCATCATTCTCAGCAAACTGACACAAGAACAGAAAATCAAACACCACATGTTCTCACTCATAGGCAGGTGTTGAACAATGAAAACACATGGACACAGGGAGGGGGAGCATCACATACTGGGGTCTGTTGGGGGGAAATAGGTGAGGGACAGCGGGGGAGTGGGGTGTTGGGAAGAGATAGCATGGGGGAGAAATGCCAGATACAGGTGATGGGGGAGGAAGGCAGCACATGACACTGCCATGTGTGTACCTATGCAACAATCTCACATGTTCTTCACATGTACCCCAAAACCTAAAATGCAATAAAAAAAAGAAATCAAAAATAATAATAATAATATTAAATATAAACTAAATGCTCCAACAAAAGGCAGTGATTTTCAGACTGTATTTTTATAAAGCAAGATTCATCTATATGTGATATATTAAAAGAAATCATTTTGAATACATAAAGATGGGTTAAAATAAAAAGATGGAAAAAAGATATATGAAAAAAGTAATAATAAGAAAACTGCAGTGCGGTGCTCATACCTGTAATCCCAGCACTTTGGGAGGCCTCGGCTGGTGGATCACAAAGTCAGACAATCAAGACCATACTGGCCAACACGGTGAAACCCTGTCTCTACTAAAAATACAAAAATTAGCCAGGCATGGTGGTGCGCACCTGTAGTCCCAGCTACTCAGGAGGCTGAGGCAGGAGAATCACTTGAACATGGGAGGCAGAGTCTGCAGTCAGCCGAGATCACACCACTGCACTCTACTAGCCTCTGTGACAGAGAAAGACTCTGTCAAAAAAAAAAAAAAGAAGAAGAAGAAGAAAAAGAAGAAAGAAGAAGAATACTAGAAAGGCTATATTAATAGGAGTCAAATAGACTTTGAAACAAGAAATACCGTCAAAAATAAACTCAAATGTTTTCTAATAAAAAAATTGTTAATTCATAACAGACCTAACAGTCATAAGTTTTCATGTATCTAGTTCCAGTATTTCAAATACATTAAGAAAGAAAACAACATAACAGAAAGGAGAAGTAGACAGATACAAAATTTTGGTTAAAGTTTTCAACACCCCTCTCTCAGCAACTGAGAGGAAAAGTAGACAGAAACCAACAAGAATACAGACATCTTGAACAACACTGAAAATCTAACCCAATATATCTTTATAGAACACCACATCCAACACCAGTAAAATGTGCATTCTTTACCATGCTTTGTGAAATATTCAAGGTAGATCACATACTCAGCATAAAATAAGTTTCTAATTTGACAGGATTAAAGACATACAAAGTATGTTCTTTAATGTCTAAGGAACTAAATTAGAATTCAATAACAATAACTGCATCTAGAAAATCTCCTAACATACTTCTAGACAATGCAAGGGTCAAAGAAGAAATGACAAGGAAAATTAGAAAAGATTTCAAAATAGCTGACTTTTTTTTAATTTGGGGGATGAAGCTATTGCAGAATTTTGAAGACAATATATAGCTCTAGATGCTTATGCTAGGTAAAAAGAAAGGTCTGATACTAATGAACAAAGTTTCCATCTTAAGAATAGGAGGACGGGGACAAGATGGCTAACTGGATGCAGCCAAAAAGTACTGCTCCCACCCAGAGGAATAAAATTACTAAGTAAACCACCAAAATTTGGGCAGATCTCAGAAAGAAAGATCTCCATCTTCAAAAGTGGATGGAGAGACAAGACTGAAGCCAAAGCTGAAGACGAAGGACAGAGGGAACCCTGCATGGGATCCCAAACCCAGGGATTAGTTCCTGACTTCAAATGTCAACTGCGAAAGGGGTGAGAGAATTGAGGGATAGCTTACTCTCACAATGGAACTTTGGGATCCTAGCTACAGGGGACCTCATGTCCCCACAGATTCATGAGCTGGCAGGGGATACACTTGGGGAGCAGGAAAAGACAAGCAGGGCTTCATATGGCACAAAGCACAGGAGCTTTTGTGCACTGGGCAGCTCTGGTGGATGGTGCAGAAGGCATGGGCCCCAGCTGCCCTTCCAGCCAGAAGATAGTAGGCAGCTTCCCAATGGGACTGAGGCATGTCTGCTCTACACACTCTCCTGCTTGTTGGCCCCTCACAAGGTCCATACCAAGCTGCCCTGCAGGAGTTGGTGCACAGCTGCAGCTGACACTTTCCAGGCAACCCAAGAGTACATCAGATCCAGAACCCCAACCTGAACTGCAGGACATCCCAGTGCCCCCGGGCTGCAACATTCAGTCGGGATTATGGAGCTGAGATCTGTGGCTGGCCCTCAAGCAGAGAAGCAGCCCCCACCATCAGAGCACTGAAATGGGTGAGAAGCATGTGTTCCTAGGCTGGGGCAGTAGCAGTGCATTGCCATCATCTGCAGAGCCAGTCCAGAAAGAATGTGGAATATATCCCAGCCAGCCTCTGCCTTAGGGGACCCTGCAGCCTGGAATACCTACAAAAAGAAATGCAGGTACAGCACCACTGATCAGTGGGGGACTCCCCCAAATCCCAGAGAGGACCTGGTGAGGAGGCCATCTCTCCTGCCTATAACAGAGCAGGCCTGCAAACAAGAGAAAGTACAAAGGGCTACGGGGCTAGATATTAACCTAGCTACCAGCCATTGCTCTTAAGCTCCATCTACTGGATAACAGCCTAAACTATAATGCCAAAAATAATGTCTATGAAACCAAGCTCAAGAATTCACCCATACAGGTGGCTGGCAAGATGGCCAAACAGAAACAGCTCCACTCTGCAGCTCCCAGCAAGATCAATGCAGAAGGTGGGGAGATTTCTGCATTTCCAACTGAGGTACCCAGCTCATCTAATTGGGACTGGTTAGACAGTGGGTGAAGCCCACAGAGTGTGAGCCAAAACAAGTTGGGGCATCGCCTCACCCAGGAAGTGCAAGGGGTCAGAGAACTCCCTCCTCTAGCCAAGGGAAGCCATGAGGGACTGTGCCATGGGAAATGATGCACTCTAGCCCAGATACTATGCTTTTCACGTGGTCTGTGCAACCCGCAGACCGGGAGATTCCCTCTGGTCCCACCAGGTCCCTGGGTTTCAAGCACAAAATTGAGTGGCCACTTGGGCAGACATGGAGCTAGGAGTTTTCCCCTCACAGTGCAAACAAACCTGCCAGGAAGTTCGAACTGGGCAGAGCCCACTGCAGTTCAGCAAAGCCGCTGTAGCCAGACTGTCTCTCTTAGATACCTCCTCTCTAGGCAGGGCATCTCTGAAAGAAGGGCAGCAGCCCCACTCAGGAGCTTATAGATAAAACTCCCATTTCCCAACAGCTCTGGATTGCAGTTCCCAGCAAAATGCAGAGGGTGAGTGATCACCACATTTCCAAATGAATTTTTACTGCCCAGAGACCAGGAGACTCCCAGGTGGAAAAGTGACACAAGTTTCCAGCATGGCTGTTTCAGCTGGCGCAGTGAGTCTCTGCACAAAAACTCACACAAATCCAGGCACCGTTTCAACTGGTGACTGGAAAGCCTGGGGAGACAGAGTCGCCCGTTCAACCGAAAAAGGGGGGCTGAAACAGGGAGCCAGGTGATCTGGCTCAGCCGGTCCCACCCCTACAAAGACCAGCAGTCTGAAACACTCTGGACTGAGAGTTTCAGAGCAAGCATAGCTGGACCTGGGATGGTCCAGCTCTGTGGAGGGAAGGGAATCCACCATTAATGAGGCACTCCACCACTACCAAGGCAGGCCATCATTACTAAGGCAGTCCATCATTACCAAGGCAATCCACCAATACAGAGACAGTCTTCCATTACTGAGGCAGTTCTCAGCTATACCTCTATAAATAAAACTGCAAGGAAGTTCACACAGCAGCTGGGCAGAACCCATGGCAGCTCAGCAGTGCCTCTGCTGGTAGACTGTGACTAGGCTACCTCCTCGCTGGGCAGGGCATCTCTGAAAAAGGCAGCAGCACAACAGGAACTTATAAATAAAGCCCCACCTTCCTGGGACAGAGGACCTGGGGAAAAAAGGCAGTTATGAGTTCTGCTGCAGCAGACTTAAACGTACCTGCCCAGCAGCTCTGAACAGAACAACGGAGCTCACAGCTCACCACTTGAGCTCCTATAAGAGACAGACTGTCTCCTCAAGCAGCTCCCCCAAACCCTGTATATACAAAAAGTCACCTCAAAAAGGAGAGCTCAGACTGACATCTGGTGGGTATCCTTCTGAGACAAAGATAACAGAAGAATAACCTGGCAAAAACCCTTACTGGTCTGGAGCTGCAGCAGGTGATCATCAGGCAAGCAGGGTCTGGAGTGAACCTCCAGCAGTCCTACAGCAGAGGGGCCTGACTGGTAGAAGGAAAACTAAGAAACAGAAAGAAATAACTTCATCATCAACAAAAGGACATCCACTCAGAGACCCCATCAGAAAGTCACCAACTACAAAGACCACAGGTAGATAAAGCCACTAAGATGGGAAGAAACCAGTGCAAAAAGGATAAAAACACCCAAAAACAGAACACCTCTCCTCCTCCAAAGGATCACAACTCCTCACCAGCAAGGGAACAAGGCTGGATGGAGAATGAATCTGATGAATTGACAGAAACAGGCTTGAGAAGGTGGGTAATAACAAACTTCTCTGAGCTAAAAGAACATGTTCTAACCCAATACAAAGAAAGTAAGAACTTTGAAAAAAGGTTTGACAAAATGCTAATGAGAATAAACAGCTTAGAGAAGAATATAAATGAACTGATGGAGCTGAACAACACAACATGAGAACTTCACGAAGCATACACAAGTTTCAACAGCTGAATTGACCAAGGAGAAGAAAGGATATCAGAGATTGAAGATCAACTCAATGAAATAAAATGAGAAGGCAGGAATAGAGAAAAAAGACTGAAAAAAAATGAACAAGCCTCCAAGAAATATGGGATTATGTAAAAAGACCTAATCTACGTTTGATAGGTATACCTGAATATGATGGAGAGAATGAATCCAAGCTGGAAAACACTCTTCAGGATATTATCCAAGAAAACTTCCCCAACCTAGCAAGGCAGGCCAATATTCAGGGCCAGGAAATACAGAGAACACCACAAAGATATTCCTCAAGAAAGGCAACCCCAAGGCACATAACAGATTCAACAGGGTTGAAATGAAAGAAAAAATGCCAAGGGCAGCCAGAGAGAAAGGTTGGGTTACCCACAAAGGGAAGCCCATCAGACTCACAGTGGATCTCTCAGCAGAAACCCTACAAGCCAGAAGAGAGTGGGGGCCAATATTCAACATCCTTAAAGAAAACTTTCAACCTAGAATTTCATATCCAGACAAACTAAACTTCATAAGTGAAGGAGAAAGAAAATCCTTTATAAACAAGCAATTGCTCAGAGATTTCATCATCACCAGGCCTGCTTTACAAGAGCTCCTGAAAGAAGCACTAAACATAGAAAGGAACAACCAGAACCAACCATTCCAAAAACGTACCAAATGGTAAAGAGCATTGACACAATGAAGAAACTGCGTCAACTAATGGGAAAAACAACCACCTAGCATCAAAATGGCAGGATCAGATTCACACATAACAATATTAACCTTAAATGTAAATGGGCTAAATGCCACAATCAAAAGGCACAGACTGACAAATTGGATAAAAAGTCAAAACCTATCAGTGTGCTGTATCCAGGAAACCCATCTCACATGCAAGGACACACACAGGCTCAAAATAACAGGATGGAGGAAGATTTACCAAGCAAATGGAGAGCAACAAAGAAAGCCGGAGTTGCTATCTTAGTCTCTGATTAAATAGATTTTAAACCAACAAACATCAAAGAGACAAAGAAGGGCATTACATAATGGTAAAAGGATCAAGGCAACAAGAAGAGTGAACAATCCTAAATATATACACACCGAATACAGGAGCACCCAAATACATAAAGCAAGTTCTTAATGACCTACAAAGAAACTTAGACTCCCACACAATAATAGTGGGAGACTTTAACACTCCACTGTCACTATTAGATCAACGAGATGGAAAATTAACAAGGGTATCCAGGACTTGAACTCAGACCTGGACCAAGCAAACCTAATAGACATTTACAGAACTCTCCACCCCAAATCCACAGAATATACATTCTTCTCAGCACCACATCGCACCTACTCTAAAACTGACCACATAATTGGAAGTAAATCACTCCTCAGCAAATGCAAAAGAATAGAAATCATAACAAACAGTCTCTCAGACCACAGTGCAATCAAATTAGAACTCAGAATTCAGAAACTAACTCAAAACCACACAACTTCATGGAAACCGAACAACTGGCTCTTAAATGTTGACTGGATAAACAATGAAATGAAGGCAGAAATAAAGATGTTCTTCAAAACCAATGAGAATGAAGACCCAACATACCAGAATCTCTGGGAAACATTTAAAGCAGTGTCTAGAGGAAAATTTATAGCAATAAATGCCCACATGAGAAGCAAGGAAAGATCTAAAATCAACACATTATTGTCAAAATTGAAAGAGCTAGAGGAGTAAGATCAAAAAACTCAAAACCTAGCAGAAGACAAGAAATAACTAAGATCAGAGTAGAACTTAAGGAGATGGAGACATAAAAAACCCTTCAGAAATATCAATAAATCCAGGAGCTAGTTTTCTGAAAAGATCAACAAAACAGACCACTAGCCAGAATAATAAAAAAAAGACAGAGAATAATCAAATAGATGCAATAAAAAATGATAAAGGGGATATCATCACAGATTCCACAGAAATACAAACCACCATCAGAGGTTACCACAAACAACTCAATGCACATAAACCAATAAACCTGGAAGAAATGGATACATTCCTGGACACTTACACCCTCCCAAGCCTAAACCAGGAAGAAGTCAAAATCCTGAACAGACCAATAACAAGGGCTAAAGTTGAGGCAGCAATTAATAGTCTACCAACCAGGAAAAGCCAGGTCCAGATAGGTTCACAGCTGAATTCTACCAGACAACAAAGAAGAGCTGGTACCACTCCTTCTGAAACTATTCCAAACAATCCAAAAGGAGGGAATCCTTCTCAAATCATTTTATGAGACCAACATCATCCTGATACCAAAACCTGGCAAAGACTCAATAAGAAAAAGAAAACTTCAGGCCAATATCCACGATGAACAGAGATGCAAAATCCTCAGTGAAATACTCGCAAACCGATTGCAACAGCACATCAAAAAGCTATCCATCAAGATCAAATAGGCTGCATTCCAGGGATGCAAGACTGGTTCTACATATGCAAATCCATAAACATAACCCACCACATAAACAGAAGCAAAGATAAAAACCACATGATCATCTCAATAGATGCAGAGAAGTCCTTTGACAAAATTCAACAACGCTTTATGCTAAAAACTCTCAATAAATTAGTTATCGATGGAACATATCTCAAAATAATAAAAGCTATTTACAATAAACCCACAGCCAATATCATACTGAATGGGCAAAAACTGGAGGCATTCCCTTTGAAATCTGGCACTAGACAAGGATGCCCTCTCTCACCACTCCTATTCAATATAGTATTGGAAGTTCTAGCCAGAGCAATCAGGCAAGAAAAAGAAATAAAGTGTATTCAATTAGGAAAGGAGGAAGTCAAATTGTCTCTATTTGTAAATGACATGATTGTATATTTAGAGGACCCCATCATCTCAGCCCAAAATCTCAAGATGATAAGCAACTTCAGAAAAGTCTCAGGATACAAAATCAATGTGCAAAAATCACAAGCATTCCTATACACCAATACCAGACTTAAATAGAGCCAAATCAAGAAAGTACTGCCATTCACAATTGCTACAAACGTGGCACATATACACCATGGAATACTATACAGCCATAAAAAAGAATTAGTTCATGTCCTTTGCAGGGACATGGATGAAGCTGGAAACCATCATTCTCAGCAAACTAACACAGGAACAGAAACCCAAACACTGCATGTTCTCACTCATAAGTGGGTGTTGTACAATAAGAACACATGGACACATGGAGGGAAATATCACACACCAGGGCCTACCAGGGGTGGGGTGGGGTGGGATATGAGGGTAGGGGAGAGAGCATTAGGAGAAATTCCTATTGTAGACTATGTGTTGAAGGGTGCAGCAAACCACCATGGCATGTATATATCTATGTAACAAACCTGCAAGTTCTGCACTTGTATCCCAGCACTTAAAGTATAATTTTAAAAAAAGGAACTCAGCCACACATAAAGATTCTGTATAGAGCTCTGGCTGTCCAAAAGCATTAAACCAAGCCAACTGACTATACTCAACTTCCACCACAGTTAAAGGAACACCAACCCTCCCAGAAGGGAAAGAATTAGTACAAGAACACTGGCAATCCAAAATCCCAGTGTGTCCACTTACTTACAAACAAGTCCACTAGCTTCCTATCCATGATTCTTAACCAGTCTGAAATGGCTGAAATGACAGTCATAAAATTCATAATCTGGATGGCAAGGAAGCTCATCAAGATTCAGGGGAAAGTTGAAACACAATTCAAAAAAATCCAGTAAAATTATTGAAGAGCTGAAAAATAAAATAACCATTTTAAGAAAGAATCAACCTGAAATTCTCTCTAGAGCTAAAAAGACTCCCTGCAAAAATTTTATAATACAATAAAAAATATTAACAGAATAATAGACAAAACTGAGGAAAGAAACCCAGAACTCAAAAACTGGTTCTTCCAATAAACTCAGACAAAATGAGGAGATAAGAATTAAGAAAAATGAATAAAATTTTAAGACCTACAGGATTATGTAAAGAGACTAAATCTATGACTCAGTGCATTCCTGAGAGAGGAGAGAGAATAAGTAACATGGAAAATATATTTGAGGATATAGTTCACAAAATTGTCCCTAATCTCATTAGAGAGGTAGACACATAAATCCAAGAAATACAGAAAATTTCTTTATTTATACAGGTTGCTATTATAAAAGGTGACGATCCTTAAGGCACATCCTCAAGGCACAGATTCATCAAGGTCAATGCAAAAGGAAAAAAAAAAAACCTTAAAGGCAACTAGAAAAGAGTCAAGTCATATACAGAGAGAACCCCATCAGGCTAACAACCTTCTGCTAAGGTTGACAACATGCTTGGTTATACAACAAGTCTTAGTAAAGTAAAAAAAAAAAAAAATTGAAATCATACAAAGCACACTCTTAAACCACAGTTCAATCAAAATAGAAATCAATATCAAGAAGATCTCTCAAAGCCACACAAATATATTAAAATTAAAATACTTCCTCCTGAATAACATCTGAGTGAATATCATAATTAAGGCAGATCATAAAGTTATTTGAAATCAATGAAAATGGGAACACAACTTACCAAAATCTCTGGGATGCAGCCAAAGCAGTGTTAAGAGGAAAGCTTATAGCCCCAAATGCCTTCATCAAGAAGTTAAAAAGATGTCAAATTAATAATCTAAACTTGCACTTACATGACAAAAAAACCCTCAAATCTAGCAAAAGAAATAACTAAAATCAGAAAAAAAAAATCTTAATGAAATTGAAATGTAAACATCCATAAAAAAGATCAATAAAACCAAGAGTTTGTTCTTTGAAAAAATAAAGAAGATAGATAGATAGATGATAGATAGATAGACAGCAAAGAAAAAAGAGAGAAGACCCAAATAAGTACAATCAATAATGACAAAGATGATATTACAACTAATCCCATGGAAAAGATCCTCAGAGAATGCTATGAACAACTCTATGCACACAAATGATAAAATCTAGAGAAAACAGATAAATTCCTGAAAACACATTATCTCCCAAGATTGAATCAGGAAGAGGTTAAAACCCTGGATAGACCAATATCAAGCTCTCAAATTGAAACACTGAAAAAAATCCTATCAACTGAAAAAACACCCTAGACCAGATTGACTCACAGCCAAATTTTACCAGACATACAAAGAAAAGCCACTATCACTCCTAATGAAAGTATTCCAAACAAAAATCAAAGAAGAGTAATTCCTCACTAAGTCTTCTAGGAAGCCAGCATCAGCCTAATACCAAAATCTGGCAGAGATACAACAAACAAAGAAAACTTTAGACCAATGTCCCTGATGAATGTAGATGCAAAACTCCTCAACAAAATACTAGGAAACTAAATTCAGCAGCACATCAAAAAGTTAATTCATTGTGATGAAGTAGGTTTTATTCCTGGGATGCAAGTTCGGTTCAACATATGCAAGTCAGTGAATGTGATTCACCACATAAACAGAATTAAAACCAAAAACCATTCATTATCTTAATAGATGCAGAAAAAACTTTTGATAAAATCTAATAATGTTTCATGGTAACAGACTATACATAAAAGGAACATATCTCAAAATACTAAGAGTCATCTATGACAAACCCACAGCCATCACACTGAATAGGCAAAAGCTGGAACCATTCCCCTTGAGAACTGAAACAAGGAAATGATGCTTACTCTCATGACTCCTATTCAGCATAGTACTGGAAGTCCTAGCCAAAGAAATGAGGCAAGAGAAAGAAATAAAAGTCCAAATAGGAAAAGAAGAAGTCAAGCTATCTCTTTTCACTAATGATTTGATTCTATGCTTAGGAAACCCTAAAAACTCCACCAAAAGACTACTAGAAATAAATGAATAATTTTAGCAAAGTTTCAAAATTTAAAAAAATCAATATTCAAAAATTAGTGACATTTCTATACATCAAAAATGTCCAGGCTGAGGGTCAAATCAAGAACACAATCCCATTTACAGTAGCCACAAAGAAACGAAATATCTAAGAATACAGCAAACCAAAGAGGCAAAAGATCTCCACAAGGAGAACTACAAAACACTGTTGAAAGAAATCAGAAATGACAGAAATAAATGAACAAGCATCCCATTCGAGTGGACTGGAAAAATCAGTATAATTTAAATGGCTATACTGCCCAAATAGCATTGATTTACAAATTCAATGCTATTCCTATCAAATTACCAATATCATTCTTTACAGAATTAGAAAACACCATTCTAAAATTCATGTGGATCAAAAAATAGCCAAAGCAATGATAAGCAAAAAGAGCAAAGCTGGGGACATCATAGTACTCAACTTCAAACTATACCGCAAGACTACACTAATCAAATCAGCATGGTACTGGTACAAAAACAGACACGTAGACCAATGGAACAGAAAAGAGAACCCAGAAACAAAACCACACATCTACAACCTACTGATCTTAACAAGCCCAACAAAAACAAGAAATGGGAAAAAGACTCACTAATCAATAAGTGGTGCTGGGATGACTGGCTAGCAATAGGGAGAAGAATGAAGCTAGACCCTTACCTTTCACCATGCACAAAAATTAACACAAGATAGATTAAATGTTTACATATAAGACCTCAAACTATAAAAAGCCTAGAAGAAAATCTATGAAATACCTTCCCTGATGTTGGCCTTGGCAAAGAATTTTTGGCTACGTTCTAAAAGCAATTGCAACAACAATAAATGACAACGGAGACCTAAACAAATTAAACAGCTTTTGCACAGTGAAAGAAACCATCCACAGAGGAAATAGACAACCTACAAATTGTGAGAAAACATTCACAAACTCTGCATCTGACAAAGCTCTATCCAGAATCTGTAAGGAACATAATTCAACAAGAAAAAAACAACCCCATTAAAAAATGGGCAAAGAACATGAACAGACACTTCTCAAAAAAAGATATGTAAGCAGCCAACAAACATGAAAAATGCTCATCATCACTAATCAGAGAAATGCAAAACAAAACCACTATGAGATATTTTCTTACAGCAGCCAGAATGGCTGTTATTTAAAAAAATTAAAATATAACAGATGCTGATGAGGCTGATGAGAAAAGATAATGCTTATATACTGTTGGTGGAAATGCCAATTAGTTCAGCCACTGCGGAAAGCAGTTTGGAGATTTCTCAAAGAACTTAAAATAGAGATGACATTCAACCAAGCAATCTTATTACTGGGAATATACCCAAAATAATTTAGATCATTATATCAAAAAGACACATGCATTCATATGTTTGTTGCCATGCTATTCACCATAGCAAAAGCATGGAATAAACCTAGGTGCCAATCAATGGTGGATTGTGTTAAGAAAATGTGGAACATATATACCATGAAATACTACACAGCCATAAAAAAGAATGAAATCATGTCCATTGCAGCAACATGGTTGGAGCTGGAGGCCATAATCCTAAAGGAATTAACACAGGGGAGAGAAAACCAAATGCATGTTCTCGCTTATAAGTGGGAGCTAAACATTAATCGCCATGGATGTAAACATGAGAGCAACAGACATTACAGATTACTAGAGTAGAGAGGGAAGGAGGGCAGGTGTGGATTGAAAAACTACATATTGGGTATTATGTTCACTAGCTGGGTGTAATATACACATGTAACAATCCTTCACAGTTACTCTTTGTATCAAAAATAAAAACTGAAATTAAAAAAATCTATTTATCTATTATACCTATAAATACACACACATATTAAAAAAAGAATAGAAAGAAATGGATTCAATTTGATAAAGAGCATCTAAAAAGAACAATTTAAAACTGTCATTATTTGTAGGCAACATAATCATGTACATAGAAAAGAAATTTATGATAATAGTTAAGTAAATTTGCAGGGCAATCAATATTTATGTAAATGTACTGTTTCCCTGTATTTTATCCTGTTGCTTTTCTTTTCTTTTTAATCCTGTTTTAATTTCTTCCACTTCCAGTTCTCAACTGTTAATTTGTTATCCAGCCTCCTTGTGCACTATATCGAAAATAGAACCTTCAGTTAATCATATCTCAGAAACCACAGCAATGCAGGTAAGTGGCCAACCTCTCACTATGTGCTCACCAGGCTTTTCCTCGTGTGTGCACATTGAAGAGACAGAAATCTCAATCTCTCTCTCTCTCTCTCCCTGCCTCAATCTTTTTCTGTCTGTCTGTCTGTCTCTCTTTTTCCTATAAAGCCACAAACACTATTGGATTAGGACCCCGCCCTAATGAACCCATTATCTTTAATTACCTCCTAAAAGCCCTAGCTCCAAAAACCTCACATAACAGATTATGGCTTCAACATGTGAATCTGGGGGAGACACAATTAAGTCCATAAAGAAGAAAATTCATTATTCTTGTCAAATATTTAAAATATTTGAAAACATTCATAGAATTTGAAAGCATAACTAAATTTTGTCTTCTACTTTCTTGTTTATGCAGTAAAACAAAAAGATTCTTCCTAGAAGAAAATTCTGGAAAGTTCCATGGTCACTTTGTATCATTAAAAATTATTGATTAAGTAATTAGAAAGTCCAGTACAAGATAATAAAGTTGTAAGTTGGCTTTAATATCAAGTCTTCTTCTATCTTCCAGATTGTTGGAATTGCTATGGTTCAAAGCCTGGAATATAAATGAGGTGATAGTCAGTTTCTCCATTTCTACACTTTATCTTCCACGTCAGTCTAAAGGTGGCTTTATCCTCTATCAGGACTTACATGTTGGGAAGGTGAGTGGAGGTGTCATTAAGTTGGCCTTGAGCTTTCTGGGCCCCACTCTGCTCCATCTCCCTTGACATAGACAGGTGCACATGGCCATTGTTGGCCTTCATTGCTGAGTTCTGCCAAGCATCAGCCTATGTATTCTTTCTCTGTTACTTCAGTAACAAATTATCAAATCACACATAGTTCTGCGGATCAGATACTTGAAATCTGTTACCTACTTCCAAAGGCTCTGGTGAAATGGGGAGAGCCTGTTTCCTACCTTTTCCAGCCTCTAGAGACTGTCACATTCCTTGGTTCCTGCCACATCACTCTGACCACTGCTTCCATCGCCACATCTGCTTCTCTGATTCTAACACCCCTCTCTCCCTTTCAAAAAGACCCTAGCAATTACTTTAGGCCCACCCAGATTATCCAGGATAATCCCCTCATCTCAATGTCCTTAATTGAATCACATTTGCAAAGTCCCATTTGCCACATGAGGTAACATATTCACTGATTCTTTGGGGGACTAACATTCTGCCCGCCACATCCTTTCTCTCTCTACATTTCTTGGGAGTAGGTAAGTTATTACTTAAGTTATATATTATTTATTATGCCTCAATTTCATAAAAAAGAAAAACATAATAGCCTTTCTAGGTCTCCTCATGGAAATCCCTTCCACTAGGCTCAAGGTACAGAAGGCAGCACTCCCTTCTCCTTCTCCAAACATGTTAATAGCTTCTGCAAAGATCTGTCTTCCCCAATCCCCTTCACAAAAGTCTGTCTGACCTCTTCTTTTATCCTTAGTTTTTCAGATGGATCTAGTATTTTGGAACAGTTCCTGTTACATTTTTAAAAATAAGATTTGCATGTGATGCTTTCACACCATTTGGTGCCCTGCTAGTCACTGAATTGATACCTCGGTTGACACTGAAGCAGGGAGAGTTGCATTCCAATATTCTGCCCATGACTATTTCCCTAAAGTAGAAATATGAAATTATAAATGGTTCTTCATGAATTGCTAAATTCTTAAAGCATGTCTTTTATGTCATGACAGAATGTATCTCATGAGTCAAAGGGAATTTCAATATTCAAAGGTGACTATTCAATGAGTAACATTCTTATAGGACACAAAACTATTTTTAGAAGAATATTTTTGCTTCTGAATAGCTTTCCAGTCACAGTTACACTGTTCCTTCTTGAATTAAGAACTATCACTCAACCAATCTCCTGTTCATATGAAAGAGAATAATTTTAGCTGGAGAGCAAACCTCACCTGCAAAATATTAAATGCAGATATGTGAGACTGGCATACTCTATTTTGCTGAAAGAAATGTATTTCTTCATTCTTAAATGTCTCCAGTAGTATAATGGATGGTTAAAATCACTTTAGAAATCTATAAAATTATGATAAAATAAATTATATTCACATTTTTATTCCAATGGCAAGAATAAATTAGAGTGTTTATCTAAAATATAAAATTACAGCATTTCATTATCAGATCTGGAGTATTTCTTCCATCAAACATTGAAATTAAACATCTCTGAGAAAAAGCAAAGAATGAAATGGAGGCTCTCTTGGTATATTCATTTAAATTCTTTTTGGATGTAAGTAACAGAAATAAACTCTAGTTTCCACAACAACAAAAAGAGGCAGAGTGTGAGAAAGGAATTCAATGAGAGAATGTAAAACCTAAGTACTGAAAGACCTTGGGACTTTTTTGTCTCTTTATCCTCTGTTTTTCTCTATCATCTTCTCTGACTACAGTGTTATGTAGGAGAATTCGTCACTGCCAAACCTTTCCAAATCTCACATACAATGACACACATAGACTCAAAATAAAGGGAGCGAGAAAATCTATGAAGCAAATGGAAAGCATAAAGAAGCAGGGGTTCGATTTTAGTTTCTGACAAAACAGACTTTAAACCAACAAAGATTTAAAAAGATGGGTTACATAATGTTAAATGGTTTAATTCACCAAGAAGAGTTTCTAAATTACAAATTCAGCCAAAAGGAAAAACACAAAAAACAAAACAAACAAACAGAAAAACACAAACCTTTTTCTTAGTTCAAGTTCCCAGGGAAGAGACTACCTACCCTGCCTTGGCTCAGGTACCCATTCCTGGATAACCGATCATGGCCAAGTGTTCACATTGCATGACGATTACTCCTGCTGTGTCCATGCTGTATCCTGCTGTAAGACAAAGGGGTACAAGAGAGACAACTATAGCAGGCCATTCCAAAAAAAGTGTTTGGACAGACCAGTGCAGAATACTTAAAGAGGCTGTTCACATCTGGACACATAAATACCATAGAGGTCATTGAAAGTGTCTATTTTCAGGGTTGTATTATGTTTGCTTCTTCCATTTCCAGAAGTGTCACCTAGAAAGGCCACTTTTTATATTATTATATCTGGTTGCAAAAACCACAGGACGATGCAGGCAGTACAAAGTTAACCACCAAGTCCAAGGGGTTATAAACTTGCAGAAGAGACAAACTAGAGCCCGAGTCATGACTTATAAAGTTCCCAGTGCTCTACCCCTAAACCTGGGTTAATATTTTCTTGTGGACGTAAGCATTTGAGGGACTCAGCTTTATTTAGTCATCTCGGTTCCAACTCTTTGAATCTCTACGCATCCTTTGGCCTGTCCCTGTATGGTTGTTAAGAGACAAGCCCTTTAGTTTGCAAAACCCTCCAGGTTACCATGGTGCCAACTTACCAGTTTAAACCTGAAGTCAAGAAAGTCTAGGAAAATCTCATGTAAACACCACTTATTAAACATGATTTGCATTTAATGTCAGGAACTTTAAATTGTAATAAAAAATTGTCTCAATTATTTTACCCTTTTATTCTGTTTTTGCTTTTTGATTATAATCATTCTAAAGAATGTTTAAGAGTAATCCCTGAAATAGTTTAGGTTTTCTTTGGCTTTCCATGAAGCTAAACTATTTCAGAAATTACTCTATGTGAGGAGATAATCTAAATCACATGTCTTTAGAAACATGGCTAGAACTGTTCTATATATTCCCCTAGGATTTTTGCCTACACTGAGAAAAATGTACATTATATAATGTATACTCAAATGAAAGCACATTCAAGAATCTTCACCAAATGGGATTCACTTCTGAAATCACTAATGTCACAGAATAAGAAGAAAAAACTATCAGAATGAGGAGTTATAAAATATAAGCAAAAGCAAGCATGGTAGCTCACAACTGTAATCCTAGAAATTTGGGAGTGCAAGGCAGGAGGATCACTCAAGGCCTAGAGTTAGACACCAACCTAGGCAACATAGAAAGAGCCCATCTCTACAAAAAATTTTAAAAATTATCCAGGTGCAGTAGCATATGCCTGTAGTCCCATCTATTCAGGAGGTTAAGGTGCAAGAATCACTTGAACCTAGGACGCTGAGGCTGCAGTGAGCTGTGATCACACCACTGCAATCCAGCCTGGATGACAGAGTAAGACCCTGTCTCAAAACAGGGTTTTTTATATATATATCATATATATATATATATATATATATACACACACACACTATGTTTATGTATGTAATTATGTATTATATATATAATTATATACATATGTATATAATCACATATATGTATAATTATATATATAACATATATAATTATATACATATGTATATAATTATATATAATATATACACATGTTTATGTATATTATATATTATATATAATATGTATATAATTATATATAATATATACACATGTTTATGTATATTATATATTATATATAATTATATACATAAACATAGTGTATATAATTATATATTATATATATGAAGATAGGGAATCATCTTTGGAAGAAGGGTAAAATAAAAGTAGTCTTTTATTTCAAAAAGAAAAAAGAAAACAAGATAAAGGTATTTAAACAGAGTTCATAAAATTTAGATGCTATTTAAGAGCAGAGATAAATCTTATAATCTCCATTGTTTCAAAACAATGTTCAGAGGACAAGATATAGCTTTAAATATATATATATATACACACATATATGTATATATATATTTAAAACTGAAAGAATATATATATTTAAGAAGTAAAAGATTTAAAAACCCACTTTAAAAAGTTAGAAAGAAACAAAAATTTAAATTACAAAAACATATAAAGAAGGAAATAAAAGCAAAAGGCAATAATAGTAGAAAGCAGGCATTAAATAAAGATCATCAACAATGCCAGCATTGGTTTTCTAAAAAGGTTAATAAAAATAACAATTCCCTAATAATACTGAATTGTTTAAATGAAAAAGAGAACAAAGCAACATTATCAGGAATAAAAAAAATGATATTAACACACACTTTTAAGAGAGAATATTAGAATATTATAAATACATTCATCAATTTGAATAAGACATATTTCTTAAGAAAATAATATAACTTGCCATGACTGAACAGTATGGAAAATATTTAATAGCTCATTATCTATCTATCTGGAAATTGAGTCTTTAAGTGAAAAGTTGCCATGAAAGAAAAGTTGAGGCCCAAATGACTTCACTTAAAACTCTTCCAAATACTTAAGGAATAAATAATACCAATCTTACAAACACTCCTCCTTAGAACAGAGAATGATGAAAGCATCACAATTTATTTTATGGCTCCAGTACAATATTGACCTACAACATAATAAGGAATTAAAAGGAAATTATAGACCAACTTCGTCCGTCAATATAAATAAAAATTTTAAAAAATACACAACCGAATCAAATACAGTGAATAATATTTTATGATCAAACAGTGTTTATGTTTATTCCAGGAATGCAAGGTTAGCTAAATATTCAACTTTCACTCAATGTGCTTGACAACAGTAACAGTATAAAAGGAGAAAAACATTTAATAAATACAGAAAAGGCACTTAATAAACTCTAAATTTTATTCATAGTAAAAACTAAGCAAACTAGGGATAAGAAAATTTTCCTAGTATCATAAAAGATATCTATAAAACACCTAACTCTAATATATTAAAAGGAGAAATAAAGGATGACTATTGATGTGAAAATCTTGATCAAAATATCAGTTAAAGGAGATTGAATGGATTATACACCACAAACAACTGAGATATATTTCTGGAATACAAGGATGGTTCAACATATGCAAATTAATGCCATGGTAACAAAATGAAAGAAAAGAATTTTATCATCTCAATTGATACAAAAATGTATAACAAAATTCAGCATCCTTTCATGATATATGCTATCAACACACAAAGAATAGAAGGAAAAGTATCTCAGTATAATACAGACCGTATGTGAAAAGCCCACAGCTAACATCATAGTCAATTGTAAAAACATTAATAACTCTTCCTCTAAGATCAGGAACAAGACAAAGATTCTTGCTTTTACCACTTCTATTCAACATAATACTGGAAGTCCTAGCCAGAGCAATTAGGAAAGAAATAAAAGGTATACAAATTGGAAATGAAGTAAAATTACCTGCATTCAAAGATGACATGATAGTACATGGGGAATACTCTAAATGAATTCAGCAAAGCTGCAAAACATGCAAAAATCAGTTGCATTTCTATACACTAACAATGAATAATCTGAAGAGGAAATTAAGAAAGCAATCTCATTTATACTGACATTAAAAAGAATAAAATACTTAGAAATAAACTAACCAAGGAAGTCAAAGTTTTGTACACTGAAAACTATAACACATTGAAGAAAGAAAGTAAAGGTGACACAAATAAATGGAAAGACATCCCTGTTCATGGATTGGAAGACTTAACATTCTTAATATGTCATTGCTACCTAAAGTGATCTCTAGACTGAATGTAATTCATATCAAAACCCCAGCAGCATTTTTTGCAAAAAATAGAAAAATCCATCCTTAAATTCATATGAAATCTCAAGGGACTCCAAATAGCCAAAGTGATTATTATTTGCTGAATTGTGACCACCCACAATTTGTATATTGAAGTCCTAAATCTCAGTTCCTCAAAATATGACTGTATTTGGAGACAGAAACTTTAAAAGTGTGATTAAGTTAAAATGATGTCTTTAGTGTGGGCTCTAATAAAATCTGAATGGTGTCCTTATCAGAAGAGAAAAATTCTATACATAAAAGGACACCAGAGATGTGAGTCCACAGAGGAAAGGCCATGTGAGAACAAGCAAGAAGGTGGTCATCTGCAAGCCAAGACAGAGGCCTCAGCAGCAAACAAGGCTGCCCAACTTGAACTTAAACTTCTGGCCCAAGCTGAGAAAATAAATGTCTGTGGGTTAATCCACTCAGTCTATGATATTTTGTTATGGTAGCCTTAGCAAACTAATATAGCATCTTAAAAAAAAAAAAGTTGTAGATCTCACACTTTCTGATTTCAAATCTTATTACAATGCTACAGTAATCAAAAGATGTGATACTGCCAGAGAGTCAGACATAGAACTTTATTTCTTACCTCACTCAAACTACAAAAATTAATTTGAGGCATACCATCATAACTTTGTGGTAGGCAATGATTTTTTAAACATAAGACATTAAATCCTAACATAAGATAAAAGATCGATAAGCTGAACTTCATTAAAATTAAGAACTTTTATTCAACAAAATACATTGAGAGACTAAAGAGGCAAGCCTGAGACTGGGATAAATATTTAAAATTGATATATCTGAAAGGCCTTTTATAAGAAAAAAGACTGACAATTTTTAGAACGAATCTTGAGTCTTGAACAAGCACCTAACAAAATACACAAATGACCAATAAGCATATGAAAAGGTACACAATATCATTAACCATCAGGAAAATGCAAATTACAGCCAATGATATATCATTCTGCCTCTACCCAATGGCTAATACTGGTGACGATGTGGAGTAGGTAGAATTCATACATTGCTGATATGAGTGGTTTAACTATTTTAAATAAGTAGATGTTCTATGATCTCAGCATATATCCAAGAGAAATGAGTCCTTATGTCCACCAACAGACAAATGTAAGAATGTTCAATATACAAGAATGGAATTTATGATAGTGAAATATTAGAATACTGCAATAGAAAAAAAATGAATTCCCACTATACACAATATGGATAAATATCATAATGTAGAACAAAAGAAAACACAAAAAAGATATAAGATATACAGAATATGATTCTGCCTGTAAAGTGTGCAAACAAAAATAAACTAATATATGGTAATGGAGGTTAGATTGGTGGTTACCTTTGAGGAACATATTGACTAGAGGGGGTCAAAAGGGAGCTTGCTGGAGCACTTGCAATATTCTACACCTGATATAGATGATACTTAAATGATTGTTAATATATGTGAGAGTTCAGCAAGCCATATACATAACGTGTGCATTTTACTATATATTAAATAATAGAAAACAATTTTAAGAAACAGCTCCCATGCAATCTGTTTTTTACAAATTTAATAAATTATAATTCAATGCTCAGCATTATTATGACCAAGTCAAACTTTTAGGAAATAAGCCTTCCAATACAATCATTTCTAATATAAATATTATAGGCCATTATAATAGATACTAATTTTTTATTTAATTACTGAATTCTTTGCAAATATACATCAAAATGTTGACTGGTGGTGGCTACAAAAAATAAACCAGAAATAAATTTAACTAAGGAGGTAAAAGATCTCTACAAGAAAAACTATAAAACACAAATGAAAAATATTGAAAAGGACACACCACACAAAAAATGGAAGACATGCCATGTTCTTAGACTGAAAAAATTAGTTAATTAAAATTACCATACTGATAGGGACGGAAGGAAGAAAAATTCTGAGCAGAAGAGGGCAAGTCCCCAGTGAGGGCCCCACTCTCAAGCTGAAAAACCTGGAACCACAGCCCAAAGTGAGAACTTACATTCCTGTTTTTCCGTTTGAAAGTTACCTTTTCAAAAACCATCCATGGCCCACCCTAACCCCCATCCTGTGCCTATAAAAATCCCAGAACTCAGTCAGCAGTGAGGAGAAGCAACAGAACATCAGAGTCTATGGTTGGATGTCAGAGAGAAGCAGCTTGGCTTCAGAAGGACAGATTGATGGAGTAGCTTCAGAGAGGAGTCCAACCAGGAACAGCCAGACTTCAAGGGAAGATTACCTTCCCACTGAGAGCCACTTTCATCAGCAATAAAATCCCTCTCATTTACCATCTTCAATTTATTCTTGCAACCTCATTTCTCCTTGATGCCAGACAAGAACTCAGACACCCCAAGTGCAGGTGCAAAAGGCTATCACATTGATCTTCCACTGAGCTGTTAACACTTAAGCTGTCCACAGATGGAAGAACTAAAAGGAAACTCTAATACTTCCTCTGGGGCTTCAGGGATCAAAAGCACTGCCCCAAGGCACTGCCACAGGGCCAGGATGGGGTTCGCTCCTGCTAGCACCCAAAACCACTCACCTTGGCCCCTGCACTCGCTCACCTCCACTCCTCACAAACAAGGGCTGGAGCGGTGAGTGGAGCTCAACCTTGCTGGCACCAAAGTGGCTGGCTAATTCCAACAGGTTACACTCCAGTTCCCACCCACGAAGGGGTCAGGGAAATATCTTGCTTCAATACTACCCAAAGCGATCTACAGATGCAATGCAATCCCTATCAAAATACCAATGACATTCTTCACAGAATTTTTTTTTAATCCTAAAATTTGTATAGAGCCACAAAAGAGCCCAAATAACCAAAGCAATCCTGAGTAAACAGGACAAAGCTGGAGGTGTCACACTACCTGACCTCAAAATATATTACAAGACTATAGTAATCAAAACAACATAGTATTGGTATAAAATCAGACACATAGACCAATGAAACAGAATAGAGCAATAGAGCCTCCAGAAATAAATGTATTTATTTACAGCCAAATAATATTTGACAAATGTGCCAACAACATTTATTGAGGAAAGGACAGTCTTCTCAATAAGTGGTGCTGGTAAAACCAGTATCCATATGCACAAGAATGAAACTAGGTTCCTCTCTCTCCCATTAATACAAAAAAACAACTCAAAATGGATTAAAGATTTAAATGTAAGACCCCCAAACTATGAATCTGCTATAAGAAAACAGAGGAAACACTTCAGGACATTGGTCTGGGATGAGACATTATAAATAAGACTCCAAAAGCACAGGCTAAAGAAGCAAAAATAGACAAATGGGATTACATCAAACTTAAAAGCTTTTGCACATCAAAGGAAACAACCAACAGAGTGAAAAGGCAAATTGCAGAATGGAAGAAAATATTAGCAAACTACTCATCTGACAAGGAATTAATATCTAGAATACATAAGAAACTCAACTCAATAGCAAAAAAAAAAATTCCTGATTCAAAAAACTGGGCAAATGAACTAGATATTTCTTAAAAGAAGATATAGAAATGACCAATAAGCATGTAAAAAAATAGTCAACATCAACATCAACATCTCTAATCAGGGCAATGGAAATGAAAACCACAATTAAATGTCATTTCATCTTAGAATGTTTATTATCAAGAAGACAAAATATAACAAATGCTGACAAGGATGTCAAGAAAAGGGAACTCTTATAAAATGTTGGTGTGAGTGTAAACTAGTACAGCTATCATGGAGAACAGTATAAAGATTTTTCAAAAAACTACAAATAGAAGTACCATATGAGCCAGCAATCCCACTCCTGGGTATATATCCTGGTTTGGATTTGTGTTTCCGCCAAAATCTCATGTCAAACTGTTAATCCCTGGTGTTGGAGGAGGGGCCTGGGTGGGAGGTGATTGTATCATGGGGACACTTCCCCCTTGTTGTTCTCATGATAGTGAGTTCTCATGAGATGTGGTTGAAGTGTGTAGCACCTCCCCTCTTCCTTCTCTTCCCCCTGCTCTGGCCAGATGAAGATGTGCCTCCTTCCTCTTAGCTTTCCACCATGATTGTTAGTTTCCTGAGGCCTCCCCAGCAATGCTTCCTATACAACCTGTGGAACTGTGAGTCAATTAAACCTCTTTTCTTTATAAACTACCCAGTCTCAGATAGATTTTTATAGCAATGTGAGAACAAACTCATGCATATCCAAAAGGAAGGAAATTAGTATTTCAAAGAAGTATCTGCAACCCTATGTTTATTGCAGCACTATTCACAATAGCCAAAGTATGAAATCCACCTAAGTGCTCATTAACATATAAAGCAATAAAGAAAATATATACACATGGAACACTATTAAGCCATAAAAAAGAATGAAATCCTGTCATTCACAGCAATATGGATGAGCCTGGAGGATATTATGTTGAGTGAAATAAGCCAGGAACAGAAACGTAAATATCTCATGTTGTCACTCATATGCCAAAGTTAGGAAAGTTGATCTCAAAGAAGTAGAGTATAGAATAGTGATTACTAGAGGATGGGAAGGGTAGGGGTGGGGGAACAGGGGAGAGACTGGTTAAAAGACATGAAATTACAGCTACATAGAAGAAATGAGTTCTGCTGTTCTATACTACTCTAGGTTGACTATAGTTAATAATAATTTATTATATTTTTTCAAATAGATAGAAAACAGGACTTTGAATGTTTCCCAACATAAGAAAAATGATAAATGCTTGAGGTGATGAATGTGCTAAATTACTTTGATTTAATAAATGTTTGAGGTGATGGATACTGTATGCATCAAAACATCACTATGTACCGTATAAGTATGTGCAATTAGTATGTGTCAATTTTTTCAAATGTTGATTGTGTTAGGGTTCTCCGAAGAAACAGAATAATAGATAGATACAGATACATTGATGGAGATATAGAAGAGACTATAAGAATGTAGCACACATGACTATGAAGGCTGAGAAGTCCTACAACCTGCCCTCTGCAAGCTAGAAACCCAGAAAAGCTGGTGGTGTCATAATGAGTAGCAGTGATGAGTGTAATAATGAGTCTATATTACTTTTGTTATAGCAGCTCAAGGTGACTAAGATATTGACCATCATATAATTTTTAAACTGCCTTGAAATCTAACATTTCTGGTTAAAACCAACAATGAATCTGCGCTTACAAACACATTATTCATAGTGACAGACTAGATAGGAATAAAGCTCACTGTTGTACATACTGGGAATCTATCCCTAGGGAAGTCTGTTTATTTATGGAGCTAACCATTTCCCTTTCTTTCCTGGACACACAGCCAGACTACATTCCCTAAGTTTCTTTGCAATTAGGCATGGCCACAACTGCATTCTGGCCAGTGGACTGTGGATACAAATGGCAAAAGCCATTTTCAGGTGTGATCCATAAAACCCTCCCATGTGCTAACCTCTATTAGTTTGAGTAATGACCTAAAGGACAGAGCCACCTAATGGCAGATGCCTGTGTGAGGAGCGCCCCTGAGGAGAGCTGCCAGCTTAGTAACATACATGCCAGACAATTATTCAGTGAGAAACTTTTGCGTTAAGCTTCAGAAATACTGAATTCTTTTCTAAATAGCAGTTGACCCAGACTCAACATGAAAGTATTTTTTACAGCAGTAAAAATTGTCAATCATGGTTGACCACTAAATTAACATTTTTATTCAGTTGCATAAAGGAGTGGACATTGGTACCAAAATATCCTATTTAGTACTGAAGCTCACAGTTTTCCTGCTGAGTGTATTCCTGAACAGAGGCGTGTAAACCAGAGCAACTCCATCTTAAATGGGAGCTGGTTAAAATGAGGCTGAAACCTACTGGGCTGCATTCCCAGTTGGTTAAGGCATTCTAAGTCACAGAATGAGATAAGAGGACCACACAAAATAAAGGCTTTGCTGATAAAACAGTTTTCAGTAAAGGAACCAGCCAAAACCCACCAAAACCAAAATGGCCAAGAGAGTGACCTCTGGTCGTCCTTACTACTACACTCCCATCAGCACCCATAACAGTTTACAAATACCATGGCAACGTCAGGGAGTTACCCTATATGGTCTAAAAAGGGGAGGCATAAATAATCCACCCCTTGTTTAGCACATTATCAAAAAACAACTATAAAAATGGGCAACTAGCAGCCCTCAGGGCTACTCTGTCTATGGAGTAGCCATTCTTTTATCTCATTACTTTCTTAATAAACTTTCTTTCACTTTGCACTGTGGACTTGCGCTGAATTTTTTCTTGCATGAGATCCAAGAACCCTTTCTTAGGGTCTGGATCAGGACTCCTTTCCAGTAACACTGTGAACCCAAAATATCTGAGACAGGTCTCAGTTAATTTAGAAAGTGTATTTTGCCAATGTTAAGGATGTGCCCATAACACAGCCTCAGCAGGTCCTGATGACATGTGCCCAACAAAGTGGTAGGGGTACAGCTTGTGTTTTTACATTTTAGGGACATATTAGACATCAATCAGTATGTGTAAGATGTACATTGGTTTGGTCTGAAAAGGTGAGACAACTCGGTCTGGAAAGCCAGGAAGGGGCTTCCAGGTCATAGGCAGATAAGAGACACAAACTACTGCATTCCTTTGAATTTCTGATTAGCCTTTCACTGAATACACAATTTACAGGAATAGTCACTTATGCCTTAGTCTGGCTTAGTGAAACAACAGGGCAAAAACAATCAGATATGCCTTTGTCTCACATGAGTGGAGAGATGACTTTGAGTTCTGTTTGTCCTTTGTCCACAAGGAATTTCCTTGTGGGCAAATTGTGAGGGAAGTATGTAGCTTTTTTATCTTCGTAACTATCTTATTTTAGGAATAGAATGGGAGTCAGCTTTGCCCCATGCAGTTCCCAGCTTGACTTTTCCCTTTGGCTTAGTGATTTGGGATTCCTGAGATTAAATTTCCTTTGACAGTATTCATGACCAAGCCCAGTTTTGCAAGCAATCATGTCTTGCAAATATAGGTCCTGATTAGAACAATCGAAATTTATCCATAAAAGCAAAAAGCAAACCTTCATTAATATTATACGCCAAAACAGGGTGAGCACAATGATTACAAAATTGATGACGTGATTAGCTGGATTCTTTGGAATGCATCTGAAGAGTCTTCTGAAAACATTTTGAACTTTCTGAAAATACCTGATAATAATCTTCATCTGTATCTTCTTAAACCAGATAGCAGCAGCAAATAATAGATTAAATATACATATATACACACACTCTCTTTTCTCCTACCATTTTGTAAATATGATCCAATTAGGTCAATATGTGTTTCAAGCAGCATGAAACAAGTTCGTTGAATAGAAGTTTAATGAGAGTTTGGCCAGTAAGTAATTCTAAGCATTCAACTTTATGAGAGAAGGTAGTGGTCTATCTCCATCTGTGAGCTTCTTAATACTATGGTCCTGTAAATTCACACTCAGTATGTACTTCTAAGCCTCTGGCATCTCCAGTGAAAGGAGGCTGGAAAAAAGCTTTACTAAAGGCTGCCTGGGGCCTCACATAATACAAAGCTGGTCAGATCTACAAAGGTGGAAAGACCACGTTAATCAGCCTACAACAACTAAGTTAATATACACTGTACATGTTTGTCAATCAATGTCTCCCATAGCCCAGTTATGACCACTATCTAGGAGCTTCCAATGGTCAATAAAAGACATGGC
Source organism: Ateles fusciceps (assembly GCA_036589455.1). Taxonomy (NCBI): domain Eukaryota; kingdom Metazoa; phylum Chordata; class Mammalia; order Primates; family Atelidae; genus Ateles; species Ateles fusciceps. The sequence goes on along the minus strand of JAZHEH010000164.1, from coordinate 2,918,609 downwards.
TATAAACTGATCTGAGTAGGTTAGAAGGATTCAAGAGAGTTTATAACAAAACTAAAAAAAAAAATAGAATTTTATTGGTTACAGTATCACCTTTGTCTAAGACCCAGCAACATGCTCTCATATTTTTAGCACTGGCAGATTACAATGAAAAATATCTCAAGGAGTTTGCTTTGTTTACACAAATAAATCAATTGAGTTTATTATTGCTTATATTCCAATATAAGCAATAATCCACGTGACAGCATTAATACAGGTGTTAAGAAACATGTAACAAAATTAGCAAAAGTGATGGAATTACTCAAGTTTGGGAAACACTGATGATGAACAATCAAATCACCTCTCAGATAAAAGCACTGAGGTCAATATTAAAATAACTAAATAATTATTGGAATCCAAAAACAAAAACAAAACAGAATTAACATTTGTTTTAAATTTTGGATTGCTGTTGCATGCCTCACTTACCTTGATGATTTAGTTTAATTTCTGCATAAGATGTTTACAGTTAATGTTTTCACTTCTTAATTTTTTATGTTCTCAAGCAAATTCAGTTTAGGAATTCTGAACTCAATACTTGAAACACGTAAATCTGTTCTAACACTGTTGCTTCTCTATAACGAGACCTATGCATAGATTCCAATCAGCATCTATACCTAAGTTGCCATCTGTATATATTACTAATATAAATATTTTGAACACAGTTATATTGTTACATTTTTCTATAATATCCTGAGAATTAGAAACCAGTTGCCACATATTAATGACCTGAAATATTAATATACATTTACATTAGTATATAAATCTAGTCACAAAAATATTCATACACAAATGTAATCGTTACCTACAAAGCAGGTTAGTATATAACATTATGTATATAATCTGTAGATATAATGTTTACATTAAGAAAATACCTTTTGGCTGGGCTCAGTGGCTCACATCCATAATCTCAACAATTTGGGAAGCAAGGGTGGGAGGATCACTTGAGGCCAGGAGTTTGAGACCAGCCAGGGCAACGTAGTAAGACTCATCTCTACAAATATAAATATAAAAATAGCTGAGCTGCTGGCTTGTTCCTGTAGTCTCAGCCACTCAGGAGGCTGAGGTGGGAGGACTGCTTGAGCCCAAGAGCTCAAGGTTACAGTGAACTATGATCCCACCACTGCACTCCAGCCTGGGCAACAGAGAGAAAAAAACACTGTCATAAATAAAAGAATTATAAATGTTTCCTTAAGTAGAATATAACCAACTATACATTATAAGACTAAAACTCAAAACAACTAGGATAAGAATAAAGTCTGATACAATTATAGATAATAAACACTGCAGAAGCAATGAAATGTGTTGCCAAGCACAGCGGCCTCGGCAAAACATGGTTCTAGCCGTGGACATGGCATAACCTGCCAGCATGTCCAGCAAGTCAGAAATGCTTTGGATCTCAGCTGTCAAATTTTTTAAATTAGGAAAATAATCATGCTGATTTCTAAGAAAACTGAAACATCTGTTAAGTTTACAATTCTATGAAAAATAGAGAAACTCAGCTATAAATCATAAATGACAAAGGTGGGGAATATATTACTCATTTCATATATACAAATATCAAAACTCTAATTGCAATACTAAGTGATCGCTCATCACTTTCCATGCTATGAGTAACAAAATCCCCCGAACATTTTTAGTGAAATCTTCATCTTCTTCCAAGTGTTTGATTTCTTTTCCAGTCTTTCCCCATCCCCCCAGCTAGTGTTCTATTACCTAAAGTAAGTGATGTTTAAATTAATAAATGCTTGCTGAATGGGCAACGTCTTCCAGGAAGGAAAATTCCTCACGTTCTATACAGAAGTAGGAAAAAGAAGAACAAGAAAATTATCTCCCCTATGTACAGCTGACCAACAGGTCAGACAGATAAAACACTGAGCAAATTAAAAAAAATCATAGTGATAAATAAGAATTATTCACTCCATTTCTCATTACCCTTTGTTATTTCCAAATACCATCTTGTACATATCAATTTACCAGGAGATCATAAGCCAGGATGTATATCCAAATCTAACTACTGGTTGCTTTATTCCCCCCACCAGAAAAGAATGTCTCTAAAACGCAAACCTGAAAGGCTTAAATAGAATTATCGGTTTTATTAGTGTCAAGTAAAATAACATTTCTAATACAGTAACCCAGTGAAAAATGAACATTTACACTAGAACGGGTAATCTCATGATGGCTCAGAGAATTGTTCTCTGTACAGAAGCAGTTAGTCTCTCAGAATTTGAAGGTTATCAAGCTAAACGGTTTGACTCTTTTTGACATTTCTTGAATATGTACTTTTGAATCTGATCTGATTCAAACCTTTAGACTTCCGGTGAAAAGAGATCTAAGCTCTGTCAATTTTGCAGACTTTGTCTTACATACAAGGGAACTGAGAACCCCGTGAGACTCAGGAGTGGAGATGGGTTAGATTGCAGTGTAGTGAAGACCAATGAGTGATAACTTTTGCAGCAGAGCTGTTTTTAGAATTTTGGAATGAGATTTAAAGATCAGTACTTCAGCATAAATCTAAGGAACTTTATCTCTCTAAGTACAAAATAAAAGTCAATATAATAGCCAGTATCGAAGAATGTGAACCTAATTCGGTAGCTCCTCATTTGCATTCAAGAGTAATTTTTGTGCAGGAATCACTCCCATCTCACCCCACCAAAAAGAGTAAGAAACTTAAACCCAAATACAAAGCAATGAAAAAGCCACAACCATTTTGAAAATAATATTAATAGGATTGAAGGAATAATGCAGACGTAATGCAATGTGGGGGGGTTTTTGAGGTTAGTTCCATTTTCAAAAAAACATCCTGAGAGATCCTTTTAAAACCTGGTGGCGGGTGGCTCATGCTTGTAATCCCAGCACTTTGGGAGGCTGAGGTAGGCGGGTCACGAGGTAGAGATAGAGACCATCCTGGCCAACATATGAAACCCCGTCTCTACTAAAAATGCAAAAACTATCCAGGTGTAGTGGCAGGCGCCTGTAGTCCCAGCTGCTCAGGAGGCTGAGGCAGGAGAATTGCTTGAACCCAGGAGGTGGAGGTTGCAGTGAGCTGAGGTCACACCACTGTACTATAGCCTGGTGACAGAGTGAGACTCAGTCTCAAAACACACACACATACACACACACACACACACACACACACACACACACAACAAAACAAAACAAAAAAACTTGGTAGCATTTAAAACTAGACTTATAATATACAGCAACCAAAAAATCACTTTGATTTACATGCCATAATCAATACACTTAACCACGTAATATACATAACTGATTTTGATTTATGTGTAACTCTCATTAAAATACCCCAAACCACTGATTTCATTAAAATAGAACTAAATGCTTGTATTATAAACCATAAAAATAACAGATTGACACAGTAACAAACACCTATTTATTATATTAAATACAAGCCTGAAATGTTAAGTACACATTGTGGATTCTAAGAAATTACATTTCAGATCTCAAAATGTCCTGCTGGTGCTTTGACAACTAAAACAATGTTTTAGGAAGATTTTTTGTTTTCAGATCCTAAAAAATAGCAACAATTTGGGGATAAAAATAAGTAAAATCTAAAACTTCAAAGTTTATTCCAAATTCTTTTGAATCCCTATGGTAGCTGTAAACAGTTTTTGAGTGTTCATAGCTTAAAGGAATGTGAATATCACAGTTTATATGAATATCTGCCTACAAAGCCCAGCAACGTTACACAGTAGTTTCATGTTTCCATAATCCAGTCCTAACATTGCCAGTGCTATCGGTACCAAGCAAGGGTCCCTCCTGCCCATTGCTTTTAATTGCTCCATTCTGAATGGCCAGGTTGAGGCCATAAGACTTCTGCTGATTTTCAAGTTCAACCACAGCTGGCTTCTTTAACGTATCCTTTTTACTACTGGTTGAAACTGGCTTTTCAAAATTTCTGCTGCTTTTGGGAAGTGTGCTACAAGCATCACTACTGTCTTGCTGGGGTGGGTTGTACTGTCTCTCTCTGTAGGCTAAATAAGCTCTTCGGCTCCTTGAATGTCCTTCGTTAGTGCCCAGCCGGCTTTTAGGCAAGCCGTTCTGGACGCTTCCTTCCACGCTTGTTGGGACATCATAGGCGTATTCTCTCAAGACTGTGAGTCGGCTTGCCCGGTGTCCTTTTACTTCTGTTTTTATGATGGCGGCTTGAGTGCACATTTGTTCGAAACTGAACTTCTAAAGGCGCCACGTGCATTTTAATATCATTGTCCATCGAATGTTCTGTCAGACTATTATCAAGCTGAGGGGTGTTCAAAGGTAAAGAATTGGCATGGCACTGAGCTGCAGCCGCCTGCAAGTTTGTTAATTTGCAGCCCTGGGAGGAATTTTTGAAGCTTGAAGCACTTTTGTTTGTGCATGAAGACTCTGCACTGCTATTGGGGCACTTGGGTGCCTCTCCGTTTGTCCCGCTAGAGTTGGGGGGCTGGACGTTGACTTGCACTGAATAGGAGCTCCGTCCTGGGCAGCAAGTCATGATCCACGCAAGTCTCACATCCTCCCTATTAACACAATGGTGGACCATGAAGAACGCACTGAAGCTTAAACATGTGGCTCCAAAAACGAAGCTAAAAACCAAGTCCAAAGGGTAATACAAAGAAACAGCCAAAGCCCCAAACATCCACAATGCAACATATAAGAGCAAAGTAAGGCTGGCCCCCAAAAGCTGAGAATGAAAAGTGTGCTCATTTTCCAAGACTGATGTAGAAATCAGAGACAAAGACATTGAATCCTGATGATTTATTTCGCCATTTTCATTGGCTGCCAATCTCTGTTGCTCCTCCGTGGGCTCCTTAAGCTCATATTTGCGCTCAGGGTGTCTTTTCAACTGAATAAATATGCTCAGAAAGTACATGCAGTTTACAAAAGTGATGAAGCTGGCAGGCCCGTAAAAGGCTCCCAAGGAGGGTTCCCATGCCATCCAGCAACTGGAAAAGAAAATGGCAAACCAGATCAGATGCTCCATGTTTCAACAAATTATTTAAGAAACGGCAATCACCTGTAATTAACTAGAAAATACTTAAAAGAGAAGCAACTGGGTCAAGTACACAGAGAATATAAAATACTCACTAGGGTGCATTTGGCCGACTACCGTAATTCCTAATGTTCGCTGCTGCGGTTATGCCACAAACGATGATGGGGATACCACCGCCAATCAGGTAAAACCTAGAAGGAGGAATCACAGGAAATACCACTCATCATTCCATTTTTTAACATGTATCTATCATAATATCTCAGTACTTCAAAAGTAATTCCCTGAAGATTAATTATTTTTATTCCAATAATAAGTTGAAAGTTAAGTTGGGGGAGGCTGATTTATTAGCAGTAATGTGTTTTTCTTGTGTTTTTTTTAGATTTCTTGTTTTAAAGCACCGTTTCCAAGGAGAGGAAAGCTGATCAGCTTCTGCCACCTTGTGGACAGGCAAAGTAACACTCTGTGCCTGCAAGCAGGATTTCAGCTTTTTTTTTTTTTTTTTTTTTAGGGGGAACTGGCTTCTTTTAGATTCAGCAGGTGAACTAAAAAGTGCCATTGTTCATACAAAAAAAGTAATGGCATATTAATTACTGATTAATGTTCAGCTCAGCCTGCATGTCCCAGGACCTCCCACTGCTGCATGTCTCATCCCCAGTCCTCTGAGATCGAGGCAAGGAAGTATCTGGATCCCCAACAGCTTCACAGAGTGCAAAGGCCCTACCTGACCCCTTTTCCACGGAGTAGCTGAGGAGAGCAAGGGAAATGATGGTGTAATAAAAACTAATTGAAACAGAGCAGTGACTGGTCCTACGAAGAAAAACTTTGTGGTCATCTCTGAGCTCCTTGATCTCTCTGAAAAGAAATTTCTGTCCAGATGGATACTCCTGGAGAGTCAGAATCTTAATTTTACATTTGTTCCTTCCTGAGACAGAGCCCCAAATCTTGCAATGGGTGGATAAAGGCAATATCTGTGATACATCTGTCCATATATTGTTTCTTCGTCGTACCTTGTTACTAAAATCCTTTAACATGATGTTAGAACTGCTGAAAAGAAAAACTAATTACCCTATAAAACTCTAACTCTGTCTTCTATTCCACAGATTACAGAGATGCCAATAATATGTGATCTTCCCCTTATTCCTGCTATACTAATTCATATCTGCTTGTTACCTGAAAAGAAAGCATTATTTCCAAAATTAATCTTGGGTTCTGTCACCCTCTCTGCGACTCTTCTTTCACCTCCCCGCAGCCCCCCCAGTCTTCTTATCAAATAACCCTATTTTACATCTTTAAAATCTTCTGTACTGGTTCTTATTTCCAGCATATACATACATACATATATATATATATATATATATATATATAATGTATATATATTCAAGTTTCCCCATCTTTTTCCCCATCTTCTAAAACTTTCCTTGAACTACCACTTCTTTTCTCTCTTCCCTCTGCAAACACCGGTACCACAACTTCCTTGCCTTTATCACCTTATTGTCGGCTGTACCCACTCACCACCATGATACTAAAAATGCCCTCTCTGGGGTCAGAAGAGTCTCATGGGCAAATCCCATGTCCCACCTTCCAGGTAGCAGTGTTGTTCAGGTTTCCTTAAACTCAAGGATATGGGGAAAGCAGGGCTACAGGGTGGAGCTTGAGCTGTCTAATGCAAAGAGGATGCTTGTGTGCCATTTGGGGACTGCAGAGCGTCTGAAGCCCAAGCTGCCTTTTCCTTAACTCTTTATCTTTGTTCTCAGAACCTTACAGGAAGGAACAGCTGCTTCAGGTTGAGATTCCCAAGTTTCTGAGCCAAACACCACCTTCTCTCCTTTCTTTTAATAGAAGTGAGGGAGGTGTCAAATCTTATCCTACAATTTAAGTCTGGGCCACCGAGAGTACCCCTGCTGCTCCTTGTCAAACACGGAACCACTGTCCCAAAAATCTTCCATGTTCTTGGGCGTCTTCCATGTTCTGTACTGGTTATTTCCAGCATATATATATATACATATATATACATTCAAGTTTCCCCATCTTGTAAAACTTTGGGTTTTAGAACCTTGTCCTTGTCAAACATGGAACCACTCTCTCCAAAATCTTCCATGTTCTTGGGTGCTTTCTTTCCACAGCCAAAAATTCAGTGATTTTTCCACAACCCATCTATTAAACATTAATGTGGTCCAAGTATCATTCTTTTCTTAACTAACTTCTCCCTGGGAGATCCTGTTCATTATCATGGCTTCAATTACCACATAAGGAAATATCTCCTGCTCCTCCTAGACAATGTCTAGCTTGTCCTCTCTGCTAAGCCCTGGACTTCTAAAAATGTAAACATTCCACAAGAAGTATTGATGAGCCTAGCACCGTGTCACCCCTCTCCCCATCTCCCCCCACCCACCTGCCCTTTCTGTTTTTCCTATCTTATTTCTCAGTTGATGGAAAACCCATCTGTCCAGGCGTGCTAGCTAGGCTAGCATAGACAACTTGCAGCCATCTTCAAACTTCTCTCCCTCTCACATCTCTTAAGTCCAGCTGGACATCAACCCTAGAGAAACTGCCTCAAGACTCTCAAACATGTGTCCTCCTCTCCGTTCTCCCTGACACTGTTCTGATCTTCATGGGGGCTGCCCTAATAACCTCAGCAGAATTCCTTACTCTTTGGCATTCTGATTTATACTCCATACTAGAGCCATAGCTATCCTTCTAAAATGGCTCACGCGGTGGCTCACGCCTGTAATCCCAGCACTCTGGGAGGCCAAGGTGGGTGGATCACGAGGTCAAGAGATCGAGACCATCCTGGCCAACATGGTGAAGCCCCGTCTCTACTAAAAATACAAAAATTAGCTGGGCATGGTGTTACATGGCCGTAATCTCAGCTACTCAGGAGGCTGAGGCAGGAGAATCGCTTGAACGCAGGAGGCGGACGTTGCAGTGAGGCAGAGATCACGCCACTGCACTCCAGCCTGGTGACAGGGCAAGACTCCGTCTCAAAAAAAAAAAAATCGTCAGTGCTTGCCCACATTTTAAATAGGATCCACAACGCCTTAAAGCCAGCTTGCTTCCTGAAGTCCTGCTAGTTGACACCAAATACACCCGAGGCTCCAGCCAAACTGCGTTTCTCAAGGTTTCCTCTGCTCACTCTTCTGTTTGGAAGTGTCACTTCTACACTCTGTCTTGATCACAGTAAGGTTCACGCCAGTGGTCCAGCATTTCCTAATAACACCACACCCCCAAAATCAATGGCTTCTTCCTTTGCACTTTCAAAGAACCTATCTCCACTACACTTCTCACCCAGCCCAGTCAATACTCATGCCTGCTCCTCCTGCGAACTATCAACTCCTGAAGGGCAAGGGGGTCTTCTCTAAATCCCTGGCCCAGGGCCAGTTACATATCAGGCATTCAATAAGCCTGGTCATCACTGATAGATTTTATTCATCCAGCAGGATAATCCATTTACAATTTTTCATATTATAATGGATAGGAAAATACATACTACAAGTATTTTTGTCCTTTGCACAGAATAATTAAATTGATATATACTTGAGCAGATTAAAACGTATGACATATGACCTCAAGGAAATAAAAACAGCTGATATTTTCATAGTGTCTCTTAGATAGCCAAAACCATCTTACGTGCTTTGCCCGTTTCCTCATTTATTCCTCACAACTCTGGGATGGGAGAATCAGCCCCACTCTTGAGATGAGCTTGGAAGGCTCAGAGAGGGCATAGAAGTTCACTGAGGACTTGCAGCTCAAAGGATGCCTAAGCCATTTTCAAAACCAGGCTGTGCTGTGTATAAGTCCGTTCTTTGACTTCCCATAATTCACTCAGCAATTTCATTATAATTTATTGGTTTCCTCAAGGAAACTAATCAAAACACATAGTTAACTTTTAAGATAATACAACAAAGATATGAGATACCTGAGCATTGGTCTTGGTGGAGGTGGTGGTTCATCAGGATCCTGGCACCTTTTAGCTTTTTTAGTGACTTGTTTGTAGATATTTCGAGCCGTCACTCCTATCCATAGTACTGTGGCAAGGGTGGAATAGTGAAGAATTATCCCAACCTACAAGGGAAATCAAAGAATACATAAACTAAAAGAAAAAAATGGGCCGGGCAAAGTGGCTCATGCCTATAATCCCAGTACTTTGGGAGGCTGAGGCAGGTGGATCACAGGGTCAGGAGTTCTAGACCAGCTTGGCAAACATGGTGAAACCCTGTTGCTACTAAAAAAAGAAAAAATACAAAAATTAGCCAGGCGTGGTGATGCACACCTGTAATCACAGCTACTCAGGAAGCTGAGGCAGGAGCATTGCTTGAACCCGGGAAGCAGAAGTTGCAGTGAGCCCAGATCGCACCACTGCACTCCAGCCTGGGTGACAGAGCGAGACTCCATCTCAAAAAAAAAAAAAATATATATATATATCCACTAAGGCTCATCTAAAAATTGGTAAGTAACTTTCAGAAGTCTGATTCAAAAGCAGCAGGAAGGCCTATCCTAATAATCAACTCTGCTGCCTGCTAATGCAACACCACATTCTAACAGATGCATGACAGGGATCACGTTCCTCAAATACACGAAGTAACAACTGGCTCTAGGAAGCCCACAAACTACCACTTATACCCAAGATGACCCTTAATACAGGACAGAACTAGCTCCTGGACATTAAACGAAAAGTATGTTTTTCATAAATGCCACATTATAAATTAGAGTTCTTTTTTTTTTTTTTTTTTTTGAGACGGAACCTCGCTCTGTCACCCAGGCTGGAATGCAGTGGCGTCTCGGCTCACTGCAACCTCTGCCTCCCAGGTTCAAGGGATTATCCTGCCTCAGCCTTCCAAGTAGCTGGGATCACAAGCCTGGGCCACAATGTCCAACAGGGTTTCGCCATGTTGGCCAGGCTGGTCTCGAACTCCTGACCTCAGGTGATCCACCCACCTCAGCCTCCCAAAGTGCTGGGATTACAGACATGAGCCACCATGCCCAGTCTAGAGTTCATTTTGTAACATTCTTTTTAAGGAGGAATATATAGAGGGTACAGGTAACTACAGGGTGAAAGCCCCAACACACAGAGAGTAAATTGCAGAGTAAGAGACTGAGATCTAATCCAGAGCTTTTATAATTGTAGCAGTAACAAAGCAATATAATATATTAATGGTTAAGAGGGTGAACTCTGAATCAAATTTTCCTTGGTTTTTAAACTGGTATCCACCTCTTACCTGCTGGGTGACCTAAGCAAAGTCACATAACATGTAAAGTGTTGGCTTCCACACTTGGGAACCAAGAATAATGCAAAAGTATTATGGGGTTAAGTAAGATAGTCCACATTAAAGCATTTAGCAAATCACCTAGTATGTGACAAGCAATAAGCAGAAAAAACTATATTATTTCCTATTAAAATATTATTTTGAAGATATAATGTAACCTCCCTGAAATTAACTTTCCTCAATTTAATAGTGGGAAAATTATCAATCGCCACCTCTGGGAGTTTCACAGAAATTGAAAGGGCACAATACCTGGGATATAATAGGTACTCAGTAAGTATAAGATAATTGCAATACATGCACATGATGTACTACTTAAGTTTCTGTTTATCAAATGACCTGTATATGAAACAACACTAGTTGAGGATAAAAGCCTAGATGAAGATGTGAGAAAATAGAGGCTTAAACTTTAGTTTAAGAAAAGTAAATGTCGTATGTCACTGTAGTATCAAGGACACAATCCAGCTTTCTTAACTAGTAACTTAGTCTCTTTTTTAAATCGCTTATTTTTTACATAATTATTACAGGTAAAATTCTATTAATGAAAATCCAAGAAAAAATTTGTCATTCTAAAAGGATACCTTTCCAACCTCAAGAAAATCCAAGGTCAATAATAGAAACATGGGCCAAGCTCAGTGGCTCACACCTGTAATCCCAGCACTTTGGGAGGCAGAGGCAGGCAGAACATGAGATCAGGAGTTTGAGACCAGCCTGGCCAATATGGTGAAACCCCGTCTCTATCAAAACTACAAAAATTTAGCCAGGTGTGGTGGCACACGCTTGTAGCCCCAGCTACTCAGGGAATTGCTTGAACCCAGGAGGCAGAGGTTGCAGTGAGCTAAACCTGAGCCACTCACTCCAGCCTGGGAGACAGAGCAAGACTCTTCTCAAAGTAATAATAATAACAACACACGGACCATTGTCCAGAGTTTATTTCAATGAGAACCGATCTGCAGCAAAAACTTGATGACCCGAAAGCCCAGATCTTATTTTGCAGGGGAAAACCAGGGTCGTCCCTTTCCAGATAAATCTTGCAATGCCTCTGGAGGTGCTGGGAGGGAGGATCAAGTTTGGCCAACTACAAAAGTCAGAAGTGATCTTCTTGAAGAGAAAAGTCACTTCTTGGTTCCCATTAGTCTTGCTGACTGCACTGTGAAAGCAAAATTTATAGACAGAAATGGAACAGAAAGCATAAAATAACCCACTGAATGATCTAATGTCATACCAAATAGTCTAAGTAAAAACAGTATAAATGAATTTGATGCATAGAAGCCAATAAATTCAAAACAAATCAGATACTGGCTCAAAATGGCCAACTCTACTATTGCTGGAAGTGTCTCCAACACAAAGGTCGAAAGAATGAGACTCAAATACATAAGTAAAAATATAGAACTTCAACACAGGAGGTGTCAAAGAATTTTCCACGGGGGGGAAAAAAAACATCTTTAGGCACTGATGTATTTTCTATGGCATTTCTAAATTTCCAGAGGAGGTTTACTCTTAAACCCTGATTATTACCAATAGTGGAATTTGAGGGGTGTGATGACATCCGCTAGTACAGTCATGAAAGCAAATCACTAAACATTCTACAAGATTCAGAAAAAAAGGAGTGATTAATATCCAGTAGGAAAGATTTCCTGTCTTTTGGAATGTAGTACTTCCTATTGTATTCTCCATCTGACACTTCGTCTACATGCAACACAACCTTGCTATCACATTTTCTTCCAAATAAATCAGAGATGGACATGGAAATTCTGTAAATTGTTTAGAAGTAATCTAATTCATGAGGCATGTAAATACTCAGTTGAGTGCAGTAGATTATTACTCAAGAAAGCCACCTTACCTCGGGACACTAATTTCCAAAGTTGTAAAATGGGTATAAAATAATTATCCAAAAAAGTTCCACTCTATATGTTTGCTGTCTAACTATAAACTCTCACGTTAATTAGAGTTCATTTAACCACCAATAAGCCTACAGCAGTGAACCATACATAGCAACTGTGCAAAATAAATGAACTTCATGATGAATACAAACATAGAGACGATGAATACATAAACAACTAAAATTTTAACAGCTTACATTAATAAATGCCTGCTATGTATCAAACACGTATTCTTGCATGTGATTTCACTTTATCCTTTCATCATCACCATGAGGTCAGTGTTAACCTTGAGATACAAAAACACAGACTAAGACTGACAGAAGTCATCCACCAGAGATTACACGGTCAGTAGCACAGCTATGATTCAAACTCAGGTTAGATGGTTCCGAAGTCCTTGCCCTTTCTACTCTCCTACACTGGCCTCTACTAAGCACTAAAGCACAGTGATGGGGCTGAGAGGCACTCGGAATCAAACAGACTAGTATTTGAATCATGCCTCTTCCACCTAATGGCCTGAGTGACCCAGGGCAAGTTATTTCAATTGTCTATGATTCAATTTATATAGTTATAAAATATATGAAGAAAAACTACCTCCTAGGGCTAATACGAAAGTTAAGACATAACACATGCACAGCAGTTGGCAAGTAGAATGGTCTTAATAGTCACTGATTAGATTTTTCCAAACATATCTCTTGTGCCATTGCAGCAATCCTCTAAATAACAGATCTCAAGGGCACCTGACAAGGGCGGCTGGCACTGTATTTAATGAATTTAATCATGGAGTGGTGGAACAACAAGGTATCTTACATAAGATCCAGCTGAATCCTCTCACTGCATGGTTAAGAAAACCAAGGACCAAAAAATTAACCACCAATTATTTGGCAGTGTATCATAACCCAGAACACAGATCCCTTCCAGACTTGAGTCAATTCCTTCCAGACTTGCACTTCCTCACTCAACTTCTTAGTTTTCTTTCAGCACCCACAGCAAAAGAGAGTTAAAGGCCATAGAAAGCACCTAAGGTCCTACCTGAAATAACCTCAGGAACCAGAGTGAGAAGAGTGAGAAGTACCTGGCTGGTGGCACCTTTAATAACCTCAACCAATCACTGTGTGGGGAGAAGCTATATTACGACCCACTGATACTGTTCATAAAATATGTGAGCTCCCAAAGGGAGATAATAAAGACAAAACGGCATGGATTACGTACAAATACAAACTGCACATAAAAACGTGTGCATGTGAGGGCTCGGTGTTTGAGTGGGAAGAACTTTAACAATCAATTAACTTAACTAGCTAACCCATTATTTTATAGAAGAAACATTAAGCCCCGACTAGGTTAAGAGACTACTAACATAAGTTGTTCTGGCAGACACAAAATTAGAAACTACCTACTAGGGTCTGGAATCTTACATTCTACCACTCTGCGCTCAGCTGCTGATTACCTGAGTTGAGTATTACAATGGCAAAGCGAAGCAAGGAATGTCTGAGTCAGAAATACAAGAATGATGTTATGTCTTTCATTGAAGGGAAGCACATTAAATTATAAACATAGAGGAAAATAACAGTGAAACATCTAGGCTGGCCTTCCCCTTTCCTTTTGTAAACCTTTGACGGCATTTGTTCTTGAAGCCCTAAAAACTCATTGCAATTCCTCTCTTTTTCCATTTAGAAATGGGGCCAGACACGGTGGCTCATGCCTGTAATCCGAGCACTTTGGGAGGCAGTGGCAGGCAGATCACGAGGTCAGGAGTTCGAGATCAGCCTGGCCAATATGGTGAAACCCTGTCTCTACTAAAAATATAAAAATTAGCTGGGCGTGGTGGCACATGCCATGTAGTCCAAGCTACACGGGAGGCTGAGGCAGAAGAATTGCTTGAACCCAGGAGGCGGAGGATGTAGTGAGCCGAGATCATGCCACTGGGCAACAGAGCAAGACTCCATCTCAAAAAAAAGAAAAGAAAAGAAATGGTATAAAATTCCACTAGGACAATGAAAGGCCGTCATCTTTACAATGGCTTCTATTCATTTCCTTAGTGAAATAAATGTATATGTCTGCTTCATGAAATCAATGCATACTTAGAGATAAAACGGAGACTTGTATTGCCAATGTGTGCTGAGTACTCTTCTGAGTCTATGCTCAAAATGGCTCCAGGTTTGAATGCATTCTACTATGTGCAAACAGGGGCTTCTTTTTGTTCATTCATCCAGTAAACATTTGCTCAGCACCTACTATGGGTCAGGTGTTGTGCTGGTCCCTGGATAAACACCAGTGAATCAACTACTGTAATTCTTATGCTTGTAGAACTTGGAGTCCAGGCAGAGCTTACAGTTCGGAGATAGTAAACAGTAAATCATCAAGTTTTGTAGGCAGCATGGAATTTTAGTAAGGAACTAATACAGTTTAGTTGTGTCCCCACCCAAATCTTGAATTGTAGGTCCTGTACTTCTCATCTGTTGTGGGAGGGACCAGGTGGGAGGTAACTGAATCATGAGGGTGAATCTTTCCCACGCTGTTCTCCTGATAGTGAATAACTTTCACGAGATATGATGGTTTTTATAAAGGGGAGTTCCCTGCACATGCTCTCTCTTGCCTGCTGCCATGAAAGACATGACTTTGCTCTTCCTTTGCCTTCCCCCATGATTGTGAGGCCTCCCAGCCATGCGGAACTGTGAGTCAATTAAATTACCCATCTCAGGTCGGTAAAATGAAACCCACAAGATAAGCGGGGGAGTCAGCCACATGAAGAAGGGAAAAAAGACTGAGAACACAAAGGAGCTACCTTCTATACATGGACTTAGTTGATCTGAAACCCATCATCTGACTTCTTGTAGGTAGTTTGTTTACAAATGTATAGTAACAGCCTAAAACAGAAATATACCACACAGATGAGAGGTAATTTCATCAATAATATTAATATAATAATGGTAACAGGGAACATTTATTGAACAAGTTAGTATATGACTGGTTCTCTCGAGATGCCTGAGTCATTTAATCCTCTCAAATATTCTTATATATCTACATTTTAAATTGGATCTCAGGTCTACAAATATGGATTAATCATAAGCCACAGTATCATGACACATTCTAATGAGTGGGCCAAGCACAGCATGTCTTTATTTAATTAGTTATTATTAATAGTATGATAAACATCCAAGAATCTACCAGCAAGACACAAGGCAGGACCTTGTCAATAACCTGTATGTAATCATAAGACCCCCTCTGGGGTCTGTTGGGAGGAAATAGGGGAGGGAAAGCGGAGGGTGGGGAGTTGGGGAGAGATAGCATGGGGAGAAATGCCAGATATAGGTGATAGGGAGGAAGGCAGCAAATCACACTGCTATGTGTGTACCTACGCAACAATCTTGAATGTTCTTCACATGTACCCCAAAACCTAAAATGCAATAAAAAATAAAATAAAATAAAAATAAAAATAAATAAAAATTTTAAAAAAGACCCCCTCATCAGAGGTAACTATCACCCTACTACAGACTCTGTATCATCACCCCACATCCTCTGTTCACTCTCTTGCTTTCTCTTTTACAGTTTTATTGTACCTATTTTTTGTTAAAAGTGGGCTGATTATTTTAGTGATTTTTACCTTTATTAAAGAAAAACATGGTGAATTTTAATTTATAGGGCTTACTTTTCACTTAAAACTAATTTGTGCTATTCTGCATTGCTATAATTCATTGGTTCTGACACTTGTGTAATACCATAGAATTTGTTTGTTCACTCTCTCTGTGTTGGGCATTTGGGTGGCTTCCAGGTTTTTGATATCATGCATAGGGCTGCAATGAATATTCATATTCATACTCCTATTCATGTGCACACAGGCAAGGTCACTCTCCGAGGTCAGGAGCGGGCCTGCTGGGTTCCAGGGTACATGAACACATAACTATAGAAGGCAATGCCCCCCAAGAGGATGTCCACTTACATTTCCACCAACTATATAAAAGGATCCTGTGGGTTCATATGTTCATCAAGACTTGGGATTGTCAGGCTTAATTTTTGCTGACGGAAAAGCCATAAAATGGTAACTAACTGCCTTCACTGGCATCTCCAAGACCCCCATGGTGTCGAACATTTCTGCACACGTGCTGGTCCTGTGAGTTCACTCTTCTATGACATGCTCGTCCATTCTCCTGCTACTTTTTCTTCTGGCTTGTTGTAGTGTTCTCACTGATTACAGCTATTGATATATTTTTTACTTGAATGCTCTGTTAGTTGTATGGACTGTCAATAGATTCCTCCAATTTGTAACTTATCTTTTTAGCTTCTTTGAGAAATCTTAATAAACACGAGTTCTTATTTTTAGTCACAGTTACCTCTTGTCTAGTGGATGGCTTTCACTGTCTGATTGGCCTTCTTTATCTTAAGGTCTCCAACATTTTTTTAAAAGGATTTTAAGATGTTGGCTTGGATATGTAAGTCTTTAAACAACCTACAGTTGACTTTTTTTTTTTTTAATGTGGCATGAGGTATAGACCCAGTTTAACCTTTTTCCAAATGGATTTTCTCTGGCTCCATTTACTGAATGGTGGTCTCTCTTCCCCAGGTGACAAGGCACGTCCCCTCTGTTGTGTGTCAGAGTTCCCATGGTCTGCCTCTGGACTCTCTATTCTATCCGATTGGCCAATTTATCTCTGCCTACAGCTATTACCAGACTGGTTTCATTTCCACAGCCTCATAAACCCTGAAGAGTAGAAGACAGTCTTCTGGCTCTGCTCCTCTTTTCATTAGTGTCTTGTCTTTCTTTGGCCATTTATTTTCACATCAATTTAAAAATCTTACTGAGTTTCATAAAAAATTCTACAGATTAATCTTAGAAGGAACTGCCATCTTGCTGATATTAAGTCTTCCTATCCTTTGATCTATTATATCTTTCCATTTATTTAGGTCTTCTTTAATACATATTTTAACTTAACCCTTAAATCTTCAACATCTTTCATTATTTCTAGGTACTTGACAGTCATTGACACTATGTAAATGCCACCTGCTCATTATGTTTCTCATAGTTGTATTTCTGCATACTAGCAGTAGCTCTTTGCTAAACTTTCCTATTACTTCTAAGTAATTTTGTGGAAATTAATTTTTTAGTATAAATAATCACATCATCCAACTCAATTATCATTCCCAATTTACAGGTGAGAAAACTGAGATACAGAATAACACATTAAAATCAAAATCTGAAAGAGATACCCACACTCTTGTGTTCCCTGAAGCATTATTCACAGTAGCCAAGAGATAGAAACAACTTGTATGTCCATCAACAACAAATAAAGAAAACATCGTCTCTACATACAACGGAATATTATTCAGCCAAAAAAAAGAGGAAAATCATATTCACCAACATAGATGAATATGCAAACATTATGCTAAATGAAATAAGTAAGTAATAGAAGGATAAATACTGCATGACCACACTTATATGCAGTATCTGAAGCAGTCAAAATCACAGAAGCCAAGAAGAGAATTGGGATTGCCATAGGACTGGGGGAGAAGGAAAGGGCAGTCATTGCTCAATGCATACCAAGTTTCAATCATACAAGATGAAAAGTTCTAGGTACCTACTCTATAACATTGTGCTTACGGGTGACATTATTGTACTGCACAATGAACAATTTGTTTACAGAGTAGATCACATGTTATGTGTTTTTTTAATCACAGTTTTAAAAGCAAAAAAAAAAAAAAAAAAAAGAAAGGTTAAACAGATCGCGCATAGAAACACAGCCAGTAAATGGTAAACTGAAATCCAAATCCAGTCAGCCTGAACTTTCAATTACTGTTATACATCTTGCTCTCATGCAGATGAAAAACAATATACAAACACAGAAATAAAATTTTCCATATTTTCTATTCATATATTGAAGAGTTTCCATTTTTATATTTATGCTGCAAGAGAACTGTTCACTAAAGCTACATATGTAGTAATTTATTGGAAATTAAGAGTAGAATTTTTTTAATTCTTCATATTTACCTAACCTAGTGTTATTTTTATATCTTTACAGTTAACTTTTTTTTCCAATTTGTAAGTGCTCATTAACACATAAAATAATTTTTAAAATTCTACTATCAGAAAATGTCACTTCTCTTTCAAAGTCAGAATTTTATAATTTTAAAAATAAATAATAGGCATTGTAGCAACAGCCACAATGTGTAACTCTGAATTCCCAAAGATAAAGGGATGAGCTGTTGAAGTTATATATTTAGCTGCAAAGTGGTAATTTAAAACATGCATGAAGTATACAGCAAATTATTTAAGTGACAGACATTACATTTAACTTTAATCAGTTAAAGAAAGGGTGTTAAAGAATGATTTTTTCTTTTTAGAGTTAATGAAATTATTTTCTAATATCAGTAATTGTTTCCATTTCAATTTTTCACTCTGACTTACTGCTTGGCAGACACTGGCATTCCTGGTCTGGGTTATTCCTCCCACAAAGACCACACAGGTTAGGAAAATATGAAAGCACAAGTTCACAAGCATGTGCCAGCTCTTGAGGCTGATTCTAATCAAACTGTTTAAAAAAGAGAGAAAATATTAATATTCAGTCTAGTACATATGAAGGAGGAAACTACGATTTTCATCTTAATTCCACTGCATAAAAGGCAAAGGTTAAATATTTTATATTTAAACATTTTATTTAACAAGCATATACTACCAAACACACATACACAGATACACACACAGATTTGAGGAATCATTTAACTCAACCTAGTTTCTTAACATTCAACTTTATGTACTTAAAAAAAAAGCCATTTATGGAACCACTGCATCCACTAAATGCTAAATAAATTCTCCACAATAAGAAACACATGGGCTTGGCCGGGCACGGTGGCTCATGCCCATAATCCCAGCACTTTGGGAGGCCGAGGTGGGCAGATCAAGAGGTCAGGAGTTCAAGACCAGCCTGGCCAATATGGTGAAAACCCATCTCTACTAAAAATACAAAAATTAGCCAAGTGTGGTGGCACACGCCTGTAGTCCCAGCTACTTGGGAGGCTGAGGCAGAAGAATCGCTCAAACCTGGGAGGTGGAGGTTGTGGTGAGCCCAGATCACACCACTGCACTCCAGCCTGGATGACAGAGTGAGACTCTGTCTGGGAAAAAATCAGAAAAAAAAAAAAGAAAGAAACACCTGGGCTTCTGTTACTACGATGTCTTAAGATGACTGGATTACCTGCTTGGCTACCTGCAGATTTCTGCACCACACAAGTGGGTCTTTTTTTGACCTACTGGCATAGGTCTAAAACTCAATGCATTTCTTCCTGGACTTTCATAATGAAATGTTGAAGTCTTTCATATATATTTTTTATATATATATATATATATATCTCAAATCTCCTTTTGTTTCTTAACTAAATGTCAAGAAATGCCACATATGTCTAGCTCAAAAAGGAAAATCCATTCTAGCAAAACGTTTTATAAAGTGAACTTCTGCTTAGCAAATCCTTTTAGTTCATTATTTCCTACCACAAAATACAAGTTTCTGTAGCTTTGCCTCCAATTAACAAAAAACATATCCCATGCTTAAAGGGCACAAATTTTCTTTAAAATGCCATCTGTAAAATAAAGACTATCATAATAGGCAAAAATTCATAAAATAAGAGTAATAATACAGTCTGATACCTAGAGATGCCTCTTTAGGTGCCTCTGCAGGTAAGAAATGTCTGCCTTACTTTACATCCTATTGCTCCTGTGAGCTGCCCCACAGTCTCCAACACATATTTCCCATATTCTTTTCTAGATATGAACCCAGCAAACAGACTAGATACTGTAAAAATTGAATTTATCATCCCAAATACTAATTATGTATGTCTCTAATGGCACAAAATGAAGAAGGCATGAATGTATTCTGAAGTAAGCATCCTTACTTTGGAAAGACAGCATGATAGCAAACTCAGTTTTATCCAAATTACATGTGAAATAAAATCCTTCAAATCAAAGTCCACAGATCTAGTTTGTCGAGGTGTATTTCTTACCTGTGATGGTATATGTAACTGACAATGACGGCTAAGAGACATAAGAGGAGAATGATAACAGTAGTATAAACCATGGGATGCAGGAGGCTGGCTGCCTGGGTGTATAGTTCAGATCCCGTCAAATCCTAGGGGCAAAAAGAAAGACTCATTCTAGCAGCACTTCTCTCGACATTTAACTACTGAGATTTTTCTGAGTGACCAAAACATATCAATAAACAAAAACTCTGGTCCTTATGACTCTTTATTTTATTCAGATTAATGTTTCATGCTGTTTTCCTAACACTTTGCTTTCCTAACATCTACTGTGTTAACTGCTTATGGCATACTCTCATTTTACAGGGGACCATCTACTTTATAAACTGGAATGTTGACTCTGCTATGAGGGTAAAGAGAAAGCAGCCCCCTATATTTGGGCAATTCAGAAAGGATAACCAGACTTCATCCTTTTCAATGCCCTTTAAGCTCAGTTATCACTATGCATATTCACTAGCTGATCACACACAATGACAGCAGTATCTCTGAGGCTACAAAGCCCAAAGGCACCTCTCTAACTATCTGTAGTCAAGTTCAACTTCAAGTTCCTCAAATACAAATGGACTAAACACTGCATAGGGCACTGGAGACATAATGATAAGACAAAACATGATTCCTGTCCCTGAAGAGGTGAAAATCACAGGGGAGACACACATACACCCAGATCACACCAACGTTTGATGAAGTACAGCACAGTTATGGCAGCAAAGAGGAAGAGCGTTGTAAGAGCCCAAAAATCAATAAATGGCCGAGCACAGTGGCTCACACCTGTAATCCCAGCACTTTGGGAGGCTAAGGTGGGCAGATGGCTTGAGCCCAGGAGTTCGAAACCACCAGGGAAAATAAAAGGAGACCCCATTTCTACAAAAAGTATATTTTAATAAATAAGCCAGGCATGATGGTAGGCACTTGTAATCCCAGCTACACAGTAGGCTGAGGTGGGAGGACTGCTTGAGCCCAGGAGGTCAAGGCTGCAGTGATCTGAGATAGCACCACTGCACTCCAGTTTGGGCCACATACCAAGACCCTTTCTCAAAAGAAAAATAATTTAAAATAATAAATAAGCAATAACAGCATGTCACTTATAGAACATTTACCATAGTCCCAGCATTGACTGTGTCTAGCACCATAACTGTATGAGGTAAGTATGTTATATTAGCCCCATTTTATAAGTTAAAAAACTGAGGCACAGAAGTTACATGTCTTAAGGATTAGATTCAAAGGAGCTTGGCTGCCAAGTCCCTGCTCCCAAATACAACTGCCTCTCTGAAATGAAAACAATAGGCATCTTAAAGCTACCCTCTTTAAAAAGGACCAAAGCAAGCTGGAAAAACACCTCCACCCTAGCCGTCATGCCAGATAACTGGGGTTGTAAGAGCCAAAGCTGTAGGTTTACCAGATCTCTTCACTAAATTCTCTTTCTGCGCTGACTCTTAAAGCTAAAATGTGACTACTGAATAAGGGAAGGAGCCCACAGTGGATTTACCTCCAACTAGGAAGCTCTTATTAATAAAATATCTGAAACAAGAAAAGTTAGATTTAAAAAAAAAGAAAGAGAATAGGTGACAACCAGACAAGGAAATGGAAGATGACCTCAACAGAATAGGAAAGGAAGGGGCGACTTTTCCCAGGGAAGAATCAGAAGTTCACAATCAACAATTATAGATCTAAAAGATCATATCAGGATGCTGAACAAACCCCTCACCTTATCAAATGCTGAACAGTTAATGACAAAAATCACAGTAAGTGAGAAGCAAAGCTGAGAACACAGGAAACTGAATTCCAGCTAAACTAGTCCCTTATACTCTGATGAGCCTCAAACTTACAATTCACCCATTTACTTGACAAATGTTGAGTGTCTGCCACGGCCAGGCACAGTGCCAAGTAATGGATATGCAGGAATTGACAGAACACAGTTCCAGTCCTTTGAGGCCCTGCAGTCTATAAATTAAGTACACAGAAGGGAAAAGACCAGAGAAAAGCCTAACAGGACCAATTCTGAGCAATTTGTCTTTGTGAGATGACCGTTAACACTAACCTGTAATATATGGCCTCAAAATATTTGCATGCTGTTAAAAGTCCAAAATATTACTGGGAAAATTCAAAGAAATATTGAGACAATGAAAATCAGTTACATGCTAGTGAGAGTAGACCTATTTTCATCCCATTTCAATGAAAAGCTTCTATTCCAGTACAGAACTAATAACAGGATAATTTTTCAATATCTAGCTTAGCTTCTCAACTCCTTTTGTGCACTGCCTGCTTTAGATTACTGCAGGAAATGTTCAATAACACGTTGCCACTTACCAGCTGTAAGACTTGGGGCAGTTACCTCACTAGAAAATGGAGACTCCTCTAATCATCTCAGGGGGGTTGGAGAAGGGGTAGAAGGAACGTGGTAAAAGTGCCTTCCATAGCCCCTGGCAGAGAGTAATAACACAAGGAGCTAGATATCATCAAATAAAACATTTGACTAAGAGCCAATTTAGTTCTCAAAATATACTCTATATGGTATTCAAATTGAAAAGAAATCAGTTATTTTTGGCCAGGCACAGCGACTCATGCCTATAATTTCAGAGTTTTGGGAGGCTCAAGGCAGGAGGATTGCTTGAGGCCAGGAGCTCGAAACCAGCCTGAGCAACACAGTGAGATACTATCCCTCCAAAAAATAAAAATAAAAACATTAGCCAGGCATGGGTGCGCCTGTAACCCCAACAACTAGGGAGGCTGACGTAGGAGGATCACTTGAGGGAGGTTGAGGCTGCAGTGAGCTGAGATGGTACCAACCTGGGCAACAGAGTGAGACCCTTATCTAAAAAAATAAAAAGTTAAAATTCAAAAGAAACTGATATTTTTCAAAAGCCAAACAAATGTGACATAGAATGAAAAAGAAACAAGATGTTGAAACAGAGGGCAACAAGGACTGAAGAAAGGCATGAGTACCTCTGTCATTGGTCACACAGGGCACTGCTTCCACAGGGGCATTTTTTCCTCAACATGTTTTTATTGATACATAACTGTACATATTGATGCCACATACGTAATATTTTGATACATACATATAATGTATAATGACCAAATAAAAGTAATTGGGAAATATGAAATATGCAATAAATTATTGATAACAATAGTCATCCTACCATGCTATCAAACACCAGAATTTATTCCTTCTATCTGTATTTGTGTACTCATTAACCAACCTCTCTTCACCCCCTCTTCCCAGACCCTTCCCTTCTCTCTGGTATTTATCATTTTACTTTCTACCTCCATGAGATCAACTTTTTCAGCTCCCACATATGAGTGAAAATATGCACTATTTGTCATTCTGTACCTGGCTTATTTCACTTAACAAAATGACTTCCAAGCTCATCCATATTGCTGCAAATGACAAGTTTTCATTCTTTTTTATGAATGAATAGTATATTTGCTTTTGTGTATATGTACCACATTTTGTTTATATGTACCACATTTGCTTTACCCGTTTGTCTGTCGATGGACTGATGGACACTTGGGTTGATTCTATAGCTTGGCTATTGTGAATAGTGCTGCAATAAATGTGAGTGAAGGTCTCTCTTCAATATACTGATTTCCTTTCTTCTGAATAGATACTCAACAGTGAAATTGCTGGATCATACGGTGGCTCTATGTTTAGCTTTTTAAGAAATTTACAAACTATTTGCTGTAATTGTTGTACTAATTTACATTCCCACCAATAATATATAAGAGTTCGCTCTCCATATTATCCTGTTTTTTTTTTGTTTTTTTGATACAAACTATTCAACTGGGGTTAGATATCTCATTGTGGTTTTGATTTGTATTTTCCCGATGACTAGTGACGGTATTTTTTCATATACCTGTTGGTCATTTGTATGTCTTTTCAGAATATCTAGTCAGCTCATTTGCCCATTTCTAAACTCACATTCTTTTTAAATGTTAACTTGTTTCAGTTCCTTATTATTCTGTTATTAATTTCAGAAGAGCATTTTTGAAAGAGGTCCCCTGCTGAAAAATGAACCTAGGGAAAGTATAAAGGCTCAGATAGTAAATACCGTGGACTTTGGGGGCCAAGAGGCAAATCGAAGCTGTTATGCAGATAGCATTAACCATGTAAAATAGAACAACTAAAAAATTTAAAAGCCATTCTTAGGTTTCCCACCTTTAAAAAAAATCTGGCTAGATTGGGTAATACAAAAGAATATAAAAATACGTAAGGCAATTGAGAATTTTAGGATACCAGGACAGTAAACAAGTTAAAGCTCTATAATGAGAGAGTGGAAGCAGAAATCTGAATCAAGTTATTTTCAATTGTGGTAATAAATAAATATAGGCTTTATGGTAACAACAAAAACATTACTAAACACACTATACAAAAATGGTAGTATGAGACACCTTTGAGTAGAAAAGCAAACCTATTGCTCACATTTGCAACACAGTAATAAATAAAATAGAAAACGTCTCTGTCCTCTGGCACCACATGACCACAGTCCACCACTAAATAGTAATCTTATTTACTCTTCTATGTGATGTAAACTTTAATAACTAAGCCAGAAGTGAAAAATAAAGTTCTCCACAGAAGTTAGCGGCACCAATGCAGAGAAATTAAATATCGAAAGTGTGTTAAAAATGACAAAGATGATCATTACTAACACTCAAATAAATGGAAAAACAGTTTTTAAAACTGTTTACTTGACAGAGATTCATATATTTACAAGTATCACTTCAAGCCTAAGAATTTCTGAATATAAAATCAGAGAAGATTTCTATAATTATCACCGTATCAATAATAAGAATAATTAAAATTAGCAATTGTCTAAATTCATCAGGATCTGAACAATGGAAAGGAACTCAAAGAAAACATATCAGGGCACCCTGTGTGTCAGAGTATAAAGAATTATAATAAGAGTTTACCAATAAAATGTTAAAATAGATCTGAAATCAGAAATGTAAAAAAAAAAAACAAAAATTTTAAAAGAGGACTATGGACTATGACTTACTTCTATGTTGCTTCTTCCCCCCGCCAAAGAACAAAGAATATGAATTTAAAGATTTTATTCCCTCTACCTCACACCAACAAAAAAATCAATTCCAGTCAAATCATGATCTAAATGTAAAAGGTAAAACACATTAAAGCTTCTTGAAGAAAACGAAAGAGAGTATCTTCATAATCCTGGGGTAGAAAAAGATTTCTTAAATAGGATATAAACAGCATTAACTAAAAAAAAAAAAAACTAAGAAATTGTACTTCAGAAAAATTAGAAACTCTCTTCATAAAAAGACAATATTGAGGAAAAAAAGGCATGAACTGGGAGAAGATACATGCAACACATAACTCCAACAGGGAGCTCATATTCAGAACTCGTATTAAGAAGTCCTATAAATAATTAAAGAAAATGAAAGACAACAAAATTTAAAATAGGCAGCAAGACTTGAACAGAAACTTCACAAAAAGGGGATACCCAAACCGCCAATAAAAAAAATAAAGAAGTGCTCAACATCAATAGTCACCAGAGAAATGAAAATTAAAATGACAATGATATATCACAATACTACCATCAGAAGACTAAAACTGAAGATTGACAATTCCAAGCATGGCAAAAATGTAGAGCACCTGGAACTCTCATTACTGTTGAGACCATAAACCAATATAACCACTCTGGTCTATTGCATGGCTTTAGCTACTTAAATCTAAATGTGTGGAAAGCCTACAACCTAGCAATTTCACTCGAGTGTACATGCCCATCATAAAAAATATACATGAGTACTCACAGCAGCTTTTTCTTGACAGCCAAAACCTAGAAACAGAAATGGCTATCAATGATAAAATGAACAAACTTTGGCATATTCATGCAATGGACTACTACTTAGCAATGGAAAAGAAAAAAACTGCTGCTAAATGCAAAAACGAAGACAAATCTCATCCACGTAATGATAAGAAAGAAACCAGACAGAAGTGTACATATTACACACCTAAAGTCTAAAAACAGGCCAAACTTATCTATGGTGAGAGACATGAAAAGAGTGGTATCTAGAGATGGTGGCAGAAACTGAATAGAGCAAAACACAAGAGCACTACCCAGGACTCTAGCACAAATCTTGTTCATATACATTCTTCTGTAAAAATATCAATATTTGTGCACTTTGCTCAATACCTCAATTTAATGAAAAAGGAAAAACAGTTGGTCCCTTTGATTATCAATTCCACTCTGGAGAATTCCCCCGCAGATGCTCAATTAAATGGGCAAAATGACACTGTACAAACCACTGGAAACAAACACAATAGAGAAATATCTAAATAAATTATGGTAGAAACATAATATCCAGAAATAAGAAAGAATGAGGAAACTCATATATTGATTTGAGAGGATTTCAGAAAGGAGATTCAGCAGAGGTATTAATAACACAGATTCTAAAATGAGAGTGTGAATTCAAATCTCAATTCCAACACTAGCTTTGTAAGCATGACTTTT
This sequence comes from Ateles fusciceps, assembly GCA_036589455.1. Taxonomy (NCBI): domain Eukaryota; kingdom Metazoa; phylum Chordata; class Mammalia; order Primates; family Atelidae; genus Ateles; species Ateles fusciceps. Next base: position 2,891,956 of record JAZHEH010000164.1, on the reverse strand, counting down.
AACCTCTCTGTGCCCCAGTTTCTGCATTTGCCCACTGGGGGTGACGACAACAATACTATACCTCATGTGTTGTACGAGCTGAGTAAGTGAGTGCATATAAAGACAACAGAGGAGGGGCTGACACATAAGTACTTAAAGACTGGCCACCACTACCACCATCATCATCCTCTTTAAGATACATCATAACTATGTATCATCACTACATACATAGTTAAGTTGCTCCCCCAGAAAAAAACAAAGTTTACAACAGTGTGTGTAGCATGCAACCTTTGTGCAAAAATGCGAGAAAATAGGACCATATATTCATTTTTGTTTCCAAAAACACAAGAGTCTCCTCAACAATATGCAAGAAACAAATGAGATGGGTAGGAGTTCCAGCTTTCACTGTATGTTAATGTGTAGAAATAAATAAGACATTCGATCAATGTGAGCATAGTACTTATTTGAAAATTATTTAAACAAAAACACCACTAGCATGTATGTTCAATTACAGAGTAATGAAATCAAAGTTGATCTGAATACAATCTTAATTTATAAAATGACATATTAAGATGGTATTCGGCATGTTTTATATAAACAAATGTAAAAGCATCACTAGAAAAAGGAATGCTCTAGTTTCATATTTTTATGAAAATGAAACACAGTAACAAAAGAGAAATCAATGTATATAAATTACCTTATTTTCACCATTACTTATTAAAGTACTAAGTACTACATAGTTTGAACCTAATCATTACCCTACTCCATTCAGTTTTCTTTGTGTTTTCCTACAGACAGCAGCTCCTGTTAATCTTCCTGCCCTAAATGGCTATTTCAGATCATAACGTTGAAGTAAACCTACGTTTTACTTCAAAGAAAAATTCTGCTTAATTTTTCTTTTTCTGGCTCCCAGTGAGACCTTAGTAATAAGTAATTGGTGTAACAGGATGTACACTAAATCAAACTTTGGTATCTAACCCAGACTTATGAACAAGTATATTCTTTATGTCTCATTTTTTAAAAATTCAAAACTCTTTAAAACCAGATAAAGAAAAATTTTATGGACTTTATCCCAAGATAGGAATTTAGAGTTGCTATAAAAAATAATATATTAAGATGGTATTCAAGAAAAATAGGATTTTATTAATTTTAAAAGCTTAATATAAGAAAAAAGATATTGCTTTCTAATTTTTAAAAGCTATTTCCTCAATCCCAAACATAAGTTTAACTACTTAAAGTGGGTATAATTTCATTAACTTTTTCTTTATGTTTAATTAGCATCTCTAACTCCCATGCAGTAACTTTAACATAATTTTGTCAACAATTTCAAATACATTTCTCTTTGCTGCCTCTAGATGGCACAATAACATTTAAGAAAAGAAAAAATTCTGAAAATAGAAAAAAAAAAAACAGTACTACTCCATTTTAGCTTTAAAGAATTGTGTATTATATTTTTTAAGAGATTAAAAGTCTGAAAGATAAAAGAATAGCTTATTCCTTCCAGAAAAGGATTATACTAATTTAAATAGTTTAGAAGAACAGCTAGGAAGTTCAAAAATAGATGCTTTAAACTGGTATTAAATAAAAATAAAATTTTCACATGGTGCAATATCATAGCAAAGGCTTAGAAAATGTATTTTTGTGCCTGTTTTGTGTTTCATTTATTTTGCTCAATTTTTTCTTGTTAACTATTATATAAATTTCCGACAATGTTGAATCTCTATTATTTCTTGTCAGTACATCACAGTTTAAGATTATTTCATGTTCAAAATCTGAATGACAAAACACTTTCAAAATAGAAAAGAAAATGCCACATACTTTAACACTTCATGCTTTAATTTAAAAGGTGGCAGTGGCTCATGCCTATAATCCAAGCACTTTGCCAGCTTCTGGCAAGCAGATCACTTGAGTCCAGGAGTTTGAGACCAGCCTGGGCAATATGGTGAAACCCTGTCTCCACTAAAATTATAAAAATTAGCACACCTGTAACCCCAGCTACTCGGGAGGCTGAGGTAAGAGAATCACCTGAGCCCAGGAGGTAGAGGCTGCAATTGAGCCGAGATTGCACCACTGCAGTCCAGCCTGGGAAACCACAGTGAGACTCTGTCTCAAAAAAATAAAAAAATAAAAGGTGACTACACGATAATAAAATGTGAACTTACAGAAACCAGACTCAGACTTACAGAAATCAAGACAACCTCCATTTAAAAAGAGAATCAGAATCATAAACTATCAACACTAAAGTTACTCCCAGAGGAATAAAGGGCCTATATAAATACAGCGAGGCTAACTAGCACAGAATCCACCCACTGTCAGCTGGGCCAGAAAACATACATGTTTAAATATATTGTCTGCACTCGTATAAAATACTCAATGATGTCACTGAGAAGAGAATCTCTTTGCCCTGCTAAATAATCTAGTCACCTCTCTGCTTGCTTGACCTGTGTACCAGGTAAGGTATAAGTTGAATAGAAAATAAAAACAAAAGCAAGAGTTGAAGAAAATTATTTATAATTCAGGCTTACTTCAAGATCACTCCTAGTGCTAAATGCTATTTTTTAAAAAAAGGAAAATTCACAAAATGTAAAATACATCACGTTTCAAGGTATTTAGCACTTTGACAAAACATTTTCTAGAAAACAGACTTACAGCTGGAATCAGAAATAACATAGAAGTTCCTCACACTCAGACTGACCTCAAACCATTTCTGGGAAATGACTTTCACACTCATCACTCATCAGTAATTCCTTCTACTATACTCCAAATATGCTCCATGATGTCAGTATTTATAATAATTACAATATAAAATAAGAACTAGCATGGTTCATTTCATAATTACCTGCTCAGGAGTCAGATTCATTTAAAGACCCCATTAATAAAAAGACTTGTTCCTGTACATGAATAACTGTTATTTTGCCCCAAAAAATTACAGGTTGAGTATCCCTGTCCCAAAAATCCAAATCCAAAATGCTTCAAAATCTGAAACCTTTCAAAGACAATGCTCCTTGGAGGATTTCAGATTTTTGGATTAGGAATGGTGAACTGCTAAGTATAATGCAAATATTCCAAAATCTGAAAAAAATCCAAAGTCCAAAACATTTTTGGTCCCAAGCATTTCAGGTAAGAAGTAAGACTCAACCTATAATAAGTGTTAACAATGGCAAATAACAGAAAACAACACTGGATAGATTGGCATTAAAACTGAAAAGACATTCTTTGTGTCAGTACTGTCACTTGCAATGACAAAAATGAAATTATCATGATTAGTGCTAAATTCAAATAAGAGTCTATCAATGATGACATGTAGTAGAAAACAGCACTAGACTGCAAAGTAGGAAATCTTTCACTACTCACTGGGTATCCTTGGGCAAATGAAATCACTCTTTCTGGGCAGAGAGAATCTGATCAAGATCTCTCCAAGTTTTAAGGTCAAAGTCTAGCTTAACTGATTTACTTATAAAGCAGATTTAAAATTCCTACTTACCAAATTCAATCCCATACATTTCACTTGGTAGTAACTTAATTTCCCTTTAAAATCAGAATTAGAACAAATATCATTTTGTATAATTAAAGGGAGCAAATTACATTAAAAGTAAAAAAAAATCATTTGAGCTTAATTATGCATAGGAAAAATTTAGAATAGTGTTTATGCATAAAGTTAACAACCACCATACCATTAAAACAGCATAGTTACTAAGGGAGTAGCACTGAATCGTAGTGATATTTTCATCTGAGTAGAGTATATGGCACCCATCTGACTTCCAGCCTCCTTGTCCGTTCAGCAAATCGAAATCCCACCGGGCTGCAACAGCATCTGCTCCGTGTGCAATTCGACGCAGTGTCACATTAACAGGGATGTGGTGGGTATCTACATTCACACCATCTGGAGAAAATGGGAAATACAAATATTTCTAAAACAAACTTCATAAACAATTAAATGTCAACTTATACAGTAATGGGTACTCTGCAAGATGTTTTTTCACTAGTGACCCATTAAAATGAGAAAACACTACAATGAGCATTTTTAGGAACAGTCAACTGCAAGGCCTTATTGTCCACTGACTACAGGATAACATATGTCACACACAAACCTATTTTGGTGAGAATCACAGGGGTAACCACAGTACGTCGTTTTCCGTCATCAGCCAAATTTGTTGAATTTCCAGTGGCTGGAAAAAGCTTTCCATTGCGGAATGCCAAGAGTTGAAGCTTATAAAGAGAGTCATCGGTTGGTCTGAGTTCTCTTTTTTGCTTTGGTGAGAAAAGGGAAGGGGAAGCTGAATAGAAGCCTCCACAATAGTATTCTGAAAAAAAGAAAAAAAATACATATATACACACACACACATAAAGCTCATTACATTAGTATGTAGAAATCAGAAAAAATATGTCAGACAGTTACAAAAATGGTCTAATTAGGTTGACTTCATTTTTTAAATTGTACATACAAAATTTAATAGTTAAAAAATCATCAGTTAAATGAAATATCAACACCACATAACAACATAGATTAATAGAAGTATAAAATAGAAATGCAAACTCTAAACAGTTAAATAAGTAAACAAGAAAAGTGTTTCCAATTACGAAGTTAATTTTCCCATGAGATCATTCATATATTGAAGCAGACAGCATTAAACAGATCAAGGATCTCAATAATCATGCTCTATCAATTTTACAATGATAAAACATGATAAAGAAGCATAAAGGTAGCATATCACAAATGTGAGTATAATTAATTTGGGCTTATGGAACTTTAAGGTGATTTATGATGAATTCAAACCGTCAAACAACAAAAGAATGAAATTATACAAACATAATAGAGGTTTAGATTCAGTAAACTTAGAAGAAATTTCCTTGAGACTAGCAAACACATTTAGAAAAAACACATAACACCACACAGGAACAACTGAAAATGCTGACTGATAATGAATGTTTTTCAGATTTCTTTATTGAGGATTTTTAAATAATAAATTATTCAGCATTCAATAAAAAAAAAAAAATCTATACACCAAAGAGGCAAACAATTAACCATCTAAAAACATTCCATAGTTGAAGAATTTATTACAAAATCTTTGTCTTGGCCTCCAGCCTCTCTTCTTTCAAGTCCATATTCAACAGAATTTCCCCTTAAGAAACAAATCGAATCATGTTATTCCAGTTTAAGTAACACCTAGATTCTGCAATGTTTAAATAATACTGACCCCCAAATCCTAGGTTCACCATAAAATTTGATGAAAATCTATTTCTTAGATATGTCTTCTGAACACTCCTATATCACAACCTAAAACACAGCTACACTGAGCTTATCAATTCAAGTTCTTCTATATTCTTTTTATACACTGCACAGACCAGCATCTCCACCTGAAATGCTTCACTATTCTTTTATCTCACTAACTTTTAAACTGGTGTAATGGAAAGTGGATCAGAATAAAAAAGGTTAGGAGCCAGAGGGAAGACTTTACAGAGTTCTTGAAATAGGGATTTTATGGACAGTTAATTACATCTCCTTAGTATGTTGCGTCTCCAGTTTAGCTGCTCCCTCTTCTGGACTCACACAACACTCTGCACACGTTAGTCATAAGGCACACTTGCAGCCCCATGGTGTAGCTCACTGTCTGTTCCTCTAACCAGAGTATGAGGATTTGGGGTGCAGACAATCTCATTCACTTTTTGAAACCTCTGTGTTAATAGTTCCTAGCACTTGTATTTAATCAAAATAGCTCACTGCTTATGAAATGAACAATGTCTATATGGAATGTTTATTTTAAAAACGATTCTACTTAAGCAAATGATTGACTTTAAAATTAACAATGTTAGGTCATAGCAGATACCTATAAATATCTTTTCAATGTAAGTATTTTGGAAGTGTGAATATTACTTTTAAACTGAAGATGCCAAGAAAATATTTAGTAGAAATATTTTGTTAGAGAAAATATATAAAAAGGTTTCTGCTATTCTCACTCAAAAATATAATCAAATGTGAAAAAAAGTTTATCATAAATTTATTCATTCATCTAGATTTCTATTTAGTACATAAATTTCTCCAAGTACATTATGACACATGCAAAGAAAGAAAACACATTAGTTAAAAGTTCAAAATCCTGATAAAGTACCACATAATGCACATTTATTAGAATTCGAAAACTATAAAATTCATAAAATAATATTGTCATACACACAAAATGGCTTGAAAACAAAGCGTAGCTCTTTAGGGAAGTATTAGTCATGATAAATCAAATTCGTTTACAAGAAGTCATTTTAATTTTCTAAAAGAAAGTTAAAAAAGGAAATAACATCTGTACTTTCTAGAAATTAAAAAAGCTCTCTTACACAAGTTTAAATTTGTAAAACCAATTAAAAAAGACCAATGCACAAAAAAAATCCCAGGAGTATGAATATATTACTGTGGGGCCAGAGCTATATACTCATGGCTGTTACACACTTACAGCTTCTAAAAATCCAATAAAAAATTACTAAATAATACTGCAGGTTCCCTGGGATATACGGAGTGGCCTAGGGGTGCCAGTAAGGCAAACTTCAGCCGTATCAATGTTTAGATTTTTATAGTAACAATGTAACACTTGTGTATTTAATTTCTTTAAAAGAAGTGTTGATCATTATTTACAGAAAGGTTTTAAATCTATTCGTCACAGCAAAACACTTACTTAATTTGGTGCATTTATCATGATTATACCTTCTGGCCCAAGGGTGGCAAGCGCAAAGTTTCTAAGTTCATTTAACCACATACTTATTTTAAAAGATATGGATACAGCAATGGAAATAGATAACAAACACATGAATGAGAGATAAAGTAGAAAAATCCCTTTTTAGATCCTTTGGGAAAAACAAGTTTTTGGTTTCCAATATTTATTACTGAAAAATCATATGCCATGGAGAGAACATGGGATCTGAAATAAGAAAAGATTTGGGTCCCAGCCTCACCACTTAGCAGCTGGTTAACTGTACACAGTGTTGTTTAACCTCTCTGAGTCTTGTCTCTCAAACACAGCTAGTGATCTTTTTAATAAATGGTTGTGAAGCTGAGATGGGATCATGAACATGACAAGCCCAAAAGGCTAGGGAGCTGTCGGTGGTATTTCTTCACCGTGTTACTGCAGCACTGTGGGAGATGGTTATCTGGGGACTGGGGGAGAGGTAGTGCCTTAACTAACTTGCCAACAACAATCCTGAACGTCATCATGTTTCGACTTCTACCATTCAGTTTCAGTATTCATTTTAACACGAAAAATTGATGAAATATGAACACACATGAAATGACACAGATTTTTTTTTTTTTTTTGCTAAATTCATCTATATTTCACCATTTATAATGACATGAAGCTAAAAGGAAAATGATAAGAAGCATAATGGAGGTTAATTCAAATACTTTCACTAGATTCTAACATCTTTCCTTATCAAAAAAATCTGGACTTCCTCCACTATGTAGTTAATAAAATTTTCAGAAATCTTTGTGGGCTATAGTCTATAGAATTCTAATATGAAAATCAGAATGAGCCAAAGAAGCATCTGATTCAAAACAATAAAATACTAATGTATCTGTTTTCTTGACCACTTACTTGACTTTAAACAGGTACTGTAATATATCCTAATGATTTTCTTGTGTATAATTATTAACTGCATACCACCTTTTGATTTTCTCACTGCTGAAGATTAACATCAATTACATTGACTTCAGAATTAATTTCTTAACTGACTTTCTTTGCTAATTAAGTTTGGCTGTTAAGTTTATTCAACACTTACTGAATGTTTAGTTACTCTGGGCTTGGAACTATGCAGAACCTGGAGACATACAATGCAATACATTAGCTGTGGTCCCTGTCCCCCAAAATTCATAATCTAACAAAGAAGAGTTAACAACAGCAACAAAACAGCAAGAGCTACCACTTACTGAGTGCTTATTCTGTGCCAGGCACTGCGGTGAAAGTCTACATATTTACCTCACTTAACCCTCTCAACAACCCTTCGAGTTAAGCACCATTTCACGATCTACATAACAGCTGAGGAACTGATATTCAGAAAGGTTAGGGTAGTTGCCCACGTTTGCAGAGCTGTTACGTTGGGGGAGAGAACCTAAATCCAGAGTGTCTGGCTGCAGAGAAACCAGTCTTAGTCACCGTATCATCCGGCTTCTCGCTGCAGCTCGCTTCACCACTCTATCACCTTATAATTATTCTGAAGAATGAACAAAACACAAGGGGATTAACATGCAATGGTTAATTCTGTTTGAGGAATTGAAGGAAGAATCCAAATGCAGTTTTAGGAAGAGAAGAGCAGGAATTTCACCAAGCAGGGATGAACTGAAAAAGGGCAAAAATGAAGGCAGGAAACAGGAAGATGCGTAACGACTAGCCTGAAAAATTCAAGAGACTTCAGGTGGAATAAAGTTCTAAATGTCTGGGATGTATAAAGAAAAACTAATTTCTAAATTCTAGTCAAATAAATAATAAAGAACTAATTAATTCTCCCTTTTGGCTACACTATAGTTGAACTCAAAACACCAGCTAATTTCCAAAAGCCTCGGTAAAACTAAAGTAGCTTACTGAAAACAGGTATCATCTTGTTATGCTAACATATCTGAATTATGGTATCTATAGTGACAGGAAACATTTCATTGAGAAAAAAATTGGAAGAGATTTGATTGATGCTGTCAGTAAGACGCAAGTATCAGGCAATTCTGTCACCAACTGGTGACCAACTGAAGCCAGGCACAAAGTCACTGATGACTCTAGCAGTAGTCCTGCCCTCAGGCAACCAAGAAACCCATCTTAGCGCCCAGGTTCCCATGTGTCACAGGCAGTGACAGAGAGAGAGAGAACAAAGCATTATGGGGAAAATTAGGAGGAAAAATAAAGGAGATGAGGGTAGGAGTGGAGCTGTGGATGATATTAGGCGAAATTTCTTAGAGTGACATTTTGTTATCACCAAGGAGCTGGGAAGGGAGGGAAGGAGCAGGGATTCCAGTAGGAGAATTAGCAGGAGCCAGCTTGAGAATGACCAGGTGGTAGGGAGAGGGAACCAAGGAAAGTTTGCTGTCGCTGGACAGAAGGAAGAGGTAGGAAGTGCTGTGGAGAGCGAGGGAAGACGTCAAATGATGAAGCTATTCAACAGCCTCTGGAGAGACAGGACGCATTTATGAAGGGGTGCACAAGGTCAATTTCCATTTGGGGTGCATCCGGGTAAGAATGCTCACAATGTTAACAACCTGAAACGGTACAGGCACTGACAATCAGAACAGCCTGCACAGAGGGGGAAGGCTCCCAGAGGCCTCCTGCTCTGCAGGCACCAGGCCTTCAGGTGCAAAATGGTGAAAGAAAGGTCTGGGTGGTGGTCCTGAGGGAAGGATCAGGAGGGCCAAGGAAGCACTCAGAGAACTGTGGTAGCAGCTATTTGCTAAATGGTAAGGAAGTATTTCAATATTTTACTATGTGGCGTCATTGTACTGATACATGTTAGCCAAATGTCAGACGTAGGCTGACCAATCTGTGTGAGAAAGACGAATTTTTAAGGTACAGCCTTGAGACACAGAGACTAACTAGGAAGTTACAATGGTTTGGGCAATAGAGGATGGGAGTGCAAAGCAGGCTTAGGAGGTAGTATTGAGGGAAGGACAGAGATTCTGAAATATGCAGGAAGCAAATCAAGGAGACACCTATTGCAAAGTAATGACTGCCTCTGTATGGGTTTAACTTCACATACTAGCATATGCTCCCATTTAAAGGCAGTGCAATCAGTTTTCGGATGTTCAGGTTTTCTAGTTAGTATATTCAAGGGATTTTTTTTTTTAAGAATTCACAGAAAGATCAAAAATGGCCCTAGTATAAAATTTAAAACGTACAGTTCATTTTCTGTTCAAGTGCTAAAGTACATTTATGCCATTAACATTAGAATTTTTAACTAATTTTGTGTCATGAGCGATGCATTCTTTTTTCATTCAGTTTAATCGTTTCCACGTATGAAGCACGAATAATACGAATAACATTGTAATGTGTCCTTGCTCTCTGGCCACAGGATGATCTTAAAAGGATAGAATAGCATGAAATTGACAAATTTAAGAGTCCATCTAAAGTCCTCTACTTTAGCAAGCAGAAACTCTCCTTACCCAGAGGGGCAGGTTGTGAAATTGATGAAATGTAGGGTTTCATCATTTTTAATCGCTTTCTACCAACTGATCATCTAAGACAGAAGTGTTCATCAATTTGAAGAGTTCCTCAAAAAAAAAAACCAAAAAAAAAAAAACACATTTCTCTCATGGGCTTGTCTGTGTTGCTATTTCTAGTCTTTTATAGTATGCTCTCCTCCCCCCGCCCCAATATAAGACACAATAAGGAAAGTTGAGCAGGTCTACAGGAGTGTGGGGCAGTACATCAAATACTCTCTTAGCACCAATATTAACAGGCAAATCTTGCCAATTTTCCTCTGAGTATAGGGCATCAAGTAAATATATTATTATCAGACATTGTGACCTAGTGGAGATTTTCTTGGGCAGTTGAGATTTTCTAAATTTAGCAAATTGGCTCTCTTTAATGGTGGTCCATCAGGAAAAAGTATACAAAAATACACTAATTTGTTCATTCATTCAATATTTATTGAGTGCTCAAACTAAATCAGAATACCTAACACCTATCGGATCAGTTATTATGAAGCCATTAAAATGACTGGAATATTGTTTGTGATATTATTCAGGGACAAGGCAGAAACAAAGTACTATGAAATTAAAAACCGCAGAGGATACAATTACACATGCCCACAGAACGCTAAATGAAAAATACGTGGTGCCATTAGGGTGCTGGAGTTTTGGCTCCACTATTTGCTTCAACGCAATGTAGTCAAATATATCTAAACTCCCAATTTTAAAAATCAGTAAAAACGCTTTCATTTTGCTTGCTTTAATGAAACACTTTTTTTTTTTAAGATATATGACACATTTTGTATTTTCTACCAAAAATTTTGATATACAGCTTGCTGGATTAAACGCCTGGCCTTGGAGTTGACTTTTCCACGAGGCTTGGCAGGCACAGTGCCAAAGGCTCACAATACTTTTAGGGGCCAGTGAAAACATCTTACTGTCTTAAAATCAGGAGCAAAAAGAAATAAACGTTTAAGTCAAATAAAATATTTTAACATGTTAAATTAGTATATTTGTGTTTATACTACTGCAGTTATAAAATGTAATTTTTGTTACTGTTGTGGGGAGAAAGGGAACTAAAAGGCAAACAAGCCTAGAGCCTATGAAAGTCGTAACGCTCCTGGTCAGAGTTTTCTTTAAAACAACAGCAAAATCAGTAATACTTATCGCCCTGCAAAAAAATCTTTTAATAAGGTTATTTTGCAAAGCAGAACATTTGGAGCACTCTACTTTAACTGTAAATAGTCTTAAATGATTGCAGAATGGAACATACCTTTAGTGCCAGACTTGAAAATGTATTTGAAACGTTGCACTTAAAGCTCAGCTGTTTATCCAGGTTTCCATCTGGGTCCCGCCTCCCATAATCCGAAAGTCCTGTACGATCAGAGGCTGCCACTTTCTGGAACACGGTACAGGTCATCCCCGAGAAGCCAGTGGGCTTGATGACATAAGCTTCCAGAGCAATATTGGGTGAATACTTCAAAAGTCAATCAAACAGGAGTTATGAACGATTTATAGAACCAAAAAAAAAAGTACTTTCAAAGACTTTTCAAACACACAACACAATGCATTAGCCAAACCAGAAAGCCCAGGTTCTTCCTAAACAAAATCACTCTGTAGATAACTGGCAGAATGAAAAAAGACCCTGGAATGAAAAGGATGTCCTAAAATAGAAGGGAGACCAAACAAGAGGAAAAGGAGAAGTCATGAAGTATGGAAGATCAGGTCTAAGAAGTCAATTAAAAATAATTTAAGGAGCACTTTGAAGGAAACAAGCTAAAAATGGAAGTTTCCTTAAAAAAAAAAAATCAGCTAGAGGAATCAGTAGATCCTCTAAATGCTCATCTTACAAGAAGAATGAAAGCTAATTATTAGAGTTTGGGAAATACACTCAACACATCTGGCCAAATTCACTTTTTTCCTTTACATAAAGATCATTAACTCTTTGCATTAAGTTTTACCAATAAAAGCTTTACAAAGACTCTCTCCAAAGCTGTTTCTTCAGAAAAGGAAGAGAAATGTTAGTTTAAATAATAGGAAATGAATAGATTTATAAAGCAAATTAGCCTGGTCAACATGGTAAAACCCCATCTTTACTAAAAATACAAAAAATTAGCCAGGTGTGGTGGTACACGCCTGTAGTCCTAGCTACTCAAGAGACTGAGGCAGGAGAATCGCCTGAACTCAGGAGGCACAGGTTACAGTGAGCTGAGATTGTACCACTGCACTCTAGCCTGGGCAACAGAATGAGACTCAGTCTCAAAAAAAAAAAGCAAATTAGGTCAGAAAAATCATCTGAAAAATATGCCACCTGCCCTAGAGTTTTAAAGGAATTCAGGAGTAAGAATGAACAAGGGGAACCACCAAAACATATGACTTGTCAATACAGACAGCCACCAGGCCGACTCGATGGAGGACAGAGTGGGTGTGAGAAGTGACAAGGAGCCACACCTTCCCATCCAGCAGGTTGACAGGATTTACTGAGAATTCTAGGGACAACATGGCATCTCCCTCCTTTAAGGATGATTAAGTATACGCCTATCCCACAGGCAAGGCACCATTCTAAGATTACCTATGGAAGTCTTTCTTTAAAGCATGAAACTTCGGTGCATGATGCTTAAAATCTATTAGAAAATAAGATACAAACTTAAAAATATAAAAAGTTAAGTAGAATCTGGCAAGTCCTATGCATATGATAGAAAATAAATAGTGGTTCCCAAACATTTCAAGCATAAAGAATCTTTGTATTAGTTTTTGCCTCACAATGCAAACATTGTGAAAAGTCTTATTAATTAATTCTAATTTGTAAACTAGTAATGCGTATTTCAATTTCAAACACACATGAAAACAACCACCAGACCTAACAAGCAGCAGTCATCATGCCCAACACATGAAACCTTGGTTGAAAGAAAGAAATCTGTCATTTTGAGGCACCTGTGAAGCCGTATCATTTTACTTAGTGTAAGTAGATATATCATCCCCTGGAACTTTGTTTACACGTTGACAGGGTATGCCAATTCCTACTATGACCTTTATTGTACCCTTGGGTCATCAGAAAAACCAGCGCAGTTCAGAGAAAAGGAGGAAGTTCTTCCAGCTGATTAATAAGCATGGCTAAAGGATGGGATTTAAAATGGATCTTAATGGCCGAGGAGGACACAAACATGGCAAGCTAGCCTCAAATGAGGTAAGGAATCTGAGAAACTCCTCTGACTTATGTTACAAAGACAGTAACCTAGTCAGGTGCGGTGGCTCATGCCTGTAATCCCAGCACTTTGGGAGGCTGAGGCAGGCAGATAACTTGAGGTCAGACTTTCGAGATCAGTCTGGCCAACATGATGAAACCCCATCTCTACTAAAAATACTAAAATTAGCCGGACATAGTGGTGCTCGCCTGTAATTCCAGCTACTTGGGAGGCTGAGGCATGGTAACTGCTTGAACACAGGAGGCAGAGGCTGCAGTGAGCCAAGATCATACCACTGCACTCCAGCCTGGGTTTCAGAGTGAGACTCCGTCCCCACAAATAAATACATACATACATACATACATACATACAAAAATTAAAAAATTAACAATAAAAGACCAACAGCAACAAAAAACAAAGACAGTAGCCAAGCTGAGGCTCCATTTTATTATTCAAGAAAGAAACACTAAACTTAATTGAGCAAAGGGACGAGTAAAACGTGGTAACATCAAAAAATGTCTCCAAAATCAACAGGAAAATAGAAATCTCTAAAATCACAGGAGGAAGTGTGGACTATTCTACACTATGTCAGCCCACTAAAATAATTAGGAAATGAAAATCATGGACCAAACTATGGCTGCTAAGAGAATAACACATTATTTACTATTTCCACCACCTTTTAGGACAAAAAAGTAAGCAGTATATCAAGAACTTTACAACAGTTCAATTTAGCATAAATAAAATTTAATACTAGTTAACTGAGTGATCATTATTTATTAATAACTCATTATCCCAAGAGTGGGATTGATGGAAAATGCCAATAGCTTCACAAGTGTTGGAGGGCATCCCAGTTCTCTTCTGAGATTGAAACCTGGGCAAGCAATCAGACATTCTCTCAAAATATCCTTCAGGGCCCAGAACAGAATATTAACTCAGATGGACCATGGGTATGTGCCAGTGGGGCAATACAATAGTCTTATTTTCCATTGCAGAAACAGTTTCGGTGGATTCGATGGTGATAAACATTCAAATTATAGATTAGCAAATATTTTCCAGTTCCCAAGAAAACATTACTCAAAAGCAAAATTAACTTTTAAAACATTTTAGGAAAGGAACTCTGTGATAATCAGCAGTTAGGGAAGATGGCCACCCCATAATGGAGAAGACACCTATCTCTTTCAGGCGGAGAGCTGTGTGAAATACACTTTGTTCTCAGGAGTCTATGATAATGTTACACTTACTGTTGAATAAACGTGAGCTCCACTGGCTAGCCGGTAGGTAGCAACACGCTGGAGACACTGCACAATCCTACTGCAGGCTTTAGCTTCCCTCTGTGCCAGCCACAGGACGCGTTCATCAGCCAACATGATGTTACTTGCGATGTCAACCATCACGTCACCTAGCTAGCAGGGGTTCAGGAGAAAAAAGAAAGATCATTAAAACCAACAAACTATTTTGTAGAATCAAAATCCTAATGAGAGGGTGAAACTGGCCTTCAGTCTCCAATTCCATATGAGAACCCAACAGGCACTTTACTTGTTTCTCATGAAAACATCTTTAGCTATGAACAGAACATGCAAGTATAGCCATCTGGTAATATTTAGCTCAAAAGAGCATATGTAAGTGACCACCACATCACTGGTGAAAAGATTGCCAGGTGGTATCTCAAAGGGAGGAAAAGGAAGGTAATTAGATTAATTAAAGAGAAGGATCACGCCAGTAGTAATCCTAGCACTTTAGGAGGCTGAGGCAGGAGGATCACCTGAGGTCGGGAGTTCAAGACCAGCCTGGCCAACACGGAGAAACCCCATCTCTACTTAAAATACAAAATTAGCCGGGTGTGGTGGCGGGCACCTGTAATCCCAGCTACTCGGGAGGCTGAAGTAGGAGAATCACTTGAAACCAGGAGGTGGAGGTTGTGGTGAGCCAAGATTGTGCCACTGCACTCCAGCCTGGACAACAGAGCAAGGCTCCATCTCAAAAAAAAAAAAAAAAGAGAGAGAGAGAGAGAAGGAAAGGATGTCACATGATATCAGAATAAAAATATCTTGACTGTTCATCTAGAAAACCATTTATAAACATTTCTTTTTCTGCATGCATTAGCTTAAACCAAACTATTATTATTAAGAAATACACAATGCCAGCCAGGTGCAGTGGCTCACACCTGTAATCCTAGCATTTTGGGAGGCCAAGGCAGGTGGATCATTTGAGCTCCGGAGTTCAAGACCAGCCTGACCAACATGATAAAACCCTGTCTCTACTAAAACTACAAAAAATGAGCTAGGCATGGTAGTGCATGCCTGTAGTCCCAGCTACTCAGGAGACTAAGGCAGGAGAATCGCTTGAACCCGGGAGGCGGAAGTTGCAGTGAGCCAAGACTGTGCCGCACACTCCAGCCTGGGTGACAGAGCAAGACTGTCTCAAAAAAAAAAAAAAAAAAGAAAAAGAAAAAAGGAAGAAAAACACACTGACTACCTCTTTAGTGTCTGCTCATGTTCAACATTCTAGGCATGTCCAGCTACTGCAAGGTCCTTGTATGTGTTGTGTGATCTCACCCCCAACCCCTCGTACACAGGGTTTCCTCTGCCTTGAATGAACTGCTTCTTCCCTTCCTCCCAACTCAGTGAATGCTTTTAAGATCCAATTCGATAAAATAAATGCACTTTTCCACTGCTTGTTTTTTTATTTGTTTCATTTATTGGATTCTTTTTTTGCTCACTTCATAATTTACAGATGTAAACATCTGTCAGGCAATGCCACTGAAAAGTCAACTGACTATTGTTTACTGTGACTTGTACATCCCACCTCAGAGAAATACATTGAACCATCCGGGGCTAATGAGATGTACTGGTGTCAAGAGGGTTTTGTATTGAGCAAAACGTTTCCAAGAGGGAGATGTGTGGCAGAAAGAACAACAGAAACATTCCAGAGGTAAGATCAGAGAATTTGCAAGCTGGCTGGACCTCTAATCAAGAAGTAAGCATTGAAAGGCGTTAAGCCCCAATGTGAAGCCAGAAAGCCAGGGCTGTCTTAACAGATGTCTTTTGATCATCCCAGAAGATCTCAGCTGACATTTCAATCCCATTTTGCATCTAATACATTGCACACGATGTACAATTATGGGGGCTGAAGAGGGTTTGGAAGAAGTTCAGTCCATGCATGCTGGTTCACTTTACAAAAAAAGTCAGGCCTCTGGAAATCCACCAGATCCCAACCCTGGAACCATAGGGTGAAGCAACCACAGTAAATACACAGATGAAGGACAGGACTTCAAATGCTGACCGTGAGTACCTAGGCTGAACACTTCACCTCTTGGCATCTCCGCTTCCTTTCTTTGTAAATACGGATAATAATAGTCTATCTTTTTTAATGTTGTGGAGATTAAGTTTCAATAATAAACAGGTTCCTGAAACCATGCCTGGCACATGGCAAGCAGTCAAAAAATGTTGGCACTTTTACTGTTTCAATCCCAAAATTGGCCTCTCTTTTTAGATGATACGCTCTAAAAGTAGTAGGAGGGTTGTATTTGTATGTCTATATTCACATAAAAACAGGAGCAATGCATCCAACTAAACTGCCACTTGATCCTCTGTGAAGTCCCACTCTCCCAGCTTAATCCTACGACGTCTTCTGACTTTTTACTGCCCATACCATAGTGTATCACAACTTATTCCTTATTTTACTTCCAATGTAAACATCTTGAGGGTAGAGACAACAAAATATCTTTTATTTATATTCTTATTCACAAGTACAAGAGCTGATACAGAAGCCAATAGTTATCAATGTCCATTTATTCAATATGTATCAAAATTCATTTTAAATGTTCATGATTACTGTTCACTGACTAAATATTGAGGGCAAATGTGAGCCAGACACTGTCCGGAGCAACAGGGATACAGCAGCGAAAGAAACAAGCTCTATCTTCCACCTTATAGTCTGGGGAATAAAATGCAAAACGAGCATATAAATCTGTTTTATAAAAGTGATTTAGACTGTGATAACTGCTATGAAGGAAATATGTAGAGGAATGCAGGATACAGAGTAATGAAACTGAATCCAAATACCCTATTTTAATGAACTAACAATTCTCAAGGGGTATATCCCCCCAAGCCAAAGACATTAACACATTCAACTGACAAATAATGAAGAAGAGCCTGGAATCAAGCTTTGCAGAATCCTCAGTTGGTTCATTTGATACAATTCATTGGAACATAAGCATCCTAGTACATGCTTCTAGTAACAAACAGGTATGGGGGTGGATGTCATTGTATTAGAAGCCCTTACATCTGGAGCTAGAAAGATGGGTATTGACTGTTGCTATGTCAATTACTGAATCTGTCAAACAGCCATTTATACAGATGCTAGATGAATAAGTCCCAATTCTTAATGGGAATTCACAGTAGTTGGAATAATTTAGTTAAGATTTTGTATATTATTCTGACTCACTGTTACTTTAAGATTTTACACAAAAATAAAAGAGGTAAAAGAGATAACGTGGTGAAATATGCTTTATGCCTATCAAAAACATTAATAAAATTCCCAATGGATGCAAAACTTTAAAATACACAAAAATACTGATTTTATTCTAAGACACCACTGAAATATAGGAGGTGTTTATAGATTAGCAAAGTTACAACTAAACTTATTGTTTAATACTTCTTCCAAGTTTTAAATGTAGGGATTTTATGGGGACCTGACATGAGACCTGATGGGGACATCATCTTTCTTGAAAAAGCATCATTATTACATGATCAAAGAACTACTGCTATGCTCTGCTAGATAATGCCAGTAAAGAAATTAACTTGTGTTACTAATTGTAAAAAACCACAAATACCTCCAAGAAGGTACAGGGCTAACAAGAGTAATTGCCTTAGTTAAGAACAAGCTGTTTTTCTCATTATTTCACTCCAAATGGCTAAGAATGGAGGAAAGGGATTTGTTGCCAAAACATTCCCTAGAGCAGATAATCATAAAATATTATATGCTTCTGTAGCTTGGTTACAGAAATAGCTCTGAATCTGTCACGGTGGCAGAAAGGGACACGAAAGGGGTAACAACGCATGAAAAATCACACTGGATTAAAAAAATATTCCTGAAATCTGACACACAAAGCTCATTTAAAATATTCCTGAAATCTGACACACAAAGCTCATTTAAAATATTCCTGAAATCTGACACACAAAGCTCATTTAAAATATTCCTGAAATCTGACACACAAAGCTCATTTAAAATATTCCTGAAATCTGACACACAAAGCTCATTTAAAAACTGGAACCAGAGTAAAGAGAAAGCATCGGATTTCTCCTTGGCCTCATTCCCTGAAGGCCACTCCAGCCACAAAAGGGTCAGAAGGACTCAGGCACCTGCTCTTGCACCTGTCACACTAAAGCGGGAGGATCAACCAAAAACATGAGTGAATGAACTTTATCAAAGATGAAATGGGGAAGAAATAAATACACCATGCAATGGTAATGAAAGTGCTCAATGTCAAATGTTGTAAGAGACAGGATATTTCATGTTCTTAATATATAAGTAACTTGCAAGTTTTATCAAAATTTGTTCCAAAACATCTGTTAATTTAACAAATTTCTGATGTTATATTAAATAGATAATACATAAACTAAACTTGATGATATTTAATGTACACTGTTTAACACTGAAGACATAATATCTATGTGCTTTGGAGTTAACCACTCCTGGGTTGAGATCTCGAGTCTGTCACTTACAAGTTTAGATGTTCCTGAGCAAATCAGCCTCCTCAGTTTACTCATTTGTAAAATGGGACCAAGAACCCTATAAGTGCTCAGAACATCTCACGCTATGGTAAAATAAGAAAAAAGAAAAGCAGAAGAAAAATATCTTCACATACCCAGTAAAACTATAAATTCAGCAATTCTTGGAGATTTTTAGAAAGGCCAAGTGATCTATGCCCTCTCATATGTACATTTTCAATCATTGAGCAGCAAAGGAACACTTTCGTTAATTCTAATAACCAGAAAATCAAGAATTAAGAGACACAGGCATAGGAGGAGCAATGGTTTTGGAGATAGCAAACAGAGGAACCTACAGGAAATGAAGTTCAAGCTTGACAGCATCATCATTACTGAAGCAGCTGATTCTATTAAGTTTAAGTTGTCTTCACGATGTTCTCCTGGTTCCAAATTAAGTATACTATTGAGATCAGACCTATTTCAAGGTATATTATTACACTGATTAACGATGGAACTGCTGCATTTTGAAAGTCAAGTTTTAAAAGTCTATTTGTCACTCTTAACTCACGTCTGGCCTTACATGCCACTAGATCCTACTGCAGTCTTTCAGTAGGTTGCTTAGGTAAGGATTCGATATTAACAAGACTCTGACTGTGATCATCATCAGGGTTGTGGCAAAGATTAAAGCTCTGATTTTACTGAGGCATAGGAGTAACGAGAATGATGAGGATGAGGGTAACAGTGGAGGAACTGAAGAAATGGGTGGAAGGGGAAAAAGAGATTGAGAAGAATATAGCACATGGGGCATAGCAGTAGTTCTCAGATCATGTAATAACCATAATTCTTCAGGAGAGATGATGTGTTACCATCAGGTCTCATGCCTTATCCTCAGAAAGTCTGCACATTCAAAACTTAAAAAAAAATAAATAAATTTAGTTGTAATTGTGCTAATCTGTAAATATCTCTTATATTAAAAGATAAAATACCCTAAAATACTGATTCTACCCTAAGGCGTTACTGAAATATATGAGATTACAAACATGCATGTGCACTTCCTTTTCTAAAAGTACAGAGGACTGAGTACGCTGGAGAACTCTCCAGCAGAAAGTGAAAAATGCTGCAAGGAAAACAGTTATCTTTGTAAATGCATCACTGAGAAGTAGAGAAATACAGCCTTCTCCAAAACTCAGCCGCCAGAGAACAGCAGAAATTCGAAAAGCTCTGAGGTTGAACTCTGATGACCATGAAGTATGTTTTGATTTCCACTGGGGGCCTTGGCCATGCCAACACAGGCTACCAGGTGAAGATCCCGTTACAAAACTAGAAACTCAAAGGACACCACCTCCAGCATCAGGCCTAGCCAGCAACCACTCAGCTTCATGGAAGGAGAGAGCAAGGAAACCTGCCTGTCTTGATCTGGGCAAGAGGTAGAAGGAGGTAAACAAAAATTATTCTCTGACAATTTGGAAACACAAGTTGACCTTCAAACAGGTCCTTCACACTAGTTTTGTGTTCTGAAAAGCCTCAAGCTAGGAATTAATTTTAAAGTGAGTCCCCTACTCTGGTATTGATCCTGGGCACATGGCAGAAGCAAGCAAATATCACATTTAAGGATACATTAGACCATTCTCATTAATGCCCCCTATCAACCAATATTTATTGATATGGTTTGGCTGTGTCCCCACCCAAATCTCATCTTGAATTCTAACTCCCACAATTCCCACGTGTTGTGAGAAGGACCCAGTGGGAGGTTATTGAATCACAGGGGCAGGTCTTTCTCATGCTGTTCTCATGATAGCAAGTGAATAAGTCTTACAATATCTGATGGTATTATAAAGAGAAGCTTTCCTGCACAAGCTCTCTCTCTTTGCCTGCCACCATCTGACTTGCTCCTCCATGCCTTCTGCCATGATTGTGAGGCCTCCCCCAGCCACGTGGAACTGTAAGTCCATTAAACCTCTTTTTCTTCCAAGTCTTAGGTATGTCCTTATCAGCAGCATAAAAACAGACTAACACCATAAATTGGTACCAGTAGAGTAGGGTGTTGCTGAAAATTTTGGGGCATACCCAAAAATGTGGACACAACTTTGGAACTGGGTAACAAGTAGAGTTGGAATAGTTTGGAAAGCTCAGAAGAAGACAGGAAAATGTGGGAAAGTTTGGAACTTCCTAGAGACTTGTAGGTCCAGGCTGAGGTGGTCTGAGCTGGAGATGAGGAACTTTTTGGGAACTAGAGCAAAGAGACTGGCAGCATTTTGCCCCTGCCTTAGAGATTTGTGGAACTTTGAACTTGAGAGAGATGATTTACAGTATCTGGTGGAAGAAATTTCCAAGCAGCAAAGCATTCAAGAGGTGACTTAGGTGCCGTAAAAGGCATTCCATTTTGTAAGGGAAGCAGGGCATAAAAGTTTGGAAAATTTGCACCCCCACATGTGACAGAAAAGAAAATCCCATTTTCTGACAAGAAATTCAAACGGGCTGCAGAAATTAAATGTCTCCAGGGCATGTCAAAGGTCGTCACGGCAGCCCCTCCCATCACAGGCTTGTAGGCAAAGGAGAAAAAAAATGGTTTCGTGGGCTGGGCCCAGGGTCCACATGCTGTGTGCAGTTTAGGGACTTGATGCCCTGTGTCCCACCTGCTCCAGCCATGACTAAAAGGGGCCAAGGTATAGCTCAGGCTGTTGCTTCAGAGGGTGCAGGCCCCAAGGCTTGGCAGCTTCCACATGGTGTTGAGTGTGAGTGCACAGAAGTCAAGAACTGAGGTTTGGGAGACCTCCACCTAGATTTCAGAGGATGTATAGAAATGCCTGAATGTCAGGCAGAAGTTTGCTGCAGGGGTGGGCTCTCATGGAGAACCTCTGCTAGGTAAGTGCAGAAGGGAAATGTGGGGTCGGAGCCCCCCACACAGAGTCCCTACTGGGGCACCACCCAGTGGAGGTGTGAGAAAAGGACCAACGTCCTCCAGACCCCAGAATGACAGATCCACCAACAGCTTGCACTGTGCACCTGGAAAAGCCACAGACACTCAATGCCAGCCTGTGAAAGCAGCTGGGAGGGGGAGCTGTACCCTGCAAAGCCACAGGGGCAGAGTTGCCCAAGATCATGGGAACCCACCTCTTGCATCAATGTGACCTGGATGTGAGACATGGAGTCTAAGGAGATCATTTTGCAGCTTTAAGATTTGACTGCACTGCTGCCATGTGAGTAAGTCTCATAAGATCTGATGGTTTTATAAGGGGTTTCCCATTTCACTTGGTTCTCATTCTCTCTTTGCCTGACACCATGTAAGACATGACTTTGCTCTTCCTTTGCCTTCTGCCATGATTGTGAGGCCTCCTCAGATGTGCTGAACTGCGAGTCAATCAAATGTCTTTTCTTTATAAATTACCCAGTCTCGGGTATGTCATTGTTAGCAGTGTGAAAACTGACTAATACAGTGAGTAAATAATTATCTTGTTTTTATTAATCTTTCTTAAACATATGTACGGCTCACACTTATTTCAGTGTTTAATATTAGAAATGTTTAGAGTCTTTATTTGGAAGTTTGGTGTTTTTGTGACAAGAAATGACCTCTAGGAATTTTATAAGTCTTATTTACATCAATTAGCAGATGGTCAATTTGGTTTCATTTCACTTAAAGTTGCAGTTTCCAAGAACCTATCGATGACCTGAAGTGAGGGCTTGCTATGTTGAAAACTGTTGAAGCTAAGCAAAGGTATAACATAGGTATTAACGATAATTAATACCTACACTTTTGAAATTTCCAAGAAAAAGTTCTTAAAGAGTTGACCCCCTCCCCCCCAACGAAAAAGGTCAAAGCAACCATAGAAAATGTAGATGCTACAGGGGTTCTCAAAGCCTGTGTCAAAGTCATGCTGCCCCAACATCACCTGAAACTGACTAGAAATGCAAATTCTCTGAACCCACTTTAGACATGCTAAAATGGTAACTGGGAATGGCAGGGAGGGGAAACTTGGGCAGCAATCTCTGCGTTTAACAAATCCAGCAGGTGATTCTGATGCATGGTCAAGTTTTAGAAACAATGTTGTAGAAAATCTTAATCATACAGAACAGTCTGGCAAGCAAGATTAAGAAAAAAAAGAAAACAATCGTAACTGTCAATACAGAAGTGATGACACTTTAAAATAAATGAAAAAGCCGTACATGTGTAAAAATCTATATATAAACTCATGTAAGGCGCATACCTCACTCACATATTTTAAAGTAAGAGACAATAAGGGTGCCAGAAAGTATCATCAGCTCTTATCTTTAAATATAACTTTCTCATCTTATAAAATGAATACATAAAGTATTTCCATAAGAAAAATCACTTTAGTAAATACATAACAGACACTTCTGTTGCCTGACAGACAACCTTCAACTGTTTTTAAAAGGCTTCACTAAACACGTCACTTAGATCTGACAGTTTGATAGCTTTTAGTGCCCATCCTGAGACAACAAAAGTACCAGCTTGTGTTGGCCAGGCTCAATCACAGATTAAAAAGCAATTGCCCCACAATACTTTAGTTATAAAATCACCCATAAAACAGTAAGTTTTAGACATAATACAAAAATCAATTTAATTAATTATTTGTCTATCTAAGCTATATGCATTTTAGGGTAACTTGGCATAATTGCATGCTGTGGTAATTAACTTAAAATGAAGCCCTTAAGTCTCCTAATTTCTTTTCACTACACTAATAAATGATGAAAGCTATGGCCTGTGGTTTAAACTGCCAAAGAATTGTATGTCAGTCACTCCATCACAAGCAGTATTACATTTATATCTCAATTATTCAATCCTAAATATTTTCCTGTTTCTCATGCTGACAGTTAATAAGTTGCCATCACTTGCTTCCAAAGATAATCATAACTTTTCTATCCAATGTTAACCAGTAAAAGTGGCAGCAATCTTCTTCAAACTAAATTTTTACAGAAGTAACTGATGAACTCGTGATTGTTTAAATGGGCTTCCTTCTTAGCTTCTGAGGTTATAAAAATGTTAAATTTCATAACCTAATAAAATTATATCCAAGTTTTATAAGTACTTTGCAAAATTGTTCACCTGTATTTGTACACATACACTTTTCAAGTTATACAGAGAAAATAACATTCCCATTTGAAAAATGAAGAATGGACCCATGGTTAATTAATAACTAAAGAAACCATGTCTATTTCCAATTCAATACAATGCTTCCACCTAAGAACCTGTCAACGCAGCCAACCATTCTTCCACACGCTAGCAAACAGTTTAACATATACCTCTGGATACCACGTGGCTCAAATTGAGAGGTGAGCAAAACAGGGTCACATCATAAACATGTATTCTTCAATGGTGAATGTTCTTCCATGTCCCACATTCCAAATACCACTGCAATTATTCTAGTAACTAGAAACATCCCACTCCCAGAAATGACTGCTAATCCTGTGGGCCGCTAACCTGTGATCTTAAGAAAAATGGAGCACAATATTAATCACAGAGCCAGAATTTAAACGGCTTCTCCCAGTGCAAGGAAAATTCACTGCAGGAAAGAGGGACGTAGCTTGGAGACACAATCAAGTATCGGGGCAGTTATTAGAAAATCATGGCCCCTGAAGTTCAGAAAACAGATGAAATGTTACCCCACTGACAAGTTTGAGTTGGCCTATCTGCCTAAGTCCCATTTATATACAAATATCTATTTTCCTTCCCTTAATAACTACATCCTACCAAGTAAAGTACCTAATGTACTAGGGCCACAGTTCCACCAGAATGCAAGATACTAATTCTTATATATATATTATATAAATGAATATATCTATTTACATATATATAATATGTAGATATCTATCTTATATAAGAATATATCTAACATATATATTATAGACAGATTTAGTATATAAGAATGTATCTATATTAATATATAGATATATAACATACATTTGGATATATATAAATGAAGCCGTTAAGTCTTCTAATTTCTTTTCACTACACTAACGAACAGTGAAAACTACGGCCTGCGGTTTAAATTGCCAAAGAATTGTATGTCAGTCACTGCATCACAAGCAATATTACATTTATATCTTAATGATATATATTTAGATATATCTAAAAAAGCATTCTATACAATATATACGTGATGTATAAGTGTGTGCATGCAACTGATATATAAAAACATATTAGAATGATTCATAGAAACAAGGCTTATTTACATTTTAGCAATATTAATGGATCTGAGAAGTTCTACATTATAGAAACATGCAAGTTTTGTTTAGTCCAGTGCTTTCCCCACCCTTGTGTACAGAGCACTTTTAGAATCAAGGATCTAGAAATAGAAATAACATTTGACCCAGTAATCCCATTACTGGGTATATACCCAAAGGATTATAAATCATTCTATTATAAAGACACATGCACACGTATGTTTTTTATGGCACTGTGCACAATAGCAAAGACTTGGAACCAACCCAAATGCCCATCAATGGTAGACTGGATAAGAAAATGTGGCACATATATCCCATGGAATACTATGCAGCCATAAAAAAGGATGAGTTCATGTCCTTTGCAGGGACATAGATAAAGCTGGACAGACAACCTTCAACTGTTTTTAAAAGGCTCCACTAAATACATCACTTAGATCTGGCAGTTTAATAGCTTTTAGTCTTATCCTGAGAAAACAAAAGTACCAGCTTGTGTTGGCCAGGCTCAATCAGATTAAAAAGCAATTGCCCCATTGCTTTTTCAGCAAACTGACACAAGAACAGAAAACTAAACACTGCATGTTCTCACTCATAAGTGGGAGCTGAACAATGAGAACACATGGACACAGGGGAGGGGGAACATCACACACCAAGGCCTGTCGGGGTTGGGGGCTAGGAGAGGGACAGCAGGGGTGGGAGGATAGGGGAGGGATAACATTAGGAGAAATACCTAATGTAGATGACGCGGTGATGGATGCAGCAAACCACCATGGCACGTGTGTACCTACGTAACAAATCTGCACATTCTGCACATGTACCCCAGAACTTAAAAGTACAATTAAAAAAAAAAAGACAGGACCACATTATATGAGAAGGTAAAAGTGATACTACAGAAATCTCTCATGGATGAGTCAGAGCTCTGGGCTCTGTTTTCAGGCCTGCCCTAACCTAAGTGTGGGCCTCAGTTTACCACTTGCTTGAGGTTCCCTCTACCTCTAGAATTCATTTCTTTATAAGTGATTATATTACAAAAGAAATTGTACAAATAAAGTTCTCCTGAAGCTTTAAACGTAAAGCTTAAGAACACATTAATTCTGCCCTTTGCAAATTATTCAAAACATTGTTAATTTGCTGCTCATTCATTCTGAAAACTGTGCTTGTCAATTTTTTTTCCCCTAAAGGATATCACGTGGACAAGCATATCATGGTTTTAATGTGGTCCTGTTAAAATACGCCACTTTTAGAATTCACTGTGTGTTTAAAACGTGTATATTCCAACCATTTGGACCTTAAACAAAGTGCCCCAACAGACTCTCATTGCTCTAAGACATTACAAGGACAATTAAGAGAAACTTACTACAAGATTTGGGTGACTAAAATTCCCGTTACAAATGACAAGCGAAGAGTGTGTGGAGAAGAGAAATCCAGCAGGCTGAGCTAAGCAGCCCTGCCTAAGCCACAGTGTGGAGGCAGAACACTGCTTTCTCACCAGCTACCTCTGCCTTATCTCTGGACCTTAATGTCCAAGAACTGAGAGTTCACCTCTCCCCATCCCAGTAACAAACAGGTCATTATAAGAGAAGAGGCAGAAGTTTCTCAACAAAACCATTCTGGAAATTTAAAAGTGTGCTTAGTTCAAATATGACAAACATAAACAGGCTTTAAAAAATCAGACTGAACTATGTCACACTGACATTTGTTGACACTGTATGCTACAAATCTGAACTTAGAAAAGTACCTCTTTTGATTTTTCCTCTTCGTAAATCTTCCAAATTTTTCTATCATTTCTGCCACAAATATAACATCCATTTTGTCAGAAAAGTTGGCTGCTTCCACAGTGTAAGCCAGTAATTGCCGCGCTGTTGCCACAGCATTGGTTAGATTGAGGGGCATCTACATTTCAAAGGCACAAATGATCAACAAAACGGTCATTAGCAAAATGATGAACACAATCTTGACATTTTAACTTTGCATTTCAAAACAGCAACAAATAATAAAAACTTAATTATTTACTCATCATGGCCTTCTTAAAAATGCTTTTACAAATTCAAGAAAACTGGAATTTTAATGGAAACTCACTTGAGGGTAATTTTTTTAAGTTTGGAGTGAAATACAATAATACATAAAAATACATGAGGTTAACAGGTTTCACCATCTATATCTTCTCTGCCTATCCAAATTCTACACATACCTCAATCCCAATTGCTTAATAAAGCCTTTCCTGAGTATTCCTGCTGCGAGTGATCAATACCTCCCCAGGAACTCCTACTGCACAAGAGTATGGACTACTTATTTGGCACTTATCTTTATTGCCATGCCCAGCCACTAATGTTTTACATTTGTTTATCTATTCACTCTAACACTGACTTAGCACCAAACATTGCAAAAAGGTTTACGAGGTGCTAAGGGGCAAGAGAAAATACATCACACAGAAGCCATCTTCCACTTGCTTATAGTCTGGTAAGGTTTAAAAAGATGCATAGAATCCAAGATAACAAAAAGCATGTTCAAAAAGTAGTTCAAGTATTCTAAATGATCGCTTTAGACAAAGGGATTATAAAAAGAATCCAAGAGGTGGCTTTCAATATGAACTTGAAGGATGGTTAGAATTCTGTCCGGTGGCTGGATACAGATTCAAAAAGGTATTCAAACAAAGGCAAAAAGGGAGACGGTGACTGGAAAGGAAGAATTCCGTAGAGGACCTTGATTAGTTGTTAAGATAGACCTGATTCCGAAGACAGTTAAGTCAACTAACATAAAAACACCAAATCCTTTTATTTTACCTAGTAGTAAAAAAAAAAAATCTTACATATTTGGTTTGAATACCGTGTTTCTCCACAACCCAAGTAAACTTGAAGACTTTCTAGTTACCTGATTAAACATATAAAGAACTCTAGTGACGTCATTTGCATACTGGCAGCGAGAATAATCATCATCTGCCCAAAAGCCGCCTCTATCGCATCTGCGCCAAGCTTTCCTCTCATCCTGCGGGCTTCCGGGATATATCCCACTGCCATGGGTGTTCCGCGTACACTGCAGATATGCAGTAATGCCTGCCAATGTTCTGGGCCATCTAGAGATGAAGACAAAATTATACAAGAAAATCTAAATGACACAGGTATATCAGGAATAACAATAGCAGAGAAAAAAATCAAAGATGAGGACATGTCATGTCAATACACCCTTATGACACAGATCATCAAAACTGGGCTGGGAGAAACCTTTGTTATTTGAGCTCTATATCTCCAAAACTGGGCATGAAATTCAACATGTTTAATACAGGTTACCATTGATGCTTATCATAGAAACCACTAAATTATACTATCAGTCACACCAAAATAGAATTCATGACAAAAACCACATAAATAGATCAAACAACACTAAACTCAACCTTATTAATGCAATAGGAGTTTACCGCATAATATCTTAAGGAGTGTCAAAAGATAAATAATTCATTGATCTATAAACAACTGCTCTATTTTTAAAAATGTAAAGCACTCAAAAACTATGAGAAAATAGAAAATCTACCATAAATAGTAAAACATATTAGAATTATTTAATAAAGATGTTGAATATGATAAAATTATCAAATGTCATACATTTCACTTAAAAGCATAATATATTATAGATCAATACTTAATCTACATAAAAGACTTATCCATTGGCAATAATAAATGTTGATTTCCATATATTCATGTCAAGAATTTTGTTAAAAAAGAACAATGATGAACTAGCTGAGATAAAGATGTTACTATTGCTTCTTTACTTTGGGCTTGAAAGATTAACACCAAAGGGTTTTCCCACCCTTCAAACACTAAGGTTACAGCCAAGAGGTAACAACTGAATCCATCAGAGACAAGGCCAACTGGGAAATAAACGATCTTCATGCTTCTTCAAAGAATAACATATTTCTTTTTGTTTATATCAACTATAAACTCATTTTTAAATCCCTGAACATAAATAAGATCAAGTAAATAATATATTTAAGGAATTTTTAAAGCACCTTTGAAAGTAAAAAGAGTTTAAGGTAAAAGCTGTCATCTCCTGCAAATCCTAAACTTTCTACTAAAAATAAATAACTCCCTTTGCTTATCTTAACAGGGCTCAACAAACCCCACCTGGGATTCCGTGGCTCCCCAGGTTTCAGGCTACCCAACAGCTTTCATTTCCCAAAGTCCTTCTTGCTTGATTTCCAGAAGAACTGAACAAGGGGGAGAAAATTAGGTATTTGCTTCTTCTAATTACGAGACCTACTGAACCACCAGTAGTGAAAAGTACCTTAGCAATATAAGACCTTCCAATGTTCATCTATAGAAAGAGCCACTGGGGGGAAAAAACACAAAAAAATACCTTAACCTGTTTGAATTGTATACTAGAATATCCCCAATTTTTCCCTAAGGCAGTAGCTCTTATACAACAAAACCATTTATTAAAAATGACTCTACTTTCAGAGACTCTGAAATCAACAGGTCTGAGACACAGTTCAAGCAACTCTTCTGTTCATCTCCATAAGTGACTCTGAAATCATTATTCTAAAGGGTAGTCCTCAGACATGGATAGTTCTCAAATTGTGTTACTCAGGATAGGAAACCAATAATGTGTCTTAGACAATAAAAGGATCTGGGGCAAATTAAACTCTTGCCAGTATTTTCCATGACACTGACCTGAAATCACCTTTGTTGTTGACCA